>CAMTDV010000007.1:6285147-8704314 GCA_947069175.1 Scalesia atractyloides | reverse complement strand
TTCCAGTTTTGTGCTTTAGCATACCAATAAACCATAGGAGATGAAGTTGCTAAATTGGTATTGGTTCATGTTATCCCTTTCATGGTATGTATGTATGCATCATTTATGTACATGCAAATGGATTGGTTTTTTACTGTTGTTTTTTTTTTATAATTACATGATATGATTGGGAGCTGGAGCATAAAAACAAGTTTTCCGGGGATCAGTGGCAGATCTAAAAGAAAAGTATAGGGTAGCCTAAATATTTTTTTGAACATAGGTGTATCATAATATTTACACTAATTTTACCCTTTGCCGACAAAGTTGAGAGGTAGTCCGGGCTACCCCTAACATCCACATACATCCGCCCCTACCAGGGATAATCTCATGGTAAGTATTTCAGTTTTTTTATCTGGCTAATGCAACAAGAAGTTTCTGTACTTAGGATCTATTGGTACATTGCTAAAACAAGATGAACTTGTATTAGCTGTAATCCATTAAATCATCAAGTGGCTCAAACGGGCTGCAAACTGTTATTAGTATTATTGAAGGGTCTTAGTGTAATTAATCGATATATATATAACTAAAAATAAACCAATAATTATTTATTTGAATTGTAATAGTTTAAGTTTCTTTTTAAAACTCAAACAAACTCTAGGGTTTATTTAAAATTGAAACCAAATTCTAAGGTGCTTTGGTGTGTCACTAGGGGCCTAATTGAAAATTCTAAAATGAAATTTGATATCTTTTATTCCATTCTAGTAGAGGTGCACAAAATCAGGTTTTTTTTAATATCCGAGGTTGGGTACAAGTATGGGTATGATCGGGTTTTAAATTCGAGTATTGTTAATATTCGGGTCGGGTTTGGGTCCGAGTATTGGCCAGAAAATCTATACTAGGGATGAGTTTGGTGCCAACCGTTACCAGTATCGAAAATCCTAAAAAATGGGTATGAGTACCAAAACACCCGGTATGACATGGTTTGGTACCGGTACGGAACGATATTTGAAGGTAAGGGGTTTACTAGTACCGTACCGGATCAGTACCTAAAACGCAAAATGTCGGTACCGAAAATCGAACCGGTTCGGGAAATTCGGTATTAGTACCTGGTACTATTTGCTCATCCCTGATTAGGGTTGTTCACGAGCTGAGCCGAACTGAGCAGACCTTTGATAATGCATGGCTCATTTACAAACCGAACCGAGCGGAGCGGCTCATTTAAAACCGAGCCTCAAATAAAGCGAGCATTTTTCGAGCAATAAATATCCCGAGTGAGCGTCGAGCGAAGTTCGGGCGATTTGGACAATCGTGTCGCTCGATTTAAATTTGCTGAGAGAGATAGTGACAATATTTTGTCTCAAGTTTTTATGTCTATAAAAACATACACATTTCGTATAATATTTTTCTTATGAATTACAATGTTGTGGCCGACAAGGCGATTATCATATTGTATAAACAATTAATGACATGAAACATCGAGGTGGTGAGCAGTTTGTCGCTTATTGCTTTAGAGTTTAACTTTTAGGTTTGATATTAGTTTTTTTTATTGGTGTTGTTAGGCTAGTACGTATAGATATAGTTGTAAATTTGTATATAGCAGACAAAATCTAATAGAGTGGTATATATAAAACTATAAATTTAATTTATTCAAGTATATATGTATGTGTAATGTGTGTATATATGTATAATTTATATTTGTGTATATATATGTGTATATACATGTTTATATATGTATGTGTATATGTATATGTATATAGATATACTAATTTAGAAAAAATACTTCGAGCCGACCGGACCTTTACTCATGCTTGGCTCGTTTACAAACCAAACCGAACCGAGCAGAGCGGCTTGTTTAAAACCGAGGGCGTCAAATTGAACGAGCATTTTCCGAGCACTTTCTGAACGAGCGTCAAGCGAGCGACGAGCGTTGAGCGATTTGAACGGCCCTAACCCTAATCCATACCCTGTGTTACCCAGGTTCGGGTTTTCTATACCCGGGTATTAGAATACCCTATTTCCGGGTTCAGATACAACCCAGGTTCGGGTATAGATTGGGTTTTTAATTTTTTTTTTTTAATAGAACATAGAAATAGAAATGGAAACCTTTTATTCATAAAGCAGAAACACACATGACACGTAAATAACAAACATAGATGGCGTCGAATAAGATGATGAATATAGATAGCTTCGAATAACTTGATCGTTTTCGTTTATTCTTTGTCTCGAGGTAGACATTTGCACAAATTTTGTTTCAAAGTCGTTATGGAGGTCGGGTTGAAGAAATCACCTGTTTGGACCGCAAGGCATTTTTATATAGTCGAAATACTTCCAAATAGGTGATAACCGAGTAGCTCGAGTTGTAGAACCCGATCCACTGGAAGAGGAATCCATATATATAGAGATTTATAAGGATTTTAGATGTTTTTTTATAAAGTATGAGTAAACCAAACATCAAGATATATTTATAGGGTGTAGAAATACAATATAAACAAAAACAAATGGTCAAAAAACACCCTCTAACGACTATATACCCGTTACTAAGTGTCATAGTTAAAAAAACGATATAACCAGTTGAAACCCGGTTCAGGTATTCAAAAAACCGCAGGGTATTCAAAAAACCCGGTCGGGTATTTGAAAAACCAAGACTGAATATTGAAAAAACCCGGTACGCTGAAAAGAAACAGAAAGTGTGCAGAATCAGTTTTGTAAGTTTGTAAGTTACTTTTTTGTAGCCTTTTGTTATTTGACTTCATAATTGAATATGAAAACATGATCATATAGATATAAAATACTTCCCATATCATTAAAGGCTTAGAAATTAAACAAGATTACATCAAAGTGCATACATAGTTATGTTAAATACTAGAAACTAGAAGTCTTGATTCTTGAAAAACATCGATATAAAACCATAGATAAAAAAAATAGATAGGGCTTGAATCGTCTTCGCTTCATGATCTTCTTTGTTCTTTGGTCGTCTTCATTTTTTGATTGTCTTTGTTTAGTCTTCGTCTAGTGGGCTTGACATTCCCATGTTGACCTCATCCTCGTGTATCTCCGTTTCAATGCCATTTTCATCTTCAAGTGACTCCACATGTGGAATCCGCTCTGCCGCATACAAATAGTCCTTCAAGAAAATACACATTTCGACTGACTCGGGACTAAGCTTTGTCCTCCTTAATGAAATGACCCTGCTACTAAAAGAAAAGGTGGGCTCCAAAGCTACCATGAAAGCTTGGACACTTAGTGGATCACGGGTCATGGCGGCTAGAACCGGAAATTGGGGTTCTTTTATTTCCACCAAGTAAAAATGTCAAAATTTTAAATTCTTCTCGGAAGTAACGAATGCTAAAAAATCCATTGCGTATATTCCCGAACTCACTATTTGGGGTGTTACAGCGAGCTCGTTTAGCATTGTCACTTCGCAAAGTATTAAACAAACACATGTTTTAAATCTCTATTACGGCTTGTTGAACCACTAGAAGAACCCATATTTTCGTAAGCTTGGTGAACTTGTGAACTTGAAACACTATATTTTGTGTGATAACATCAAATAACTTTTCAAAATGTTTTACTTGTGATTGCTTTTGAAACAAAATTAGGATCATTTTCTTGCAAATCCAAAGCAAAACATACTCTCAATCAATGTTTCCATGCCTCCCTTATTTAGGTATGGGTTTCGAGCGGCCAAACAAATAATAATGGGGCAAACTTCAAACATTTATTAAACTTTTCCTTCATCGGTTTCATCATTTTAACAAAAATAGGACCTTTATATTCCAAGTCTTGAAGTTTTGTAGCCATTATGAAAAGGTGGTTAAGAACTTTGCAGCTTGTAGGATAATAAACTCCCGATATAAAAGCGTTGTTGCACTTTTAAAAACCCCAAGCACATCGGTTAAAGTTTCAATAGTGATCCAACTAGACGGCGGGAATGGATCAACCTCCATTTCGTCTCTAAACAAATCATGAAAAGCAATCAAACAATTTTTTTGTTTTATATATGTTTCAAGCATATTGCAAGTAGAGTTCCAACGAGTGGGTACGTCCCAATTAGGGCCTTTCAAATCACTCGCCGCTCGTCGCTCGCTCGACGCTCGTTCGGAAATTGCTCGGAAAATACTCGTTCGATTTGACACTCGATTGTAAACGAGCCGCTCTACTGGGTTCGGTTTGTAAACGAGCCAAGCATGAGCAAAGGTCCGCTCGGCTCGGTTCGGATCGAATTATTTTTAATTAGTATATATATACACACACATCCATATATAAATATGTATATTCCCACACAGAAACACACACACACACACATATATATATATGTATAGAAATATGAATTACACATATATATACACACACACATATACACACATATATACTTAAATATAAATTGAATTTATAGTTATATATACCACTCTATTAGATTTTGGTCCACTGTATACAAATTTACAACTATATCTATACGTATTAGCCCAATCACACCAATAAAATATTAATATCAAATCTAAAAGTTAAACCATAAACCGATAAACGACAGTCTGCTCATCGCCTCAATATTTCATGTCGTTACCCTAAGTTGATTGTCTCCTAGTGTCAACGTCATTGTTCGTGCAATATGATCATCGCCTCGTCGGCCACAATATTGTTATTCATAAGAAAAATATTATGCCATGAAATGTGTCTGTTTTTAAAAACATTAAAACTTGAAACCCAACATTTTCACAATCCCTCTTAGCAAATTTAAATCTGTCGACACGGTTATCCAAATCGCTCGAACTTCGCTCGACGCTCGCTCGGAATATTTACTGCTCGAAAAATGTTCGTTTAATTTGAGGCTCGGTTTTAAGTGAGCCGCTCCGCTCAGTTCAGTTTGTAAACGAGCCAAGCATGAGCAAAGGTCCGCTCGGTTCCGCTCGGCTCATGAAAAGCCCTAGTCCCAAATCGGACCCAAACTCTTAGTACTCGATTCTTTACAATATTTTCTATAACGCATATATATTTCCCTTGCAAGTGGAAAAAATATCTTGTAGCATTTGTTTAAAGTGTTTCCTCAAATCCCCAATTTCATTTAAACTGTCTTGCACAACTAAATTAGTAACAATTGCCACACAACGACTATGGAAAAAATAATGTCACAAGTCAGTTTATATCTTAACTTTAGTTGTGTGGCTGCGACACTGTTGTTGGACGCATTATCAAAAGACAAAGCAAACAACCTGTCTTGTAAATGACAACTATCAAGTACTTTTAAAATTTGAAACAAATTGTTTATAGTATGTGGATAAGGAGATAAATCAAAAGAAATCGTACGCTTTTGCATTTCCCATAGAGTAGGATCTATCCAATGCGCTGTAACACAAAGGTACACCGGTTTCTAAACTTTGAAAAGTAAAAAAATAATTGTTCTTTTGCTTTTTTCCACGCTTTTAGACAATCACATCAAAGAGTAATGCGACTTACATGGTTATAACGTGGTTGTAGAGTTCTTTTGATGAATCGTGTCAATCTTTGGTTGTCAAAGTGTTTAAATGGCAAATCTTCTTGAATCATGAAACTCCCAAATCCTTTGCGGACCGCCTCAACATCATAATGCCAAATTTGTGTCGGTTGACAATGTTGGTTGACCTCGGTTCGAATCATTCTTCAACACTTTACAAAACGTTTTCATTGTTTTTTCAAAGTCTTGTTCGAATCCGACTTCAACATGACACCACAATGAATGCATCGAGCTTTGTTTGGTCCAAACGAAATTTTATATAACTTGAAATGAACCCAAAGGTTTCGAGTTATAGGAATAACTTCCACGATAGTTGCTTTAGTAGCTGTAGAATCCACGCCAACAGAAGATGTAGCACGTCGCGTAACCATGTTAAGAGGATTTATTTTTTGATAATTTCAGTGTATTTCAAGTTGTGTAACTTACCCAAACATCAAACCTCTATTTATACACATTGTATGCCTTGAAATCTGCCCAAAAAGTCTCATAAGCGCTCTAAACGGTCATATATGACTGTTAAAAAACGTTCACAAAAAGATGTACACAACTTTGATTTCCAACGGTCAAACCCGATAACACCCGGGTCCGGGTATTTTTGAAACCTGGTGTGGGTTTTTTTTTAAACATGATTATGGGTATTATGGAAACTCGGGTATGCGTCTTAAGGAAACCCAGGTATGATGAAACACGGGTACAAAACAGGTACGAAAAAAAACCCGAGTTTGGGTACTCAACAGAATATGCATACCCATACGCTACCCTACGAGTAGGGTCGGATTCGGGTTAAAAAAACTCGGTTTTTATAATACCCGGATACGGGTTTTTATCGGGTTCGGGTTTTGTGCATCTCTACATTCGAGCTCCACTGAAACAAAGAAAAAAATAACAAAGTTGTGTGATTATTGGCCTAACAGTATAGGTTACTCGGGTCCTCACTTAATATATATATATATATATATATATATATATGATCCTACTCGTTTCTTATTATTCAACGGCTTTTCAGCGGTTACGCCTTTTGTTTCTTATTGTTTTTGTAATATCGTCGTACGTATAACAAATACGGAAAAGGAAATGGTGAATGATGATGAAGTTAACATTGATAATGTCGGTAATACATAAGCGTACTATACATGTCTAGCATTCCAACTGCCAGCACCCTGCTTCTGCACTCTTTTACAATTGCAAATATACAGGTAATACATATGTGTACTAAACATTTACTGTATTCACACATCCAGCACGCTGTTAATACATAAGTGTACTATACATGTCTAGCATTCCAACTGCCAGCACCCTGCTTCTGCACTCTTTAACAATTACAAATATACATGTAATACATATGTGTACTAAACATTTACTGCATTCACACATCCAGCACGCTGTTAATACATAAGTGTACTATACATGTCCAGCATTCCAACTGCCAGCACCCTGCTTCTGCACTCTTTAACAATTACAAATATATAGGTAATACATATGTGTACTAAACATTTACTGCATTCACACATCCAGCACACTGTTAATACATAAGTGTAGTATACATTTCCAGCATTCCAACTGCCAGCACCCTGCTTCTTCACTCTTTTACAATTACAAATATACAGGTAATACATATGTGTACTAAACATTTACTGTATTATCGTGAATTTTGCAAACCCTAATCAACCAATGCTTGTTCAAAAACACAGCAAGGAAGAAAACATAAAATTTTCAAAATGCCCCAATCGATATTGTTCACGAGTATGAAAACCCTAAACATCTACAATAAATTTTGATTCCTCATACTAACGAATCCATATACTAACATACACACAAAAACCCAAAAACCGTCAAAAATACATTACTTGAACAACTACGATTACCTTTGATTCGGCGATTGATTTAACCACAGTCTCTTTTCATCCGTCTTCCCTAATTTTAGGTTTCCTTGTGCACGATATCGCTTAAAATATGCGGCGACAATGTGGTTTTAATCGATTCGGATGAGAGGATTCTATTCTTGACTCAGATTTTCTTCAAATCGTATGTTGTTCGCGATTTTGGGGGAGGAATGTGACTGAATATGAGGGAAGAAGATATGGAAACGGTTGTGTTCCTTTATTCAAATAGATTTGCAATAATGTTCATTTACCAGTATACTCTTTTCATTTAACTTTTAATTAAAAAACATTACTTATTAATTACAATCATGCCCCTATTAAAATGTTCAAGATGATAGAAATCAACGGTCTGGATCAGTTCGCACAGTTCACTCTTAGAGAGTTGTTCACTCATGATCCCTATTCTATATATATATATATATACTATTAATATTAGTTAAGCTTATTGTTTGGTTCCTTATGCAAACAAATCATTCTTTATTATAGTTGTGTTAATTTTTTGTCTGATTTCAAGTTTGGATAAAGGAGTATGGTTTGGAACAATCAATGACATAAAAAGGGTCACAAAATTTCATTTCGCCTAAGCCTCCAAAAAGGTTGGACGGGCCCTGATATGAAGATGTGTGTGTGCAGATGTGTACATATATGACACACATATGATCATTGAGGAGGACAAGAGTCCTCCCCATATGTCCTCATAATCTACGTTGGCTCACAAAATTCCGATGAAAAAAAGACACCCCGGATTCGGAGGCGGTATCTCGGACGGGGACATGCATTACCGAAATCCACTCTGTCCGCCCTAACATAATGGTCTTAAAAACCTCTAACTACGTAACCATATTGTTTTTGACTTAACGGTATCAATGTGTACACTAAAGATGTTTCTTCTCAAATAGTTATCAATTCTAATCTCATATTGGATATCCATGTTGTGTACACTAAATATGTTTCTTCTCAAGTAGTTCACAATTCTAATCTCATAGTGGATATCAATGTAAATTGAGAATTAGATGTAAAGATTGTGTGAGTTATTGTTTTTTTAAACCCATTTTCCCTACTAATCTTGAGTAAATTGAGAATAGATGTAAAGATTGTGTGAATTTTTTTGGCAAATTGGATTTAAATAATCCCAGTTTTCTCAATTTGGTCGATAATAATCCCAACTTAGTTATTTGTCAATAATAATTTGAACTGGTCTACTTTTGGCCGAAAATAGTCTACATTAAAAATAGCTTAACGAAGTTAAGTTTTTTTTTCCGAATTACAAACCGATGTTTAGGGCTTTTGATTAGAACGAGAATACGAGTTGATTGATGTAAAATTTACCTCGAAATACTGCCCCAAACAACGAAAACGATGCTTCAATTCGGGTGTTTAAACTTCCAATTAATTTTTACAAGCCGTTTGGAGCACCGTTTCAAGATAAGTTTTATATAATACGACCCGTATCCTCGTTCTGATCAAGATCCCTAAAACAATGGTTTGTAATTCGGAAAAAAAAACTTAACTCCGTTAAACTATTTTTAACGGCAGACTATTATTGGCCAAAAGTGAACCAGTTCAGATTATTATCGACAAAATAACCGAGTTGAGATTATTATTAGCCAAATTGAGAAAGTTGGGATTATATAAATCCGATTTATTATTTTAAAAGCCATTTTTACTAATCTCGAACAATTGAACCCTATGTGTGTAGGATGGGCCCTATGGTTGTTTTTGCCTCAAGTTTTAAGGCCACGGGCCATCCTTGCCTTAATGCCCAATAGTATTTCTATAAAGAGTATCTTACCAAATTTTTTGGATGAATAATTTAGCTAAACCCGAATCAAAAAAACTTGGTATCCGTTTCAATAGGAAATTTCAAAATTTTAATTTTTATAAATACTATTCCAAAATTTAAAATTTTATAAATACATCGGATAATTTTTTTTACCCATGGCATTCTAGCATAATGTCACACTGAGATAAGGCTTAGGAATCATTAGGTCCTGGATTCGATTTTTACAAGGAGGTTTTTCTTATATTTATTTGGCTTTCTCCAAATTGTTGTGTATATATATATATATTGGGGAAGAATAAAACGAAACCCACTCGAGTTGAAAAAACTCAAAAAACCTTTGTAAAAACCCCATGTAACATTTTTATTTTTTCTCTAAAAAATAGGAAATGTAACACACACACACACATATATATATAACACACACACACACACACACACATATATATATATATAAACATTTTTATAAAAGAAACACAAAAAAACGCAGAGTAGTTTATTTTTTAAAAATGTTAAAAATTTCATGTTATATAATATTTATATCCAAAAAATATAACATACAAATTTTGAACATTTTAAAAAAAAGGTAGGCGCTTTTTACAATTTTTTATAAAAATGTTCAGGTATATTAATGTTACATTCCCCTATTTTTTTAGAAAAAAATAAAAATGTTACATAGGGTTTTCTTGAGTTTTCTCAACTCAAGTGAGTTTTTGTTTTACTTTCACCTATATATATATGAATATATATATACATGTATATGTATATATTGTTGATGAATGAACATAAATAGTGATTTTAATTTTATAATAATATATATTTAAAAACCATATTTCTTGTATCATTTTTATAATAATTCTTCTTTTAAATCATGTCTCCTTTATCAATTAATTTGATATTTGTTTGATAACTTACGTTCATTATTTTTTCTCACGATATTATGGTATCTCTATATATATCTATCTACGTATGTATAGAGAGATAGAGGAGAGATGTGTGTAAATATTAACTAAAAAAGAGAGAAGGTAAAAGATTTTGTTAAAAACGAATATTTATAGCTTTTTAATATTTTATTATTTGATATATTAATAGTTTATTATTATAATATTTACTTTTAAGTTTTAACATATTTTTTTCTTTTTTAAAACCATATTTCCTTTATCATTTATTTTTGTTTTTAATAATTCTTTTTTAAACCATATTATAGTATAAATTTTGTTAAAAACGAAGTTGTATTTAAAAATCAAAATAGAGTATTTATTTGGTATCATAAAACGATACAATAATAAACTGAAACGAATTTGACGGTGTAGTTTTCTAAACAACATGCTTTAATTTCAAATAATGCTTGTTTAAATTATCGTTTGATCTGTTTCGCCGCAATACGCGACGTTAACAAGCCTAGTAAATGTATTAGTTATTAAGTACATGCCAAGCTTGGTTGACATAGAGACAACTGGACTGTAAAAAAAGATAAGCTAAAGCTAAGGTTCACATATTAAGCGCCCCAATTAAGGTTGAACTTCGCTTAAGGTTTTGATTTTGTTTAGTCCAATATAGTTGAAATTGTTTTTTTTTTTTCACTAAATCACATTTCAACTGGGATAAATATGTGGTTGTGTGTCTTTTAAAAATCGTAAACAAAAAGTTCATGTTATCATATGCTAAGTGTTAGGATCCTAAACAAAAGAAAATACAAAGAGGCCCGGACTTAAAGTTCGCTTTACGCTAAAAATTTGAGCCTGGTTGACAAAATATTAACCATGTAAAATGCTCTTTTAACCCAACGTGATATATGAGATTCTATTATCAATTTCAAGTGAAGAAACCTAAGTCACCTTTTAGGCTAGGTGTTATGGATTGAGGATGGTGTTATGGGAGTGCTGACATAGAGGTGAGAGATAAAAGGGAACACCACGCCCGTTAAAGGGATTGGTACGGAGGGATGTTGGTTTCTTTCATCATACAATATTAAGGGGGACGGGACCCTTCCCAAGTTTATAACCAACCCAGAACACCGTAGCCACCTATACGGGATGGTTTTGCCACAAAAGTTACCCGTGAAGAATTGTTGTTGATAAATGCACGTGTTGACCAAGCAACGGTCATATGATCGTTTGCAATTTAAAAAAATTATTATATTTAATTATTTACCTTATAAATAACCAACTAATTCTACAATTCAATCAAATCTTATACCATCTCACTAAAATCTTATACCATTTTTACTCAACTCAATCTCATCTTATACCACATCCAGAATCCAATCGTCGAACCCGTTTTTGATGATATTGTTCTCCGGGAGTTGTATATCGAGATACACATTTTCGACTTAGAAATGATCTTGTGGTCCATCTAGCAGCTCAAGATCTACCGTACCTTGAGTAGGAAGACAAGGAGTAGTTTGTTTTATATTTTTTTATTGTTTTTCTGGTTTTATTTTAACTGTGTTTTTTTTTTAAATTTAATTAGTTTGGTAAATTAAAATTGTTATTTAATGAAATTCAGTTTTAGTTAAATTTAGTTGTAGAATTTATTAAATTTAGAAAATATATGGCAAAGGTAAGACGTTGCATTGTTTATGGCTAATTTGTACTTTAACTAAATTTGACATAGTCAGATTTGCTTGGTTGTAACAAGTGTACTACCATTGAGTGCCCCTTCTCCCTTTATCATTTGAGAGGTTTCAGAAAAGAAATTTGATGTGGAGGCCGAAGATGATAGAAAACATATATATCAAGTACGATAAAGAAAAGCTATTATAAAAATAATAAGGTGAGATCCTAAAGAAAAACAGTTTTAATCTCCTTCATTTTATATTTTTTTCTCTTATATTCAGCTCAAAAGCCATGCTAATGTTATCAGCTATGTGTTATGACTTCAACAGAGGTATATATATATAAGGTTATTGTGAGAAAATTTAAAAGTGTGAGAATGATAAAAAAGAATATCAACTATTAGATATTTAATCTAATGGTTGAGATCATAGTGACAATTCTGTAAATAATGTTGACTATTAAACTAACTAAATTTCTAGATTAATGGTATAAAGGTAAATTTAATATTTTTAAATTAAGAAACTAACATTAATACACATGCAAAGTTCCTCATTCTTTTTTAAACATCAATAATTTTTTATACGTAACTCTTTTTTAAAAAAAATTACACCATAATAATGAGTGTTTTTTTATCTTTAATATGAGTATCATATTGATATAATTATGTAGTGAAAAAAATTACGTCTCGCTTGGATGTTTTAGTCCATGGTGTTTTTTATATGTTCATACAATGGTGTTTTAATTGTAGGTTGTTATTTCTGTTATATTTTTGTTCTTCGTAAGATGTATGTCTGCAATATACATGCTGTGGTGTTTTTATGAGTTATGATGTTATTCCTGTTATATTTAATGTGAAGACAAAATGTCCTTACATTGCTGTGGTTTTTGGTGTCTTCAGTAGGTTTCTGTTTCTTCAAAGAGTTAGGGTGTTATTTCTGTTTTTATACAATTAGGGTGTTATTTCTGTTTTGATTCTGATTAAAGTGTTGACTGCTGTTATATTAGGGTGTTATTTCTGTTATATTCAATGTTAGGGTGTTCTTTATAAGATGGGTGCCTTCAATATAACTGTTGTGGTGTTTTTATGAGTTAAGGTGTTATTTTTGTTATATTTCTGTTCTTTATAAGATGTATGCCTTCAATATACATGTTATGGTGTTTTTATGAGTTATGGTGTTATTTCAAATTCAAAAATCCCTACAATAACTGCCAAAAATCGGTTGCGTATTTTCATTCCATAATTAGATTTTATTAGTTAAATTATACTTATACCCTTAAACTACCAAAATAAAAAGGGACACATATCACCTCTATAATCTTTCTTATCCTTCTCACACTTTTAAATTTTCTCAAATGAACCTCTACTATATATATATTAGCTTTTAAAAAATGTTGGTAGGTCCTAAAAAGGAAAGTTTACCCAACTCATTTTAATCACCTAAATCAATATGGACACCAAATGATTGTTTTCAAATAAGTGGTTAACATTAATATGAAAGTATAATTACTTGAATGATAAATAAAAGTTATATCATCTGAAGCATATTATTAGCAAGTGTATCTACTATGGACAAGAAAAGAATGATTACATTACATGGTACAACCAGATTGACCAAAAGTTAGAACCAAAGCTTGGGACTAAAAAGTACAAACTCTATAATAACAAAAACATCATCACCAAAAATATTTTTTCCAACCATAACCTAAATTCATATCCATAATAATGATTCTTAGAACTCCAACTGCTTTGATATAAATCTGAGTTCATGTGTCCACACTCATCTTTATGTTCTTCTTCTTCTTGATCACCCAATGAACTCTTGTTCCAGCTAGTTCGATTTCTTGAAGATACACAAGAAATAGGGCTTTTAACTTCACTTGAAGTATTGTTCTTGATGCAAAGCCCATTGTTTCCTCTTATATCAAGCCTCATTCCAATCCTGTTTATGAACTCTTGTGAGACTAACATCTCTCCACTCAGATTATTTTGGCTCAAATTTAACTGTTCAAGATTTGGAAGTGAGCCTATTAATGAAGGGACAGTCCCATTGAGACTGTTATTGTCAAGAGACAAAGCAGTCAGATTCTTCAAGAGTGACAAAGAAGTGAGTATTGGTCCCATCAGCCCACACCTTGAAAAGCTCATAACTTTAAGCCTATCCAATGACCCAATAAACAAGGGCATCCCTGTGTTTATAGGGTTGTCTTGTATGACCAAGTATTCTAACTGCTTCAAACCAGATAAAGATTCAGGCAATGGTCCACTTATAAAGTTATGACTCAAGTCAAACAGCACCAACCTGCTCAAATTGCCAAGTTCTTGAGGTACCCTACCACTAAGGTCATTAAACCCTAAATCAATCTTTTGAAGAGACTTAAGTTGACCAAAAGATGAAGGCAGTTGACCTCCAAGCATGTTGTAGCTAAGGTCAAAGATGGTCAAACTTTTCAACTTTCCTATTTCTTGAGGGAGTGAGCCAGTGAGATGGTTGTAGCTTAGGTCAAGTTGTTGTAGGTTAACCAGCTCACAAATCTCTTGTGGGATTTCACCACTTAACATGTTTTGTGAAAGTGAAAGTACCCTTAAGCTTTGAATGTTACCTAAACTTGAAGGGACACTCCCATGGAGACTAGGGTTTGCTACAAGTGCCAAGTGTTCTAAAGATGATAAAGAATTGTTTTCAAAGAGAGATGAAGAGAGAGAAAATGGTGTTAAATTAAAACAGTTGAATAGAGATAGAGTTTTGAGATATGGAAGCTTCATCAAACCTCTTGAAGACAAAGTGGCAGTGCGTTTGCAAGGTGGTGTGAGGATATCAGTCCCAATGTGAATCTTGGTGACATGAAAGATTGTAGGGTTGTAATTTTGTGGACCATTTGCAGCAGCATCTTGAGCCATGAGCTCACACTGAACACCAGGCCATGGGGTATCAGTGCATGGTTGTGGGTGCACTTGAGCCCATGTAGGGTCATCTAGGAGTGAACCCATGACTTCAAACAGCCCTAAAAGCTCACCATCTTCCATGCTTACCATCTCACCACCATAACCAACACTGAATAGTGTAAGAACATAGAGCAAAACAAGAAGGAGAATAGAAGAAAAAGAAGCCATTTTTTTAAGTGTGGAGATAGATGGTAGCAAACAAAATTGAGAAGATCTAGTAACTTTTATAAAGATGATGTTACATTATTACCAATGGATAGGAGTTTGGTTTTTGGACATTTGCAATCAAACCCTTAATATTTTAAATTTTTTACATTACATCCAAAAATATTCATTGTTGTACTTGTTATCTCCATATACTTGGTTTGTTTGCCAGTAAAGCAAATGACAACTGACAAGTGTCTCTTTCCACAATTGACAGTGATTAGCCATTAAATTTGTAAGATGGATGAAAAAAGTTTAAATCAATTGATTGTATCTTTTATTTTACACAACCAAGATTTTATGTTTAATCTATAAGAGTTAGAAAATATGTCATTTATTGAGAATCTTATTAAATGAAAACTAAACAGAAAGAAAAAATGTAGACCAAATCACAAATTTTGGATTGAATATGGTGATTGCTAATAGGAAATAAAGTTTGGACACAAATTTTACATGTGCATGTAAAGAAGTAAAGGATTTGATCATTTGAGTCGAGGACATGTGAGGTCATTTTGTTTTGATTTAAGAGAGCATGATGTGAGCCTGTTTGAAGCTTTATGTAAAACTTGAGTTTGACTTGTTAATAATTTTCAAACTCGAGCTTGTCCAGACTCAATCATTTGTTCTAAGTTATTGTGTTTATATATATATATATATATAACTATCTATATTTATAGTTAATTTTATGTTACATATATACGATAATATATATCATCTTGTCAATTTTATCATGATTATATATGTGTTTATATTTTTTAGGTAGCTATATATTAAAGTTACATACTTATGTATAAATGATAAGTTTGTTTATGTTTGCGAACCTAATTAAGGTTTTGTATATGTAATACAAAACTCAGGCTTGAACTAGCACGTAGTGTACTAAGTGAACTTTAATTAAGGCTCAAACTCGTTTGACTTTGTAATGAACCATGCTTTTTACAACAATCTCAAATAGCTCATGAGGGGTTCAAGGAGAATTAACTTATTTACATATGGTCGGGTACATTTTTTTTAACGACATATGGTCGGGTACATAATTGGGTTACAATTTTATATGGAATTTCGAAATTTCAAAGATAGTTTTTTTTTGGAAAAGTAAACATTAAAACGCGAACCAAACCCATAAAACGGGAAGCAACACGACAAACAAACTACATAATTATAAAATTACACCAATTAGCCCAGTAAATCGACTTTAGGTTTGATCTATTTCTAAATCACAAGAAACCTATCGACTTAATCTTGAGATAATACCTTCTATTCTCACCGGTTTACCCATGAACTTAAAAGGCATTTCTAGCTCTCCAAAGATAGTTGAGGGGCGATATAATGAAAATATGAATTCGAATATTGATGTCAGTGGAAAAGGCTGCTTGGTCTTGAAAGCCCTTCTTAGCCCAAAATGGAAACCAGACGCACCTTTTCCATGGCAAATCAGGATAGATATAGCCCAATAGTCCTATTGTTCACTCGATAACTGTGATATTTGCCCAGCTAACACCTGTTATCCAAATGCCTATATGCTTTTATGCTTAATTAATGTACCATATATTTTGTTACTTACTTGGAGGTTAAAAGCAGAAATATTACAGAATTGACCGCTTCACCCATCCACTAGTTGAACTAGTCTGATCGATTTCAAAAACTGAATTGACCATATCTAATAAAAAAGCAAAACTATATACATATAACTAAGTTAAAAGAAATATGAAAATGCTTTGTATAATGGTGTAGATTTAGTGTTAACAAAAAATGAAAACATAAATAAATGTCTTGATAGTTCCTGTTGTTTTGTAAAGTAACATCTATAGTCTTCAACTTTTGGAAATTACACCGATGCCCTGTGGTTTACTTTTTGTTACTCGAATAGTCACTGGAGTGGATGCTCGTTGGTTTTCTCCGTTAAGTCCATATGAAATTACTTATATACCCCTCTCTTTAAAAAGTAAAAAAAAATATGAATTATTAAAAGTGTGAGACCCACCTTATTTACCCCTCACTTATTCAACCACAATCTCCACTGCCTCCAACTACTGTCTCCACTGTCTCCAACCACTGCCTCCAACCACTGCCTCCAATCACCGCCTGCACCCTCACCGTCTCCACCACCACCACCCACTTCCACCCCACCATCACCAAAATCCCTAACCCTTCGGTTGCTAACCCACCCTTTCAAAGCATTCTCCACAGTCCTTAACCCACCTAAACCTAACCCCTCCAACCCTTAACCCGTCACAGAAAACCACCACGGTCACCACCGCCACAACAGCAGCACCATCTGAACCACCACCATCATCTTTCTTCGCTGTCAACACACCCATCGTTGCCACCATCGTCATCAACAACCATCATCAAAACCAACCAATAAAACCCTAAATCGGTTCTAAATCTACAAATTCAACTCAAAACCCTAAGAGGCGATATGTACCTTAATCGGCTGAATTCACGATTGTTAACACTAGCAACCCATCCTCACCATCCGGTTCGCGTCTATCTCTTCTGGGACCTTTTATGTGTCTCTTTCTCTGATCGATCTCTCTCTCTCTCTCTCTCTCTCTCAAATCTAGTGGATGTTGATGGAGGAGAGAGTTGCAGTGACGGAGTCTGGTGGTGGTGAGTGAGTTACAGTGGCAGAGATGAAGGAGTTACAGTGGCGGAGTCAAGTGGTGGTGAGTGACCTTTCTGTGTCTCTCTCTAATCGACCTTTTTTCTGGAATGGAGGAGGGAGTTACAGTGGCGGAGATGTTGATGTTGGTGGAGTGGCAGGTGGTGGCGGCTGGTGGTATGTGGTGGAGTCAGGTGGTGGTTAGTGAGTTCGTGTGTGAGAGAGAGAGAGAGATACAGGGGCTTAAAATGGTGAATAAGAAGGTTGGTGGGTCATACCTTTAATTTTAATATATCTACTTTTAGTGTTTAATTTAATACTTACGGGCATTTTGGTCATTTTACATAGAGTCAACAGTGAAAACTAACGGACATCTACTCCAGGAACTATCTGAGTAACAAACTGTCAAAACACAGGGAGAATCGGTGCAAATTCCAAAGGTTGGGGACTATAGGTGTTATTTTACCAAACCACGGGAACTATCTGTGCATTTTACTCTAAACAAGATATGAAATATGAGTGGTCAACGAATAAGTAAATGGCAGTTTGAAAAAAACAATTAAAAATATATATAACACCCGATTCGTAGGTTCAACTGGCAGGCCCACATGAATATTGTTTAAGAGTACTCAACTAGAGACGTTGTGTAGACGGTTTCATCTCCAGAAACATCACAACATGATTCTGTTTAATATAGGTTGACTAATTTTAAACCCTTGATTGTGTATAACTTATATAATTAAATTACCTTTAAATTTTAGATTAACTGATATCCATTAGATGCATGGGTATAAAAAATAGGGGTGAAAACGAGTCAACTTGCTCGTTTTGTTTCAATATCGTTTGTCTAAAAGCTTGAACTATATCAAGTCTTAAAGCAACTTAGTCTAAACTTAGCCTAAATTGAAGGTTATCTAATATACGAGCTCGAGTGGGAGACTTATATATTGAGCTTAACCAGACATAAAGCATAAAGAATCATATTATTTATATAAATAACTTTTTTCTAATATAATATATATTACATAATAAATACTATTACATATAAGTGTGTGTAATCATGCTAGATAAATAGTAATAACTAGATAATTTATATTTGTGTGGGTGGAGGGGCACCTTTCTAGCAACCCGTTTGAACTTATAAAATCAACTAATAAGATGTCACCTCATTTAGACTCACTTCAACTTATTTCAACTTTAAGATAGTGTTTGGTATGCATGAATGAACGGTAGAATAGAATGGACTATTCTTAGGGAATGAAAAAAATATTTTATTGGTCAATAAATGGAATCACCTCTACCTCGTCTATTCCACTCCCTTTAATATACCCCAAATTCATTTTCACCCCTTTTTTTTCATTTTATTAGCTCTTTCACCATACATCACCTCCACCCACCCATTCATCCATCTAACACAGGTTCGTGGACCTAAAATCCATCCCACAAGTTGAACCCATGGTGATTACAACAGTGTTGCCGTGGTACCTGGCTGAAACAACCCCCACCCACACTCTTAGCTATATAACCATTACATATAAAAATAGTGGTATGTACATATAAATATAGTAATTAATAAACAAAACAACATAACTCATTCTTAAATATATATATATATATCATCCAAGCTCGAGATTTAATAACTATATATTTATAATATGATATGGTATATTTATATTTGTGTTCAGATGTGTATATATAATCAAGCTTGTTAACCTAATCATGAAGAACACATAACCAATCATGAAGTAGATAAAGACGATTATAGACTAATGACAGGTAGACAGACAACAAGCTGCGCCGCTTACCTCTTCTGAATAGCAAACCCTACCCTGCTAAACACAAAATTCTGCCCCTTAACATGCGTGGTGTTAGTACTTACCACCTGCTGAACCCGTTTAAGAAACCACACCACATCAGGGGCGAAAGCGCCAAAGATATCGAAAGGGGGGGCGAAAGCGCCAAAGATATCGAAAGGGAACGAGACGGACACGTGCTGAATCATTCAAATTTATAAGATGCAGTTTCAGATGATGATGATTATTATTATTTTTTAAAATGCCAATGTGTATATTAACAAAAGAACAATGTAAAGAAAATATTACAAGGCTAGATACATCTAGCCATCCACCCAGGTTTACCTTTTTTTAAGGGCAAGAAAGAACATATCAACCATCATAACACAGTGTGCTGTGGTCAAGGTTGACTATTCGACCGCCACTAGCTCCTTTGCTCTCCACAGATGGTTGATAGTGGAATAATCGGTAAAATCTCGCATCCCATCAAGTGGAACCGTAGAAAATAATTAGGAGAGTGGGAATCGAACCTGGGTCACAAATAACACCAATTCTTTTCCTAACCACTCCACCACTGGCTCGTTGGCGCACCCAGATTTACCTATCAGACTATTTTTATATTCATGTTGCACTGAGTTAGATTAGATTGACCCGTCAACATTTCTTAAATTATATTAACTGATCATTGATCTTTAAATTGAATAAAACAGTTAACACGTAAAAGCTTAATGAATTTTGTCGTTTCATTTGTTATTAGGTATTAAACATTGACGGTTTAAATGCAGAAATAAATAATTTAAAAACCAATGCATTAGGTATTAAATATTTGACAGTTTAAACGCAGAAATATAATAAATAAATATAAAAATTTAAAACAAATGCATTAATAAATAGTACCATAAAAAAGTGGGTGGTATTAGAAAAGAGTAATTGTGATTGTAAGGAGAAGTAAAAGCGTAAGATGATAAGACATAATATGTTGGTCTCAGAAGTGTTTCCTCATCATGTGATTGTGACATTTCCACCCTGCGAGCATGCTTTTCTCTCCACCTACCTGTTTCACGCACAATTAACGAAAAAACACACACGCGCGCACACACACATGTACATATACATATATAACTTTTATTTAATTATTATTTTTTACTTTTTTTCTTCTTCCTAAAAGCAGTTCTATGTATAGGTTAGGGTACTCCAGACACCTTCGGATATCCGTTTGCGCCTTCATGAGTATCCATGGGTACGCCACTGCCCCCTACCCGCAAGCTTGTGGATCTAATCCACGGGTAATAGAACCAGGACACGGCAAGTGGAGCTGAACTTACATGAAAAAACGGTGCATTGATATAGAGGGTACACGCCGCAAGCGGATTTGGGTTCCGGCAAGTGAGATGAGGTGGGTGTGGGTGATTGGGTGATGGCGTGGGTAGTTACTGGTTGAAGGGGTTAATGCCCCGAGTATTTTTATTTGTATTGTATGTAAAGCTAGATTATTTGGTAGAGTTTCTTGTCTATTAATGGAAGGTTGGGTTCCATGTGTTGGTTTGAGAAATTGTTGGAAAAGCAACTCAATGCTAAAATGCTTTAAAATATAATGTATATTAAAAAAATATATGATTTGTATATTATTATATGATTGGAACATATTAAGTATATTGAACATCAATTAAACATGTTTGAATTAAACTTGTGACTACTATGATATGTGGTCAGTCTCCACTTAAAGCATGCAAAGACCGTATGTTCTCTTGTTAAAAAGAAAGTTGTCCACTTCCGAGGTCATTGTTGGCTTTAGTTAGAGATCGTGTTCTCTGTTATAATATTGTTAACTTGGTCGGATTTAAGTTACGTTTATACTATTAATCGAATTGAATGATCATATAAACTTTTAGAAGAGAAAAATACTCATAAATTAGAAATTATCTTAAAAAGATTGTTAATTTAATGCTCACATGTTGAGGGAAAGAGTGATTGTATATTTGTACACCCACAAAAGCTTATGATGGGCACATGGGTGTACTTGCATATTTTTACTACTCCTAGCAGGCATCGTACACCTGACTGCTTCCGAACGTCATATCGATACTTCCCTTTCTCAATAAGTTAGAGAAAACAATAACTCTTAAGCTAGTCATAATGATTTTGTCATGATTTCGTAAATGTTTCACCTATATATATATATACATATATAAATGTTTCACCTATATATATATACATATGTATGTGTATATATATACAGGGTATAGAATACGATTTACAAAAAATCAAAACTTATACTATAACCGGCTCCTTGAAATCACTAGCATACAATATATTGTAAATCGTATTCCATACACGGACTCCTCCTGCTCATTGGATAGTTGTTACTCATTATCCTCTGGGTTCACAAGTATTCTTGTGGGTATTGAGTTTATCCATTTAGTCGTTATAATCTTATGTAATTAAAAGTTACCCATTGAGATTTTTATTACCTGCAACCTAATTTAAACTCATCAAAAAACCAACTTCAAATACCATATATACTCCATTACACTGGTAATAAGTTTGTGTTCTAAACATTTTGATTGTATAATATATTGAGAAGATTATTTATTTTATCTTTGGGGTTATATAATAAATTGATATTTGGTTCAGGCTAAGGGCTATGATATTGGTTCTAGGTAGTCGGTTAGGTGTCACCTAATACAATACATTTCAACTTGCTAAAATGTTTACAATTAATTAACCTTGTACACAAATGCTAATCCCGAATATTTTAAGGTTTTCTTGAGAGAAAAACCAGTGGCGGATCCAAAAACTTTTTTCAGTGGTTCATTTTAGTAGATTCTCACTAACTTTTTTAAGTCATACAAGATTCTCACTATTTTTCCCATTTTTTTCAATCCGAGTGGGTCCATGTGAACCCACAAAGCAAGGCTGGATCCGCCATCGAGAAAAACCATGAGAATAATCGTGTTTCTTATTTTTTACATTAGTTTTTTACGTTATACTTGTAAAATGTAAAGTTATTTCATTTTTTACTTTGTGTTCACATATAATTATAAACTTTTTGAAATGTGCAAACTTGACTAACCTCAAAAATATATATTTAATACATGATTTGTTTTTGTCAAGTAACTACTGTTACGAGTGCCTGTGGTGTTATAGTCTAATGGCATTTTGAGAGTGAGATAAGACTTAGTGACTATTAGATACTAGGTACGATTCCTAAAAAAGAGGTTTTTCCAAGATTTATTGGGTTTCCTCCTGAATTGGTGTATAAGCATTATTGCCTAATGGAGATGGATATGATAGGGTGGTTTCGCTAGTGACACGATCATGCTCTAATGGTCCGTCAGTGATCCAGATTTACCGTTAAAAAAAATTACTTTTACAAGTGCGATGTGTCCACTCATGATTTTCTGTCCATTCCATACACCTAACAATGCAACACATCTAGGTAAAAAAGGATCCACTTCCAAGCAAAGCTTGGCCCATTTCACCCATTTCGTAAAAAAAGTCTCATTTCACCTTTCACACACCTAACAATGTAAACATCTTGGTTAAAAAAGATCCACTTCAAGCAATGTTTGACCCATTTCACCTATTTCATACACTTAACAATGCAACACATCTTGGTAAAGAAGATACACTTCTAAGCAAAGTTTGCCCTTTTAAGTAGAATTAACTACTTCCATCAAAACCGTTACTATGGTCGGTTTGAAATTACATAACATATGGAGACTTGATGTTGACCTTTTATTGGTCTACAAAGTAGGAAACCATGAGTCCATTAAGTCAAATAATATCTTAAAATCTTGTAGGTATAATGATCTTCATGATTTCATCCGATGGCTACATTTTAGTTCATAAAACAAGTTCATCAAATGTATATTACACATAAGACGAATTACGTGTATGCTGCGAGACAAAATCGACAGACCATCCACCCATTGTTGCGCTATCTGATATCACAAAAACCAATCAAAATTTAGAACAGAAAGCAGAACATGTAAATTACAAGAATACCACTACTGCTCAGTTGCTTCATCATGCTCTTTATTTGAATCACTTGAACCACTAAATCGCTTCTTCATAGCTGCAAAAAATGAAGACATTTAGTGGATTAGCAGGTTGGTATACATAAACCCAAACACGACCTGGTTAATTAATTGCGTAAAATAGACACACTTAAATTATGTTAAGCTGTTTATCTAAAAAGGTCAAACAAAATGGTGGTTGTAAACGTGTTATAAAATGGGTTGGAGGGTAAGAGGTTTTTTTTTTTTAATTTAGACAGGTTGGTCTGTTTATCTCCAGCCCGTTGATTAGGCTGGATGACATGTTTTAAACCCAACCCTAACCTGTTTATTTCCATGTGCAGTTGTATCATATCAGAGGGTAGGGATGCAAACGGAACAAGCCACGCCTTATCGAGCCCGTTCCGAACTTGAGCCTAAAATAAAGCCGGATGATTATCGAGCCCAAGTTCGAGCCTGGCATGTGAAGCTCGTCAAGTTCGTCGACCCTTAGTGTAATATTAGTTTTTATTAATATTTCATAACATTTACCCCTTATTTAAAGTTGTCTAGTAAACGAGCCAAACCGAGCTTATTTAAACTTGTTACGAGCCGAGCCCGAACCTAAAAAATAAGTTTGTTTAGTGAATGAGCCAAAGCCATAACTTCACTAATTGAGCTCACGAGCCAAAACAAGTCTATTATTTATATTATTTTTATTTAATATATTAATAATCAATAGATAATAAACGAGCCGAGCTCGAGCTTGAGAAACTGCCACAGAGCCGAGCTCGAGCTTTGAAAACAAGGCTCAAGCTCGAGCTCAGGTTGACTCGTTTGCACCCCTATCAGAGGGCGGGCCTTGGAGCAACTAATAAGGTTGCTGCTTTGTGACCTTGAGGTCATAGGTTCTAGTCTTGAGAAACAACCCCCTGCACAAAGTGTAGGGTAAGACGGTGTACATAAAATCGCGAAGCGATCCGGCCCCTCCCCAGACCATGTGCTAATGCGAGAGCTAAGTCATGCACGGGGCACGCCCTTTTAGTTAAATCATGTCAGAAATTGGCATACATGAGTTCGATAAAAATTTACTTATTAATGGGTCATCATCTAAGGTTATATTTTAACTACGGGTCAAACATAAATAATGCAGCTAGAAAGTAAATGTTCTTAACTTGTAAGTCATCCTACGCTTATTTTAACACACAAAACCATTTAAATTGCTTCATTACTAAAAAATAGATTATTACTGTAATAATACATCTTTAAATCATATGTACAAGGTAATTAATAACAAAAGTCAAAATAAAAAAAAATATAAAACTTAAATAAGCGTTTACGGTCAAGCCATCCCAACCCGTACCAAAAACTAGCCCGTTCTGACCCGAACCAATTTTCATCATATTACCCAACCTAACCATTTTCCAACACTTAGCAGTTTTGTAGACATCGAAAGACAGAAGTATTAAAAAAACTCACACTTAATAGAAGATCCAGCAAGACAAGTGAGTCTAGATTTGGTATTGGCCTCAGCCAACGGTGTTGGTTTATCTTTTTTTGCCATGCGGACATCCCAAACGCGTATGATTCCGTCAGATGAAGCAGATGCCACTAAAAATGGTTCTTCATCAGATGTCCCGTCAATCTTAGAAAGAACTACAATGCCTTTTAAACGAGCTGAATGTGCGTCTTCAATACAATATGCCACCTTCCCGCTCACTGTATCCCATGCTGTAAGATTCCTGTCCTCTCCACCAGTGTATACGAGTCCATTCTGTTATAATTTTTCCATCGTTATTTCAGATATCGAAATTAAAGTGTTAATGATAACTTTCAGACAAATAATAATGTTGCATTTGATTATCATCACAATCGAGTTACCGCTGTCAACAGTAGTTACTGACAAAGTTCCATGGTAATAGAGAATCAAAATAAAAGAAGTGATTTTTTACTAAGTAACCACTAAACAGTTATATGACTCTATGAACAAGTGGTTCGGGTGGCAATTTCTAACATGATACAAAAAGTAATTAGATTTTGATTTTTCAGATTTAACATGTCCGTTTAATAAGCAGGTTATGTTCAGATCAACCTATTAAACCTGTTTAATTAAACGCTGTTCAACCTGTCAACCAGTAATTTAACCCATTTACAAATTGACTCCAACCTCCAAACCCGTTTACAACACGTTTGACTCATTTAGATACAAGGGATACAAGGGTCGTGTTTGGACTACATGATTTTAAATGTGTTTGGGTTATGATTGATGTACGAATTTACTAAAGAATCAGTTATATGATTCTCTGAACAAGTGATACATTGCAAAAGTTACAACTTGATACACAAAGACTGCCACTTTGTTTCATGTTAAGTGTAAAGGCCGAGCAAAAATAAACAAAAACCTTGTCAACTTAGCGTTCTTCAATCTACAATATATACGCCTACAAAATTGGCAGGACAGCATAGTTCTATAACTAGAAACAGGGCAGGCAGCAATTTCTAACACAAAACGAAAAACAACCAGATATCAAATTGTCATGTTTCACACGACCATTTAATGAACAGGTTGTGTTCGGGTCGACCCGTTTAACCTGTTTAATTAAACAGGGTTCAACTTGAAAGTCCACCTACATACCCTTTTGACTCGTTCAGATTACAAGATTAATTCAACACGTCTGGATTGCCACCCCCTAGCTATAACTACCAGCAATCATTTTCTATACCTATAAGCTCCACAACCACATATACTCATTCGGATCAAGGAATCAATCACAAATCAACAAAAATAAAGCAATAAACGATCATAAACCAAACGAAACCAACCGTGGCGGGCGCAAGGCAAAGAACTCTCTTCTCCCCCTTCAACTCCGAAACCAACTTGGCATCCTCCGCTTCATGAACCGAAACCGTCTCACCCGTCCCCATAAAAAACTTATCACCACCACACCCAAACTCAACAATCTCAGCTTCTTTCCCCAACTTACAAAAAAAACTCCGTCTCCCCCTAACCAAATTCAACATCCCCAAACACTCATCTCTCCCAACCGTCAACCCCAATTTCCCCGACGGATGAACCGACATATCATTCACCCCTTTCTTATGCACCTTCACCGTCTTCAAATGCACAAACGGGTCCGCATCGTAGAACGACACGTGTCCGTCATCGTAGGCGGAGAATAGGTTTCGGGGGAACGAGTGGAGGGATGGTGGGGTGTAGAGGACGAGGGAGGTGACGGTGGAGGTGGGGTCGTTTAAAGAGCCGATTTCGGAGGAGGTGGAGAGGTCGTAGATTTTGATGGTGTCGTCGGAGCCGCCGGAGACGGCGACGGAGCCGGCGACGGCGACTGATTTGATGGGGGAGAGGTGGGAGGGGAAGGAGAAGAGGGGGGAGAGGGTTAGGGTTTCGGTGGAGTGTTTTAGGGTTTTGAGTTTGAATCCCCAGATGAAGCGTTCGTATGAACCTGCAACTAAACTCATGTTTGCAGATTGTGATTGTGGTGGCTTCTTGTTCCACAAATGATGATGGTGGTTATAAACCTTCAAGAAGACAGAATGGTTTATTTTGTGATATGTTTTAGGGTTTTAGGATGCCCTGTTTTCTATGCCCCGCCCGCTAAAGCGCTAATCCGAATATTTCTTAGTGTTATAATATATGTGCTTGTATTTTGGTTACTTATACATACTATTTATAACATAACATCAATAAAATAACTTCTAGTCGACCAATTAAACCAAAACGCTATCATAGTTTTACTAAAAAACTAAAACGATAGGAAGGCTGTAATTTTAACATAGGGGCAAAATAGTAATTTGTCAGAACCAATGAGCAAGTACTATACACCTACTTGACATATAAGTTAATTGAGTCAACCAAGTAATTAAAAGTACTATAGTTTTGCAAAAGGAAAAAAAAGAAAGAAAAACTAAACGATGGCAAGAATACAAATTTCAGCAGGGGCAAACTCATAATTTTAAATTGAGGGGAAAATTGTAATTTTTAGTTGGGAATGACATAAGTTTATTTTGAACTGGAGGCAACTACGTAATTTTGGCAAAATCATATTTTTTAACTAAGGGCAAAACCGTAATGTTAAGCCAGCGGCAAAAGCGTAATTTTATTTTGAACTTGGGGCGAATGTAACATTTATCGTAAAACGGGTTCTAAAACCCGCTCCGTTTTGTTAATGCAGGTATATGTTATGATGTTCGTTACGCGATTATGTTAAGTGTTTTATAATTCGTTATACTATTAGTAGTAAATAATAAATAATAAAGTTCAAAATAATAATAATATTAATAAATAAATTATAAATGATAAAAACATAAAAAAGGGTGACCGCGGGTATCGAACCCGGGTACCCAGCCAACCAACACACACAACACACCACCACACTACACACACATATCTGAATAAATCAAATAAATCTTATATCAAAACCCTGAAATCACATTCAAAACAACCGCCTGTAACGGCTGCAAGCTCCAATCTACCATCAAATCTTCGTTTCAATTTCGATCTAAACCAAAGAAATGTTTACTAATTGGGTGTTAAACGCAATTATTGGGTCAACACATCCAAATCGGTTATGTAATCACGGTGACATTTAAATTTTTTTGACCGAGATCTTTTGAAACCGAAACCAAAACTCAAGCCAGCAGTTGACAATAAATAGTGATCATTGAACCATTGTAGCACTAGCTCACTATCGCAAACAAACTCTCTGAACTCATTGTAAACTCAGCACTTAAATTCTCACTTCACCGGAAAGTTTGCTTGTCACCGAAATCTCGCCGGAGAAATCAAAGATCACCCTTGTACGGTATAAACTTCCCTTGAATCCTTCTCACTTGCTTATTATTATTTATTAAGTAATTATATCAATGTTTTATCAGATTAACAAACGGGTTATGTTCTGTGTTGTTATTAATGAAGAAGATGAAGTAGTAATCGAGTTTAAAAGAAATTAAAACCGGTAAAAATACCGGGTTAGACACACAGTCTAGCGGTGGACTGTGTGCATTTGGAACATATGGTCGTCGGTTCGAATCTCGCACACGTTTCCAAATCCCTTAAATAATCCAAACCTTTTTACAAACTTATAGATAACATGTTTCAGATAGTATATATAATTAATTAAAAACACATATCCTCCGGGTTAGTCACACAGCCCAATTGGTCGGGCTGTGTGCAACACGAAGCTCAGGTCGCGAGTTCGAGTCCGGTAAGTTACACGCTTTCTGAAATTACCCAACCTTTTTAAATAAAATAAGATTATGGTTTAACTTAATATGTGTATATATGTAATAAAAACAGATATATTCCGGGTTATACACGTAGCTCAGTTGGTAGAGCTGTGTGCACGTATACGAGAAGTCATGCGTTTGAGTTCCACACGATGCCAAAACCATCCGATTTGACCTGGTTCGACCACTAAGAAGCATATTTTTTTATTAACTTTTTTTTATTTTACTCCGGAAAACTATAAAAATATTTCATAAAAATAAGTCCTTTTTAACCACAAAAATTAGTAATAAATACAATAAAAAATTACCTAAAAAGCCTAATAAATTTCATTAAATAGAAATACTAATTTTACGTAAAAGAAATATATTTTACCGAATTATTACGTGAATATTTAGGTTAGCTTTCTCGTCGGGAGGTACCTTTAAATCGTGCGCGCTCGTTATCAAATCAAGAACGTACCCACTGTGAGTGAATTCCTACAATCTTCCTCTTTTTATTCATGTTTTGGGGTGTATGATTTGTAGTTTCACTTATATTATTTATACAACACTCATGCTACTACCATTATATGAACTAACGTGCTATATGATATTTGGTTTATTGTTATTTGTGGTTATTCTTTCTCATTTCAGTCAAGCTCTCACATTAGGCCCATCAGTTCCCCGTTTCATACAGGTACAGCATCGCGTTGCCTAATTAGACCAGCTCCGTTTGATTGAGCATTGATCTCACAGCACATCGCTTATCGTGCTCACATGTACATTGCTAGATGATTATGTGGTTTGTGGATTGATTACATATACGTTGCTCATATTTGGTTTATGCACATTAATAAATAAATAAACATATCAATTCTTTTTAATGTTTAAACGGGATTCACTCGCCAACTTTTGTTGTCTCTATTTTTACACATGATACAGGTGGTCAGGTTGAAGCAAGTAACACATAGGACTTGGGCCTTAGAAGAAAAATAAAGCGTTATTTGAATGTCATGTTTAGAAGATGTTGTGCTTGTATGGATTATGTGTTGGTTGTAATTTTTCCTTTTAATTTGGAATAATAAATATGAAACTTTATTATAGTACATGTCATGAGCTTTGATGAAAACCCAATCATGCCCCGACTATCATATCCGCTGCGGGTCAGGGTGTGAAAGATTGGTATCATAGCTTTTGATTATAGGGATATAGGATAGGTTATTAGACCCTTAGAGCCTATACTATAGTCGATTAGATTTTAATTGCTTACGTGTTAATTGGTTACATGCAAACTCATGATATTTACTTGTTTTACATTATCTCACACACAAATGCATGCAAGCACTCTCACTACTATATGATTTAGTGTGATATTCAATGTGATATACATATTGTTAACATAACATGCTTACATATATACGCATCACGCACGTCTCAATTCTCACATATTTAAACATTTTTCATGTTTCTCTTCTCAAAATTTTGTGATGTTTTCATTTTTCAATCTCACCAAAGTGAGTTCTACGACGGGCATGTAGTAACTGGAAGGCTACAAGTACCGTTGTCGAAACGTCCTGTCTAGGATTGGCATTCGTATAAATCCAATATAACGGACCAGTTTGCTTACCTGGGGACTAACGATGAGAGTACGAAGGACCTATTAGGTCAAAGCATGCCACACCAAACGTCGTGTGAAATAAACCTCACTTTGAGTTGTCACTGTGTATACACGTGGACACCTTCCGACTTTATACCTCGCAAACATGTTTTACGATTTTCATTCGGGGTGGTGCTAGTGTTAACAGGCCAAAACCAATGTGAACCCTACATAGCCCAGTAGTCATGGGGGCCCACATGACTACCTAGGCCAAGTATGGGGGACATATGGGGGCCCAAACATGAGCAAGGCACAAGACATCCTATGAATGTAGTAAATTTATTTTTCTCATTTGTTTTGTAGATGTTAATTTCTAAATGCGACACATGACACCTATACGCCAAACTCATAATCTCGTTACGTATTTCCTGTAGATGTCTTTTAGGCACTCTCGTAGAAGGAGGAAATAAGGAAAATCCGGCGAACGTATGGCTGCTCAAATAGCTCAACAAATGGCCGCCGTGATTCCCGATATTGTAATTGTTCACAAGCTCTCGCCGCTAACCCTGTCAACCCAATCAACCAAGAGGGGCAAAATACTACCAACTCTCCCCCAAACACCACTAAGTGCACTTACAAGCACTTCAACTCATGTGACCCTCCAAAATACGAAAGAACTGAAGGAGTCACTGCTCTTCTTCGGTGGTTCGAGGAGATGGAGAGTACTTTTCTCAATTGTGACTGTACCAACGACCGTAAGGTTCGTTATGCTACAGGTCGCCTATATGGGGTAGCACTTACTTGGTGGAATGTCGAAAATGGTAGAAGAGGCGCCGAAGCCGCGGTAGCCCTAACTTGGGAACAACTGAGGGAACTCATGACAAGACGTTTTTGTCCAAGAAGCGAAATTAAGAAGCTGGAAGATGAGTTCTACTTCCTAAGACAAAACGAAGGAGACCATATAACCTACAACAAAAGGTTTCTAGAGTTTAATCAAATGGTTCCGAATCTATTTACTCCTCTTTACCGCCTGATCGAGCATTACATTCGGGGTCTTCCTTCGAAGATTCAGGATTCTGTGATGAGTACCGTGCCTACAACCCTATAAGCAGCAATGGAGCTAGCTACTGAGCTCACCGAAAACCACATCAGGAATGGGGATTTCAAGGACGAGAAGAAGAAGGATGCAAGTAACAAAACATCAACCGAACTCAAGCCGGATCCTCTTCTCAATTTACTACCAAGAGAAAGAGAAACGGGAAAAATTTTGCTGTCACCCAAACCAGTCAACCAACTCCACAAGCTGTACCCCTCCAAGCCATCCCTGGCATACCCAAACAAGAAACCCTACACTGCTCTCCACCCTTAATGCAACACCTGCCATTATCACCACCAACCCACCTTACCTTGTCGACTGTGTGCCAATTGTGGGCGTTATGGTCATTTGAATAACACTTGCCGCGCTCCTCAAAACCATACCCCACCTCTTGCCCATAACATGACCCAACCCTATCAACAGCCAAACCATTCAATGGTACCTTATGTTAGAGCTTGTTTCAATTGTGGAGATCCTACTCACTTAAAAAAACACGTGCCCTAGGTTGGTTAACATCATTAACGCTCAAGCCCAAGCAAACCCAGTTAACCAACCGAACCAGGCAAACCCAGCACCGCCACCAACAAGAGGGAGAGCCTACAACATCAACGAAAACCCAGTTGAGATCAACGACGGTGCAAACGAACAACCTAACTAGCCCTTCTCCCATTATAAAGACTCGAGACTCTGCTTCAGTTGTTTATTTTATTTTTATTTTCAATCCAAGCTTTAATAGATTCCATTTCTTGTTTTGACAATTCAAGTTCCCATTGTTTTAAATTTGGGGAATAATGATTCTATTATTTCATATTAATCCCATTAACGCAATATCACACCCTGGATTTCCAACCTGAAATCCATACACCGGTGGGCCCGGGTGGGGAGTATCGTGACGTCAGTTGATAACATCATTTTCAATTAAACACGACACATCGGAAGTCTTGGAGTAAAATTACTATTACAAACTGAATATTCGAAAATACAAAATAATATACAGGCTCGTAATAGAAGATCCACAGGCGGATCATAAATTGTACATGAAAAGAATATAAAACAGACTTTGGGCAGATTTATGATTTCCAAGATCCTCTATTACTACCGAGCACATCCGGCCTATTTTCTTATTGTACCTGTAGATTAGTCTTTTGAAAATACGTCAGCTTTTGCTGGTAAATACACCCAACTGACGCATTTTGAAAACATTTCAAAAAAAGTTTTAAGTGCGTATCAGCACAAAATCTTTTTATAACTTGGGTTAATTGACCGTCCAACCTTGTTAACAGATTTACATGTTTTCCCATACATACGGGGCCCGATACAGAGACCGAGACACAATTAACGTACACACCACTTTGGACTCACGAAGGAGTCAATTCCTCCCAACCTTGTGGGAATGCATAATTGAGCGTCTATCAGGTGTATGCCTACACCCGCGCTATGGTCGTGGCCATTTCTATTGTAATAAGCCGACGATATCCAGGACAAGATAGTTAACCCCCGATGTTTAAATTATCAAACAAAACTGATTAAAACAGAATATGCGGATTTATTATCTCCAAACCGGCGTTCGATCGAATCCCATTTCCGACCAAGCGGTAATAACTTACCGTAACCCAAGCCCGTATAGGGGAAATAAGTCGAGAGTATTTACCTGACCTAGTCTTCTTAATTTTTTTAATAACTCAGCCGTACACAAAAGGACTAAGTGCAGATAGCATTTACCGATAAGTCTCTAGTATGGATTATGGCATAAATTAACCAATTAAATACTAACGGTCTGATTTAAGTCATTAACTTAGAGCGACTAGCGTACTTGATCAAAACATATGACGCTAGATTAAACGATGATTGGATAGAATGTAGTTTAATCCCAACAAGTACATTGACTTGTATAATATGGGTAAACTATAAACATTCTGGATTTTGAGACTTAAATGACAAGGTTAAACCCGTTTCGGTTAACTTTCGTAAAATAGTTACATATACGTAACCGTGCGCATATCAGCGATATCGGGTAACCGGATAAGTCATGGACAAGTTCTATATGCCATTATATTTTAAAAAAGTTAAGATATCAGTAGGATATCAACTTGTATGCCCGTTATGGTTTTAAAAACGAAACTATGCCTCATAAGGGCGTTTTGGTAATTTCATACCATATATAAAAGGAACTTGAATAATTTTAATGTTATAATTACAAATATTCTGGAAAAATACTTTATTTATGATATAATATCAGTAGGATACCAATTATATGTGTATCTTAACTTTTATGACCAAATTATGCATCGAAGGGGCATTTTAGTCATTTTACACATAGTTTATAAATTATTTGGGATTCTGAGTTTATAATATGTACCTACTGTAAATATGTTTAAAATAAGTTTTAAAATCAGTAGGTATCAAGTATTGGTCAATAATATGGTTTAAAACCATACTATACGTCTAAACGACGCGTTTGTCGTAAAATGGCGTCTTTATGTCATTTTCACGATAACTGATGTTAAGTTCATATTAAAATGCCTTAGATATGTTATTTAATATAAAATATCAGTGGGTAAAAGATTTACCTTGAAAAGATTTGTTTAAAACTAGTTTATGAGACACAATGGCTAAAATCGCCATTTATCGACATAGTTTAAGGACTTGTTTGAAAACTCAGTTTATAACTTGGTTTAACATCCCAAATAATCCTAATTATACTATTACATCAGTAGGAAACTTATTTTCAAGTTCATTATCATTAAAACCTTGATTTATGTAAAAAGGGCATTTTGGTCAAAGATGACATAATTATGGAACTTGCGCATAAACTTGGATTCTGATTATGATCATGTAATATAACCTCAGAGGGTTATGCTACATTATATTATGATCATAATGCAACTTTAGATCAGTAGGTAACTAATCTAAATCGGTTCAGAAAAGTCAAAGTAGAAGTCACACTTTGCGACTTTCGGTTGCGAACCGACCCTAGAACAGAAATTGACGAGCCGAACATGTTCTCACATGTTCTAATAATTATTACCAATTTGTTTAAGTGTCAAAACAGGTTTCATAACATAAATAAGATTAATTTATGATTTTTCCAAAAAATGGCATGTTTGACTTTTTAATATCATGACTTTGACCCGTCAATTGGTCTAGCAAACGTGATCTTCAGGAGGTGCCCTTTATAGGGACTAACATCTACCTTATTATGATCACTTAGCTGTCACACCCCGACCCGCAGCGGAAAAGGTGACCGGGGCATGATTGGGTTATCATCAAAGCTCATGACATTTATTATACGTTTCATGTTCATTAATACAATTTAATAGGAAATTTACAACCATAATTACATCATGACCTAACATCAATCTAAGCTTCTTTGTTTTCTTCTAAGGCATTTCCTATGTTTTCCTTGCTTCATCCTGTTCACCTGTATCATGTGTAAAAGGGTTTTTGAATCAACAAAAAGTTGGCGAGTGAATCCTATGGAAAACATTTGAACAAGTTTATTTAATTGATTATGAAATAAAGTGCACAACCACACATGAGTAAAAATAGATGTAACTTATTCATAAATCAATTTAATATTAAACAATACACACATGAACAATAAAGGAACGTTTAGAGGCACGCGTTGCTCAACTCGTCTCTCACGAGGAACTGATGGGCCTAATGAATGAATTGCATAACCATGATAATATGAACGACATAACTACCAACAATATAAACTCAACAATACACACATGAACCATAAAGGATCGTGTAGAGGCACGCGTTGCTCACTCGTCTCCCACGAGGAACTGATGGGCTTAATGAATGAATTTCATATAAGTTGACAAAATGAAATACATAATCACAACAATATAAACAATCTAAGTTTAGATCACGATATGGTATGGCACAAGTTTAAATAAACGAGTTAATTATTTTGTGACACATGACACACCCCAAAACGTGTAATTAAAAAGGGGGAGTTGTAAGATTCACTCACAGTGGGTGCGTTCGGTTGATGATGTTGAATGCACGCGAAGTGGTTTTAACCACGAGTGAAATTAACCTAGATAAATAGCATTATGGTTCGGTAAGTAAACGGATTTTATTTATCCATTTTAGTAGGATTGTTGGGTGTATTTTTGTGAGTTTAAGGCTATTTTCTAACCTTAAAAATGTTATTTTTAAGTATTTTTAATTGATTTTTAATTAAAATAAATAAATAAAAATAATAAAAAAATTTGACTTTTTTTTGACCGTTGACCGTTGACCGTTGACCTTGACTGTTTGACCGGTTCATATGCGTGTAATTGTGCGCTGAGTGAGGCTCAAACCCGAGACCTCCCGTACGCGTGCACGCAGCTCTACCAACTGAGCTACGTGTCTAACCCGAAATATTTCTGTTTTTAATTATATTTATATACTAATTAGATTAAACAGAAAATCCTTTATTTCTTAAAAACGATTTAACTGAATCGGACCGGTGCGCTCCACAGGTCTCGAACCCGGGACCTGTGGGTTGAGTTAACACACAGTCCACTGCTGGATTGTGTGTTTAACTTGTTATATAAACCGATTTTTATTATACTTAAATACAAACTAAGTATTTTCATTTCTGACTTATTTAAAAAGTTAAATAATTGTCCGAATCGGTGCAGTAGACCGGACTCGAACTCGTGACGTGTGTTTAAACATTCACACAGTCCACCACTGGACTGTGTGTCTAACTTGGTTATTATTCCGGTTATTAATAAACTTAACATGTAGCAGTGGTGACTCCGGTTCGGTTAACAAAAAAAAGCATTTTCATTAAGGCAGCATGCGTGGGACAAGATTCGAACTCGAGACGTTTACGTGTTTAATGTGCACACAGTCCACCGCTGGACTGTGTGTCTAACCCGAGTTATAACTTGATTTTAATTATACTTATATGTTACCGAAACTTCGTCTTCTTCGTCAGTTTTAACCAGAAATGATGACTGATTGGTTCGAAGTTTTATTCGTGTTTGTTAGTATGTTTCAGTTAATTACAGGTGAGATATAAATAAAAAGAAAGAAAAAATTAGGCGTAAGGTATACCGACTGGACTCCTCTGTTTCTCCGGTGAAACTCCGGCGACAGCAAACACTTCCGGCGACATGTGTCTTGCAGCAGAGAGTCTTCAGAAAGCTTGAAAAGGATGTGGGTGACTTCGGTATAAGCTCAGGGGGTTCAGTAAGGCTCAGAAGTGAAGGGTTTGGTTTTCCGGCGATGTGCAGAAGTTTTCCGGCGAGTGAATTACGTCGGGTAAAGGTGCGGTTTTGAGCGAAAAAGCTTGCAGAGGTTCGAGGGGGTATTTATAAGGCAAGTTGTCGATGAATCTGGTCCTATTTCCGACTTGATTCGTCGGTTAAAAACTCTCCGGCGGTTATAGCTTGAGTCGCAAGTTCAGGCGTCGGTTATAACCGATGTAGGTTTAAACGTTTACGTTATAACTGAAGAAGTCGTAAATTATTGGCGAGTTAGTCGGGATTTCCGACGACTGAAATTTGGGCGCCGGTTTTTGAATTCGGAAAACATGTTATGAATTAATTGAGTCTAATAATTACCAAGAAACACTAGTGGCGCAGTGGTTGGAGAGTTGTGTGTTAAGTCTGCTGAACCGGTTACTGACCCGGGTTCGAAACCCGGCAGAACCATATTATTTTTATTTTCTTATTTTTAACAGTTTTTCAAAAACTAACTATATATTTCCATATAATAATTAATTATGTATCCTTTAAAATTATTTTGGGCATTAAATTCGCAACGAAATTTTTAACTGATTGTTCGGTTAATAAACGGAGCGGGTTTGGTAAAATCCGTTTTTGACGGATGTTACATTAGCCATGTTCATTTCGAACAGTGGCTGGACCATAATGGTCTTAACCGAAAGTCAAAGCGTTTTTTGTAAAATGCTTGACTTTTGGGTATATAAGCCTATAAACGAAAATGCAAGAGCAAGGAACACTTACAAGAGGTTCCTAGAATGCAAGAGAACTAAGTTGGATGCTCCTCTCAGGTAGGAACTTCCAGAGGAGGGAGATGAGTTATGATTTAGAAAGGTGCAAGTTTAAATGGTGAACTTGATCACCTATTTATAGTTGGAGAGCTCAAAGGAGGTGAAGCCAAGTGTTTATGGGTGTAAGAGGAAGCTTACAAGTGTCCCAAAACGTGGCATAGCTGATTACAAGTCCATAGTTTCGATTAAATGGTTTTGTGGAGTTTTGCTTGGCTGCCAAACAAACTTTCTGCAACTGACCTGTTCTCGCGCCCCTCGAGAGACCCAGGCCTGGTCTCTCATGGCCCGCGACCGCCCCACGGCCACTTTCAAACTTTGACACATTTAGCCTCTTAACTCATTAAAGCTTCTAAAAACCTTTTTAAACACCTTTTTGGCACTTTTAGCCCTCCGTAGCCAATACTTAGCATACCTGGGATTATGCCCGGACATTGTCAAGCTCCCGGTTCGTTAAAAGGTCACTCAGATGTATAAATTAACATGTTGACACTTTTAATCCCTCCATCATCCAACTTTCAGATATTTACAAAATTGAACCCTCTCGACCAACAAATGGCACGTATGAGAGTTATGACTTCACAAAGGATCACTCAGAGGCTTATTATAAGCATGTTGATTCCGATGTCACTCAGAGGCTGGGCATGTTGACATATCAGTCACTCAGAGGCCAATTTCAAGCATGTTGACATTTTAGTCACTCAGAGGCTAATGATTTAAGCATGTTGACATATTAGTCACTAAGAGGCTGTTATTTATGCATGTTGACATCGGACCGTCACTCAGAGGCTCGGTTTGAGCATGTTGACGCCTTTAGTCCTTATTGGTCTTTAATAGACTATATTTAGAATACAACACGTGTCACTATACTATTGGACATGATTTTATAGGGTGTTACATCCTCACCCCCTTAAAAGAAATCTCAACCTCGACATTTTATTCAAAAAGATGGGGGTACTTTTGTCGCATAATGGACTCAACCTCCCATGTATACTCAGAACCTCTAAAAGCGTCCCACTTAACCTTTACTATATGTATCATCTTTCTTCGGATCTTCTTAACCTGTCGATCCTCGATCGAAATTGGTTTCTCAACAAACCTCGGTTTTCATCTATTTGCACATCTTTATGTGACATTGCTAGCGACTCATCGTCTAGACATTTCTTAAGATTTGAAATGTGGAATACATCATGGATTCCACTTAGCTCCTCTGGGCAACCTGAGCTTATAAGCTACAGTGCCGACGCATTCGATTATCTCGAATGGTCCGATATATCCTGGGCTCAACTTGCCCTTCTTTCCAAAACGCATCACACCTTTCCAGGGTGATACCTTTAACATGACCTTGTCCCCTACTTGGAACTTATGAGGTTTACGTCTCTTGTCAGCATAGCTCTTCTGCCTGTCCCTGGCAGCTTTGAGACGATCACGGATTTGCACTATCTTTTCCGTGGTCTCCATGAGAATCTCTGGTCCTGATAGTTGGGCCTCCCCAACTTCTGCCCAACACACGGGCGTTCTACATTTTCTCCCATACAAGGCCTCAAAAGGAGCAGCCTTGATGCTAGTATGATAGCTGTTATTATAGGAGAATTCTATTAGGGTAAGTGGTCATCCTAACTTCCACCTAAATCAATTACACATGCCCTAAGCATGTCTTCCAGTGTCTGGATAGTATGCTCACTTTGACCATCAGTCTGCGGATAGTAAGCCGTACTAAAATTTAATCTTGTGCCTAATGTTTGTTGGAAACTTTTCCAAAAGTGAGATATGTATCTAGTATCTCTATCAGATACAGTAGATACCGGCACACCGTGTAGGGACTCTTGTCCACATATAACTTAGCCAATTTATCTGAATTATATGTTTCCTTTATTGGCATGAAGTGTGCTAACTTGGTCAGCCTATCCACTATGACCCAAATAGTGTTGTTGCCACTTTTGGTCTTAGGTAACTGGGTAATCAAGTCCATAGTTACCATTTCCCATTTCCAAGTGGGAATCTCTAATTGTTGTAGTAGCCCTGACGGTTTCTGATGTTCGGCCTTAACTTGTGAACACGTCAGACACTTAGCTACATAAGTGGCTATGGAATTATTTAAACCCATCCACCAATAATTCTTCTTCAAGTCTTGATACATCTTGTCACCACCTGGGTGAACTGAGTATCTTGAACTATGCGCTTCTTGGAGGATTAGACCTCTAAGTCCTCCAAAGATTAGAACCTAAATTCTATCATTAAATCTTAGGATTCCATCCTTTCCAGAGGTTAACTGATCAACAGTTCCGCCTAATCCCTCCTTAGGAATATTAGCCTCTAATAAGGCTTGTTTTTGCGCATCTAATAGCTTCTCACTTAAGTTATTTCTGAGCTCGATGCTCTTAGCGTTAATCCTTATAGGTTTAACCTTTTCCTTGCGACTTAAGGCATCGGCAACTACATTTGCCTTGCCTGGATGGTAGCGAATCTCACAATCATAATCATTAAGTGTTTCCATCCACCGACGTTGTCGCATGTTCAATTCCTTTTGATTGAACAGATGTTGGAGACTTTTATGGTCAGTGTATATAACACACTTTGTGCCATACAAGTAATGTCTCCACAGTTTTAGTGCAAATACAACGGCACCCAATTCCAAATCATGGGTGGTGTAATTCCTTTCGTGCACCTTTAACTGTCGTGATCCATAGGCAATCACTTTGCCTTTTTTGCATTAGCAGACAGCCCATGCCAGTGTGCGGTGCATCACAGTATACTACAAAGTCTTCAACACCCTCTAGTAGGGATAACACGGGAGTATTGCTCAATTTGTGCCTAAGAATGTCAAAAGATTCTTGTTTCTTTGGACCCCAATTATACTTAACATTCTTACGGGTCAAGGAAGTTAAAGGAGTGACTATTCTTGAAAAGTTCTCAATGAACCTTCTATAGTAACTAGCCAATCCTAAGAAACTACGAACCTCCGTTGGGATCTTGGGCACTTCAGAATTTATGATGGCCTCAATTTTGGCGGGATCCATTGGATACCACGCTCACTTACCATGTGTCCAAGAAATTGGACTTCTCAAAGCCAAAATTCGCATTTAGAGAATTTTGCATAAAGTTTCTCCTGTCTTAATAATTCTAGGATGTATCAAAGATGTTTCTCATGATCAACTTGATTACGAGAGTAGATAAGTATGTCGTCTATAAAGACAATGACAAACTTATACAGATATGGCTTGCAGACTCTGTTCATGAGGTCCATGAATGCTGCAGGTGCATTTGTGAGCCCAAAAGGCATCACCGAAAATTCAAAATGACCATAGCAGGTCCTGAAGGCTGTCTTAGGAATATCTTCACTTCTAACCTTCAGATGATGATATCCTGATCTCAAATCTATCTTAGAAAAGTAACTAGCCCCTTGAAGTTGGTAGAATAAATCATCGATCCTGGGCAGAGGATATCTATTCTTAATTGTTAGTTTGTTCAGCTCCCGGTAGTCAATGCACATCCGCATTGAACCGTCTTTCTTTTTAACGAAAAGGATAGGAGCTCCCCAAGGCGAGGAACAAGGTTGAATAAATCCTTTCTCCAAGAGTTCATCCAATTGAACTCTTAGTTCATTCATTTCGGTTGGAGCTAGTCTATATGGAGCTCTAGCTACGGTGCTGATCCTGGTATGATGTCAATTCTAAACTCCACTTGCCTATCCGGAGGTAGGCCTGGTAATTCTTCAGGGAAAACGTCAGGATACCCCGAGATAACTGGTTGATCTTCAAGGTTTGGCTTAGGTTCATTTATGGTAACTTGTGCCATGTGGATGACACAACCTCTCTTCAAACACTTGGATGCCTTAAATAACGACACCTTGTCTGGCAATCCATAGTGAGTCTCCGGGGATGATGGTCATTTCACTAGATGGGGTTTAGATTTCGATGAGCTTTTTATCGCAGGCAATACGGGCTTGGTTATAAGATAACCAATCCATACCTAAGACAACATCGAACCCCGCCAATTTCATTGGCAAAAGAGAGATAGGGATGGAATGATTCTTAATGGATATAGAGCATCCATCAAGAATAGAAGATGCGGTTTCTATGGTTCCATCGGCAAGTTCTATCTCATATATTTTATCCAGAGTTCTTATGGGAAAATTTAACAGTTTACTAAACTTTTGATCAACAAATGATTTATCCACACCCGAATCGAAAAGAACTCTAGCATCTATATCATTAATGAGGAAAGTACCTGTTATGACGTTATTGTCATTAACAGCTTCCTTAGCAGTCAGTCGAAAAGTGCGTGCATTCCCTTTCTTGGCTCTCCAGGCTTTGGATTATTATTCTTTGAACTCTTAGGGCAGTTAGTTGCAATGTGCCATTTTTCGTTGCAGATATAGCATCCAACAATCTTAAGATCTTTACAATCTAGGGTCTTATGCCCTCTCCTTTTACATATGCCACAAGGTCTAGCTTGTGGATCAGAAGTACACTGTCCCCAGTGTCTCCGGTTGCAAGTCTTGCAAAATGGCATCACAGCCGACTTGCTTTGGTTCCCTTTGAACCCGAATCTCCCTTTATTTTTCTTATTAAATCTATGGAAGTTGTCATCTTCCCTCTTCCTTTTTTCGTCAGTTTCAGACTTAACTGACTTTTGTCTTACTAGATCAAGGGTGAGGGGGAGAGATAGGTCAATAGCAGACCTATAGGTATTAGGCTGAGCACCCTTTACCATGCCCTTAATCTCGGGCGCTAATCCGTTAATAAAATGCGCAATGCGTTTGGGTTCTGGGGTGATTAGATAGGAAACTAACCTAGATAGGGAATTGAAATCGGAGACATATTTCCAACAGTCTAGGTTTTTCATTGAAAGAGACAAGAAGTCTGTCTCTATTTTCTCCACCTCATGGGTGGGCAGTAAGTTTCCTTAATAAGGTCCACAAACTTGGACCATCCCAGATTATACAGGTATACTTTACCTGCAGGCTGAATCCTAGCTTTCCACAATATTAGGGCATCGCCCTTACAGGATTGTGATACATACTTGACCACATCCTTTTCAGCACAACCGCTGATGTCTACTATGGTCTCCATCTCGTCCAGCCACTTTAGGGCTTCTACGGTTCCTTTTTCCCCATTAAAGTCTCGGGGTTTACAGGAGACAAAGTACTTGTAGGTGCATCCGTCCTTAGAAGAACGGGACCTATCAGCATAGTCTATCCTCTTAGGTTCATTCTTTGCATTTGATGAGTGAACAGAGCTCTCCTTATGAGCTGAGGATGGGGTAACCGACAGTGGTCTAGAGCGAGTAGCACTCGACTCTCTTAGCCTTTCGATGGCCTTTCCCATGGCCTTTTCTACAGCCGCATCAATGCGAGCTTGGAAATCGTTATCATTTTTGGCTACATTTTCGGCGTCTTTAGAATTGACGTTTCGATGGCTACTTTGTGCCTCATTAGATTTAGCCATTCTTCAAATCTTGGTTTCTATATACCAAATAAAATTTGCCTTAGCCATGGTATATCAACCATATCGGCTTTAAATATTGGATATAAAAATCCATCACCTAATCATGCCAGTGTGAATAACATCACAACTCTTAGGTTTAAAGTATCTATATATGGACTAGGTCTTAATAGGACCATCATAGGCAAATTACAATCTGGACATAGTCCATTTATTACTAGAAAGGGGATCGCAATGTCACAACTGTCATTCTCATATTTGACAATTTTATAGCATATAGGCTTGTCACAAAGGACTTAAGATTATGGCACATAGGCCTGTCACTAATGGACACATAATGGGGCACATAGGCCTGTCACTAATGGACATAAAATATGGCACATAGGCACTACATCACTAATGGATGTTTTAGTTATCGCACTGGTGCTATTAGCCGGGATCAGGATATATCACATAAGCTATATAAAAATAATATATCACTAATGGATGTTTAATTTATCATCGCACTGATGACATTAGCCGGGATCAAATAGATTACATGGGCTATACAGAATAGATCATGACCCGAAAGGGTAATACATCACTAATAGATGTTTTATTTATCATCGCACTGATGATATTTAGCAGGGATCAAATAGATCACAAGGGCTATATAAAATACATCTCTAATGGATGTCTTATTCATCACCGCAGTGGTGATATTTAGCCGGGATCAAATAGATCACAAGGGCTATATAAAATACATCTTTAATGGATGCCTCATTCATCACCGCACTGGTGATATTTAGCCGGGATCAAATAGATCACAGGGGCTATATAGAATACATCTCTAAGGGATGTCTTATTCATCACCGCACTGGTGATATTTAGTCAGGATCAAACAGATCGCAAGGGCTATATAAAATACATCTCTAATGGATGTTTTATTCATCACCGCACATGTGATATTTAGCCGGGATCAAACAGATCACAAGGGCTATATAAGGTTAGGACATAGTCCATTACCTTGAAGGTTAGTGTGATTCCTCAAGTCACACTACCATGAGTATGCACATTACTTGAATGTTAACATAGGAGGATCTTAATGGCCGATTAATAGTTCCGGTCGCATTGACCTTGATGACTTGGAGGCTTGAACTTAGTCCACCACCTCTAGATAGAAGGATAACTTCCCTTAACTATCATGATAGAAGACCCTTCCGTTCTTAACTATCATTTATATATTTGGCCAAATATGTGGTCTGTGCCACTCGGCAAATCAAAACCATTAAGATCTTTTGGAATTTTATCGCAGAGCATAAATTTCGAGTAAAATCGAGACGCTCGCTTTCAAGAGGATGAATACATATATATATATATATATATAATTCCAAAGTACTTCATTAAATTTCCATAAGAAATTATAATTCTAGAAAATGAAATAAACTGTCCATGCAAGGACCTTAAAGAAAGAAAAATGTCAAAACAGGGACTAAAAGAAATAACAATGTCCTTGCAGGGACTATATATAATTAGAATAGACTTCACTCGTCCTTCTTTCCTTTGACTAATTTGGAGAGTTTCTTGAAGAACTTATTCGTCTTCTTCTATGTTTTCTCCGCCTGTTGCTGCATTTCTTTCATTCTTTCTAAGGCCTCATTAATGGCCTCAAGTGGTGGAGGAGGTTGTGCTTAAGGTTGTGGCATAACCGGATACTCTTATCCATAAGTTGGATATCCAGTCGGTGGATAGGTAGGTGGGAAAGGAGACAGGTAAAGTGCGTTGTTCATAACCGCCTGCATATATGGGTCTTGCGACCACGCTTGATAGTCTACCGGCGTAGACGGGTTAAAAGGATCATATCCAGATGTGTCTGGATATGTGGGGATTGGGTTAGTATAACCCGATGGTGGTGGTTGAACAGCAGGTGTTGGTGTTGCTTCCACTATAGGTGGAACACTAGAGGGTCCACCCATTTATGGGTCTTTCTGAATTGTGGGGGTAGGAGTTGGGCAAAGGTGGCAGTGATCCTGACCTTTGTCCGGCACGGACCGATATACGTGCTCCTCGTTTTCTTCTTGGTGGTTCAGGTGGTGGTTGAGGTTGGTCCACGTGTTCAATGTGGACATCTTCTTGAACCGGGGGTGGGTGAGAGTGGTGAGAAGGAGTGTGGGCGAAAGTGAATTGGTTCCAGTATTCGTCCCACTCATTAGGACCTTGGTAGGGCGATCCGGCATATGAGTTTGAATCGCTCGAAATTTCAATGGGATGCATATTAGATCCCGACGGTGGCATCTCCGGTTCGGAGTCCTCGTCCATAGGGTGTGGCTGGTCCAACTGATTTTGATCGGCTGGAGGCGTGTTAAAGTAATGGTTAGGGTTAAATTCCTCATGGTAAAAGTGATGAGAATGGGAATGGTGCGTATAGTGTGAATGATAGAAGTGGTAAGAATTTTGGGAATGTGAGGGCGAGTGTCTATGAGAGACAGAACGTCCCGCTGGTTACCAAGGAGATGAATCTCCTGATTCTTGATAAGCATCTGAGTTATGAGGTTGAGGGGGAATGCGCCTTGATGGTCCTCCCCTCATTGGACCTTTTACTCTTCCACTTTATCCTCTCACAAGTGGCGGCGTTTTCCTGTTAAAAATCAATTCAAAAACATACTAATAACTTAATAATGAAATGAGTAATCCTAGGTCAATGCCTAAACTCGGAAGTCTAAGGAATGTGCTCATGTATGTTTGAGATTAAACACAAGAAGGATAGTGTTTAGTTCTCTTAAATGTTGACTCTGATACCAACCCTGTCACACCCCGGATTTCCAACCCGAAATCCATACATCGGTGGGCCCGGGTGGGGAGTATCGTGACGTCAGTTGATAACATCATTGTCAATTAAACACGGCACAACGGAAGTCTTGGAGTAAAATTACTATTACAAACAGAATTTTTCGAAAATACAAAATAATATACAGGCTCGTAATAGAAGATTCACAGGCGGATCATAAATTGTACATGGAAAGAATATAAAACAGACTTTGGGCAGATCTAGGATTTGCAAGATCCTCTATCACTACCGAGCACCTCCGGCCTATTTTCGTATTGTACCTGCAGATTAGTCTTTTAAAAATACGTCAGCTTTCGTTGTAAATACACCCAACTGACTCATTTTGAAAACATTTCAAAAAAATGTTTTAAGTGTGTATCAGCACAAAATCTTTTTATAACTTGGGTTAATTGACCGTCCAACCTTGTTAACATATTTACATGTTTGTCCATACATACGGGGCCCGGTATAGAGACCGAGACACAATTAACGTACACACCACTTTGGACTCACGAAGGAGTCAATTCCTCCCAACCTTGTGGCAATGCATAATTGAGCGTCTATCAGGTGTATGCCTACACCCGCGCTAAGGTAGTGGCCATTTCTATTGTAATGAGCTGAGGATATCCAAGACACGGTAGTTAACCCCCGATGTTTAAATTATCAAACAAAACTGATTAAAACAGAATATGCGGATTTATTATCTCCGAACCGGCGTTCGATTGAATCCCATTTTCGACCAAGCGGTAATAATTTACCGTAACCCAAGCCCGTATTGAGGAAATAAGTCATGAGTATTTATCTGAGCTAGTCTTCTTTGATTTTTTTAATAACTCAGCCATACACAAAAGGACTAAGTGCAGATAGCATTTACCGACAAGTCTCTAGTCTGGATTATGGCATAAACTAACCAATTAAATACTAACAGTCTGATTTAAGTCATTAATTTATACCGACTAGCGTACTTGATCAAAATGTATGACGCTAGATTAAACGATGCTTGGATAGAACGTACTTTAATCCCAACAAGTACCTTGACTTGTATAATATGGGTAAACTATAAACATTCTGGATTTTGAGACTTAAATGACAAGGTTAAACCCGTTTCGGTTAACTTTCGTAAAAATAGTTACATATACGTAACCGTGCGCATATTAGCGATATCGGGTAACCGGATAAGTCATGGACAAGTTCCATATGCCATTATATTTTAAATAAGTTAAGATATCAGCAGGATATCAGCTTGTATGCCCATTATGGTTTTAAAATGAAACTATGCCTCATAAGGGCATTTTGGTAATTTCATACCATATTTAAAAGGAACTTGAAAAATTTTAATGTTATAATTATAAGTATTCTGAAAAAATACTTTATTTATGATATAATATCAGTAGGATACCAATTATATGTGTATTTTAACTTTTATGACCAAATTATGCACCGAAGGGGCATTTTGGTCATTTTACACATAGTTTATAAATTATTTGGGATTCTGAGTGTAACATTTGTCCAAAACAGGTTTTCAAAACCCGCTCCGTTTTGTAATCGAATATCAAGTTATAAAAGTCACGTTGAATATTTATGATTATTTTGATTTAAAATGATACATAATTAATAAATAAACTAAACTATAAAAATTATATTTGATAAAAAGTTAAAACAAAATAAATAAAAAAATATGTTGCTGCCGGGACTCGAACCCGGGTCAGCCAGAACAACTCCAACGACTTAACACACACTCACATCACCACTCCGCCACTTTGTGTTTTCTGTTATCATTAGGAAACAAATGAGATTTATACACAAACTCGGTTAAACCGGTTGCGTCAACTGAAAAACGGAAATCGGCAGATCAATCGTCAAATCGCTTGTTTACTCGCACATTCAGTTTATAACCGATGCACCGACGATTTTTAATCAAGTCGGAATTGATTAAGCATCAAGTCTCATCATTATCGGTTTTTATAACCGAAAAATATTCAAGTCCAGATTACTTCAATTCAAGACCACTCTCGCGACTCAGAAACATCATACCAACATCCCATTTCACTTTCGTCACATTTTCAGACCATCAGAACGCTTAAATCAGCTCGCCGGAATTTTCTGCAAATTTCGCCGGAAAACCGTATTCATCCTCAAACGGTAAATCTTTCAATAAACATTGTAGTTCAACAATTGTTAGGCTATTTCTAACTTAAACCTTTCAATTGAAATCGAATTCAGGCGCTGTATTCATCTAATTCCAGTTCGCCGGAAATTTCCTGAAAGTCTTTATTTCCGTCTGTGAAACGGTAAGGACCTTCAATCCCGCTGTTAACGTTTGTTTATCACTTCAATTCCACGATTGACTAATCAAAATGGTTAATTGTTTTGGTTCAGTTGAAGTGCACAAAAACAGAGCCGAAGCATTTGCCGGAAATTCTGTGATATATCATTCCAACGGTATGTTACTTCCAACACCGTTTCTGTCCTTACATTTTAACCTTAAGAATGTTTGGTAATCGTAAAAACAAGAAACGGATCAGTGATTCAGTCGACGGAATTTGAATGAAGAAGACGAAGTTAATTAAGTTATAAGTTTATTTAAAACCAGTAAAATGAACGGGTTAGACACACAGTCCAGCGGTGGACTGTGTGCAAAACATATACGCATGTCTCGAGTTCGATCCCTGATCCACGCACTCCTTATATAATAAAATGCCTTTTTGTTTAAAAACTAAACCGGGTTAACTCAGTTAGTTATTAAGTATAATAAAAATCGAGATAATAACCAGGTTAGACACACAGTCCAGCGGTGGACTGTGTGCAACACTAAGTCACACGTCGCGAGTTCGAAACCCGTCACTGGCACCGGTTTGTTGAATTAAAATGTTTTTGCAATTAAAAGAATTTCGGTTAAACTGAATAAGTATATAAATATAATTAAAAACAAGATTATTTCGGGTTAGACACGTAGCTCAGTTGGTAGAGCTGCGTGCACGCGTACGGGAGGTCTTGGGTTCGAGCCTCACCCGGCGCAAACAATTTCACATACGAACCGGTCAACAGGTCAACGGTCAACGGTCAATGGTCAACGGTCAACGCAAAATAAACAATTTTTTTTATATTTTTATTTATTTAATTTAATTTAAAAATCAATTAATAATACTTAAAAATAACATTTTTAAAGATAGAAAATGGCCTTGAACTCACGAAAATATATCTAAAAATTCTATTAACATCCTTAATAAAATCCACTCATTTAATATATTTTTCCGTTACTATTTAGGTTAGTATTTCTCGTTGTTCCGCTCATGTAATTCGTGCGTATCTCACTATCTCCAATCCAACGCACCCAATGTGAGTGAATCTTTACAAATTCCCTGTTTTAATCACGTTTTGGGGTGTATCATGTGTCTTGATAAATATTATACTTAAACCATTGTGCATACATCATATCATGAACTTGTGTATTCAGTTTGTTTCTGTTGTGTAGTTATTGTTGGATGCAATTTATTATTTTCAGTACATGCAATTTCATAGGCCGCCGCTCCCCATTACATTATGAGCGTTAAGCATGTTCCCCATTTCATTATGAGGTTGAACCTGGCGTGCCCACATACGATCGGCTCCGTTTGATTGAGCCTTGATCGCACAGACATTTTCATTTTCAGTACATGCAATACGACCGGCTCCGTTTGATTGAGCCTTGATCGCACAGTTTCATTTATGTTATTTATCGTATGATGTTGGTATGTTCATGTATGCTGTCATATGTTATTGTATGTTATAGTTGTGATTGCTATTTTGCCACTGCTTGATTATTTACATTTGCTCATTTATGATTATGCACAATTTTTCATTGATAAACTAACAAGCAATTCATTAATAAATGTTTATCTAATAAGGTTCACTCGCCAACTTATGTTGACCCAAAAACCCCCATTTTTACACATGATACAGGTGAACCAGCAGCAGCTAGGAACACATAGGCTTGGACTAGAAGAATAAAATGATTTAGAGTTGGGATTGTTATGTTTGGCTTATTTCCTTTGTATTGTATGAACATGTTTGGATATTTGGAAATGTAACTTTGACTTTATTAAATATGAAACATATTAGTAAATGTCATGAGCTTTGGTGATAACCCAATTATGCCCCGACTCTTATTCCGCTGCGGGTCGGGGTGTGACACTGAGTTTATAATATGTACCTACTGTAAATATGTTTAAAATAAATTTTAAAATCAGTAGGTATCAATTCTTGGTCAATAATATGGTTTAAAACCATACTATGCGTTTAAACGGCACTTATGTCGTAAAATGGCGTCTTTATGTGATTTTCACGAAAACTGATGTTAAGTTCAGATTAAAATGCCTTAGATATGTTATTTAATATAACATATCAGTGGGTAAAAGATTTACCTGGAAAAGATTTGTTTAAAACTAGTTTCTGAGCCAAAAGGGCTAAAATCCCCATTTATCGACATAGTTTAAGGTCTTGTTTGAAAACTCAGTTTATAACTTGGTTTAACATCCCAAATAATCCTACTTATAATATTGAATAAGTAGGAAACTTATTTTCAAGTTCATTAATATTAAAACCTTGATTTATTTAAAAAGGGCATTTTGGTCAAAGATGGCATAATTATGGAACTTGCGCATAAACTTGGATTCTGATTATGATCATGTAATATAACCTCAGAGGGTTATGCTACATTATATTATGATCATAATGCAACTTTAGATCAGTAGGTAACTAATCTAAATCGGGTCAGAATCGAAAGTCAAAGCAGAAGTCAAACTTTGCGACTTTCGGTTGCGAATCGACCCTAGAACAGAAATTGACGAGCCGAACATGTTCTCACATGTTCTAATAATTATTACCAATTTGTTAAGTGTCAAAACAGGTTTCATAACATATATAAGATCAATTTATGATTTTTCCGAAAAATGGCCTGTTTGACTTTTTAATATCATAACTTTGACCCGTCAATTGGTCTAGCAAACGTGATCTTCAGGAGGTGCCCTTTATAGGGACTAACACCTACCTTATTATATGATCACTTAGCCTTGTTCATTTCGAACAATGGCTGGACCATAATGGTCTTAACCGAAATTCAAAGCGTTTTCTGTAAAATGCTTGACTTTTGGCTATATAAGCCTATAAACGAAAATGCAAGAACAAGGAACACTTACAAGAGGTTCCTAGAATGCAAGGGAACTAAGTTGGATGCTCCTTTCAGCTAGGAACTTCCAGAGGAGGGAGAAGAGTTATGATTTAGAAAGGTGCAAGTTCAAATGGTGAACTTGATCACCTATTTATAGTTGGAGAGTTCAAAGGAGGTGAAGCCAGGTGTTTAGGGGTGTAAGAGGAAGCTTACAAGTGTCCCAAAATGTGCATAGCTGATTACAAGTCCATAGTTTCGACTAAATGGTTTTGTGGAGTTTTGCTTGGCTGCCAAACAAACTTTCTGCAGCAGACCTGTTCTCACGCCCCGCGAGAGACCCAGGCCTGGTCTCTCACGGCCCGCGACCGCCCCAAGGCCACTTTCAAACTTTGACACTTTTAGCCCCTTAACTTATTAAAGCTTCAAAAAACCTTTTAAACACCTTCTTGGCACTTTTAGCCCTCCGTAGCCAATACTTGGCATACCCGGGATTATGCCCGAACATTGTCGAGCTCTCAGTTCGTTAAAAGGTCACTCAGAGGTATAAATTAACATGTTGACACTTTTAATCCCTCCATCATCCAACTTTCACATATTTACAAAATTGAACCCTCTCGACCAACAAATGGCACGTATGAGAGTTATGACTTCACAAAGGATCACTCAGAGGCTTATTATAAGCACGTTGATTCCGATGTCACTCAGAGGCTGGGCATGTTGACATATCAGTCACTCAGAGGCCAAATTTCAAGCATGTTGACATTTCAGTCACTCAGAGCCTAATGATTTAAGCATGTTGACATATTAGTCACTCAGAGGCTGTTATTTATGCATGTTGACATCGGACCGTCACTCAGAGGCTCGGTTTGAGCATGTTGACGCCTTTAGTCCTTATTGGTCTTTAATAATACAACACGTGTCACTATACTATTGGACACGATTTTACAGGGTGTTACACACAATTTATATCACGCTTTGCCAATTTGTTACATGTCTATATTCATCGATTAAATTTCATGTTATCATACATCACGACGAACCCCGTCTCATCATTTAGGGAAGTTGAGTCGTGTCTCACTTTTCATAGACTGACCACTTCCTCATAACACACGAGAGAGGTACCGCCGTCATTCAATCTCACTTTCCTTGGATTCGTGACTTAAACATTGACTGTTATGTTTGTTTATGTTTTGTAGATTTTAGGACGAGTCACATAGAACTAATCGTGACTTAATAACAAGGCCAATGAAAATTTGACAAGGATATGGTGGATACGCCACAGGTACTTCCTATATATAAGTATTCTTGTCAGATGATCAAAAGCATTGTTAGACGGTTATGGGAAGTTCTGTGTAAGTAGTGTCAATCTCAATTTGGATAACGATGTAGTTGATGACTCTGTTTTGTGATGTAACCTTATCATTTTGACACTTCGATTTTCTCAAAACTCTTCTATCATGAAACCATATCTAGTTAGTCATCTCCGTGTTACAACGCTTTTCACTTCTACACCTCAGGTATAAAAAAGCGATTCCTGTTGTAGGGAATTCAACCCTTACTAGGAACGTTACCGCCTCAATCAAAATAAAAAATTTCACACTCACCTGATTATGTATATCCTTAGCATCATCTCGGATCTAGATGGACGTTTCACTTCACGCACATGGCAAGCCATGCAATCAGGGTTAGGCACTTGATTAGACCTTAGTATCACTTTTCATCCTCAAACTGATGGTCAATCTGAGCGCATAATTCAGACTTCTGAAGGCATGTTATGATCATGCGTTATCAACTTCAAGGGAAATTAGGATGGCAATCTACCATTGGTCGAATTCTCAGCTATCACTCTAGCATCTATATAGATCCTTTTGAAGTACTATATGGTCGTAAGTGCCGATCACATGTATGTTGGCATGAAATCGGTGAAGTACAAATCACTAGACTATAGTTAATCCAAGAAACAACCGATAAGATTCTTCAAATCCGCAATAACCTTCTAGCAGCTTAGAGTCGTCAAAAGAGTTATGCTGATAAACGACAAAAGCCACTCGAGTTTTGTGTTGGCGATCAAGTACTTTTGAAAGTATCACCATGGAAGGGAGTTGTTCGTTTTGGACAAAAAGGCAAGATAGCACCTCGCTATGTGGGACCACTCAAATTTACTCGAGAGAGTTGGTCCTGTAGTCTACAAGCTTGACCTACCTGAAGAACTCAGCAAAATTCATCCCACGTTCCATGTATCCAACTTGAAAAAGTGCCTTGCCGACGAAAACCTTCATATACTGTTGGAAGATATTCAGATTGATAAATCGATGCATTTTATTGAACAACCTGCAGAAATTATGGACTTCGGTGAAAAACGTTTAAGACGTAGTTGATCCCGATAGTCAGGGTACGTTGGGAGTCGAAACGAGGACCTGAGTTTACTTGGGACGCGAAGACTCAATGTGTGAAAAATACCCTCAACTCTTTCACGTTAAACCTGCCACTACTTAAATTCCGGGACGAAATTTCTAAAAGTAGGGGATACGGTAACATTTGTCGTAAAACGGGTTCTAAAACCCGCTCCGTTTTGTTAATGCAAGTATATGTTATGATCTTCGTTACGCGTTTATGTTAAGTGTTTTATAATTCGTTATACTATTAGTACTAAATAATAAATAATAAATAATAAAGTTCAAAATAATAATAATATTAATAAATAAACTATAAATAATAAAAAAATAAAAACATAAAAAAAGGGTGACCGCGAGTATCGAACCTGGGTACCCAGCCACCCAACCAACACACACAACACACCACTACACTACACACACATATCTGAAATAATCCCAAGTCAAATAAATCTTATATCAAAACAGCTTCCTGAAATCAAATTTAAAACAACCGCCTGTAACGGCTGCAAGCTCCAATCTACAATCAAATCCCCGTTTCAATTTCGATTTAAACCAAAGCAACGTTTACTAATTGGGTGTTAAACGCAATTATTGGGTCAACAATGATCAAAATCGGTTATGTAATCATGGTGACATTTAAATTTTTTTTGATCGAAATCTTTTGAAACCGAAACCAAAACTCAAGCCAGCATTTGACTATAAATAGTGATCATTGAACCATTGTAGCACTCGCTCACTCTCGCAAACAAACTCTCTGAACTCACTATAAACTCTGCACTTAAATTTTCACTTCCCTGGAAAGTTTGCTTGTCATCGGAATCTCGCCGGAGAAATCAAAGTTCACCCCTGTTCTGTATAAACTTTCCTTGAATCCTTCTCACTTGCTTATTATTATTTATTCAGTAATTATATCAAGGTTTTATCAGATTATCAAACGGGTTATGTTCTGTGTTATTATTAATGAAGAAGATGAAGTGGTAATCGAGTTTAAAAGAAATTAAAACCGGTAAAAATACGGGGTCAGACACACAGTCCAGTGGTAGACTATGTGAATTTGAAACATATGGTCGCCGGTTCGAATCTCGCACATGTTTTTGAATCCCTTAAATAATCCAAACCTTTTTACAAACTTATATATAACATGTTTCAGATAGTATATATAATTAATTAAAAACCCATATCCTCCGGGTTAGTCACACAGCCCAATTGGTCGGGCTGTGTGCAACACGAAGCTCAGGTCGCGGGTTCGAGTCCGGTCAGTTATACGCTTTCTGAAATTACCCAACCTTTTTAAATAAAATCAGATTATGGTTTAACTTAATATGTGTATATATGTAATAAAAATGGATATATTCCGGGTTAGACACGTAGATCAGTTGGTAGAGCTGCGTGCACGTATACGAGAGGTCACGCGTTCAAATCCCACACGATGCCAAAACCATCCGATTTGACCCGGTTCGACCGCTAAGGAGTATATTTTTTTATTAACCTTTTTTTATTTTACTCCCAAAAACTATAAAAATATTTAATAAAAATAAGACCTTTTTAACCACAAAAATTAGTAATAAATACAATAAAAAATTACCTAAAAAGCCTAATAAATTTCATTAAATAGAAATACTAATTTTACGTAAAAGAAATATATTTACCGAATTATTACGTGAATATTTAGGTAAGCTTTCTCGTCGGATGGTACATTTAAATCGTGCACGCTCGTTATCAAATCAAGACGCACCCACTGTGAGTAAATTCCTACAAACTTCCCCTTTTTATTCAGGTTTTAGGGTGTATGATTTGTAGTTTCACTTATATTATTTATAAAACACTCGTGCTACTACCATTTTATGAACTAACGTGCTATGTGATATTTGGTTTATTGTTATTTGTGGTTATACTTTCTCATTTCAGTCAAGCTCTCACATTAGGCCCATCAGTTCCCCGTTTCATACAGGTAGAGCATTGCGTTGCCTAGGTAGACCGGCTCCGTTTGATTGAGCCTTGATCTCACGGCACATCGCTTATCGTGCTCACATGTACATTGCTAGATGATTATGTGGTTTGTGGATTGATTACATATACGGTGCTCATATTTGGTTTGTGCACATTTTAATAAATAAATAAACATATCACTTCTTTTTAGTGTTTAAACGGGATTCACTCGCCAACTTTTGTTGACCCAAAATCTCTATTTTTACACATGATACAGGTGGTCAGGTTGAAGCAAGGAACACATAGGACTTGGGCCTTAGAAGAAAAATAAAGCTTTATTTGAATGTCATGTTTAGAAGATGTTGTGCTTGTATGGATTATGTGTTGGTTGTAATTTTTTCTTTTAATTTGGAATAATAAATATGAAACTTTAGTATAGTACATGTCATGAGTTTTGATGAAAACCCAATCATGCCCCGACTACCATATCCGCTGTGGGTCAGCGTGAGACAACGAAACCGTAATTTTAAACTGAGGATAAAATCGTAAATTGATTGGACCGATAGGGATGTGCCACGTTGCGGGGCGATAGGCCGAATAATTCTCAACCAATTAAAAAAAACATTACTATTGTTTTGCTAGAAAAAACTAAAACGATTGCAAGACCGTAATTTTGAACTCGGGGCAAAACTGTAACTTTTCAGCACTAATGAGCGAGTTTTAAGCAGTTTCTTGACACGAAAAAAAATTAAATCAAGTCAACCAATTAAAACAAAACACTTCCATAGTTTTGCTAAAAAACCAAAATGATGGCAATATTATAATTTTGAACTGAGGGCAAAATATTTTTTGACTGGGGTAAAATCGTAATTTTCTAAAAGCTAAAGCGATGACAATACTGTAAATTTGAACGAGGGGTAAAATTGTAATTTGTACAGGGGCAAATTCATAATTTTAAACTTGGGGTAAAATTGTAATATACCCTGACCAATAGAGAAGTGCTAGGCAGCAACCTGGAATTTGAACTAAGCGCAAAATTGTAATTTAAGCTGGGGACAAAAGCGTAAATTTATTTTGAACTTGGAGAAAAATCAAAATTTTAAACTGAGGGCAAAATTGTAAATTTGAAGTGGGGCAAAAGAAGAACTTTATTTTAAAACCGGGGGCAAAAACGTAATCGTGAACTCAGGACGAAATTATAATTTTTGAAATGGGGACAAAAATCATATTTTTGAACTAAGGGCAAAATCGTAATTTTAAGATGGGGCAAAACCTTAATTTTATTTTGAACTAGGGGCAAAATCATAATTGTGAACCGAGGGCCAAATCGTAATTTTCAGCTGGGGGCAAAAGTATAATTTTATTTTAACTAGGGGGCAAAACTGTATTCTTGAACTTAGGGCAAAATTGTAAAGTTAAATTGGGGATAAAATCGTATTTTTAACTGAGGGCAAAATCGTAATTTTTAGCTGAAGGCAAAAGTGTATTTTTAATGAAAAAATATGCTTGGCCATAAATTTCATCATCTCTTTCTTGGTCATAGAGTCGCTGGTGCTGCTAGCGACCTTCTTGGAGTCGGAGTTTTCACCATCAGAAGACATCTAAAGAGTTGAGATAGAGGGAAATGATGAGATTTGATTATAATGATTTTAGGATAACGTTTAGATTACATGAATATGTGTAAGTGTTTCATCTGGCTCATAAGTTTTCACATAATTCGCCTGAGTGTTTCATGTAACACATAAGCATCACGTAATAAGCATAAGCATAGCATGTATTCATAAAGTATAATCACGTATAAAGAAGTAAAATGCGTAAGGAGTGTAAATTTAGTTGGTTCATGATTATTAGTACTGTTTTAGATTGCGAGGAAAGTGCGCTTCGTGCGTTTGAAATGATAAACGTATCAAAGTAAAACACATAGAAATTGATTCACATAAAAATGGAGAGGCTTGTTAAAACATGGGAGTGCTTCGGGTTTTGAAACTTCGAGTATTCCAAAGTAAGTCGAGAATCCTTTCGAGTTAGGGAGACATTTTTTGGCCGAATAGATAAAATACTCTCATAGAGGAGCGGTTAGCGGCGTTTATCCTTCTAGTTGGCACATGTCCCTAATTGATCAGAAATTCGAAACTTTGTCAAGATTGAAAATCGAGGAGTGGAACTAGTTATCAAGATGTAGATATCACTCCTAATTTGATAATTTCGTTTCCTAATCGTGGTTGGTATTTACCAAACGAGGAGCAAATTCCAACTCATTGGTGAGGGTCCACTAGAGTATGAAATGGAAATTCCCATCAAGATAAGGATATCACTCCTAACTTGCAGGTAAAATTTCGTGAGAAATCAAGATTCACGGATTGAGAGTGTTCACCAAATTGCGGGCTTCACCCCTATTTTGGTGACGTCGTCTCGATTGTGAGGTATGAGTGTCTTCATGTCTTCAAGTGTATATCGTGTTAGCCTTAGGAAATACATTTATTGTTTAAGAAACAGAGCTAGATCAGAAGCAGACATGAAAGTTTAGACGTTTTATTCTGGGAACAGTTCAATTCGTACGAAGTGGGTTCACTTCGTGCGAAGTTGTTCAGTTCGCACGAAGAGGTCCAGTTCGCACCAAGCGCTTCAGTTCGCACAAAGGTCTCAGTTCGTACGAAGGGGTCCGTTTGGTGCTTAGACTATAAACTAGGTCAAACATGGCAGTTCTACCTAATTCCCTATAGTTATGGCTCTGATATCAATCTGTCACACCCCAACCGATGGCGGAAACATCATGGCGGGACGAAAGAGATTGATCGAGACTTCATAATGCTAAAATGTGACAATAATTTATATAACAAAATTTCATTTCATTGAAATGGGCAATTACATAGTACAAATTTTAAGATACAACATCATTGATAACAAATTTCAAATACAACAACTTTAATGTTACAAATTTTAGGTGTGTATCTAAGTCGTCCTATCGTTTCCATCCATAGTCATCATCAACCTCTCCTGCAATACATGTTAAAGTATAGTTCAATACACAAGTCATTGGCGAGCATACAAGTTTGAATAATAGCATAGTATAAACGTTTAAACAAATCTTCATGCGTACTTGTCTATTCTGAGGCTAACATACATTAAACTATCATGCATAAGTATACTAGTCAACCCAAAGTTTACTGCTAGCGTAATCTTATCGTCGCAACAATAAGACCGTTATGAATGACTTAACATGAACTCATGAATACAGGCGGTGCGTTACTCCTATAGCTATATACATGTTAAGGGAGGCTTGATCAAAGTTAATGACTGAGCAGAAGCATATTCAGTATAAGCATGTGTGATTTCAAGTTTAGCATAGGAGCATGTATAAAGATTGTTCGTGTATTGAGTATAAGCATGTTTGTGTAATTTTGCATATTGTACATGTATTGCCCCAAAAAGTGATAAAGCGTAAAAATGGGATCGAGTATGCTCACAATTTTGCAAGCTTCTTTAGCAAGTTCGTGGATGGACGAGTGATCAGGTGATGCAACACGGGGTTACCCTACATGGGGTAAACAGACGGACATGAGTACACTGAGTCGGATAATAGGTCCAGATTCTGAAGCAGAAAGTACGAAAAGAAAACGGGGAAAATACCACTTCTTACGAAGTGGACTGACCACCTCGTGCGAGTTGACTTGCAACTCGTACGAGGTACAACGTGGAAAATACCACTTCGTACGAAGTGGACTGACCACCTCGTGCGAGTTGACTGGTACCTCGTACGAGTTGACTGTTCACCTCGTGCGAGGTGACAGTCCTAGAACGTTTTAGCCCGTTTGGTACCCATTTCGACACTGATTTATGTGAACGAGAATCGTGATAACGAGGCAGAATAGTCCGGGCCATAACACTAGATCAGAATGTGATTAATGTTCGTCTAGACTGTTTGTTAAGAAAATACGAAAAATAAGTGCCATTTATAAATAGGTTAATCACGTTTGTCATAGAAGTTAAGCATGGAGATGTTAAATCTCTTTATACGATTCACCAAAGCACAAAGTTGTAATACAACCCGGTTGGTCATGAATCAACAGAAGTAAAGATTGTTCAAGTGAGGTGTGGAACTTAATTTGGGTAGCCAAAGCTCCTAATGTTCTCATTAGCTAGAACACTAATCCAATCCTATAAGGATTATGAATTAGGTCAGCTTACAACACTTGGAACGGAAAGAAGATAAGTTATAAAGTGTTAGTGAGTTAGACTCACTTAGAAGAAGATGGTTCTGTCGAGAATCAAGAAATTCGGGAGTGAGAGTGAGAGTGAACGGAAGATTGAATGAGATGAGGTGCATCTGTATTTATAGGAGAAACGTCTGCCAACTCCGCTTCGTGCGAAGGGGAATCCAACTCATACGAAGGGGTCAGTCGAGGCTGGTTTCACGTGTTTTAGCCGGTTTTAAGTATTTCGAGCATGCATGAATGATGTATAAGTGTAATTGCACGTAAAACTGAGTATTTGAATATTCAAAGTATGAATCCCTTGCATATAATCACGTATTCAAGTTTGTAATGTATAGTTTAAGTATGTAGCATGTGTAAGTATCAAATAAGTTTCCATTATGATCGTAATCTCATAGTACAAGGTTGAAATGAAAAGACACGAATATAATTACAAGTTTCTAAAAATAGAATCACAACAATTCTTTCTAAAATGAAAAATACGAGAATACGAGGCGTTACAAAAAGGGCGTGGTAGAGGTCATATGTAAGTGTAACCAGCATGCGTCGAAGGTGGAGTTTAGTGTGGGCTAGGCTACCATTTGTTCTATAATAACAGCCACACTCATTTTTTCTATTTTTTATTTAATTTTATGAAAAAATTACACACTTTAATGTTAGAGAAAACAATTTTGTCTATGTGAAAAGAACAAGTAACAAACTTTTTTACTTTTTAGTTATACTATTACACATAGTGTAATGCTTGAGTTACTTGTTTGATTAAGGTTTATTATAAATAGAATTTTGATAGTTATTATTTATGTTGTGACATGTGTATGTTATAAGACGTGAATGCCTTAGGCTTCATCATGCTAAACATCATGCACATTCACTTGTGTTTAATCCCATGTGCATCTTAGATCTTTTAGTCACCGCTCACCAAGAACTATGTGCAAGCTAAACTAATAAGTTTTTATTGAAGATTAAGATGTATGCATACTTTTTCATAGAAAATTAATTGTCACCTCGTAATTACATTAGGTTTTCAGACTTCCTTAAAAAAACCCATTTTTTCTTTTAATGTATAAACTTCCATAAATCCCTGTTAAATCAATTCCAAAATAAGTTTGGAATTTCAGACTTTCGGTATATGGACTTCCTACAAACCATGCTCTACAACACACAAACTTGTAAGGTGGAGTATGCTTTTTGCCACATGTATTCGGACATCCATAAATTTTCAACATTCTTGGTGCTCTTATAACCTGAATATGTTCATAGAAGGCATTCATAGAATCATTTTCTCTCTATAAAGTTAGTCCATTTAAAATAAACCATCATCAAAGTTAGCACATAGAAAAATCCTCATTGTTGACCACCTTTTATTTTTTTTTATCCCACGGATAACTAATACCCCCAAATTGAAAACAAAGTGTTTGTATAGTTTGATCATTGAGGCGGCTTGGTTTAGTTTCATTTTCACAACCAAGGGGGAGGGGTGCTCAGTAGCAATAGCCTCTTACCAACCAATGTAACAGTGTCACCTCAACTACCTATACACCACAACTCGAGAACCGCTTCCATTTGCTGTGATGTTCCCGTCTAGAAACATACATCTCTGCAACACACTCTCTCTCCTCTCCACACGCCACTACGGGTCTCTCTCTCTCTCTTCTTTTTTTCGGTAACTAGTTTACAATTTCTCTTACCCCAATTTAAGGACCTTATTACGTGGCGACTATGTATCCAATCGGGTATCGACACCCGGGCAAGGTACCTGATAATAGGGATGAACGTTTGGTACTTGGTACTGGTACCGAACTAAACCGGGTATATTCAATACCGGTGACCACATTTCCCGTTACTGATACCGGCATTTACGGGTAAAACACCGTTAAATACCGGTACGGTATATTCGACATCGATACCCGTTTTCCCATTTAGTACTGAACGGATACCATACTCATCCGTACCTGATAACACCCTGGCCACCCTAAATCTTTGTTTTAGCCCTCCTAAACCTATATTTTAATCAATTTAATTAATTCTTTTTAACATTTCCATAATTTCCTCACAAATAAAAAAGTTGAAAAACAAAAAAGAAAATACAAAGAGGGGAAAGGCCGGAAACCAGGCGAGGGCAGATAAAGGCGTGAACAGAGAGTGAGTGGGTCAATTACGCCGGAGACATAGCGGTGGAATCAGTGGCCGATATTAGAGATGACTGAATTACTGGAGAAGCCTCCTTCCCCACCTGCTGCTGTCACTCTTCCGCCACCATCTCCATCCACAGAACCACCGCCGTCTGCACCACCGGACCACCCTCCTCGTTTTGATCCCACCCGAAGTAACCCCTCTTATCTTTCTTCTTTTCAGATTTTTCATTTGAAAATTGAGGTTATTTTTTACTTACATAATGCTCCACTGTTTGTTCTCTATGTGATTCATGATCCATCTAGTAATTGCTATTTGGGGAAAACATTTTCGCTAGGGTTTTGCAAGCACTGTTATCTGTCTTATGAAACTTTCATTTGTTTTAGGGTTTTCCACATTCCATATGCAATTGGTGTCCATCTTGTATATGCTGTGTGTGTGTGTTAAAAACTGTTGTCTATGTGACTAATGGTTGATTTGTTAATTAATTTTGGGCTGTAAGTTCTTGCCAGTTACTGAACAATTTTGCCTTGGTTTTGTAAGAACAATGGTTTGAAGCAGTTAATCTTGAATTGAAGAGATATAGATAAAGACGGGTTACAGATAATTATGGTGAAATATTTATTGTGTCTTGTAACTTTAAATTAGAGAAAATTATTGGTTTTATTAGATAGGTCTATCTAGTTAATATTTTATTATTTAAAATAGAGTTTGAGTCTGGTTGGGACCTGAACAAGTTTAGTATAAATAGATGGTTAGAGATATTGTATTTGTGTGTTTTATTTGATAAATAATAAAAGAGTTGAACGAGTTCGTTCAAACCGTGTTTGTGTGTTTGATCAAGGGCTTCATGGTTCATAATATTTGGACTGTGAGTTCTTGCCAGTCTTGGTTAAAAAAGGCACTCCGCTTTTTGGTGCCAATAGCTGAGGGGCGAGACGCGCGTCTATGTACAACTAAATAAGCTTTATTTAATGCCCAGAAACTGCACCTCTCTCATATGTTTTAAATTCTAACCTATTTTTCAAGTAAACCTTTTAGGGTTTCTGCTTCCTTAGGTTTTTTTAATACATATTAACCTCCTATGGACCTTAATTTTTAACCAATTTTGAAAACTGCATGAGGTGCGCCTTCATTCCTCGTGTGTGTTTTCCTCAGTGCCTAAAGCATTAGGTGCACTTTATTGAACCAAGTTGCCAGGTCATTTGACTATTTATTTTAGAAGATAAAATTATCTTGTTTATTAAACTTTGAATGCCTAGAATAATGTTTTAGTATCTTATTCAATGCCTTTTTTTTTATTGTTGAATAATTTTGAAGCAATTGGTATCATCAAAAGGAAAGCTTTGATAAAAGATTTGGCTGCCGTGTACCATGCTGAGTGTCTTGCATATTGCCAAGAGCTTTTTGAACTCCAAAGAAAATGCGAAGAGGTACGGAAGTGCTTTATATATATTATTCATTTTGTGCTTCTTTGGGAAACCAAACATTTTAGTTTCACTATCATTTGTCTTTGGTCAATATCTTTAACTATGGCTGTTCAGTTGGTTCATTCTTTAACAATCTATGATACTATTTGTTCAATGCTGACAATAGTATATGTGCAAAGAGAAACAAATTTAAACAAGGTTGAGATTGAGTCATTGACTACTATGAAAAATGAAAATAGTTTTGTTGCCAACAAGATGTATGCTTTTGGTTTGTTTTCATTTTTAACCGCTACAATACACTTTCTAGAACGGTTTACATTTGGCCCTATTAAGATTTTTGAGTTTACTCTATTGTGACCTTGATTGTCTACTAATAACTGTCAAGACATAATAGCAAGTAGAGGTGGGAATTCCAACTCACTTGGTAAATAACTGGTCAATTTAGGCTATATATATTAATGGTATGGTTTTTGCAATCTTAGATTTATAATTAATAGAGTAAAGTACACGGACGGTCCCTGTGGTTTACCAAAATTTTGGATGTGGTTCCTAGCTTTCTAAAAGTACACAGATGGTCCCTGTAGTTTGCACTTTGTAACCCATTTAGTCCCCAACTTTTTCCATAAGTACATGGATGGTACCATGTGGTTTGCACTTTGTAACGCATTTAGTCCCTAACTTGGACGTGCTAAAACTTTTAGATATGTTGGATGAGGACTAAATGTGTTACAAAGTGCAAGCCACAAGGACTATCCGTGTACTTTTGGAAAGCTAGGGACCAAATCCAAAATTTTAGTAAACCACAGGGACCATCCGTGTACTTTACTCTAATTAATACATTTGGTATATATGAAATCCAATCAATGACAAAAGAGTATTGGTGGGCAAATCTTACCGACCCGCTTGACTCATTGACCAGCAAAAGTGATGTGTATCAAAGTAAATACCAGTAAGACAACTTAGAGAATCTTAGGGTGTGTCTTCACTTATATAACACATGGTGTTAAAATTTTGAATTTAAAAGAAAAAAAACTGAGTTGAATGAATGAGCCCACATTGGATTTTTCACTTAATCGTCGTATTTTAACCATTCTCCAGCTCTATAATGTAATGATTCCCTTTTCTTTATAGTAATATGTATTTTTTTATTTCCAAAATCATTATATTCCTTTCATTTCACTATTTTGCAGCCCTATGCAGATGTAAAAGTTTCAACTGACTTAAGGAAAGAAACAATGAGGCCCCCCAAACGAAACAAAAAGTCCCGCTAGGAGTGCATATTGTGTGTTACACCGACCCTGATTGTTGGATTTGCAGCCATTTTCTTAATATTTGTATGTAGATAACTCTGCTACAAACAAGCTTCAAGTGAGGTGTGCCCCTATATAGATACATATTCTTTTGTAACATGCTCACTTTTCTGAAATGCATTAGTTATGACTTGACATCCTCACATTTTCCATTTCCGTCATTTTTTTTCATTATTCACCTCTTATGTATGGAGACTGCAAATAGACCACTATTATAACCATATGGTCCATATGTATCATGTATGCAATGTGGTTGTGATATGTGGATATGTTTGCAGAATCAAAAGTGTGTACAAATAGGCTTGGTTTTAGAGGTGACAATTTTGACTCATTTACGTGTTGGGTTGGATACCGTACCTTTTTTTGTGATATTGTCTATTCTTGTAACTATTTATTTATTTTCAGACAATAGATCTTACAACCCAACTTTCAAAATTGTAGAACTAAGCATTTTACCTCAGTTTAATTGGTATATCATTGACTTATCCTGTTTATTTATTTGTATCGGACCTTGATCCGCTGTTAAACTTAGATTCCAACATAAATCCGTTAACAAATCTTGCTTTTATTCGTTTAATAAGGTTTAAAGTTGTATAGATAATCATGGCCCATAAATTAGTCTTTTAGCATAATGGACCCTAGGATCCTAGGTTTCCTTCTGTGCTATTATTTTATATTTCACAATCTAGAGGTGTTCAAACCGGTTATAACTCCAACCGGAAAACTGGTTCGGTTTGGGTCAACAAAAGGATTAGTTTGGTTCCAAACCGGTTTCCATGTGGAAAAGGACCGGTTCGGTTTCAAACTGGTTCTGGTTTTGTATTCAAAAGAGGGGTTTCCAACCTGTCTACACGTCTGTGGTTCAGTTTGGTTCTTAATCGGTTCTCAGTTCTGGGTTACAAACCGGTTCCGGTACCTGAACCGGTTTTTTTTGCATCACTATCTAACACAAATATACAAATCTTGTACGAGAGTCAAATAGACCAAGTTTAAGCTTGTTTATTTCTTCTTCATATCTACACTTTCATATGACGAATTACACATCACCAACTCCATTGTGTTCGTGTGTTCCTATCCATTTTCCAACCAAAACCTTGTCACTGTCGGACTTTGTTGGAATCAGGCACCCACCTTTTTTATAACTGTCTCAATTCTCGACTGCTTTTGCTGTGCATCCGATGCCAATGCCGACACCACTGTCATATACTTTGGGTGTGCCGTCAATTGCCATCGTCTGCGGTCACATGCTCTTGACAATGATTCATGTGTCCTAGCCCATCGAGTCAACTCTAATTCCTAACTCATCTCAGGCAATTTCTTTTATCCTGTTTAATACCTTTAAAAAAGATGATTGTTTTTTAGAACCCTAAAAACCTTATGGCATGCATCTCCAATATTAAAGCTTATATCTCATTGATTTGGATCTTGAATACACATCATCAAAAATCTTCTATATGTTAGTTGCTGGTTAGATAGAGACTAGTAGGAAGGGAGAACGGACGAAGGAAGGATAGGGTTCACCGGTGCATGGTTTATTACTACAAATAAAAAGTAGGTAGCTCGAGGGGCAGAAGGATTTGTTACGATTATAGACACAAACACACATAAAAACGATGATGATATTAATCGTGGTGGTACGGGTGTTTATGGATGAATTCATTCCAGTGGCACGTGGTAGTTTTTTTTTGTTTGTGTATTTACAAATTTTATACTAGTAGTATGTTGTTCTTCTTGTGTATTGTGGTTATAGGCTTGAAGTCTTTTAAGACAGACGAATCAAACAGAGGGGAGATAGTGTATAACTTATTTTGTTTAAGTGAAAAAGGTTAACGAATGCATGTAAGGCCGTAAGGGGAAGGATATTGTACAAATGATTCACTATGCAACACATGTATTTTAAAGCAATGATACGTGTGCTTGTTAAATTACAAGTGATTTATTTAATACACAATGTCGTAATTATTTGGACATACCATTAAACAGCGGCATTCGTTATTGAGCTAAACAGGATAACTTGGACATGTCGTCGTAATAATTTGGATGTACTTGTAATCGACATTTATTCGTGTGTCGGAACTTGACAACTTGGACGCACCAATGCAATTTTGTACACGAATCGGCTTAGACACACAATTGTAACTAGCATTGGTGCACTATTGCACTCAGCATTGTATTTACATTCTAAGAATGGTTATTGGATTTAAATAACCTTAACTTTCACTTGGTGGCTGACAACACTCTCAACTAACGAATTGCCCTCGACCACTCCTAACTTTCAAATTATTTTTCTCTGCCACTCCTAAGCTAACTAAACCCTGACCTAATTTTTTTTTGCTAATGTTAGATGGCACGTCATTGAAAAGGCCACGCCAGATGCTACATCAGCAAAACAACTAATCGTGTTAGGGTTCAATTAGTTTGATAGTGCCAAAGGAAACTAAGTTGAAAACTGGGAATGGTTGCGAGAAATTCATTAGTTGAGAGTGTTGTCGGCAAAAAAGTGAAAATTAAAGTTATTTGAATACAATAACCCTTCTAAGAATATTGTTTTCTTTGATATACAATGATATGTAATACTATATTTAAACTAAAAGAATAAATTTCTTGATTTTATAGTATAATAGTTTCCAAAAACAATAGAATATACAAAAGTTACTAAAGTTCAAATATATTTGCAACCATATCAATCTTAATACCGAATTACTCATATCAATAGTCAAAAAGAACGGTTGTTACTGTTTGTATAAAATTTTCACTTTATACATTTGATCCACCATGAATATGTATAAAGTGAGCCAAGAAGAAAGATAAATGATTGAAATGCGACGGTGACTATTTATGTGCGTGAAAGAATATTGAAACTCGGTGACGATTTGATGTAAACGAAATACAAGGGAAAGTTGACAATGACTATTTGATGTGGATGAAAGACGAGTGAAACCCAGAGATGACTATTCGATGTGAATGAGAGACGATTGAATCATTAAAGTGACAATTTGATGTGAATGAAGGATGATTGAAGCACGATGTTGACTATTTGATGTGAATGGTATTTTGCTATACAAGATATTGTCATTTTGAAATGTGTTAAGTGGTATATGGAGGTTGGCCAAAGTTGGATTTTGTATGATTAGAGGGCGATGCAAAGTTGGATTTCACCTAAATAAAAGTTGCTACCAGTTTTGGCTTCGATATCTCAACTTTTTTGTAATTTAGTTGTTGACATTTTTTGCTTTATTTTATGTATATCCCTTTTATACTACCTAAATATCTCAATTTTTAGTAATTTAGTTGTTAACATTTTTTCACTTTGTTTAATGTATACTAGTTAGTGAATAAGTTTTATTGTTTTTTCTATTGAAATTACAAAAAAAAAAAGAAAATTATTCAACAATAAGTTTTATTATTGTTTTTACTATTGTAAAGTTTGTTATTAATGGTTAAAAATAAATTGACTTGAATAAAACATTTATGATTTTTTGATGCTATTATTTCAACCTAAAGGAACAAATAAGTTTACGAATAAAATATCATTTCACTGTAATAAAATGTTGTAACCTTTTTCTATCGAGTCTATAACTCTTTTATGAGTTAAATTCATATAATTGATTCATGTGGTTTGGTTCAAGTCACATCTTTCACATCTTTGTCGTCTAAGCTTTAAAACTTGTAAGTTTAGTGTTTTTGGTTTGCAATTTGCAACATATTGGAATCTAATAGTAACAGGAATATAATAAGCTTATGTTTAAAAATAAATATATGTCTTATTCCTTCGTTTACATCTCCACATTATAATTTCTAGTATTTTTCTAGAACTTTCAACTTTTATCTATGTTAGTTTATTTGTTATTTTATTAGTATACAATATTTGCTGAATGGGATCTGTGCAAGACCCATCATCTACTTTGAACAAAAGTAATATTATTAGTACAATGCAAATGGGGGGAACATTGAGACATATAAGTGTTTGTACGGACAAAGGAAGCTCCCCAATTATAAAAAAAGGGATTTTATAAACAAACGGCCAAAAATATATAAAAAAATGTTCATATGGTTGAGAGTCATGAAATGACAAGTCCAATGGGGAGAGAAGTCGTGTGCATGATCGTTTCGTAATATTGATCACCTTCTTGTATTAACGTTTTCATGTTAAACTAACATATGACTATCATCACTTTATTAGACTATGGGTGTAATTTACTTTTCTACACCTTGTGAAAACAATTACGTGCCACATCTTTTCCATAAGTGTTCCACATGTAGAAGGTGTGATGTTCCAATGGCTTGTGTATTTTGAAGCTTGAAACAACCATCTACGTACCATGGGTTTGACACTCCCACATCAGCGGCGGATCTTGAAAAAAACGTCTAGGGGTAACGTTTCAAAAATTTCTTTTCTATAAGGGCAACAAAATCGAAAAAACATCAATTTTTTTCTAAAATTTACACTATCACCGTAGCGTCAAAGGTTAGCGGGGGCTACCTCTTGTCTCAAGCTATATTCACCCTTGCCCACATTGAATAGTCTTATGCATTTTAAAGCTTGAAACCAAAGCAATGGTAATTGACGATGGCTAAGAGAACAAAAAGATGAAAAAAAGTTTATTTGAAGAATAAATAAAAAGTATGATTTGATTGATATCATTCATAAGTCGTATATTTAGTAGCTTGAGATGTATATTTAAACAGTTTAGCCTAATGATTAAGATTATAGAATAACAATTAAACAAACAGCTAGTGTTACGAAGAATAAATACATCTTGTTGGACTAGGACTCTAGGAGGACATGAAAGGGTAACCCTTGATGAGACTTGCTTAAGCAAGACTACCTTAGTATAAAAAAAAACACTAATGTCTAGAGGACATGCTAACGTTCGGACCTCCTAATGTCCGAACCTATGTACACCCGTAAAAGCGCAGAAGTTTATTGTACAAAGGTGATGAAACATACATCATGAGCATCAATATAAAAGGACGTGGTACAACAAAGAGGTTGTTGTACTGGCCTGTGTATATCATATTTACATATTATTCCTGTATCAAGTCCAGTAAAAACCATTTTCCTTGATATATTTTTTATTTCAAAAAGAAACTATAAACCAAAGAATCTAAAAAAAACTGTCTAGTTTAAACTTTCAAATAAATACTAGTAATTACGTAAATCGAAACCGTATGCCATGTCATACATTATACATAACATATCCCTAGATTAGTTTTAAAAATATTAACAAAAATGAAATGAAATAAAATAAAAGTAACAATATAGCACATGAAAAAGAGAGGTGAAACCTAACTTTTGATTTTGTTATTCTTGTTTTTCGATTCCAGCTTTCTTTCTGAGTGATAAACTTTACAGGCTTTGCTTTATGAGGAAAAAGCAATAAGCTTTAAACGGCGCTTCCCATCTGACATATTCCGGCCTGTTTCTACTATACATACACATCACTTGTATCTATATATGCCTGTGTCTCTATAATTGACTACAAAAGCCAAACCAGTCATCAATACAAAGGACAAGGACAATAAGTTGACGCCCACCACTCCTGCTCACACACATCAATACTCCCCCTCTCTCTCTAAATATATATATATATATTTACCCTTACTTTCTCTCTCTAAAGTTGCACTTCCCTTCTCTCTCTAGATAAGATATTTGGGGCTGTGTTTGGTTTGAATTTTTTTGTTTGTTGAAGCAAGGTATGAAAGCTGGGCATGGAGGTCGATGAATTTCAAAGACAGGTGAGTAAATTCCAAAGGGTTTCTTCTAATGGTAGTACTACAACTACTGAAAATTCTACAAATCCACAAAAAATAGCTACTAGAGTAGGGAACTTTGAGGTACAAAACCACGTAGATGACGGCGGTGCTGGTGCCGGTGTAGGCGGAGGAATTGATGTGGTGGTAGGCGGTGGTGGTGGCGTTGCTCGCTTCTGTGGATGGCCTTCCTCGAGAATAGTTAGGGTTTCTAGGGCTTCTGGAGGAAAAGATAGACACAGTAAGGTTTTGACATCAAAAGGACTTCGGGACCGCCGTATCCGCCTGTCGGTGGGCACGGCGATCCAGTTTTACGATCTGCAAGACCGGTTAGGGTATGATCAGCCTAGCAAAGCAGTAGAGTGGTTGCTCAAGGCGGCGTCTAGCTCTATCGACGAGCTTCCGTCTCTCGATCTACCAATCGCGGGTTCAATCCCTGACCACCACCACTACCACCACCAGACAAGTAACCAGAAGAAGGTAGAAAATCAGGATAATCATGACCAAAAACTTGAGAGTAATAATAATGCTGCGACACAGGCGAAGTCGCCCGTGTGTAGTAGCACTTCCGAAACGAGTAAGGGGTCAGAGCTCTCGCTGTCTCGATCTGAGAACAGAATCAAAGCTCGAGAACGAGCGAGAGAACTGGCTTCTTCTAAAAAGGAGAAGGAGAAAGAGAAAGAGAAAGAAACAGATTCAGCTAGGGTTAATATTTTGAATCATATGGACACCAACAATATATCAAACAGCTCGCCTTTCACAGATCTTCTCACCGGCGGCCGCTCACCGATGGAATATTTCTACAACCGCCCGCCTCAACAAACTCAAACTCAGTTGTTTCAACTGCCACAGTTCAACATAACCACTGTTGATAATAATAACCTTCATCAGTTCTCCTTCTTTCAACAACAAGACAACTTAAACTTTTCAATGACATCACCGTCATCGTCGTCCGGCGGTGTTGCTCCAGGTGGTTTCACTAGGGGGACCCTTCAGTCCAATTTACCGTCATCGGTTTTGCCTCATCATCACCACCTCCAGAGGTTTCAACAATCTGCAATAGACGGATCAGCGTCATCGAATCTTCCGTTTTCTATTGTTCCGAATAGCGGTGTTGATCATTTTCAGTCGACAGGCGGGTACCAGCTTAGCTACGGCGGCGGCGGAGGAGATCATCATAAAGATAAAGCAAAGAACTGAGAGTTGCAGCATTGGCCTCTTTCCCATTTTTAGTCTCTGGTACATCTCTTTCTCTAATTTCCGTTTCTTACAATACTTTTGCACATATGCATATAAATAATTACATAAACAAATTTTTATATGGATATATTCTGCATAGGCATTTTTAAATGGAAGTAGATCAAGCACTTTGCATCTAGAAATGGAACTATTTAGGCCTTTTCTAACCCTAGAAAGTTATTGTATCACTTTTTTTTTAGAATGACTAACTCAGACACCGTCTAAACTTAAATTTACATCAATATCCATTACGGGAACAATCAACCATTTGTGGAGAAACATCCTTGCTGCACATCTTGATAGGCTAGGCTAAAATCGCCTTGGACAGTGTAATTTTTAGGTAAATATCTACTTCGTTTCCAAAAACTGAAACTATAAATGTCTTTTTTCTACCCTCAGTTAATCAGCTAGGGTCAATGGGGTTCCATTTAAGTTCTCATTTTAATCAACTATAGTCAGTTGGGATTTATATCTTTAATTTCCTTTCTTTGACCCTCATTCTAGTCAACTAGGGTAGTCAAGTCCTCAAAGGGACATCATGTGTCGGTAAGACTCTCCCCTCAATCCAAGAGGTGGATGGTTCAAATCACGTAAAATACAGCCATAATAGTTTTTAGGAGTGGTTTGGCGTTCGAAAAAAGTTGACTTCTTTCAAGTTGGTATTTATATCTTTAAAATGAATGAGTGATCATAACTTCAAGATATCTAGCAAGGTAACAAGATTACTATTTTTTATCAACAAAATTACTTAATAATGCTGCATTTGATCTAATGTGTCACTATTCTTGCCAAGAATGACATTTAGATCAAGATTAATGTCCCTTGATCCCCTATCTAATGATTCATTTTCTTGAAATTTAAAATAACTATTCCTGTTTAACAAAATTTGATCTTTACATTTCACTTAATCCAAAATATATAATAAGAAATGATAGATCACAGATTTGTTTTGTTGGGTTTATGGATTCAAGATCTGGTTTCCTATGATTGTAGCATGTTTGATAGAGAAGACAGGTGTTAAGTAGCCACTTTACTCTTCAAAATCAGCATGAACCCACTTCCATTAAAACCCTGACAGATTCCTTACATTTAACTCCTTTTTAATATCTTTTTTAATAATTTAATTAGCCAATGGTATCATGCTTCACTGAACCCGAGATTTATTTGGGTTGTTGGGATGGGATGGGATGGGCCGGGCCGGGCCGAGTCTTTCAGATTTTGACCACTGGAAAACTATATTCCTTTAGGGTTTTGCTTTTTGATAAGTGGGATCCACATGGGGGTTGATATTGCTTATAGGTTAACCCCATGCACGTACGGATAATCTGATTGGTTGAAATATAAGATAATAATGAAAAAAAAGTCATTTTGGGGGTTTTATCATAATTAAGTGTAAATAACTTGATCAACTAAACACAAGTAATTATTTGTAGATTTTTTAGTGTTACATTTGAGGGTTAATCTATTAAAAACATGTAACTTATACTGAATCATAACACTAAATCGAATACTTAATATGCAACCCATAATCCATTGAAATGAAAAAGATTGTTCTAGGATAGTAGGATTTATCGAACTTAACGGGAGATGGTAGTCACGGTTTATTGGAATCCAATTAGGGTAATGCTTCGGAGATCGTTTCTTGATGATCAAACTATGGTGTGATGTGTTATAAGGTGGTATGTTGGCTTGCGGTAGTTTAGAATTGTAATAAATTGCTAGCGTGTGTGTTTTGAATCTCGAGGTGAGTGATTGGCGGTTATGGTTGATGGTGACCGGAGACAATGACGACTCTAGAAAATTTTTGAAAAGAGAGAGGCTTAGGTCAAGACGGATACGGTTGAAAAGTTTACAAATACGCAAGCCTTTATTGGCATTGTAACTTGTAAATTTCATGGCATATATCTCTTTTTGTTTCTTTTTCAAAGATTCAATGATTATTTTTAAGCCTAACACTTTACATGTGTAAGTCTAGTTTAGTTTATAAGTAAGCCCTTTGACATCTAGCTTAAAAAGGTTGTATCTTTGTGATATATAGTTTCTGTTTTGTAACATCTTTGGATCTAACACCATGTTCTATAAAAAGAATATTTTAACTTTTTTAAAATGATAATTTTCTCCTTTGACAGATGACATAGACTATTTATGTGTATTACCAAAAGATAAGGGAAAAATCCAATTCCCCACCTGTTTTCTTATTTGGCAAAGTAAGTCACAACACCACCTGTCAAGGCTTCTTGACTCATTTATGGAGATATCTCAAACATGCCCCGTTTTAAAGTTTAGGGTTTAGTAGTAGTGTAACTAACTTTGTAAAAAGGGTAAAATAGTTATTTAAATTTTTTAATTTAGGTTAGTGTTAAACCCCAAAAATCCTAAACATGAATCTTTTAAAGTTAAATCCCAATGATGTTACTTTTAATAAATCACATGAACCATTTAGGAAATTAACTTTCTAACAGGTGAAAAGTAAACACAAGTTAATTTTATATCTTTTTAAGCAAGATAATGGTTTAGTGTATAAAAGAGTATACGTTTCCATAATTTCGTCACCCTTCACAATTTATATTGATGTTTACCCTCGTAAAACATTTGACTAAGGGTGGTCGGGTTGGACATGGGAGAAAGCCTTGCGAGCAATAAAAGTTGTAGTTCCTGCATGGAGGGGGCGTTGTTCCTGTGCGTAAGTCTGCGCCCCTTTTCACCGCTTGAATTCCCGCGCTCTCACAAGCGCTTAGTTCAGTCGGGGAGTACTTCCCGATTCTCCAACCTTATTCCCGAGCTCATGTCCGACGTGGAGCGATTTGGTGTGAGGTGGCCCTCTTTCCCGATTGTGCTTTTGGGCTGGACTTCATTCAACTTAATTACTATCAAAAGTTTAAATATAAATTTATTATTATCTAAATTTACTTATCATTACATTATTCTTTTGTCACTTTATATGTGTTTGAAAAATAATGTTTTTGAAAATGTTTACATGTTCATTTACTACCATTAATAACCACCACTCATCGATCATTCATGACTCTTTAAAGTGTGAGTTCATGTAATCTTTTTTTATCCACAATCTTAGGTTCTATAAGGTGTAATATTTAGAAAATGGTAGTAGTTGGAGACCTGATTATACCATTACATAACCGTCTTATATTTCTTAATAAAGGTTTCACTGTTTCAGGTTATTCAGGTTTCAGTTCTTTGATGGTGAATTTGAATTTCAAATTCTGGATAATTCGAATTTATCAGATTATATGAGAGAAAAAACAAATAAAATAAATGATAGTTGCAGAAATGAATGAAGTTGCAGGCTAATTAAATGATCAGTATGTCATTCACAAGATGAAACACTGACATGTTGGGCCAAATTTCATAACATTATATAATTAAATGATCTGTAATTTTTTTTTTTTATAATTGTGACTTTTATGTTTCCAATTTGATAATTTATATTGTTTTACTGATCACTTGAGTCATTGTTCTGATTTTGTATTCCTATATATAGCTATTTTAAATTTACTGTAGGTTCGGATATTTTTGCCATCCTGTTGATTCCTTGTTAGATTATTATTATTTTTACATTTATGCTATATAAGACCCTCTTATCGACACACATCTGATCATTAACCGTTACAATATATACAACTTCAAAACTTCTTATAAGTGTCTACCTATTTATAATTCTGTTTCGATGAATGGGTTTAAATATCGGCTGTAATAAATTGGTCACTTAATTTACAGGTATGGAAGATGGAGAGATGATGGCGAAATCACAAGAGAGAGGTCGGAGGCGATAAACCTATTTATCATGACAATATATATAAGTTATTTGCAGTTGCATTGACAATTATTGATTTATCTGGAGGAAGGATAACATTGTACTTCCCTTCCTTTTGATTTTGTAACTTTTAACTGCCTGCATTTGTTTGCTTGTGTTTTGTTGTGAGATTCTTTTTGCTATTCTTCATTATGTTTCATAAGTCCCGATTTTATTAGAAAAGAAAAACAAATTCAACTTGAATAAAATTAAGCAAATATCCAATAATTATATTCAATAACACAAAGAACAACCAGCGAGAAAAATTACACCAAGTATATCTATCTCCTAAGAGACTAACCACCAATACACTACAATACAATCCATACTCGCACGTTAAATTACCAAAGTCAAATATTCAGTGCAAAAATTATAGGATCAACTCACCATCTTTGAACTGGGCTTAACTTTTCGTGAGACACTTATTTTGGGCTTTAACTTTTCGTGAGGCATAACTTGGATTGGAAATGTATGGCCTTGATCCATAAGATTGGGCTAAGCCCAATAATTGTAATAAACCAATACGGCACTTCGCCACTACGTACAAATTTCCCATTTGTTTGATTAAACACTACTCTATGGTAGAGATGGACAAAAAATTGGTTCCCCGACTTGGACATAAACGGAAATGTAATGCCCATATTCCATAAAAGTCACAACGTCGGAAGAATTAAAAACATTGTCCTTGTAACATAAAGTTTTGACCAAAATGCCCTCATGACGAGATTAAGCAAAACGTCATCATAAAGACTTCTTAATACTATTCAAACAAACTACAACTACCATAGGTTTAAACTTAGTATTTTTACAAAAGTCACGAGTACGAAATTCATAATATGCAACCAAAAAGATGTTTTGACCCGTTTGACATTTGAACATGACCGGAAGCGTATTAAGGGCATTAAGGTGTGTTCATCCCAAGCTTGCCAACTTAAACTTGCGATTTTCCTATCATTCACAATATGAAAACACAATATAGTAAGTTAGTAACGATAATCACTTAACCTATGTTCATTAGTATCTTGGATTGTTTGACCCATTTGTACTAAGTCAACAAAATGACTATTCCATTCATGTATAATTCTTTCACCTTATCTCATTTGACAATAAATTATGTTTTTCCAAGAAAAATAACCAATTATTCCCATCCTATCTTATCCGTTAATAACGGGTCTATACATATCTCTTTCTTACTCATTTTTAATGAGCACTTCAAATTTAACTCTTTAATTTGCTAGGTTTATACTATCCTTTTTAAGTGGAATTAACATAATGAACGTTATTATTATACTCGTATTAAAGTAAACGAAGTTCACATGAACTTACCGCGATCTTGTGCTTCGAGTGCTTTTGGTTGGCTTGTATCTCCTTCTTTCTTCACACCTATAAGGTGCAACATCGCATTTTTAGTTTCTACAATATTCATCACATAAACATACTTCGACTTTCGATTATATTATTAATTGACCGTATAATCCCGTTTTCATACTAATTCATAAAATTAACAAGTTCTAGTATTAAAACCCAACTCCTTCAATTCAAGGCATTTCATCAAACATGTGGTATGCATATCATCAATTAAGCATGACTTACAAGTAACTTAAACACATTCTTCCTAGTTTATTTACAGATTAACATAATTACCCATTCCTCATCTATCATTATCATAACCATATATATTATGTTTCATATCAAGTTATCTATCAAAAAGCTTTCCATAACACTACTACAACTTCAACATTACTCTAATTTATACATGAACATAACTAAACTTCATCATTCTTGGATTACATATGTGTTTCATTCTAAATCATCAACATAGTCAAAATCAAGCACATTACAACTCCTACACATTGTTATGAACTAACATTCATGTTCAATTTCATGCTATCTTCACAAATCATACATAACCCACTTTATCAAAAACCATTAAATTATGAAATTCAACTTACTTGATGTTAGGAACACTTATGTGAGAAAAATTCTTAACACATGCATAAATTCTAGCTTCAATTCTCTTTCGATTTGGCAGATTTTGTGGATTCTAGGGTTTGCTCTTCTTCTTCTCTGGCTTGGTCGATACACACATACATCAATAAGATGTATGTGTTTATTTTCTTTATTTATCTAATTTCAATTCAACTTTACCATATATCCATCTTCAGTCCCTCAAGTTTGGTGTCTAGTTAATAATGGCTAAGATTTTATTTTTATATTTATTAATCTCTAACTTAATTAAGTAGTATTAGAATTTGGGGTGTTACAAATCTACATTCCTTAGAGAAGGTTTAAATTCTCCCAAAACCATGGGAATAAGATCAATATCAAATTCTTCGTCTTCTATGATGAGTTTACAATTCCTACATATCTCGTGTAATAAATAACTCTTGCAATCAGCTATTTCTACTTCTAAAGGTATGGGCATTCTTTTTATCACAAACGAAGGGGAATGAATAAACTCGTTCGAAACAAATGACCTACTAGCTCCAGTATCAAACAATACATATGTGGGTATAGAGTTTAACACAAATATACCTGATACAACATTCGGGTGAGCCCTTGCTTCTTCTGACAAAATCGAAAACATTCTCCCTCTAGCCCTTGGGATTTCTTCCTTCTTTCCTTCCTTCCTTGTTCCTTGCTTGAGTTTTGGGCATTCTGCTTTCACATGGCCTGATTTGTTACAATTGTAACATACCCTTTTTGGATTAGGACAGTTGTAGTACGGATGTCCCTCTTGACCACAATTGTAGCACCCCTTTCTTCCCATTAAACATTCTCCCGTGTGAAGTTTCCCACATGTCTTGCATCGAGGAAATCCTCCCCTAGGAGTCTCTTTCTTACTATGATCGTAATGTTTGGGTTTCTTGGGAGTACTTTGAGTTGTTCCCTTTTCAGCTTGCTCTTCTCCCCTCGCTCTTCTTGTCTTTTCAATTCGATCTCTCTATCTCTCGCCCAATTTATGAGTTCATTCAAAGTTTCACATTTAGAAGGAGTGATGAACTCTCTGTATTCGGCTTTTAGCATATCATGGTGGTGATTGATCTGCATTCTCTCCGTTCTTGTGAATTCCTTACAAAACTTCATCTTATCGAGGAAAATGTTCGTGATTTCATCGATTGTTTCATTCTTCTGTCGAAGACGGAGGAAGTCTTCTTGAATTCTATCTACGGCCGATTGTGGACAATGATACTTCATGAAGGGTTCCTTGAATTCTTGCCATGTAAGAGTTTGTAGTTTATCCTCACCTATCTCCTTACTATACGCATCCCACCAATCTTTCGCTTGTCGTTGAAGTTGCCCTGTGGCGAACATCAGTTGATCTTCCTTCTCACAATGGCTTCGAATGAACACTCCTTCTATGTTGGAGATGCATCTTTGATATTCTATGGGGTCTATTTCCCCATTATAAGATGCAGGTTTACGCGCCATGAATTCTTTATATGTACACCGACGTGTTTCTTTCTTGCCTTGAATTTCGCTTATCAATTCCTTCAATTCGTCTATCTTGCTGGTCATCATAGTTTCCACTATGCTTAACACTTGACTTTCTACTTCTTGTGCTATACGAGGGACGTTTGCATCAAGTGTCTTTACTACTTCATCCGCAATCATCTTATTTAATTCATCCTGACTTATTTGTTCCATAACATTCGAACCTCCTTCATCCGTCATCTACAATAACATACTTGTGTAGCTATCATACTATTCATTCATATATGCGTATACATCTATATACATATATCATTCTATACATTGCAGAATCTCAAAATCTCATTCTTGTAGGTTACGGGTTCAAATAATTCTTATCGCAACATTCTTGGCGTATCAATTACAATATACTTCCGTTCGTGCATTCAACTTTCTTATTCATTCGCACATTCGTTATATATAGGTTAACTAGTTTGTCATCATGGTTTCATTTACATTCTGGTGTCCTTTCTAGAATTTAACGAGGGTTTAGGACTCGTCTAAAAAATTTTAACATAATAAAATAATAAATCAGCGACATGCTTCAGTGGTAGGCGTCGGCAACGGCTCATCACCGCGTCGCCGACGCACTCTAGAAAGTTGCGTCGCCTTAATTCTTGCGTAGACAGTGTATTAGTGCGTCGGAACAAGGAAGGACCGTCGGCAACGCATAAGGAGCCCGTCGCTGACGCCTTGCCCAATTTCTCTGACGGTGCAGATTTTGTTTTAGCCATTTTGTCCGATATCTAACCATTTTCCCAGCCGAAATCATTTCATAACACCTCGTGACATCACTAGTCACAACATTATGTTAAACCCCCATAACCCCTTCCCGTTTTACGTCTATAAACAAGAACATTAAAATTTCTTAAAAAAATACCTACTAATATCATGCCTCGGAACGAACACACTTTTGCATGAGCTCTCGGTTTGTGTTCAAGTACACTAGCTTTGGCACTTGAATCCCTCAAACCTTGGCTCTGATACCAACTTGTAATGCCCATATTCCATATAAGTCACAACGTCGGAAGAACTAAAAACATTATCCTTGTAACATAAAGTTTTGACCAAAATGCCCTCATGACGAGATTAAGCAAAACGTCATCATAAAGACTTCTTAATACCATTCAAACAAACTACAACTACCATAGGTTTCAACTTAGTGTTTTTACAAAAGTCACGAGTACGAAATTCATAATTTACAACCTAAAAGATGTTTTGACCCGTTTGACATTTGAACATGACCGGAAGCGCATTAAGGGCATTAAGGTGTGTTCGTCTCAAGCTCGCCAACTTAAACTTGTGATTTTCCTATCATTCACAATATGAAAACACAATATAGTAAGTTAGTAATGATAATCACTTAAACTATGTTCATTAGTATCTTGGATTGTTTGACCCATTTGTACTAAGTCAACAAAATGACTATTCCATTCATGTATAATTCTTTCACCTTATCTCATTTGACAATAAATTATGTTACTTCCAAGAACAATAACCAATTATTCCCATCCATTCTTATCCGTTAATAACAGGTCTATACATATCTCTTTCTTACTCATTTTTAATGAGCACTTCAAATCTAACTCTTTAATTTGCTAGGTTTATACTATCCTTTTTAAGTGGAATTAACATAATGAACGTTATTATTATACTCGTATTAAAGTAAACGAAATTCATATGAACTTACCGCGATCTTGTGCTTCGAGTGCTTTTGGTTGGCTTGTATCTCCTTCTTTCTTCACACCTATAAGGTGCAACATCGCATTTTTAGTTTCTACAATATTCATCACATAAACATACTTCGACTTTCGATTATATTATTAATTGACCGCATAATCCCGTTTTCATACTAATTCATAAAATTAACAAGTTCTAGTATTAAAACCCAACTCCTTCAATTCAAGGCATTTCATCAAACATGTGGTGTGCATATCATCAATTAAGCATGACTTACAAGTAACTTAAACACATTCTTCCTAGTTTATTTATGGATTAACATAATTACCCATTCCTCATCTATCATTATCATAACCATATATATTATGTTTCATATCAAATTATCTATCAAAATGCTTTCCATAACACTACTACAACTTCAACATTACTCTAATTTATACATGAACATAACTAAACTTCATCATTCTTGGATTACATATGTGTTTTATTCTAAATCATCAATATAGTCAAAACAAGCACATTACAACTCCTACACATTGTTATGAACTAACATTCATGTTCAATTTCATACTATCTTCACAAATCATACATAACCCACTTTATCAAAAACCATTAAATCATGAAATTCAACTTACTTGATGTGAGGAACACTTATGTGAGAAAAATTCTTAACACATGCATTAATTCTAGCTTCAATTCTCTTTTGATTTGTCAGATTTTGTGGATTCTAGGGTTTGCTCTTCTTCTTCTCTGGCTTGGTCGATACACACATACATCAGTAAGATGTATGTGTTTATTTTCTTTATTTATCTAATTTCAATTCAACTTTACAATATATCCATCTTCAGTCCCTCAAGTTTGGTGTCTAGTTAATAATGGCTAAGATTTTATTTTCATATTTATTTATCTCTAACTTAATTAAGTAGTATTAGAATTTGGGGTGTTACAGGAAACTAGTTCCAAACTGCTCCGTATAAATCGATACGGGTTGAACCGGTTCCCCATCCCCACTTGAAAAATCGGCCTGAACTGGTTTTTGGCCAAACTGGTTCGGAATCGGTTCTTGTCTGTAGATCCAATTTGAACGTTTTTTATCGTTAAAAAAGGGCCATGTGACCGTTTGGGCTAGTTATTGATTATTTTCTTCACCAACTCACCATTTTGTCTCCTAAGTTAGTATAAATAGGTATTTGATGTTTTGGGTTGATCACAACACTTGAAAAAGCAAAACCGAAGCCGAAAACACAAAATTGCTCACGTTTACACTTGATTTTTGTCCGCTTTGGTTGTTTGCTATTTCACTACTTTACATCACAACCATCCGTTGGTGTTGGTTCCTCAAATGAACCAATCGTTCAAATTCTCAAAACAACTCGAAACAAAGAGCTTTTTGGTGAAGAAAAAGGGTGCTTCGACTTATGTCAAATGCTAAATGACTCTCGAAAGGCACGTCAAATACGGTTCCATCAAAGGTGGCATATTTCTTATGCCACCAACTTCTTCTACCTCATCCTCTTCCCCTTCTTCTACATCCGATAACTGAGCATCTATATAACTACCCGATTTCTGATGGTGTAATCTATGTTTCATCCTTGTCTTCTTGTAATACTAATCCAAAGCTCGACAAAGGGTAGTTATCTTAGTGCTGGATATGGGACCTTCACCCCTTTTGAATGTCTCATCAACACTCAAGATTTCTTCAAGATCTTGGATAACCACGCATGAGGTATTATGATCCTTTCCTTCCTTTCTTGCCTCCTAAACGTTCCATAATATTAAATGACAAGCAGATAACATTGATGACCTCGTCCTTAGAGCATAGAGTACTATCACCTCAAATAACTTTACTTCGCCCAACCACTCGTTCACGTACAAGTATAGGCACCATTAAATGTTATTAATGAATAACTTGCTACACTATTAGAAAAGGTTAGACAGGAAAAACCGAGAATCATCCTCCTACATCTTTTACTTCACAAGGACAACTAGTTGGTGATGAAGATTTACCAGACACACAGATTCAATTCCTAGGAAGAGGAAACGATTAGATCTAAGACCTAGTGTGTTGGATACTAGTCTAGTTAAAAACACAAAAATGAATGAAGATGAAGTGTTAGCAAGTGAAGATCTTACATTCCAGTCATTTCCTGTTAGAGAAATAACAACACCCATGATACATCCAGAAGCTTAGACGGATCATGATAGAGAAGTTACATATGCTGCTTTAGCTGATACATTACCAAAAGGTTTTGATGAAAACATTATACCCATTGAGAATACTGTTATACCTGGTTCTTCAAGTGGCAGTGTAAGTACAACACCTGAAAGTTCAAATGGTGCCAGACATACTGCACCAGAAAGTTCTAGAGGAGCTAAATTTGAGATTGATTTCAATGCTTTTCATGCTGCACAAGCTGCTTATGTACAATCTAAGGGAAAGGGACTTGAGATAGAAGGTGCACATGAAGAAAATGAAGACTTTGATAATGTTGATGTTGTTTTGTAGAGACAAATCCTTCTGTCAGAACAAGAGTCTGTATACAAAGAGGCTCGCATTATTGATCTAGAGAAGAGTAACGAGAAGAAGGATACACAGATCCAAAAACTAGAAGCAAATGTTCGTCAATTAACTACTATTATGCTTGATCTGAGACAGAAACTAGAGCAAAGGTTTGGAAGCGACTTTGCTGATAAAGAAGATAAAAATCGTCAAGATGATCAAGGTATATGTGGAGCAGGTGGTTCTAGTTCTACAAGACATGAAGGAATGGATACTAGAGGCTTAGGTTCATCTAGACAAGATACTTCTGTTGATTATGAAGAACGTCTAAATCAGTATTTGTAGGAGGACTACCACCGATTGGAGATCAGTTAAAAAAGAAACAACAAAACCTGATTGTAATGAGAATTAAAGAAGAATCACGCTCAAGAAATGCTCCAAAATGTCAACAGACCTAGGATACGTAATTGGCAATATCTGAAAGATCTAGGTATGTGGATAGTGCGTCGTAAAGATGGTGAGGTGGAACATTACGCCAACATGTCAGATTTTGAATCAGGGACAAGAGAAGATCTACGTGAGCTGTATAATGCTCCATTTTATAATATACATAGTGATCAAAGAGGATGGATTTTCTTGAAACTTTAGAGCATGAAGTGAAGAATGGACTTCCTAATATGAAGATTGCTGAATATCATGAAAGATGACATAAAGAAGTAATTGATAATGCAATTGGATAGAAAGTTAGAAGTGTGATATTGCCTCTTACCGGCTAAAGCCAAGACGACTCCATTGCCTCAACATTCACCTGATGGCACGTTGCAAGACTTTGAATTATGGGTTTAGAACCTAAAGTTGGTGATGTTGTGGTTATATTAAAAAATCAAGCATTTAGGGTTGCACTTTGTACTGATTTGATGCGTTTTGGAAAGGAAGACATTCAAGTGTTGTCAAGAAATCAGATACGGTCTACAGTCTGATCCGCAATATGAAGTTTGTGCCAAATGATTCACATGTGTTGTTGTAAGCACCATTGAGAAGTCTATTTGTGTAGGAAAGCCAGGACCAATGGAAACACGCATTTATGGGACAATATCTCTACAGGGATCCTTAAAAAAACATAAATCAAGGGGGAGTTTGTGAGTATGGTTGTAAAAGTCCCGCCTAGACTCCAAGTACTCCCCGAGTACTCGCCACAAGGTAGGCTGCCGAGTCCCGAGTACTGTTCGCCTAGGCCAGTTACTCCCCGAGTAATCTCCGCCTAGGCTGAGTGCTCTCAAATCCGACTAGAGAGCGCCTAACGATTTTACAATCATGATTGTAAGACCATAGTTTTAGATTTACGTTTTATAGTAGTGGAACGGGTAAACGGGTAAGCCTTAGTGTGTTTTGTACTAGATTAGGCCATACCATAGGTCATGTGGGCCAGGCCGGTTCGCAAATACCCCATTGGGGGGGGGGGGGCGACTTTGGCAAGCTATATAACGGGGATTCCTCCTCCATTATCAGGTTAGTAGTTTTTGTTATTCTTATTTGTATCAGACGATTTCCAAGGTAATCAATTTAATCATATGCAAGTTTGTTAATTTTTTCGTGTTCTTTACTTATAATCTTCAGTTTGATTGTGCCATACTGTTGATTTTACTTAATATATGCGTTTTTAGGATTTACACTCCCAAACCAACTGATCTAGGTTATTTGTGTTTTTTCATTCAGAAAAATTAATTAAAGTTTGCAGTTTTCTTTTGTTCGTCGTTTTATGTTTGATACCCGCACACAAGTAAAATACCAGATCACAAGAAAATGATCTTGGCTCGGCGACCCTAGCTGTTGTTCGAGATGTCCAACCGGTGATTTAGTGCCCCTGTGTGTTGGGGCGAGATCAGAAAAAAGAAGACAAAAGGAGTTGGGGAATATTGATGCGGTGAAAACTACGTCAGTAAAGTTTGATATAAGGAAAGCAAGAATAAAAGTTGCAGAACCGACAACTATTTATTGACATTATAAATTACAAATAAAAATATGGAAATTGAAATCATTATGTCAAACCAAATGCATGAGAAATTCTCACGGATAAATATGTAAAAAGAAAAATTCTACAATATACCGATCAATAATTGCGAATTTTTTAACATAGTCTACGAAATTGTTAAAAAATGGTATGCATGTCATGTGTTCCTTGACTTTTACTTTTTCCTGCATCCACAATAGACCTTTGAACTAACCCTATTTCTTAGTCTTAAACCAACTATTGTATAACTAAATAAACGACTATTTTAATCTTCCTTACTTTTTCTCCTTTCCCTGTGCATAGTTTCTGTATTAAAAAAACTTGAAAATATAAAAAAACTAACAACAAGGAAAAATCTCCTTTCTTATAAAATATTGATAAGAGTATGTGATAAATAAAACATAATACTAGGCTGCTATAAAGGAGACTCTGAGCTAAAAGATAATATAATTTTCTTGATGAATAATATTTTATGTAGGTTGAAGAAACATAAACAATGAACATATATACACAATGTATGTCATCATATTACGTATATGTTGTGATTGTAAAAAAATAATACAATTTTCTTGATGAATCATATTTTTTATAGGTTGAAGAAAAATAAACAAGATATGTCATCATATTACATATATGTTGTGCTTGTAAAAAATAATACAATTTGTTTTATGAATAATATTTTATATAGGTTGAAGAAACATAAACAATGTATGTCATTATTGAGTTAGAGATCAATTAGAAACAATGTTAATTGTAAGAATCGAAAGAAAAGATCTGAGTCATTGATATTTTAAATCAAGGGTTAGTATAGATTACAAATAAAATCCCTATAATTAATAATTAATGCTATTAAGTTAGGGGTATTTCACTCATTTAACCATTTCCCATTAAATACTAATTCCACCAAGTTTTTCAACTAAAGTAACTTTTATACACTTTATTATTTTTGGAAAAAAATTATACCGTAGAATTAAGTATTTTTTTATCTTTAATATAAGTACCATATTACTATATTTTTTTTATTTTATAAAAATGACTTTTAAAAAAGTTACAAAAATGTGTTTATAATTGTGCTAGTTATGTAGATGGAATAGTAGTATGAAAAATGTATTGTGTTGATTTTAAATTTATATGTAAGTTCTTATTTTGTTGTGTAATTCTTATGTGTTGCTATTTTTTTTTGCTTTTGTGTTGTTATTGGGATCCTATTTGGAATAAACCTGTTTTCTACTAGTATGAAATTGTGCTAGTATATAACAGTATGTGTTATTTATAAATAAAAAAAATGAAATTATGCTAGTTATGTAATAGTATCTGTTGTTTACAAAATTAGACAAACATGAAATTGTGTTGATTAACTGTATTATGCTGATTACGGGATGTGCTGACGATGGTGGTGTGGGATGTTACCGTCGGATGTGATGACGGTGGTGTTACCATGCTGATTAAGGTGCTGATGTTGATGATGTTTTTATTACGGTGTTGACGATAATGCGGATTACGGTGCTGATTCGATGATGAAGAATAGATTAGGATATTAGGATTTGAATTAATCCTGCATAAATTTAGGGATAATTTAATTATTGTTTTTAATTATATGTAAATAAAAGGGTATAAAATGTCTAAAATACCCTTAAATTATTTTTTTAATTGAGAACACATGTTATTAAACTGTTGGTTCTTATAGTTTGTATAAAAATACTTGTTTGTATATGATCTAATACCTGTGATAATATAGTTCATCACATTACGTATATGTTGTGCTTGAATTTGTTTCTCCAATAATTATGTAGAACAACCTCCCATTGACCACATGGAATCACATCCAACCTCTTTAATGAAATATTTTTACTGATAAATACCACGTAATCAATTTGTAGTAGCAAAAATTTCAACTTACGCCATATTTGTAGAGCAACTACCATACAATTAGACCCAAAGAACATACACAGCCAAAACCTTTGCCTCCATAACCCATAAACTTCTTAGTCCTTCTCCTCCATGTGGCATCCAACAAATCCTTGTATTGAAAAATCTCCCGTCCGTGTACATGCACATAAAAACTAACATAAGAAGTCGTATAATGTATGTGTACTTATATGTAGTGATGTTTAAATATCTTACGACTAGAAACCAACTTATAGATATATGAACCGTGGAGTTTATCCTTCAGAGAATGGTCTGTCAAGAAGGTTAATCCTTAATCCTTCCTCGATCATTAGATGGGAGTATAATCTTCAAAACAATAACACCGTGAAGCTCGCTACAAGGAGGAAAAGTGGGGGGGGGGGGTCTCCTTGTAACCACCCTCCGACGTGAGAGTAAGTATCGTTTAAGAACAATAAACAAGTGTGTGTTAAGAGTGAGAGAGTAAGAGAGCTGATCCTTAAATCTGTGGTTGAATGCTAGTATTGATAGCCGAAAAGTGTGGAGAAGGAGAAGGGCTGGTGGGCCACGGGCCGGACGTCACCAACAAGGAATATCCAATTTGTCTACTCTGACATGATTGTTAGTACTTGTAGAGGATTTAGACATTGGCACACAATGATTGGTGCCACGTGGCTTATCAGTTGTCATTGTTGTCGAGTTGGTCACCAGCTGCGAGTGGAGACCATGGAGCAGTGAATGATGCACGCTGGTTGGTTACACGCCACTGTCTTTTTGTACTTTTTATCTTTTAGATGATTGAGCATCGTGGGAGTTGTTTGGGTAGAGCCTAGCGCTCGCTGATTGGCTGCATCCCCCTGCCATTTGTACTATTTGTACTTGTGTTAGCTGTCAATGAGTTTTATGCACGGATGAGGGCTTGCACATTAGCTCTGGAAATAGCCAAGTGTTATCTTGCTAAGTTTGGGTATGTTATTATGCGCACATGGCTTGTAAGTCCTTTGCTAGGATAAGTGCGAATCTCTAGAGTTAGATGCAGACGCTGAAAAGGTTTGTGCAGAAGCTGCTGAGGAAGCGCGAGACACTAGTTAGTTTTCTTTAGGTGTTGCTCAAGATGCCCATTCTCAAGTGGAGGCCATGGTTGAGTCGTTGATGAACAATGTTGTCTGGCTACAACAATCTGGCATTGCACATGTAAGTATCTGACTTTTGTTATACACTTCGGCATTACTCTTTGGTAAACTTATCATTTTGTTGCTCAGGTGGCTAACGCTGTGCTAAACTCTGTCGAGCTTGATACCACTATTCCGACTCTTACTGTCATTGCGCGCAATGATGGCTAACAAAATGGGTATCAAGAGTGTGTGGTGCATGTGATGAGGCATTAGGGTTGAATGGAATGTCCAGTACTCTGCGATGCAAGATAAGGAAATATAAATTGAATTGTCTGCCACGCAGAATGCATACAATAACCTTCGCCTCCCAGTGATGGACTTGGTGATCGAGGCCATGTAGGACAATGATTTTGTAAGCCGCTAGAGAGCTATCTTTGAACCACACGGGGTTGTGGGGGAAAAAAGTGAAGATGAGGGTGACGAGGATGCTCTAGATGCATAAGGAGCCGACCTGCGTGCCGTAAAGGGGCCATGAGCCCCTGTAATAGTTGTAGGTTTTAACAAGCAAGTTTCACCTGTGCTACCTCTGTTAGGGCACGAGTTTTAAACAAGTTTCATTCACCTAGCCTGCGAGCCAAGGATTTGCCCATTTATAGGCGTTAACAAGTTTCACCCTTCCCTTGACCTATGTTGGTCATGGGAAAAGACTACTTTATTTGGCGCATGGTGCGTACCTTGGGGCGAAGTAAATAGTAAGTTAGTTTTTAAATTATGCATTACAATATTTGCATGGGTTCGCAAGGGCTCGATTGTCAAATGAGGAGTTATGTGTGTTAACGCGTATTATTGTGAAGTATCTGGGTTGGAATCCTAGCCCACTCGAACGTTTTGTTTTGAATCAGCAGGGAAATGCCATTTGAGGCCGGGATATAGTATTAATTAATTAATTAATTAATTAGTCCAAGGGATATATATTAGTGTCTGTCGGTGAGTCGTCAATTCCCTAAGGTAGCTACTTATATATATATATATATATATATATATATATCAAGTCCTTTATGGTTTGGTGGTATTTCCACACAAAGGCAAATCTTACCCAACCTGAAGTCCCATCCAAAAGCTTTAACCTCCGGTAAGAGCATGAACATGTTTTGACTCTACATAGACATAGAAAACATGAACGACCTAAGTTAATGGCGTCGCAAGATTGTTGGTAGATTTTAAGGATTAAGCGAAACTCTAATGACCCAAGATCAGTGAAGATATAGTCGGTTCGATAGTGGCCGACTACGCCGGAGATGACGAAGGGACACTTGTTGCTTGCGCCAGCTTTCACCCTGTTGGTGTCGTCACTTGTTTCTGTTCTGTTTGCTTCCCTTAGGTCCGCTTTGGACCATGTATAGGTCGAGCTGATGAATTTTATTGTTACTTGGACTTTCATCTTTGCACTTTATCTAGCATAGTTCTTTTCGCACATTCTACAACAAGTGCGTAACCTTTCCACTTTTTAGGAGTTTCTCGGTTACTGTCCGAAAACTGATATAGTTTTTTGTCAAATGACCCATTTCCTTATGATAATCGCATTATAGTTAGGTTCTTGACCTTTCTTGTTACGCATTGGCTGCACAAGTTTGAATTGGTTACCATGTGGGAATGGAATGAATCATTGCCATGTGTTGTTTGGTAGAGATGAAAAGACGAAAGAATAAAATGCGACGATCTGTGGGGGTAGAAGGTGATGGCAACAACGATGGAGGTTGATAGTGTCGATGGTGGTTGTAGTGGTTGGCGATGGCGCCACTGGTTGATGGCGGAGGGTGGCGACGATGGTGGGTTGCGGTGGTAGGTGGCAGCAACACCGATGGGTGGCGACGACGATGGTAGGTGGCAAGTGGTGGTGGTGGTCAACGATGGTGGTGATCGGCGGTGGCGCCGGTGGGTGGTGGCGGCGAGGTGTTTACGGTGGTCGATGGTGGAGGGGTGGTTGTGGTGGTCGATGGTCGAGGGGTGGCTGTAGTGGTGGGTGGCAGTGGTCGACGGTGGTCGGTTGGTGGTGGCACCAGTGGTCGATGGTAGAGGGTGGCAGTGTCGGGTGGCGGCGGTGGATGTAAAACTCTAACCGATGGCGGAATACATTAGGGCATATAGATTATCTTTTTAGTCAAACCAAAATGCGTCTTATATGAATCATCAAGCTTGTAAAGTCTTAAATTGCATTTCCTGTATCATGTATAAATATAAAGGGTCAACTAACAAGTTGGTGAGTAAACATAGATTTACAGTACGTAATTATGAATAAAAATAACGAATCAATAGTCCATAATATAATTTAAGCATATATGAATAAACAAATTTGCAATTATCAAACATATAATAACGCGAATCAAAACGATTGAATAAAGTCGGTCTTGATACCAAATGCCTTCTATAAGGTCAAATTTAGGCGAGGGTCAATCTAACAGCACTATTATCTACTTTCTTAGGCATAGTTCGTTAATGATCAAAGCATGAATCAAATGGTAGAATAACTCACAAGCGAATAATTCAATATATAGCACAAGTAACACATAGACATATTATGAATCACATGATTTGAATAATAAGAATTATGATTTAATACATATACAGATGCATTCCAAAATGATTTCATCCCAAAATGATAATATGATAAAGGGACTACGAATATTCACATGAGATAAACCAAATACAACCTAGCACAAATTGTAGTGTTTCATAATAAATCCTAAAAAGTATCTTTACAACATAATATAATATATACAAGTATGATTAAAATGAATACAATGGAATAGGGATTCTAGGTTCATATGATTTAGGGGATTTTAGTTTGAGTTGATAAATATAGTTAAAGTGTTTTTAAAAAGTTATAAATACAATTACTAATAATTTGTGTTTAAATATAAAAATGGAATAAATATAGTTGTATGAGTTCGACTAAAATATATATAATACATCTATCCAAAATCAAATATAAATCTATTCGATTCTACGTAAATTAACACAGAGTATATTTATTCCTTAATATATATTCTAGTTTGGCTAAAAATACATCTTCTTATTTTTGAATAATCTAGTCAAAAAATACATTTAATAGTATCGTATACGACTTTACATAATAAGCTTAAATGATCATAAAATGGTTTTGACTACAAGTGTAATTAATACAAATTATTTATAGTTTGTGATAAAATACGATAATTTGTATACTGTGATGAAAATACTTTTTTAAATAACATATATTTATAAATAATATGTAAGATTAAATATGATGTAAAAAATATATAATAGTGTTTGTATAGAATAATATCTAATAGTCCATAGTTTATCTAAAGGCATTAGTATATATAATTTCAGTTTGTCTAAAAAATTACTTATATCTAAATTGTTTAACATTTAAAGGCACAAATATAGATTAACGAATATAAGTTTTAACATTTTATATATTTTGCATAATAATCTACAATTTAATATAATAGTCTACATTTAAATTATTAAAAATGATAATTTCCAACAATAATATGAAAATTACTAATATTACTATTACTAATCTAAATTATAATGAAATTAATCAACAATATATATAATGATTTTCTCTAAATTGTAATAAAATAATTCCTAGAAAAACATAAAATCAAGTCTAGCATAATACTAATGAAATTACATGATAAACATATCTAAGATTAACAATAAATAGTTTAATTGAGTTAATTTGTAAAAATAAAAAAAAATCCTCAAACTGATTAGAACCCTAGAATCATGCATTTCTAATCGAGCTACAATTGCCTTTTATGAATAAAATTGATAGATTTTTTTTGTAGAGAATGTAAAATTAAGCTAGTTAGGCTCAAATATTACCTTAATCCGATGAAAAACGAGTTCGAACTGAATGATTAAAGTTACAAGCCCTAGAACTTGAATCTTCGAATTTACAGAGAATAAACGAGACTAGGAATGTGAGAGTGTTTAGATGATGTCAAAATATAGGTTGGAGTTTTGATTAAGTTCTAATTCCACTTGAAACTTGTGATTGAATGGGTGATAATGAGTGTTGATTACAGTTTTAATGGTGACAATCAATGGTGAAATAATGATTTGAATTGACTAGAAATTGGGTCTAGATATATTACAAGTGTTTTGAAAGCGAAAACCAAAAATACTACATCTTGAATTGATGGAGTTTAAGTGCTGAAGGGCGACAATTAATGGTGAAATAATGGTTTGAATTGACTAGAAATTGTGTAACAGCTAAGCGTAACCGATCATGATATTGTCCGCTTTGGCAGCCAGCACGCTCTGAGCGCCTGTCCCTCACGGTTTTAAAACACGTTAGGATGATGAAGGTATCAAGCCACTTATAGGGAAGCCTTAGTTCCCTTTCACAACCAATGTGGGATGTCACAAATTGGGTCTAGATATATTATAAGTGTTTTGAAAGCGAAAACAAAAAATATTACATCTTGAATTGATGGAGTTTAATTGCTGCCTGTTGACGAGCTCGTGACCTAGTCCGGCTGTAACAAACAGTTCCTTGTGCCACGTAGTGGGGAAGTCTTGTCTACTTGCGTGACGTAAGAGCCGAAGACGACTGGTCAAAACGGAGTGGCTCCTTACGTCGTGTGGGAGCCTATGTGGTTCTCTACGTAGCGAGGGTGAGCCAGAATTTCAGAAAGTTTGGATTTTTGTCACAATTAGCCCCTAAAGTTTAATAAATCATAAAAACATTACATTTAGCCAAAACCAACGAATGTATATGATAAATTAACGGTATAAAACATATATAAACTAAGAATTAATTTTTGTAACAATATAAGTCTAAAAACAAGTAATAAAACATTGAATTCACCAAAGATTAAATCATAGATAAGGGATGCGAATTACGATAGATACCAAAACACATCGGGTTGCAAATACGGATAATCTGAGAGCGTCCCAGTGGCGGCGGTGGTGGTGGACGGTGGTGGGTGGTGTTGGTGATGAAGAGTGAGAGAGGGGATGGAATGAAAAAAAGAACAAGAGGGTGGATAGAATGAACTTGAGGGAATGGAATGCCTTATGTAATTGGTGGGTGATTCCATTAGCCTGACTAATCAAGCACATTTTTTACACTCCCTTGCAATAGTCCATTCTATTTCGTCTTTCATTCCTACATACCAAACACTACCTTAGGGCCTCTTATATCTTCACTAGTAACCTCCAAAAGTCAACAATTACCCAACTTCAAAGGGTAGACGATCGAATGCACATAGTAATAATCAAGAACAAAATGAATTAGTTGGTTATTTTTCCAACCTTGGTAACATCAAGTGATTGATGAAACATTTGTTTAGTTTCCAATTGTTGTCCTTTTTTCTAAAATCATCTCTTGAATCGTTTGTGTAGGTGTTGAGGTGGCATCGTAAATTGACCTCCTCTTAAAATCAATGTTGATACATATAGGATGGTAAGATTTTGATCTAAAGGGGCGGTCTAGAGTAGATCTAAAGTTTAAGGGCTAAACTAACAAAATAATAGTTAAGTTTGTTTAATTATTATTTGAAGACTAAATTACATTTTTGTCCTTTATGAAATCCCAAATTATAATGTACGATTTTGATATTAAGGGGCGTTTGGTATTTAAAGATGAATAATTTTAAAAAGCGAACGCTTAGAAAAATGACTTGTATTAACAATTGTACTTTAGTATTCAAATAACAATAAAACAAACTTAATTATTATGCTAGAATGAGAGAATTAACAGGTGTATTAGCTCTGGTTACATGACCACTAAGTGAATCGTGTAGATTTGACAGAGTCGTTAAAACTGGAGCTAAAGTTGTTGCAGTTGTTATAAATGGATCAATAAATTAATGACTGGAGCAAACTGTAGTGGAAATAATGGAACAGGTGGAATGTTTGCAATGGAAGGGTCAGGATTATAACCTAAAGAACCCTCTTCGTACTCTTCTTTCTTGGCTTAGCTTGATTTTTCTATTTTGTTCATTTAGGGGATGGAGCTAGGGGTGTTCATTGAAGCGAATATTAAAATTGTAGAATTATTCGAATAAAATTATTCGAATAATTTTTATTTTTTTTTGAATTCGAATTCGATTAAAACCTACCCAATTCGATTCGAATAAAAAACCCAATTCGTATTCGTTTAAAAATTCAAATTCGAATAGAATTCAATAAATTCGATTCGATTCAGATTCTTTTACAACATGTAAAAAATTATCAAAATGAAATATAAATATTAAAGTAGCCATGAAGCACGATATCAAACTAAAAAGTTCCAAATAAAAACCTCTCCGTATTACAAGTTAATATTTTTAGGATTGGAAATATATTGATAGATTTATTACTTAGTTTTTAGTTATGGGCCATGTAGTGGGTTTGGTAATAGGTAATTTTAATACTTGGAATAAATGTTTGAAAATGATTTATTGTATAACCCAATAAAGTTATATGTATACATATATAAATAAGAAATAAAAATGTATAATTTTTATTCGAATTTCGAATCAATCGAATTTGAAATTATAAATTTGTATTCCTTGTATTCAATTTACTTGACTCGAATTGAATCAAATTCGAATTCAAATTCTTATAATCGATTGAATTCTTGATAATTGAATCGAATTTAATCGAATTTCAAATTTTTTGAATTCGAAAAGAATTCTGAACACCAATTTTCATCATCTGCATCACTACTAGCTTTATTGAACTACTTTCACCACCTTGAGAAGGCACACCTAATGACTTTTTATGCTTGTATACATAACCACTTCTAAGTAGAATTCTTTCGATCCCATCATCAATATACATCATCTTCTTCTACATTCTCGTCTTCTACATTCTCATCTTCCAAATTTTCATCTTGTGGATGAGCTTGCATCATCATCATCATCATCATCATCATCAACTTTATTAATTTATGGGGATCAACCACTTTAGGATCAGAATCACTATCATCGTGTCTCCAATTGTTGTTTACTAGTGGTTGGTAATTAATAGTCATCAAATGTCCAAACAAACGCTTCACTGGAGGTATTCTTCCTCTTTCTCGATAAGAATTGATTATTGACAATGAAATTGCACTCATGTGATCATATTCAATTTTATCAGCATCAACCTTCGGTAAGTTTGGTGACATCTCAAATCTTGACTTTCTTGGTCCTAAACAGTGAATAAGAACATGCAATAGATATTTCCATTGTGGTGATAAATAAGCATTATTCAATTTTTGTCACATCAATCATATTTCATCCTCATAAAGTATCAACCTTTGCTCAGATCACCGATGGTTCAGCTTCGAACTCTACCTTTGCTGATATCTAGAATAGAATTTGGTGACTCAAATAAGCATCATATTCTTTCAAGTTTACATGTAGAGTTATCGAATGGTGTAAGAATTTAATTTTTTTTTTGGTAATCTACACAATACTTCGATTCTAATCCTAGATACGCACAAATGTTATGCTTTTTATGAGTTCCGAGTGCAGGCATGCCTGAAAACACAATAAATATCATGTGTAAATCACAAATGCAAAATGCCATTTAATTAATTTTCAATATGACCATATTGCCCTCATTTGTTAACACCTATATGCGAATGAAGATATCTGTATAAACTAGATTAGCGAATGACATATTTGTCTGATAAGCACTAGCAGATGGCTCATTTGCTAAACCGTATTCAGGGAATGAGTCATTTGCTAAACCGTATATAGCGATTGAGGCATTCATTGCCCATCATCTAGCAAATGGAGCTCATTCCCTAATGTTGTTCATCGCACAATTTGGCTTTGTTTTTCACGAAATATGTTTTAAATCTCCAAAACTCGATGAATAGATGATGATAAATAAAATAAATAGGTGTGAAAACCACAGAGAAATGATCCTTAGGCAAGAATTCAACCTCTAATCCACCTAATGATCTTCAATTGTCAAATCTAGAAATTTTGTCTCGCCACTCTGATCTTCAGCAAAACTTCGTATTCAAAGTTTAATACTTGAATCAACTAAAAGTTTTGATCCTATTTCATTAGAAATCAATAACGTAAGCTTATTCGACTTGAATTAGATCAATTCCTTCAATATTGAACTCGAATTTCATGTTTTCGATGTATTTTACGTCTTGAACAAGAAAAAGTTAAATATCATCAAATCAATCACTTATAAAGAGTACAATGACTTAATCAACAGTTAGATCGATTATAACGGGCACTATTGCTCTGATACCACTGTTGGTACACAATTCAAATCTATAAACTAGGCTCTCAAAAATCGATTTGGATAAAGACAAAAGTTTAAGATAATTAATACAATTGGTAAACAATCGATAATAACATTTAGATAATCATCCTGGGCTGTATTATTGAAAGGGTTTACATTGTTACAAACGGGATGTAAAGTGTCACATCCATATCAAAAGTTAACATCATCATACAAAAACTGATTATATAGGTAACTCCCATTCTATTAGAACCGAGTTTCTTTGTTTGTAAACAAATATTGATTATCACAATAATATTCACAAACTAGGAGTTATCATCAACGAATTATTTTTAAAGAATTGTGAAAGATTCAATAGTTTTACAACTTGATCGACTCTACAAACTCCCCCTCAGTTGATCACACAAACAAATCAGTTCGTACAAGAGAAAATGTAATGGTGTGTGATTTGTGATAAATAAATCACTAACAGGAGTGATATATTTATACACAAGTACGAAAGCTCTGTTCAGAGATCAGCTGATGTCACCCTGATAGTGACGTCTAACATTTCTAACAGAAAAGATTCTAAGATGTTTGTAAACATCTGAGCGATCTTATCATTTGATCTAGGCTATACTAAACCCTGATAAAATAAGTACTGTTACATTGAATAAACACTGTCTATGCTAAACACTGTTGCAGTTGTCCAAACATCTGTTTGGCCTAACAGATGTTTCGTCTTCTTCAACAGACCTTGGCTTAATCAGGGCTTTGGTCTTCAACAGATGCTGGCCTTCAAGAGTCGTTGAATTCTTGAATAGTGGTTCCAAGTCTTCATCAGTTATTTAGCAAAGCTCTTGAACAGATGTTCTGAATATGTGTTCAACATTCACTATCTTAGTGGAGAGTTTGGTTTGATCTTTTGCTTATTTCTTGATCAGTGGATCATGTTATGGCTCTTGGATATCATCTGTTCTTTTGTAGGTCCAACAATCCCCCCTAGAACAGATGATGCCATAACAGATTGTTATTAGATTAACTTTTATTCCTCTTCTTCAACATACCCTTAACTTGAGCTTTGAAGCCTTTCTTAAATCTTTCGGATAGTGAGTCATCAGCATCCCTTTCGAGTGGAAGATCCAGTAGATCTTACAAATCTTCAATTTTAAGGCCCATGATGTTGTTCATTGAAGTCTTTTACACTTCTCCATTAGCTCTGACCAAAGTCAATTCATGGCTGGCTTTATCAGCAGACTGCTTTTGAATTTTTGAAGCAATGGGTTTTGCTAGGAGTGATGTTATTGAAAGAGGCGAAGGGATTTGCATTCCCTTGACTTGACCTAAAGGATTAGCCTGATTTGTATTCAGAAGTTCATAATCAATCATGTTTTTGATAGCTTCCTTCAAGATATCTTCTTCAAATCTTTGTGTATCCTCTGCAGACATGTCCTTTTCTCTTTTAAGGTGGCTTCTCACCATTGAGGAAACTTGACTTGTAGATGGAAGTTTGGATTTGGTGGCCTTTGATCTGATAGGTAAGTCTTTATAGTTTAGCTTTCTTGGGACCGAGGGACCTTTTGCTCTTAATGCTTCAAGTTATTTGTAAGTAGATCTGATTGTTGGCTCATCCCATTTTGCCATTGATCTCATGATTTCATATTTGGCTGTAACCATCTCTTCCTTCATTTTGGTTAGCTCTTCTGCTTTTATGCCAACAGGTTTTCTACCTGTTTCCTAGTTGGGAAGTGTAGGCTTGATATTTGGATTGAGTTTTATTAGCTCTATTCTGGCTATTTCTTCCAGTAAAGCCTCAACTGACCATCTAGTAAATTGAACTTACGAAGCTCTGTAGGGCTTATTCTTCGTGATGTAGTGCAGATAGTCTCCCCTTTGATCCTTCTAAAGATTATGGTTGCTAACTGGTTCATGAGATGCCTTTTGACTGACATTTTTGGCAAAATCTTCTAGCCTGTTCACCTTGGTGAATTCAGCAGACAAGATTTGCTGTACCTCTTTGACACTCTTTCCCTTGCTTTTGATAGCAACAATATTTTCAGTCTGTTTGATCTTTAAATCAAGGTATTCTTGTACATTGTTTGGCTTTTTAAATCTTTTGATGGAAGGAAAGGTTACTTTGCTCATCTCAGTCATGGAGTAGAAAGATTCTATCTCTTTAGAGACATGTTCTAACTCTAGTGGGTCAAGGATATTGGGTGGAGGATTGGTGGGTGAGTGTTAGGAAACTTTTATGTAAGTATTGAAGAAAAATATGATCTATCTGATCAACTACTGAAGATGAAGTCATGAAGGTCAAACAGAAAGAAGAAACATGACAGGACAAAAAGAAAAAAAAAGACAACATATCCTCAACATTCATCAGAAAAGGATCAAGAAATGAACGAAGACAATCAGAAAAGATCATTCTGGTGGACCTAATGATAATTCTGATGAATATCATTAGTATCTGGTAAAATCTGGTTATTAGAAAATCTGGTGATTTGTTCTGGTAAGATGGCTCTCAAAGATTCTGATGGGCCAACTTGTGTACAAATTTGAGCTCTGCCATAATTGAAGGGTAGCAAGTTGATGTGGATTCAATGAATATGCCAAGAAGCTACTTTATGTAAAGCAAGCACACGAATTAAACTAATGTTATTCATGCTTAAGACTCTCTATAAATAGAGAATTAAACCAGTGAAGGATAATGAGTTAAAGCCAAGCATTTAATACATACTATAAAAACTCCATTACCCTTTCACCACAAAATTATACAAGTATTCATTTGTACTAGTCAATAACCTCACAATCACCTTGCAAACCATTTTGTTTCAAAGTGATATAAAACTTGAAAGTTTTGTAGTTGTTGTTTCTTGAAAGTTTGATTTCTATTTCCGCACACTATTTTCACATTTTTTTTGAAATCATTTGCCATATTTACGTTAAAAGAGCTTTTTCTATCTGGGAGCAACAATTGGTATTTAAGCATGAGGGTCCGGAGAAACTCGAACGACCTCATCTTTCATGAAAACCCTAACAAGGGTTGAAATCAGTGCCTCACTTTTCCCACTTCCAATGTATGAAACTCACAACATGAGGGTCCAAAGAAACTTGGATGGACCAGCATGGGTAGGCTAGGGGTCATTCTCAACATGTTGATTCAAAGCCCCTAGCATATGCCTTGTCGGCATACATCTGGGTCCACCCAACTCTATTGCAAGAGTTTTGGTTGAATGCACGAACCATATTCCAGGGAACAAACGTCTGGATTCACAGTCAAGTGATGGGGAAGGATATCATCCTGAGTGAAGAGACGATCAGAGAAGCTCTACACCTCATTGACAACAACAGCGTCACTTTCTTCACTCGCCAAACTCTGGATCAGACTACGAAGGAGATGGGGTACCACACCAGAGAATCGCACAGAGGGATCGGCAAATTCAGATTTCTTCAGCCATGGCAGTTCTTGGTCACCCAGCTTGGAGTATGTTTCTCTAGAAAAGACGCAAACTTTAATGAGATCTCATACATGTTGATGGAGGTGGTGCATGTAGTAGTACTAGAGGCCCTCTATAACTTTTCAAAATATCTCATGAGAGATTTTGAGGGCAACTTAAACTCTCATAGACCATTTCTGATCTATGCTTGTTTCTTGATGAGGGTGATCATACATCAACTAGACTTCGCAGGAGTTCCAAACTTGTACCCAAGAGCTCACGTCATCCTTGAGGAAAACATAAATAGTGCCAGCTTGACACCAAACCCTAACCATTTCGGAACTGTTACCTATCTGTGGATTTTTGCTCAACTTATCTTCAATGAAGATTAGTTAGTATTTTTTTCTTTGTTTGTAGTATATTTTTTCTCTTTTCCGTAAGTTTTCCATTCTTCTCTTTTTAGTTGTAAATATTTATCTATAGGAAGGGGGAACTAGTACTAAAAGGTTTAAAGAATAAATAAAGAAGGGGGAACTCTATCAGATCTAGATCTGTTAAAACTAAGAACAACTATCAAAAGATATGATAAAATTAAGTCAGATCTGATGCCTTTCTAGTAAAACAGTCAACAATCTGATGAAAACTTATTGACTGAAGTTCGAAAAAAAACAAGGTCCACTTCAGATTTGATGAGATTTGACACAAAATTTTTTTCTCCACACTGAAGTTTATAACAACAGCTGTTCACCAGATCATGATGATCAAGGATCAGTGGCTCCACAAGCAACAGAGGATATTCAGCATCAAGACATCATATTCTCACTAGAGCCAATGGAGGTTGATCAACAGATGCAGAAGAATTCAGAAGAAGAACAACATCATGAAGAGGCTTCACACATGGCAGAATCAGGTGCTCAAACTAATCCTGATTTATTTACTATTGCAAACTCAACATATTCTAATTTAGATGAATCTGTTAGAGGAGATTATGTCATACAACCTAGAAAAACAAAAACAGTAAGTGAACAGGTTAGTGGTTCCACTGGTCTATTCTCTAAATCAGTTAATAAGGAGGAGATTGAGATAGCAACAGGTAGAGATCAGCTTGCTGATCAAGGAAACCTGGATGAGAAAAATGAGGGTTTCTCAACAATTCATAGAGAATCATTCTCAGGGATGATTCAAGGAAGTGAAGAAATCCAGGATGTTAATAAGTTTCATAGTTCTGGTAAACGTGTGTAGGATTGGTCTTTTGACCAACCTAAACCCATTACAATAGCAGCAAGTGTGTCTTCTGCTGGCATGGGAGAAGGAACATCTGTTGTTCCACCTTTACCCAATGAACCAGTCATCTCAGAAGAACAACTTGATCATATGCTAGACAACGTTATCAAGGTCTATGCAAATAAGTCTCCTGTAGAAACAAAGCTGGATGCATTGATAAAAGAAATCAGAGGCCAGAAGTCTGATATGAAGGTTTTGTCAGATACAATTGAAGTCATCAGAAAGAAAACAAAAAAGAATACTGAAACTCTGAAGAACCTTCAACAAGCAGAAAAGGCACCAGACAACAACAAACTTGCAGCAGATTTGAGAAAATGTTTGAAGAAATAAAAGACATCAAGATAAAGATAACTGAAGCTGTGGAAACAAGAGATTCAATGAGCTCTGGTAAAATTTTGGAGGAGATTCACAGCTTAAGAGCCAGTAACAGTAACCTAACTAATGCTCTTGATAAAATGGTAAGAGAATGGGCTACACATCAGGATCAAAATACAGAGGAGTTCAACAAGATACATGCAGTAGAAAGAAGGAATGCTCAATTGCTAAGTGATCTACAATCACTTGTGAAGAGGCTACAATTAAATGTTGCCAAGCTAGCAAACATTGATTTTCATGAACTCAGAACTCCCATTCCCAAAGAAACCTCACACCAGAAAGAATCAGAAGCCACCCAACCTACACAAACAAAGCAAGCAAAACCTCTTATTCAATCTGGGCCAACACCAATGGGGCCTGCACCTGCTGTGCCAAAGTCAGAAATGTTGAAAAGACTCAAAGCCACTCCCATAATAATCTCCAAATTGAGCAGTACTTCTTCAAAAGGTACTCAACAAGAACAACAAAAAAATAACCTTATCTGGAGAAACTGTCTTTAGTGAACAGCTAAACCAGGCAGAGAAGAGAAAGTGGGAAGACTCTGCTACTTCTTCAAAGAAACAAAGAGTTGAAATAAAGGACCCCCAAGGAAAGGCAAAGGAATTTCTGGTGCAAGAGATTGATCAAGACAATATGATGTTACCTGAATATCATCTGAGAAGTTACTATTGAAATGATGAAGAAGATAAGCTTGACAGGTCTCTAAGCCCAATGAGCACCAAAATGAGAGAAGAAAAGCTGAAAAGAGGAAAGGCCAGTCTTCATCCACCTCTTACAAATCCAGTGGTTAGAGTACACAAGGTGGACACCCAGTTCACTGTAGGCAAGATAATAGGAACTCATGAGCAAAACAAATATGCTCTGATCAGATAAGATGGCAAACTAACAACAGTTGTGGGTGCTGATCTTGGAGAAGAACTTCATCCCTTGGACTTAACAAAGCTGAAGTAGATTTTTGATAAAGAAAAGGGAGATACAAAGATTAATAGAAGGGTTATCCATAGCCTAACAGAAGCAGGGCAGAAAATGTACTCAAGAGGAGCTCTAGCAGATTTTGACCTTTGCATTGCTTTTGAATACAACAACAAAGTGCAAATACCACCTCCAGACACATCTGTTCCAGCTGAACTTGAACCTGAAGATAGAACATGAGTCATTTTTCAGAAACCTGAATTATCTATTGTTTTCAGGGATCTTGAGGATAAAAAGGCTCTATTCAGAGTAAATGAAATATCAAGGTACTTAAATTAAACACTAAACTATATCAAAGACTGCATGAATAAGAACAGGAGCAACTCAAGGCTAAAGGGAGAAACAAGGAAAAGCTGAGGAAGGAATCAAAGACATTATAAATGAATGTATCACAACCAGAGGATGGTACAAAGACTTACAAGGTCTGTGACAAGCTAATTGAGTACAAGAAGCAACTGAAGAAGGGAGATCTCTACAAAAGTGGACTAAAGATTGTCTAAGAACTTTTTGTCTGCTTTATTTCTTTGAACAATGTTTATGTTATCTAGATTTTGATGTTTTGAAGTTTCTTTAAAGTATGTTCTTTGCTTTGAGATGTTATTTTTCTTACAATATTAGGGGGAATCTGTTAGGAAACTTTTAGGTAAGTATTGAAGAAAAATATGATCTATCTGATCAACTGCTGAAGATGAAGTCGTGAAGGTCAAACAGAAAGAAGAAACAAGACAAGACAAAAAGAAAAAGAAAACATATCCTCAACATTCATCAGAAAAGGATCAAGAAATGAACGAAGACAATCAGAAAAGACTATTCTGGTGGATATGATGACAATTCTGATGAATATCATCAGTATCTGGTAAAATCTGGTTATTAGAAAATCTGGTGATCTGTATATCAGATTTTCTGGTAAGATGGCTCCCAAAGATTCTGATGGGCCAACTTGTCTGCAAATTTGAGCTCTACCACAATTGAAGGGTAGCAAGTGGATCATAGTGGCTTCAATGAATATGCCACGAAGCTACTTTATGTAGAGTAAGTGCACGAATAAACTAATGTTTATTCGTGCTAAAGACTCTCTATAAATAGAGAATTAAACCATTAAAGGATAATGAGTTAAGACCAAGCATTTAATACATACTACAAAAAATCCATTACCCTTTCACCACAGAATTACACAAGTATTCATTTGTACTAGTTAATAACCTCACAATCACCTTGTAAACCATTTTGTTTTAAAGTGATATAAAACTTGAAAATTCTGTAGTTGTTGTTTCTTGAAAGTTCGATTTCTGTTTCCGTACACTATTTTCACATTTGTTTGAAATCACTTGCCATTTACGTTAAAAGAGCTTTGTCTATTTAGGATGAACAGTGAGAAAGTGTCACACCCCTGCTTTCCACAGCCAATCAAACACCGGTGGGCCCAGGTGGGAAATATCGTGACGTAAGTTGATAACATCATAGACAATTAAAAACAGCACAGCAGAAGTCTTGGATTTAAATTACTATTACAAACCAAATGTTCGAAATATAAATTAATATACATGCTCGTAATAGAATATCCACAGGCAGATCATAATTTGTACAAAGAAAGAATATAAAATAGACTTTGGGCATATCTAGGATTTGCAAGATCCTCTATCACTACTGAGCACTTCCAGCATATTTCATATTGTACCTGCAAGCTTAGTCTTTTGAAAATACGTCAGCTTTCGCTGGTAAATACACCTAACTGACTCATTTTGAAAACATTTAAAAATGCTTTTAAGTGCGTTTCAGCGTAAAATCTTTTATAACTTGGGAAAGTTGACCTTCCAATCTTGCTAACAGATTTACATGTTTGTCCATACATACACGGCCCGGTACGAAGACCGAGACATGATTAACGTACTCACCACTTAAGATTCATGAAGGAGTCATTTCTTCCCAACCTTGTGGGTAATGCATTTTGAGCGTCTATCGGGTGTATGCCTACACCCGCGCTAAGGTCGTGGCCATTATCTACTGTAATGAGCAAAGGATATCCATGACACGGTAGTTAACCCCCGATGTTTAAGTTATCAAACAAAACTGATTAAATAGAATATGCGGATTTACTAGCCACAATCCGGCATTCACCATTTCCGACCAAGCAGTTATAATTTACCGTAACCCAAGCTCGTATAGGGGAAATAAGTCGAGAGTATTTAGCTGAGCTATTCTTCATTTAACGCAAGATTTATTAACTCAGTCGTACACAAAAGTACTAAGTGGAGATAGCATTTACCAGCAAGTCTCTAGTCTGGATTATGGCATAAGCTAAACAATTAAATACTAACGGTCTCATTTAAATCATTGACTTAGACCGACTAGCGTACTTGATCAAAACGTATAACGCTAGATTAAACGTGATTGGATAGAATTTAGTTTAATCTCAACAAGTACCTTGACTTGTATAATATGGATAAACTATAAACATTCTGGATTTTGAGACTTAAATGACAAGGTTAGACCCGTTTCGGTTAATTTTCGTAAACTAGTTACATATGCTTAACCGTACGCATATTAGCGATATCGGGTCACCGGATAAGTCATGGACAAGTTCTATATGCCATTATATTTTAAATAAGTTGTAATATCAGTAGGATATCAACTTATATGCCCATTATGGTTTTAAAGTGAAACTATGCCTCATAAGAGCGTTTCGGTAATTTCATACCGTATAAAAGGAACTTGAATATAATTTAATGTTATAACTATAAGTATTCTGGAAAAATAACTTACTTATGATATAATATCAGTAGGATATTAATTATATGTGTAATTTATCTTTTATGACCAAACTATGCAACGAAGGGGCATTTTGGTCATTTTACACATAGTTTATAAATTATTTGGGATTCTGAGTAAATATCATATACCTACTGTAAAAATGTATAAAATAAGTTTTAGATACAGTAGGTAACAAGTCTTGGTTGATAAATATGGTTTAAGACCATGTTATGCGCCGAAGTGGCGTTTATGTCGTAAAATGACGATTTATGCGATGATTAATGAAAACTGATGTTATGATCAGACTAACAAGTCTTAGATATGTTATTTAATGTAACATATTAGTAGATAAAAGATTTACTTTGAAAAGATGTGATTGAAACCATTTTATAAACCACAAGGGCCTTATCGTCATTTATCGACATAATACAAGGACTTGTTTATAAACTAGTTTATAATCGGTTTGACATCCCAAATAATCCTACTTATGATATTACATCAGTAGGAAACTCATTTTCAAGTTCATTACCATTTAAAACCTTGTTTTATGCAAAAAGGACATTTTGGTCAAAGAAGACATAATTATGGAACTTGCGCATAAACTTAGATTCTGATTATGATCATATGATATATCCTCAGAGAGTTGTGCTACATTATATTATGATCATAATACAACTTTAGATCAGTAGCTAACTAACCTATATCGGGTCAGAATCGAAAGTCAAAGCAGAAGTCAAACTTCACGACTTTCGGTTGCGAACCGATCTTAGGACTGAAATTGACGAGCCGAACATGTTCTTACATGTTCTAATAATTATTACCAACTTTTTTAAGTGTCAAAACACATTTCATAATATATATAAGATCAAATTATAACATTTCCAAAAAATGGCCTGTTTGACTTTTTAATAAAATAACTTTGACCCGTCAATTGGTCTAGCAAACGTGATCTTCAGGAGGTGCCCTTTATAGGGACTAACACCTACCTTATTACGATCACTTAGCCATGTTCATTATGAACAATGGCTGGACCATAATGGTCTTAACCGAAAGTCAAGGCGTTTTTCGTAAAACACTTGACTTTTGGCTATAAACACCTATAAACGAAAATGTAAGAGGAAGGAACACTTACAATAGTTTCCTAGAATGCAATAGTTTTAAGTTGGATGCCCCTTTTAGTTAGGAACTTCTAGAGGAGGGAGATAGAGTTGTGAATGAGAAAGGTGCAAGTTCAAATGGTGAACCTTGGCACCTATTTAGAGTTGGAGAGCTTGAAGGAGGTGATGCAAGGTGTTAAGGGGTGTCAGAGGAAGCTTACAAATGTCCTAAAACGTAGCATGGCAGTTTGGAAGACCATGGTTTAGAATCAAATGGTTTTTGGCAATTTGTGTGGAAGCCAAGCAAATTTTCCGCAGACACAGGCCTCTCGCGCCCCTTGTTAGATTTCAAAATTTGACACTTTTAACCCCTCAACTTATTAAACCCTCTTAAACCTTCCTAAAACACCTTTTTAGCATTTTTAGCCCTCCGCAGCCAATATGGCGTCCCCGGGATTATGCCCGGACGTTGTCGAGCTCTCGGTTTGTTAAAAGGTCACTCAGAGGTATAAATTAAAGATTTGACACTTTTAACCCCTCCATTATCCAACTTTCACACATTTACCGTATTAACCTCTCTCATCCAAAAAGTGGCACGTATGAGAGTTAGGACTTTGTAAAGGATTACTCAGAGGCTCATTATATGCATGTTGACATATCAGTCACTCAAAGGCTAGGCATGTTGACATATCAGTCACTCAGAGTCCATGTTTAAGCATGTTGACACCAGAGGCTAGGCAAGTTGACATATCAGTCACTCAGAGGCCAATGTTTAAGCATGTTGACATATCAGTCACTTGGAGGCCAATTTTTGAGCATGTTGACACCTTTAGTCCTTATTGGTCTTTAATAGACTAAAAATAAAAATACAACACGTGTCACTATACTATTGGACATGATTTTTACGAGGTGTTACATCCTCACCCCCTTAAAAGAAATCTCGTCCTCGAGATTTGATTCAAAAAGATGGGGGTACTTTTGTCGCATAGCGGACTCAACCTCCCATGTATTCTCGGGACCTCTAAAGGCTTCCCACTTAGCCTTTACTATAGGTATTAATTTCCTTCAGAGCTTCTTAGCCTGTCGATCCTCGATCGAAATTGGTTTCTCAACGAACCTCAGGTTTTCATCTATTTGCACATCTTTGTGCGACATTGCTAGCGACTCATAGGCTAGACATTTCTTAAGGTTACAGATGTGGAACACGTCATGAATCCCACTAAGCTCCTCTTGCCGCTTGAGCTTATAAGCTACAGTGTCGAGACATTCGATTATCTCGAATGGTCCTATATATCTTGGGCTTAGCTTGCCCTTCTTTCCGAATCTCGTTACACCTTTCCAAGGTGATACTTTCAGCATGACTTTGTCCCCTAATTTGAACTTGAGAGGTTTACGCCTCTTGTCAGCATAGCTCTTCTGCACAATCTTATCCTTGGTCTCCAGGAAAATCTCAAGTCCTGATAGTTGGGCTTCTCCAACTTCTGCCCAACACACGGGCGTTCGACACTTTTCCCATACAAGGCCTCATAAGGAGCAGCCTTTATGCTTGTATGATAACTATTATTGTAGGAGAATTCTATTAGGGATAAGTGGTCATCCCAACTTCCTCCTAAATCAATCACACATGCCCTAAGCATGTCTTCCAAAGTTTGAATAGTACGCTCACTTTGTCCATCCGTATGCGGGTGGTAAGCCGTACTAAAATTTAATCTTGTGCCTAAAGATTGTTGGAAACTTTTCCAAAAATGAGAGGTATATCTAGTATCTCTGTCAGATAAAATAGATATCGGCACACCATGTAGGGACACAATCTTGTCCACATATAACTTAGCCAATTTGTCAGAGTTATACGTTTCCTTAATTGGAAAGAAATGTGCTGACTTAGTCAGCCTATCTACAATGACCCAAATTGTGTCATTACCACGTTTGGTCTTAGGTAACTTGGTAATCAAGTCCATAGTTACCATTTCCTATTTCCATGTGGGAATTTCTAATATTTGTAGTAGTCCTGACGGCTTCTGATGTTCGGGCTTAACTTGCGAACATGTCAGACACTTAGCTACATAAGTGGCTATGGATTTCTTCAAACCCATCCACCAATAATTCTTCTTCAGATCCTGATACATCTTATCACCACCTGGGTGAACTGAGTATCTCGTATTATGCGCTTCTTGGAGGATTAGATCTCTAAGTCCTCCAAAGATTGGAACCCAGATCCTTCCATTAAATCTAAGGATTCCATCCTTCCAGGCATTAACTGATCAACAGTTCTGCCTAATCCCTCATTAGGAATGTTAGCCTCTAACAGGGCTTGCTTTAACGCATCCAATAGCTTTTCACTCAAGCTATTCCTGGGCTCAATGCTCTTGGCATTAATCTTAATCGGTTTGATTTTCTCCTTGCGACTTAGGGCGTCAGCAACGACATTTGCCTTGCCGGGATGATAGCGAATTTTGCAATCATAATCATTAAGTGTTTCCATCCAACGACGCTGTAGCATGTTCAATTCCTTCTAGTTGAACAAATGTTGGAGGCTCTTATGGTCAGTGTATGTAATACACTTGGTGCCATATAAGTAATGTCTCCATAGCTTTAGTGCAAATACAACGGCACCCAATTCCAAATCATGAGTGATGTAATTCCTTTCATGCACCTTTAACTGCCGTGATGCATAAGCAATCACCTTGCCATTTTGTATTAGCACACAACCCATGCCAGTGTGCAAAGCATCACAATAAACTACAAAATCCTCAATACTCTCAGGTAGAGATAACACAGGAGCATTGCTCAACTTGTGTTTTAGAATCTCAAAGGATTCTTGTTGTTTTGGACCCTAAATAAACTTAACATTTTTACGGGTCAAGGTAGTTAAAGGAGTGGCTATCCTTGAAAAGTTCTCAATGAACCTTCTATAGTAACCAGCCAGTCCTAAGAAGCTACATATTTATGATGGGGTTTTAGGCACTTCCCAATTCATTATGGCTTCTATTTTGGCGGGATCCACTTGGATACCATGCTCACTTACAACATGTCCAAGAAATTGGACTTCTCTAAGCCAAAATTCACACTTAGAAAATTTAGCATAAAACTTCTCTTGCCTTAGTAATTCTAGAATGCACCAAAGGTGTTTCTCATGGTCAGCTTGATTACAAGAATAGATAAGTATGTCGTCTATAAAGACAATGACAAACTTATCCAAATACGATTTGCAGACTCTATTCATGAGATCCATGAATGCTGCAGGTGTATTTGTGAGCCCAAAAGGCATCACTAGAAATTCAAAATGACCATATCGGGTCCTGAAGGCAGTCTTAGGGACATCCTCGTTCCTAACCTTCAGCTGATGATATCCTAATCTCAAATCAATCTTAGAAAAGTAACTAGCCCCTTGAAGTTGGTCGAATAAGTCGTCGATCCTGGGCAGAGGATATCGGTTCTTAATTGTTAACTTGTTCAGCTCTCAGTAATCAATGCACATTCGCATTGGACCGTCTTTCTTCTTTACGAATAAAATAGGAGCCCCCCAAGGCGAGAACTTGGCTGAATTAAGCCTTTCTCTAAGAGTTCATCTAACTGTAATCATAACTCCTTCATCTCCGTCGGTGCTAACCGATATGGAGCTCTGGCTACCGCTGCTGATCCAGGTAGGATATCAATTCTAAACTCCACTTGCCTATCTGGAGGTAGGCCAGGTAATTCTTTGGGGAAAACATCGAGTACTCCAAACTAACCGGAAGGTCTTCAATACTTGGCTTAGGCTCATTGATAGTTACTTGTGCCATATAAATGACACAACCTTTCCCTAAACACTTGGATGCCTTAAATAACGACACCTTGTCTGGCAATCCATAGTGTGAATCTCCAGTGATGGTGATCATTTCACCAGATGGGGTTTTAATTTCGATGAGTTTCTTATCACAGGCAATGCGGGCCTGGTTATGGGATAACCAATCCATGCCTAAAACTACATCGAACCCCACCAATTTCATTGGCAAAAGAGAGATATGAACGGAATGATTCTTAATGAATATAGAGCATCCATCAAGAATAGAAGATGCTATTTTTAAAGTTCCATCAGCAAGTTCTGTCTCATAAGTTTTGTCTAGAGTTCTTATGGGTAAGTTTAATAGTTTACTAAACTTATGATCAACAAAAGATTTATCTGAACGAATCGAAAAGAACGCTAGCATATACATCATTGATGAGGAAGGTACCTGTTATGACGTCATTGTCATGAACGGCCTCTCTGGCATTCATCTGAAAAGCACGAGTATTTCCTTTCTTAGCCTCTCCAAGATTTGCATCATTACTTTTGGGGTTCTTGGGGCAATTGAACGTAATATGCCCTTTTTCATTATAGTTGTAGCAAACTGCATCCTTAAGATCCTTGCACTCCAGAGCCTTATGCTCCTTTCTCTTGCAGATACCACAGGGTTTAGTCTGTGGATTTATACTACACTATCCCCAATGTCTATATTTACAGTTCTTGCATAGAGGTTTGTCATTAGACGCGTGCTGGTTCATCTTGAACCTGAAACTTCCTTTATTTTTGAACCTTTGGGAGTTATTATCCTCCTATTTACTCTTTCTGACAGTTTTGGTCCTAACTGACCTTTGCCTCACTAAATCTAAGGTGAGGGAGAGAGATAGGTCTACAGCGGGCCTATAGGTACTAGGCTGAGCAACCTTTACCATGCCCTTTATCTCGGGCGCTAACCCATTAATGAAACGCGCAATCCGTTTGGATTCAGGGGTGATTAAATATGAAACTAACCTAGATAGGGAATTGTAGTTAGAAACATACTTCCGACAGTCAAGGTTCTTCATTGAAAGAGTCAGAAAGTCTGTCTCTAATTTCTCCACCTCATGAGGTGGGCAGTACGTTTCCTTGACCAACTCGACAAATTTAGGCCAACGTAAGTTGTACAGGTGTATCTTTCCTGTAGATTGAACCATTGCCTTCCACCAAATGAGGGCATCGCCCTTGAAGGATTGTGATACATATTTTACCACAGCCTTTTCAACACATCCGCTGATATCTACTATCGTTTCCATTTCATCCAGCCATTTCAAGGCTTATACAACTCCCTTTTCCCCATTAAAATCCCGGGGCTTGCAGGAGATGAAATATTTGTAGGTACATCCGTCTTTAGAAGAACGGGACCTATAAGCAAATTCTAATTTCTTTGATTCACTCTTCGCATTTGAAGAGTGAACTGAGCTCTCCTTATGAGCTGAGGATGGTGCGATTGATAATGGTCTGGAGCGAGTAGCACTCGACTCTCTAAGTTTTTCTATGGCCTTTTCCATGGCCTTTCCCACAGTTGCATCTATGCGAGCTTGGAAGTCATCGTTATTAATGGCTACGTTTTCAGCCTTGTTAGAACTAATCTCTTGGTGGCTACTCTGTGCCTCGTCTGAGTTTACGATTTTAAAGCTTTGGCTCTAAACATCAAACAAAATTTTCTCTCAACTATGGTATAACAACCATATTGGCTTAAACATTGGATATAACAATCCATCGCCTATTTAAGCTAGTATGAATAACATCAAAACTCTTAGGCTTATCATATCTATATTTGGCCTAGGTCTTAATAGGACCATCAATGGCAAATTACAATCTGGACATAGTCCATATATTATTAGACAGTGGATCGTAAGGTCACAACTGTCATTTTCATAATTGACAATTATATACAGCTCATAAGCTTGTCACTAATGGACATAAAAGTTGGGCACATTGGCCTGTCACATTGGACATAAAAGTTGGGCACATTGGCCTGTCGTATTAGACATAAAATTGGGCACATTGGTCTATCACCTTGGACATAAAATTGGGCACATTGGCCTGTCGTATTGTACATAAAATTGGGCACATTGGCCTGTCACCTTGGACATAAAATTGGGCACATTGGCCTGTCATATTGGACATAAAATTGGGCATATTGGCCTGTCACATTGGACATAAAATTGGGCACATTGGTCTGTCACATTGGACATAAAATTGGGCACCTTGGCTTGTCAGTTCTCATCGCATTGATGACATTAGCCGGGATCACATTGATCACATAGGCTATATAATAGGTCTTAGGACGTAGTCCTTTTTATCTAGACATATAGTGTGGTTCCTCAAGTCACACTACCAAGAGTATGAACATTCCCTAATGTTAACATAAGAGTACCTGAATGATTGGTTAAAGGTCCCGGTCACCTTGGACTTTAACGCCCTTGGAGGTTTGAACCCTGGTTCACCACCATAGGATAGAAGGATAACTTCCCTTAACTATCCTGATAGAAGGCCCGTTATCATTAACTATCATTTCTTGGCCAATATGTGGTCTACACCACTTGGCATAATCAAATCCATTAAGGTCTTTTGAAATTATATAGCAAAGCATAAATTTCGAATAAAATCGAGACGTTCACTTGAAGAGGATGAATACATACATACATATATATATATATATATATATATATAATATAAAATTCCAAAAATACTATTAAATTCCACATAGAAATTACAATACTAGAAACAATGAAATAAACTATCCATGCAAGGACTTAAAGAAATAAAAATGTCCACGTAGGGACAAAAGAAATAACATTGTCCTCGCAGGGACTAACATATATTAGAAAAGACTTTACTCGTCCTTCTTTCCCTTAACCAACTTGGAGAGTTTCTTGAAGAATTTGTTTGTCTTCTTCTCCATTTTCTCCGATTGTTGTTGCATTTCTTTCATTCGTTCTAAGGCCTCATTGATGGCCTCAAGCGGTGGCGGAGGTTGTGTTTGTGGTTGTGGCATAATAGGATATTGGTGTCCATAACTTAGATATCCAGTAGGTGGATAAGCAGGTGGGAAAGGAGACGGGTAAAGTGCGTTATGCATGACCGCTTGCATGTAAGGGTCATGCGACAATGCTTGGTAATCAACAGGTGTAGTCGGGTTAAAAGGATCATATCCAGATGTATCCGGGTATGTTGGGATAGGGTTATTATATCCCGATGTTGGTGGTTGAACCATTGGTGGTGGTGTTGGTTCCACCACAGGTGACGCATTAGAGGGTCCACCCATTTGTGGGTCCTCGTGAATAGTAGGGTAAGGTTTGGGCAAAGGTGGCAGCGATCCCGACCGTTGGCCCGCACGTACGTTAAAAGAGCTTTGTCTATCTAGGACGAACAGTGAGAAAGTGTCACACCCCGGCTTTACACAGCCAATCAAACACCGGTGGGCCCGGGTGGGGAATATCGTGACGTAAGTTGATAACATCATGTTATACACAACACACGGAAGTCTTGGATTTAAATTACTATTACAAACCAAATGTTCGAAATATAAAATAATATACAGGCTCGTAATAGAAGCTCCACAGGCGGATCATAATTTGTACAAAGAAAGAATATAAAATAGACTTTGGGCATATCTAGGATTTGCAAGATCCTCTATCACTACCGAGCACTTCTAGCATATTTCGTATTGTACGTGCAAGCTTAGTCTTTTGAAAATACGTCAGCTTTCGCTAGTAAATACACCTAACTGTCTCATTTTGAAAACATTTAAAAATGCTTTTAAGTGCGTTTCAACACAAAATCTTTTATAACTTGGGAAAGTTGACCTTACAATATTGTTAACAGATTTACATGTTTGTCCATACATACACTGCCCGGTATGGAGACTGAGACATGATTAACGTACACACCACTTAAGACTCATGAAGGAGTCATTTCTTCCCAACCTTGTGGGTAATGCATTTTGAGCGTCTATCGGGTGTATGCCTACACCCGCGCTAAGGTCGTGGCCATTATCTATTGTAATGAGCAGAGGATATCCATGACACGGTAGTTAACCCCCAATGTTTAAGTTATCAAACAAAACTGATTAAAACAGAATATGCAGATTTACTAGCCACAATCCGGCATTCGATTGATCCCATTTCCGACCAAGCAGTAATAATTTACCGTAACCCAAGCCCGTATAGGGGAAATAAGTCGAGAGTATTTACCAGAGCTATTCTTCGTTTAACGCAAGATTTATTAACTCAGTCGTACACAAAAGTACTAAGTGGAGATATCATTTATCGGAAAGTCTCTAGTCTAGATTATGGCATAAGCTAACCAATTTAATACCAACGGACTCATTTAAGTCATTGACTTAGACCGACTAGCGTACTTGATCAAAACGTATAATGCTAGATTAAACGATGATTGGATAGAATGTAGTTTAATACCAACAAGTACCTTGACTTGTATAATATGCATAAACTATAAACATTCTGGATTTTGAGACTTAAATGACAAGGTTAGACCCGTTTCGGTTAATTTTCGTAAACTAGTTACATATGCTTAACCGTACGCATATTAGCGATATCGGGTAACCGGATAAGTCATGGATAAGTTCTATATGCCATTATATTTTAAATAAGTTGTAATATTAGTAGGATATCAACTTATATGCCCGTTATGGTTTTAAAGTGAAACTATGCCTCATAATGGCGTTTCGGTAATTTCATACTGTATAAAAGGAATTTGAATATAATTTAATGTTATAACTATAAGTATTCTGGAAAAATAACTTATTTATGATATAATATCAGTAGGATATTAATTATATGTGTAATTTATCTTTTATGACCAAACTATGCACCGAGGGGGCATTTTGGTCATTTTACGCCTAGTTTATAAATTATTTGGAATTCTGAGTTCATATCATATACCTAGTGTAAAAATGTTTAAAATAAGTTTTGAAATCAGTAGGTAACAAGTTTTGGTTGATAAATATGGTTTAAGACCATGTTATGCGCCGAAGTGGCGTTTATGTCGTAAAATGTCGATTTATGCGATGATTAATGAAAACTGATGTTATGATCAGATTAACAACTCTTAGATATGTTATTTAATATAACATACTAGAAAATAAAAGATTTACTTTGAAAAGATGTGATTAAAACCTTTTTATAAGCCACAAGGGCCTTATCGTCATTTATCGACATAATACAAGGACTTGTTTATAAACTCAGTTTATAATCTGTTTTGACATACCAAATAATCCTACTTATAATATTACATCACTATGAAACTCATTTTCAAGTTCATTATCATTTAAACCTCTTTTTATGCAAAAGGGCATTTTAGTCAGAATGACATAATTACGGAACTTGCGCATAAACTCAGATTCTGATTATGATCATGTAATATAACCTTAGAGGGTTATTCTACATTATATTATGATCATAATACAACTTTAGATTAGTAGCTAACTAACATATATCGGGTCAGAGTCGAAAGTCAAAGCAGAAGTCAAACTTCACGACTTTATGTTGCGAACCGATCTTAGGAATGAAATTGACGAGCCGAGCATGTTCTTACATGTTCTAATAATTATTACCAACTTGTTTAAGTGTCAAAACAGGTTTCATAACATATATAAGATCAAACTATAACATTTCCGAAAAATGGCCTGTTTATCTTTTTAATAAAATAACTTTGACCCGGCAATTGGTCTAGCAAACGTGATCTTCAGGAGGTGCCCTTTATAGGGACTAACACCTAACTTATTACAATCACTTAGCCATGTTCATTACAAACAATGGCTGGACCATAATGGTCTGAACCGAAAGTCAAGGCGTTTTTCGTAAAACGCATGACTTTTGACTATAAAAGCCTATAAATGAATGCAATAGAACTAAGTTGGATACGCCTTTCAGTTAGGAACTTCCAGAGGAGGGAGATAGAGTTGTGAATGAGAAAGGTGCAAGTTCAAAAGGTGAACGTTGGCACCTATTTATAGTTGAAGAGCTTGAAGGAGGTGATGCAAGGTGTTAAGGGGTGTAAGAGGAAGCTTACAAGTGTCCTAAAATGTGGCATGGCAGTTTGGAGGCCAAGCAAATTTTCTGTAGACACAGGCCTCTTGCGCTCAGCGAGAGGCCAAGGCCATGCCTCTCGCGCTCCACGAGCGCCACTTGTCAGATTTCAAAATTAGACAATTTTAGCCCCTCAACTTATTAAACCTTCTTAAACCTTCCTAAAACACCTTTTTAGCATTTTTAGCCCTCCGTAGCCAATACTTGGCGTACCCGACATTATGCCCGGACATTGTCGAGCTCTCGGTTCGTTAAAAGGTCACTCATAGGTATAAATTAACATGTTGACACTTTTAACCCCTCCATTATCCAATTTTCACATATTTACCGTATTAACCTCTCTCGTCCAACAAGTGGCACGTATGAGAGTTAGGACTTTGTAAAGGATCACTCAGAGGCTCATTATATGCATGTTGAAATATTAGTCACTCAGAGGCTAGGCATGTTGACATATCAGTCACTCAGAGGCCAATGTTTAAACATGTTGACATATCGGTCACTCAGAGGCCAATGTTTAAGCATGCTGACATATCAGTCACATAGAGGCTAGGCATGTTGACATATCGGTCACTCAGAGGCTAGGCATGTTGACATACCGGTCACTTAGAGGCCAAGTTTTGAGCATGTTGACACCTTTAGTCCTTATTGGTCTTTAATAGACTAAAAATAAAAATACAACACGTGTCACTATACTATTGGACACGATTTTTACGAGGTGTTACATGGTAAGGGGCATGGGTAGTAGAAATGTGAAAAGTAGTGGTGGTGGAAGTGTGAGATGTAGTGGTTGTGGTGGATGTAAGGATAGGAGATGCATCAGGAGTTTCTTCGTCATCATCTTGGATAATGAAGTTTGTTCTCCTAGATCTGGTTGGTAATTTTTGTATTTTTGGTGGTGGTTGTTGAGGTGAAGAGATTGGTTTTCTCTTCAATAGTCCTTTGGGGACTTAGAAGGAGGGGTTTGGATAGTTATAACCTCTATTGTCACTATTTGAGTGCTATGGATCTTTCACAGGATTGTTTATCTAATCTAGAGTGCAGAATCCACTAGATCAGATTATCACAGAAAGGTGTAGAAGCAGAAATCACCATAAGCTGATCTTTACTGATTATCTATCAAACTGATTACAATCAATCAAGATCCCGAACAATCACAAATTCGTCCAAGCCTTATGGCTATCACGAATTCTCTCTCAAACTCTCTGTAAACTCTTTCTCTAGTGATTATGGTGATTAACCTAAACTCTAATGCAAAGCCTTGCTTATATAACACAAGTTTGCAACTTGGGCTAGGGTTAAAGCACATGGTCTGCGAATTGGACAAGTCCAATTCGCCTACCATTCCCCCAATGTGGGTTTGGTTTAGCCAAGTCACTATTAACTAACTATTAGAAAACTAAACCCGCTAACCGTTTATCGTTTCACTAATTACAAGATATCCAAAGACCCAAATCTGAAAACTGTTATCACAAACATGACCAACAGACTCCCCTTTGACAATAGTTTCAGAAAACAACTTTGTCTTCAGTCATCTTGCATTCTTCATGTAATCTTGTTATCGTCTTTGGTCTTTGGATAGCTTCAGCATCAATAGCTTCTGTCAGCAACAGACTCCCCTAAGCTGATGCATCCAATCACCAAATTTTCAAAATTGTTAGCATGTGAGTAAACTCTAGTTCAACATTTGCATAGCAATATTCAAACTCTTCAAATATTGTCTGCAATGTAGAAAGGAGGTTTCTACCATGCATCCAATCAAATTCCTTTTCACTAAACTTGATAGCAACTCATCACTTTACTTCACCTTGCTTCACAGGAACAAATTGCAACTATCTATATACAAAACAAACATCTCGAGAAACCATAAGAATTTTTCAACACAATTTAATAAATTATTATTAATCAAGAGATGTGAAAACTATATTACAAATTAAGCAATTTTAATTTCCAACACACTAGAACGTCAAAACTTTCCAACACACTAGAACGTCCAAAGCTAAAAAAATTTTAAACTCATCTTCTAACACCAGCTCCCTTTTTCAGTAACTATTCCTCCATGAACAACCGTTTTCCGTACATTAAGATTTTAAAGAAAAATAAAATATTTTTGGATTTTTATATTTTCTGAAAGCAAATAAAGAACAAAAAATAATAAAATAAATAAACACTCTGTTTTTGTGAGAATCACTGGCTAAGAAGATCATATCAGCCAAATCAAACTGTTTCACACTTGAAGTTAATTCTTTAAGTTAGTTTTCGTGAAATGCAGTTCAAGACGATTACCAGTAATATTTATCCACTTAAACAAAACACATGAACATTTCAAATACCTTTACCTGGTGATACGATTAAGGTAATATTATATTGTTGTACTAGTGTGTCCCACTTCAGGACATACCCCCACAATCAAGGTAGGCACACATCTTCCTCGTAGTAGACGAGTCTCCGAATTCATCTTTTTTGTTTTACAAAGTTAGATAAGTGGTGATCAGGTCAGTACTTTCATACAACAAAGAAACCAATATCCAACGAGGGTAAAGGCAAATACCAAATTTTGGTATGATTTATGCATTTTACACATTTTAACTAGGAGAGCTTCTTCAATTTCTAGATTTTTGCATTTGCAGCTCTTTTAAGATATCTTGGTTGTGCCTATGTCAGCATATATTTGGATTCACCAAAAGGACAACCCTGATATCCCCAGATGAAATAAGAGTATAAAGCCCTAAACCTTGGATTTTGGCAATCTATCAACACAAGATTTAAGGTTATAAAACCATACGCCACCGATATGCTACCTACTCATACACAGTTCTTTATGTTTATATCACCATGGTAAGTTGATTATTTCATGTTTCTTGCCTACTGGTACATCATATGATGATACTGCTGTCACACTTAAGTAATGTAATTTTAGTTCCAGTGTGACAGTCTAACTCACTGATGTACTATCATTTCTTCTTTTTCACACAGTGATAACTCATTTTTGATTTTTTTATTATTTTTTTATTTTTTATGGTTTTATATTTTGTTTTAATTTTTGATTTTTAAGAAAGCAATAAACTATTTACAAATTTTTTTATGAAAAACTAGTTGATTTCGACTAGATGTTCAAATCGAGCCTTGTCAAAAGCTTTTGTGTAAAGCTCTGCTAGGTTATCTAGTATGTCGACTATATGCAGTTCAATCATACTCTTTTCAGCACAATCCCATATAAAATGACGATGAATGTCAATATGCTTTGTGCGACTGTGTTTTATAGAATTGTTTGTTATGGAAATTGTGGCATTATTTTCTATCATAATAGGGGTGCGAGTGATTTTCAAACTGTAATCGCGCATTTGCTGTTTTATCCACAGAACCTAAGAGCAACAGCTACCCGTAACAATGTATTCAGCTTCACACGAAGACGTAGACACACACGCTTATTTCTTGCACTGCCATGACACAGGTCTTCCCCCTAAGAACTAACAACCACATGTGGTAGATTTTCTGGTTGATTTACATCCTCCGAAATCTGAATCAATGTATGTAATAAACTCCAAGTCACTATCAGCAAGGTACCATAACCCAAACTTAGGTTTTCCCTTCAAGTAACGAAGAGTTCGCTTCACCACCTTCATATGCGACTCATTTGGATTTGCTTGATATCTTGCACAAAGACATACGTCGAACATAATGTATAGTCTTGAAGCAGTAAGATACATCAGCGATCCAATCATGACCCTATATTGGATTGGATCAACATCTTCCACACTCTCAGTATCTAGACCAATGTTGTGATTTTCACAAATGGGTGTATTAAAAGTTGCGCAATCCTCCATCTTGAAACAAGTCAAAATGTCATACACATACTTCGCCTGATGAATAAAGATCCAACCCTTCTTTTGTTCTTCTTGCAACCATAAGAAGAATGATTACTCACCCATTGCACTCATCTCAAACTTACTCTTCATCACCACCTCAAATTCATGACACATGCTCTCATCAGATGAACCAAAGATGATGTCATCCACGTATACATGTATCAACAGAAAATCTTCCTTCTTCCTCTGAATGAAAAGTGTACTGTTTGACCCCTTTCAAAGCCATTTGCTAAAAGCTGAGTCGACAATGTCTCGTACCACGCCCTGGGTGCTTGATGTAATCAATATAGCGCCTTATCCAATCTATAGACTCGATCTGGATAGTCTGGATCAGTAAACCCATCTAGTTGTGAGACATACACTAGTTCTTTGACTTTCCCGTATAGAAACGCACTCTTCATGCCAAGCTGATAAACCTTGAAACCCTTGAAAGATGCAAATGCTAAAAACAACTGAACTGCTTCCAACCTTGCAACTGGTGAAAACACTTCATTATAGGAAATCCCTTCTTACTAGTTGAAACCTTTTACTACTAACCGAGCCTTGTTCCTTGTCACGATCCCTCGGTCATCTTTCTTACACTTGAACACCCACTTGGTGCCAATTTCTTTGTCTCCCTCCGGTAAATCAACTAGCTCCCAGACTTTCAACTTCTCAAACTAAGCTAGTTACTCTGCATAGCTTCCACCCTTGAATTATCCTTCAGAGCCATATGAATGTTTTTCAGCTCCTCTTAAGAAATAAAATAGCTATACAAGCACTCGTTAATTATACCAGTCTTCTCAATCCTAGCATACAAACATGAACCTTCTGCTATACTTCTCCTTGTTTGAACACCTTCATTTGGATCACTTATAATGTTCTCAACTGGATGATCTCTGTTTGCTCGTTTAGTAGAAATGGCGTCAACTTCCAAGTTAGACTCATGATTTGATCCAATCTCCCCCTGACTATTTTGATTAGCAAACAGATTAGTAAAGTCCTCCCCATCAAGAGACTTGCTACCACTCGAATCCACTAATTCTGCATTTACAGTTGACGAAGTTCCTGCCACATCCACAATTGGAAGACTTTATCTCGGACCAAAAATACTCTCATCTCCATCCCTAATCAAGTTGTGAATTACTTCCAAATCACCTACATCGGAAAGCTCAGGAATTGTAAAAAACTCAAAAAATAGATCATAATCATATTGCTTTGCTGGACATGGGTTGGACTGTTTGGGCGAATATGTTATAATTTCGATATAAAAAACCATATCTATTTTACCATTAGTTTTATTAATACTCTCTTATTTGGTGAACCGTCATAACCTAGGAAAAATCCTTCATCAGCAACTTCACCAAATTTTGGTTGGTTTTTATTTCTAATTATTGTGCATGGTAGCCCAAAGGTTCACACCCTTCTAAATTTGGCTTACGGTTTCTTAAAAGTCCATAACACGTTTTGTTATGTCGTTTAACCGTTAAAAACCTATTCAGAACATAGCATGCTGTATTCACTGCCTTTGCCCAAAAGAGGACAGGAAGCTTAGAATTAGAAAGCATGGTCCTAGCAGCTTCAATTAAAGTCCTGTTTTTCCGTTCTACCACTCCATTCTGTTGCGGTGTGTATGGAACACTGAATTGATGCTCTACCCCCTCGCAAAAATAGTACATATCCAGTAACTGATTCTTGAACTCCGTGCCATTATGACTTCTAATGCGCTTGATCCTTGTCTCAAGTAGATTCTCCAACTTTGTAAAAAGATTGATCAGCATTTCTGCTGTTTCATCCTTTGACATAAGAAAGAAAACCCAAGAAAAACGAGAAAGTCATCAGTAACGACTAAACAATAATATTTTCCACCAATCCTCCTTACATTCACTGGACTAAACAAATTCATGTGAAGTAATTCGAGTAGGGAAGCAATGGAATTCATGGTTTTAGACTAGTGAGGTATTCTTTGTTGCTTTCCCTTTTTACAAGGAAAACACTTATCATCCACATAAAACTTCTTCATAGGCACACCTTCAATTAAACCATTTTTAATTATATAATTCATTTTTCGATAGTGGATATATGCCATGCGTCTATGCCATAACATCGAATCAGTCTTAGATGCTTTCGACAACAAACATGTAGACACCGTCGAAGAATCATTTACACTCATGTCTATGACACAGGTATCATTCTTCCTTGGTGCCCACATAACTACCCAATCATCAGGAATGATCAAACCCGGTTTTAACACCAGTGCCTCAGACTTAGTAAAGTAGACGGACTAACCCTTGTCACAGACTTGCAAAACGCTCTTCAAATTGTGTTTGAGTTGCTCGACATAGTTAACTTTGTCCAACGTTATTTTGCAGTTCACTTTCCCTTGACCTGTTATTTCCACCTTTTGTTCCTACAATGTTCACATATGCTCCATTCATTTCTTCAAATTCTAAAAGCAACCTCTTATACCCTGTCATGTTCCTAGAGCAACCACTGTGAACATACCACAAGTTGACCAACCTCCTTAGCAGCTCCTGCACAAACCAAAACAAATTTAGTGAGATAGGGGGACCTAAGCCTTAATGATATTGGGCCTCCAGATTCACCGATTACCAAAACATCCATCCAATATCCATCACTCCTAACCAGAGTCTTGGATCATAGACCTATTGATGGAAATGGTTTTTGATTTCCACTAGGTCTCTGGTCCCGAGGGTTCCAATACGTGTTTGGACTCTATGACCTTTGGAAATTTTGATTTGAAAACCTCTATTCTGATTCACAAATCCCGAGTTCTGATGAACTCTCGATTGATTTCCAAAATTTTGATTGTAATAATTTCTAGAGTCATTATTATAAACATTTTGACTACCACCAGTGTGATATCGATTTTGTTGTGAACTTTGACCTCAGAAATTATTTGACTAACATTAAAGTTATTCTTTTTAGGTGAACTACTCCTAGATCTGTCGAATCTACCGGATGTAGACGCAGGCTAAAACCCTGGTTGATTTCTTTGAAAATGAGGAAATGTTGATTTCCTGTTTCAGCCTTGTCTTCAACAACAGATTTCATCAGCGAGTTTGCTTTGTTCAACTCATAATCACCCTTCTTTTCTTATGATTTGTCTTTCTTCTTTTCTCTCAAAGGTGCATCACCCTTCTTGTAAGGACAACAACTGACGACATATCCTTTTATATGATAATTAAAGCACGATCTTTTTGCAAAAGATTTCTTTTGTGAAGCCTTTGGACTTGATGGTTCTAATGACGTGGGCGACGTTTTAGAAGGACCAGCGTTTGTTGCTTTTGATTTGCCCTTGTTCATTTTATCTTTAACAAGCTTTTCATTTGACTCTGTTTCAATCACTATTTTTTCATTTTTCATGTCATCCCCTTTCACAAAATTTATCTTTAACATAATATTGTTTTTAGATTGGGAAGATGCATTTTTATTTTTGAAAACAGTGTCTTTTTTGGTTTTTTTCTCAACATCAGCCACTTCATACTCAGATACACCATCATTCTTAGACGTAGAACTATCAGGTACTTTGACAGTCATCGGCTCAACAACAGCTGCACCATACACAAAATCTGTCAAACTATCTTCATGTGGTAAAAATGTATAGTCCTAATAAACAGGTGGAGGAACTTCATTAAATCCCACCATTGTTCGATCACTACTCTTTTTTAAGTTTCCCATTATGTGATTCATTACAAATGAAGTGTTTCTAAATTGGTCTATTTTTCTTTGAAGTTAAACAATCTTAACTTGTGCATCAGATAACTCTTTGCACTTGTCAGATAGTTCTTTTGTTTTATCTCTCATAGTCTCATGTGCGAAATCTATCACTTGAAGCTCTTTATTTATTTTTTTCAGTCAAAGTTTTAACTTTATCTTCACATGATTTTATTTTCTTTAGGTATTGAGACTCTTTTTTCTTTATGATAAAGTTTTATTCTTTTAGACCATTTAGTTCATTTATCAGAATTTGGTTGTATGTGGACTGCCTGTTAACTGTACCTCTTAGTTCATTGCAAATCATGGAGATAGAACTTACTTGTTTTAAACTTACATCACCAGTAGCTTTGCTTAAATCGGCCATAAATGCAGTAAAATCAGTTTTGGCCCTCTCTTCTTCATCAGATTACATCTGTACATCATTAGTCTTTGCCTCTTCAACTGATTTTTCTTTATGCTTGACCTGTTCAGCAACTTTCTGTTCTTTGGCAGCTTTAGTTTCTTCACTTGCTACCTTTTAAGCTATAATCTTCTTTTTAGAACACTCTTCTTTAACATCATCAATAGCTTCTCCCTCAACTTGTTGTGCTTCTTTGATCACTGTACCATGGATTTATCGAATCCAACCTACTTCCGAATGAACTTCCTGCCAGTTTTGTTTATGAACCATCTAGCCCTGAACCATCTGCCACTGAATGTCCATCTCATCGAAGTCGTCTGGATCAATCTGCTCATAATCTCCGTCAAGTGCTACCGGATATGTTATCTTGCCCTGTATGAAATTCTGATACGAAGCAACAAACGAGGCACGAAGAACATTTGATTCTCTGCTGATTCCACACTCATAGACATGGACTTGGGAATTCTAGTATTCTATCTAGTCTGTTGTTCCTGCTGTCTCTTACCTGTAGCTGAACTTCCAGATGAGGCAATAAAGAATAATTCACCATTAGCATCAAAAACATTTTCACTTTCACTTAAGAGAATGCAGTTGCTGAATCACTAGAAGCGTTTGTAGACTCTAGTATCTTGAACCTAAGCATAACCAGTTTCCTTTTTCTTCATGTTGAGCTCGTAAGCTCTCAATTTCCTAACAACCTCTTCTAAGTCTTTAGTTTCATAATCAACTTCACCCTTGATCATGAGAGTATAAATATCCCACTTAGTAGGTAAAACATCTAGCAACTTGTTATTGATCTCAGTATCAGTGTATCCCTCTATGTCATAGTTGTTTATCTCTGTCATCAGATGATAGAACTTTGTGATGATATCTTCAAGGGACTCATTTATCATGCACTTAAAAACAACAAATTGTTTCTTTAGCAGATCATTCTTGTTCTTCTTAACATCAGCATTGACCTCATATCGGTTCTCTAATGCATTCCATATCTCTTTCGAGGTAGTGTACCTCTTAAAGGTGTGTTTAATGCAATCAGGTAAAGAAATCTTTATAGCATCAAGGGCTCTCTTCTCAGCCTCATACATCTTCTTCTCTGCTTCTTCCATGTTAACATAAGTGGTGATCCGTTGTCTGCCTTCGAACTCATGAGTTGGATGCACATACCCATTCTCAATACAGATCCACATCCGTGTGTCCTGATATTCAATAAAGGACTGAAACTTGTCTTTCCAAGTAAGGTATTGTTCTACCTTCATCAGCTTTGGTGGCTTGTTGGTAGTACCAACCTCATGTTTTGTCTTCAACAGCTCATTCAAATTTGACATACTCGACATTTTTACCGAATCGACTCGCTAAAAACGTTTAAAACTGATCGAAAACTGTTTTACCAAGTCGCACCGTTAGACTCGTCTTAAGAGTACAAATCCAATGATATATAATGTCCAAAACCTTTTTCGAGATTTTCATGCCTTTTTTGTCCTAAAAACAAGGCGGTTCAAACTATGCAGTCCGTTTTCATAGTTATTTTATGGTTAATTTTCTATCCATGAAAATGTTAAATACTCTATGTGTAGCTAATTACTCCAGTTTTTAATTACTCCACCTTTTAAATACTCTAAAAATTACGCTGGCAGATCAAATACGCAAGTAAGCCAATTTCATTGGCTAATTACGCAGGTAAGTTAAACTTGTTGGCTAAATGCGTTGGATTCCAAGTACGCTGAGGTTAATTATGCAGGAAGGTAAAATCACCGAGTTCCAAGTACGCTGAGTATTAATTACGCAGGTTAATTACACGGGCAAATCAGTTCAGTATTACGACTACTAGCAAAGTCGCTGATCACCGTGATAATGTCGCAGAAGACAAGTATCACAATTACCAAAGTTGCCTTTGGATTTAATTATGCAGGTCAGTCAATTACACGGTCAGTTAATTACGCCGGTCCAAACTGCGTAAATGACAAAACGCAGAAACTTGTTCTGCAAGCCAATCACCAACAACTCCGAATTCTAGGGATTTAATCAAATCTTTCTAGAATTTGGAAAGATTTTATCTCTTCTCTAACACAAACCTGCAAGATCAAACAACCAAAATCAACAAAATTTGATAAAAATTTGAAGAACACAACGAAAAACAAATCTTCGAATCTTCATATTTTCCACCCAAAATTCGTCCAAAATTCTACAAAAACAACCAAAACAAAAATGTAGAATCAATATTAAAAACACAGAGTCTCTAAACAACCTTTTTTGCTTCCTGTTTTCAACCTCCAAACAGCCAAAATCTTTAGTTTTCTGCTGCAAATAACTCTGAACCGGCCAATCAAGAGCATAATGCTCTGATACCAATTATAGGTCCCTTAATCCTATGAATCTTTCACAGAATTGTCTATCTAATCTAGAGTGCGGAATCCTCTAGATTAGATTATCACAGAAAGGTGTAGAAGCAGAAATCACCACATACTGATCTTTATTGATTATCTATCAAACTGCTTACAATCAATCAAGATCCCAAACAATCACTATTTCATCCAAGCCCTATGACTATCACGAATTCTCTCTCAAACTCCCTATAAACTCTTTCTCTAGTGATTATGGTAATTAACCTAAACCCTAATGCAAAGCCTTGTTTATATAACACAATTTTACAACTTGGGCTAGGGTTAAAGTACAAGAGTTGCGAATTGGACAAGCCTAATTCGCCTACCATTCCCCAAATGTGGGTTTGGTTTGGCCCAATCATTATTAACTAACTATTAAAAAGCTAAACCCGCTATCTGTTTGTCATTTTACCAATTACAAGATATCCATAGACCCAAATCCAAAAGATGTTGGCACAAACATGCACCAACAGAACCTTTGTTGAGGAACCATGGTTGTCTTGAATCTCTTTTTTCTTGATAATCTCTTGCACTGTCATCTGTTGGTTAGCTTCTCTTGTATCCCTTCGTTTCTGCTTCTCAATTTCTTTTTAAAGCTCAGCTTTTCTGGCTTTCTTGAGTGCAGCAATGTTAGGCTTCTTACCAGCCTTTTTCACCAAGGTTGAAGCTTCCTCATGCAGTCTTCTGTCTCCCTCTTTATGGCATCATCGTATTTAGGGAGAGTTATAACTTTACCAGTGTTCTCGAGGATAAAGTCTTTAATGGCTTTAACCTCTGTTTGTGTCTCTTGATATCTGGAATCCACTGTTTGGTGAACAAGCTCTATCAGCATGGTATATCTTTCTTTAGCAGCTTGCTTTTGAAGATATAGGTATGGCTGAACTTGCTCCCACATTTCTCTTGCAATTTCTACATTTGTTGGTATGGGTTTGAGTTTTGGATTAACATTTGCATCGCGTCTTTTATCTCCCAAACAAATGTTTTTTAGTTGGTTACCCTCAATTCCTGGGAGTTTAATCCATCACTTGATTTAACAAGATCATCTGAATTCCCACCAGAAGTGGTTAAACTTGGTTTTAAACTAAGTGCCCCTTGTACTTAGTACTGGGGACTTCCAACTTCTGTGAGAGACTATAGTCTTAATAATTGTTGTCTTCAGGGGGTCTTAGTAATGTGACCATTGTCCAACTATGAGACTCTAGTCTAAACAGTTATAGTAGTTGCCCCACTTGAACTACCGACCTGTATCTCTTGAGATACAGGAGGTGTAGCCTCCTCTGCTTGTGGGATAGCAATGATCCCTGAGCTTGTCCTAGTCACTTGTTGGGTGAACTCTCATTGATTTGTGATTGAGAGGAACTATGTTTATGCAAGTCAGATGTATCAATTGGATCATGCAATTTTTGTAAGGGTCAATGGACATTTGATATAGGTATTGGTGATGAAGTAGGAGTAGCCTTGGGAGAGGGCTTGAGGAGAGATAATCAAATTATGTATCTCCACTTGACTTGTGTCCCCTGTGCTTACAACACCTTTCCTTTGTGAGGAAGAGTTAGGATTTTGTCTTGGTGGGGATGTTTGCATGTGTTGTGAGGAAGTAAATACAGATGTTTCAATTTGTTGGTTTTGTGCTTCAACATGGATCTCTAGCATCTCAACCCCCAAAGATACTTTTTTGTGGTTTTTCTTTTTTTGATTTGGGGATGTGAATAGATGAGGTTTGTTTAGAAATTTTTGGTGTAGGTTCCACAGTACTGGGATCTGCACCATGGTCTCCAGGAGCAGTGGGCTCAGCATCACATGTTGTAACATCTGTTGCTTGGTTTTCTGAAACATATTCATTTGCCACATTTTCATGGCTTTGGCCATCATGCGAGTAAATGTTTCATTAGAAAGACTGTTGCTTAGTAATACCTTTTTCAAAACTTTCTTTTCTTAAAATATTTTTATAGGTAAAAGCTCAACAGCCTTGGATTAATAAGAAAAGGATTGGAAGTACCTCTCTTGATTGCCCTCAAATTTGCTACCAAATTTAGAAACAGTGTCTGGGATAGCTTTTGGTTTAAGTTTCTCAAAATAGCATAACCCAGATACTGAGTTTTTAGGGGAATTTTATTAAAACCAATGGTCTTAGCAGAGAGGCAAACTAAGAGAGTATGGAAAAAGAATTTTATTTTAGGTGGGAACTTTGGTTTAAAAGTTGTTGCTTCCACCATCTGACCTTCATAGCCCCTTTCTATGAATTCAGTTTTTAATTCATATTTGGGGTAATTTTCCTTACCTGTCATATCCTCTAGATGAAACATGGTGGAGATGGATTTAGTAGTGATTTCCACATGTTCTTTATTAATTGTGGAGGTAATGAGAAAGGGCTTTTTGTTTTGTAGGGATAATTTTGTATTTGCCCAAAATTCTCGAAGGTGGAAATGTAAATGGGCGCGTCGACGGTAAGAATGTAGAGGTATTTGGATGAAATGATGATGTCGATGATGTGACGAAAGTCCGTGTTCTTGCTGTGTTGTACAGGATACGACAAGTAATTGTGCAGGTTTTTGATTTCGAGATCCATGATGAACTGTTGTTCAAATCTTTTGAAAATATTTTGTCCAAAGATTCTTTTGATTGAAACAGATTTTGGTGAAAGCAGGTTCGGAGTTTTACTCTTTTGAAATGCTTCTGAATTTTCAATAATGGAAGATAGAAGTAAACTCTGTATTCTCATGGGTTTTTTATAATGAAACAGGGACGCCAACGTGTACAACGGTTACCTTTTTGTCCACATGGTTAGTTGCCATTTGTCATACCAAACCTCTATTTAGAGAGTGGGTCACATGTAGGAAACCCACTATGAAGATACCAAAGATCTGTTTTTCAAAATATCTATTTGAAACCTCTATTAGGCTCAACATAATTTAGAATAACATGATCAGTGTTTCGAAACCTCCTTTGACTTTTGGTCAACAGAGCTTTGAAAAACCTATGTTTGGAACCTTTATAGGGTTAAACAGAGTTTTGAAAAGAAATAATGGTTCTGTTTGACTTTTAAATTCAACTAGTGGTTTTGCGAAACAATGGTTCTTTTGCCTTAAATAGTGGTTATCACACTTTGAACAGACTTTTGAACCACTTAAACAATTCTTTTGACTCTTTTGAATAGATTTTTTGTTTTTGTTGATTTTGTCAATTTTCTCTAAATTTTAAAACAAAAATCTGGGTTTTTCTGATTTTTTACATAAAAAATAAAAAAATTTTGGGTTTTTTCAGAACAATTTTCTTTCTTTTATTTGGATAGTTGGATAGATGTGCAGATAACCTCTGTTGGCACTTTAAAACTACCATCATTGGTTCCCTAAAGATAGTGGTGAATGGGTCAATCTTGCAGATGATCCAAAGTAATGTCTGCTTTAGGTTTGGTGTTGTTAACCACTGCAATTTCTTGTTAGGATTGGTCTTTGGTCACTAGGAGTTTTTGAACAATCTCTATTAAATGTTTCTGACTCTCTGCAAGGGCCCGTACACTTGGGTTAACTGACCATTCCCAACAAGATGTCGATACCCATGAGAACAAATATCTACCACAGCTTTTGAGGTTGTACGCAGGTTCTACATACCCGTAAGGCATCCCATATTTTGATTGTTGCCTATAGCCTCTGGTAGTTGGTTCTGAGGTGCAACATAGGTTTGACCTGACCTCTGAACAGAGAAATGGTTTGACTTATGTGAATAAACTCTATGATCACACTCAACTCCTTTTGGAAGAAATTTGGTATTCCTATTATCATACCCATCTTCCTTTTTGAAGTACATATTCTTTCTTGACCGATTTAGATTTACGTCAAATGTTTAAGAAAAGAACATTGTTGAGTCAAATGGTTGAGTTTTCCACAAATGGTACACCTAGGAGTGGATAGACAAACGCTGTTTGTTCTTTTAATATCATATGCTGGTAATTTGAAGCAATCTTTTTTCATATGATTTATTCTTCCACAGAAATCACACTTCAGTGCTTGATCTTTATGTTTCCTTTTACCCTTATCTCTCTTTTCTTTTGTAAATCCTTTAGTATCTGTATTCAGAGCTAATGGATGTTTAGATTTCTTGTTCTTGGTCATGTTTTCTGAATCCAACACCAAACTTCACATTGCTCTTGATCTGTTTATCTAAAAGCATCTCATAACCATGACAAGATTCTACCCATCTTCACAGGTGATCTGTGCGGATTCCAACTCCTTTTTACATTTTTGGTATTTTTCAATAGTTGTTTGGAGTTGGTCCTTGGTTATAGTATTCTTCAATAGTATTTTTCAAGGTCTTTTTCAGTTATTCTTGTTTTAGAATCCTTTTTCAAATTTTCAAGAATGAGATAACTGATTTGTACCTTTTCTCTCAAGTTTTCATTCACTCATTTAGAGTTTGAGGAGATACCCTTGAGGCAGCCAATGCAACTTGATCCACACTATGAACATCAGTGGAACATTTGGAAATGTCATCATCCATCCTTCCTGCAAACTCCAGGTCACCCACAAGTGCTTGACCTGAGCTTTTAGAAGGTTTACCAACAATTTTTTCCCCACTAACAGTTTGAACTGGATCTACTTCTCCTGAAACATGCTCAATGTCCATAAAACAAAGGTTTTCATGTTCCACATTATCATTTGCCATTAGAGCAAAATTTTCATCCGTTAAGTTCTCTGGCAAACTACTCCAGTCAACATAGGCTTGTGTAATAAGCTTTGTTGAATAGGCTCTGCAGTTATAGGAGCAGGAGTAGTTGGTTGTGCTTGAATTTGGGCCAAAGGCATTTGAATATACTGGACCTGAGTAACTTGTGAATGAACATAATGTACTGGTACATAATTCATGGATTGTGTTAAGTTGTGTTTTGCACATTTGGTCTAGGGGTATTTTGAGGATAAATTTGTTATTGTGTATTTGGTTGAGATCTTTGACTAGGATATGTTATTAATGGTCCAAAATTTTTTGTTTGACTCATACATTCCCTAGAAAAGTGTCCCAACCTATTACACTTAAAACATTATTTTTTGATTTATCCAACCCCACTTTGGACCTTCCATTTAATCCTGGATAAGTCCTTCCAGTCCTTCTATAAAAATTGTTTGTTTTGAGACTAAGTAGGGATACCCGATGTAGTATGTCCATCTCCTCTAGGTCAGTTGGGTCTATATGCTTAAGATCATCGAGTCCAAACGATAGATTATCAATCACATGAGTTTCATCACTTGCTGTAAAAGCATAGCTCGTGGAATGTTGATTAGAGTTGATACCTGTTGATATATCAATAAAGTCATCATAACTCTTGTCAATTCTCATTCCAGGTGATGAGTTTTCTGACCCAAAAGTGTTTTGTTACCAAAAGTGTAACTATGAGATACTTTTCTAGTTTCCTGGAGTTTTTTTCTTTTGGACAAGCTCCCGTTCAAAGGTTAGGCGCTTTCCATGTAACTGGGTTAAACTCATGTCCTTGAAATCAAGGGATATCCTCATCACTATTGCAATAGTATCCCATTTTTCAGGTAGAGATCTTAGAAATCGATGACTTAAAGTGGCTTTTGAAAATTCTTTATTAACCAACTTAAGTTCACTAATTAGACAAGAAAAACACTCCAAACTGTTGTGTCAGGGTTTCCTCTTTGACATGTGTGAAAGTTTCATATTATTGGTTTAGGATTTCTCGAGTGTTCTCGATAACCTCCTCTCTCCCACTGAATTGTTCTTAGAGTGTATCCCACAACTCCTTGGCGCTGTTACAATGCAACAGACCAGCATAGATATCATTTGGTAGAGCCATCGCCACAGTACTAAAGGCTTTGGCATCTAACTTGAATTTTTTATTGTCTTGCTTGGAATAATTCTCAGGTTTCTTTGGCTGATATACATTTGGGTTTTTCGGTACTTGGTACCATTGGGACATGTGGTCCAAAAACCACGGATCTCCAACACCCTGTATTTTGTTGAGATAGCATATGCCCTATCCTACGTAGCAGGTATTGTACTAAGATCTGACAAGCATAGGTGGTTTATTGCTGAAACCTGTGTTGTAAGATCATTTTGTGCCATTTTATCAAGTCCTTTTGAAGGAAAATAGAGTCTATGAGAGAAAAGTTATCAGTTCTTCACTAAACAACCCTGAGCTATGAACTATAATTGGATCTTTTGAGAGCTGATCTTTGTGTTAACTAATTGTGAAATCAAGTTTAAATGTGACCAATCTCTGATAACAATTGTTAGAAACTGAGTTTCTTTGTTTGTAAACAAGTATTGATTATTACAATAATATTCACAAACTAGGAGCAATCATCAAAGAATTGTTTTTAAAGAATTGTGAAAGATTCAAAAGTTTTACAACTCGATCAACTCTACAAACTCCCCCTCAGCTGATCATACAAACAAATCAGTTCGTACAAGAGAAAAGGTAATGATGTGTGATGTGTGATAAACAAAACAAATCAATAACAGGAGTGATCTATTTATACACAAGTACGAAAGCCATGTTTAGAGATCAGCTGACGTCACCATGATAGTGACATCTAACATTCCTAACAGAAAAGATTCTCATATGTTTGTAAACATCTTAGAAATCTTATCATCTGATCTAGGCTATACTAAAACACTAATAAAACAAGTATTGTTCCATTGAATAAACATTGTCTATGCTAAACACTGTGCAGTTGTCCAAACATCTGTTTGGCGTAACAAATGTTTGGTCTTCTTCAACAGACTTTTGCTTGATCAGTGTTTTGGTCTTCAACAGATGCTAGTATTCAACAATCATTGTATTCTTGAATAGTGGTTCCAAGTCTTCATCAGATGTTTAGCTAAGCTCTTGAACAAATGTTTTAAATAGGTGTTCAAGATTCACTATCTTTGGGAAGAGTTTAGTTCGATCTTTTGCTTATTTCTTGATTAGTGGATCATGTTATGGCTCTTGGATATCATGTGTTCTTTTGTAAATCCAACACACTCGCTAAAACCATTCTAGTGAATGAGAGTTCATTCTCTAAAACACTAACAGAAAATGTTCTTAATCCAGTGGACATAATTAAGGAATGAACCATGTACATTCATGTAAATCTAAAACATAAATACATATTCAACAATCGACTAAACCTAACCTATTCATACAATGATGGACACACTAATTTGCACTAACATAATCCATTTACCAACCAGTGCTACATTTCTCGAATTGTTTTTTTTTATGAAAATTTGTCTTGGTGATTGATGTGCTAAAAATATTTAACTAATATTAACTAATTTAACCCTAAACTAGACACTAAGTTGTACTCTAGATTCTCTAAAACTAAACTACTAAAAGGCAAGTGAACCTATCGACTCTAGTAAAGCTAAAGTAAATCCGGATATCGAACCCATGAGACTTCTATTGTAAACGTTAACTAGACTCAATTTACTTATCTACACTACTGATTTTATTGTTTTTATGTTTGGAGTGAGGTCTCTAACGACCTAATGCAATTAATTAAAATATTACCTAACGTGAACACTAACACGAACTATAACTGAAGGTGTAATCAGATGGTGATAAAAGTACTACCTAGGTTTGGAATCCTATTCGTGTATCACGGTTTTCTAACGGTATTGTTAATTAGGAAGGAACCGGGATCTATGATACTAAATTGATAGGAAATCCTAGTGGAACCTACCCTTCTCAAGATGTCAGAAAGAACCCTAAAAGATTTTAAACATACCGGTTAGTCGGATTGTATTACAACAAAACCGACAATGCTAAAGTGCCCAAAAGCTCACAGCGCGACAATTTCAATGCACCCTAAAGTGTCATGGGATAGTCTACGAACACTTTTTCAGAATTAGATAAAAAAGACTATCAAATGATAATAAAGGGAGACCTTCTCACACATAATTGAACCCCAGACCGTCAAGAGATGAAGACAAACCTAACTAATCCTCTACTCATGGCTATTAGACTAGGCAGAACACTTAATACCTCTAAATCCTTAATCACAGGTCCTACGGGAATCGTCGACAATTAACCCTAAACTAATTGCAAACACAAAATAGGTGACCTAACTAGCATTCATACATGACAGACTATAACAAAAACACAAGTAGAACAAGTGAATAAGAATAAAATAGTATTAAGCATGCATACACAACTGAATCGATGAACAAGATAAGTTACGTAAGCATTAATCCATTAATATGTTACTAAAAACCGTTTTAAACAAATCATACACGAATATTCATCATTAAACCTAGGTAGTAACATGAAATTTAGCCTAGAATCATCTTAAACACATAAACAAATAGCAATTCAGATTCAGCAATCATGGTTGAAACAACATAAACGAAGAAACGAGAAACTCGAATGGCAAAATTTAGCAAATTCGATCCCGTAGCTTCAAACCTTCAACTTGATGCTTCTCCTAATTCTGTTGTGGTGTGTATGGTGGACTGAAGTGATGCTCTATCCCCTTGCTAAGAGAGTACATATCCATCAACCAATTCTTGAACCCCATTCCATTGCCGCTTCTAATGCGCTTGATACTAGTCTCAAGTAGATTTTCCAACTTTGTAAAAAGGTTGATCAACATCTGTACTGTTTCATCCTTAGACACTAGAAAGAAAACCCAAGAAGAGCAAGAAAAATAATCAGTAACAACTAAACAATAAATTTTCCTCCAATACTCCTTACATTAATTGGACCGCACAAATCCATGTGAAGTAATTCAAGTGGAGAAGCAACGTAATTCACTATTTTAGACGTGTTAGGTTTTCTATGTTGTTTTCCCTTTTGCCAAGGATGACATTTGTCATCCACATAAAACTTCTGCATAGGCACACATTCCACTAAACCTTTTTAATAATATAATTCATTTTCAATAATGATGTGCCATGCGTCTATGCCACAACAACGACTCAGCCTCAGATGCTTTTGAAATCAAACATGCAACCACCATCGAAGAATCCTTAATGCTTGTGTCCATGATATAGGTATCATTCTTCCTTGGTCCTCTGATAACTATCCAATCATTAGGAATGACCAAACCCGGTTTCAACACCAATGCCTTGGACAAAGTAACCCTTGTTACAGACTTGTGGCACACTCATCAAATTGTGTTTGAGCTACTCGACATAGTTAACTTTGTCCAATGTTATCTTCATGTTAGTCACTTTCCCTTGACCTATTATTCTTCCACCTTTTACTACTACAAGGTTCACACATGTTCCATTCATTTCTTCATATTCTTTTAGCAATCTCTTATCCCCCATCTTGTGCCTGGAGCAAACACTATCAACATACCACAAGTTTATTACCTCCTTAGCAGCTCCTAAACAAACCAAAACAAATTTAGTTATATAGGGGGATCCAAGCCTTGATGGTCTTGGGTCATCCAGATTCATCAACTACTGAAAAATGCATCCAATATCCATCACTCCTTACTTGAGTCTTAGATCTCAGACCTGTTGATAGAAATGGTTTTTGATTTCCATTTGGTCTCTTGTCTTGAGGGTTCCTATACATGTTTGGACTCTGTGACCTTTGGAAAGTTTTTAGAATAAAAACATGCACGTAAAAAGTAAAATATTGATATAATTTAAAACGACATGATAAAAACATGTAGACGGTTGTGTAAAAAAGACCATAATGCCACGATCAGTAAAACACGCCAATTACCTTAATAATGATGAACATGGGTTTTGGAAATCATTTATGAAAAACTTAACGAACCCATCGGGCTTATCTTCATAACGAGTATTTAAGCAATCCCCAACCCCAATTAACTCAAATTGTATATCTAGAAAGATGGTTTTGGTGTATATCTCTGAAGCTTGGTTCTCCAAAACATTATAATTACTTTTCAGTTTGGGCCGTTTGTATCGCGTCTCATGGTTATTTTTCCAATGCGTATGACATTGTGCTTCTATTGCAGTTTTTAATGAGTCATAAAATCTACAAGAGTAGATTTAGCATTGCATACTTGACCAAAGAAATGGTTTTCACTCTCGAACCTCGATGTCATACACATAAGACCTGACAAAAATCATCCTACAGAATGCAGGGATCCATGATTCCTTAAGAGCAAAAATGTCGGATAACAAGTCGCTATCAGTTAGATTGAACTCTCTAATAACCTCTTCCTTTCAGGATTCAAACTCTTCGGGAGTAAGTGCATCGGTGCAAACAACACTACATATACGTTCCTTAAAGTTAGTGGAGTTGCACAACCTTACACCCACCTACATGACACAAAACTCCAGGTAAAAAAAATACAAGATAATAAAATTTACTGATAAAAAATCCAAAGAATATTATTGCTCTAAAAAACGCTAACCATTTCAAAACTCCAGTGAAAGTTGGTGCATCGCGTGCCACATACATAACCTAAGTCTGGATCTTGGTCAGTGACAACAACTTTCGATTGATCACCAACTGCTTTAAAAAAATCCTCTCAACAACCATATATAGGTATCAGCCGTTTCTGACGCCAATAATGCAACACCGAATGTGACATTGTTGTGGTGGTTATCTGTACTAGTAAATGGTACAAACACCATAGAGTATTTGCGAACAAACCACACAATATGGTGAAAACGTCAATAAATTTGAAAATATGAAAACGCCAAAAAGAGATAATATATTCTAGTTCATACTTGTTAGACCGATAGGTGGCGTCAAATGAAATCACATCGCCAAACACATGATAATTATGTTTACATTGATAATCACACCAAAACAGCCCCTTTAACCGCTTCTCATTGTCTATAAAGTAATCGTAGGAAAAATTAGGCTGAGACTGTTTTTTTCATTAAGGTGTCTCACAACCATGTCTACATCATATTCCCCAATGAACAAATTAATTTGCCTCTTATAATTCTTAAAATAAACTTTACTTGCACCAACATCTTCGAAACCATCAAAAACAATCTTAAAAACATTAAACGCCTTAACAGAACCCAAATTCAACTTAGACATGTTATGTATAACATGCTTTTGAAGCTGAGTAATGTGTCATTCAGACGGTAGCAAATGCTTATTAAGCTGATCAACAAATTTGTGGTTATACTCTTTAACAAACTTATACACCTTCCAAAAACCCGCCTCAAACTCAAGACATTTTTAGGCTCCACAACTAGTCCTCTTAGATAAACATTTGATCTCACACACATTTCCTTCTGCTTCGGTTCCAATGTATCAACCTTCTTTTTCTTGTATAAGCCAGATTTCATACACTTATAATACTTTATATGTTATTCTCCCTTGCGTTTTACTTTTCATTGTCCTTCTTAACAGCAAAACCACCGATCGTCGCATACTTATGTTACAAAGCATAAGAATTATCAAGACTTTCAAAAATCATTGCTATCAATGGCTTTAGATCTTCTTTAACGTCAGGAATGTACAAAGTAAACCTAGTTTTTTTTGCAAATCCTTTCATTGGACACGACAAGCTCACTTTTATAAAAAAATAGAAAAACGCGATGACAATGATAGCACGTTCATACTATAACTATAGTAATACATAGAAAGTAAAACAGAAAACGTGAATGAAAAAAATAAACACCGTTAGATAAATACACACCATGGCTTAAAAAAACTCAGCATGAGACACTAGACGTCATGGTTGCATTTTATCATTTTATTAAACACCAAAATATAAAAATTCAATGCTCTTGTGTATTAACGGCCATACCTGTATTTTGTTAATAACGAATTCCGAATGAAATAAAATTCATATATTATATTAATTAAAAACACCTTTAAAACATTAACCTCATATATTCATAATATATTAATTGAAATCGCATTAATAGCATTGACCGATATACACAGAAACGCCATTAAATGTAGAAAACATCAATAATAAACAAATGCCAAAGATATAAGGAACCAATTGTGTTATGATTATTCGAAAGGCCGTTTACACGATTAACACTGATGATAATAGTATGATTAAAACACCAAAATAAACGTCATTCTAACCTAAGTAAGACAAACACCAACACACTAATATGAATTGCTCTAATGTATATCAAACACAGATAAAAGGAAATTTACAAATAAAGAAATTTACTTTGTAGCTCGTAATCCATATCAGACGCCATGAATTTCTGAAACTTGGAGAAGAGGTAACAATTATTACCAAAAAAATGGAGTTTATTTTAAAAAGAAGAAAACGCGTTGACAAAAAAAGAAGTTTTTTTAAAAAAAGGTTAAAATGATTATCATATCCCCACGTGTCGCTCGAGGATCCAATCTCACAATTTACACACTTTCAGGTGTTTTCTGCGGATCACGTTTTTATAAACACTTAAATACCCCGATTGCACTCAAATGACAAACCGAATTATTAATTTCAAAGATCAAACCTCCAATCTACTTCGTAGGGAAAAAGTAATTGAAATCCCTAACCCCTAAAAAGCCCATCGTCGTAGCGTTAGACCACTAAAACCACCAATGGAATCAATTAGTTCGCAAAAATAATGTTAGACTCATGTAAACTGATTGGGCAGGGGCATGAAGAACAAAATTAACAAAATTGATGCCATATAGATACAGCTCGTTTTGCACTTTAGAGATGAACACTTTTTGTTGAATTTGCTGGAAGAATTTTGAGTATTAGGATCGTTTTCCAAATCAAAAGAATTTAGTTGATCTTTTAGTTAGGCTTATTTAGAAAACGGGTTTTTATAGGTTTTAATCAAAACTACGTCGTTTTGATGGTTTTCACATTTAGTTTATTTAGAAAACGGGTTTTTATGGGTTTTAATCAATACCGCGTTGTGTTGATGGCTGGCTTTCACATTTAAGTTGTATACGTAACAGTCTCATATTCACTTTCCTTATTATTTTTAATTATGTTACGAGTTTATGCTTTAGTTGCATAGGGCACCTTGTGTCTAATTCACTATCCTTATTATTTTTAGTTATAGGGGCACCTTGTGTCTAATTAACAATTATATTGTTGCAAATAAACCTCCTTATTTATAACATGGGTATCCCACGCATCAAGCAGGAAAAAAAAATTTATTTCTAATTTCCTGCTCGTAACAATTAACCGAGGGACTGAAAAAGAAGAATATCACTTAGGTTGAACAATATTGAATAATAATATCACATTGCAAGTAGGCTAATTTCACAAAGCAATGTCGATAAATAATGGCGAACTAAATAATAAAGTCTACCATTTATCACTTAGGTTGAACAATATTGAATAATAATACCACATTGCATGTAGGCTAATTTTATAAAGCAATATCAATAAATAATGGCGAATTAAATAATAAAGTCTTCCATAATGGTCAAAATGATATGCATGTTATAAGGTCTTGATTTTTTCCTTTTCCTATGTTCAGAATGACTTTTGAACTATTGACTTTTTCCTTTCCTACCTTCACAATGGACTTTTGAACGAATCCAATTTCTTCGTCTCAAACTAAATATCGTAAAATAAAATAATGAGGGAAATTCAGACTATTTTATATCAAAATATTTCTTTGACTTTTCATGTAACATGTGTCCCTCAAAATTATGGGTTAAAGCGACATCTATTAAAGTTGATTGACGGTGTTTAAGTCCAATGTGATTGTGCTATGTGTTCAAAATGTCCAAATTAATTGTAATGTCAGTGGCTCCAATATGGTTTTTGTTAACGATGTCACATACAGCGTAGTCGCTCTTACATCCATGTCACTACTTTCTCATCCATGTTTATTAGTTCTTGAAACTAAAAAATAATTAAAGAAATAAGTAGCGAAATTGCTAGTAGGTTTCCAGAGTGGAAGACGCATGCAAATTGTATATTTAATTATGCATGATGATATAGAGGCAGCTTTCCCCAATTTTCTACATATACAAACCTAGGTTATAATTCGTGTATCACGCGAGTTGATAAATGTAAATTTATATAATTAGTTTGTAAATGTTATGTTTTAAAGTAACATATGCGTTGCACAGTTAAAAAAACTTATGTATTATACTAATATAATATAATATAATATGTTAATATATATAGTCATCAATATATGTATTTTAAAGATTGAACATTTACATGACAGTTATAAACGTTAAGTTAGTTTTTAAACATTCTTTCTTTGAGTATTAACTTTGTTTTCTAACACCAACTATTATTAATTATTATTTAATTATTGTATTTTTACTATTCTTATCACCCAACCATATTAAACAATTAATTTTTTTTAAAATCACTCATACAAACAATTATCATCATTATTCTTGTTTTTAAAATATTTTTAGCATCATAAGTTTATTTAAGAAATTAATAACTAATTTAATATTATATTCATTTGGTTAATAATTAAAAAAATAGGTTATCATATCTAAGTAGGAGAGAGATAATAAAACAAAAAAATAGATCGTTTTAATGGATAACACATGTTCCTTGTTATTTTCTTTTATTATATGTCTATGTGTGTCAAGTATACGGAAAATCCCTTATGAGTGCACTAAAACTTGCCACATGTTGCATTTTTTTTGTTGTTACATGTTTTTGACACTAGTGAGGAGAGAATATCTTTTCATTCGTTTATATTTTTTGAAACTGATATGGGATTTCCTGTAAAAGTGGCCTATATATATATATATATATCTATATATATAAGGAGAGATTATGAGAAATTTCTCTTTGTGAGAAAACTCTATCTAACCATTACTAAACCCAAAACTCTAAGCACTAAACCCTAAGAAATTAAACCTAACCCCAAAAAAGCTAAACTCTAAAAACTAAACACTAAAGACTAACGTCTAAAAGCTAAAAACCAAATGCTAAAGCTAAACCATAACCTCTAAAAATTAAATCATAAATCGTAAAACTAAACACCAGAATAAATTCAACACAAATATTAATAGTTTGATAGAGTTCTCTCGAGCTTTCTCATGAAGAAAAAGTTATCTCATGATCACTCATGCACGCACGCTTGCACACACACATATAGGGAGATGATCATCAGAAAACACATTCTTCATAAGAAAACTCGTGAAAACGATTGAGATTTGTGTTGAACTTTTTGGGGTTTTGTTTTTAGGGTTTAGAATTAACAATTAGCTTTTAGCTTTTAGGCGTAAGTCTTTACGGTTTAGCTTTTAGGGTTTTGTTTTTTTGGGTTTAGGGTTTATTTCTTAATTTTTAGGGATTGTGGTTTAGATATACGGGAGTGATCATGAGAAAAACTCCTCTTTATAAGAAACTTGAAAAACTTTATCTAATTATTACTAAACCCTAAACCTTAAGAAATAAACCCTAGAGTGAGGATCATTTTAGAACCCAAAATTTTTAAAAAACTTGCATAACTAATTACAACCACTCATTATATATTTAGGTGAATTATAGGGAGAAATCCCATGTAAGTTGCAAAAACTCTAAAAACCTAATGGATGTACATAATGCTGTCACGTGTTACAATTTTTCGTTGCAACCTTTTTACTGACATATGCAACATTTTCTGATACTGACACACTTTTCGTAACAGTGGAGAGAGCAGAGAGAATATGTTATATTTTTTCAACTGTTCACATCTTTTGTAACTCATCTGTAGCACATTTTCTAGGTTTTTTTAACTAAGGTTTTCAATTTATCCTTTCCATATATATATATATATAAAGAGAGAGTGAGGGTGGGTGGGAAGGAGATATCCAGATTATAGATATAGGAGGTATTTAAGATCACTTATTTTACCTAGTTATGACTTTTTCCACAATTAATAAGTCAAATTATCCTCTAATATAGGTCATCCTTCATCACATTACGTATATATACTGTGCATGTATTTGTTTATCCATTACCTATGTACAACAGCCTCCCACCAATCACACCCAAGCTCTTCGATATATTCCGGCAATGGCTAGAACTCAATCTGGAAACAAGGCCGGAAACCTCTCCTCTTCTCCTTCAAACAAGGAGTCTAAAAAACGTAAGAGAACCCAACGACCAGGTTTAGGAGATTATAGTTTCCTTGATAAGAATCGAGTTGATGAACCTGTAACCCCTGTTAAGGAATCATCGGCCAGAGAGTGACTAGTATTATTGTCATATTTGATTTCAACTATAAGATGTCGAGAATTTTGTGTTTATTTCTGCTCTGACTTATCACTTGAGTCTCTCTCTTTTCCCAGGCATACCCAAAAAAGTTAAGGCCAACCCTGACGATTCTGCCAGCACTCAAGTAAGTGTTTGAACTCTATCCTCTATATATATATTTGTTGTGTTCTAATAGGTTTATATACTTATGAGTTTTATAAACCTTTTACAAGTTAATATGTGAATATGACGACACAGACACCCATGCCAAAATTGGTGATCCTTGGTATGTCTATGAGCGCCACATGTTATACATATCATGGACCCACATCATATTTTAGGGTTAATCACCTTCCCACTAAACCAGAAGGCAGAAGATCATGGGGGCGAAAGACTTGTGCTTTGGAAACCTATAAATTCTTAGTCACTCTTCTCCATGTGTCCACCTCAACATTCTTGGATTAGAAAACCACCCATACATATGTGCGTATACATACACATAAAAAGTAACATAGGAAATTCTTTTTGTTCTCAATAGTTTAAAAATGATCATTTTCTTTTTGTGGTTGGTTATATTTTTCAATCAGCTCACTAACTTTAAATTCATACAAAATGTCTACTAATTAATAAGATTACTCACACTACGTACCGGGGTGTCGGTCGATATCTATTTTGGTTCTGTATTGAAACCAAAATAAATATGTTTAAGAATATAAAACATGTTTTATAACGACCGGAAACCATAAAAAATTATATTGGACAACGAGATAGACTGATTTTTAATTATATGTCAATGAAAATGTAAACTCTATCTTAGATATAACTTTAAGGAAAATGTAACCTTAAACTAAAACACTAAATATAAAAAAAAATAAAAATAATAAAGTCCAAAAAAAATCAAGAAAGAAACAAAAAAGCAAATAGGATGAAGCACTATTCACACAACTTGCTAATTATATTTTACTTCAAAATATAGACCAACTTGAATTTATACTAACACGTGCATAAAAATAAGCACATAAGAAAATATTTACGACCCATTGCCACGGTGTCGGAACGTAAAGTGACTCGAATTATACCGTCTATTGTAAACGTGTTACATTTGTCGGAATAAAGTTTACATCAAAACGTAGAATAACTGAAAACATACATAAAAATAAGCAAGAAAATGTATTATATTTGACCCGAATCATTTTCAGAAAAAAAAATTGTGTCAAAACATGGAACAACTGAAAAACGTAAATAATAATAAGGTTAAAAAAACATATTATATTTGACCTAACTCATTTCTGAGAAAATTTAACATCTAAACGTATATTAATTTGAATTTATACCAACACATACATAAAAATAAACACATAAAACTCGATTGCAAAGTTCTTAAAATAACGGGTTGTAAGTGTTAACACTGAAAATTGAAAGATATAAGTATAGAAAATATAAAAACAAAAAGACAAAAAAAATCGAAAAACAATCAGAAAAGACAAAAGATAAAAAAAACAAAATGCAATTCACTATACAAGTCCTTTGTAAGTGTAGGATATATAACTGAATGAGTATTTTGGGAATAAAAGCAAGGGTATTTTGAGGAGTTTACATGTAAAGACATTATATATATATATATATATATATATATATATATATATATATATATATATATATATATATATATATATATATATATATATATATATATCGTACAAGGGCCCCTTAATGTGCGAAGCGTATGCGAGTAAATTATACATGTTATAAAACTCAAACCCTAATCACGCATGAAAACACATATAATCACGCATAAATAAAACATCATATAATCACACATGAGGAAAACTAATCACGCATGTTATTTTGTGGTCGCGTACCCTTTGCACATTAAAGGACTTTTCTATTATACACATACACACTCTATATATGTATATACATATGTGTGTGTGTATATATATATATATGTGTGTATATATATATGTGTATATATATATATATATATGGTTAGGATAAAATGAAAACTCCTATAAGTTGTAAGAACTTAGAGAACTCGACCTAAATAAAGATTTTTTCAAAAAAAAAATTTACCAGAATTCCTAAAAAAGAAAACTTTTCCAATAAAAAAAAGTTAGTTTTTGTTACCGTAAAAAACCCTTATAGAGGGTGTAAATGTTGATGTAAGCAGCTTTTTATAGTGTTATAAAAAGACTAAAAAACCACTCATAATGTTTTACAGCAGTGTTTGTAACATTTTTCATCTACGTGTGCAAAAAAAATAATGGAAAAACTCGCACGTAAAGTCGGAGTTCTCTAAATTCTTAAGTAAGTTAAGGGACAGTTAACTCACAATAAAATGAATACCTTAGAGCATTCACAATGAAGACCTTAAAAATATGTAAAGGAGATTAGTTATATTATAAGGAATGGTTGTTAGTGGTTGTGAGTGGAAAAGAGAGAAAAAAATGAGAATGTTACTTTTCATCTGTAAATATATGAGAAAATATATATGGAGAGAGAAAACCTTATGAATTTTTTAATGTTTTTAGAAATGGTTGTGAGTGAAAGGGAGAAAAAAAGTACCGATAAAGGTATAAAAATATTATTAATTGAAAATGAAAGAAAAAAAATAGTTTTTAATTTAAATATATGGATACAAATAACGAATTCATTGTGAATGCTCTTAGCAAGTATTTTAGTCAATTTTAAACCACCGGAGCAAAAGGCGTTTTAATTTTCTAAACACAACACAAGGAAAAAAAGTATTTACTTTAATGTATACTCGAATTGATTTCCTGTGTTGCGGGTTTGATTTTTTTATTATGATTTGAGCGTACTGTTTTTTTGGGTAATTGCTTAACGAACAAAAGGTAGATCAATGAAAAAAGTCCATAAAAATAAGTATGAAAATGTATTATATTTGACATGACTCATTAAACGTAAAGTAACTCTAATTGACCCGATTCGTTTCCAAACAAAACTTACATCAAAATGTAGGCCAATGGAAAACGCCCACAAAAATAAACAGAAAATGTATTATATTTGACATGACTCATTTTCGATAAAAAATAAATTGAAACGTAAAACATCAATTTATACCCGACGTATAAATAAAAATAAGCACGTAAAACTCGAGGGGGTGTCAAAATGACATGTTATAAAGATTTTAGAAATTTTCGAGCGTGATGTTAATATTAAAATTTGAGGGTTGAAATTTACAAAAAAGACAAAAAATAAAATTAAAGTCGAAGGCAAAATTAAAAAAAAGACAAAATATCAAATTAAAGTTATAGGTGAAATTTATAAATTATATATATGATAATGTGTAATAAAATGTAGTGATTAAATATTTTGGGGTTTGAAAACTCACCAGTCTTTTTTTTGTGTACCTACCCATATATGCAAAAATAATCTTAGGTTGTCATGTGTCTCCATATGTGAAGAAGTAAAAAATTTAATAAATGTCAAAAATATACTAGTTAACTCATGCTATATTCGAGCTGAGATCGAGCTCCAATCTTTGCTTATAGTATGGTTTCTTACTTTCTTTTCGAGATTAATTAATAGTTTAACTTAAAGCCTGAGTTGGAGCTCAAGTTGGCTCGATGCATATAGGCAATTACCCGTACCACTTCCCTTTTTCTTTATCCAAAACTTAAGTTCTTTGTTTCGTAGGGTAAAAAGAAAAAAAAAGAAAAGGAAATTCAGATGACACAATACCACCGGTACAGAATACGCACAAAGGTGAAGGCGCACAAAGTACTTTGGATGAGATTGGGACTCCTATCGAACAACCAATCATCAATGAAGCTAATTCAGTAATTGAAGTACTTCGTGACCAAGTGACTAAGATGAATGAAAAGATGCAAGAAGTAACTAAGATGAAAGAACAATTGCAAATCATGCAAGCACTGCTTGGAAGTCGCTCTTAGCCTAATGAAACCTGAAAATGGACTCCTTTGTAAAATTACGTAATGATATAAACAATCATGAGCTTGCAACCCATGAATATGGCAATGTTACGGTTTAGTTGTTTATTGTGATTTCCTTTTTGTAACCAATAAATTTGTAACTGATTGTACAACTTGTCGCAATTCAATTATGTGAGCATATGCTGTTTTCCTCTCCTGGTATTTCACTTTTACATATTCTATATCTTAAATTATAATATTTGATTTAATTTCTATCATATCTTATCTAAAAATATCATATTATAATTCCTAAGTATTTATTACTATCTATTTAAAATTTTATTTATTCAATTTGTCTAATTCATAAACTTTTAACCTAGTAAAAATAATAAATCAATATTGGATGTGACTATTGAACTATTTATTCAAGTTTTAGATATATAAAAGAGTAAATTACAAAATGTATCCTTTAAGTTAATATGGCCTTGCATATTGTGTCTTTAGTCTTTAGTAATTACAGTGTACGTCTTTAATCTTTAACTTTGTGAACATTCAATGTTCTTTTTCACTAACCCCTTTCATTTTCTTCGTCAAGTGATATCATATGCCCCTTATGTGAGGGTATTATTGTCTTTTTAATATTTAGTATCCTCGTTTATTTACCCACTATTTATACCAGTGGAGCACCTATATTCCTACAAAGTAATGAGCCCCCCACCACCTAATCCAGCCAACGAATAAGCACCCACCAGCAAAAAATGAGCAGCGTCCACATCTTTGCCGCATGAATTCATCGTAAAACTTGATCTGGTGGTACAAGATTTGAAAATTTAATAAACAGAGTGTTGTTGGGGGAGGGGAAATCTGATCTACTCAATTATTAAAAGGTGGATTTCCAATGGTGCTCTTTTTTTAGGCAGCTTATTTCAAAACTTATGCTCGCTAAAGAAACCCAACACCACAAATCACAATTAGGGTCTTTTTACCGGCAACCGTAAAACCATCAATCAAGTTTACCCACCTTTGCAAAAGGAGAGGGAAGGATCTGAATCATGAGTTTCATGCGAAGGTGTTTTCAATAAGAGAGGATGGCATGTAACTTCTCTAGTTTCTTCTTCAATCGCGAGAGGTGGTGATAGTGGTTGGCGACGAGGTCTTTCAGTGACAACATTTCAAATCTAAAGAACCCGCCTTGTTTCTTCTTCGTTTTGCCGACCAAAGTTCCTGCGGGTTTTCAGTTAACCGCAAATCCAAAAAAATAAAACGCGTCTGTTTATTTATTTTAATTTTTTTGTAACTCTGAGGTAGTGTTTGGTATCTAGCAATGAGAGACGAAATATATAATGGACTATTACAAAGTAATAAAAAATGTGTTTTATTTAGTCAAGGTAATGGAATCACTTATTATATAGGCATTTTTTCTCACAAATTCATTACATCCACCACCCTTGTTATTTTCATCCATTCCTTTTCACCCTTCATCACCACTACTACCCACCACCACCACCAACAGCACCCATAGTCGCCACCAACATCGTCGCGTCGAAAACCGTCGCGCCGTCACCTATGCGACCACCGTCACGCCATCGAAACACCACCATCGTTTTCTACCACCCATGACGCACGTCACTACGTCCACACACAACCACCACCTCTGCTACCGAACATCGTCGCACCATCGACTAATCGCCAACATTGTCGTCGCCATTACCCACCACTAGGGTTGACAGAAAACCGAAACAACGAACCATAACCGAAAATAACCGAAAAATCCGGACCGAAAAAACCAAACTAAAACAAAAAACCGACGCTTCGGTTTTCGTATTTTTAATAACCGAAAAATTCCGGTTCGGTTTTCAGATATCATTTTCAATAACCGAACCGATAAGCTATAATTGTATGCCAAATCCATATATATTTTTATGTTTAAATTTAAGTTGTTTAAGTGTTTAACCCATGCTACTAAGAGTTATTAAATTTATTCTTGTCTGTTAAACTATAAGAACATTAACATGTTTATTTATCATTTAAATTATTTTTCCATTGTTTATAAGAAATAACAAAATTTAACATAAAAATTAAATGGTTCTCAAAGTATTATAAAAGAAAATGTCTTAACAAAAACTTTGAGGAAACATTAAAATAGATTAGAAGGTTGGATTTATGTGAACAATATTAATTAAAAAGACTAAATATATTAACTTAAATGTAAACATTTAAGAAAGATTCTTGGAGATAGGATGGGTGGAGATGTTTGTATCTGTTGTGAGTGAGTAACAACAGATGTTAGTTGTATTTGTGTTACAATAGGTATCTCTTGCATCTCAACCTCCAGAGATCCTTTCTTTTTGTTTTTCTTTTCGATTGGAGGGTAGGAATGGAATTGGTTTTTATGAAAGTTTTTAGGCTCCACAGTGCTGGGATATGCATCATGGTCAATAGGAGGAGTGGGCTCAGCAACCCTCTGATGAAGATATCAAAGAACTGTTTTCAAAATATGTGTTTAACCTCTGTTGTGCTCAACTGACCTTTGAACAACATGATTAGTGTTTTGAAACATTTGTTTGACTCTTGGTCGACAGAGTTTTGAAAAACCTTTGTTTGAAACCCTTATTGGGTTAAACTAAGTTTTGGATAGAAACAGTGGCTCTTTGTTAAAGTCAAACAATGGTTTTGAAAATCAGTGGTCCTTTTGCCTTAGACAATGGTTGTCACACTTGAACAGACTTTTGAACCATTGAAACAGTTGTTTGACTCTTTTTTAACAGAGTTTTTGTTTTTGGTGATTTTGTCAATATTTTCTTGATTTTTAAACAAAGATTTTGGTTTTTCTGATCTTTTAGGACATACATTAAATAAAAAATAGAAATAATTTGGATTTTTCAAAACATTTTTCTTTCTATTATTAGGATAGAAGATAGATGCACAGGTAACCTCTATTGGTACTTTTAAATTACCAACAGTGGTTCCCTGCAGATGATGGTGAATGGGTCAATCTTGCACATGATCCAAAGCATTATCTGCATTTGGTGTTATCAACTATTGGAATGGCTTCTCGGGATTTGTCTTTGGTCATAAGAAGTTTTTATACAGTATCCAACAAATGTTTTTGACTCTCTACAAGTGCCTTCAGACTTGGGTTAATAGGAAGTTGACCATTCCCAACAAGATGTTGATACCCATGAGGATGCATGTTTACCCTTGGCTTTTGAGACTGTGATACAGGTTTTACATACCCGTAAGGCACCCTATTGCAAAGTGGTTGCCCATAGCGTCTGGGTAGTGCATTATGTGATATATAACAGTGTGATCAGACTCAAATCTTTTGGGAAGAGATTGGGTATTCTTGTACCAGGACCATCTTCCTTATGAAACTTGATTTCTTTCTTGACCAGTTTTTGTTAACATTATATGATCTAAGAGCTTAGCACTATTGAGTTAAATGGTTGCTTTTACCACAAATGGTGCACCCAAAAATTGATTCACAGATATTGTTGCTTTGATTGATATCAAGGGCTTTTAACTTGAAATAGTCTTTTACCCAGTGATTTGTTTTACCACAGAAATCACACAACATGTCTAGAATCTTGTCTTTCTTTTTAACTTTGTCTGTCTTTTTAGAAACAGGTGGTTTAACTTCTGTTTGAGAGTTGGTAATAGGAACAAGTTTTATCTTAGGTGGCTTAAGACCATCAAGGTTTGCGAAGTCAATTGGTTTGAAATTTTCAAGATTATCACATTCATCTGACCAAGTTTGTTTTAAAAAAACATATTTTGGTTTTTCAGACTTAATGGAACTTTGTGGCTTTTCAAGAATGACATTCTTGCCACTGGTTTCAATAACCTTGATTATTTGTCATCAAACAATTCATAGCACATTGAATTGTTGGTATTTTTGTCAAGTTTTGCAAGACTAGCAACAAACTTTTCATTGCTTTTTATTTGTTTTTCTAGCATCTTTTCATAATCAGAACATGACTCCATCCAGTTTTCATAGGTAATTTTGGTGGACTCCAACTCCTTTTTGCAATTATGATACTTTTCTATCATAGACTAGAGTTGGTCTTTGATTATGGATGCTTCATGTTTCAAGGTGCTGATTTCTTGATCCTTTTCAGTTTGTTTATTTTTAAATCACTTTTTAGTTTTTCAAAGATAATTTTACTAACTTGGACCTTTTCACGTAGTTTTTCATTTACCTACTTGATGTTAGGAAATGCTATAATGCACTTGTCTGAACACAATTCTTTTAAAACTTGAGGTGATACCTTGGAAACAACAATCTTCAGATGATCATCACTGATGAGGTTAGTGGTATCTTTGGGATAGTTTTTGGTTCTTTCTGCATCACCCTCTTCACAAACAGATGTTTGTCTCGGCCTCTCAGCAGTTTCACCACAGAGCTTTCACCATCAGAGGTTTCATTTTCTTAAGGTTCTTTACTTGAGGTATGATCAAAAGCCATAAAACATAAATTTACATGTTCATCACTATCACTTGCTATTAAAGCAAGAGTTTCATCAATTAAATTTTCAGCCAAACTACTCCAATCAACTTAACCTTGTGTGAAAAAACTGTGTTGATTTGGCTCAACTACTAGAGGAGCAGGAGTAGGAACAGTTTAGGGTACTGGAACATGTGATATGGGCATTTGGAAGTACTAAACTCGAGGAGCTAGTGCTTGGTGTTGGTGCATATTTGTGACAACAGCTTAGATTTGGTCTTTGGATATCTTGTAATTAGTAAAATGATAAACGGTTAGCGGGTTTAGTTTTGTAATAGTTAATTAGATGTAATTGGGCTGAACTAGATACTAAATAGTGCATGGTAGGCGAATTGGGCTTTAAACCCATTAGCAGTCCATGTAGGAAACCCTAGCCCAGTTGCATAACCTATCTCTATATAAAGGGAGGCTGTGATTAGGGTTTAGGTTGCTCAGTTGCTGGTTTAGAGAAAGAGTCTTGAATTGATTGTAAACACTTTGTGTTGGATAATCAATAGAAGACAGTTTTAAGGAATTGTGTTCGTGTTCTTGTTTATGTGAAATTTGATCTAGGGGATTCCGCACTCTAGATTAGATAGACGATTATGTGAAGATCCATAAGGACTAGGGAACCTACACTTGGATATTGCATAGGTGCATGACTTGCAAAATGGGCTATGTTTTGAACACTTGATGTAGGGGTATTTTGGGTATTTTGATACAAGTGTGTTTGATTGTTAGCATGAGGTCTTTGATTTGGATAGGTAATGACAGTTGCAGAATTTTGAATCCTACATTTCCTAGCAAAATGACCTAGCTGGTTACATTTAAAACACTTAATGTTGGGCTTGTCCAACCCAACTCTAGATCTCCCATTAAGTCCTGGATAACTCCTACCAGTTTTCTTGTAAAAACTGTTTGCTCTCACACTTAGTAGAGCCATTTGGTGCCAAATATCCATTTCCTCAAGGTCAATGGGATCAATGTGTTTAAGATCATCAAAAACAAATTATAAATTGTTGAGACTATGTCTATCATTACTTGCAGCAAATGCATAATTTGAGGAATATTGATCAAAGTTTATTCCTATTGATATATCAATAAAGTGATCATAACTCTGGTTATTTATCATTCCTGTTGATGAACTTCCTGACCTAAAAGTGCGCTGTTCCCGAATATATATTCATCAAACACTTTTTCAGTTTCCCGGGGCTTCTTTTTCTAGACAAGCTCTCTTTCGAATGTTAAGAGCTTTTCATGAAGCTGCATCAGTGTCATATATTTGAAATATGGATTTGTTCTCATCACTATGGAAATTGTATCCCATTTCTCAGGTAAAGACCTAAGAAATCGGTTACTTAAAGTTGATTTTGTGAACTCTTTATTCCCCAACTTCAATTCACTGATTAAGCACGAAAACCTTTTAAACTGCTTTGTAAGGGTTTATCCTTTAACATGTGTGAAAATCTCATATTGTTGGTTAAGGATCTCTTGAGTGTTTTCGAGAACCTCCTCCGTACTTCCAAGCTACTCTTTCAATGCATCCCATATCTCTTTAGCACTATTACAATGTAATAGGCCGGCATAGATATCATTCGGCAGTGCCATAGCCACAATGCTAAAGGCTTTCGCAGCTCGGATTTTTTTATAATCTTGCTCTGAGTAGTTTTCAGGCTTCTTTGGCTCAAATACATTTGGGTTTTCGGTACATGGTACCATTGGAACATGTGGTCTGAAAACCACAGATCTCCAACACCTTATATTTTGTTGAGATAGCATACGTTCCATCCTACGTCGCAAGATATTATATTCAGATCTGACAAGCATAGGTGGTTTATTGCTGAAGCCTGTGTTGTGGGAATCATTTTGTGCCATTTTCTCAAGTTCTTTTAAAGAAAAACAGAGTTTGTGAGAGACACTTTCTTAGTTCTTCACTAAACAACTCTGAGCTACGAACTTAAATTGGATCTTAGATGAGCTGATCTTTTTGTGTTAAACTGATTATGAAATCAAGTTTAAACTTGACTAGGCTCTGATACCAATTGTTAGTAACCGAGTTTGTTTGTTTGCAAACAAGTATTGATTATCACAAAATATTCACAAATTGAAAGTGATTATCAACGATTGTTTTTCATTAATCAACAAAGTTTCAAATGTTTTACAATTCGATTGACTCTATAGACTCCCCCTCAACAGATCATATAAACAAATCAGTTAATACAAGAGAAAATATGATGTGCGTGATAAATATATCACTAACAGGTGTGATCTTTTTTATACTAAGTATGAAAGCTTTGCTTAGTGATTGGCTGACGTCACTCTGATAGCGACATCTAGCATTTCTAAAAGAAAAGATTATCAAATGTTTGAAAACATCTAAGCTAATCCTAACATCTAATATAGGTTATACTAAACACTGATAAGATAAATACTGTTACATTGAGAAATCACTATCTAACCTATCCTCTGTTGCAGTTGTCCAAACATCTGTTTGGCCTAACAAATGTTTAGTCTTCTTCATCACACCTTTGGCTTGATTAGGGCTTTTGTCTTCAACAGATGCTAGCCTTCAACAAATGTTGGTACTCTTGAAAAACAGTTCCAAGTCTTTATCAGATGTTAGTCATGCTCTTGAACAAATGTTCTGAATAGGTATTCAAGAGTCATTATCTTTGGGGGGAGACTGGTTTAATCTTTTACTTAATTCTTGATCAGTGGATCATGCTTTGGTTTTTAGATATCATCTGTTCTTTTGTAGGTCCAACAATGTATATAAGTTATTTACACAATAACCTTGAAAACATGAAATGACAAGAATGCCCTCATGTGCAAGGCACATGACCTTACTTAACCATAAAATTTAACTAGGTAGCGCTGAAGGTTAAAACGTGCAAGATTTTGAGACATAAAGTACAAAACTTGCAAAGTTTTGCACCAAAGGACACCGCCTGTAAAATGGTGTAAACATAAAGGACAAAACTTGTAATGGATTCGGTTTAGTTAAAACTACTACGACTTGTGTGGAACCATGAGAACTCCTACTTCCCACGCGATTTGGGCCACCATTTTTTGCATAAACATAGATGAAAATTGTCGAGTCAGTAGTTATGTCTAATGTAAATTTTTGTACGAAGATGTAAATCTTGTTTATGCCCGATATAAGTTTTTGCATGCGACATTTTTAATACTTTTATTAGAAAAAAATTTGAAATAACTTTTTGGAAGCCCTAATTCCCATGATTCTCACAACTCAATGTGCTTCTCATTTGACCCGTACACTATTTATGTGTAACATCCGTCAAAAAAGATCTCCAAAATCCAACTCAGATTACAAAGCCGGACCCTTTTTCAATTAAATACAAATAAGAATTTTTAATAAATTTTATAATGTTTAATATGTTATTAATTAGCAACTGTCACGTATCGTATTCGATTTAAAACGGGTTAAAAACATTTAATTTGTAGAGGTTTTAGTTAGTTTGGTTGGATTTATATAATAGAAACATTAACGGGGTTAAGTTGTTAGTTAAAAAAAGTTACAAGTTAAATATTGTTTTTGTAATTAATGGAAACTATAAAATAAAATAAGTTAACTAACTCGGTTAGTAAACCTAGTTAACTCAGTTAGTATTCAGTAAATAAAGCTTGCTAACTAGGTTAGTTATTAGTTAGTCTCATTAAAGAAGTGCACTAACTAAGTTAGTGTTCTTAGGTTAAACGGGTTAGTGAGTTATACAAAGAACGAGGGCCAAACTACAACATATAGGAAGTTATTTAGAGGGGAAACAAAAAGAATGAAGGGGACGGGACTCGAACTCGGAACCCCCTCATTTAACATACAATAGATGAACCATTGGGCCAGTTCTAGTTGGCTTAATGAAACCAAAAACACCGTCTTTTTATAAACACCCGAAACGATTTAAAGGAAAAAAATAATAATAAGGGGCGGTCAGGGATTCAAACCTGCGGCCTAACCCGAGTCAAACAAACAAGTTAATGCACCAACCACGACATTCGCATGTCTTGTGATAAATACCATCCCAAAACACTTAAAAACACATTCGAACCAACTTGTCATCATCTTCTCCTTCGTTGAATGCACCAAGCGCGATCCGGTACCATTTGAAGATCCGACCCGTCTCTTCATCGTTTGATACCACGTCGTTTCCTCTCCTCTTGGTGCCATCTAAATCGTTATAACTGAGGAACCTAATTCCTATCATTAATCGGTCTTAATCACCCATAAAACGATCCCTTAACTTGGAATTTCAAACCTCCATTAATGAACCTTCAAGAGCTCGGATGATCATGACAAAATTTGGGGACCACAACTAATAAAACTCTTTTTGTTTGATTCTAAATTTCTTTCCATGTAATTCCCCACTTCCAAACTCCATTTACCTCTCTCCAATCTCACAGATTCAAGTGAAGATCAAGATTAGGGCTTGGAACTTCAACCTACAAATAAATCCTTCAATTCTCATTCTTTTCAGATGATTCCAAAGCTTAATATTGTTTATTTTTCATCCTTTAAAAAAACCTCTATCAATTTTGTTCATAAAAGGCTAAATTGTTTGAATTTGATTATAGTTGAAATTAGGGTTCTTCGTTCATAAAATTTGAAACTTTTAGTGTTAGACTTGTGTTTTGATGAAACTGAAAGTAGAATATTGTTATATATCATATTAGTATATTTTATATAAATTTTGGGAATTTTTTAGATATCAATTGGAATTTTGCTGAATTATTTATGTTTTACTCACCAGATAAATCAATTAAAAATACAAGATAATCATAAAGAAATTCAATAAATACTTTTATTGATTATTTCAAATTATATAAACACTATTGATTTTTATGGAATTTATCTATAATTTTTGGGAATTTAAAGATTTGATTTGGATTATTTGTATTTATATATATTTTAATCCTAAAAATACAAGTTTATCATACATAAATTTTATGAATAATCCTATTGATTTTTTATAGGTTATATAATGGTTATAAATTTTTTATGGAATTTCTCTATAATTTTTAATAATTATGTAATTAAAGAATTTGTGTAATTGTTTAAACAAATAAATCCTATTATGAAATTATTGTTTTAAAATAAAATTTGGGATAGTTATTAAATGTGATATATATACTTTTTAGATTAGTTCGATGAATTTATTTAATTATTGTTGTTATTATTTATTTAAAACTCATTAAAATGGTAAATATATGATTTTTCTATGTTAATAAATTCTAGAATTTTATAATTTTTGTTTTGGTTATCCTGGTTGAACAAGCAACATTTTAGATAATTTTAAGTCCCCCAAAAGGAGAATCCAATTTTCTAAAATCAATATGTTATCCTTTCGTTTATTTATATTGCGGTTATTCTTTAGATATAAACGTTTCTTTTCGTGCAGTGCTTTTTTGTGGATTATTTCTTCGAAACAAGTGAGTAGATCTATTACTCTTCCCTTTTATCATCAAATGTTTTTGGGGTGTATCATGTGTCACGTTTCTTACGCTTCTATTTAAATCATCAACATGTAAATCAGTGTGTCTATGTGTTGTGTTTTGTTTCTTCTTTCTAGTATCTATTGTTTTTTATTTCTAGTTTCTATTTTTTTTAGTATCTATTGTTGCATTAAGTGTATCTATGTGTTTACCCACTTTGTGTCATAGGTTTCTATTGTGGATCCACGACTGACTAGGTTCCCCACGACTATGGGTTGAACTTAGTATCGCCACCATAAGATTCGCTCTTTGGGGCGAATCTCATTGTTTCTATATTGTGATTGTGGTGAGTTGTTATTTGTTGTTGTGGTTTGGTGATTGTGGTGTTTATGGATGTTTCTACAACATATAAATTGCATGCTAAAATATATTTTTAAATGATTTATAAGTAAAATAAATTTAATAAGAAAGGAAAACATTTTATTTAAAATTTAGATTTATTCACCAACATTATCTTGACCAAAAGCCTTTTTATGCATGATACATGTATGTGACTTTGAGTGGACTTGAAGTTGAAGACACTTAGGATGTACCTGTAACATCCGTCAAAACCGGATTTACAAAACCCGCTTCGTTTATTAACCGAACAACCAGTTAAAAATTTCGTTGCGTATTTAATCCTCAAATTAATTTTAAACGATACATAATTAATAAGTGTATTAGAATATAAAATTTATACTTGAAAATGTATTAAAAATAGTGTAATAAAAATAAAACAAGGCTGCCGGGATTCGAACCCGGGTCAGCCGGGTCAGCCGGGTCAACCGGGTCAGCAAAGCCTTAACACACATCCCTCTAACCGCTCCGCCACTTGTGTTGTTTGTTAACATATTGAAACAATTAATACATAAAATCAATCTGGAAATCAAAACCCAGTTACACAGCGCGCCCAAATCCGCTCTCGCCGGAAATCCCGACAATTTCGTCAAACTTTGCCGTTTCTTTTTGTCATAACGTTTACATTACAGTAATATCGGTTATAACCGAAAAATCCATCAATTTCATTCATTACCTTAAATTTCTATTCGAAACCGAAAATACAATTCAAATCCGGGATTATACTTTGTTCATCAGTTAAGCTCACGAATCTATCCAACCTGCACTCTCTATTTTTGCTCAGAAAACTTCGCCGCAAGTCGCCGGAATTCTCTGTAAATTAACCGGCAATTTTCGGCGGAAAACCGAGTTCAATCCATCCTTTCTTCTTACTCTAAAATAAGATCTTAGAGCTTATACTGACATCACCCACACTCACCTTAAACCTCTGAAGAATCTCTGTCGAAAGAAATTTCACTCGCCGGAATTCTCTGCAAGTCGCCGGAAAATCGAGACTTTCATCTACACGGTAATTACCTCGACTTTTCTGTTTCATTCCATTATTATACAAATTCTAACATCACTCCGTCACCCAGAATCAACCCCAGACGACATTGCCGGATTTACTGTTTTCGCCGAAAAATTTCTGAAATTCCAGAAACTTGCTGTTAAACGGTATGATCATTTTTTAACCTACTGATAATCGTTACTCAGTAGTTCAATTTCACATCTAATCCCTCCAAACTGTTAATTGATTCTAACAGCCGAAGGTCACCAAAACAGAGCCGACGATCTTCGCCGGATTTCTGAAGAAGACGATCTGTTCGGTACTTTCTTTCCCCAAACTCTTCGGTTCAATACTTTTCAATTGTTCATCTTATTCATTAACCGAATTAATCAAGTAACAGTTAGTTAACCGATGTCTGTGTTTTGAACGAAGAAGACGAAGTTGTGTATGTTATAAGACTAATTAAAATCGATATTATGAACGGGTTAGACACACAGTCTAGCGGTGAACTGTGTGCAAACAATATGCACACGACGCGAGTTCGATTCCTATCAACCTTAACCTCTGTAATGAAAATGTTTTTTTTTTTAGAAACCGAACCGGGTTAACTCAGTAAGATGTTAAGCATAATAGAAATCAGATTATTTACCAAGTTAGACACACAGTCCAGCGGTGGACTGTGTGCCAAACTAAACCACAGGTCCCGGGTTCGAGACCTGTGGAGAGCACTGAGTCGATACATTAAATCTTTATTTTAAAATAAGTGATGTTCGGATTAACTTAATTAGTGTATAAATATAATTAAAAACAGAAATATTTCGGGTTAGACACGTAGCTCAGTTGGTAGAGCTGCGTGCACGCGTACGGGAGGTCTCGGGTTCGAGTCCTGCCCGGTGCATACATACACACAATAAAACCGGTCAAACAGTCAACGCTTATGGTCAAACAGTCAACGCTTATGGTCAACGGTCAAAAGTCAACATTTTTTTATTATTTTTATTTATTTATTTAAATTAAAAATCAATTAAAAATACTTAAAAATAACATTTTTAAAGTTAGAAAATAGCCTTAAACTCATAAAAATATATCCAAAAATACTATTAAAATTGTTAATAAAAATCCATTTATTTACATTACTTTTTCGTTATTAATTAGGTTAGTTTTTCCTCGTCGATCAATTCTCTAAACTCGTGCGCATTCAACATCATCAACCGAACGCACCCAATGTGAGTGAATCTCTACAAATTCCCCGTTTTAATCACGTTTTTGGGGTGTATCATGCGTCTTACCAATTATTATATTTAAATCATTGTGCATACATCATATCATGAACAAATGTGTATTCAGCTTGTATCAACTGTTGTGTGATTATTGTTTAGATTTAATTTATTATTTTCAGTAAATGCAATTCCATAGGCCGCCGCTCCCCATTACATTATGAGCGTTGAGCAGTTCCCCATTACATTATGAGCGTGAACCTGGCGTTACCAACATACGATCGGCTCCGTTTGATTGAGCCTTGATCGCACAGACATTTATCATTTTCAGTGCATACATTTATCATAGGCCGTCCGTTCCCCATTACAGTATGAGCGTGAACGTGACGTTGCCAACATATACAGTTTCATTCATGTTATATATTCATGCAAGTTGATATGCCATTGTATGCTATTGGTTTGTTTTTGTATGTTATTGTTTGTTGTTGTTTGATATTGTATGCTATTGGTTAGTTATTGTATGATATTTGTTTGTTATTGTATGTTTATTTACGTTTGTTAATATATGAATATTGCACAATTTTTCCATATTAAATACAATAAGAAATAAATAATAAATGTTTGTTAACAAGATTCACTCGCCAACTTTTGTTGATCCAAAAACCATTTTTACACATGATACAGGTGGAAAGGATGAAGCAAGGAACACATAGGAAAGTGCCTTAGAAGAAAATAATGAAGTTTAGATAGATGTATAGAACATGTTGTATTTGTATGATTTGATTGTATGATCTCCTTTAAATTGGAATAATAAATATGAAACATTATAATAAATGTCATGAGCTTTGATGAAAACCCAATAATGTCCCGATCACCTTTTCCGCTGCGGGTCGGGGTGTGACAGATTGGTATCAGAGCCACTCCTTTGCCGTTCGGGATGTTGGGGAAAAATCTCATCGAGGACGATGAGTCCCTTAGGGGGGTGATTGTAACACCTAATGGCAACCTTCCAAATGTGGGGCAAAAAACCTCATCGAGGATAATGGCAACCTCCTACATGTTGGGGCAAAACCTCATCGAGGACGATGAATCCCTTAGGGGGGTGATTATAACACCTAATGGCATACCTCCCAACATCGTCCGTGGACAGCAGAGATTCCTGGTTCATAAGTAATGCCCTACCTCTAAAATCACCAACGCGTTTTGGGCTTAATGATAGTGGATGAGAGGAGAACTCCACAGTTAAGCGTGCTCAAGTGGGAGTAGTACTAGGATGGGTGACCTCCTGGGAAGTCTCCACCAGGGCAACAAAAAACAAAGCCGTGAGTTCCTGGATAGGCCACCCATCAGGGGCAAAGCGGACAATATTGGTGATAACGAGGGGCAGGGGTGTTACAGATTGGTATCAGAGCTTTTGACTATAGGGATATAGGATAGGTTATTAGACCCTTAGAGCCTATACTATAGTTGATTAGATTTTAATTGTTTATGTGGTTACATGCAAACTCATGATGTTTATTTCCTTCATATTTATTACATACACAAATACATGCAAACACTTCCAATATTACATTTTGTGATACATAGTGAATTATACTTACAGTCAAACATACATACTTACATACATATTCATCATACATATTTCAATGTTCACATATTCAAATCATCTTCATACTTCCGTTATTCAAGATTTTGTCGCATTTTTCATTTTTCAAATCTCATCAAAGTGAGTTCTGCGACGGGCATGTAGTAACTGTAAGGGTACCAATACTGGTAGTCGGAACGTCCTGTCTAGGTTGGCATTCGTATAAATCCAATATAACGGACCAGTTTGCCTACCTGGGGACTAACGATGAGAGTACAAAGGACCTATTAGGCCAAAGCATGCCACACCAAACGTCGTTCGAACTAACCCCACTTTGAGGTGTCACCGTGTCCACACCTGGATACATTCCGAATATCACACGTTACATACTTATTTCTCGATTTTCTCCGGGTTTTAGTGTACGTAACCAGGCTAACACATGCGAACCATATGAAAAACCCGGTAATCATGGGGGCCCACATGATTACGAAGGTGAAGTATGGCGGCATGCAAGGCCCAATTACGAGCAAAGCCCAAGACATCCTATGGATGTAGTAGATTTATTATGCTATGTTTATTTTATGAATGTTCATTCCTAAATACGACACAGGATCCCAAAAACATCCAACTCATACTCTTCATATGTATTCCTTGTAGATGTCTTCTAATTCCGCTCGTAGAAAGATGAGAGCAGGAAAAGCTCGCGAGCGTATGGCTGCCCAAATCGCTCAACAAATGGCTGCCGTAATACCCAACATTGTAGTTCAAGTCCAACAAGCCCTTACCGCTAATCCCGTCAATCAAGAAGTTCAAAATGTTGTCAACCCTCCCCCAAATACCACTAAATGCACCTACAAGCATTTCAAATCCTGCGACCCTACAAAATACGAAGGGACTGAAGGTGTCACCGCTCTTCTCTATTGGTTTGAAGAAATGGAAAACATTTTTCTAAATTGCGATTGCCCCGATGATCGCAAAGTGCGATATGCTACCGGTCGTTTGCTTGGAATAGCACTTACATGGTGGAATACAGAGAAGGCCAAACGAGGTGTAGAAGATGCTATGACTTTGACTTGGGAAGAGTTGAAGGAAATCATGACAAGACGATTTTGCCCAAGGAGCGAAATCAAGAAATTAGAGGATGAGTTCTATTCGTTGAAACAAAAGGAAGGCAACCACACCACGTACAACAAGAGATTTCTCGAGTTAAATCAAATGGTCCCCAACTTGTTCACTCCTTTACCGTTTGATCGAGCATTACATTCGAGGTCTTCCTTCAAAAATTCAAGACTCTGTAATAAGTACCACACCTGCAACTTTGGAAGCAGCTATGGAGTTAGCTACAGACCACCAGCAAGAGGAAGAGTTTTCAACATCAACGCCCATCCTGTTGAAGATAATGACGGCCCAAACGAAACCACCCAACTAGTCCCCTTCACCAAAAATCAAGATTCAACTCCAACCGTTTAGTTTTTACGTTTTTCTTTATGTTATCTCAATTTTCACGTGTCTCAATTTTAAATTGGAAATTTATCCAAGGATCTTAATGCGAATTACTATTTCAGTTTTGTTTTTATACTGATTGATTTAACATTCATATCATCATATCTCACGACATATCACAGTGTCATCATTTAAAGAAGTTGAGCTGTGTCTCACTTCTACATGGACTAACCTCTCCATCATAACAAACGAGAGAGGTACTGTCATCATTCAAACATGTATAATATCAGAATTAAGACTCGAGCTTTGGTTGTTGTGTTTGCTTATGTTTTAGAGTCACATAGGACTAATCATAACTTACTGATAAAACCAATGAAAATTTGACGAGAATGGAACTTCCTATATATAAGTATTCTTGTCAAAGGATCAGAGGCATTATCAGGCGGTTATGAGAAGTTCCATGTAGGATTTAGTATTGTTTTGGTTGAAGTTTGTGTTATACTCTCTGATTTAGCATTCATATCATCTCATTATTTAAAGAAATTGGATTGTGTTCTATTTTTACATAAACTAACCTCTCCATCATAACAAACGAGATAGGAACTGTCACCATTCAAACATGTATGCTATCAGAATTAGGACTCAGATATTGGTTGTTGTGTTCTAGAGTCACATCATAGAACCAATCATAACTTACTGATAAAACCAATGAAAATTCGACAAGAATATGGTGGATACGCCGCTGGTACTTCCTATATATAAGTATTCTTGCCAAAGGATCAGAGGCATTGTCAGGCGGTTATGAGAAGTTCCATGTAGGTTTTAGTATTAGAAGTTTATTTTAGGATATAACCTTATCTTTCCAAACATATCAAAACTCTTGCGCATGAAATCATATTTAGTCAATCAACTCTGTTTATCAATATTCATTAACTTAGGCATCAAAAAGCGATTCCTGTAGCAGGGTACTCAACCCTTACAAGGAACGTTACCGCCTCAAACAAAAATTTAAACTCTTACTCCTTTCTAAGTATGTAACTGTCAAATTAAACACCATCCTTTTTAGACAAATATGTCACTACTTAAATTTCGGGACAAAATTTCTAAAAAGTATGGGAAACTGTAACATCCGTCAAAACCGGATTTACCAAACCCGCTTCGTTTATTAACCGAACAACCAGTTAAAAATTTCGTTGCGTATTTAATGCTCAAATTAATTTTAAACGATACATAATTAATAAGTGTATTAGAATATAAAATTTATACTTGAAAATGTATTAAAAATAGTGTAATAAAAATAAAACAAGGCTGCCGGGATTCGAACCCGGGTCAGCCGGGTCAACCGGGTCAACAAAGCCTTAACACACATCCCTTCAACCTCTCCACCACTTGTGTTGTTTGTTAACATATTGAAACAATTAATACATAAAATCAATCTGGAAATCAAAACCCAGTTACACAGCGCGTCCAAATCCGCTCTCGCCGGAAATCCCGACAATTTCGTCAAACTTTGCCGTTTCTTTTTGTCATAACGTTTACATTTACAGTAATATCGGTTATAACCGAAAAATCCGTCAATTTCATTCATTACCTTAAATTTCTATTCGAAACCGAAAATACAATTCAAATCCGGGATTATACTTTGTTCATCAGTTAAGCTCACGAATCTATCCAACCTGCACTCTCTATTTTTGCTCAGAAAACTTCGCCGCAAGTCGCCGGAATTCTCTATAAATTAACCGGAAAATTTCGCCGGAAAACCGAGTTTAATCCATCCTTTCTTCTTACTCTAAAATAAGATCTTAGAGCTTATACTGACATCACCCACACTCACCTTAAACCTTTGAAGAATCTCTATCGAAAGAAATTTCACTCGCCGGAATTCTCTGCAAGTCGCCGGAAAACCGAGACTTTCATCTACACGGTAATTACCTCGACTTTTCTGTTTCATTCCATTATTATACAAATTCTAACATCTCTCCGTCACCCAGAATCAACCCCAGACGACATTGCCGGATTTACTGTTTTCGCCGGAAAATTTCTGAAATTCCAGAAACTTGCTGTTAAACGGTATGATCATTTTTAAACCTACTGATAATCGTTACTCAGTAGTTCAATTTCACATCTAATCCCTCCAAACTGTTAATTGATTCTAACAGCCGAAGGTCACCAAAACAGAGCCGACGATCTTCGCCGGATTTCTGAAGAAGACGACCTGTTCGGTACTTTCTTTCCCCAAACTCTTCGGTTCAATACTTTTCAATTGTTCATCTTATTCATTAACCGAATTAATCAAGTAACAGTTAGTTAACCGATGTCTGTGTTTTGAACCAAGAAGACGAAGTTGTGTATGTTATAAGACTAATTAAAATCGATATTATGAACGGGTTAGACACACAGTCTAGCGGTGGACTGTGTGCAAACAATATGCACACGACGCGAGTTCGATTCCTATCAACCTTAACCTCTGTAATGAAAATGTTTTTTTTAGAAACCGAACCGGGTTAACTGAGTAAGATGATAAGTATAATAGAAATCAGATTATTTACCAAGTTAGGCACACAGTCCAGCGGTGGACTGTGTGCCAAACTAAACCACAGGTCCCGGGTTCGAGACCTATGGAGAGCACCGAGTCGATACATTAAATCTTTATTTTAAAATAAGTGATGTTCGGATTAACTTAATTAGTGTATAAATATAATTAAAAACAGAAATATTTCGGGTTAGACACGTAGCTCAGTTGGTAGAGCTGCGTGCACGCGTACGGGAGGTCTCGGGTTCGAGTCCTGCCCGGTGCATACATACACACAATAAAACCGGTCAAACAGTCAACGCTTATGGTCAACGGTCAAAAGTCAACATTTTTTTATTATTTTTATTTATTTATTTAAATTAAAAATCAATTAAAAATACTTAAAAATAACATTTTTAAAGTTAGAAAATAGCCTTAAACTCATAAAAATATATCCAAAAATACTATTAAAATTGTTAATAAAAATCCATTTATTTACATTACTTTTTCGTTATTAATTAGGTTAGTTTTTCCTCGTCGATCAATTCTCTAAACTCGTGCGCATTCAACATCATCAACCGAACGCACCCAATATGAGTGAATCTCTACAAATTCCCCGTTTTAATCACGTTTTTGGGGTGTATCATGCGTCTTACCAATTATTATATTTAAATCATTGTGCATACATCATATCATGAACAAATGTGTATTCAGCTTGTATCAACTGTTGTGTGATTATTGTTTAGATTTAATTTATTATTTTCAGTAAATGCAATTCCATAGGCCGCCGCTCCCCATTACATTATGAGCGTTGAGCAGTTCCCCATTACATTATGAGCGTGAACCTGGCGTTGCCAACATACGATCGGCTCCGTTTGATTGAGCCTTGATCGCACAGACATTTATCATTTTCAGTGCATACATTTATCATAGGCCGTCCGTTCCCCATTACAGTATGAGCGTGAACGTGACGTTGCCAACATATACAGTTTCATTCATGTTATATATTCATGCAAGTTGATATGCCATTGTATGCTATTGGTTTGTTATTGTATGTTATTGTTTGTTGTTGTTTGATATTGTATGCTATTGGTTAGTTATTGTATGATATTTGTTTGTTATTGTATGTTTATTTACGTTTGTTAATATATGAATATTGCACAATTTTTCCATATTAAATACAATAAGAAATAAATAATAAATGTTTGCTAACAAGATTCACTCGCCAACTTTTTTTGATCCAAAAACCATTTTTACACATGATACAGGTGGAAAGGATGAAGCAAGGAACACATAGGAAAGTGCCTTAGAAGAAAATAATGAAGTTTAGATAGATGTATCGAACATGTTGTATTTGTATGATTTGATTGTATGATCTCCTTTAAATTGGAATAATAAATATGAAACATTATAATAAATGTCATGAGCTTTGATGAAAACCCAATCATGTCCCGATCACCTTTTCCGCTGCGGGTCGTGGTGTGACAGTACCTTAGTAATGTATGAGATATTTGTTCGTGATTTATTTATATTTTGAATATTGTATGAATTTTTGTTTAATCATGTGTGACAATTTAATTTGGTGTTTTTAAATATTTAAACTTATAATAGTGTCATAAGATATGGATAATAATCATGCCTCATATCATATCCATTGCGTGTTGGAGTGTGACTATATATAGGGTGAGGATTTAGAGAAAACGCCTAAAAGTGTGAAAACAATGAGAGCGCCCCTCATCCGTTGGATCAAAACAATCTATATATTAGAATAGCGTGGTGGTGTTTTTGTAAATAACATCAACTTTACTTGGAAGTGCTTCATTAAGGGTAAAAGGGTTTTTTACTGCTCTAATACAAACGCCACAGTAATACATTCCATACACATCACTCACTTCCAGATGAAATGACATATTTATCTAAAACGCCATTGATAAAAAACGCCAAAACTTAATGATAAAACGTGTTGCAGATTTAACAAATAGATGCGAGCAAACAGTAAATGAAAGTTAATTATTAATATTTATTACAAAAATTTCCCTCCTAAACTACGTGCCAAAAAGATCATTATATAAACGACGCTACCATCACTTCCATTATCACTTCAATTGATGATACTAAAACGCCATCGTAACCAAAACGCTAAATTTCAAAAATAAAAAAACTCTTAGAGGAAGAAAAATGGCAACTATCGTTTCATGGAGATCGCCCTCAGAATCAGACGATTCGTAATCCGTTTTGACAACAGAAGTAGAGTGTTTGTTAAAACAATAAAAGCGATATTGAACTTGGAAGAAGTACAAAGGGGGATCCTAGCACTTGGCGTCCCTCTAGATAACCACTGTGATAAAAACACATACGGTTATAAGAGATTAACCAAAAACTTTGGACAAAACAAGTTTTCTGGACGAAACAAGGCAAATGCAAAATTGGACCCAGTCATCAGATCATGGCATTTTGATAAAGACACTAACATGGTGACCGTTATATGTGACAATGAGGAGCAGAAAGACTATATGCTTGAAAACATCATGACCAAGTAGGGTCTTGGGTTCATGGAGGAGTTACACAAAGCAACATGTTTGAACACAGACATGAACATAAAACTGGCGTTCTTGCATCACATGTTCAAATGGAGGCTTCAAACTCTTCAAGAGCAAGAGGCCAATGAAACTGAAAGTGATGACTTGGATGAGAAACTGGAAGAAGAATCCGAAGAAGAATACCATGGGAGTGAGGTACTTCTCAGACAAAATCCCTTCTGACAAAGAGTTTAATTTTTTTTTATTTTTTTCTTTTGTGTAATTTTTTCTATGTTTGCTATGTACTTTTCAAATAATAAAATACTATATTTCTCAAATTAGTTATAAAACGCCAAAATGCCACAATTGTAAAACACTAAAAGTTAATTAGTGTATTTTATCATATTTATCTATAAAACGCTTTTAAAATACAAAATGCCAAACTTAAAAGATGGGACGTGTTATAGCTTTAACAGAAAAAGTTGAATAAATAGTAACTACAAACGGTAACTGAAGCGATGAATACTTTATTATTAACATTTATTAAAATAAAATCCCGCCTAAACTACGCGCCAAAAAACTCTTATATAAACAAACATCTCAGGAACTTCCATTGATCACACCCAAAAACAAACGCCATGTTTTCTTGCCAAACCATTTACTTTAAAACGCCAAAAAATTTAAAACAGCCACAGATGGCAATTGTCGTTTCTTGGATATTTAGTATTGTTCACCATGAAGTTTTGCTGAATGGATTCCTGGTGAGAGGGATAACTCAATTGCTGAATGAGATGGACATATCTTCAAGAAAAAGAGACTTATGACAATGATATGTCATTTTGTGTGTTTTGTTCTTAGGAAGGTTTGGATGAGAAGAAGAGACCTATGCTAGTGTAAATGTTATTCTGGACTCAATTATTAAATGATGAAGAGTGGGATGAGCATGAAGATGATGCCCAAATATCAACCAAGCAAAAAACCCACTCACAATCACACCCCAATAATAGTATCCACAAATACGGCATCAATCTATGTCTCCAACATCCATAAAACAACTTCAACAATCAACAATAAAAGATCACATCAAAAACCAAAACGCCATATTTTGTTGAATGATCAGCTTAGAGTAGGGCGTTTCAGCTGTGTAGGGAAATCGGCACTTATCTAAGGAATTCAAAGGTTCACGGGACAAAAACTTCAAGAAGAAGAGACTGATTGCATTGAAGATTTGGATGAGAAATTGGATTAGCATTTTTAATTTCTTTTTCTTTTCTATTCTTTTTGGTGTCATTTTCTGTGGTTTGTTATCTAATTTTTAGCTAATAAAATACATTATTTCTCTAATTACTTATAAAATGGCAAAATGCCACAAACGCCAAACACCAAAACTATAATAAAATTCCTTTAATCACGTATTATTAAAAACTCCAAATAATTACTGAAATGTATAAGAAAAGGTGCAAGAGAATAGAACAAAAGGGTGTCTTACAAAAGTTTAATTTTTCCATCTTTATTTACTAAAACGCCATTAATATAGAAAAAATCAAACTTAAAAGATGGGAGGTGATATAGCCTTAACAGATATAGCTAAACAAACAGTAAACTTTATTACAAACATTTATTATATTAAAAACCACACCATGGCAATTGAATTTTTTTTATATTTTCAAAACCCCATAATTACCTGTCACATTATAGGTCTGCATCCAACATCACACGACAAGAGATATAAAAATAAACATAAAAAATATAATTACTATTGTTTTTAGTGCCAAAAACATATATCTACCTCGCGCCAAAAAAGGTCATTATATAAGTAGAACAAGTAAACAAACTGAAGACTTCACAAATTGTCTAAACATGCCACAAATTGTTTAAAACGCGACACAACTTAAAAAAATGGCTCAAGTTATTGCATGGAGTTTGAAAGGTTGAAGAGACGTTTCGTCCTAAAGTTCTCTGACACGAGAAGGGTGAAGGTCAAGACCATCAAGGCAATACTTAGTATGGATGAGGCCATTGAGAGGGATATTCTGGCCCTTGGGGTTCCAAGGGCCAACGATTGTGTAAGGACTCAAACGGTAATAAAAAGATTGAAAAGAAAATTTCCAGCAGATGATGATGATGATAGTGGCATTATTGTCTGTTATAAAAAGATTGGGGTTCCAAGGGCCAATATGTTTTATGTGACTGTGTTTTACGGGATTGTTTATGATTGAAATAGTGGCATTATTGTCTATTATAATAGGAGTATGAGTGAAATTCAAACCGTAATCCCGCATCTGCTATTGTATCCGGAGAACCTGAGAACAACAGCTACCCGCTGCAATATATTCAGCTTCACACGTAGAGGTTGACATGCAAGACTGCTTCTTGTATTGCCATGACACGATCCACCCTCCTAAGAACTGACAACCACCTATGGTAGACTTTCTGGTTTTTGCATCTTCCAAAGTCCGAATCAGTGAAAGCAACAAACTTCAAATCACTAGCAGCTGGATACCATAACCCAAGTTTAGGTTTCCCCTTCAAGTAACGAAGAATCCGTTTCACCGCTTTCATATGACTCTTTTGGATTCGCTTGATATTTGGCACAAAGACACACTGCGAACATGATGTCTGGTCTTGAAGCAGTCAAGTACATTAGAGAACCAATCATTACCCTGTATTGAGTTGGATCAACATCCTCCACACTCTCATGATCTGGACCAAGATTGTGATTCTCGCAGATAGGTGTGTTGAATGTAGCGTAGTCCTCCATTTTGAAACGAGATAAAATGTCATACACGTACTCCGTCTGATGTATAAACATCCCATCCTTCTTTTGTCCACCTTGCAATCCCAGAAAGTAAGATAGTTCACCCATAGCAGTCATTTCGAACTCGCTCTTCCTTACCTCCTCGAATTCATGATACATGTTCTCATCAGATGACCTAAAAATAATATCATCTACGTATACATGTACTAGCAGAAAGTCTTCATTCTTTCTATTAATGAAAAGTGTACTGTCAATCTGACCTCTTTCAAAACCATTTTTTAACAAATGTGCTGACAGTGTCTCATACCACGCCCTAGGTGCCTGATGCAATCCATACAATGCCTTATCAAGTCGATAGACGCGATCTGGATAATCTGGTTGTGAGACATACACCACTTCTTGGACTTTCCTGTAAAGAAATGCACTCTCCACGTCAAGTTGGTTAACTTTGAAGCCCTTGAATGAAGCAAAAGCTAGGAACAAACGAATTGCTTCCAACCTTGCTACTGGTGCAAACACTTCATTGTAATCAATCCCTCTTGCTGATTGAACCCTTTCACCACTAGCCGAGCCTTATTCCTTGTAACGACCCCTGGGTCATCTTTCTTGTACTTAAACACCCACTTGGTGCCTATTTCCTTCTCTCCTTCAGGCAAGTCAACTATCTCCCAAACTTTCAATTTCTTTAACTGAGCTAGTTCCTTTTGCATAGCTTCAACCTAACAATTATCTTTTAGAGCCATGTGAACATTCTTCGTCTCCTCTTGGGCAATAAAGCAGCTATACATACACTCATGTATCATCCCAGTCTTCTGAATGGAAGTAAATAAACAAGAACCTACGATCACACCTCTTCTTGTCTGAACACCTCTGTTTGCGCGTGTAGTAGCAATGGTGTGAACAACTAAATTTTCTCCCAGATTAGATCCAATCTCCCCTGAATGTTCTTATTAACAAACTGTAACATCCCAAAAATCCATATATATATATATATATATATATATATATTATATCAAAATGTTAAGATAAATTTATATGCAAACATAAAGATTTCTTAATGTGAATAAAGTTTCAAAGTAAAGAATAGTTTGACCATAATAACACAAACATCAAACTATAGGGGCCAAAATTGATTAAATTAGAAAGATATTAAATAAAAACTAAAAACACACACACTTCTGGTGTGTGTGTCGACAGACAAGAAGAAGAAGCAGGGGAAGAACCCTAGCTCACCAAAAATCAACAAATTAAAGGGGTAATCAAAGCCTAAGCTTATGCATGAATTAAGTTTGGTGATCATCTAAGTAATCTTATTATCAAGTAAGTTGAAATTTATGTACTGTGGTTTGATTAAGTGGGTTATGTGAAACACATGAATGTTTGATGAAATTGATCATGAATACTAACTAGTAACAACATGTAGAAGATGAACTATGTCTAGATTTTGATTGTTTTGATGATTTGAATAAAACCCATTTGAAGAAGAATGTTGATGATTCACTAAGATGTTATAGGATGATGTTTGATATATGATGTGTGTAGTTGTTGAATAGGATTAGTATTAAATGATGAGATTATATGAAACAAGTTGAAATAATGAATCTTAATATGATTTGGTAGATTATGCATAAGAACACTAGTACATGATGCTTAAAGTGTTGTACACACACCAAGTGTTCGACAAAATGCCTAATAAACGATTAATATGGCTTTACATAATTGAAAGTCAATAGCATATAAATATGATTGGAATTGAGCTTAATATGGGTTAAGTTGTAAAAAGCAAGTTAAGAGTAATACGGTTTGCTATAAATGAATAAGCAATCAAGGTATGAATGAATTATGTGTAGGATTGAAAGAAGAAGGAACTAGCTCGGAGACACGACCAAAAGCGCAAGACCAAGGTACGTTATTTACTCACGTGTAATTAACGTTTAAATGTAGACAGGCCATGTCATAACTTTGTAAAGGGCTAAAGATTGTTATTACCTTGATCATAGATTAGTCAAGTAATTGGTAAAAATGAGAACGTAAAAGTATGTTTTGTGTTGACTTATGTACAATGGGTCAACCGGGTAGAAACGAAAATGTGAAAGCATGACTTGAGTTGATTCATGTAAAAAGGGTCAATCGAGTAAGAACGGGCATGTAATGGCGTGATTAAAATGATTTATGTAAAATGAGCCTAATGGATAAGAATGAGAATGTGGAAGTACAACTTGAGTCGACTCAAGAAGAAAGGGTCGACCGGGTAAGAATGAGAAAATGACCTTGTGTTGACTCGATTAGAATGAGACAACCGGATGGAAAGAAGAAAGTTAAAAGAAATAGTTATACGAAAGCGACATAAGTGAGTCAATGATTTATGTTGACAAGCACTAGTAAGATTTATTTTTGGTCAAAGAAATGCTATAATGATTTTTTAGTTGTTAGTAATTAGTAATTTTTTATATTATACGTATTACTAATGAGAATGTTTGATGTAAAGGTGAAGCACATTCGTAGTGATGACGCTGGATCGGAACGAACACACTTCTTGCCATCTTTATGCTTCTGCATTGATAACGACAAACGGGTCAAACTACTTTTGGGTTTGTAAATGATAAATTTACTTTAAGATTACTTTTGAAAGAAGATGTATTAACCTAGGTAGTTAGTAGTTTTTGGTTCAATATAGTTAAAAGAATTTGTTAGTCACGTTTGTTGTATTAATCTCAAGGGCATAATGGGATATTTTGAGCTATCGTTTAAAAGTTCGAAATTTTATAGCGTTTCAGTCGTATAACTATTAAGGACGTTTCACAAACGGATTAGTAAAATCCTCCCCCTAATAGGTTCAGACTCACTATCACTTGAATCCTGTTGAGTTGAACTGGAGGAAGTTTCTGGAGCATTTGTCATTGATATACTCGATCTAGGCATGAAGTCACCCTCTTCATCTTCACTGATCACAGTTTGAATCACTTGAGACTCATCTGCATTGGAAAAATCAGGAATATGTAATGATTTAAAAACACTATCATGATCATATAATATAGCAGGACCACTCGTTGATTATTGAGGTGAATAACTTAGTGATTTTAATGTTAAACACAATCTCAACTTTGAAGCCCTTGAATGAAGCAAAAGCTAGGGCCAAACGAATTGCTTCCAACCTTGCTACTGGTGCAAACACTTCATTATAATCAATCCCCTCTTGCTGATTAAACCCTTTCACCACTAGCCGAGCCTTATTCCTTGTCACGAACCCTCGGTCATCTTTCTTGTACTTAAACACCCACTTGGTGCCTATTTCCTTCTCTCCTTCAGGCAAGTCAACTAGCTCCCAAACTTTCAATTTCTTGAACTGAGCTAGTTCCTCTTGCGTAGCTTCAACCCAACAATTATCTTTTAGAGCCATGTGAACATTCTTCGGCTCTCTTGGGCAATAAAGCAGCTATACAAACACTCATGTATCATCCCGGTCTTCTGAATTGAAGTAAATAAACAGGAACCTTCGATCACACCTCTTCTTGTCTGAACACTTGCAGCAGCATCACCTATGATGCTTTCAACTGGATGATCTTTGTTTGTGCGTGTAGTAGCAATGGTATCAACAACTAAATTATCTCCCAGATTAGATCCAATCTCCCCCTGAATGTTCTTATTAGCAAACGGATTAGTAAACTCCTCCCCCTGAATAGGTTTAGACTTACTATCACTTGAATCCTGTTGAGTTGAATTGGAGGAAGTTTCTGGAGCATCTGTCATTGATATACTTGATCTAGGCATGAAGTCACCCTCTTCATCTTCACTGATCATAGTTTGAATCAATTGAGTCTCATCTGCATTGGAAAAATTAGGAATATTAAATGATTTAAAAACGCTATCATGATCATATAATATAGCAGGACCACTCGTTGATTATTGAGGTGAATAACTTAGTGATTTCCATTTTAAACACAACCTCAATTTTACCAATTTTTATATTAAAAACCCTTTTATTCGGTGTTCCAGGCATATAACCTAGAAAGTATCCCTCGTCAGCTACCTCACCGAATTTTTGCTTATTTTTATTTCGCACAATGGTGCAGAGTAATCAAAATGGTTCAAAGCCTTTCAAGTTTGGTTTCCAGTTAAACAATAGTTCGTGAGATGTTTTGTTAAACCGTTTAACTGTCAAAACTTTGTTTAAGATATAACAAGCTGTATTCACAGCTTCTGCCCAGAAAAGAACTGGAAGCTGTGAATCAGAAAGCATAGTCCTAGCAGCTTCAATCAACGTCCAGTTTTTCCTCTCAGCAACTCCATTTTGTTGAGGTGTATAAGGAGCAAAATATTGATGTTCAATTCCCTTGCGAAGACAATAGAGATCCACAATCTGATTCTTGAACTCTGTGCCATTATCACTCCTTATCCTCTTGATTCGTGTAGCATGGACATTTTCCAATTTTGTAAAAAGATCTATCAGCATCTCTACTTCTTTTGTACCTAAAAAGAAAACCCATGAATATTGTGAGTAATCATCATTTTTGATAACTAAACAATAGTACTTTCCACATATGCTCCTTACGTTCACCAGACCGAAAAGATCCATATGAAGTAATACATAAGGGGCATCTATGGAATTTATTGTTTTGGACTTGTGAGGTTTCTTATGTTGTTTTCCTTTTTGACATGGAAGACATTTATCTTCCATGTGAAACCTCTGCACTGGCACCCCTTCCATGTGAAACCTCTGCACTAGCACCCCTTCCACTAAACCTCAGACTCAGATGCTTTTGACAATAAACATGCCACCACAGTAGAAGAATCCTTAGAACCCATGTCCATGACATAAGTGTCATTTCTCCTTGGCGCTCTCATCACTTTCCAATCATCTGGTATCACCAAACCCGGTTTCAACACCAAAGCTTTAGACTTAGTGAAGTGGACTGAGTGACCCTTGTCGCAGACTTGAGAAACGCTCATCAGATTGTGCTTTAGCTGCTCGACTTAGTTCACTTTGTCCAATGTGATCTTCCCATTGGTCACTTTTCCTCGACCTGTAATGTGCCCTCCTTTAGCACCTTCAAAATTCACATAACGTCCATCTATGTTTTTAAACTCAGTCAACAACCTTCCATCCCCGTCATGTGCCTGGAGCAGCCACTATCAACATACCACAAATTAATAATCCTCCTTAGCAGCTCCTTCACAACTCAACAAAAATTAGTTAGATTTGGGAGGGGGGGGGACCCAAGCCTTAACGGTCTTGGGTCTTCCAGATTCATCAACCACCGAAACATCCATCCAATATCCATCACTCGTAACTGGAATCTTGGATCTCAAACCTGATGGAAATGGTTTTTGATTTCCACTAGGTCTCTGGTCCTGAGGTTTCCTATACATGTTTGGACTTTGTGACTTTTGGAAAATTTGGTTTTGATTCCATGAATTTCGATTGTGATAATTTCTACAGCCATTGTTATAAAAATTTCGACTACCAACATTATGATATCGAGTTTGATGTTGACCTTAACTTCTGAAAATTACTTGATTGACCATTAAAGTTATTCACTCTTGGTGAACTACTTCTAGGTCTTTCATATCTGCCTGATGTAGATTCAGGCTGGAATCTTTGTTGATTTCTTTGAAAACGAGGGACTTGGTGAGTTCTTTTTTCAGCCTTAGCTAAACCTACTGTAACACTCTGTTGCTTAGGAGCAGATGTCTTTGGTGAGTTAGAAACTTTCTGCTCACCATCACCAATTTTTTCTGGTGATTTTTCTCTCTTTCTCTTTCTCACCTGTGCTTCATTCTTCTTGTTAGGACAGCAGCTAGCTACATGTCCCTTGTTGTGACGTTTGAAGCACGGTCTTCTAGCCGAAGACTTCTTAATTGAAGTCTCTGGTTTAGATTCATCAGGTGACGATGATGATGATGATGATGATGATGCCCTTGAAGGATCTTGTTTAGTTTGCTCAATTTTTGTTTTTTCTATGTTTTTATTTTTAGAAAATTGCACATTTGACTCACTTTCAATAACAATGGCCTCTTCTTTCATATAACTCCCTTTAACAAAATCAATTTTTTTAACAAAATTTTGCTTTTTATTCTTAGGGTGTGCATTCGTTGTTTTCAAGATCGCTTCCCTGTTATTATCCTTCTTGGCATGTTCAGTCACATCAACATTCCCTGATGTGGAACTACTAGGTGTACTTAACACAAAGTCTGTTAGCTCATCTTCATCTAGCAAGAAAGAATAGTCATGACCAAGAGGTGGTGGAACTTCATTTAAACCTTTGAAGCCACACTTGTCTTGTCATTACTTTTCTTCAAGCCATTCATCATGTGTTTCATAACAAAAGATGAATCTCCGACTTGATTCAATTTCTTTTCAAGTTCACAAATTTCAGTTGTGCTTCTGACAACCCTATGCATTTTTCAGAAATCTTTTTGTTTTCTCACTCATCGTATCATGAGCTAAGTCAATATCTTGAAGTTTTTCATTTAGTTTACAGGTTAAAATATTGATTTCTTCTTCATAACCCTTAATTTTCTTCAAATATAATGACTCATTTCTTTTTACGAAAAAGTTTGATTCTTTTATGCTCGAGAGCTCATTTACCAGACTTTGGTTTTGTTTTGTTAACATGCCAACTTCACTTTGCAGTTCACTACATTTTAAGCAAACAGAACTACTAGAGTTAGAATGTACCTCTCCTGTTGATTTGCTTAGATCGGCCATGAAAGTAGCAAATCTGCACCCATTTTCTTTTCTGCAGCATTTTGTTCTACATCAGATTTCATGTTTTCAGTCATCTAATCATCATTATCTTTTTCAGCTACCGTCTCTCCCTCTACTTTAGCATCATCATTTACTTCTACATCATCAACTAGGGCTATCTCAGCCATAAAAGCCTGTGTTGTATTGTCATCACCTTCCAGATGAACACTCCAATCATAAGAACCTTCTCTAGTAGTAGAGATCAAGGCCTTTGATCTAGTGTTAGTTGATGCATTCCTGTTACTTGAACCATGACTAGGAAAATATTGAAAAGATGAGCTAGAATGAGATTCATTCTTAGGTTTTTGACACACTCTAGCAAAGTGTCCATAATTTTGACAATTGTAACACCTCACTTTAGACTTGTCAAAACCTACAATTCTTTCCAACGAAGTTTGTGTCCGTCCTATTCATGAACCTCTTCACCTTTCTAGAGAGCATGGCCATCTGCCATTATAAATCCATCTCCTCCAGGTCATCAGGGTCAATCTGATCACAATATTCATCCAAAGTAGCAGGATCAGATATTCTTCCCTAAATGTAGTTCTCATATGAAGCAACGAATGAAGCAAGCAAGGCCGAATGATCTTGTACTGTTGTTATTATTGCTAGCTTTTTGTCTCTTTGCCTCTGACGATCCTCCTGAAGCAGCTACAGAACATACATCACCATCAGCATTTGCCACAACCTGCTCATTTTCACATGAGAGAAACGCAGTTGCTGAATTACTTGAAGCATTGTTAGAGGACGAAGAAGGAATCCCTTTATAAATTCTCGGATCTTGAACCTGATCATATCCAGTTTCCTTCTTCTTCATGTTGAGCTCATAAGCTCTTAGTTTTCCAACAACCTCTTCCAAGTCTTTATCTTCATAATCAACTTCACCCTTTATCATAAGAGTATAAATATCCCATTTGGCAGGTAAAGCATCTAGCAACTTATCGTTTATCTCAACATCCGTGTATCCCTCTATATCATAATTGTCCATTTTCAGACATTAGATGATAGTATCTCGTGATGATATCTTCAAGGGACTCATTTCTCATGCCTTTAAAGATAGCAAATTGCTTCTTCAGCAAGTCAAGTTTGCTTTTTTCATATCAGGATTTCCCTCATACCTCTTCTCTAGAGCGTTCCACATCTCCTTCGAAGTGGTATATCGCTTGAATGTATGTTTGATGCCATCAGGTAATGACATCTTTATAGCAGCTAAGGCCTTCTTCTCAGACTCATACATTCTCTTATCAGCCTCTGACATGTTTACATAGGCAGTGACACATTGTCTACCTTCAAAGTCATGAGTTTGATTTACGTACCCATCTTGAATACAGATCCACATCCGTATGTCCTGATATTCTATGCACGACTGAAATCTATCCTTCTATGTAAGGTAATTCTCTACCTATGACATCTCTGGTGGTTTGTTAGTCGTTCCTGCCTCATGCTCCATTCTCAACATTTCGTTCAAGTTTGACATATTCGACATTTTTACCGAACGGGCTCGCTAAAAACGTTTGAAAATTTGTCCAAAATGTCTAATTACAAAATTATACCGGTAGTCACGTCCCGGCAATACGAATCCAATGATGTATAATGTCTGAGGCTCTTTTTGTCCTGAAAATCACACGAGTCTAACCGTGCAGTCGGTTTGTCAAAATTGTTTATGGATGAAATTCTATGTACGGAAACATTTATCTCCGGTTAGGTCAGCTGGTTAACTTTCCACCTTCTCGAATTTAACTCGGAACAGTACCGAATTCGTAATAGTAACTCGGATTAACAATCCGAAATGGAAATTCGGAACAGTGATTCGAGATGTCAATCCAAGATGCTATCCGAGATGATGATTCGAGATAGTATCCGAGAAGCTATCCGAGATGATGATTCGAGATAGTATCCGAGATGCTATCCGAGATACAAATCTGAGATGATCCGAGAGCAACACCAATTGTCACACCCTCAATTTCCACTTGCGGAGTTTTACCGCGAGGCGTGTGAACAAACCAGAATCTGAAAACACTAGTACGTCGAACGACTCTACATGATTTGATAATACGTTTTCCAAAATCGTTCATTGTAGATTTTATATCAATTACCAATATTTAGCAGAGCATTAGTTTTAAAGTTTGAGCGGAAGCATAAATAAGTAGTGATGCGGGCGCCAACACAAACGCCAAAACAAATGAAAAATCCCAAAACAATATTAATAAATAAGACTCGATAAAGATGTCTTGTTCAATGCATGTGCGTGCACCTAGAGCTCCTAGCGTCCTGAGAAACATGTAAAGAAATAAGTGTCAACATTAAAGATGAGTGAGTTCACAGGTTTTCATAAATTCGTTTGTTCCGTTATAGTTTGTTTACTCCGTTATCCCCAACCCGGGATAACGTATCTGTTCCATTATTCCAATCCCGGAATAATAAGTTGTTGCTTCCAATATTCCCATCCCGGAATATTAAGTTGTTATTTCCATTATCCCCAACCCGGGATAATAAGTTGATGTTTCCAATATTCCAAACCCGGAATATTAAGTTGATTCGTAATTAAGTTCAATGTTAATATATATAGGTAGCTAGCCTAAAGTCATGTCATGTAAGAGTTCGCGATCGAAGCTGACTGTTGTGCCTCCGTTTTGCCAGGCCTATCACATGACCATGGCGGTGTTAGGCCAATTATTCACCCGTTGACCATACCAGGTCGGCTAGCGCGACTAGCTCGGATGGGGCTTGTCGGGCCCAGTAGTACTACTTATAATTCCCCCGCTATTTAACCCAAATACTAACGATCCGAGGAGATTGTCGAGGACTTAAGTGATAAAGCTGCTTAGTGACCATAACATTACATTAACATTAACTTAGTTACCGTATAGTTATGTGACGTTAAATTCGTATAACGTAAAGAGATTGAGTTTGAGAGTGTATACATGTTTCTCCCCCTGTTGTTTAAAAACCGGATAAAGTTAGGGGCCGTGAACTCACCTTTATTTGCTCGGTTAGTGTAGCAAAGATGTTATAAGAGATGGGACCGCTAGTTGCGTCCTAACAAACCAATTAATTACACGTCAGTGTGAAATCACACCAATACAAATTCCACACGCAATTTACTCACAAAGTGATACACACAAACAACATATCTAACACTCAAACATGCATGCAAGTATTCTCATGTGATCATAGTAATCAAACAACTTATCATGAACATATTCCAAATCCATGCAACACTTTAATGCTTAAAATCACCAATTATCATTTTCTGCTTAACACTCATTATTTAGCTGTTTTCTATGATTTTTATAAAATAGTTCTAACATTCCAAAAATTCCAATATTTCTACAGTAGGTGACATCTATACCATAGAAATTTATATAATTTTTCCAAGTCCTAAATCTTTACCAATTAACCATAAATATTAATTCACTAAGCTGCAGTCAGATTTACCGCTTTCTGACTGCAGTCCACGGAAGAATTTATTTAAAAATCACTGATCGTCCGATTAACAAAATTCCAGTTGGAGTTGCCCGGAAATTTCTATACCTAGTTGCTGTACAAAAATCATGACTCAACTCCCTACTGATTTTAAAATCCAACTTGATAAACAACCAACAAAATTCCAGAATTTTCACAGCTTTAGCTACTGATCTTGTTTGGGCCTTTAAAAATATCAAACGACTTCAGAAAATTATGAATCCAGCGCCATTAGATTCCTTATTCAAATCTCTACGTTCTAGACATCAGAAAATCCGTTTTTCGACAACTATCGACCGAGTTACAGCCAGATGAAGTCGGTTGTAACTATTACTCAGCAACCGATTCAGCATATCTTTATCATAAACTCGTGTAATCCCGTTCATGCAATTAATCTAGGCGATCTAAAACCGATTTCTAATCCTAGATTAATACCAATATCTCATCCATGCAAACCCTAGTTCTTACTTCTAGTTATTACAACAAAACACAGCCTATATGTATTCAGCTTTCAAACAACATTCAATCTAGTATGAACAATCCGAAACAATACAATCATCTAGTGTAAACATCATTAACAAACCGGCTAGCCTAACTTCTCGTTCAATCATGCTTGGCAAGCTTATATGTTCCGAAAACTATTATACATATAAACAAAAATTAACTCAGCCGATTTCATTCAGCAAATAACATCCGAAACAACTAACCATTCAAGCATATATATATCCGAAACAACTAATCATTCAAGCACATACATATCCGAACATGATCTTGTAATCAGAGATAACTTCTAATCTTTTAATAACAAGGTAAACGAACCGTGAATACGATGAGGGAAGATGGCGAGGGCTGCTGCTTGCTGCGACCGAGAGAAAGAAAAGCTGATCTCGCGACCGAGACTGAAAGGGGCTGAAGGTAACCGGCTGTTAGCGACCGAGAGAGTGAACCAGGCTGATCAGATTGAGATGATGAAGACTTCGGCTGCTGTTTGCTGCGACCGAGAGAAAGAAGCGAACAATGGAGCTTTCTGCGATCGCAAGTCTGCCGACGGCAATGAAACTCTAGGGTTTTGTGTTTTTGAATGAACATGCATGGGTTTGTATTTATAGGCGCAAGGGGGACAAGGTTACGGTTTGGTTTTGGTTTATGGCCGAGGAACTTGGGTGGGTTCGGTTTGGGTTTGAACTTGATAAGTTCGCGGTTTTGAACTTGATCTCGGCCGAGAGTGTTTTGGTTTAGGGTTTAGGTTTGCTCTTGGTTTGGATTTGATCTTGGCCGAGGACTTGACTTGAGCTTAAGTTTAAAACTTGTTACTCCTAGAGTCACAATGAATCGAAGTTGGTTCACGTCGCGGTTCGGTTCAGTTCGTGTACATATCTACAGTAATTATTCTTTAACCAAAACAATCACACAACACACAACACGTATTCATTTAATTCGTACACGTTCGTACACATAGCACGTAATTAGTTTGACAAGTATTACGTTTAAGTTATCCGAAAAACCCGGGATATCACATTATCCCCATGTTGAAAGAATTTTCGTCCCGAAAATTGAGTAAACGCGGTTTAGCATGTAGCGTACATGTTTAGAGTGCCACGCACAAAGAGTTAGTTCGTTAATGATGGTACGCAACGTTACAAGAAGTTCCCAAGTGCCATACACAAGAATTTCCAAGTGCCATGCACAAGAATTTTAGTCAACAATAGTACACGAAAGTATGAGAAATTTCCAGGTTGTCACATCATCCCCATGTTGAAAGAATTTTCGTCCCGAAAATTTAGGTACTGGTATCGTTAGTTTGCTGCTCAGTTGCAAAGAGGTGTGGGTATTTGCTTTTCATTTGGTCCTCTCTTTCCCACGTGAACTCCGGTCCACGCTTAGAATCCCAACGAACTTTAACGATTGGAATCTTGCTGTGCCTTCGAGTCTTGATCTCACGATCCATGATCTCAATAGGCTTTTCCACGAAGTGTAGTTGTTCATCCACTTGGATCTCATCCAATGGAATAACTAAAGTTTCGTTTGATAGGCACTTCTTCAGATTTGAAACGTGAAATACGTTGTGAACTCCACTGAGTTCGGCAGGAAGGTCTAATTGATATGCTACGGGTCCAATACGTTTCAAGATTACAAACGGGCCTACGTACCGTGGGTTAAGTTTGCCCCGTTTTCCAAAGCGGATTACACCCTTCCAGGGTGACACCTTTAGTAGGACGCGGTCGCCTACTTGAAATTCGAGCGGTTTGCGTCGTTGATCAGCGTAGCTTTTCTGTCGATTTCGTGCCGCCGCCATGCGGTTTCTGATTTGTACAATCTTTTCAGTGGCCTCAAGTATTAACTCAGGGCCTGTGAGTTGACTGTCACCGACTTCTGCCCAGCAGACCGGTGATCTACATTTACGACCGTATAATGCTTCAAACGGTGCTGCCGAAATACTCGTATGATAGCTGTTGTTATATGAGAATTCTACTAGAGGCAGGTGAATCTCCCAATTATTTCCGAAGTCCACCACGCATGCTCTAAGCATGTCTTCCAAGGTCTGTATGGTCCTTTCACTTTGACCATCAGTCTGAGGGTGATAAGCTGTGCTCATATCCAAGCGTGTTCCCAACGCTTTCTGGAGTGACTGCCAGAAGTTTGACGTGAAGCGAGCATCTCTATCTGAGATGATGGACGTTGGCACTCCGTGCCGGGAAACTACTTCCTTAATGTAGATGCGAGTCAACTTCTCCATCTTATCTGTTTCTTTGATAGCTAGGAAGTGTGCGGACTTAGTTAAACGATCCACGATCACCCAGATGGTATCGCAACCACCCAAGGTTCGCGGGAGTTTAGTGATGAAATCCATTGAGATCTGATCCCATTTCCACACTGGAATCTCAGGTTGTTGGAGTAGCCCCGATGGCTTTTGATACTCCACCTTGACTTTTGCACAAGTCAAACATTTACTCACGTAGGTGGCTATATCGGCTTTCATGTTGGGCCACCAATACGCAGCTTTAAGGTCTTGATACATCTTATCCGAACCCGGATGGACAGAGTATCGAGATTTGTGAGCTTCATCCATGACTAGCTCTCTGAGGTTTCCGTAGAGAGGTACCCATATGCGATTCATGAAATACCGGGCTCCATTGGGCTTTACTTCCCAATCGCGTTCCATTTTTCCCACTGATTCGATTTTGATGTTTTCCTCCTTAACTGCTTCCAACTGGGCGTCGCGTATTTGATCGGGTAGCCCCGAATGAATAGTGAGTTGTAGTGCTCGTACACGACGAGGTTTCAAGTGTTCCTTCCTACTGAGGGCATCAGCTACCACGTTAGCTTTACCCGGGTGGTACCGAATGGCACACTCATAATTAGTTTGACAAGTATTACGTTTAAGTTATCCGAAAAACCCGGGATATCACACCAATGATCCGAGATGCACTGTTCTGATTCGAAATGCAAGTTTTCTGATCCGAGATGCTTCACTTATGATCCGAGATGCAATTCTAATGATCCGAAATGCAACATTCAGATCCGAAATGCAAGATTTCTATCCGAGATACCTTGCTGATGATCCGAAATAGCAAGTTTTTATTCGAGATGCCTTGCTGTATATTCGAGTTCAACAACAAAACCCTATAACAACCTTCAAACTTCGAACCAGCCGTAAAAAACTATCCAAAACTTCAACTTTTTCTGCTGTAAATATTCTGAACCAAGCAAAAACAAGAGCCTATTGCTCTAATACCAATTGTAGGTCCCCTAATCCGTATGGATCTTCACAGAATCGTCTATCCAATTTAGAGTGCGGAATCCCTTAGATTAGATTCTCACAGAAATACGAGTTGGAATAGCAATCATAATAAACCCGATCTTTATTGATACTATATCACAACGATTACAATCAATCTAGATCACTCGAATTCGTCAAGCCAATCTCTCTACGAATTCTCTCTCAACTCTCTCTGAAGTGATTAACTGAGCAACCTTAACCCTAATGCAAAACTATCGTCATATAGAGACAGGTTTGCAACTGGGCTAGGGTTTAACCACCTGGGCTGCAAATTGGTCTAGGCCTTGGAGGGGTATGGTCCCAAAAACCATGCTCCTGCGCATGTAACCATACCCTCAACATCATAACTACAAGGATAACCTTGCGCGCAATGTGCAATGGTGCGCCTTCCTTTTAACCATATGGTCATACAATGATCCTTGCGCACTCAGCGCAACGGCAAATTAGACCAAACATCCATATGGTCATGCAATGAACCTTGCACACTCAGCGCAACGCAAATTAGACCAAACATCCATATGGTCATACAATGAACCTCGCGCACTCAGCGCAATGGAAAATTAGACCAAATATCCATAGTTCATACAATGAACCTTGCGCACTCAGCCCAATGGTGAATTACCCCAACACCAATAAGTCACACAACGAGCATTGTGTACTTGGCGCAACGGCAAGCTAGACTTACATGCGCAGGCTACTAGACCCTTCGCGCAACACACAACCCTCTAGTCAAGAATCCTAAAACCTTGCAAGGACAAGACAAACATGGGAGCACCTCATAGTTTTGCGGATAAAAGGATTTTATCCCTACTACTCTGCGCTGGCGGGAAAATACTGACAGCCTCGCAGAAGGGGTAAGCACTAAGAGGTGTGGACCATACTCAAGGGTACATAGTGGCAGAACTATGACGAATGGTTGCTTGGCAGGTTGCGTCTGACAACGTTAAATGAACAGTAAAACAGACGCCATATTGTACACCAACCATATCTACGCCAGTGACTGTTCCACCTTCTCCACTTTCAGCTGGTAGCAGGTCTGACGCCAGAGATATCCGCCCTTACTGTCTTTACATGTGGCACCATTCAACGCTCGACAGACCACACCTCCTGACAGAAGACATTAATTCCCCTGCAGGGGAGATTTAATGTCTGATGCAGAGGGACAAAAGGGATATCTGTCACACCCCGACCCGCAGCGAAAAAGTTGATCGAGGCATGATTGGGTTATCATCAAAGCTCATGACATTTATTATAACGTTTCATATTTATTATTACAATTTAAAGGGAAACATAAAATCATAATTACATCATGTCCTACACATCATTCTAGAACTTCATTATTTTCTTCTAAGGCATTTCCTATGTTTTCCTTGCTTCATCCTGTTCACTAGTATCATGTGTAAAAATGGTTTTTGGATCAACAAAAAGTTGGCGAGTGAACCTTGTTAGAAAACATTTATTATTTATTTCTGGTTGTATTTTATATGGAAAAATTGTGCACTATTCATATATGAACAAACGTAAATAAACATATACGATATCACACAACAACAAACAATAATATACATTAACAAACCAACAGCATACAATAACATATCAACTTGCATAAATATATAACATGAATGAAACTGTGCGATCAAGGCTCAATCAAACGGAGCCGATCGTATTGCATGTACTGAAAATGATAAATGTCTGTGCGATCAAGGCTCAATCAAACGGAGCCGATCATATGTTGGCACGCCAGGTTCACGCTCATAATGTAATGGGGAACATGCTCAACGCTCATAATGTAATGGGGAGCGGCGGCCTATGAAATTGCATGTACTGAAAATAATAAATTAAATCTAAACAATAACCACACAAACAGTTTATACAAGCTGAATACACATTTATTCATGATATGATGTATGCACAATGATTTAAATATAATAAATAGCAACTCGTATCCCACGAGGAACTGATGGGCCTTAAATGAATTGTTGCACTGAAATGACAAAATGTAACCACACATAATCATACCAATTAAAATACACATTTGATCACGTTACGATGTTAGCACGAGTGTTAAAAGGAATAAATAAAACATGTACGACACATGATACACCCCAAAAACGTGATTAAAAAGGGAGTTTGTAAGGATTCACTCACAGTGGGTGCGTTCGGTGAATGATGATGAATGCGCACGAGTTTAGAGGATTGATCGTCGAGGAATAACTAGCCTAATTAATAAAGAAAAGTAAGGTAAATAAATGGATTTTATTAACAACTTTAATTGGATTTTTGGATATATTTTTGTGAGTTTTAGGCTATTTTCTAACTTTAAAAATGTTATTTTTAAGTATTTTTAATTGATTTTTAAATAAAATAAATAAATAAAAATAATAAAAAAATGTTGACCTTTTGACCGTTGACTTGTTGACCGTTGACCGTTGACTTGTTGACCGGTTTTATTGTGTAATTGTATGCGCCGGGTGAGGCTCGAACCCGAGACCTCCCGTTCGCGTGCACCCAGCTCTACCAACTGAGCTACGTGTCTAACCCGAAATATTTCTGTTTTTAATTATATTTATATACTAATTAAATTAATCCGAAAATCACTTATTTTAAAAACGATTTAATGTATCGACTCGGTGTTAGCCACAGGTCTCGAACCCGGGACCTGTGCTTTAACGTTACACACAGTCCACCGCTGGACTGTGTGTCTAACTTGGTTAATAAACAGATTTTTATTATACTTAACATCTAACAGAGTTAACCCGGTTCAGTTAAAAAAAAACATTTTTATTACTGCGAAGGTGCGTGTGTCAAGAATCGAACTCGGGACGTGTATGTATTTGTTTGCACACAGTCCACCGCTGGACTGTGTGTCTAACCCGTTAATAAAACTGATTTTAATTAATCTTATAACATAACTGAACTCGTCTTCTTCGTTCAAAACACAGACATCGGTCAAAGCAACTGTTACTTGATTAATTCGGTTAATGAACAAAATGAACAATTGAAAAGTATTGAACCGAAGAGTTTGGGGAAAGAAAATACCAAACAGATCGTCTTCTTCAGAAATCCGGCGAAGCTCGTCGGCTCTGTTCTGGTGACCTTCGGCTGTTAGAGTCAATTAGCAGTTTGGAGGGATTAGATGTGAAATTGAACTAATGAGTAATGATTATCAGTATGTTTGAATGATCATACCGGTTAACAGCGGGTTTCCGAAAAATCCAGAAGTTTTCCGGTGAAAACAGAAAGTCCGGCAATGTCGTCTGAGGTTGATTCTGAGCGATGAAATGGTGTTAGAATTCGTCTTATAATGGAATGAAACAGAAACATCGAGGTAATTACCGTGTAGATGAAAGTCCCGGTTTTCCGGCGACTTGCAGAGAATTCCGGCGAGTGAAATTTCTTGCGACAGAGATTCTTCAGAGGTTTAAGGTGAGTGGGAGTGATGTCAGTATGAGTCCTATGATCTTTTTTTTGGGTAAAATGAAAGGATGGATTGAATTCGGTTTTCCGGCGAAACTTTTCGGTTAATTTACAGAGAATTCCGGCGACTTCCGGCGAAGTTTTCTGAGCGAAATGATGAGTGTAAGTTGAATAGATTCGTGAAATTAACTGATGAACAAGGTATAATCCTGGATTTGAATTGTATTTTCGGTTTCAATAGAAATTTAAGGCAATGAATGAAATTGATGGTTTTATTTCGGTTATAACCGATATGGCTGTAAATGGTCCGTTATGACAAAAGAAAAACGTCAATAATTGACGAATTCGTCGGGATTTCCGGCAAGAGCAGATTTAGGCGTGCTAGGTAACTGGGTTTTGATTTCCAGATTGATTTATGTATTAATTGTTTCAATATGTTAACAAACAACACAAGTGGCGGAGCGGTTGAGCGCGTGTGCGTTAAGGCTGTGTTGACTCTCGGCTGACCCGGGTTCGAGTCCCGGCTTCAGCATATTATTTTTAATTCACTATTTTTAGTACATTTTCAAAAATAAATTTTATATTCTAATTTACTTATTAATTATGTATCGTTTAAAATTAATTTGGGCATTAAATACGCAACGAAATTTTTAACTGGTTGTTCGGTTAATAAACGAAGCGGGTTTGGTAAATCCGGTTTTTGGCGGATGTTACAATATCTCTGGTCGCCTGTGCTGGGCCCAAGGCCCATCAGCCCATCTCCTAAGCCCACTTACTTTTATCTATAAAATAAGTGTTGATACACTTTTGTGTCTGTCGCTTGTTCTTAGTTACGTTAGTAATTGTACGGTCTTTGTTTATCGTGTCTGTATAGTTTGGTCATGTCAACCAAATCAAGATATCCTCCTATCTTGATTCAGAATGATGTTTAGTTTGTTCATGCGAGTGATAAGCGCTTCGTACAAGCAAGTTACTTGCTCGTACGAGCCATTACATGCTCGTACGAGCCATTACATGCTCGTACGAGCCATTACATGCTCGTATGAGTGACCCTGTTAACAAGAAGATTGTTTGTTCGAACGAACGACTTATTCAATCCTATGAGCAACCATTTCTGAATGTTCTTAGTGTCTTTGTAGTACTTCATACGATAAGTGACATTCTTCGTACTATTACTGAGTGTTGGTACTATATATATAGACATGCACTTAACAAACAAAGTGTGACTCTAGGGTGAGACACTAAGGGGAGCACAGTATGAGCATAGAGTGAGAACACTGAGAGTGTATAGAGAGATAAGCAGTTTATTCAAGATTGTATGTACTGGGTCTTTCTACAAATCTATATAGTGAACATTTGATGATATATCTCTTGTTATATTGGTTGTGCTCTTGCTTTTTTATGTATATACACTTGGATTCCGCACTCACGTGTGTGTTAAAACCAAACTTTTCCTACAAGTGGTATCAGAGCTTTGCCTCTCTTCCTTGTTTAAAACCAAACTTAGTGTTGTGTCTGAGCTAGTTGCGAGGGTTTCTGGAAGTGTTCTTGAACTCATAACAAGAAACTTAAGAGTTAACCAAATCTCAGGAAATTTAGGTAAAACTAGTTATATCAAGAAAATTTTTATAAAAACCTTGTTAGAATACATGGAGGCATGTTAGGATACGGTTTTCTTGAAATTTTCTATAAAATTTCAGATTGGATATACTTGCCGGAAAACTCACCGGAATATTCCTGTAGGGTTGACCAAATCTCAGGACTTGACTGTTTTGACTGAAAAGCTGGCATTGGAATGTTTGTCTTTTTAACCAAAATTGTGTAGACAACTGACCACTTTTGAACAAACTCATAAACAAGTCTCTGATAGAAAAGGAAATTTTCACCAACCAACCTGTAAAAAGATTCCTTTTGCGAAAAACCAACATCTGCGAAAGACTCCGTGCCAATAACTCATCTGCACGAAGGAGTAGTTGTTCGTACGAAGGAGAAGGTGTTTGTGCGAAGAACAAGTTGTTCGCACGAACAAAGAGTTGTTCGTTCGAAGCATAAGTGGTTCGTACAAAGAACCAGGTTCATACAAAGCATAATCTGTTACTCGTAACCAATTTTTCAATACTTTATGGTTTTGTTTTTAATTGTGAACTTTAACAGTAGACTTTTATTTCAAGATTAATTTTTGAAATTTTAAGTTGATTTTCATAAACAAGCAAACAAAATGGGTACAAATCCTTGGGATTGGGGGTGCAGTTCAAGTACAAGCCAAGATTCATCACAATCTAGCTCCGCAACCTCATGGGTAAACTCTCTAATACCTCCACAAACAATTACCGCTGGTCAATGGGCTTTTCTTACGAATCAAAATCAAAGTGTTCAAACTCTTCTCCTTAGCGAAAGTGAAACTGGAAGTAACAACCGTCCACTAAAGTTAAATCATATGAACGATTATCCTTCATGGAAAAGTCGTTTTCATACGTATGTTCTTGGTCAGAATACCGAGTTATGGACATGTTTTACTTCTCCGTACAAAGAATCTCTCGAAGAAGTTGCATCAAATTCAGCCTCTTTAACCAAATTGGATGAGAATGATAAAAGGGCCTATGATCTAGAAAAGAAGGCCTTTGCCATTCTTAAGCAAGCTCTTCACAAAAATATTTATCATCAATTTATGTATTGTACAACTACGAAGAGCTTGTCGGACTTGTTAAAACAAGAGGAGAAGGAAATGCAGCAACGAGAAAAATTCGACATGATCTTTTAAAGGAAGAGTTTGAAGGGTTTCTGTTTAGGAATGTGAAACACTAAATGATATGACAACTCGTTTTTATCATTTGCTTAGTGAGATGTACTCAAACAAGGTTATCGCATCACAACAGGAGATTGTTATGCGCTTTGCTGATGCCTTGCCACCTAAGTGGAGTCAATTTATTGAATTGCTAAAACATACAGGTGTGATGGATGTGATCAGCATTTACGAATTTGTTTAGAAACTTGAAAACAAAAATGAAGAAGAAATTCGCAAAGCAAAACGAGTTCAAGTTCCACAAAACCGAGAAATGTATTTTGGAGGCATTAACCCAGGAATAAGTATAATTCAACAATTGAAGCTACAAACATCATTCAAGTCAAATTCAAATCCTTTTCTACCGCAAGTTAAACCAGATCAGTCTGTTGGTTCAAGTGCTCAAGTTTATGAACAAGCTTTTGATCCAAAAGCCTTTCTTCCTCTACCTCAAGATATTAGTTCAACTCCTCAAGCTTATGAACAAGCATTTGATCCAAAAGCATATCTTCCTCAACCACAAGTTGTTAAACCACAAGTTCAACAACAAGCTTTCTATGGTAAAAACTTTCAACTCTCAAATTCCAACAATGTCAGACTTGATACATCAAACCTTTCTAAGGTGAATGTGGAAGTTGCCCGGGAACACATGGAGCTTGTAAACACTTTGGTGAGCTCCTACTGCAGTTAGTAGCTGGACAAATTGGTAATATCAATTTAACCAGTGAAGACTATGCACAAATCGATAAGGAGCAGATGGAGTTAATTGATATCAAATGGGCATTTGCAAGTGCAGTAAGCAGGGCAAAATATTTTATGGAGAAAACAAGAAGAACTAATCTGGAAAGCAACAAGGATACTCCATACGGCTTTGACAAAAGGAAAGTTACTTGTTTCAACTGTAGAGAAAAGGGGCATTTTGAAAGAGAATGCATGAAGCCTTCACAGCAAGGGAATCTATATCCTTTCAATAGAAATCAAGTTACTAACAATGAAAGAGCAATGGCTCATACAAACAATTCCAACCGAGCGTTAGTACTTCAAGCAGATGAAGGATGTGATTGATCTGTTCAATTAGGAAAAATGGTGGAGGAGGAACTGCATACTATGCTTAAATTACAAAAAGTAATAACGAAGGAGAATCGTCCAGAAATAATGACAGTTCATGGGATAGCAGTAGTTCAAATGAAGTAGAATTGACTTCTAGTGAAGAACGATCTGAAGATGTTAATGCTGAAATAGATGAGGTGATCATTGAAACCAAATCAACGGATAGCAACGAAGAAGATTGGAGCATGAAACTAAAGAACCATCTGATTAGTTTTCCAAGCATCTCTCATCAATCGGATCTTCCACTCTTCGTATAGCATTCATGACCCGTTTGGATTGCCAATCCTGTCAGGTAAGTTTCGATAAACCTATTATGTCCAAGTGTTTTGAATGTATAGCTTTAAAAGCTAAATACTTAGAACTCGAAAGAAAATTTGATCACACAAAGAAGCATCATCAGAGTTTGATTGTAGATCTGACGAAGTGCACTAAGGCAAACACGGCTCTTAAGAAAAATGAAAAAGAATTTAAAACAACAATTGAAACGTTAAAGAAAGTTGTTTCTGAATTATCAAAGAATGTTTTGAGAAAACAAACATCCATTAACAATTATATTAACATGCTTGAAGAAATAAAAAAGGAGTTAGCATGTGCAAAGTGTGAACATGATGCAATCAAACTCAAGTTGGACAGTTACTCCAACTCAAGATATGTTTCGGATCACATCATTGATGTTCAAAAGAAGAAAGGTGATGTGAAATGCATAGGTTATCAGGTTTGTCCCCCTTCGGTTAGGCACAATTACACCAAAATGCTAGATGATGAAGATATGCCACAGTATGAACATCGTTCCATTTGACCTAGCTGAATTTACAGCTACTCTCGGGTTCACTAAGGGCACATCTTCAAGTCAAGGTCAATTGGATAACATCAATGACTCAAAGTCTATGGATGATCAAAATCCTCCCGTTGTTGAGGATTATGATAGTTCGAATGACGAGTCGGATGAGGACAAACCTAAGCAATCTGATGCGGTAACAAAAGAGGAAAATGTATCTCATAAAAATCACATTCTCTGTGATCCTCCAGCGAAACCATGTGTGACTGCCAATGTCAAGCTTTCTGAAGCTCATGTTGAAATCTGTGAAAGCATGAACTTGCTTTATACGTTGATTGGTTCCGACAAAGTTTATTCAAACAAATATTTTCCCATTAAAAATGTCAATTAATCCTTGATTAATAAAGTTTTCGAGGATTCTACTAGTAAGTTTTTGGGTAATTCGAGCCCAAGAGTTGTAGTGACTCAGTGTGCTCTTCTCCTAAAAACCTAAGTTAGAAAGAAATCAAAGAAATCAAAATCACGCTAAGCAGTGAAATGGAAAAAGGAAACAGAGCCAGTACAAGAAGAAATTCAAAATGTGAACTTCATGAAATCCGAGGGACTCATAAATTTGAATCTTTTGAAAAAAAATCCAACACGGATTTTGTTAAACAAAATAAAATTTTAAAGAGAAACAGTCAGAACAACTACACACAACACACAAATTGTTGTAATGTAGGACCAAGTCTCTCAAGATCACAAAGTTCATTATCAGGCTACCACATTTATAATACTCAGAGGTTTGTTGAGTGGAGATCATGCTTTGAGTTTGGTAAGTATGGACACATTGTCAAAAACTGTCCATATCTCACAAAGGGAAAAGAAAAAATTTATGCGCCCCATGATAGATTATACCATACAAAATCTTTTTCGCCAAAACTAGAGCCTCGTCTTTTTAAACAAAGAGAAATGAAGCAGAGAAAGAAACAACAAAAGGCTGTCGAAAAGGCTTTAAAACCGAAGGTTGTCCAAACACAATCAAATGTTAAAACTAAGAAATAAAAACAGATTTCAAAACCAAAACAGGTAATTATTTCAGGGGGAGTACAATCCATTCCGAATAATCGGGAAAACGAGGTTCCAATTCTCTATAATGTCGAACAACCCAAGTCAATTAAGGCTTGGGTCACCATCTCCAACTAATCTTTAATGAGTGTGTAGGATGTTCCAGGAGGAACTATTGATAATCATAGAATTGTTGATAGTGGAGCATCCAGGCACAAGATTGGCGACATGCAACTCCAAAACATCGTTATATCCAGGAGTTGTTACCTTTGTTGGAGAGAAAGAGAAGATGATGTCCGATGAGTAAAGAAAGTTTGGTGAATGAAGTTGATAACTTCGACAATATGAAAAACGACCAACAATTTGTTTGTTTAAAGCTTGGATCGGATCCTCCAGATAGATGCAATTGAAATGTACGCGCCTGCAGCACGTCAGAATATTATCAAAGATTCATGTCTTATATCTTCCACAAGAAAGTCAAATCCTACATGATGATCGTGCAGTATACATTTCGCCACGGGTGTGATTGAAGAAAATGTGTGCGGATGTCTTGGAATGGTTTGAACAATCGCACACTACTTCTGAAGGAGAAAGACGAAGACCTTTGCTGGTGCAAAAACATATGGCCAACATCATGTATGGACCATCCAAAGATGATGTGTACAAGCTTCTCAACATGCTCTCTTGCTTCTTACCAGTCGGACCCAGAGGTATATAATCTTGTTGCTGTGAAGAGATTTCTTAGTTATATGAAGTAGCTGCATAATCGACCTTGAAATCCACACCGGGTGGATATTCAGTTGGGAGAGCACACAGATTCTTGACAATGCATAGAGAAATTGCAGGATTACGGTTTAAATTTTCTAATCTCTTCTATCTGTGTTGATATTTAAGCTGCTTTAAAGATTTCTAAAATCTTGAACAGCACTCCAGATCAAACACATTGATCTCGAATATCACCTCACACGTGATTGTTTTAATATGAAACTCATCAATGTTGTTTTGATCCACACCGATTACCAATGTCCCAACTCATTTTTCCAAAATTTTGATAAATCATTTTTATTATATTAATTTTGGTAAACAGCATCGAGGTAAAACATGAGTTAATCCACATTGGAAAATAGTTTTTGTGAATATTTTTCTTGAAGGTAATCCAAAACGATGTATTTAAGGACTAAATTTACTTTTTGCATTTTAGGGGAAGTAAATTCCAATCCAAATACAAAAACATTTCAAAACGTCAAAAAGGACAAAAACATGAGAAAAACAAAAATGAGTTTCCTGGCAAGAAAAAGAGAAAATGATAGCAAACTAGTGGTATGTCAAAACCTCTTTGAACCTAAAATGAAAGTGTGCACAAGGCGATGAAAGTAGCTTTATATTCAATGTATCGGTAGGCTCACAATCATTTCAAAGTGTGCACAAGGCGATATAAACATAATCGACTGAAAACCAGGTGTGAACCATTCATTAGCATATGGTCTTGGTACCGAAATTTCGTTTGATAGTATGCCGAGGTTCTGAGATATGCGGTCTTTATGCTTGTTTATCATCTGGATATCATGTTTGAATCTTTTACCAAAAAATAACGAGGACGCAAGTCTAGAACTTCCATGATACCATACATACGTGTAAATATTGCATACGACCATCAATAAGTGATAAACATATCACATCCACCCAAACAATAAGTGATAATATATCACAGCCTCTTTGTCGGTACGTTGGTACTAACATGTTCATGGACTTACTCCTGTTCCCTGCATGCATTTGAAAATCAATTTCCTCATCAATAAGTGATTTAATCACATAGGGCTTGTTTTCATGTAAAATAAGTGAGTATCTCACAATCTATACGTCAAAACAGATGATAAACAATATACTCACCGGTAAGATTTTCTCTCGTGCATGTCTTGATACGGGAATGTGTCCTGAGTGGATGAACACCGATCGGTAAGTATAAATCATACATAAATCGTATCCCCTAACCGCGAGTACATCTGATAAGTTGAGCTTATGTGGACAACAATACCGATAATTGTTATAGAGTACTTATCTAAATACTAATTAATTGAACCACAAGTGAGTTTTGGCATGACCGTATACTAATATAATTCTCTTACCCACAAAATTCGCAAAAAGAATGTCTGTAAATATTTATTTATTTATTTATTGCTTTACGTCCTTACATTTAATAATTGAATAATGTTAAAAAGATTTTAGATGAGTTTTAATATGAATTTCATAAAAACCAAACAGATTTTGCTTCTAGTTATTTTTGATTGACCGATGTTGGAACTCGAGTCTATCTTACCTAAAATCCTTATTATAATTCGGAAAACAATTACATCTTCATAAATGGTCAAAGTTGATAAGCTTTGAAGGTTAATGGATTAAAATTGAGCAATCTTAAAAACTCTTAAAGTATTGTCAGTTGGTAGTTGAGTGAGAGTTGGTCTCATGTGTGTAATTTGCTAGGTCTGCTTAAATCAATCCTTTGTGAAATTTTCAAATGAAAATTCTCTAAGATTGATTAAATCCCTAGAAGTTATTCTCATTACGCATTTAGCTTTGTTGTGTGTGTATATGTGGCATCCAAGCAAACTAAAGGCAAAGAGACGAGTTTGAAGGAAAAGTTATGGGAGAAAAGACACAACATGAATGCAAGTCGTAAATCAAGAAGATCAATTCATGAGTAACCGCTTATCAACACCACAAGATATATTCAAGAGGGAGTTTGCTGATGCACCTCCTGACTATGACACATGAAGACATCTGAAGATCTGACAGTGTGAAGAACGAACCATCACGAGCAGCATCCAAGGGGGAGTTTGTTGATGCATATTTTTGTGGAAACGACTCAGTTCGATTCGGTTTGACTTAGTTCAGTTCGATTTGATACAGTTCGGTATTCACGCCGGAAATTCATAGTCCGAAGCAGGCCATTAGAAATAAAGACAGAAGACCAACAACAGCCAAGGGGGAGTTTGTTGATGCACTTTTGTGTCTGTCGCTTGTTCTTAGTTACGTCAGTAATTGTACGGTCTTTGTTTATTGTGTCTGTATAGTTTGGTTGTGTCGACCAAATCAAGATATCCTCCTATCTTGATTCCGTACGACGTTTATTTTATTCATGCGAGTGATAAGTGCTCGTACGAGCAAGTTACTTACTCGTACGAGCCATTACATGCTCGTACGAGCCATTACATGCTCGTACGAGTGACCATGTTAACAAGAACATTGTTTGTTCGAACGAACGACTTATTCCTTCATACGAGCAACCATTTCTGAATGTTCTTCGTGTCTTTGTAGTACTTCATACGACCAGTGACATTCTTCGTACTGTTGCTGAGTGTTGGTACTATATATACAGACATGCACTTAACAGACAAAGTGTGACTCTAGGGTGAGACACTATGGGGAGCACAATATGAGCATAGAGTGAGAACACTGAGAGTGTATAGAGAGATAAGCAATTTATTCAAGATTACATGTACTGTATCTCTCTACAAATCAATATAGTGAACATTTGAAGATATATCTCTTGTTATATTGGGTGTGCTCTTGCTTTGGTTTGCATATACACTTGGATTCTGCATTCGTGTGTGTGTTAAACAACAAGGAAGTAGGTTATCTTGATCCTATAAGTGGACCTACAATAAGTATCCAGCCACAAGGTAAAGGACACATCTACATACACAACCACCTACTATCACATTGACAAGCACTTGCGCTTATTACGTGTAATCAACCAATACTTATTCTCACGTCGGAGTGTGGTTACGGAGAAAACCACCCTTTCCCCATGGTGAGACTAATGGCGCTGCTAGTTTTGCAGATCAGTCTGAGTGAGATCACCCTGAAGATCGAGTGAAGAGGAAACCTTTTTATGCAGAAGCCCCCTGGTTGTAACTTATATATCCCCGGATATCCCTAGGTCCAACCGGTGTTTCTTCAGGCCCAATTCGCTTACCACTCCCTATAATGTGGGTCTGGTTTAGCCCAATCACTATAACTAACTATTACAAAACTAAACCTGCTAATCGTTTATCATTTTACTAATTACAAGATATCGAACGACCAAATCTAAGTTGTTGTCACAACTATGCACCAACAAACTCCCCCTTGACAATAGCTTCATAAAACAACTTTGTATTCAGTCTTCTTTCAATCTTCAACGTCTTTGGTCTTTGGATAGCTTCAGCGTTAATAGCTTCTGTCACAGACTCCCCCTAAGCTGCATCCAATCACCAAAGCTTCTAAATCGTTAGCGTTTGAGTAAACTCCAGTTTAGCACTTGCATAGCAATCTTCAAACTCTTCAACTTTGTCTGCAATGTAGAAAAGAGGTTCTACCATGCATCCAAGCAAACTCCTCTTCACTAAACTTCTCAGCAACACACTGCTACAATTTTTACACTATAAAACAAACATCTCAAGAAACCATAAGAATTTTTCAACACAAGTTAACATATTATTATTCAAGAAATGGTAAAAATGTATCACATAATAAGCAATTTTCAACTCAAACTACACACACAAAATTTTTAAGCACACTAACCTAGCAAGATTTTAAAATTTTGAACTCATCTTCTTAAACCGTCTCCCCCTATCGGTAACAACTCCTCCATGAACAACCATATTCCGTACGCTAAGAATTTATGGAAGAAAAAGAAAATCTTTTTGGATTTTTATATATCCTGAAAGCAACAAATAATGAAATAATAAACACTTTGTTTTTGTGAGAATCATCGGGAAGAAGATCATATCAGCAATACAAACTGTTTTCACACTATTAGATAATTCTGTATGTAATGTTCATGAAAAGCAGTTCAAGATGATTACGAGTATTGTTTATCCACTTAAACAAAATACATGAACATATCAAGTACCATTACCTAGTGATATGTTAAGGTAATTTGATATTGTTATACTAGTGTGTCCCACTTCAGGACATACCCCCACAACCAAGGTATGCACAAAGATTCCTCGTAGTAGGTGAGTATACTGAAATTCATCCTTTTAGATTTTCAAGGTTAGATAATTGGTGAACAGGTCAGTGCTTCCGTACAACAAAGAGACCAATATCCAACGAGGGTTAGGGCAAATACCACAGATTTTGATATGATTTATGCATTTTGCACATTTGAATGACTCTCTAGGAGAGCTTCTTTAATTTTTTGGGATTTGGCATTTTAGCTCTTTTAAGATATCCTGGTTGTGCCTAGGTCAGCATATATCTAGATGCAGCAAAGGACAACCCTGATACCCTGGATGAAATAACGATATAAAGACCCAAAACCTCAGATTTTGGCAATCTATCAACGCAAGATTTAAGGTTATAAAACCATACACCACTGATATTTTACCCACTCATACACATTTCGTTAAATTTATATCACCAACGTAAGTTGATTATTTCATGCTTTTTGCCTACTGGTACATCATATGATGAGGCTGCTATCACACTTAAGCAATTTTAAATTTAATTTAAGTGTGACAGTCTAACTTGCTGATGTACTATCTTTCTTCTTTTCCACATGGTGAAAACTCATTTTTGATTTTATATTTTTTTTATGTTTTGATTTTTTGAAAAAATAGTAAATTATTTACAAAATTCTTATGGAAAACTGGTTATTTAGGATTTCCCGTTGAGTTCGACTAAATGTTCAAAACGAGCCCTATCAAATGCTTTTGTGTAAAGATCTACTAGGTTATCTAGTGTGTCGAATCTATGCAGTTCAATCAATTTCTTTTCGGCACAATCCCATATAAAATGATGATGAATGTCAATATGTTTTGTGTGACTGTGTTTTACGGGATTGTTTATGATTGAACTAGTGGCATTATTGTCTATTATAATAGGAGTATGAGTGAAATTCAAACCGTAATCACGCATATGCTATTGTATCTAGAGAACCTGAGAGCAACAACTACCCGCAGCAATATATTCAGCTTCACTCGTAAGGGTTGACATGCAAGACTGCTTCTTGTATTGCCATGACACGATCCACCCTCCTAAGAACTGACAACCACCTATGGTAGACTTTCTGGTTTTTGCATCCTCCAAAGTCCGAATCAGTGAAAGCAACAAACTTCAAATCACTAGTAGCTGGATACCATAACCCAAGTTTAGGTTTCCCCTTCAAGTAACGAAGAATCCGCTTCACCGCTTTCATATGAGACTCTTTTGGATTTGCTTGATATTTGGCACAAAGACACACTGCGAACATGATGTCTGGTGTTGAAGCAGTCAAGTACATTAGAGAACCAATCATTGCCCTGTATTGAGTTGGATCAACATCCTCCACACCCTCATGATCTGGACCAAGACTGTGATTCTCGCAGATAGGTGTGTTGAATGTAGCATAGTCCTCCATTTTGAAACGAGACAAAATGTCATACACATACTTTGTCTGATGTATAAACATCCCATCCTTATTCTGTTCAACTTGCAAGCCTTGAAAGTAAGATAGTTCACCATAGCACTCATTTCGAACTTGCTCTTCATTACCTCCTCGAATTCATGACACATGTTCTCATTAGATGACCTAAAAATAATATCATCTACGTATACCTATACCAGCAGAATGTCTTCATTCTTTCTTTTAATGAAAAGTGTACTGTCAATCTGACCTCTTTCAAAACCATTCTTTAACAAATGTGCTGACAGTGTCTCATACCACGCCCTAGGTGACTGATGTAATCCATACAATGCCTTATCAAGTCGATAGACGCGACCTGGATAATCTGGATCAGTAAACCCATCTGGTTGTGAGACATACACCACTTCTTGGACTTTCCCGTAAAGAAACACACTTTTCATGTCAAGTGACTTTGAAGCCCTTGAATGAAGCAAAAGCTAGGAACAAACGAATTGCTTCCAACCTTGCTACTGGTGCAAACACTTCATTGTACTAACTGGTTTCGTTGGGTGTAGCTGTGTGTAATTAATGTACGTTACTTTTATGATATTTTCAGGATCATGTATTCTGTTGAAGCTACGATAATATGTATGATTGTTTTCCTTTGTAATGTGAACATATAACGTCCTTTTGTAATGTGAACATATAATGTCCTTTTATCACAGATGTTGAGATTCTTTTCCTTTCACTGTTTAGTTTAATGAGTTAAATTCTGTTTTACACCTTAAGGATTCACAAAAAAAAATAATTACCAAAATAGTTTCATCAATTGTTTCATTTTTATCAACACCTCTAACCGTATTCATTTCCCCGTTAAGTTTAACCCACGTATTTGTAACGTAATGGGCATCTATACCAAGATGGTCATCATATGTAGGAGTTTGAATTTCTAACACAACACGAACCAAACACGGAATTTACGAGTTAAGATTTTAATCTAAATGGGTTCGAGCCAGTTTCAGCTTAAACTCACGAATCTGTTTAGCTAAACGAGTGAGTTCTATGTCAACCCGGCGGATCGGATTTATGCAATGGTTATAACTTAAAGGAGAAATTGAGATAAGATGTTATAATTAAAATGTAATTATTTTATGTACTTTTGTTGTAAAATTTTCATTTTAATATTTATTAATATGTGGAAAAGTAAAAATTAAAAAAAATCGGCTTAAACGTATGGTATTGTGTTCAGAATCATATATATTTTAACAAACAAACACAAACAAAGCCTTGTTCATATTCATTTTGGTTCGTTTGGAATCCTAATGAAAATTATATTGAGATACTATTACATTTGTTGAAACCAAAATCTTAAAAAAAATGTTGAATTTGATGTGTTAAAAGGTTGCATTCGATTATAGCAACACTTAGATTTGAGGTATTAAAGGTTCCATTTAATTGTTAAAAAAGTTGCATCTAAAGTAATAAACGTTACATTAGCATGTAGAGGGGTTGCATCCTAAAAAGGTTTGAGCAACAAATGTGACCCTTTATAAACGGATTGCATTATCTAATAAAAATGTTACATTATGTCTATTACAAACTTTTCAAGGTCTAATGTAACATTTTACTAGAATTGTAAGATCAAATGTTCAACTATGTCAAACGAGCGTATCTGCAATGCTGAGCCAGGATAATGAGATTGACACAATGAGCAAGCCATCGAGGCTTATATTTATGATAGATGGAAAGGAAAGTTTAAGTCATTTGTGTCTTATGCTGATTCGAGCATTTGGATACCAATTGCTGAAGGTTATAATCATCCTCAAGTATCACATATGGGTAGACCAGAAACCAACAAAGCTTCTCTTAGCCGATATATTTAGTATATATTATTTGTATAGATAGTGATTATCTTATATAATTGTATGGTGATTATGTTTTCTATTTAGAGATAGATTATGATTGTATTCTCTCCCTATATAAAGGGATTGTTATTATCAATAATACAGAGAGGAAATCATTCACCATAAATGTTTTTATGGTATCAGAGTCTTGGTTCTGAATACTTCTTATTTTTTTTCTTTTATGTTCTTCCCTTCAACCCTTATTATTTTCTTTTCTTCTGCCGTCCACTAATATCTTTTCACCAATAATATTTCCTCAGCCAACAACCCTTCACCTACCTCTTTTCCTTTTTTTTTTCCGATCCAGCAACTCATAATTGGAAGCCATGACAAAAACTGATGTGCCGACCTCATCCAATTCAAACTCAAACCCGTCTTTACACCCGGCATATTCAGTAAACAATATTCAATCAAAAGTCCGAACCCTTGACGGCACTATGGTGACCTACTCGGCCTGGATAAAATTATTTAAGCTTCATGTGATCGCTTACCGGCTGCTCAATCATCTCGATGATACCCTCCTCCGGCTGATACCGATCCTACATACCCAGCATGGAAAGAATTGGACGCGCTGGTCTCACAATGGATTTACAGTTGCGTATCAGACAATTATTTACAGCAAATTCTGGTCACGGAGGCTTCGGCTCGACAAACTTGGCTGAAACTAGAAAAGTTTCCCTTAGTAACAAGTGCGTAAAGGCTGCAGCGCTCGAAACTCAGTTTGTTAATCTCATGCTTTCCTAGTTCCCTTGATGATTATTGCAAACAACTTAAAGATCTTGCTAATCAGCTTGCTGATGTGTCCCCACTACTACCTCGGCCGCCACCACAACACCTCAGTGCCCACCTCATCCATCCCACCTACAACCGGCCGTACCACCCCAACCCACAAACACACACCCCATGACCACCCACTCCAAAGCTCACCGCACCTTTGTGACCCAAACCATCTCCCAGGTCACCACTTCATATGCTAAAGCCTTTGCTGACCCTCATTGGATGTCTGTCATGCAGGCTAAGTTTAGCGCTTTACAGGATAATGAGACCTGGAACCAGACAGTCAAATCGGCCGGTCTTCAGGTGCATGTGGCATTTTTGCCACAAATTTAAATCCGATAGGTCACTTGAGCGTTATAAGGCTCGACTAGTGGTTAATGGTAAATCTCAAACTGTGGGAAATTGATTGTGAAGACACGTTTAGTGCGGTAGTAAAACCGGCAACCATACGCACCGTTCTCTCCATTCATGTCTCCCGTTCTTGGCCGATTCATCAGTTAGATGTCAAGAACACTTTTTTGCATGGCACATTAAATGAGACTGTATTTATGCATTAACCCTCAGGGTTTGTGGACAAACGTTTTCCAAACTTTGTTTGCAGGTTAAAGAAGTCTCTTTATGGCCTTTTAAGCAGGCTCCTCGTGCATGGTACACCAGATTTGTAACATTTATATTATCACAGGGTTTTCGCAGCAGCACTTGTGACAATTCTTTGTTCACTTTTTCACGGGGATCTTAAACGGCTTATCTGCTTTTATATGTTGATGATATTGTATTGACTGCTTCTACCACTGATCTTTACAGGATATTATTCGCATGCTCTCACGAGAGTTTTCTATGATAGATTTAGGTCAGTTGCATCATTTTTTGGGCGTTAAGGTAACAAAACAATTCGATGGGTTATTCTTGGACCAATCGCAGTGTGCGAAAGATATCCTTTCCCGTGCATCTATGTCATCTTGCAAACCCTGGACCAACAGTTGATTTATCCTCAAAACCTAGTGCTTCGGATGGTCCACTCTTTGGTGATCCTACTCTATATCGCAGCCTTGCTGGTGTGACAATTGGCAAAATCCTGGTAATTCTGTACAACCTGAACAACTAATACACTATTTATTTATCATACAACATGACTTAAATTATAATTTAAGTCTTAAAAGTCTAGGAATTTAACCAAATCATAGCTTGATATGATAATGAATTCGTCACAATCACGAATATATAAAACCATATCCTAGACGGAGGACAAAGACGCAAACACGTAATAAATATCAGAACTGGTTATGGTCCAGTCTGATATTTCAGAATTAAGGCATAAGATATGTCTGTATTGTTATACCAAAAAAAAATATTTTAAATACCAAATTGTTCAAGTCTGCAGCAAAATACAGCATTTTGCAGCAAAATGCAGCATTCGCAACACAAAACAGCAAATGTTCGAAAATCCAAAAATAAATATTTTTAGCTAAAGAACAATAATGGATGTAGAAATAGTATAAAACCCATATATAAATCTTATTATTTAAGCTATATGGTTTGTACAGTAAAATCCTAACAACAAAGTAGGTACGGGAACTGAACACAAAATGACAAATTTATTAGTCTGAAGAGCTAGATTAATTAACGGGACAATAAAAATTGTACTAGAATTATTACGAGCATAAAATTTTACAAGTAAAACAATTATCAGTATTTCACCTGGTACAAGACCCGAACTAACTTTATCAACTAAACAACGAATTAATAAGACTAGTGAGTTATTTTGGCATATTATAACATCACTTTAAAGTGTTGGGACATTAGTTTTTGTAAAAACTTATATATATATATATATATGTGTGTGTGTGTGTGTATATATATGTATATATATGTATAATTATTAAAGTTTATAAAAGTTAATAAAATTTTATAAAAATTACATATTATTTATAAAAAAAAATATATAAAAACCAACCCCCCTCCCTTAACCTCACGGCAACATGGGGTCATTCCCCATGCCACTAACCTCTTCTTAATGCGTTGGCAAGATCATAAATGTGGTTAGTGGATTAAGTGGTGTAAGGATTTGATCATAACACCAACACCAACACTTACCTTCATTTCATTTCATTTTCTAAACACCAAAAGCTCAACAACACTTTCCATTTCTCCTTCCAAAATCGGCCAAGCGCCCATATTCACCTTCAACTTTTTAAAATCCAAACACAAGAACTTTAAGCATGCATGAAGATCTAAAGGAGATCTAAGGAACTTGCAATGATTAATAGTTCACCTTGGAAGCTTGGAACTCGTGATCAACCTATTTTTCATTATGTTTTAGATCATCCCTAGCCTTGTGCTAGTAGTAAGATCCTTAAACCTAATCTTGTACTTTTTATTTTATAAAAATACACAAGATCATCATCCAATATATTTAAAAACCCACTTGAAAAACACTAATAAATCTAGATCACTAATATAATTATGTGGTTTTATCGATGATTTTGGATGATCTTGAAATTGTTATAAATTAGTAAACTTGAATCTTGCAAATTGATGAATTAAAAGATGATCTAAACACATGCATGTTTAGATTAGCAAGATTCATTAACAAAAATGATCATGAACATAATTTCATATTTTAAAGATGATTATACAAGTATTAGCTCACTAAATAAAAGTTATGATTTAGAAATTTTGTTTAAAAGTGACAATAAAATTTCCATATTAAGAAAGTTTAAAACTATAACAAGTTCATGACATTTTTGTTAATACATTTGTATAAAATATGTAATTTGATGATGATTTGAGTTAGATTAAATATTTAAAACATGTTTATAAAAAATGGGAAACTTATATTTTAAAGGAAAGCATGGCAAAATTTTTATAAAAAATAGTCTTGATTAAGATATGATTAAACTAAAAGTTAGGTGATTAAAAGTGATTAGAAACTTTAATCATGTTTAGATGAAAAAGTTAAGAATATAATTACTTATGTTTACTTAAACTAAAAAGGAGAAACATATATATGTGTATATATATATATGATAAAAATATTTGAAATCACCTAATATGTGTACATGTAGTTTTGTATAAAAATTATATATATTTTGATCATATATATCGGACAATTCGGACAACTTGGATAATTCGGACAATAAAATATATGGTATAAACGAAATAAACGACAAAGACGAAACGAAAAAAAGTCGACGCGAACATAACGGTTAAAACGAACAAATCAACCGTTACGCTTTATATTTACTATGATTTATAAAAATTTAACTTATAACTAATATTTTTTTACAAAGAAATTTTTATAAGTTATAAACATTTACTAGTAAGTATTTTAAAAACTTGGATAAGCCCAACTAAACAAGTATTAGACTAAGCCTATTTCTTTTATAAAAATTAATTTGGGCTAAACTTGTTTTGATAAGATATATGGACTAGCCCATTTATATAAATTAGTTGGTGTAAGGCTCACTTTTATAAAATTTACAAGTGCTAGGCCCACTTGTATAAAAATCAAACTTTGGGCTAAGCCCAATTTTATAAAAGTTTACATGGGCTAAACCCATTTAAATAAAGTTAACTTTGGGCCAAGCCCACTTTTATAAAGAAATAAATTGGGCTAATACATTTCTATAAAAACTAACATTGGGCTAAGGCCTACTTTTATAAAATTAAACTTGGGCTAATCAAATTTGGGTAAACTATATTGGGCTAGGTCCAATCTTTCATTTTAACTTGTGCTAGACCCACTTTTACATACCAATTGGGCTTAACCTACTTTAAACAGATTAAGGATTGGGCTAGGCCTACATACATGAAATAACTTGGGATAGGCCCACATATATGAAACGAATTAGACTAGGCCCACACATAGTAAGAAAATTAGGCTAGGCCCATACTTACAAAAGCTTTTGGGCTAGGCCCATATGTAATGAAATATAAGATTGAGTTATTTACAATTAAATTATGAACTATGTCCATTTACATGTAATCAATCTAATATATATATATATATATATATATATATATGTGTGTGTGTGTGTGTGTGTGTGTGTGTTATCAACAAAGAAAAACCAACAATTACAAGTACGAAATTCGAGATAAAATACTTGTAGGAGAAATGAATGAAAGCCTAAGTGTCTAATAGATTAGAACACTTGTAAGTCGAGAAACGAACAAAGTATCATGAATCGAATAGAGATTTGCACGGAACGCAAATCAGTGAGTTAACGTTTCCTCTTTTATTTTAATGTTTTTATAGATTTTAAACGTGCGGGGATGCATACATGTTACTTTTAATATAGCTGGTAAATGAAAATATTTAGATCACATGTGAATAAGGCTCAAGCATTGGGGCCATTAATGAATAACAAGTACCGAGGAACTAGGGGATAGGTCTATTGGGTTTGGGCGAGCCCCACTCTATTACGGCAATAATAACAGATTGTATTAGAGTGCTTTTGTGTCTAAAACAAGTGTCTCAGACATAATAAATCGTCAAGGTTTGGTTGCCACCTTATTCGGCATACAGATTAGTGTCCTTGCAACACACTAATGATCTTACAAGTTTCATTAAGTTATATTAAACGAATTTATTATTTCAAATTTTTTTGAAGATTCATTTGATATGAAAATTTATAACATGAATTCATCAGCTTTTGTTGACGTTGTTTTCAAAACTAACATGTATTACAGGAAAGTAGTGGATGGCCTTCGGGGAAAATCTTGTTCGTTTGTTGTGAAGTCAAGATGTTATGTTTCATCCAGTCTTTTGTTGTTGTGTTTTATAAACTTATGTTTAAATTTTAAGTAATGTTGTTAAACTTGTGGTATGTTTTAAAAAAAAAGTTTGTCTGTAAATTATGTATTAAATAAAAAGTATGGATGAACATTTTGTAACATATTAAAATTGTCGTTTACTTGGTTGAATGCAACGATTGCCGCTCTGGCCACACCTCGCGACACACTTCCGCTACACCGAAAATCAGGGTGTGACAGACCTGGTATCAGAGCTTCATTGTAGTGAACTAAGATTCTTTTGAGTCTGGTCTGCAATTTCAAAATGGTCTTTTTATGAAAGTTCTAAATTATTTATGAAATTATAACAAGAGTTTTCCCCACGGCATGTATACGAAGGTCCACTAGTACCAAACGATAAATCAAAACAATAATGCAAGGACATTATACGAGATAGTCTTTGAGGATTAGACACGATAACAATAAGATGAATCAGAATGATACATGATATGACGTGCAAGGAACTGAAATATAATTGCCCAAAATTTTATTATAAGTTGTTCACATATATGAGTTGTACGAATTATTTTGCCAGGACCATGTCTTTCGACTCCAACACTGATTCCACGGGTTATGCCTCAAACGCTGATTACATACTGTTAGATGATCCTGTTCCACCTTTTATCATCATCATCTCCGATGACGAGTTATCGGATGACGAGTGGATGAACATCGATTTCCAGCCATTTGCCTTACCTGGGCCTGACCATGCCGACATTCCTTTAGAAGATGATGTATTGGCAGTACCTCATTTTCACGAGATGGTTATATTTGGTCACCCTGAGGGTGAACATGTCGTTGCTTATGTCGCATACCACTTAATGTGGTAGATCCTTTTGATGAGGTTGTCGATGAGGACGGACACCCCATACCTCCTATTGTTGATGTTGAGGATGATGTCATTCCAGTTATACATGTTGAGCATGTTGACGATGACCTTGGCATTGGTGAGGATTTTGACATTCCATGTTAAAGGAAGCCCAGCCAGAGGCTATGGTTATTGACATTACATCGTCTACTCCTTCCACACCTCTGACCCTATCACCTATGCCTTCACTAGATACCACTTTACCACCATCTTCAGATATCTTACCTACACATGTTGATACTGTTTTACAAGACACATTCTACACCGATCATTTATCTGAGTCTTCACCAGCATTGCATCCTTTAAAGGATATCACACACCACACTGATCGCCTGATACATCACCCTTCTGTTGGACCATCCATTATACTCTTGGTAGTACTTCTCAGCTCACCGATCATGTACCTCCTTATCCTTTTGTTGGATCTGTTTCTACTACCGTTACACCGACATTCAGTTCTTACCCAGACCCATTCGCTGCAAGGCCGTCACATGTTCCATACAGTCAGTCTATGACTGAGCATCCTCCTTTTACTCTGATCCCCACTGCTAGAGATCTGCCCCATCCCCCACCTCATACGCATAGTACTGTCACATATCCTTCACTTGACTTTACTGTTTCACCTGACCAGCCAACTTTGGGCATGAGCCCATCTGACCCGTATCACCAAGCCATTTGCCACTCACCACAACTGAATACAGACTCACATCTACCGAGATACATCTCGGTATTCTGTTTCGACGATTTCATGAGCTTAATGCTCAACTCACTGCTATCCGAGCATCACAGAATGCTCCATCATCATCTCAGCCACCACTACCCACATCAACACCTCCACCACCACCATCCCCGTTAGCACCATCATTTGCATCATCCCATGCCACCTCCTCATCTTTTGAGAGATGCATTAGTGCCATCGAGGACAGATGGCTTATATATGTTAAAATATACATAATTTAGTTCCCCATTTTGGCCCCGTTTTGTGTGTTTTTGGCTAAAACATCGTCGTATAGGTACTTAATCGGTAAATTTTATATTTTCAGGTTTAAAACGGCGTATCACAGACAAAGTTGGAGAAAAAGTGGGATTAAAGAACGTTCATGATGAATTCCGCGGATTCTGTTGAAGTTACAGCTCACGCACGGCCGTGCGCGACTTGCGATCTCAGAAGCACTGACCGTGCGCAAGGCAGTGCAGCTCATTTCTTGGCATGCATGGGCGTGCGACCCAAGTGCACGACCGTGTGTGACTTAGTGCTGATCAACATGTAATCTGAAGAACTTGCATGATCGTGCGACCCAAGTGCATGACCGTGCACATCTGAAGACTTTGCCGCCCAAACGTCCACTTGTCTGCCCATGTCCTGCAGTGACTTCATGTTGATGTGCACGGCCGTGCACATGAAGTGCATGGCCGTGCGGATATGAATTTATCTATAAAACATAGCAGACACTACTGATCGAAACATTGGGTAATTTTCCAAGTTTCTGGGCAATTTCTGAGGTCCGAGAGCTTTCTGGTTAGGACGGTTTCAAGCCTCAAGGTTGCAAGAAGCTTATCATTCATCCAATCCATCAAATCCTTGCTTGTTTATGGTTTGCTTTCTTGTTCTTAATATACATTTTAAGTACATTTGCAAGCATTGAGCTGATGTTTATGTAATATTGTTATGAATGTTATGAAAACACTTGTTTTATGATCAATATTTAGTTTATAATCATATTAAAATGAAGCTCAGGCAACTTGTTTATGTTTGAATCTTGATGATCATAGGGCAAACTTGGTTCATTGATGTTGGATTCTTGATTATGATTGTTTATCTTGGATGATTAGTAAATGGTTAGTTAGGATAAGTTGAATAAACCCCATAATTAATCATTTATTAGTAAACTGTTAACTTGATTAACATGTTTACACCATGAAACTAGAAATGGGTATTGGTTTAATAAAAGATAAATTTAATTTTGATCAAGAATGCTTTCTTACACGTAAGGGCTCTAACGGGTTAGATGGTGTTATTGCGAGTTCTTAACATTGGTCATAATCTTTGTTGAGCATTTTTGGCCAAAATGACCAACTTGGTAGATTTATGTTTAAGACTTGCAAAATGGATAAGTTTGTGATATGATCTACGTTATGCTTGTCTCGGTGGTTATATTGTGTTTATCCGTATTGCTTTCCTTGATAAAGTGAGGTTAGAAAACTCTTAACGGATGACTAACTCATTTTTAAAGATTCACATGAAAATATATCAATAGCTCGTTAAAGAATAATTTTAGGTGGTTAAAGTGTGTTCATCGCGTTAACTTTCCGAAGAATTATCATGTTAGGATTCCCGAAAGGGATACTAGTTGTCTTTATAATTGGAAAATTGATCAAGTGCCTTTGTGACATTTTTGATAACATGCTTAGGTTGTTTATAAAACAAGACAAAAGAAAAAGAAATTATATTTGTATTTGGAGTCTTATATGTTTTAAAATATATTTTTAGAAAATTTTAGTTAAAAACTCTTTCACATATCTTTTTACCGATAGATAAATGACAACGGTTTAATACATAAGTGCCTGCCCGCGTCCATGGATCGACATCTGGTTCTTACCCATACTTTACTACATATACGATAGGTTACACTTGTCCTTTTCTGTGTGTTTTAATGTTAAGGTATAAATCATTTTATAAATTTAAAACCGAGTTCGTGTGTAAATTCATTGTAAAAACATGTATATATACCACACGTCAAGTTTTTGGCGTCGTTGCCCGGGACGCGGCTAACCTTTGGAAAGATCTGAGTCACTTCTTTACCGATGTACATGCTTGTGAATATTTGTTTATAATTACTTATTTGTTTATTTGTTTATATATATATAATATATATATATATATATATATATATATTTGCAAGATTATTATTTATTTGCATGCCCGAATTCGAAAAAAATAGATTGGCCATTTAAAATAATAATAATAATAATAATAATAATAATAATAATAAAATTATTAATTAATTAAATATTATTTCATATTATATTATATTTTATTTAATCATTTCAGGATGTCCTGATCCCTTCCTTACAGGTTGATGTCCTCAACCCCCGCGCCCGATGCTGCTGAGCCATCTGACGAACAAGAACAGGAGACTTCGAGAAAGGTCTCGTGTTGTTGCACAACTTATCTCAACTGTAGTAAACGAGCCGGAGATACCTGCTGAGAGTGAAAACTCAGAGGTAGAAGGGGGGAGCACCATGGCAGACAACGACCGGCCGTTGAATGAGACCGGCTGTCCGGGAGGCGAAGGCCTACAGCTTAGTATCGCCCGACCTACTGTGGTGGCGCCGAATTTCGAGATCAAATCCAGCATCATTAACATGTTGCAAAATTTGGTGTAGTTTGATGGAAAGGATCACGAGGACCCAGGTCGACAAATTGCCACATTTCTTGAGGTGTGCTCTACTTTCAAGATTTGAGACGTTTCTGACGATGCAATCCAATTGCAGCTCTTTTCGTTCTCTTTGCGAGACAAAGCCCGAGCTTGGCTTTTATCACTTCCCGCAGGATCCATTACTACCTGGAATGAAATGGCAAAGCTGTTTATAAAGAAGTACTTCCCTCCGGAGAAAACAACTAAGTTAAAGAACCGTATCATGACATTTCGACAGGATGATGGAGAGTCCTTACACGCTGCTTGGGAAAGGTTTAGAGATCTTCTTATTGATGTCCCACATCATGGTTTGTCCAAACGAAAGTTGGTATTAACTTTCTACCAAGGACTCAACTATGATTCGTATGAGCGTTTGGACGTGTATGCAGGGGGAGATCTTGGAACAAAGATGCCAAATGAAGCCTACGCGATTATCGAGAAAGATGCTTTGAAGCCGAGTTCTCATCAAGCCGGAGAGAGAGCTAGGACACCATCTCGTTCAGGGGTTCATGTTGTTGATACATATACGGCCCTTACTACTCAGATTGGAGCCCTTGCTGCAAAAATCGATCAAGTTCATATTGTTTCGCGGGTTCAATCTTCATGTGAGCAATGGGGAATTTCACACAAGCCAGGTACGTGCGAGCAGGGTGTTATGTTTACAGGCCATGAGGAGTTGGATTATCTGGGAGATCATACTAGACCCCAAAATAACCCCTATAGTAACACTACAATCTGGGATGGAAGAATCACCCAAACTTTGGGTGGAAGGGTGGTTCATGTAACCAAAACCCATTCGGGTATACTCAGCGCGCTCCCGTGCCACAGTAATCCTACGATCAATCTTTTCAATCTCAAAGTCACCCCTACCAGTCGCATTCGAATATGTATCATAATCAGGGTGCCGGGAGCAGTTCCCAGCAACAAGCCCCGCAAAATAACTCTAAGCTAGAGGAAATGATGGCACAGCTTTTAAGCAACTCGAACAATGCGAATCAATTAGCTGAAAAGCGTTATCAGCAGCACGAGGAGTGTTTCATGGCCGAATAAGGGGAGATGAGGAGTCAGAAGGCCTCCATTCAGGCCATGAGAATCAAGTAGGCCAGTTGGCTAAAATGTTATCTGAGCGACCTCAGGGCAGTCTTCCGGGCAATACAGAGCCAAACCCAAGAGGGCATGTGAATGCAGTGATGACGAGGAGTGGTAAAGACATGGGACCTGACATATCGGACTCACCACCGATCACTGAGACGGTCCATACTGACGCTTCGGATGAGGTGCACGCTAAGCGAGTCCCAGCAAGTACAACATAACTCCAGAAGCCAGTTACAGATTATACTCCTCCAGTTCTGTACCTGGGCAGACTGAAGAAGCAAAGGAACGAAGAACAATATGGTAAGTTTCTTGAGATGTTCAAACAATTGCATATAAACATACCATTTGTTGAAGCATTGGCTCAAATGCCTAAATATGTGAAGTTTCTGAAGGACATCCTCACAAACAAGCAAAAGCTCGAGGAAATGTCTTGTGTTTTAATGAATGAGAACTGCTCGGCTATTCTCCAAATCGTTTACATGAGAAGATGGGAGATCCGGGCAGTTTCACCCTTCTTTGTCTTATAGGCAGCATGTCTGTCAGCCACGCATTGGCTGATTTGGGAGCAAGCATAAACCTTATGCCGTATAAACTGGATCTAGGTGAGCCATCACCTACGAGGATGAGTATTCGACTTGCTGATCGTTCAATCAAATATCTTTGCGGGTTTGTTGAAAATATGCTTGTTAAGATCGACAAATTCGTGTTTCCCGTAAATTTTGTTATTCTAGATATGGATGAAGACACAAAGGTGCCTTTGATACTTGGACGCCCGTTTCTCAATATCGCAAGGATGATTGTAGATGTGACCGCTTGCCAAATCACGCTCCTAGTTAATGATGAGCATGTGACCTTCGACATTAAATGGTCGATGCAGCATCCGCAAAGTCAGGACGATACGCTCTATTATGTCGACATTGTCGATACCTTTGTGAGCTCTCACTCCAAGGCACGATTGAGGAGATCGATTCAGACACACACAGACTTGAGCAGCCGGTTTGACAAATCGGTGATGATGGTTCCTAGAGTCCGGGTAGATTTGTGGAGATTGATATTAAAGTTGAAGGAAAGTCGAAGCCTTCAGTTGAGGATCCGCCGTCATTGGAGTTGAAAAAACTCCTACCACATCTCGAGTACGCATTTCTAGACGAGGAGTGTCGTCTTCCGGTCATCATTTCATCATCCATAGAGGAAAAGGAAAAGAGAAAACTTCTCGAGGTTCTAAAACTTCATAAGAAAGCCATGGCGTGGAAGATTATGGATATCAAAGCCATCAATCCTTCCTTCTGCACTCATAAAATTCGGATGGAGGATGACTACAAGCCGTTTGCGCAACCTCAGAGGCGGTTAAACCCGAATATGCAAGACGTTGTGAAGAAAGAGGTGATTAAGTTACTAGATGCAGGGTTAATATATTCTATCTCTGATTCAGTGTGGGTGAGCCCTGTGCAAGTAGTGCCCAAGAAAGGAGGCGTAACTGTAGTCAAAAGACAGGAATGAGTTTATTCCGAAACGTACCGTCACCGGATGGCGAGTTTGCATCAACTACCGCAAACTTAATGTCGCCACCAGCAAGGACCACTTCCCGCTTCCATTCATCGATCAGATGTTGGAACGTCTGTCGGGAAAGTCATTTTATTGTTTTCTGGATGGATTCTAGGGTTATTTTCAAATTTCGGTCGCTCCTAAGGATTAGGAGAAGACTACTTTTACCTGCCCCGCACATTCGCCCATCGGCGTATGCCTTCTGGATTGTGCAATGCACCGATGACATTTCAGCGCTGCATGGTTGCCATTTTTCATGACATGATTGAAGACTCCATGGAGGTGTTCATGGATGATTTTTCTGTTTTTGAGAATTCATTTGATTATTGTCTGAAAAATTTGAAAAAGATGCTAATGAGGTGTGAAGAGACCAATTGTGTGCTCAACTGGGAGAAATGTCACTTCCTGGTGAAAGAAGGGATACTTCTCGCGCATAGGATCTTGCAAGAAGGGTTAGAGGTTGATCGAGCCAAAGTGGACGTTATTTCTAAACTTCCACCCCATACCTCAGTTAGAGCAATTACGAGTTTCCTTGGTCATGCTGGGTTCTACAGAAGATTCATTAAAGATTTTTCAAAAATCGCGAGACCCATGACCCGTTTGTTGGAGAAGGATGCTCCGTTTGTGTTTCAGATGAATGCTTGATGGCATTCCATTTGTTAAAGCAAAGGCTAGTTGAAGCCCCTTTTTGGTAGCACCAGATTGGGCGTTGCCATTTGAAATTATGTGTGTCGCCAGCGATTTCGCGATAGGGGCAGTCTTGGGACATCGAAAGGAAAGGCACTTTCATCCAATATACTATGCCAGTAAGACCTTGCACGATGCGTAAGAGAACTACACTACCACGGAGAAGGAGCTTTTGGCGGTAGTTTTTACGTTTGAAAAAGTTTAGATCATACCTTGTGTTGTCCAAGACTATTGTATACACGGATCACGCCGCTATTCAATATCTTTTCAGCAAACAGGACGCAAAACCACGTCTGATTAGATGGATTCTGTTGCTGCAAGAATTCGATATCGAGATTCAAGATAAGAAGGGTGCGCTGAATGTTGCGGCCGATTATCTCTCGAGACTCGAGCGCGGAGATTCTGAGGATACGTGGAAGGAACCAATAAACGACAATTCCCCCCACAAGTTCCTCATGAGTATGGAAGTAAGAGATAAATCACCCTGGTTTGCTGACTTCGCGAACTATCTAGCCTGTGGAATCTGTGTCAAAGGATCAACACATCAGCAAAAAAGGAAGTTCTTTGCAGACCTTAAACATTATATTTGGGATGACCCATTCTTATCTCGAGTTGGAGCAGATCACGTGATTCGTAGATGTGTGTTTAGGGAGGAGGCAGCTGACATTCTGCGCCAATGTCATGAAGGGCCTACCAGAGGTCACCACGGAGCCAACTACACCGCGAAGAAGATGTTAGATGCCGGTTTTTATTGGCCTACAATTTTTCATGATGCACAGAAGTTGGTGAGAGCATGCGATGCATGCCAGATGGCATCAAATCTATCCGCGCGCAACGAAATGCCTCAGAATTTGATCCAAGTCTGTGAAGTATTTGATTTATGGGGCATCGACTTCATGGGCCCATTCCCATCCTCACACGGTAATAAGTATATCCTGGTAGTTGTGGACTACATGTCAAAATGGGTCGAGGCGCAAGCCTTACCCACAAATGATGCCAGGGTAGTCGTGAGGTTTTTGAAAAGCTTGTTTACCTGGTTTGGTGCCCTGAAGGCACTTATTAGTGACCGTGGAACGCATTTCTGCAAATGCGCAACTAGAAAAAGCTCTATCTCGATATGGTATTCATCACAGACTAGCCACATCATACCATCCCCAAACGAGCGGGCAAGTAGAGGTCATGAACCGGTGACTAAAGAGGATCCTTGAGCGGTCGGTGGGTCAGAACCGCAATTGGTCAAACAAGCTAGATGGCGCGCTTTGGGCTTTTCAAATCGCGTACAAAACACCTATAGGGACTACTCCGTATAGGTTAGTCTACGGGAAAGCGTGTCATCTGCCATTCGAGTTGGAGCATAAGGTGTGGTGGGCGTTAAAGACTGCAAACTTGGATTTGAATAGCGGCGGTGAGGCTCGCTTCTTGCAGATATAAAGAGCGCACTAAAAGACTACATGATAAGCGCTTGAAAGATCACAAGGAGTTCCAAGTAGGAGATCTCGTACTGTTGTTCAACTCGAGGCTTAGGTTGTTCCCCGGTAAGTTGAAGTCCCGATGGACGGGGCCGTACACAGGCAAGGAAGTATTCCCATACGGTACTATCATCATCGAGGACTCGAATGGGGTAACGTTCAACGTCAACGGTCACAGATTAAAGCTTTATGTTAACGGACCGGTTGACTCGGCGGTGGAGGTTGTCGAACTCCATGCCCCGTACGCTTAATAAGTATGGGGAGGAAAGTCTAGCTATCGACTCGCCGAAGAATAAATTTAGCAGGCGTGATTAGCACGCCAAGGGTAAATATGTAATTATTTTAATTTTTAGTCTTTCTTTCACGTTTTCTTCGTTTTTCGGTAAGTTATAGGTTTTTATTGTTTTGAATCATGCCTTGGAAAGTATTGAAATTGAGACGCTGTTCAAATAGCTAAAAACTTGGAAAGTTGGTGATTTTTGTTGAAAAAACAGAGCGGGGTGCATTCTGATCAAAATCTGCAGAATGCCAGATGCCGCACGGCCGTGCAACTGATCCGCACGCCCGTGCACTTCAGATCTACATCTGCAAAGAACGACCGTGTGGCTTGACTTCTCGGACACGCATACCGTGCGGCCAATCTGCACGACCGTGCGACCCGAGAACCATGAACCAAGATGTTGCGATTTGGAATCCGCACGACCGTGCACATCTGCGCACGGCCATGCGCGACTTTTTCTGACAGTTTCTACAGCATGTATAAATATTCGTGTTTAAGAAAAAAAAAACAATTCTCACTCGCAACCCTAGCCGCACTGCCGTTCCTACACCCGCACTCTCTTAAAATTCATCACTTTTTGCAAGAATCTCGTGTAATCTTCAATCAAGGTATGAATCCCTTTACGTTTTACATCTTTAATTTCGTTTTAGGTGTAGATTAGAGTTCTTGCTAAGAAATTTTGGGGTTTTTCTTCATAAATGCCAATAAAACCCTAATTCTTGAGTCATTGGGAAAATTAAAAACCCAATCGCGAACCCTTGTTCCATTCACTGAGAATAGCACCTTGATTTGTGATTAAACGGCCGAAATCAATGAATGCAACCAATTTTTGGAAACTACAGACAATGCACGACCGTGCGCCTCATCCGCACGGCCGTGCGGGCTTAAATCGCTGCATTGAATCCGGCATCTTGATTTGGATCCGCACGGCCGTGCGCCACCTGAAAACAGCAAACAGAATGTTCCACAAACGCTGTTCTGGTGCCGGGATCGAAATTTTTTAGGTCTGGTCTGATTTTTGTTGCTTGACTGCATACAGATGAATCGTCCTTTCTTGCAATTTGACGCCGACAAACAAAAAGATCAGCCATGTATTAATCGACTACAAACTCTGTGGAACAGACGAGGCCAGATTGGCGAACCACGAAGGCTGAGTTGGGAAGCACTGCAAGCCTTAAACCAATCAGAAAGGCTTCAAGAGATGATTTCACTCCCGATGGCGAGGTTGCTAAATATAGAGCGACCCGTCTACCTTGAGCTAACACTCGAGTTTTTCGCTTCCTACGGATACGACAAACCAAGAAGCGAGAACCCAGATTTTAGAAACGCAAAAATCATTCAGTTCAGGCTCGGGGAAGATGGCACAAATGGTTCGTTGCTAAGCTTGGTAAAAAGTTGGGCATTTACAGTGAGGAATATATAAACTCCGAGATTTTTACCATCATTTATAAGTTCGACAGTGATGAAGAGAGAGCAGACTTCTGGGCTCACATGGCTGACGGGCCACCTTATGAGGCTAGGAGAGCGATAGCATCGAGGCTGAAGGACCCACTTCTTAGGGTTCTTCACCAAGTTATGAGCCACACTATTTGCGGGCACATGGACAGTTCTGGGAACTATCCCACACCAGACATGCTATTCCTGTACTCCATAGTGAATGGGGTACACATCAACCTCGCCACCCGTATGGCGGAATTTTTTATAAACAGTACGGGGAGGTCGGCGAGCAGCGAGATTCGCGGTGGGGAATATGTGACCCAACTCGCTCACTCTATCGGGATTTTGACTGACAATGTAGTCAACCATTTGACACTGGTCCACTCAGGGGGTGAGGTGGACATTCGCTCCCTAAGGGCGATGGGCTTAATTGTAGACACTAGAAACGGCCCAAGGTTGAGGGGCCTACGTGGGGAAGTTTGGGACCCACTCCCACCGCTGCCATCTGACGAAGAGATGACATTGAAATGGAGCATGCCCACGAGGAACATGCTCACGGGGATACTTTTATCGGACCACCACTAGGCCAGCAACAACAACAGTACCAGTACCAGCACCAGCAAGAGTATCAGGCACATCAGGATTGGCCACCTGGCATCCCTTCATATCCAGAGTTCTACCAGCAATTCCAGCAAATGCAGGTGAACCAGAACACCATGAGGGAAGAGATGCACGCTGGATTCTCTTACATTTTCGGAGGGCTACACAACGCCTTCCCAAACTACTTTGGCGATCCTCCACAGTTCCCATTTGGGAACCCAAGACATGACGACGCAGGCCCTTCTTGAGCCCGCCAAGACTGCTGGTGTCATTATGTATTGTCATTGTTTATAATTATCTCTTTTCGGGGTTTTTCTTTTTCGACTATTTTCTTTAAAAAAAACCCGCGGATATGTAGTACGTTTTGAAACACTTTATTAGTATTTATGTTATTTAAATTTTCAACTTTTGGATGAATCTTTATTTACCTAATATTTTGATCAAGTGCGTTGCCTGTGTTTTGGTTAGTTATCTCCAAGTCTTCTTCCACTTGAGGGGAGTATTATTTACCTTTTTCACACTTCAGTTTCGCTATTAATAACTGCGTAACTAATTTTTGGCTCACAATGGGGACAATGTAAAATTCAAGTGTGGGGAGAGGTTTAACTTGTGTAACTTTGTTTGTCCTAAAAAAAAGAATAAAATTTTTAAAAACAAACAGTCAATTGTATTTCATTTAAAAAGTAGCAGATACGATAAAAACCGACAAGCTAAATTGATTTTTAAAAGGAAATGACAACTAAAAGCGTGACAAACAAAAGAAAGACTTGTATGCATATCTTTACATTTATACCCATTCCTTCAATTACGTGAGCATATTTGAGCCTTTCAATTCTTATCATGCTTGTTTTTGTTCGGAATACGAGCGAGCCGAATGTTTCATGTGATTTAGAACTTTTCATTAGTATACTTTTCAAGACCATGAATATGTGTAAAGAGCATGAATGTGATAGAGGCACTTAGGATACCCCTCGTGTGTTAGCCTTTTTCTTAGTTTAATTTCCATAACCACCATCATTCCATTAGTTAAACCATGTTGAGCCTATTTCCCGTGTTTTTCCGTTTACACCCATTTAACCCACTTAACCAAATTGAGCCTTTTTATTGTTTAACTTTTTTTTGTTAAAACTCGGTCATGGTTACTATCTAACTTGCGAATGTTTGTAATTATAAAAAAACAGAAAATAGCAACCAAAATAGAAGTAAGAGGATCAAATCGGAGCAATTTTATATGCTGAATAGTATAATCTCGTTGACTAGCTCGATATGTCATAATCGGCCATTTATGCTTTACTTACGTATAGTTGTAATTCAATTACGCTTGTTAGAAATAACCGCCAAGTTGTAACCATTTAGCCACTTTTAAATGTCCCTTTCCTACCCGAAACCATTGCCTATCATTACAACCCTTAAAGACCTCTTGATTTATGCTTTTTCGCATGTTAGTTGGTGGAGATTAGATCTTTTGACAAGCTTATTATATTGCATGATTCATCGCCTTGGCATTGAGTGTTTTGCACATACACATTATCTGTATGACTCATAAATATAACCGAGTGTGTGTGAACATTGTGAGAAATGTGAGGATTTGCATGTTAAGTCGATCGGAAGTTGTATCATTGCTTCTTGGTTATCTTTTCTTATATTCGCATTTGCTTGTTTGGTTTGAGGTCTTTGATGTTGACTTTTTGTAAAAAACAATTGACCCCCGAATATTTATGTAGCGACGTTAGGGACCTTCGTAGGCCCGCGTTCTTTTACTTCTAGTTTGCTTAAGGACAAGCAAAAGTTCAAGTGTGGGGGGGTTTGATATTCGTTGAAATATACATAATTTAGTTCCACATTTTGCCCCTGTTTTGTGCGTTTTTTGCTAAAACATCGTCGTATAGGTACTTAATCGGTAAATTTTATATTTTCAGGTCCTAAACGGCGTACCATAGACAAAGTTGGAGAAAAAGTAGGATTAACGAACGTTCCGGATGAATTCAGTGGATTCTGTTGAAGTTACTGCTCACGCACGGTCGTGCAACCCATTAGCACGGCCGTGCGCGAGTTGTGATCTCGGAAGCACTGAATGTGCGCGAGGCAGTGCAGCTCATTTCTCGGCACACACGGGCGTGCGACCCAAGTGCACGACCATGCGTGACTTGATGCTGATCAACATGTAATCTGAAGACCTTGCACGGCTGTACGACCCAAGTGCACGACCGTGCACAACTGAAGACTTTGCGGCCCAAACGTCCACTTGTCTGCCCATGTCCTGCACTGACGTCATGTTGATGTGCACGGTCGTGCACATGAAGTGCATGTATATGAATTTATCTATAAAACAGAGCAGGCGCTACTGATCAAAACATTGGGTAATTTTCCAAGTTTCTGGGCGATTTCTGAGGTCCGAGAGCTTTCTGGTTAGGACTAAGTTTCAAGCCTCAAGGTTGCAAGAAGCTTATCATTCATCCAATCCATCAAATCCTTGCTTGTTTATGGTTTGCTTTCTTGTTCTTAATATACATTTTAAGTACATTTGCAAGCATTGAGCTGATGTTTATGTAATATTGTTATGAATGTTATGAAAACACTTGTTTTTTTTTAATCAATATTTAGTTTATTATCATATTAAATGAAGCTCAGGCAACTTGTTCATGTTTGAATCTTGATGATCATATGGCAAACTTGGTTCATTGATGTTGGATTCTTGATTATGATTGTTTATCTTGGATGATTAGTAAATGGTTAGTTAGGATAAGCTGAATAAACCCCATAATTAATCATTTATTAGTAAACTGTTAACTTTATTAATATGTTTACACCATGAAACTAGAAATGGGTATTGGTTTAATAAAAGATAAATCTGATTTTGATCAAGAATGCTTTCTTACACGTAAGGGCTCTAACGGGTTAGATGGTGTTATTGCGGGTTCTTAACATGGGTCATAATCTTTGTTGAGTATTTTTGGCCAAAATGTCCAACTTGGTAGATTTATGTTTAAGACTTGAAAAATGGTTAAGTTTGTGATATGATCCACGTTATGCTTGTCTCGGTGGCTGTATTGTGTTTATCGGTATTGCTTTCCTTGATAAAGTGAGGTTAGAAAACTCTTAACGGATGACTAACTTATTTTTAAAGATTCACATGAAAATATATCAATAGCTCGTTAAAGAATAATTTTAGGTAGTTAAAGTGTGTTTATCGCGGGTAACTTTCCAAAGAATTATCATGTTAGGATTCCCGAAAGGGATACTAGTTTTATTTATAATTGGAAAATTGATCAAGTGCCTTTATGACATTTTTGATAACATGCTTAGGTTGTTTATAAAACAAGACAAAAGAAAAAGAAATTATATTTTTGTATTCGGAGTGTTATATGTTTTAAAATATATTTTTAGAAAATTTTAGTTAAAAACTCTTTCACATATCATTTTACCGGTAGATAAATGACAACGGTTTAATACATAAACGCTTGCCCGCGTCCATGGATCGACATCTGGTTCTTACTGATCGGGGTGTCGTGCCCCGGTCAAAGATGTCACACCCCGACCCGCAGCGGAAAATGTGATCGGGGCATGATTGGGTTATCATCAAAGCTCATGACATTTATTATAACGTTTCATATTCATTATTACAATTTAATGGGAAATATACAATCATAATTACATCATGTCCTAAGCATCATTCTAAACTTCATTGTTTTCTTCTAAGGCATTTCCTATGTTTTCCTTGCTTCATCCTGTTCACCTGTATCATGTGTAAAAATGGTTTTTGGATCAACAAAAAGTTGGCGAGTGAATCCTACGAAAAACATTTGAACAAGTTTATTGAATTGAATATAAAATAAAGTGCACAACCACACATGAGTAAAAATAGATGTAAACTTATTCACCAATCATTTAATATTAAATAATGCACACATGAAGAATAATGGATCGTTTTGAGGCACGCGTTGCTCAACTCGTCTCCCACGAGGAACTGATGGGCCTAATGAATGATTTGCATATACTTGACAATATGAAATACATAACTACAAACAATATATACTAAATAATGCACACACGAATAATAATGGATTTGTTTTGAGGCACGCGTTGCTCAACTCGTCTCCCACGAGGAACTGATGGGACTAATGAATGAATTGCATATAACTTGACAATATGAAATACATAACTACAAACAATATATATACAATCTAAGTTTAGATCACAATATGGTATGGCACAAGTTTAAATAAACGAGTTAATTTTAGTGACACATGACACACCCCAAACGTGTAATTAAAAAGGGGAGTTGTAAGATTCACTCACATTGAGTGCGTTCGGTTGATGATGTTGAATGCGCAAGAAGGTGGTTTTAACCACGAGTGAAACTAACCTAGATAATGGCATAATGGTTCGGTAAGTAAGCGGATTTTATTAATCAATTTTAGTAGGATTATTGGATATACTTTTGTGAGTTTAAAGCTATTTTCTAACTTTAAAAATGTTATTTTTAAGTAGTTTTAATTGATTTTTAAATAAAATAAATAAATAAAAATAATAAAAAATGTTGACTTTTTGACCGTTGACTTGTTGACCATTGACTTTGACTGTTGACTGCTGACCGGTTCGTACGTGTGTATGTATGCGCTGGGTGAGGCTCGAACCCGAGACCTCCCGTACGCGTGCACGCAGCTCTACCAACTGAGCTACGTGTCTAACCCGAAATATTTCTGTTTTTAATTATATTTATACCTTAATTGAATTAATCCAAAAATCATTTATTTCAAAAACGATTTAAATGACTCGCTCGGTGTTCTCCACAGGTCTCGAACCCGGGACCTGTGGGTTAGGTTAACACACAGTCCACCGCTGGACTGTGTGTCTAACTTGGTAAAATACTCTGATTTTTATTATTCTTATATACAAACTAAATTATTTTATTTCTGCCTTATATAAAAAGTTTGATAATTGTCCGGACCGGTGCGGTAGTCTGGACTCGAACTCGTGACATGTGATTTAAACGTTCACACGGTCCACCACTGGACTGTGTGTCTATCTTGGTTATTATTCCGGTTTTTATTAAACTTAACATCTATTGCAGTGAATCCGGTTCGGTTAAAAAAAAGAACATTTTTATTAAGGCGGGTGTGCGTGGGACAAGAATCGAACTCGGGACGTAAGCGTGTTTTATTTGCACACAGTCCACCGCTGGACTGTGTGTCTAACCCGGGATATATCTTGATTTTAATTAAACATATACAATACTGAACTTCGTCTTCTTCGTCAGACTTAACCAGAATCGGAGTCTGACTGGTTCATCGATTTTAATCAAGTTCTTTTAGTGTGTTGCGCTTAATTACATGTGCGATAAATAAAAATAGTGGGAGATTAAGTGTAAGATATACCGAACAGTGGCTCCTCTGTTTCGCCGGCGAAGCTCCGATGTCAGCAGGTTATTCCGGCGACGGGTGTCTTGCGGCAGAGGGTCTTCAGGGAGCTTGAGATGAGTGTGGGTGGCTTCGGTATGAGCTCTGGGTGTTTAGTTTTTAGAGTAATGCACAGAGGTGAAAAGGTTCGGTTTTCCGGCGAGTTGCAGAAATTCTCCGGCGAGTGAAATTACGTCGGGAAAGAGTGTGATTGTGAGCGAAAGAGCTAACAGAGGTTTGAGGGGGTATTTATAGGGCAGGACATCGACGAATTTAGTCCGTTTTCCGTCTTGATTCGTCGGTCAATAAGTTTTCCGACGGTTATAACTTGTGTCGCGGACTGGACATCGGTTATAACCGACGTTGCGGTTAATGTTTACGTTAAGTCATTGATAACCGACGCCGTTTGACGAAATCGTCGGATTTTCCGGCGTCAACGGATTTGGGCGCGTCAGTTTGACTGGGTTTGATTTCTGTTTCGTTATTTGAATTAATTGTCTGGATATATTACCAAAGAATACAAGTGGCGCAGTGGTTGAATGGTTGGAAGTTAAGGCGTTTGTTGATTCTGGCTGACCCGGGTTCGAAACCCGGCTACGCCCTTTTATTTTTATTTCATTATTTTAAATACTTTTTCAAATATAACTTATATATTTCAATATACTTATTAATTATGTATCGTTTAAATTAATTTGGGCATTAAATACTCAACGAAATTTTTAACTGATTGTTCGGTTAATAAACGGAGCGGGTTTGGTAAATCCGGTTTTTGACCGATGTTACAGTATCCCCTGCTTTTTAGAAATTTCGTCCCGAAATTTAAGTAGTGATATATTTGACTAAAAAATTATGGTGTTTAGTTTGACAGATACATACTTAGAAAAAGAGTAAGAGTTTAAATTTTTGTTTGAGGCTGTAACGTTCCTTGTAAGGGTTAAGTACCCTGCTACATGAATCGCTTTTTGTTGCCTACAGTAAAAATATTGATAAGCAGAGTTGATTCACTAAATATGATATCATGCGTAAGAGTTTTGATATTTTTGGAAGGATAGGGTTATATCCTAAAACAAAATTTCTAATACTACAACCTACATGGAACTTCTCATAACCGTCTAATAATGCCTTTGATCCTTTGACAAGAATACTTATATATAGGAAGTACCAGCGGCGTATCCACCATATTCTTGTCAAATTTTCATTAGTTTATCAGTAAGTTATGATTGGTTCTATGATGTGACTCTAAACATAAATAAACGCCATAACCAATGTACCAAGAAATTACTAAATCCTACATAGAACTTCTCATAACCGCCTGACAATGCCTCTGATCCTTTGACAAGAATACTTATATATAGGAAGTACCAGCGGCGTATCCACCATATTCTTGTCAAATTTTCATTGGTTTTATCAGTAAGTTATGATTGGTTCTATGATGTAACTCTAGAACATAAATAAACTCAACAACCAATATCTGAGTCCAAATTCTGATAGCATACATGTTTGAATGGTGACAGTTCCTCTCTCTTTTGTTATGATGGAGAGGTTAGTTTATGTAGAAATAGAACACAATCCAATTTCTTTAAATGGCGAGATGATATGAATGTAACACAATTTCAACCAAGACAATACTAAATCCTACATGGAACTTCTCATAACCGCCTGATAATGCCTCTGATCCTTTGGCAAGAATACTTATATATAGGAAGTACCAGCGGCGTATCCACCATATTCTTGTCAAATTTTCATTGACTTTATCTGCAAGTTATGATTAGTTCTATGTGACTCTACAACAAACACAACAACCAAAACTTGAGTCTTAATTCTGATAGTATCCATGTTTGAATGCTGACAATACCTCTCTCGTTTGTTGTGATGGAGAGGTTAGTCATTGTGGAAGTGAGACATAGCTCAACTTCTTTAAATGATGAAATTGATTACGCTGAAATGTATGATGAACAAACTTCGACCAAAACATACTAAATCCTACATGGAACCTCTCATAACCGCCTGATAATGCCTCTGATCCTTTGACAAGAATACTTATATATAGGAAGTACCAGCGGGGTATCCACCATATTCTTATCAAATTTTCATTAACTTTATCCGCAAGTTATGATTAGTTCTATGTGACTCTAAAACAAACACCACAACCAAAACTTGAGTCTTAATTCTGATAGTATCCATGCTTGAATGATGACAATACCTCTCTCGTTTGTTGTGATGGAGAGGTTAGTCATTGTGGAAGTGAGACATAGCTCAACTTCTTTAAATGATGAAATTGAAATACGCTGAAATGTATGATGAACAAACTTTTACCAAAACATACTAAATCCTACATGGAACCTCTCATAACCGCCTGATAATGCCTCCGATCCTCTGACAAGAATACTTATATATAGGAAGTACCAGCGGCGTATCCACCATATTCTTGTCAAATTTTCATTGACTTTATCCGCAAGTTATGATTAGTTCTATGTGACTCTACAACAAACACAACAACCAACACTTGAGTCTTAATTCTGATAGTATCCATGTTTGAATGATGACAATACCTCTCTCGTTTGTTGTGATGGAGAGGTTAGTCATTGTAGAAATGGAATACAATCCAATTTCTTTAAATGATAAGATGCCATAAATGCAAAATCGGTAAGTACAAAACAAACTTCAATCAAGACAATGCTAAATTCCACATGGAACTTCTCATAACCGCCAGATAATGCCTCTGATCCTTTGGCAAGAATACTTATATATAGGAAGTACCAGCGGCGTATCCACCATATTTTTGTCAAATTTTCATTGGCTTTATCCTTAAGTTATGATTAGTTCTATGTGACTTTAAAACAAAAACAAACTGAAATAGTAATTCGCTTTAGGATCCTTGGATAAGATTCCAATTTATAACTGGGATATGGGAAAATGGAGATAACATAAAGAAAAACATAAAAACTAAGCGGCTGGAGTTGAATCTTCATTTTCGGTGAAGGGGACTAGTTGGGTGGTTTCGTTTGAGCCGTCATTATCTTCGATAGGATTGGCGTTGATGTTGAAAACTCTTCCTCTTGCTGGTGGCCTAGTGATTGGGTTTTCTTGAATTACTTGGTTAACTGGGTTTGATTGAGCTTGAGCATTTATGATGTTAACCAATCGAGGGCACGTGTTTCTAAAGTGGGTAGGGTCGCCACAATTGAAACAAGCTCGAACATATGGGAACATGGGGTATTGGGGTTGTGGATATGTTTGGATCATATTTTGAGTAGGGGGCGTGGTTTGGTTTTGAGGGGTGCGGCAAACCTTGCTCAAATGACCATAGCGTCCACAATTCGCACATAGTCGACAAGGTAAGGTAGATGGGTGGTGATAAAACAGGTGTTACATCGAGGGTGAGGTCCAAGGTATGGTTTCTTATTTGGGTAAGTGGAGTTGGGTGCTACTTGAGTGATTGGGATAGCTTGGATGGGTATGGCATGTGAAATTGGTTGATTACGTTGGGTAGTAGCGAAAAGTTGCCCATCTCGTTTTCTCTTAAAAGTGGGTTGAGAAGGGGATTCGGTTTGGGTGGAGTTTGAAGTTTCAGTCGATGTCTTATCCTTCTTCTTCTCCTCCTATATGTCTTTGTTCCGGATTCGGTTTTCGGTGAGCTCTGTAGCTAACTCCATTGCTGCTTCCAAAGTTGCAGGCGTGGTACTTATTACAGAGTCTTGAATTTTTTACGGAAGACCTCGAATGTAGTGCTCGATCAAACGGTAGAGGGGAGTGAACAAGTTGGGAACCATTTGATTTAACTCGAGGAATCTTTTGTTGTATGTGGTGTGGTCGCCTTCCTTTTGCTTCAACGAATAGAACTCATCTTCTAATTTCTTGATTTTGCTCCTCGGGCAAAACCATCTTGTCATGATTTCCTTCAACTCTTCCCAAGTCAAAGTCATAGCGTCTTCAACACCTCGTTTGGCCTTCTCTGTATTCCACCAAGTAAGTGCTATTCCATATAAACGACCGGTAGCATATCGCACTTTGCGATCATCGGGGCAATCGCAATTTAGAAAAGTGTTCTCCATTTCTTCAAACCAATGGAGGAGAGCGGTGACACCTTCAGTCCCTTCGTATTTTGGAGGGTCGCAGGATTTGAAATGCTTGTAGGTGCATTTAGTGGTATTTGGGGGAGGGTTGATAACGTTTTGATCTTCTTGGTTGACAGGATTAGCGGTAAGGGCTTGTTGGACTTGAATTACAATGTTGGGTATTACGGCAGCCATTTGTTGAGCGATTAGGGCAGCCATGCGCTCGCGGGCTTTTCCTGCTCTCATCTTCCTACGGGCGAGGCTAGAAGACATCTACAAGGAATACATATCATGAGTATGAGTTGGATGTTTTTGGGATCATGGGTCGTATTTAGGAATGAACATTCATAAAATAAATATAGAAAAATAAATCTACTACATCCATAGGATGTCTTGGGCTTTGCTCGTAATTGGGCCTTGCATGCCGCCATACTTCACCTTCGTAATCATGTGGGCCCCCATGAATACCGGGTTTTTCATATGGTTCGCATGTGTTAGCCTGGTTACGTACACTAAAACCCGGAGAAAATCGAGAAATATGTAACGTATGATATTCGGAATGTGTCCAGGTATAGACACGGTGACACCTCAAAGTGGGGTTAGTTCGAACGACGTTTGGTGTGGCATGCTTTGGCCTAATAGGTCCTTCGTACTCTCATCGTTAGTCCCCAGGTAGGCAAACTGGTCCGTTATATTGGATTTATACGAATGCCAACCTAGACAGGACGTTCCGACTACCGGTACTTGTACCCTTCCAGTTACTACATGCCCGTCGCAGAACTTACTTTGATGAGATTTGAAAATTGCGACAAAATCTTTGAATAACAAAAGTATGAAGATGATTTGAATATATGAACATTGAAATATGTATCATGAATGTGTATGTAAGTATGTATGTTTGACTGTAAGTATAAACAAATATGAAACAAATAAACATCATAAGTTTGTATGTAACCACCTAAACAATTAAAATTTAGGAAACTATAGTATAGGCTCTAAGGGTCTAATAACCTATCCTATATCCCTATAGTCATGGCTCTGATACCAATCTGTCACACCCCGACCCGCAGCGGAAAAGGTGATCGGGGCATGATTGGGTTATCATCAAAGCTCATGACATTTATTATAACGTTTCATATTCATTATTACAATTTAATGGAAAATATACAATCATAATTACATCATGTCCTAAGCATCATTCTAAACTTCATTGTTTTCTTCTAAGGCATTTCCTTTGTTTTCCTTGCTTCATCCTGTTCACCTGTATCATGTGTAAAAATGGTTTTTGGATCAACAAAAAGTTGGCGAGTGAATCCTACGAAAAACATTTGAACAAGTTTATTGAATTGAATATAAAATAAAGTGCACAACCACACATGAGTAAAAATAGATGTAAACTTATTCACCAATCATTTAATATTAAATAATGCACACATGAACAATAATGGATCGTTTTGAGGCACGCGTTGCTCAACTCGTCTCCCACGAGGAACTGATGGGCCTAATGAATGATTTGCATATACTTGACAATATGAAATACATAACTACAAACAATATATACTAAATAATGCACACACGAATAATAATGGATTTGTTTTGAGGCACGTGTTGCTCAACTCGTCTCCCACGAGGAACTGAAGGGCCTAATGAATGAATTGCATATAACTTGACAATATGAAATACATAACTACAAACAATATATATACAATCTAAGTTTAGATCACAATATGGTATGGCATAAGTTTAAATAAACGAGTTAATTTTAGTGACACATGACACACCCCAAAACGTGTAATTAAAAAGGGGAGTTGTAAGATTCACTCACATTGAGTGCGTTCGGTTGATGATGTTGAATGCGCACGAAGTTGGTTTTAACCACGAGTGAAACTAACCTAGATAATGGCATAATGGTTCGGTAAGTAAGCGGATTTTATTAATCAATTTTAGTAGGATTATTGGATATATTTTTGTGAGTTTAAAGCTATTTTCTAACTTTAAAAATGTTATTTTTAAGTATTTTTAATTGATTTTTAAATAAAATAAATAAATAAAAATAATAAAAAATGTTGACTTTTGACCGTTGACTTGTTGACCATTGACTTTGACTGTTGACTGCGGACCGGTTCGTACGTGTGTATGTATGCGCTGGGTGAGGCTCGAACCCGAGACCTCCCGTACGCGTGCACGCAGCTCTAACAACTGAGCTACGTGTCTAACCCGAAATATTTATGTTTTTAATTATATTTATACCTTAATTGAATTAATCCGAAAATCATTTATTTCAAAAACGATTTAAATGACTCGCTCGGTGTTCTCCACAGGTCTCGAACCCGGGACCTGTGGGTTAGGTTAACACACAGTCCACCGCTGGACTGTGTGTCTAACTTGGTAAACACTCTGATTTTTATTATTCTTATATACAAACTAAATTATTTTATTTCTGCCTTATATAAAAAGTTTGATAATTGTCCGGACCGGTGCGGTAGTCTGGACTCGAACTCGTGACATGTGATTTAAACGTTCACACGGTCCACCACTGGACTGTGTGTCTATCTTGGTTATTATTCCGGTTTTTATTAAACTTAACATCTATTGCAGTGAATCCGGTTCGGTTAAAAAAAAGAACATTTTTATTAAGGCGGGTGTGCGTGGGACAAGAATCGAACTCGGGACGTAAGCGTGTTTTATTTGCACACAGTCCACCGCTGGACTGTGTGTCTAACCCGGGATATATCTTGATTTTAATTAAACATATACAATACTGAACTTCGTCTTCTTCGTCAGACTTAACCAGAATCGGAGTCTGACTGGTTCATCGATTTTAATCAAGTTCTTTTAGTGTGTTGCGCTTAATTACATGTGCGATAAATAAAAATAGTGGGAGATTAAGTGTAAGATATACCGAACAGTGGCTCCTCTGTTTCGCCGGCGAAGCTCCAATGTCAGCAGGTTATTCCGGCGACGGGTGTCTTGCGGCAGAGGGTCTTCATGGAGCTTGAGATGAGTGTGGGTGGCTTCGGTATGAGCTCTGGGTGTTTAGTTTTTAGAGTAATGCACAGATATGAAAAGGTTCGGTTTTCCGGCGAGTTGCAGAAATTATCCGGCGAGTGAAATTACGTCGGGAAAGAGTGTGATTGTGAGCGAAAGAGCTAACAGAGGTTAGAGGGGGTATTTATAGGGCAGGACATCGACGAATTTAGTCCGTTTTCCGTCTTGATTCGTCGGTCAATAAGTTTTCCGGCGGTTATAACTTATGTCGCGGACTGGACATCGGTTATAACCGACGTTGAGGTTAATGTTTACGTTAAGTCATTGATAACCGACGCCGTTTGACGAAATCGTCGGATTTTCCGGCGTCAACGGATTTGGGCATGTCAGTTTGACTGGGTTTGATTTCTGTTTCGTTATTTGAATTAATTGTCTGGATATATTACCAAAGAATACAAGTGGCGCAGTGGTTGAATGGTTGGAAGTTAAGGCGTTTGTTGATTCTGGCTGACCCGGGTTCGAAACCCGGCTACGCCCTTTTATTTTTATTTCATTATTTTAAATACTTTTTCAAATATAACTTATATATTCCAAATATACTTATTAATTATGTATCGTTTAAAATTAATTTGGGCATTAAATACTCAACGAAATTTTTAACTGATTGTTCGGTTAATAAACGGAGTGGGTTTGGTAAATCCGGTTTTTGACCGATGTTACAAAAGATAATATTTATAGTCCCGAATTACCTTTAACAATGCGTTAGTGGTAGTGAGGGGTCGAACCACGAAGAGTTTGAGGTTTACAAATGGATGTGATTGATTTTAAGTAAAAATGTCACTTTTATGAAGCATGCTATAAGTTTGATTAATTTGGTTTGGTTTGAAGAGGTGTCGGATTGATCCGACAAAAAATTGGTTTGATTACTTAATCGCTAAATTAAACAATTGCACGAAAACTATATTACTTGGTTAAAACAATGGTTTGAAACAAGGTTCAAACCCGGTTTGGTAATGCAAATCCTAGGATTCCTACACGTTTTAGTTTCAATTCAATGCAACAAAGATCAACGAGTTTAGTGTTACGTGGTTTAGGTGCCAAAAGCTATCGACGTTATAGACAACGGACTACTATGCACTTCATTACCAAGAACATGTAAATTCTAACCTAGACAAGGCATAATCGCACATAAACATTTCGCAAAGTCAAATTTCATAACTCATTCGACAGTTCACAAATACAATACCAATGCGAGACAATTATCTTAGGTTTTCAAATCAAATCACAGTTTGTCACAAATCAAAACTCAAAACAATGTTAAACCCTAGAACTTACAAAACCTACACCGGGGTGAAACCCTCGAGAATCAGCCGCTCATGGTGAACGGAACACGATCACTGGATGATTGGAGCTTGATCACGAACATCTTGAAACCTTGAAAGTGAGGACGATGGTAGTTAGGGTTTGGGATGGAAGATGGAATTGGATGGAGGATGATGAAGGCGATTGCGGTAGGTTAGGGTTATGATCGAATGTGATGATTCGGATGATGATGGATGATTGGAATCAATTGGAATTGAGGTTGGGGATGTTCTTGGCTCCAAGAAGTGTTTCAAAACTCAAAAATCTCGTAACTCCTCACAAATGGGTTAAACAAACAATAAAAACCCGTTCAAAATTGAAATTCAACGACCAAACTATCAGGGAGGCGTCGCCGACGGCCCTATTGGGCGTCGCCGACGGCCACCATAAATATACATTCTCCTCCGACGCCTTAATCCACTATCTACGACCATTTTTCTCCGACGGGCTATCTGAGGGGCGTCGCCGACGGTCCCAATGGGCGTCGGCGACAGCCTCTCCAATGCTTGATTTCCTGATTTCCCATTTTGTGATCCAGGTTTTCCACCCCGATGCTCCAAAACGCTCCCGAATAGCTCCTTAAACTTCGTAAACCTGCAACAACACAAATCCAATCAAAGTAGGCTATTCGAAACTAAAAGTCTCGTAAAATGTTAACTTAAACTTAATAGAAACATCGGTTTTCGACCACGTATCACATCCCCACACTTGTCTTTTGCTTGCCCTCAAGCAAATCTGTCTTTCACTTTCACGTGGGTCGAATAAGGATCACATTTCCCATTCTCAAGACATGAGTTAAGGTCTTATGTCATACTCGGTTCATAATTTTTATCATTCAAACTATTTAACGTTAATATGATTAACACATACAAAAATGGTTATCCAAGATTATCCGGCCTTTGAAACTCATAATTCATACATATCCCTCACAATGTTCTCTCCACTCGGCTCATAATCTGGCTAATAAGTAATACATTAGCACTCTTGATGTAAACACACAAACCGATTAGAACATATACCCGCATAAGCTTGCAACTCAATCATTCTCCACCACCGAACACAAATATCAAGCACAAGTCAAAAGGTCTTGAACCGGTTGTATTGGGGCAAGGCTAAGGGTATGGAATGGGATGCTTTGAAAGTGGCTAAGGTGATGAAAACTCGATTTTTATTACACAAACACTATACTAGCATAATCGACTACGAAACAATAACTACAAGGCAAAAGTTTTCCGCCTTTTATTCAACGACTAACTATACATGCATTTTTCTTTTCTTTTCTCAATTGTTTTTTTTTTCAAGTTTTCATCACATGGGTTAAAATATAAGGTTCAAAGGTCAAGGGCTAAATGGGTTTGTCAAATGAAAGGTTTAGGCTCAAAATTGGCGACTAAGGGATTGATTTCGGGTAAGGATATATAAATGGTGTAAAGTAAAAAGGTTTACCTAATGCCTTAATCATTCTTGTGCTCATATTCGGTCTATGGTCTCAAACGTATCAAAAATTGCAAGTTCTACTACATGACTAATGGTCCACTTAACCAAAGAAATATATGCATTTAGTATATATCAAAGTGGCTCAAAATCTCACATATATAAGGTATGGTATGTGATATGTATAAAATGCAAGTTTCTTAGGCGAATTATTCCCAAATAACCACCTGTTAATTACCCATCACGTTATTAATTTGAACTTGACCATGACAAAAGACCACATGGGTTGTGTCATCCATCATTAACTTAGTTACTTCTGCTTTTTAGACCGCTTTAAACAAAGACATTTTGAAAAATTTTTGAAATTTTCCCTCTTCCCCACACTTGAGGTCAACATTGTCCTCAATGTATAGTGTATAAATGAATGGGTTAAAATTAAAAAACTTTTTCTATCCATCCTCACACTTGAGGTCAACATTGTCCTCAATATGTAGGAATAGAGCTTTTAAAACGCACAAGGAATGTGACACGACTAACCTTCCCAAAATTTCACCCCGGAGAATAAAATACACAATACAATCCACTTATTAAACCAAAAATGAATCAAAGCTAAAGGAAACGTATGCATCAAGTTTTTCGCTCATTCTTCGTGTGCTCTTCATCTTCAACAAAAATGGTTGTCTCGCGAGCACAATGCACCTACAAATTTCAATCATCGTGTAGAAGCAAGCTTCTCACAACTACAAAAATTTGTTAGTTACTTAGTTCTACTATTTTTATTAAAATAATTACCAAGGCATATAATTTATTCAACTTTGATCTTGTAGAAAAATATTTTACAACAACAACCTAAACTCACTTTCGTAGGAATCACGGTTGCATTTAGCGTATGCAACAAGCCCTTTTAAACCTTCCAATAGCTCGAAAAGACGAGTAGGTCTCATGAGGGTTATCTGGAGTGAACACACCCACAAAGTTCATTTAACTATGAATAAGAAATGAAATATAAACTTAAAATTTACACAAAAATTTACAACAACAAAGAATAAGTACCGGTGATCATCTCTGGTAGCGCTTGTTGGGATCCACCGGGGGATATGGCTGATAGGGATATCCGGTGAAGGCCGACATCATGTCGTGGAAGTCGTCGAGTGGCCCTCTCTCGCCTTCAGCTGGTGGTTGGAACTGTTGTGGGGGTAAAACGGGACCCGACTGCTTCGGGCCAATGCGGAGATGGATTAGAGGGCCCAGTTGGAAGAGTTAGGTTCTCATATGATGTCCAAGGCGTGTGCTCCTGATATGGACGACCTACTTCCCAATCTCTATGGTGGCGCTCCTGATCATGCAAATGTTTAGCGTTATTTACCACCATCTGTTGCGCCACCGCCAAAGCATGCCACTGGTAGTCTTCCAAAGCGTTTTGTTCAACACGCGCCCTTTCTTGCTCCTCCTCCCATGCTTGCCTTCTAGACAACTCTTGTGCCTGGTACAAGTCTTGTCTCTCCATGAAAGCTTGTTGGGCGGCCCACTGCTCTTGTAATCTCTCCCAATGCTCTTGCTCTTTGGCCTGATACGCAGCCTCTTCAGCCCAATGTGATTGTTGCTGAGCTTCCCAATTTTGTTCCCACTGTTGCCTCCTTTGCTCATACTCCCGGTTTTCCCCAATACACGCGGAGACGTTATCGTAAACATCTTGTTGTCCCCGGTTGTAGTTGGGCTATCCGAGTTTACGCCGATTTGGGATAAACGAGGCCACCCAGGCTGAAATTTCTCGATGTGGCCGGGTGTATCTTTGACGAGGTCGCCTCGGACCTTGAGACTCATCTTCATCCTCCTCTTCAGCCATCTCCTCCTATCTCGCAGCCTCTTGAGCTGCACTTGGATCGGCGAACTGGAACCGATGCCCCTGGTCATCAGTGACGGCATATTGATGACCGTACACTTGAACTTGGATCTTCCAATGTTGCTTCATTGAGGCGAAGCAAATTTGATCCACTGGCTTCGAGACCCATAACGAATCAGGCGGCAACCGGTTCTGCTGTACTATCATGGCACTAATGAGTCGTACGTATGGTATCGTCTTCCGAGTGTATGACTCACGAGTGTCCCAAGTGTTGATCATGACAAGATGACACCAAGATAACTTAGGCACTCCATAAGTACCCGACAATCTGAGGCCTTCACCTTCCCTCGGTCCCCGAATCTAACCATGAAGTTTTCGAGAGAGAAGGGTTAAAGGAACTTTCCTTCAACCGATAACTAACTGCGCAGAGCAGCCCCACCATCAGAATAAGGCAAAACCGACTCAACCATTCTGTCAGGATCAGCAGTATTAACCTTGTTGTCCAAAAACTGGTTAATAGTGTAATAATCATACTCGTCGACCCCTAAGGAATCAAATCGGGCAATACAGTTCATAGTCTCGAAAGACATAACCATTTGCCCTCTCCCCGTGTCACCCACCAGCTGCCATGTGTTCAGCGAGCCATCCTTATTAATGAACCGGAGCGAGGCTAACCATTCGCAGACTGCAGCCAGATAAACTTGTGGTGTGATATCCTCACACCAATCCAACACTCGCTACCAGCCAATTCTCTTGAACATCTGAACAACCCGATCGTTCGAAATTCCTCCACGTTTAACATGCATTCCGGCATAACCCGTTCCGGAATAGATGTAGACACCCCGTTAACTATTTTCCACTTCCACAGCTTAACCTCCAACCGGTTGTCGTTAAACCGTGAAAGCGGTCTTCGTTTATTATTTTCCCAGGGCTCACCCACATTACTATCTCTGATTCTTTCCCATACCCAATCCTGCCTGAACAATCTATCATCATTGTCTTCCATCCCACTTAATTGTTCCCACTTCCTTGCTCTATGCCCCAAGGATGACCCGGCTCCTGAAGACGAACCTAGACCCGAAATTTTACTTACAAAGGAAAACAATTAAACATGGTCAAACCCCAACAGTAAACCCTTACTTTAAGTTCAACCCAAATTGACTTCTTGAACATGTTGCACAATGTTGAATCATAACTTGAATGGTTAGACAAATTAGCTAATTAAATCTTCAAAATTGGCACTTCTGTCAACATTTTAACTTCAAGCTCTTATGTTCTTAATCCTAAGTAAATAAGATTCTAAACAGGATTCAGCGATATGTTCATGCTCAAACATGCAACCTAAATAATCACAAACTCATTACATAGCTATGTTACATGTTCAATACCACCCAAATCAACCATAAACTTAAATTCAAGTAACACTCATGTCATAGTATCATAAACAACCTACTTTTAAACCTAAGTTCAAAATTTCGAAAGAAAATCACTTACCAAATGAAATCCATGCTCAAATTTAAGTAAAAATCATACCTTGAGTATTGTGTAGATGATAGAACTTGAAGAAGATATAGTGCAAAGTTGAAGAACACTTTTTTTCTCAAAAATCCGAAATTTGAACTCCACAAATCTTGCAAACAAGCAAGAATTGAGGGAAACCATGTTAGGGGTTATGTTCTACTCGGAAAACCACACAAAATAGGCTCAAGAATCAGGTGTTTTGTTCCCCGGCAACGACGCCAAAATTTGATGGGGGTGTCGCACCCCGGTCAAATATAATATTTATAATCCCGAATTACCCTTAACAATGCGTTACTGGTAGTGAGGGGTCGAACCACGAAGAGTTTGATGTTTGCAAATGGATGTGATTGATTTTAAGTAAAAATGTCACTTTTATGAAGCATGCTATAAGGTTGATTAATTTGGTTTGGTTTGAAGAGGTGTCGGATTGATCCGACAAAAAATTGGTTTGATTACTTAATTGCTAAATTAAACAATTGCACGAAAACTATATTACTTGGTTAAAACAATGGTTTGAAACAAGGTTCACACCCGGTTTGGTAATTCAAATCCTAGGGTTCCTACACGTTTTAGTTTCAATTCAATTGCAACAAAGATCAACGAGTTTAGTGTTACGTGGTTTAGGTGCCAAAAGCTATCGACGTTATAGACAACGGACTACTATGCACTTCATTACCAAGAACATGTAAATTCTAACCTAGACACGGCATAATCGCACATAAACATTTCGCAAAGTCAAATTTCAAAACTCATTCGACGGTTCACAAATACAATACCAACGCGAGACAATTACCTTAGGTTTTCAAATCAAATCACAGTTTGTCACAAATCAAAACTCAAAACAATGTTAAACCCTAGAACTTACGAAACCTACACCGGGGTGAAACCCTCGAGAATTAGTCGCGCATGGTGAACGGAACACGATCACTAGATGATTGGAGCTTGATCATGAACATCTTGAAACCTTTAAAGTGAGGACGATGGTAGTTAGGATTTGGGATGGAAGATGGAATTGGATGGAGGATGATGAAGGCGATTGCGGTAGGTTAGGGTTATGATCGAATGTGATGATTCGGATGATGATGGATGATTAGAATCAATTGGAATTGAGGTTGGGGGTGTTCTTGGCTCCAAGAAGTGTTTCAAAACTCCAAAATCTCGTAACTCCTCATAAATGGGTCAAACAAACAATAAAAACCTGTTCAAAATTGAAATTCGGCGACCAAACTATCAGGGAGGCGTCGCCGACGGCCTCTAGAAATATACATTTTCCTCTGACACCTTAATCCACTGTCTACGACCATTTTTCTCTAACGGGCTATCTGAGGGGTGTCACTGACGGTCCCAATGGCCGTCAGCGACGTCCTCTCTAATGCTTGATTTCCTGATTTCCCATTTTGTGATCCCGGTTGATCCGTTTTCCGCCCCGATGCTCCAAAACGCTCCCGATAGCTCCTTAAACTTGGTAAACCTGCAACAACACAAATCCAATCAAAAGTAGGCTATTCGAAACTAAAAGTCACATTAAATGTTAACTTAAAATTAATAGAAACATCAGTTTTCGACCACGTATCACTTACTGTCACACCCCGTTTTATCCGTTCGCATCAGAGGCGGGGCGTGAACCGAATGGCATCTTCATCGCACAGCGAAAGCAGACGTGATGGCTAAGGTTTCTAGTAACTGAACGCCCACTAACTACTCGAATCCCCATGGGTTCCACTATTCCAACCGTGCCATACTTGTAATCATAATCTGAGAAAGAACATGCGAAAAATCAACATAAAGTTGGCGAGTTCATAGTTTTTCTGTTTTTGTTTCAAATGAATCATAAAACCTTTGAAAGTCTTGCATTCAAAAACCGGTTTGTGGGATCATAGTATCCAAACGCATTTGAAATGTCATGTCTGTATAACAGTATTGAAATGTTTTCCATGTTGTTTGCAAATCCATACATGTAACTGTTATGTTTATAAACCGGTGATAAAACGTTTTCGATCGTATCTGTAAATAAACCGGTATTGAAATGTTTTATGTTGTCTTTGTAAACATGTGTTGAAATCGTAGTATGTAGTTTCCTATGGAATCTAAGGATCAGTCAGTGTGTAGCTAATACACTGACCTATGTGCCGTAAGTAAGTAACCAACCCGAGACAACTTTGACATCATTGGAATCACAAAAGCACTCCTAACCGGTTAACATACCAGGAGTGGAGCGTGTCTCAAACTCGATAGATCTATACCTTTTGCACCTTGGTCACTACGTGATTAATGGTTACTATTGTCATCATCCTACTTACGCACGGTGATCTGTTATAATCTAATCCCTTAGCTACATACCAATTGTTATAAATCTGTGTTATTGGGCCTAGCCCATGTTTTCTTGTCATTGGGCCTAGCCCATGTTTTCTTGTCATTGGGCCTAGCCCATGTTATAAAAAGAATTGGGGCCTAGCCCCTAGTTGTGACTATAACAATCCCGTCACTAGTCATAAAACTCATGCATGTTTCGAAAAGCTTTGTATAGCTGTGAAAACCGGTAAGTTTAGCATAAACCTTTCGTAAACCATTTGTGTTCATTGAAATCTGTTTGTAACATGGTTTAGAAACATATGATTTTCGTTTGATCGAAACATTGTGTGCTTTCGCAAACTTGCATGTCTTTCCACCCCCAAAAACATTTATAAAAATGTAAAACGGTAAAAAGTGAGGGTATGAACTCACCTGGATAATCCAGTGCAAAGCTAGCTTAATGTTATTTCCGTAGTGTTGTCTCCACAACTTGACTCGCTAGCATGCAATCTAGTGTATTCCTAAAATGGAATAACTCGGAAGTTTCTAAGGATGACGTAGCTATACTACGTGATACCGAGCTCTACCGAATCGTTACTCATACGATTCTATGAAATTGTTATTGACTTAACTCGGTTAACCAATCTATGGTTTTCTTAGAAACGATCTAGTTTTCGAGCGACTTGAAATATATGTTTATATAAAACATAACTATATTCCATGAAAATGATATTTAGTCGTTATGTACGTGGACGGATAATAGTACGACCCTTCGTAGTTTTCGTAGATATAACGTATATATACTCGAAAATATATCCGTATAGATAATACATTTCGTATTCGCTCGAGAGCCTGGCGTATCGTTTATAATAAATAAATAAATAATGATGTAATCGTACGCTTGTTATAGTCTTGCTGAGTCGCGTCGTACTTCGTTTAGCGCATGAATCGAATAAAAACAATATACTATTGTTATAGTATTATTCGAAAGTATTTGTACGTGTTGGCATCGTCGACGTTAGAAATAAATATAACTATATTTATTTATAAAAGTATTTGACGTCTCGCCATTCGTATATATATGTAATTATATTTGTGTTATTCGATTGCAGAATTCGAGATGTCTTTGATATACAATTTCCGAATTTCGTCGTTTGAAATACTACGCACTTTGTATTCGTCTTGTAAAAGCGTTCGGAAATTTGGCGTTTGAAATAAATGTAAACAATATACTTATTTTATATCGTCGTTCGAATATATTATCGATGTTTGAAAACTAATTCCGATTCGTTGACATTTGAAATAATATAAATAATAATATTCGATTTTAACGGATTGCAAAAACTCGTTGTCTGGTAGTCGCTCGCGTTGAAATGTTATCGTATCGATTCATAAGTGCCGTCAAGATAAATGTACATATTTATTTTGTAACAATCGTTTAAATCGGATGTTTTGACTTTGAATTACAACGCGTTTTGTTTTACAAATTTTACGAAAATCGGGCAGAGTTTCCTCTGTTTTTGGACGATCCCGACAATACTAGTTGTCGATTTATTATCAAAACACAACCTGCAGTTTCGCAAACAAACAATATATTTTTCGTCGGGTTTTGAATATAATTTTCGCCGATTTAATTTCCGATTTATATATATTGACTTCGGTTCGTTTTAACTAATAATTATCTGAAGTAGCGTTCGTCGGTTAAATTGTTATTTTTAAACTTTTTGGCGATGTCGAATTGTTAACGGGTCGGGTCGAGCTCGTTTTCGCGACAATTGTATTTTAATAATAATTATAAATTAATAAAATTAAATGCATCGTAATTAATTTTTACCGAGTCGTGGGTTGACTCATTGACCGACAATTGACCAGGTTTGACTGCCTTGACCGGGTTTGACCCGTTGACTTTTGTTGACCGACCGATCCGAACCGAACCGAGACTGAACCTGAAACAAACATTAGATTTTTGAACTAAACCGAAGATAAACCCAAATCGAATCAAATCTGAAATATCGAAACTGAACCGAGATGGACTGAACCGAAAATTTGTTGATCCGAACCGATCCTAAGCCGAACTAGATCCGGGCCGTTGACTTAACCCGCGCCGGAGGTGAACTATGTCAACCCGAGGGAACCAAAACCTGAGCCGAAACACCTAACTGAACCAGAACTGACCCCAAACGAAATCTGAGCCGGAACAAGTTGAACCGGAAATCCCAAACACTGTCGTCGTTGAAATCCCCAACCCGACAATCCAACCCGAAACAACAACGCAACCGCCGCCACTGCCGATTCCGGCATCTCAGTCGACGCCGGCCGCCGTCGTCGCCCATCAGAAACACAGCGGCTACCGCAGCGAAGCTGCGCAGCAGCCGCCCGATCTCTCTCTCATCTCTTGCCAGTTCTCTCTCCCTCTCTCTCTCTCTGTAGCTCTCTCTCTCTCTCTCTCTCTCCCTGACGTCTGTATGCGTGTATATATATGCGGTGTGTGTGTATAAGAAAGGTGAGGGGAAGGGGGTTCGGTGTGTGTGTGCTTCGGAGAAGGTAACCGGCGCCAGCCGGTTGCGGCCGGATCTCTGGCAACCGGTAAAGAGGAGGGGAGGGCAAGGATGGTGACTTGTGTGCTAGGGTTTTCAAAATGAAAGTGAAGAGGGAATTAGGGTTAGCTTAGTTTAAATAGTTAGGTTTTTTAGTGGGCCGGGCCCAAAGCCCGTTAGCATGTTTCAGGCCCAATACGTCTTCTGTAGCCCGTTTTCAAAACCCGAACATCATAAAATGTTTATTTGGAGCTGAAACACTTAAAATTTTGTCGATGTCGGTGTTTGACGCGATTGTTTGTCGGTTGCGTTAAAAGTTGCGTAAAATCTCTACGATCGCCATCTATAGTCCGTTTTTCGATCCGAGTGTTGCTATTTATCGAAATTTACCCGAAAACGTATTAAATTATATCGGGGGTCATTGTTTGATGCGTAAACCCGTCGGTTGCGATAAAGTTGCGTATTTTTCCCTGTTTGTCGTTTCTGATTCGTTTTTAATTCTGGTTTCTTCCGTGAGCTTTAAATTTGAAAAGGAAGCCTAATATATCATAATATATTAATATTTAGACGTATCTCTAGTTCGTGGCTTCCGTTTCGTTGTTGGTGCGTTCCGATTTTCCGCGTAACCTCCGCGTTATGCTTTTCGACGTTCAACGATCAACTTTTATCGCATAATTTTAACTGTACGACAATACAAGTACAAAATTTGTATTTTTAGGCGTTGTCAGCATTTGTTCGGCATCAGTTCGCTTATCGTTCAATTTCTCGTTAAAGTTCTCGATTGTCGCCATATCGCGTAACGTGAATCAAGTAGACGTTCCTAGGCTTTCCAAAGGCCTGATCGAGTTAATTTACGTCTAATTAAGCTAATATGATGCTATTATTGTTCGTTAAGCGCTTAATTATGACCGAAAGTGCCGGTTGTCACATTCTCCCCTTGTTATAAAAATTTCGTCCTCGAAATTTAAGTTATGTTATCTCCTTAGATTTTTGTTATACGTAGGTAAGTATTAAAAATACCCAGGTAAATAACCATGTAATTGCAATGAGAGTTGTCTGGATTATATAAATGCAATGACTTACTACAACACATGAACCCACTGGTTCAACTGAATCTGTTTTTAGAATCGATGCCAAGCGAACGAAACGTAATGACATAATCACCAACGTGATTGAGTTTACATGGGTCATACAAATGAGAACCTCGACCAATAGATTTCCAATACGTTCACAATCTGCAATTGAATTTTCATAAACAATAGGAATTTCTACCAATGGAAACTACCGTTGGTTGTTGGATCGGTAAGACTTAGAATCAACAAGCTCAACTGAATTAGATACATGAAGATGATCTATTAACTTTTCGAGCCATAAGTTAACAATATTGAACTGCAAGGATACACCTGAGTACAACCGAAGTTAGTGTATCATTGTCTTAATACATAGTTGCATTAAGACCACTTTCAATGATTAGCCGAAGCTACAAGTTTATACCGACAACACATGGCGTCATAGGGATTTGAAATAATTCAATAATAGCGTGACCGAACAAATTCACCGTGTTTACAATGAAAGGTTCAATCAAATAAGTCTGAATATTTGTTCCAAATAAATCCCGTAGGATTTTCAACAGAAAATGAAAGAACAATTAAATATAAATTTTTCAGTCGCTCGTGGAAGAACAATAAGTATCCCAAAATTTTCGACCGATGATGAAAGACCGTTACGAGGTACACTGAAATAGACCATAAATTTGTGTACCATCTTCTTAATACACGATTGTATCAAGAATATTTTAAGAAAGTGATCCAACAAGGGGATTTAAAAATGAATAAATAATCAAGTAATTAAATCCGTACATGAATTGTGAAAGTGAGATTAGCACAAGCTTCAACTAGTGTAAACGCCACCACAAGGTGTCGTAACCAATAGATGACTTAACAAGGGTGCAGGCCGAACCAGTCTGCTATGGTTCGAAACAAATGAATTGCTTGTCGATGTTAATTTGAATATGACGGCCTCAATCCATCATATAAAATCCTTGAATTGAATTTGTATACAGTGAGCAAGTTCAAACAATTGAACTTGGATTGACACAATCCAACAATAAATACATGATTTGAACAAGTTTCGATATGTTTACTACAAAAATCCCATGTATGCATCTTGGAAAACAAATGAAATTTCAAGAGTTCGTTGACTCGATATCAAGAAATCAATATTTGCAATAAGGCAGGTCATCTAGATCACAAAGCGAAAATTTGAATATAGCGAACCAATCTTTGAATTATTGAGGAAATGACCATTTGAACTAAAGACCCAAATGGCCTCCATGTATCAAGTTAACCACATGCGTAACAAACAAAGCATGCGTATCGTATGAATTTGTCAAGAAACGATGCAATAGGTGTTCGCTAATGAAGAAAGAATTTCCCGTGACACAATGACCGTGTGAGGAGTAGAGATGTGCAAACCTACTCAGTATATGCAAAATTGAAATTTCAACAAAAGGAATTCAAGGACTTTACCTGGTATTTCCTGTGATGACTTATTGTTTCGTGACATTACCACCGAATGTCGAATATAGCGTAGTCGTCGTTAATAAAGTAGGGGAATGCAATGACATGTGACTTCTTTTGTAGCGCCAATGGTGGCGATTACCATTGCAATAAGTCCGACTGTTATGTATTCCCGTTTGAACGTACTTCCACGTTGTTTCGTGTCGCTTACAGGACCACATGACAAAGTGTCGTATTCCGGTCGGTAGTTCTCCCACTTACGGGATTAGCATCGTTGTCGTAATGTCGTGCTTTCTCAAGGTCGCGCCTCAAAAGTCGTATGTGATGTACTTCCACATCCGTTGCTGTATCGTTTACGTTTCACGTATATTTGCGCACTAGTGTTTTCGTTTTGCGTAGGATACCTGCTCGGGTGAAAAAAGTTGCGACAATATATGTAATGTGTTTGCCCGAGCTAATAATCGTGGCTCCTACGTGCTGACCTTTAATTGATATAGAAATAAACTTTCCAAAGGTCTTAAATGCACATTGTCAAAACTCTCAAAGTTTTGCCTACGGTATGTAATGTTATCGTGTAACGTGTATCAAACACAACACTAGTGTATGATTAAAATCATAATGTTGACTTATTGTTTTCGGCCACGGTTGGAACCCATTTTCGAGTACTAGGCGTTCTGTATGAATTCAAAGTCTTAATGATCTAATATCCCCAAAGGAAAGTGAGGTTAGAGCCTAGGTATCTCCATAGAAACCTGATTCGCTGAAACCTATGGCTATGATACTACTCTGTTATCAGAGCCGGGTTTGATACCTAATTCGCTAAAACCTATAGCTGGTATCAGAGCGGGGGTTGATACCTAGTTCGCTAGAACCTATAACTCTTATACCACTCTGTCACACCCCCGTGTTATCCGTTCGCATTAGATCTGGGGCTTGAACCGAATGGCATCTTCATCGCACAGCAGAAGCAGACGTGATGGCTAAGGTTTCTAGTAACTGAACGCCCGCTAACTACTCGAATCCCCATGGGTTCAACGATTCCAACCATGCCATACTTGTAATCATAACCTGAGAAAGAACATGCGAAAAATCAACATAAAGTTGGCGAGTTCATAGTTTGTCCGTTTTTGTTTCAAATGAATCATAAAACCTTTGAAAGTCTTGCATTCAAAAACCGGTTTGTGGGATCATAGTATCCAAATGCATTTGAAATGTCATGTCTGTATAACAGTATTAAAATGTTTTCCATGTTGTTTGCAAATCCATGCATATAACTGTTATGTTTATAAACCGGTGATAAAATGTTTTCGATCGTATCTGTAAATAAACCGGTATTGAAATGTTTTCTGTTGTCTTTGTAAACATGTGTTGAAATCGTAGTATGTAGTTTCCTATGGAATCTAAGGATCACTCAGTGTGTAGCTAATACACTGACCTATGTGCCGTAAGTAAGTAACCAACCTGAGACAACTTTGACATCATTGGGATCACAAAAGCACTCCTAACCGGTTAACATACCAGGAGTGGAGCGTGTCTCAAACTCGATAGATCTATACCTTTTGCACCTTGGTCACTACGTGATTAATGGTTACTATTGTCATCATCCTACTTACGCACAGTGATCTGTTATAATCTAATCCCATAGCTACATACCAATTGTTATAAATCTGTGTTATTGGGCCTAGCCCAGGTTTTCTTGATTTTGGGCCTAGCCCAGTATTTTTTATTTTGGGCCTACCCATGTTTTCTTGTCATTGGGCCTAGCCCATGTTTTCTTTTCATTGGGCCTAGCCCATGTTTTCTTTTCATTGGGGTTAGCCCATGTTATAAATAAAATTGGTGCCTCGCCCTTAGTTTTGACTATGAAAATCCCGTCACTAGTCATAAAACTCATGCATGTTTCGAAAAGCTTTGTATAGCTGTGAAAACCGGTAAGTTTAGCATAAACCTTTCGTAAACCATTTGTGTTCATTGAAATCTGTTTGTAACATGGTTTAGAAATATATGATTTTCGTTTCATCGAAACATTGTGTGCTTTCGTAAAACTTGCATGTCTTTCCACCCTCGAAAACATTTATAAAAATGTAAAACGGTAAAAAGTGGGGGTTATGAACTCACCTGGATAATCTAGTGCAAAGCTAGTTTAATGTTATTTCTGTAGTGTTGTCTCCACAACTTGACTCGCTAGCATGCAATCTAGTGTATTCCTAAAACGGAATAACTCGTAAGTTTTCTAAGGATGACGTAGCTATACTACGTGATACCGAGCTCTACCGAATCGTTACTCATACGATTCTATGAAATTGTTATTGACTTAACTCGGTTAACCAATCTATGGTTTTCTTAGAAACGACCTAGTTTTCGAGCGACTTGAAATATATGTTTATATAAAACATAACTATATTCCATGAAAATGATATTTAGTCGTTATGTACGTGGACGGATAATAGTACGACCCTTCGTAGTTTTCGTAGATATAACGTATATATACTCGAAAATATATCCGTATAGATAATACATTTCGTATTCGCGCGAGAGCCTGGCGTATCGTTTACATTAAATAAATAACGATGTAATCGTACGCTTGTTATAGTCTTGCGGAGTCGCGTCGTACTTCGTTTAGCGCTTGAATTGAATAAAAACAATATACTATTGTTATGTTATTATTCGAAAGAATTCGTACGTGTTCGCATCGTCGACGTTAGAAATAAATATAACTATATTTATTTATAAAAGTATTTGACGTCTCGCCATTCGTATATATATGTAATTATATTTGTGCTATACGATTGCAGAATTCGAGATGTCTTTGATATACGATTTCCGAATTACGTCGTTTGAAACACTATGCACTTTGTATTCGTCTTGTAAAAGCGTTCGGAAATTTGGCGTTCGAAATAAATGTAAACAATATACTTATTTTATATCGTCGTTCGAATATATTATCGATGTTAGAAAACTAATTCCCGAATCGATGAAATTTGAAATAATATAAATAATAATATTCGATTTTAACGGATTGCCGAAAATCGTTGTCTCGTAGTCGTGCACGTTGAAATGTTATCGTATCGATTCGTAAGTGCCCTCAAGCTAAATGTACGTATTTATTTTATAACAATCGTTTAAATCGGATGTTTTTACTTTGAATTACAACGCGTTTTGTTTTACAAATTTTACGAAAATCGGACAGAGTTTCCTCTGTGTTTGGACGATCCCGACAATACTAGTTGTCGATTTATTATCAAAACACAACATGTAGTTTCGCAAACAAACAATATATATAAAATTTTTCGTCGGCTTTTGAATATAATTTTCGCCGATTTAATTTTCGATTTATATATATTGACTTCGGTTCGTTTTTAACTAATAATTATCCGCAAGTAGCGTTCGTCGGTTAAATTGTTATTTATAAACTTTTTGGCGATGTCGAATTGTTAACGGGTCGGGTCGAGCTTGGTTTCGCGACAATTGTATTTTAATAATAATTATAAATTAATAAAATTAAATGTGTCGTAATTAATTTTTACCGAGTCGTCGGTTGACTCATTGACCGAAAGTTGACCAGGTTTGACTGCCTTGACCGGGTTTGACCCGTTGACTTTTGTTGACCGACCGATCCGAACCGAGACTGAACTTGAAACAAACATTAGATTTTTGAACTAAACCGAAGATAAACCCAAATCGAATCAAATCTGTAATATCGAAACTGATCCGAGATGGACTGAACCGAAAATTTGTTGATCTGAACCGATCCTGAGCTGAACTAGATCCGGGCCGTTGACTGAACCCGCGCCGGAGGTGAACTGTGTCGACCCGAGGGAACCAAAACCTGAGCCGAAACACCTAACTGAACCGGAACTGACCCCAAACGAAATCTGAGCCGGAACGAGTTGAACCGGAAATCCCAAACGCCGCCGTCATTGAAATCCCCAATCCGACAATCCAACCCAAAACAACAACGCAGCCACCGCCACTGCCGATTCCGGCATCTCAGTCGACGCCGGCCGCCGCCGTCGCCCATCAGAGACACGGCGGCTGTCGCCGCGACGCTGCGCCGCAGCCGCCCGATCTCTCTCTCATCTCTCGCCTGTTCTCTCTCTCCCTCTCTCTCTCTGCAGTCTCTCTCTCTCCCTGACCGGCTGTATGCGTGTATGTATATGCGGTGTATGTGTGTATAAGAAAGGAGAGGGAATGGGGTTCGATGTGTGTGTGCGTCGGAGAAGGTAACCGGCGCCGGCCGGTTGCTGCCGGATCTCCAGCGACCGGTAAAGAGGAAGGGAGGGCAGGGATGGTTACTTGTGTGCTAGGGCTTTCAAAATGAAAGTGAAGAGGGAATTAGGGTTAGCTTAGTTTAAATAGTTAGGTTTTTTAGTGGGCCAGGCCCAAAGCTCGTTAGCATGTTTCAGGCCCAATACTTCTTCTGTAGCCCGTTTTCGAAACCCAAACATCGTAAATGTTTATTTGGAGCTGAAACACTTAAAATTTTGCCAGTGTCAATGTTTGACGCGATTGTTTGTCGGTTGCGTTAAAAGTTGCGTAAAATCTCTACGATCGCCATCTATAGTCCGTTTTTCGATCCGAGTGTTGCTTTTTATCGAAATTTATTCGTTTAGACTCGAACGTATTAAATTATATCGGGGGTCGTTGTTTGACGCGTAAACCCGTCGGTTGCGTTAAAGTTGCGTATTTTGCCATGTTTGTCGTTTCTGATCCGTTTTTCGTTCTGGTTTCTTCCGTGAGCGTTAAAATTTGAAAACGTAGCCTAATATATCATAATACATTAATATTTAGACGTATCTTTAGTCTGTGGCTTCCGTTTCGTTGTCGGTGCGTTTCGATTTTCCGCGTAACCTCCGCGTTGTGCTTTCCGACGTTCAACGATCAATTTTTATCGCATAATTTTAACTGTACGACAAATACAAGTATAAAATTTGTATTTTTAGGCGTTGTCAGCATTTGTTCGGCATCAGTTCGCTTATCGTTCAATTTCTCGTTAAAGTTCTCAATTGTCGCCATATCGCGTAACGTGAATCAAGTAGACGTTCCTAGGCTTTCCAAAGGCCTGATCGAGTTAATTTACGTCTAATTACGCTAATTATGATGGCATTATTGTTCGTTAAGTGCTTAATTATGACCGAAAGTGCCGGTTGTCACACTTACTCATACTTTACTATATATACGATAGTGTACACTTGTCCTTTTGTGTGTGTTTTAATGTTAAGGTATAAATCATTTTTATAAATATTAAAAACGGGTTCGTGTGTAAAATTCATTGTAAAAACATGTTTATATACGTACACGTCAATGGCATACTTCCACGGTATGATCCGCGCATCTGCACCCCCACCGTCTGTCTAGTTTGGTATGCAATAAGGTTTTGGAGGTAGTACCCGTGTCAGGTTAGTTGAAGATTGAAGGAATTTTGAAGATATATATAAGTCAACTTGAAGACATCAAAGAAACAATGCGAAGAAAATATCTACTTTTGTTTATATATTGTCTAAAACTTGTATGTCAGAGCGATGAAACTTCGAATTATATTTTTGTACTTCGCAAAAATGATGTAACGAGTTGGCAATAATGAAAGTTGATTATCCTTCTTTTATCATGCATTGTTGACTATTCATTATATTTGTGTCATGATGATATTGTATGGATATCTCACGTGAGAGATGATTCGATTTATTTGACCTATATTTGATCCATGAATGACAATATTTATTTGAAATTATTTGTCTAATTCATTCTATATGATTTTATATATGAAGATCATGCCACCAAGAAGAAGGACCATACATCAACTCCAAACTCACCTACCCACTTCTCAAGCTGATCTTGATGCTTTGTTGAATCAACACATTGCGGATGCGATTGCTCAACATGAAGCAAATCGCACCAATTTGAGAAATGAAGATAGGTCTCAAGCCCCACCAATAGTAACAAATCCTACGAATGGTTGGTTACTAATAACCTTACAAGAAATTTCCATTAATATTTTATTTGCAAAATAAATATTTTTGACAATTTCGAGAACCAACATTTCAGGATGCACATATAAGCAATTTTTAGATTGCAAACCACTGAACTTAAATGGCACATGCGGAGATGTAGCATTTGTTCGATGGACTGAAAAGACGGATTCTGTAATCCACATGAGTAATTGTTCCCCTAACCAGACTATATTGTATGTTTCGGGATTGTGTATTGACGAAGCTTTATCATGGTGGAATCTACAAGTACAAATGTTAGGAGATGCAGCAGCATACACTATCACTTGGGAAAGACTGAAGGAAATGATGTGTGAGAAGTATTGTTCAAGGGCCAAACTACAAAAGTTGGAAACAAATTTTTGGAATATAGCGATGGTTGGATCCGACATCTATGGCTATACTCAACGATTTCACGATCTCTCACGAGTCATTCCATATATGGTAACTGCTGAATTCAAATGTATCTAATGATACATTTGGGGATTAGCTCCAAAATCCGAAGTATGGTTACTTCGTCACATCCAGCAAGCATCACTGAGGCATTACGGTTGCAGTCAGCCTTACCAAAGAAGCGGTAAGAATGAATACGTTTTCGAGAAAGAATGCGGAGATGCCCAAAGAGACACATGTAGAATCAACCTCACATGGGAATAAGAGAAAGTTTACCCATTTCAAGAAAGGTTCCCAACCGAGTAGCAAGAAGAAGGAAACTCCCACGGCAAAAAGGAACAAAGCATACAACAGAGACAGAACCGAGAGGTTATACTGGAAATGCACCTAAATGCAACAAGTGTAATTATCATCATTATGGTGGATGTCGAACCACCAAATGTGATAAGTGCAGGAAGTTGGGACACCGCACCAAAAATTGCTGGAGTGATAACAAAGGAAATAGAAATGAAGGCAAGAAAGAAGGAGGCTATGGAAATGGAAACGATTGAGGAAGAAACCAAAGTTGCTATGGCTGCGGTGAACTGGGCCACTTTAGAAAGAATTGCCCAAAGGAGAACAAAGGCCACGGGCGAGCCTTTGTAATAGGAGCTCATGAGGCATGCCAGGATCCAAATGTGATCACTGATACGTTCCCTGTCAATAATCATTTTGTATCTATTTTATTTGATACTGGCGCATATTCTAGTTTCATATCTTTAGAGTTTAAAGATATACTTGAACTAAATTCAAATAAATTAGATATTCCATTACTATTGAACTAGCGAATGGAAAGATAATTGAATCTGATTAAATTATTAAAGGATGTTCTTTAGAGTTAGGTGGACAAAAGTTCAATGTCGATTTTTTACCCATCCTGTTAGGTAGTTTTGATGTTGTAATCGGTATGGATTGGTTATCCAATATCCAAGCCGAAGTCGTGTCTTTCGACAAAATTATTCGCATTCCACTTCCTAATAATGAAACACTTCTTATACATGGCGAGAAGAGCGAAACACCATTACGAATTATTGCTTGTATGAAAGCTCAAAAGTGCTTACGAAAAGGATGTATAGCATTTTTAGCACATGTTGTTGACAAGAAATCCAAGGAGCCAAAACTTTAGGAGATCCCTGTTGTGAAGGAATTCCCTGAAGTCTTCCCAGATGACTTGCCTGGAATACCACCACAACGACAAGTCGAATTTTGCATAGACTTGATTCCAGGAGATGTACCTGTAGCGAGATCCCCTTACCGATTAGATCCTTTGGAAACGCAAGAGTTGTCCATACAACTTCAAGAGTCGTTGGACAAAGGTTTTACTATACCAAGCTTCTCACCTTGGGGATCTCCAGTTGTATTCGTAAAGAAGAAAGATGGAAGCTTTAGAATGTGCATAAATTATCGAGAATTGAACAAACTCACGATCAAGAATCTGTATCCGTTACCGAGGATCGATGATCTATTAGATCAACTTCAAGGATCAAGTTTTTACTCGAAGATTAACTTAAGGTCAGGATACCATCAGCTTAGAGTGCAGGAAGTAAGTATACCAAAGACAGCATTCCGAACCCGTTACGGTCACTACGAATTCCTTGTTATGCCATTTGGTCTAACAAATGCACCGGCGGTGTTCATGGACTTAATGAACCGTGTGTGCAAGCCTTACCTTGATAAATTTGTGATAGTGTTTATTGATGACATTTTGTTATATTCACAAAATAAGAAGGATCGCGAACATCATCTTAGGATCTTGAGTTGTTAAAGAAGGAGAAATTGTATGCAGAATTCTCTAAGTGCGAATTTTGGCTTCGTGAAGTCCAATTTCTTGGACATGTAGTCAACGAGAAAGGCATACATGTCGATCCATCAAAAATAGAAGCCATTAAGAATTGGAACGCACCTAAGACACCCACTGAAGTAGGCCAATTTTTGGGAATGGCGGGTTATTATCGAAGATTCATTGAAAATTTCTCAAAGATCGCTCAACCACTAACCTCTCTAACCCCGAAAGATAAAAAGTTTGATTGGGGAGAGAAACAAGAAGTAGCTTTCCAATTACTTAAGGATAAACTTTGTGATGCACCGATTTTATCACTTCCAGATGGCATGGACGACTTTGTAGTTTATTGTGACGCTTCATATCAAGGTTTAGGATGTGTATTAATGCGACGAGAGAAGGTTATTGCATACTCATCACGTCATTTAAAGTTCACGAAAAGAACTATACCACATATGACCTAGAACTAGGTGCAGTGGTATTTGCATTAAAAATTTGGCGTCATTATCTTTACAGCAGCAAGTGCACAATATTTACCAATCACAAAAGTCTCAACATATATTGAATCAAAAAGAGTTAAATATGCGCCAAAGACGTTGGCTTGAATTGTTGAATGACTATGATTGTGAATTAAATACCATCCGGGCTAGGCGAACGTTGTTGCGGATGCCCTAAGTCGAAAGGAACGAGTGAAGCCCCTTCCTGTACGATCAGTAAGGCTCACCATTCACAATAACCTTACCTCTCGAATTCACGATGCACAACAGGAAGCCTAAAGAGCGGAAATTTAAAAGCAAAGATGCTTAGAGGTATGGAAAAACATTTAGAACCAAATGAGAATGGAGCTTTGTACTTTGCAAACAGAATTTGGGTTCCTCTTTTTGGTAATCTGCGAAATTTAATTCTAGATGAAGCCCATAAGTCCAAATATTCGATACATCCCAGAGCGGATAAAATGTATCACGATCTTAAAGAATCCTATTGGTGGCCTAATCTCAAAAGAGATATTGCAACTTATGTTGGAAAATGTCTAACATGTGTAAAAATTAAGGCTGAATACCAAAAACCTTCAGGATTGTTACAACAACCTGAAATTCCCACTTGGAAATGGGAACAAATTTCTATGGATTTCATAACAAAATTACCCAGGACCTCTCGCGGTCATGACATGATTTGGTTAATTGTCGACGGTCTAACCAAATCAGTTCACTTTTTTCCGGTACGTGAGAAAGATAAAACCGAGAAGTTAGCCAAACTTTATCTTAAAGAGATTATAGCAAGACATGGAGTGCCTGTTTCTATAATCTCTGATCGAGATGGTCGTTTCATATCAAGAATTTGGCAATCTTTTCAAAAGGCTTTTGGACCTCGCTTAGATCTAAATACAGCCTTTCATCCCCAAATAGATGGCCAAAGTGAACACACCATTCAAACCTTAGAAGATATGCTTTGTACTTGTGTGATTGACTTAGGCGGAAATTGGGATACTCACTTGCCTTTAGTGAAGTTCTATATAACAACAATTATCACACGAGTATTCAAGCCGCTCCATTTGAAGCGTTATATGGACATAAGTGTCGATCTCCGCTATGTTGGACGAAAATAGGTGACAAACAAATGATAGGTCCAGAATTAATTCAAGAAACTACATATAAAATACTTAAAATCCGAGACCGTATTAAAGAAGCTCAGGATAGACAGAAAAGTTATGGGGATAAACGCCGCAAACCATTATCCTTTGAGATTGGAGACAAAGTGCTATTAAAGGTCTCGCCTTGGAGATGCGTAGTTAGATTCGAGAAGCAAGGAAAACTTAGCCCGAGGTACATAGGACCATATGAAATCTTGGAGAAGATTAGAATAGTCGTATATAAGCTGAAATTGCCTAAAACACTTAGTAACGTTCACGACACTTTTCATGTGTCAAATCTTAAAAAGTGTCTTTCAGACGAGTCACTTATCATTCCCACAGACGAAATTCATATAGACGACAAACTCCATTTCATCAAAGAACCTGTCGAAGTTTTAGATTCGAAAGTTCAGAAAACAAGGAGGAGTCGTATCAAACTAGTCAAAGTCCATTGGAACTCAGAATGCAGACCTGAGTTCACTTGGGAACGGGAAGACAAAATCAAAAAAAAGTATCCCCACTTGTTTGAGAATTCCTACGCAAAGGATGACACGACTTAAATTTCGGGACGAAATTTTCTTGAACAAGGGGAGAATGTGACAATTGGCAAAATTCTGGTAATTTTGTACAACCTGAACAACTAATACACTATTTATTAATCGTACAACATGACTTAAATTATAATTTTAAGTCTTAAAAGTCTAGTAATTTAACCAAATCATAGCTTGCTATGATAATGAATTCGTCACAATCACGAATATATAAAACCATATCCTAAACAGATGACAAAGACGCGAACACGTAATAAATATCAGAACTGGTTATGGTACAGTCTGATATTTCAGAATTAAGGTATAAGATATGCCTGTATTGCTATACCATAAAAAGTTTTATTTTAAATACCAAATTGTCCAAGTCTTCAGCAAAATACAGCATTTTGCAGTAAAACGCAGCATCTCGCAACACAAAACAACAAATGTCCGAATATCCAAAAATAATTTTTTTTAGCTAAAGAATAATAACGGTTGTTAGAAATAGTATAAAACCCATATATAAATCTATTACTTAAGCTATACGGTTTGTTCAGTAAAAACCTTACAACAAAGCCGGTACAGGAACTGGACCCAAAATGACAAAATTATTGGTCTGAAGACCTAGATTAATTAGCGGGACAATAAAAATTGTACTAGAATTATTATGAATATAAAATTTAATAAGTAAAACAATATATCAGTATTTCACCCGGTACAGAACTAACTTTATCAACCGAACAACGGATTAATAAGACTAGTGAGTATTTTGTCATATTATAACATCACTTTAAAATGTAGGGGCATTAGTTTTTATAAAAACCTATATATATAGTTATTAAAGTTTATAAAAATTTATAAAAATTACATATTACTTATAAAAAATATATATATAAACCACCCCCCCCCCCCCCCCGTTAACCTCATGGCAACATGGGGTTATTCCCCATGCCACTAACCTCTTCTTAATGTGTTGGCAAGCTTATAAATGTGGTTAGTGGATTAAGTGGTGTAAGGATTTGATCATAACACCAACACCGTCACTTACCTTCATTTCATTTCATTTTCTAAACACCAAAAGCTCAACAACACTTTCCATTTCTCCTTCCAAAATCGGCCAAGCACTCCATATTCACCTTCAATTATTAAAATCCAAACACAAGAACTTTAAGCATGCATGAAGATCTAAAGGAGATCTAAGAAAGTTGCAAGGATTAAGAGCTCACTTTGGAAGCTTGGAACTCTTGATCAACCTATTTTTCTTCATCTTTTAGATCATCCCTAGCCTTGTGCTAGTAGTAAGATCCTTAAACCTAATATTGTACATTTTATTTTATAAAAATACACAAGGTCATCATACAAGATATTTAAAAACCCACTTGAAAAACACTAATAAATCTAAGATTACTAATATAATTATTTGGTTTTATAGATGACTTTGGATAATCTTGAAATTGTTATAGATTAGTAAACTTGAATCTTGCAAATTTATGAATTAAAAAATGATCTAAACACATGAATGTTTAGACTAGCAAGATTCATTAACAAAAATAATCATGAAATTATTTCATCTTTTAAAGATGATCATACAAATATTAGATCACTAAATAAAAGTTATGATTTAGAAATTTTGTTTAAAAGTGATAATAAAGTTTCCATATTAAGAAAGTTTAAAACTATAACAAGTTCATGACATTTTTGTTAATACATTTGTATAAAATATGTAATTTGATGATGATTTGAGTTAGATTAATTATTTAAAACATGTTTATAAAAAATGGGAAACTTATATTTTAAAGGAAACCATGGCAAAATTTTTATAAAAATTAATCTTGATTAAGATATGATTAAACTAAAAGTTAGGTGATTAAAAGTGATTAGGAACTTTAATCATGTTTAGATAAAGGTTTAGATTAAAAAGTTAAGAATATAATTACTTATGTTTACTTAAACTAAAAAGGAGAAACATATATATATGTATATATATATATGATAAAAATATATATTTTGAAATCACCTAATATGTGTACATGTAGTTTTGTATAAAAACTATATATTTTTTGATCATATTGAATCAAATACAAAAATATATAAATGTTCAACTTTTGATAAGATAATATATATCGGAAAATTCGGACAACTTGGACATTTCGGAAAAAATAAAATATATGGTATAAACGAAACAAACGACAAAGACGAAACGAATAAAAAAGTCGATGCGAACATAACGGTTAAAACGAACAAGTCAACCGTTACACTTTATATTTACTATGATTTATAAAAATTTAACGTATAACTAATATTTTTTTACAAATAAATTTTTATAAGTTATAAACATTTACTAGTAAGTATTTTAAAAACTTGGATAAGCCCAACTAAACAAGTATTAGACTAAGCCTATTTCTTTTATAAAAATTAATTTGGGCTAAACTTGTTTTTATAAGATATATGGACTAGCCCATTTATATAAATCAGTTCGGGTAAGGCCCACTTCTATAAAATTTACAAGTGCTAGGCCCACTTGTATAAAAATCAAACTTTAACCCCAATTTTATAAAAGTTTACATGGGCTAAACCCATTTAAATAAAAGTTAACTTTGGGCCAAACCCATTTTTATAAAGAAATAAATTGGGGCTAATCCAGTTGGGCTAGACATAATCTTTCATTTTAACTTGGGCTAGACCCAGTTTTACAAATCAATTGGGCTTTACCCACCTTAAACAAAATTAGGATTCGGCTAGGCCCACATAAATGAAACGAATTGAACTAGGCGCGCACATAGTAAGAAAATTGGGCTAGGCCTATACTTACAAAAGCTTTTGGGCTAGCCCATATGTAATAAAATATTAGATTGAGTTATTTACAATTAAATTATGGACTAGGTCCATTTACATGTAATCAATCTAATATATATATATATATATATATATATATATATATATATATATATATATATATATATATATATATATATATATATATATATATATATATATATATATATATATATGTTATCAACAAAGAAAAACCAACAATTACAAATATGAAATTCGAGATAAAATACTTGTACGAGAAATGAATGAAAGCCTAAGTGTCTAATAGATTAGAACACTTGTAGGTCGAGAAACGAACAAAGTATCAAGAATCGAATAGAGATTTGCACGGAACGCAAATCAATGAGTTTATATTTCCTCTTTTATTTTAACATTTTTATGGATTTTAAATGTGCGGGGATGCATACATGTTACTTTTAATATAGCTGGGAAATGAAAATATTTAGATCACATGTGAATAAGGCTCAAGCATTGGGGCCATTCATGAATAACAAGTACCGAGGAACACGGGGATAGATCTATTGGGTTTGGGCAAGCCCCACTTTATTACGGCAATAATAACATATCGTATTAGAATGCTTTTCTGTCTAAAACAAGTGTCTCGGACACAATAAATCGTCAAGGTTTGGTTGCCACCTTATTCGGCATACAGATTAGTGTCCTTGCAACACACTAATGATCTTACAAGTTTCATTAAGCTATATTAAACGAATTTATTATTTCAAATGTTTTTGAAGATTCATTTGATACAAAAATTTATAACATGAATTGACCAGCATTTGTTGACATTGTTTTCAAAACTAACATGTATTACAGGAAACTAGTGTTGGGAAGTCAACATGTTATGTTTCATCCAGTCTTTTTGTTGTTGTGTTTTTTCAACTTATGTTTAAATTTTAAGTAATGTTGTTAAACTTGTGGTATGTTTTAAAACAAAAGTTTGTATGTAAATTATGTATTAAATAAAAAGTATGGATGAACATTTTGTAACATATTAAAATTATCGTTTACTTGGTTGAATGCAACGATTGCTGCTCTGTCCACACCTCGCGACACGATTCCGCTACATCGAAAATCAGGGTGTGACAGCTGGTGCCTTACAATATTTGACGTTCAGTCATCCTGACATTTCTTATGTAGTTCAGCAGGTTTACTTGTTTATACATGAACTGCGTGACCCACATTTTGAAGGCACTATAGACTACGGCATTCGGCTTCGCAGATCGACAACTGATTCTTTGGTTACTTACTCAGATGCTGATTTGGGTGGCTCTCCCGACTTTCGCCACTCTACTAGGGGCTACCGTGTTTTTCTTAGGGATAATTTGGTCTCATGGTCCACCAAGCATCAACCCACCATTTCACGTTCTAGTGCCGAGACAGAGTATCAGGGCGTTGCAAATGCTGTGGCAGAGGCTACTTGGCTACGCAATTTATTACTTGAGTTATATCTACCGCTTCGTCGAGCTTGTGTTTACTGCGACAACGTCTCAGCGGTATATATGTCGGATATCCCAGTCAACCACCAACGACAAAACACATTGAAATTGACATTCATTTTGTGTCACACCCCGGATTTCCTATCCAAATCCATACACTGGTGGAACTTGCGCATAAACTTATATTCTGATTATGATCATGTAATATAACCGCAGAGGGTTATGCTACATTATATTACGATCATAATGCAACTTTAGATCAGTAGGTAACTAATCTAAATCGGGTCAGAATCGAAAGTCAAAGCATAAGTCAAACTTCACGACTTTCGGCTGTGAACCGACCCTAGAACTGAAATTGACGAGCCGAACATGTTCTTACATGTTCTAATAATTATTACCAACTTGTTTAAGTGTCAAAACATATTTCATAACATATATAAGATCAATTTATGATTATTCCGAAAATGGCCTGTTTGACTTTTTAATATCATAACTTTGACCCGTCAATTGGTCTAGTAAACGTGATCTTCAGGAGGTGCCCTTTATAGGGGTTAACACCAACCTTATTATGATCACTTAGCCATGTTCATTTCGAACAATGGCTGGACCATAATGGTCTTAACCGAAAGTCAAAGCGTTTTCCGCAAAACCCTTGACTTTTGGCTATAAAAGCCTATAAACGAAAATGCACAAAGAAGGAACACTTACCAATGATTCCTAAGGTGCAAAAGAACAATGTTGGATACTCCTTTTAGCTAGGAACTTCCAGAGGAGGGAGAAGAGTGAATTAATGAGAAAGGTGCAAGTTGGAATGTGAACTTAAGCACCTATTTTTAGTTGGAGAGCTCAAAGGAGGTGAAGCCAGGTATTTAGGGGTATAAGAGGAAGCTTACAAGTGTCCCAAAACGTGGCATAGCTGATTACAAGTCCATGGTTTCGAATTAATGGTTTTGTGAAGTTTTGCTTGGCTGCCAAACAAACTTTCTGCAGCAGAGCCTTTCTCGCGCCCTGCGAGAGACCCAGGCCTGGTATCTCGCGGCCCGCGACCGCCCCATGGCCAGTTTCAAAGTTTGACACTTTAGCCCCTTAATTTTAAAAAGCTTCTAAAAACCTATTTAAACACCTTTTTGGCACTTTTAGCCCTCCGTAGCCAATACTTGGCATACCCGGGATTATGCCCGGACATTGTCGAGCTCTCGGTTCGTTAAAAGGTCACTTAGAAGTATAAATTAACATATTGACACTTTTAATCCCTCCATTATCCAACTTTCACATATTTACAAAATTGAACCCTCTCGTCCAACAAATGGCACGTATGAGAGTTAGGACTTCACAAAGGATCACTTAGAGGCTTATTATAAGCATGTCGATTCCGATATCACTCAGAGGCTGGGCATGTCGACATATCAGTCACTCAGAGGCCAAATTTCAAGCATGTTGACATATCAGTCACTCAGAGGCTCATGATTTAAGCGTGTTGACATATCAGTCACTCAGAGGCTGTTATTTATGCATGTTGGCATCGGACCGTCACTCAGAGGCTTAGATTGAGCATGTTGACGCCTTTAGTCCTTATTGGTCTTTAATAGACTATATTTAAAATACAACACGTGTCACTATACTATTGGACACGATTTGTACAGGGTGTTACATCCTTACCCCCTTAAAAGAAATCTCGACCTCTAGATTTTATTCAAAAAGATGGGGGTACTTTTGTCGCATAGTGGACTCAACCTCCCATGTATGCTCGGGACCTCTAAAAGCGTCCCACTTAACCTTTACTATAGGTATCATTTTTCTTCGGAGCTTCTTAACCTGTCGATATTCGATCAAAATCGGTTTCTCAACAAACCTCGGGTTTTCATCTATCTGCACATCTTTGTGCGACATTGCTAGCGACTCATCGGCTAGACATTTCTTAAGGTTACTGATGTGGAACACATCATGGATTCCACTAAGATCCTCTGGCAACTTGAGCTTATAAGCTACAGTGCCGACACATTCGACTATCTCGAAGGGTCCTATATATCTTGGGCTCAACTTGCCCTTCTTTCCAAAACGCATCACACCCTTCCAGGGTGATACTTTCAACATGACTTTGTCCCCTATTTGGAACTTGAGAGGTTTACGCCTCTTGTCAGCATAGCTCTTCTGCCTGTCCCTGGTGTCACACCCCGACCCGCAGCGGAAAAGGTGATCGGGGCATGATTGGGTTATCATCAAAGCTCATGACATTTATTATAACGTTTCATATTCATTAATACAATTTAATGGGAAATTTACAAACATATTTACATCATGTCCTAAACATCATTCTAGACTTCATTGTTTTCTTCTAAGGCATTTCCTATGTTTTCCTTGCTTCATCCTGTTCACCTGTATCATGTGTAAAAATGGTTTTTGGATCAACAAAAAGTTGGCGAGTGAATCCTATGAAAAACATTTGAACAAGTTTATTTAATTGATTATAAAATAAAGTGCACAACCACACATGAGTAAAAATAGATGTAAACTTATTCACCAATCAATTAATATTAAATAATGCACACATGAACAATAATGGATCGTTTTGAGGCACGCGTGGCTCCACTCGTCTCTCACGAGGAACTGATGGGCCTAATGAAATGATTTGCATATACTTGACAATGTGAAATACATAACTACAAACAATATAAACTAAATAATACACACACGAACAATAATGGATTTGTTTTGAGGCACGCGTTGCTCAACTCGTCTCCCACGAGGAACTGATGGGCCTAATGAATGAATTGCATATAAATTGACAATATGAAATACATAACTACAAACAATGTATACAATCTAAGTTTAGATCACAATATGGTATGGCACAAGTTTAAATAAACGAGTTAATTTTGGTGACACATGACACACCCAAAACGTGTAATTAAAAAGGGGAGTTGTAAGATTCACTCACATTGGGTGCGTTCGGTTGATGATGTTGAATACGCACGAAGTTTGATTTAACCACGAGTGAAACTAACCTAGATAATAACATAATGGTTTGGTAAATAAGCGGATTTTATTAATCAATTTTAGTAGGATGATTGGATATATTTTTGTGAGTTTAAGGCTATTTTCTAACCTTAAAAACGTTATGTTTAAGTACTTTTAATTGATTTTTAAATAAAATAAATAAATAAAAATAATAAAAATTGTTGACTTTTTGCCACCGTTGACCGTTGACCGTTGACTTGTTGACCGGTCAGACTGTGTAATTGTGTGCGCCGGGTGAGGCTCGAACCCGAGACCTCCCGTTCGCGTGTGCACGCAGCTCTACCAACTGAGCTACGTGTCTAACCTGAAATATTTCTTTTTTTAATTATATTTATATACTAATTGAATTAAACCGAAAATCATTTATTTTTAAAAACGATTTTAATGCATCGAACCGGTGTTCGCCAAAGGTCTCGAACCCGGGACCTGTGGTTTAAGTTAACACACAGTCCACCGCTGGACTGTGTGTCTAACTTGTTAAATAGTCTGACTTTTATTATATTTATATACAAACTAAATAGTTTCGTTTCTGTTTTAAATAAAAAGTTTGATAATTGCCCGGACCGGTGCGGTAGTCCGGACTCGAACTCGTGACGTGTTATTAAACGTTCACACAGTCCACCACTGGACTGTGTGTCTATCTTGGTTATTATTCCGGTTTTTATTAAACTTAACATATATAAGCGGCGACTCCGGTTCGGTTAAAAAAAGGAACATTTTTATTAAGGCGAGTGTGCGTGGGACAAGAATCGAACTCGAGACGTAAGCGTGTTTTATTTGCACACAGTCCACCGCTGGACTGTGTGTCTAACCCGAGATATATCTTGATTTTAATTAAACTTATACGATACTAAAACTTCGTCTTCTTCGTTGGACTCAACCAGAAACGGAGGTCCGACTGGTTCGAAAATTTAATCAAGTTCGTTAGTGTCTGGTGGTTAATTACATGTGAGATTAATAAAAAGAACGAGAGATAAGTGTAAGGTATACCGAACTGGACTCCTCTGTTTCGCCGGCGAAACTCCGGTGACAGCAAGCTATTCCGGCGACGTGTATCTTGCGGCAGAGGGTCTTCAGCGAGCTTGAGGTGAGTGTGGGTGGCTTCGGTATGAGTTCTGGGTGTTCAGTAAGGCTCAGAGGTGAAAGGCTCGGTTTTCCGGCGAGTTGCAGAAGTTCTCCGGCGAGGGAAATTAAGTCGGGAAAAAGTGTGATTGTGAGCGAAAAAGCTAGCAGAGGTTTGAGGGGGTATTTATAGGGCAGAACATCGACGAATTTGGTCCGATTTCCGTCTTGATTCGTCGGTCAATAAGTTTTCCGGCGGTTATGACTTGCGTCGCGGGTTCAGACGTCGGTTATAACCGATGTAGTAGTTAAAGCTTCGGTTAAAACTGAAGAAACCGTCCAATCTCGGCGAAATCGTCGGGATTTCCGATGACTGCGATTGGGCGCGTCGGTTTTGAATTCGAGAATTATAATATGTATTAATTGTTTCCATTAATTAACAAGAAACACAAGTGGCGCAGTGGTTGAGTGTGTGTGTGTTAAGTCATTGCTGAAACCGGTTGGCTGACCCGGGTTCGAAACCCGGCAGCAACCTTTTATTTTTAAACCACTATTTTTAATACTTTTTCAAATATAAATTATATATTCCAATATACTTATTAATTATGTATCGTTTAAAATTAATTTGGGCATTAAATACGCAACGAAATTTTTAACTGATTGTTCGGTTAATAAACGGAGCGGGTCTGTGTAAATCCCGTTTTTGACGGATGTTACAGTATCCCCTGCTTTTTAGAAATTTCGTCCCGAAATTTAAGTAGTGACATATTTGTCTAAAAAGGATGGTGTTTAGTTTGACAGTTACATACTTAGAAAAAGAGTAAGAGTTTAAATTTTTTTTGAGGTGGTAACGTCCCTTTTAAGGGTTAAGTACCCTGTTACAGGAATCGCTTTTTGTTGCCTACGGTAAAATATTGATAAGCAGAGTTGATTCGCTAAATATGATATCATGCGTAAGAGTTTTGATATGTTTGGAAGGATATGGTTATATCCTAAAGCAAAACTTCTAATACTACAACCTACATGGAACTTCTCATAACCGTCTAACAATGCCTCTGATCCTTTGACAAGAATACTTATATATAGGAAGTACCAGCGGCGTATCCACCATATTCTTGTCAAATTTTCATTGGTTTTATCAGTAAGTTATGATTGGTTCTATGATATGACTCTAGAACATAAATAAACACAACAACCAATATTTGAGTCCACATTCTGATAGCATACATGTTTGAATGGTGACAGTTCCTCTCTCGTTTGTTATGATGGAGAGGTTAGTTTATGTAGAAATAGAACACAATCCAATTTCTTTAAATGGCGAGATGATATAAATGTAACATAAATTTCAACCAAGACAATACTAGATCCTACATGGAACTTCTCATAACCGCCTGATATTGCCTCTGATCCTTTGGCAAGAATACTTATATATAGGAAGTACCAGCGGCGTATCCACCATATTCTTGTCAAATTTTTGTTGGTTTTATCCGCAAGTTATGATTAGTTACCAAGAAATTACTAAATCCTACATAGAACTTCTCATAACCGCTTGACAATGCCTCTGATCCTTTGACAAGAATACTTATATATAGGAAGTACCAGCGGCGTATCCACCATATTCTCGTCAAATTTTCATTGGTTTTATCAGTGAATTATGATTAGTCCTATGTGGCTCTAAAACATAAACAACACAACAACCACAGCTTGAGTCTAAATTCTGATAGTATACATGTTTGAATGATGACAGTACCTCTCTCGTTTGTTATGATGGAGAGGTTAGTCATTGTGGAAGTGAGACATAGCTCAACTTCTATAAATGATGAAATTGAATACACTGAAATGTATGATGAACAAACTTCAACCAAAACATACTAAATCCTACATGGAACCTCTCATAACCGCCTGATAATGCCTCCGATCCTTTGACAAGAATACTTATATATAGGAAGTACCAGCGGCGTATCCACCATATTCTTGTCAAATTTTCATTGACTTTATCCGCAAGTTATGATTAGTTCTAGGTGACTCTACAACAAACACAACAACCACAAGATCGTATTGCATGTACTAAAAATGAAAAATGTCTGTGCGATCAATGCTCAATCAAACGGAGCCGATCGTATTGCATATACTGAAAATGAAAAATGTCTGTGCGATCAAGGCTCAATCAAACGGAGCCGATCGTATTGCATGTACTGAAAATAATAAATTTAATCTAAGCAATAATCACACAAACAGTTTATACATGGAACCTCTCATAACCGCCTGATAATGCCTCCGATCCTTTGACAAGAATACTTATATATAGGAAGTACCAGCGGCGTATCCACCATATTCTTGTCAAATTTTCATTGACTTTATCCGCAAGTTATGATTAGTTCTATGTGACTCTACAACAAAACACAACAACCACAAGATCGTAATGCATGTACTAAAATGAAAAATGTCTGTGCGATCAAGGCTCAATCAAACGGAGCCGATCGTATTGCATGTACTGAAAATAATAAACAATAATCACTCAAACAGTTTATACATGGAACCTCTCATAACCGCCTGATAATGCCTCCGATCCTTTGACAAGAATACTTATATATAGGAAGTACCAGCGGCGTATCCACCATATTCTTGTCAAATTTTCATTGGCTTTATCCTTAAGTTATGATTGGTTCTATGTGATTCTAAAACATAAAGAAAAACATAAAACTAAACGTTTGGAGTTGAATCTTGATTTTCGGTGTAGAGGACTAGTTGGGTGGTTCCGTTTGGGCCGTCATTATCTTCGACAGGATTGGCGTTGATGTTGAAAACTCTTCCTCTTGCTGGTGGCCTAGTGATTGGGTTTTCTTGGTTTACTTGGTTAACTGGGTTTGATTGAGCTTGAGCGTTTATGATGTTAACCAATCGAGGGCACGTGTTTCTATAGTGGGTAGGGTCGCCACAATTGAAACAAGCTCGAACATAAGGTAGCATGGGGTATTGAGGTTGTTGATATGTTTGGATCATATTTTGAGTAGGGGGTGTGGTTTGGTTTTGAAGGGTGCGGCAAACCTTGCTCAAATGACCATAGCGTCCACAATTCGCATATAGTCGACAAGGTAAGGTAGATGGATGGTGATAAAAACAGGTGTTACATCGAGGGTGAGGTCCAAGGTATGGTTTCTTATTTGGGTAAGTTGAGTTGGAGCTACTTGAGTGGTTGGGATAGCTTGGATGGGTACGGCGTGTGAAATTGGTTGATTACGTTGGATAGTAGCGAAAAGTTGCCCGTCTCTTTTTCTCTTAGAAATGGGTTGAGAAGGGGATTCGGTTTGGGTGGAGTTTGAAGTTTCAGTTGATGCTTTATCCTTCTTCTTCTCCTCCTTGAAGTCTTTGTTCCGGATTTGGTTCTCGGTGAGCTCTGTAGCTAGCTCCATTGCTGCTTCCAAAGTTGCAGGCGTGGTACTTATTACAGAGTCTTGAATCTTTGACGGAAGACCTCGAATGTAGTGCTCGATCAAACGGTAGAGGGGAGTGAACAAGTTGGGAACCATTTGATTTAACTCGAGGAATCTTTTGTTGTATGTGGTGTGGTCGCCTTCCTTTTGCTTCAACGAATAGAACTCATCTTCTAATTTCTTGATTTCGCTCCTTGGGCAAAACCGTCTTGTCATGATTTCCTTCAACTCTTCCCAAGTCAAAGTCATAGCATCATCAACGCCTCGTTTGGCCTTCTCTGTATTCCACCAAGTAAGTGCTATCCCATATAAACGACCGGTAGCATATCGCACTTTGCGATCATCGGGGCAATCGCAATTTAGAAAAGTGTTCTCCATTTCTTCAAACTAATGGAGGAGAGCGGTGACACCTTCAGTCCCTTCGTATTTTGGAGGGTCGCATGATTTGAAATGCTTGTAGGTGCATTTAGTGGTATTTGGGGGAGGGTTGATAATATTTTGATCTTCTTGGTTGACAGGATTAGCGGTAAGGGCTTGTTGGACTTGTACAATGTTGGGTATTACGGCAGCCATTTGTTGAGCGATTAGGGCAGCCATGCGCTCGCGGGCTTTTCCTGCTCTCATCTTCCTACGGGCGAGGTTAGAAGACATCTACAAGGAATACGCATCATGAGTATGAGTTGGATGTTTTTGGGATCATGGGTCGTATTTAGGAATGAACATTCATAAAATAAATATAGAAAAATAAATCTACTACATCCATAGGATGTCTTGGGCTTTGCTCGTCATTGGGCCTTGCATGCCGCCATACTTCACCTTCGTAATCATGTGGGCCCCCATGAATACCGGGTTTTTCATATGGTTCGCATGTGTTAGCCGGGTTACGTACACTAAAACCCGGAGAAAATCGAGAAATATGTATATAACGTATGATATTTGGAATGTGTCCAGGTGTGGACACGGTGACACCTCAAAGTGGGGTTAGTTCGAACGACGTTTGGTGTGGCATGCTTTGGCCTAATAGGTCCTTCGTACTCTCATCGTTAGTCCCCAGGTAGGCAAACTGGTCCGTTATATTGGATTTCTACGAGTGCCAACCTAGACAGGACGTTCCGACTACCGGTACTTGTACCCTTCCAGTTACTACATGCCCGTCGCAGAACTTACTTTGATGAGATTTGAAAATTGCGACAAAATCTTTGAATAACAAAAGATTTGAATATATGAACATTGAAATATGCATGATGAATGTGTATGTATGTTTGAGTGTAAGTATAAACAAATATGAAACAAATAAATATCATAAGTTTGTATGTAACCACCTAAACAATTAAAATTTAGGCAACTATAGTATAGGCTCTAAGGGTCTAATAACCTATCCTATATCCCTATAGTCATTGCTCTGATACCAATCTGTCACACCCCGACCCACAGCGGAAAAGGTGATCGGGGCATGATTGGGTTATCATCAAAGCTCATGACATTTATTATAACGTTTCATATTCATTAATACAATTTAATGGGAAATTTACAAACATATTTACATCATGTCCTAAACATCATTCTAGACTTCATTGTTTTCTTCTAAGGCATTTCCTATGTTTTCCTTGCTTCATCCTGTTCACCTGTATCATGTGTAAAAATGGTTTTTGGATCAACAAAAAGTTGGCGAGTGAATCCTATGAAAAACATTTGAACAAGTTTATTTAATTGATTATAAAATAAAGTGCACAACCACACATGAGTAAAAATAGATGTAAACTTATTCACCAATCAATTAATATTAAATAATGCACACATGAACAATAATGGATCGTTTTGAGGCACGCGTGGCTCCACTCGTCTCTCACGAGGAGTTCTGGGTGTTCAGTAAGGCTCAGAGGTGAAAGGCTCGGTTTTCCGGCGAGTTGCAGAAGTTCTCCGGCGAGGGAAATTAAGTCGGGAAAAAGTGTGATTGTGAGCGAAAAAGCTAGCAGAGGTTTGAGGGGGTATTTATAGGGCAGAACATCGACGAATTTGGTCCGATTTCCGTCTTGATTCGTCGGTCAATAAGTTTTCCGGCGGTTATGACTTGCGTCGCGGGTTCAGACGTCGGTTATAACCGATGTAGTAGTTAAAGCTTCGGTTAAAACTGAAGAAACCGTCCAATCTCGGCGAAATCGTCGGGATTTCCGACGACTGCGATTGGGCGCGTCGGTTTTGAATTCGAGAATTATAATATGTATTAATTGTTTCCATTAATTAACAAGAAACACAAGTGGCGCAGTGGTTGAGTGTGTGTGTGTTAAGTCATTGCTGAAACCGGTTGGCTGACCCGGGTTCGAAACCCGGCAGCAACCTTTTATTTTTAAACCACTATTTTTAATACTTTTTTCAAATATAAATTATATATTCCAATATACTTATTAATTATGTATCGTTTAAAATTAATTTGGGCATTAAATACGCAACGAAATTTTTAACTGATTGTTCGGTTAATAAACGGAGCGGGTTTGGGTAAATCCGGTTTTTGACGGATGTTACACCTGGCAGCTTTGAGATGATCACGGATTTGCACAATCTTTTTAGTGGTCTCCAGGACAATCTCTGGTCCTGATAGTTGGGCTTCCCCAACTTCTGCCCAGCACACGGGCGTTCGACACTTTCTCCCATATAAGGCCTCAAATGGAGCAGCCTTAATGCTAGTATTATAACTATTATTGTAGGAGAATTCTATCAGGGGTAAGTGGTCATCCCAACTTCGACCTAAATCAATCACACATGCCTTAAGCATGTCTTCCAGTGTCAGGATAGTACGCTTACTTTGACCATCAGTCTGTGGATGGAAAGCCGTACTGAAATTTAACCGTGTGCCTAACGATTGTTGGAAACTTTTCCAAAAGTGAGATGTGTATCTAGTATCTCTGTCAGATACAATAGATACTGGCACACCGGGTGTAGGGACACAATTTTGTCCACATACAACTTAGCCAATTTGTCTGAATTATACGTTTCTTTAATTGGCAAGAAATGTGCTGACTTGGTCAGCCTATCAACGATGACCCAAATCGTGTCATTACCACATTTGGTCTTAGGTAACTTGGTAATCAAGTCCATAGTTACCATTTCTCATTTCCAAGTGGGAATCTCAAGCTGTTGTAGAAGTCCTGACGCTTTTGATGTTTGGCCTTAACTTGCAAACACGTCAGACACTTAGCTACATAAGTGGCTATGGATTTCTTCAAACCCATCCACCAATAGTTCTTCTTTAAATCTTGTTACATCTTGTCACCACCTGGGTGAACGGAGTATCTTGAATTGTGCGCTTCTTGGAGGATTAGATCTCTAAGTTCTCCAAAGATCGGAACCCAAATTCTATCATTAAATCTTAGGATTCCATCCTTTCCAGGCGTTAATTGATGAACAGTTATGCCTAATCCTTCATTAGGAATATTAGCCTCTAATAGGGCTTGCTTTTGCGCATCTAATAGGTTTTCATTCAAGCTATTTTTGAGCTCAATGCTCTTCTCATTAATCCTAATGGGCTTAATTCTTTCCTTGCTACTTAAGGCGTCGGAAACGACATTTGCCTTGTCGGGATGGTAGCGAATCTCGCAATCATAATCATTAAGTGTTTCCATCCATCGGCGTTGTCGCATGTTCAATTCTTTCTGATTGAACAGATGCTGGAGACTTTTATGATCAGTGTATATAATACACTTCGTGCCATACAAGTAATATCTCCACAGTTTTAGTGCAAATACAACGGCACCAGTTCCAAATCATGGGTGTTCATGCACCTTTAATTATTGTGATGCATAGGCAATTAGCTTACCATTTTGCATTAGCACACAGTCCATACCAGTGTGTGATGCATCACAATAGACAACAAAATTCTCAATACCCTCAGCTAGAGATAACACAGGAGCGTTGCTCAACTTGTGTTTAAGAACCTCAAAAGATTCTTGTTGCTTTGGACCCCAATTATATTTAACATTCTTACGGGTCAAGGTAGTTAGAGGAGTGTCTATTCTCGAGAAGTTCTCAATGAACCTTCTATAATAACCAGCCAATCCTAAGAAACTACGAATTTCAGATGGAGTCTTGGGAATTTCCCAATTCATTATGGCCTCAATTTTGGTGGGATCCACTTGGATACCACACTCACTTACAACCTGTCCAAGGAATTGGACTTCTCTAAGCCGAAATTTACATTTAGAGAACTTTGCATAAAGTTTCTCCTGTCTTAATAATTATAGGATGCACCGAAGATGTTTCTCGTGATTAGCTTGATTACGATAATAGATAAGTATGTCACACTTATCCAAATACGGTTTGCAGACTCTATTCATGAGATCCATGAATGCTGCTGGTGCATTTGTGAGCCCAAAAGGCATCACTAGAAATTCAAAGTGACCATAACGGGTCCTGAAGGCTGTTTTGGGAACATCTTCACTCCTAACCTTCAGTTGATGATATCCTGATCTCAAATCAATCTTGGAGAAGTAGCTAGCCCCTTGAAGTTGGTCGAATAAATCATCGATCCTGGGCAGAGGATATTTATTCTTAATTGTTAATTTGTTTAACTCTCGGTAGTCGATGCACATGCGCATTGAACCGTCTTTCTTTCTAACGAAAAGGATAGGAGCTCCCAAGGTGAGGAACTAGGCTGTATAAAGCCTTTCTCCAAAAGTTCATCTAGCTGCGTCCTCAATTCCTTCATCTCCATTGGTGCTAGCCTATATGGAGCTCTAGCCACTGGTGCTGATCCTGGTAGGATATATATTCTAAACTCCACTTGCCTGTCTGGATGTAGGCCTGGTAATTCTTCTGGAAATACATCGGGATATTCTGAGATGACTGGTAGGTCCTCCATGTTTGGCTTAGGCTCATTTATGGTAACTTGTGCCATGTAGATGACATATCCTTTTCTCAAACACTTGGATGCCTTAAAAAATGACACATTGTCTGGCAGTCCATAGTGTGAGTCTCCGGGGATGGTGATCATTTCACCAGATGGGGTTTTAATTTTGATGAGCTTCTTATCGCAGGCAATAGGGCTTGGTTATGAGATAACAAATCCATGCCTAAGACAACATCGAACCCCGCCAATTTCATTGGCAGAAGAAAGATAGGGATGGAATGATTCTTAATGGATATAGAGCATCCATCAAGAATGGAAGAAGCAGTTTCTAAGGTTCCATCGGCGAGTTCTATCTCATAAATTTTGTCTAGAATTCTTATGGGCAAATTTAACAGTTTACTAAACTTATGATCAACAAATGATTTATCCGCCCCCGAATCGAAAAGAACTCTAGCATAGATATTGTTAATGAGGAATGTACCTGTTATGACATTGTTGTCATTAACAGCCTCTCTTGCAGTTATTTGAAAGGCACGAGCATTCCCCTTCTTGGCCTTTCTAGGCTTTGCGTTCTTATTCTTAAGAAGATTAGGGCAGTTAGTCTTTATATGCCCTTTTCCCTTGCAGATGTAGGAAACGGCATCCTTAAGATCTTTACAATCTAGGGTCTTATGCCCTCTCCTTTTACAAATACCACAAGGCCTAGCTTGTGAATCGGAATTACACTGTCCCCAGTGTCTGGGGTTGCAAGTCTTGCAAAATGGCATTACAGTCGAATTGCCTTGGTTCCCTTTGAACCCGAATCTCCCCTTATTTTTCTTATTATATCTTTGGAAGTTGTCTTCATCTCTCTTCCTTTTCCCGTCAGTTTCTGGCTTAACTGACTTTTGCCTTACTAGATCAAGGGTGAGAGAGAGATAGGTCTACAGCAGACCTATAGGTAGTAGGCTGAGCAGCCTTTACCATGCCCTTTATCTCGAGCGCTAACCCACTAATAAAACGCGCAATGCGTTTGGGCTCCGGGGTAATTAAATAGGAAACTAACCTAGATAGGGAATTGAAATCGGAAACATATTTCCGACAATCTAGGTTTTTCATGGAAAGAGACAAGAAGTTGGTCTCTAATTTCTCCACCTACTGGGGTGGGCAATAGGTTTCCTTAATAAGGTCCACAAATTTGGACCACCCCAAATTATACAGGTGTACTTTTCTTGTAGACTGAATCATAGCTTTTCATCAGATGAGGGCATCGCCCTTGAAGGATTGTGATACATACTTGACCACATCCTTATCAGCACAGTTGCTGATATCTACGATGGTTTCCATTTCGTCCAGCCACTTTAGGGCTTTCACAGCTCCTTTTTCCCCATTAAAGTCTCGGGGTTTACAGGAGACAAAGTACTTGTAGGTACATCTGTCTTTAACAGAACGGGACCTTTCCACAAAATCTATTCTCCTTGGTTCACTCTTCGCATTCAATGAGTGAACGGAGCTCTCCTTATGAGCTGAAGATGGTGGAATAGATAAGGGTCTAGAGCGAGTAGCACTCGACTCTCTAAGCCTTTCAATAGCCTTACCCATGGCCTTTTCCACAGCCGCATCAATGTGTGCTTGGATATCATTATTATCTATGGCCACATTTTCAGCGTCCTTAGAGTTGACGTTCCGATGGCTACTTTGTGCCTCATTAGAATTAGCCATATACCAAATAAAATTTCTCTTAGCCATGGTATAACAACCATATCATCTTTTAAACATTAGATATAACAATCCATTGCCTAATTTAAACTAGTGTGAATAACATTACAACTCTTAGGCTTACTGTATCTATATTTGGCCTAGGTCTTAATAGGACCATTATAGGCAATTTACAATATGGATAAGGTCCATATATTACTAGACAGTAGATAGTAATGTCACAACTGTCATTATCATATTTGACAATTACATATATAGCACATAGGCTTGTCACAAAGGACATTTGAATTATGGCATATAGGCCTGTCACATATGGACATAAAATTGGCACATAAGCCTGTCACTAATGGACATATAATCTGGCACATAGGCCTGTCACTAATGGACATATAATAGGGCACATAGGCACTACACCACTAATGGATGTTTAGTCACCGCACTGGTGATATTAGCCGGGATCAGATCACATAGGCTATATAAAATTAATCATAGCCATAAGGGCAATACATCACTATTGGATGTTTAGTCATCGCACTGGTGATATTAACCGGGATCGAATAGATCACATGGGCTATATAAAATAAAATTATAACCCGAAAGGGTAGTACATCACTAATGGATGTTTAATCACCGCACTGGTGATATTAGCCGGATCAAATAGATCACAAGGGCTATATAAAATAAATCATAACCTGAAAGGATAATACATCACTAATGGATGTTTAATCACCGCACTGGTGATATTAGACTGGATCAAATAGATCACAAGGACTATATAAAATACATCTCTAATGGATGTCTTATTTATCACCGCACTGGTGATATTTAGCCGGGATCAAATAGATCACATGGGCTATATAAAATACATCTCTAATAGATGTCTTATTCATCACCGCAGTGGTGATATTTAGTCGAGATCAAACAAATCACAAGGGCTATATAAAATACATCTCTAATGGATGTTTTATTCATCACCGCACTGGTGATATTTAGTCGGGATCAAACAGATCACAAGGGCTATATAAGGTTAGGACATAGTCCATTACCTTGAAGGCTAGCGTGATTCCTCAAGTCACACTACCAAGAGTATGAACATTACTTGAATGTTAACATAAGAGAACCTTAATGGTTGATTAATAGTCCTGGTCGCATTGACCTTAATGACTTGGAGGCTTGAACTTAGTACACCACCTCTAGATAGAAGGATAACTTCCCTTAACTATCATGATAGAAGACCCTTCCGTTCTTAACTATCATTTATATATTTGGCCAAATATGTGGTCTGTGTCACTCGGCAAATCAAAACCATTAAGATCTTTTGGAATTATATAGTTGATCAAAAATTCGAGTAAAATCGAGACGATTGCTTGAAGAGGATAAGTACTTATATATAATTCCAAATACTTCATAAATTTTCCAATAGAAATTAAAATACTAGAAAATGAAATAAACTGTCCATGCAAGGACTTTAAAGAAATAGAAATGTCCACGCAGGGACTAAAGAAATAACAATGTCCTCGCAGAGACTACATATTATTAGAAGAGACTTTTACTCGTCCTTCTTTCCCTTAACCAATTTGGAGAGTTTCTTGAAGAACTAATTTGTCTTCTTCTCCGTTTTCTCCGCCTGCTGCTGCATTTCTTTCATTCTTTCCAAGGCCTCATTAATGGCCTCAAGTGGTGGCGGAGGTTGTGGTTGTGGTTGTGGCATAACCGGATAGTGGTACCCATAAGTTGGATATCTAGTCAGTGGATAAGTAGGTGGGAAAGGAGGCGGGTAAAGTGCATTGTGCATAACTGCTTGCATGTAGGGGTCTTGCGACCATGCTTGATAGTCTACCGGTGTAGACGGGTTAAAAGAATCATATCCAGACGTGTCTGGATATGTGGGAATCGGGTTAGTATAACCCGATGGTGGTGGTTGAACAGCAGGTGATGGTGTTGGTTCCACTATAGGTGAAACATTAGAGGGTCCACCCATTTGTGGGTCCTCTTGAATTGTGGGGTAAGAATTGGGCAAAGGTGGCAGCGATCCCGACCTTCGTCCTGCACGTACTGACATACGTGCTCCATGCTTCCTTCTTGGTGGTTCAGGTGGTAGTTGAGGTTGATCCACTGGTTCCATGTGAACATCTTCTTGAATAATAGGTGGTTGAGAGTGATGAGAAGGAGTGTGGGTGAAGGTAAATTGGTTCCAGTATTGGTCCCACTCATTAGGACCTTGGTAGGGCGATCCAGCATAAGAATTCGAATCGCTTGATATTTCAATGGGATGTATATTTGATCCCGACGGCGGCATCTTCGAGTCGGAGTCCTCGTCCATAGGGTTTGGCTGGTCCAACTGATTTTGATCGGCTGGAGGCGTGTTAAAATAATGGTTAGGGTTAAATTTCTCATGGTACGAGTGATGAGAATGGGAATGGTGAGAATGGTGTGAATGATAGGAGTGGTGAGAGTGGTAAGAATTTTGGGAAGGTGAGGGCGAGTGTCTATTAGAGACAGAACGTCTCGCTGGTTGCCAAGGAGACGAATCTCCTGATTCTTGGTAGGCATCTAGGTTATGAGGTTGAGGGGGTATGTGCCCCGATGGTCCTCCCCTCATTGGACCTTTTCCTCTTCCACTTTGTCCTCTCACCCGTGGCGGCATTTTCCTGTTAAAAATCAATTCAAAAACAATACTAATAACTTAATAATGAAATGAGTAAATCCTAGGTCAATGCCTAGACTCGGAAGTCTAAGATGTGCACGTGTAAGTTTGAGATTAAATACAAGAAGGATAATGTTTAATTCTCTCAAACGTTGGCTCTGATACCAACCTGTCACACCCCGGATTTCCTATCCAAATCCATACATCGGTGGGCCTAGGTGGGGAGTATTGTGACATCATTTGATAACATCATTGTCAATTAAACATGGCACAGCGGAAGTCTTGGAGTAAAATTACTATTACAAACCGAATGTTCAAAATAAAATAATATACATGCTTGTAATAGAAGATCCACAGGCAGATCATAAAATTGTACAAGAAAGAATATAAAACAGACTTTAGGGCAGATCTAAGGATTTGCAAGATCCTCTTATTCACTAACGAGCAGCTTCCGGCCTATTTCGTATTGTACATGCAGTTTAGCCTTTGGACGATACGTCAGCTTACGCTGGCAAATACACCTAACTTACTCATTTTAAAAACTTTAAAATGGTTTTAAAGTGCAAAACGGCACAAAATCTTTTATTAACTTGAGAAAGTTGACCTTGCAACCTTGTATCAGATTCACATGTTTGTCAATACATACAGGGCCCGAGACAGAAACCGAGACATGATTAAATACACACCACTTACGAACTCACGAAGGAGTTATCCCCAACGTCTTGGGTAATTTTCATATGAGCATCTGACAGGTGTATGCCTACACCCCGTGCTAAGGTCGCGGCCAATAACTAATGCATTGAGCCAAGGATATCCAGGACACGGTAATTTAACCCCCGATGTTTAAGTTATCAAACAAAACTGATTAAAACGAAATATGGGGTTTACTAGCCACAAGCGGGCATTCAATTGACCCCATTTTGGACCAAGCGGTAATAATTTACCGTATCCCAAGTCCGTATAGGGTAAATAAGTCGAGAGTATTTACCTGAGCTAGTCTTCTTCTTTTATTTTTAAATAACTCAGCTGTATACAAAAGTACCAAGTGCAGATAGCATTTACCGGCAAGGCTCTAGTCTGGATTATGGCATAAGCTAGCCAATTAAATACTAATGGTCTTATAAACCGAATAGTGTACATGATCATTAAGTATAACGCTTGATTAAACGGTGATCGGATAGAATGTAGTTTAATCCCGACAAGTACTTGACTTGTATAATATGGGTAAACTATAAACATTCTGGATTTTGAAACTTAAATGACAAGGTTAAACCTGTTTTGGTTAAATTCCGTAAACTAGTTACGTATAATCAACCGTATGCTCATAAGCGATAATGGGTAACTGTATAAGTCATGGACAAGTTCTATATGCCATTTTACTTTAAATAAGTTATGATATCAGTAGGATATCAACTTGTATGCCTGTTAAGGTTTTAAAACGAAATTATGCCACATAAGGGCATTTCGGTAATTTTATACCGTATAAAAGGAACTTGAATATAATTTAATGTTATAGTTATAAGTATTCTGGAAAAATACTTTATTTATGATATAATATCAGTATGATATCAATTATATGTGTAAATTATCTTTTATGACCAAGCTATGCACCGAAGGGGTATTTTGGTCATTTTACACCTAGTTTATAAATTATTTGGGATTCTGAGTTTATAACATGTACCTACTATAAATATGTTTAAAATGAGTTTTAAAATCAGTAGGTAACAAGTCTTGGTCCATTAATATGGTTCAAAACCATACTATGCGCCTAAACGGCGCTTATGTCGTAAATGATGTTTTATGCGATGTTTATGAAAACTGATGGTTAAGGTCAGATTAAAATATTTTAAATATGTTATTTAATATAACGTATCAGTAGGTAAATGATTTACCTTGAAAATTTTTTATTAAAACCATTTTATAAGCCACAAGGGCTAAAACCGTCATTTATCGACATAGTTTAAGGACCAGATTGAAAACTCAGTTTATAACTTGGTTTAACATCCCAAATAATCCTACTTATGATATTACATCAGTAGGAAACTCATTTTCAAGTTCATTACCATTTAAAACCTTGTTTTATGCAAAAAGGACATTTTGGTCAAAAGAAGGCATAATTATGGAACTTGCGCATAAACTTAGATTCTGTATGATCATGTAATATAACCTTGATCTTCAGGAGATACCCTTTATAGGGATTAACACCTACCTTATTACGATCACTTAGCCATGTTCATTTCGAACAATGGCTGGACCATAATGGTCTTAACCGAAAGTCAAAGCGTTTTCCGCAAAACGCTTGACTTTTGGCTATAAAAGCCTATAAACGAAAATGCACAAAGAAGGAACACTTACCAGTGATTCCTAAGGTGCAAAAGAACAATGTTGGATGCTCCTTTTACCTAGGAACTTCCAGAGGAGGGAGAAGAGTGAATTAATGAGAAAGGTGCAAGTTGGAATGTGAACTTAAGCACCTATTTTTAGTTGGAGAGCTCAAAGGAGGTGAAGCCAGGTGTTTAGGGGTGTAAGAGGAAGCTTACAAGTGTCCCAAAACGTAGCATAGCTGATTACAAGTCCATGGTTTCGAATTAATGGTTTTGTGAAGTTTTGCTTGGCTGCCAAACAAACTTTCTGCAGCAGAGCCTTTCTCGCGCCCCGCGAGAGACTTAGGCCTGATCTCTCGCGGCCCGCGACCGCCCCATGGCCAGTTTCAAAGTTTGACACTTTAGCCTCTTAACTTTAAAAAGCTTCTAAAAACCTATTTAAACACCTTTTTGGCACTTTTAGCCCTCCGTAGCCAATACTTGGCATACCCGGGATTATGTCCGGACATTGTCGAGCTCTCGGTTCGTTAAAAGGTCACTCAGAGGTATAAATTAACATGTTGAAACTTTTAATCCCTCCATTATCCAACTTTCACATATTTATAAAATTGAACCCTCTCGTCCAACAAATGGCACGTATGAGAGTTAGGACTTCACAAAGGATCACTCAGAGGCTTATTATAAGCATGTTGATTCCGATATCACTCAGAGGCTGGGCATGTCGACATATCAGTCACTCAGAGGCCAAATTTCAAGCATGTTGACATATCAGTCACTCAGAGACTAATGATTTAAGCATGTTGACATATCAGTCACTCAGAGGCTGTTATTTATGCATGTTGACATCGGACCGTCATTCAGAGGCTTAGATTGAGCATGTTGACGCCTTTAGTCCTTATTGGTCTTTAATAGACTATATTTAAAATACAATATGTGTCACTATACTATTGGACACGATTTTTACAGGGTGTTACATTTTGTTCGCGAAAAAGTTCTGTTGGGGGTATTCGTGTTCTACATGTGCCTTCCTCTTTACAATATGCCGATATTTTTACCAAAGGATTGTCTCGTCGGTTATTTCAGTCTTTTCAGTCCAACTTGAGTGTTTGTCCAATGCCCGCTCAAACGGAGGGGGAGTCGTAGCCGATATATTTAGAGGATGTATATTATTTGTATAGATAGTCATTATCTTATGTAATTGTATGGTGATTACGTTTCCTAATTAGAGGTAGGTTATGATTGTATTCTCTCCCTATATAAAGGGATTGTTATTATCAATACTACACATAGAAAATCATTCACCAGAAATGCTTTTAGCTTCATCATATCTCAATGAAAATGAAAAGAAAGCATATAATCTTGAGAAAAAAGGCTTTTGCGACTCTCACAATGCAAGAAACCAAGAAAGCTTCATCATATTTCTATGAAGATGAAAAAGAAAGCATATAATCTTGAGAAAAAGGCATTTGCAACTCTCACAATGGCATTACCAAAAGAAATCCTTCATACTTTTAAACAATACATGACTTCTAGAGCATTATGAGAAGGTTTAAGTCATAGATGTGAAGAATATTTGCTCAAAAAGAAGTTTGTTGTGTTTAAATACATGGAGAATAAGACTTTAGAAGAGATAATAACAAGGAATTATCATTTGTTGAGTGAGCTTGATCAATATGGTGTGTTACATATTGATGAAGAGTTAAGTGAAAAGTTGGTGGATGTTCTACCTCCACAATGGGACATCAATTCACTATTAATTAGAGATGACAGATTAATCAATAATTGGACTCTCAAGGAAGTCATCGGGAAACTTCAATCCTATGAAATGATTCAAGTTGGTTATGTGGGGAGTGTATGTGTTTACATGCTCTCAGTCGGGGGTGCCATCATGCAGATGGGGTGACACGATTCAAGTTGGTTACGGGAAATGCGGAGGAGTTTATTGTTGGGATTCCTACGCCGAATGTTGGAAAGGAGATTGTTTCTTTTGGAGGTATGGGGGTGGACGTGGGTCTGCTTGATCGTGTCTTCTCCCTTCCTATCAAAACAGTTAAGAGCATCCCCCATAGTTGTCGCATGGCCTTTTCCCAGGCTTTAACGACATCTCTATGCAAGGTGGTGGCTGCGCCAGAGTCTGTTGAGGCGTGGGTGAGACTGTTGTTGCCACGTTGCATGTTGCGGGTTTTCAGGCCTTCTAATCATCAGGAGCGCAGGTCGGGGAACAGGAAGTCCTTACAATGACTTAGTATTCAACGGGCCCTGGCAACGTGGGGTAATGGGGATGGTTTTGCTGAACTCATCCTATCACTTTTTGCCAACCATCATAGGTTGTTCGCGCCCTGATGAGCATCCCCATGGGTCTGATAATTCTAGGGTGAGCACCAACGTTAAACAATGTTTACGGAAAGTTGTAGATGGCCATTTCACTGCGGCGGTTAAAGTTTTATGTTCTTCGGGGGTTGCACCGCTTGGTGAGGATACTATGAAAGCATTGGTGGCTAAACATCCTGTCCTACCTCCTCCGGCTATGCCTGAGTCCTTACTATCGGAGCCACCCCTTACTGTGGATGTAGATAACGTCCTTGGGTGCATTAAATCTTTCCCCAAAGGGACCTCTTGTGGGAGGGATGGGTTGAGGGCTCAACACATTTTGGATGCTCTTTGTGGGGAGGGGTCGGTGATCGCATGCGGGGTGCTTAGGGCCATTTCTGAGGTAGTCAACTTGTGCTTGGGGGGGAGGTGCCCTAGGGTCTTGTCAGAGTTTGTTGCTTCTGCACCCCTCACGCCCTTACTTAAACCGGACAACGGGATTAGGCCTATTGCCGTGGGCGCAATTTGGAGGAGGTTAGTTTCTAAGGCGGCTATGAGGGGGTCGGGAAAGAGATGGCTAAATATCTCGGTGATTTTCAATTTGGGGTGGGTATTCCTAGCGGGGGGAGGCTGTGCTCCATAGTGCGAACAGGTTTTTAAATGTGTTCCACTCGGATGGGTCGTTAGCCATGATTACTGTTGATTTCTCTAATGCTTTCAACTTAGTGGATAGAACCGCCCTTTTGTCAGAAGTTCGAACCCGATGCCCCTCCATTTCCTTATGGGTGAACTTTCTATATGCACAGCCGGCTAGATTATATGTCGAAAACGATCATATTTGGTCCACCACTGGGGTTCAGCAGGGAGACCCCTTGGGGCCTCTTCTCTTTGCCTTAGTTTTGCATCCCCTCATTCATCAGACACGAGATAGATGCAAGCTACTTTTCCATGCTTTATACTTGGATGATGGTACAATTATAGGTGATGCTAAAGAGGTGGCTAAAGCTTTAGAAATCATCAGGTCTTTGGGGCCATGTTTGGGGCTTCAACTTAACGTTAAGAAAACAGAAGTTTTTTGGCCATCGTGCAATGGAGTTAAGAAGCAAAAGGGTTTGTTTCCTAGTGGGATTGGGAGGCCGGTGTCGGGTGTCAAACTCCTCGGGGACGCTGTTAGTCGCGATGCGGGTTTCATCAGTAGGTTGGCCGTGAAAAGGGCATCTTGTGCAGTGGATCTGATGAGCTATCTTCCACATCTGCGGGACCCTCAATGCGAGCTTCTCTTGCTGCGCTCTTGCATGGGTGTTGCTAAGTTGTTGTTTGGCCCCAGAACGTGCCAACCCACATTTGTTGGGGAGGCTGTTTCGGTTTTTGACAAAGGCCTTCGGAGAGCTATCGAGGATATCGTGGTTTGCGGGGGTCCGTTTTTTGGGGATCTTCAATGGAGGCTTGCATCCCTCCCGACCCGTTTTGGGGGTTTGGGTTTATGTTCGGCTGAGGATGTATCCACGTATGCTTTTGTGGCCTCGAGGGCGCAATGTTGAAGTTTACAGGACCACATTCTTCGAGACTGTGGTATTGTTGGGTTAGATTCTGATTATGTGTGTCACACCCCGACCCGCAGCGGAATAAGAGTCGGGGCATAATTGGGTTATCACCAAAGCTCATGATGTTTACTAAAATGTTTCATATTTATTAAATTCGAATTACAACTTCAATATTCAAAACAAGTTCATACAATTACAAGGAAAAAGAAACTAAGTAAAACAATCCAAAGCCTAAACTGATTTATTCTTCTAGGCCGTCCTATATGTTTCTTGCTTTAGCTGGATCACCTGTATCATGTGTAAAAATGGGGGATTTTGGGTCAACAAAAGTTGGCGAGTGAACCTTGTTAAAAACATTTGTTATTGATTTCTTGTTGTATTTAATATGGAAAAATTGTGCAATAACCATATGTGAGCAAACGTATATAAACAAACAAACACAAACCACCTTGAATGAGTATATGACATGAATGATAATGTATATGTTGGCAACGTCACGTTCCGGTCATAGATAATGGGGAGCGGACGAGCCTATGATGATGTATGTGAGATCAAGGCTCAATCAAACGGAGCCGATCGTATGTTGGCAACGCCACATTCCGCTCATAGGTAATGGGGAACAGACGAGCCTATGATGATGTATGTACTGAAAATGATAAATTTAATCTAAACATTAACCACACAAACAATTGATACATATTGGATACACATTTGATCATGGATATGATGGATGCACAAGTGTTTAAATGTAATAAATAATAAGCGACACATGATACACCCCAAAATGTGATTAAAACGGGGGATTTGTAGAGATTCACTCACATTGGGTGCGTTCTCTTGATGATGTTGAATGCGCACGAGTTTGGAGATTTGATCGACGAGGAATAACTAACCTAAAATAATAACGAAATGGTTCTGTAAATAAGTGGATTTTATTAATAGGATTTTTAGATTTATTTTTGTGAGTTTAAGGTCATTTTCTAACTTTAAAAATATTATTTTTAAGTATTTTTAATTGATTTTTAAATTAAATAAAAAAATTAAAAATAAAAAAAATAAAAAAATTTTTGACTTTTCGTTGACCGTTGACCGGACCGTTGACCGGTCGGACTGTGGTCTGAGTGTGCACTGAGTGAGGGTCGAACCCGGGACATCTCGTACGCGTGCACGCAGCTCTACCAACTGAGCTACGTGTCTAACCCGAAATATTCTATGTTTTAATTATATATATATACTAGTTAAGTGTTAATTTATTTGGTTTATATTAAAAGGATTTTAAATGTTTGAACCGGTTGCAGGGAAGCCGGATCGAACTCGGGTCCTTTGGTTTGTAAGCGCACAGCCCAACCAGTTGGGCTGTGTGTCTCATCTGTTTAACTTACGGTTTATATTAATCTTATAAACATACTGGGACCTGTTTTGATTCAGTTTTAAAAAAATTGGTTTTAATTCGGAAAGTCGGTGCGTTTGTAAGGTTCGAACTCGTGACGTGACTGTGTGTCTAACCCGGTTTAATATCTTGTTTTAATTACACTTATACACAAAGTTTGACTTCGTCTTCTTCATTCATGAACACAGGCAAACGATATCCGACTGTTCTGGTTTAAATCATTCGTCGGACATATAAGTGGTTGAAATGTAATGGATAAAAAGAGTTAAGGAATCGAATGTACCGAATAGACTGTTTTTCTCATAATTCCGGCAATGGTCGTCGGCTCTGATTTGTGAATTCCGTCTGATTGAATCAATTAACAGCTTTGATCGATGAGTTGTGAAATTGAGTTACTAAACAAAGATTATCAGAGGGTTCAGATGTTTGTACCGATTCACAGCGTGATTTCGGAAATTTTCAGAGATTTTCCGGCGAGTGCAGATTATCCGACAACGTCGTCTGGGACCGATTCTGGTTTAAGAATTGAAGTTAGTATAAGTCTAACAATGGATGGAAAACGAAAGAATCTAGAAATTTACCGATTTGATGTATGTCTCGGTTTTCCGGCGAATGTCCGGCAACACAGAATATCTCCGGCGAGTGTAATTTCTTCGAGAATTTGTGCGATTTTGAGCGAAAAGATTACCAGAGACTTGGGTGTGTATTTATAGGGAAGAATCATGATGAATTGAGTTCGAATTTAGTTTTGATTCATGGTCAAGGTTTTCTCCGGCGGTTATGACTGGGATCGCGGGACTAGACATCGGTTATAACCAATGTCGAGGTTAATACACGCGTTCAGTCAAAGGAAACCGTCGATAATTGGCGAAATCGTCGGTAATTCCGGCGACTGCGGATTGGGCGCGCTGATGACTGAATTCGATTTCGAGTTTTATTATAAATGTTATTTGTTTTAATAAATATCACAAATGAGTCAAGTGGCGGAGTGGTTGGGTGTTGCTTGTTTCTTCCGGCTGACCCGGGTTCGAAACCCGGCAGTCTCTTTTCTTTTTTATTTACTTTATTTTTACTTTTTAATAACTATAGTTTCTAAATTCTAAAATGTTTATTAATTATGTATTGTTTAAAATTAAAATTAATCATAAATACGCAACGAAATTTTATAACTTGATATTCGATTAATAAACGAAGCGGGTTTCGGAAACCCGTTTTTCGACGGATGTTACAATGTGTGCGCGTTGGATTGCATGCACATGTCCCTTCCGGATTTTGATCTTGATGGTTTCTCTAATAAGGACACCCCCCCCCCCTAAAGCCCAAAATGCTTTGGCGAGTGCCCTATTTAGTAGAACTGTCCAGTGTTTGGGAGAGAAGTTTAGTCTATCCCCTCGTCAGAAAGCTGTGTTTGATTGTCGTCGGGCACCTCATTCTCAGGATTTTCTGACAGTTATCCCCATTGAAGGACTAGGCCAACACATGTCAGCAGTGGAATACCGGGCAATTCTTAAGTACCGGCTAATGATCCCTCTGCTTCCGGTTGATGAGCCCTGCCCAGTTTGTCGCAAGGCTTGTTTAGATACTTTCGGCGAACATGCGGTCCATTGTAAGGAGTTACCTGGTTTTAAATACCGACATGATTTGGTAAGGGATATTCTCTATGATGTTCTAAAGCGGGCAGGGATTCCGGCGAAAAAGGAGGCTCCGGTGAACTTTCTGACGGATCCGCTCGACGCGAGGTCTACTCTTCGGCCAGCTGATATTCTTGTGTTTGGGTGGGCTAGGGGAAAACACGCTTGTGTGGACCTTACAGGAGTGTCCCCTCTTGTTGGACTCAGGGATAATGGGTTTGTTGCTGGCCAGGCTGCGTTAAAGGCGGAATCAGGCAAGGTCGCTAAACACGAGAAGGCTTGTTTAGAGAATCAACACGTGTTTATCCCATTCGCTTTTGATACATTTGGGTCCCTAGCCCCAGAGGCTGTGGAATTTCTAAACAGGGTACAACAGGTTGTGAATAGTAATCTTTCAACCTTTAAGGGCCGTTTCGTCTTTAGTAGGATTGGTTTTGCAATTCAAAAGGGAGTTGTGGCGCAGCTTGTTGCCCGTTTACCTGCCACTTGTTTGTAATTTGTTACTTTGGTATATAATAAAAAATTTTACAACTTCAAAAAAAATGAAATGAAAATGAAGAAAAAGCCGATTTGTTTTCAACAGGTTCAAGATTCGAGAATGTGTTTCGCTAATTCTTCAAGTTTAGGATCAGGAGCTGTAGCTTTGTTTTTAAGGAGGCAGTACTCAAAGTAAAGTAATGAAGGCAGTCAGAATAATTTGGGTAGCTCAAGTTTTCAGACATGTTATGTGACTCAAACTTTAAAAGTCCATCACAAAATTTTCAAGGGTCTAATGTGATAGTTTCATAAGATCATCTAACTTTGTTTTTGTTAGTGCATATCCGTGTGTCCATGGGCTAAGCTTTTAAGGGGCGGGAGGGGGCGGCCGACCCCCCGAACTTTTCGGTTAGTAGTGGAGAGTATGTAGTTTTCGGATAGAAACTTTTGGGTATATACGTTTTAGATCCCCCGCGGTCGGAAATCTCAAGCTTCGCTACTGCATGTGTCTATCGTTATACGAATAGACTAGGTTTACTCTTGTGTTGGATATGCGATTATGTTTAGGATTATATGAGCGAAACTGTTGTGCTAGAACTTTCTAGCAAATGAAAGGCCTTTCGCTAAGTGTTGTAGCTAATAAACTCCCATTCATTAGATGTAATTCAGCAAATGGGAGTTGGCCTATAAATATGGTTCGTTCGTATGAGTAATGTAAGTTTCAGAGATGCCACACTTGACATCTGGTTTGTAACGATGTAAACTCTTCGGTAATTCAATCTATGGTGATTATCTAAACGTTATGTTTCCCGGTTGTATACTGATTGCAGTAAGTATCTCAGACTTCCGTCTTATAACCAAATCAATCACTGTGTGCTTAGTTTATGGATCTGATTCGTGTTTTTATAGTGTTTTAAATTAGTCATGTCAACAAAGTTTGGTGACAAGATTAATGATCAGATGATGAACGTTTGGTTGAGTTCTTGGGTTGTCTAGAACTCTAAACAATATCAGAAAATGAGCTTGTTTATATAGGCAATGCCATTCGCGAGAAGGCTTCTAGTGAATGGCCACATTTGCATCTCACATTCGCTCAACACTGCTAGCGAATGGCGCTCATTCACTAAACCCTTTGTAACATGTGTAACACCTTTATAAACCAAACTCTAGAAAAGACAACTCGATACAAACAAGACTCAATATTGATAACATTGTCTAAACAAGATCTCAGTTGTTGACACTATTTATGCCAACAGATACCCATGAAAAATGATAAGTGTTGTACTTATGAAAATTTTAATCGGATAAACAGTTGTCCGTATGAAAAACTAATATGTATGAGTCGATTTCAAGCGATGAAGGTTGATACGTATGAAATATGATACGTTTGAAGCAAATTCAAACGAATGGCCACTCAACTAACCTTCCGGTGAGTGTTTCCGGCAACTCAGGTGATCTAAAAAGACTCAAACTCCATTTTTGATTGAATTAGAAGACGATTTTTATATCAGTTGACTGTGTATTCGATTTCTAACAATCCTATGCACTCAGATTCATTAAACAACCATCGATTGATATCCAAGTTTATAAAAAAAACAGATCAAAACCCACTTGACATTGAACAAGCTAATATAGATTAAATTTTATCCAAATTTCACTCAGATTTGGTCGAAAACTCGTAGAAGCATGAGCACACTGCTACGTAATGCGATCGGTATACGTGTGGAATCCGTATATGATGTAGTTGACACAAAATAATACGTAAATTGGATTTACACGGTGTAATATAAACATATTTTGTATGATTTTGGCAGAGTATAGTTATAGACACAATATGTTTCAAATCAGATCGTTATATCATTATGCGTATGAGTTACGTTTTTATAGACTTCTTCATACGTCTGAATTCTTAAGACATGTGGACCTTATGCGCATGGCCATTCATGCGTATGACCCTCATACATATGTAACACACACGAACAATTTAAACAGCAAACAAACCTATAACAGAATCATTACACCACAACTAGATCTACACAAAGTCTCAGCTAATGTCACACAAAATGTACTAACACCAAGAGTGGATTTTCAATGTTAAAACTGCCCTTTTTGCCTGATTGTATAAATTTTCTTGTTACAGTTGCCCTTACAAAGTTGTTTTTGAGTCAGAACTGGAGTTTAAAATAATATCTAATTGTGTTGATGTTTCAGATTCAGTCAGATTGTCTGTTTAAGAAGCTTTAATGAACATAATTTCAGGGTTTGAGCAAGATCCTTCTTTATATCCTAAGCCTTACAATGATTTTTTGGTTTATTTTCTATGTAGTCCATGAAATCTTTGTCTTGTTGGTAACCCGTTTACATTTATTGCTCTGTCATGCAGTTTTTGTACAAAGTTTATATTTCTTGTTCATCACAACAAATTGTAGCTTGTTTTGTAAGAGTTTCATTTTCTAGTGACAGACATTTTGAGATTTCTATATCCCTCGTCTAATGAGGTGTGAAATTCTTTCTGAAGTTCATCAGATTCTTCAAGTTGTTTTAGTAAAGAGTTAAATGTCATTTTAGTCCTTGTGGTTTGGGCCATTTTGTCAGTTTAGTCCAAAGGTTTCACTATTGCCATTTTAATCCACTGGGTTAACGTCATCCATTAGTTTTGTTAACGAGAAGGGCAATTCGGTCATTTTATATGGTCGAATTGTCATTCTAGTTAACAGAATTACATATAAAATGACCGAATTGACCTTCTCGTTAACCGAAAAAAGGATGACGTTAACCTTGTGAACTAAAATGGCAACAGTGAAAACTTTTCGGACCCACAGACGAAAAATAAAACTTTTGGACTAAACTGCCAAAATGGTTAAAACCACCTGAACTAAAATGGCATTTAACTCTTTAGTAAATTTTGAAAATGTTCCATAAGATTGGGCCAAGCCCATTATTGGTAGATTACCATTACGACAGTACCACAATATAGTGGTGCACATATAACCGGAAGCCGAAAAATAACCCGGAACCGGGTATTGTAATAACCAGGTTTTTAAAACCCGAACCCGACCCTACCTATAGGGTAGGGACCAGGTATGCATAATATCATCAGAACCCGAATCCGTATTCAGGTTTTTTCGTACCCGTATTCTACCCGGTATTTAAGAATACCTGGCTTTATATAATGCCTAGAACCGGGTTTAACGAATACCCGTAACCGGGTCTTAAAAATACCCAGACGAGGTTTTAAAATAAGTTCATATTTAACACAAAAGAACAAAAAGTTGGAAAACAATGCCCACAAAATTTGCTACACACATTCTGTTGCTTATTTCACTAACTGTTGAAAACATCCGGTCGGGTTTTATCAATACCCTATGCAGGTTTTTCAATACCCAAATCTGGAAATAGAGTATTATAATACCCAGGTATTATAAAACCCGACCCGAACCAGGGTACATAGGGTATGGAATTCCTGACCAGAACCCAGACCCGGACCCGATCCGGGTATTCTCAATACCCGAAAATTAAGATCCTACCCGAATCCTGTTCCATACCTGGAACCGGGTATTCAAAAAACCCGATTTGTGCACCTCTGCCACAATACGCACACAATTTCCATTATTTGAAATTACATGTTTGATTTTCACGGTTTGTTCCTCGTTGCACCAATTGCTTACATGGTCCTTTGAATTGATGACATTAAATGGAAGATCTTAAGCCTCGTTATTTATATAAACATGAAGACATTTATCCTTTTTTTTATAATCGACACCCCCATCTTCATCCCTCTTTCTATACTTTTATTCGAAAACACTTAACACATTCATAACATTCCTTAAGTTCCAACGACTCCTTCCTCTGTGTCTTGTTTCTAGCGGCTACACTTGAGTAGCTGTCAAAGCGCACGTCTTAACTACTTCTTCGTGTTCGTGTCCACTCACCTCCAAGTCCAAAAGGCCAGACAACTATTTCTTCATAGTGTTTTGGACGGCCAATTCAAGTCACCCCCGTAGGTGTCTAACATCTGACCGAAGCACACTACTTTTTCCCAACGTCCAAATATCACTAGTTACGTCCTACCCTTCAGACAAAAAAGACACACCACTGAGAGTTACAATTCAACAAAAAGACACACCACTGAGAGTTACAATTCAAGTGAGTGCTTCCGTACGTCTAGGTTCACAAAGTGATGGTCTACACAATTAGATGGGAGTTTCCAATTGTGGAGTTAAAAGAGTTCCTAGGCCGTGAATGATGAACGCTAATAGATGGTGAGGGTGCCCGAAGATGTCCTTGTGGTGGGCCAGTGGATAATAGTGGTCTTCACAACACATTCAATTAGATTAAAATCAATTTGGCAGCTTATATCACCTAGACAACCACAGTATATGTATCTTATAAACACCCAACAAGCGTTTAGGTTTGCTTATGTAAATTACTCGTCTCTTTTTCTGTGTTTAGATACCGTAAAAACCTGTGTTGTCTGCCATCACAATATTCAAAACTGTGTGGTTATTCACTGGTAAAATAAGCAGTTTGTAGCTTGATTGTTCCAAACATGCTATTTCACAAGCCAATACGCAGATGGACATATCTAATACGCAATACAAAACAGAACACAGATACTTGCGAATCATTGATTGACAGGGGACCTTCAGTTTGAGTTTAATATTACTGAATGATTTTACATTATATCCACATATACACACTCACTGCCCATGTTTCATACCTGTAAATATTCACCGTAACATTTCATATATTTTTTAACATACATTAAGTTAAACATACCCGACACCAAACATCAGTCGAATAACCAAATGCAGCAATCTTCTTCTCTCTCACTTCAGGCAAGTAACATTTGCACCATCAAGGCTCATCTATATAACAACATACATAACAAAATTGTGTGTTTCCATTGCCTTCAAGAATCTTCAACTCCAACATCCGCCATAAAAGTGAACGCCTTTATGTCGCCATGAAAACTGAAAGACAATAAAGAATGTAAAAATGAGAACAGTAACAATAAAGTTAAAAGGTCTTACAGATGAGCAAATTTAAAGGCGTTAACGTGTTAAGATCAACAAATATTGTAACACCCTAGGCAAAACACAATACTAAACACTATAAACTGATCATATTTCTTCATTAACGTTAGAATTAATTATATGATTAGTACCTGTAGTTTACCTATTTTGTCATTTTCATACTTATTTTTTAAAATTGCATCATTTGTACCAACTTTTACAAATTGTTTCACCATTAGTACCTGTGGTTGTAGAATTAATTACATGGTTACTACCTGTGATGTACCAATGGTAAAATCATTTTGTAAAAGTTGGTACCAATGGTGTACTTTTCGAAAATTAGGTATGAAAATGCCAAAATAAGTGAATTACAGGTATTAACCATGTAACTGATTCTTAACAGTATATACCTCAAAAGGAATTCATCTCAAGGCAATAAGTTCTTCTTTTAACCAACATCCTGGCAGCAGTTCCATACGGCTCCTCAAACGCAGACGAAACCCACGACCCATCCGAAACCTCCTTCTGACCCGCCTGTTCACTCGGCCTAATCGCGACCAACGTAGCCCCTTTCAACACACTTCCGTTCGGCAATTCCAAATACGGCGCATACCAAAGCTTCATATTCAATGCAGGCACCAATGTCCTCTTCGAAGCCGAAGAAGCCGACAACGGCTTCACCCTCAACTCCTCCAACTGCTCTTTATTCATACACAACACACCCTGTCTCTCCACATCCGTCAAAACCAAACTATCCAACGTCTTATGCTCTGAAATTATCGGTTGAAGCAAATAATGCCGCGCTGAAGCTGCTATCAACGAGCTTATCGTCCACACCACACGCAACTTCAACCCACCATTGGTGTAAAACGACTCTGGTATACTCCCGTTATCATCTCCACCATCATTCATAACGTTACCGGATGCAACAATTTGGGGGTGTATCACTGAAGATGCACCGAGAATCACACACTTATCGAGTGTAGATCCAAAATCCGCCCTCCATTTCAACAACACATCATCTTCTATACCTAATTCACCACTTGGAAGCTCGATTTTGAGAAACTTTATCTCGTCAAAGTTTTTGAGCACTTGTGTTGGAGAATGATGAGTAACTCCACCTGTATTAGACACAATGCAAATATAGTTCATTATACGTATATACATAGTGGATATAAAATATAAGGGTGGCCTACAAATAACCAGAGTAATTACACAACAAAAAATGATGTAAAGTAACAATAATTACTCCAGTTTAAAAGTGTAGAGATAATTACTCTAGTAACTCCACCTGTATCAGACACAATTCGTTCATTGTAGATGGTGTATTTTGTAAATATATAAAGCGGATACATGTACAAATAAAATTAACCTTCTAAACTAAACTCACAAATAACATAACTCTGCTGCAGTTCTAAACTAGAGTAAAAAAATAATGAAAAGTAATTACTGTAATATTAGCATAATTACTGCAATTATTTATACTTGATATTAAATCTATTTGCATTTGATCTAATTCTATTCAGAATTACCTGAATGTTCATCACCACTAGTGTTATTATTAACAGATAAGGCTGACGACGATGAGGGGGCCGAAATGGTCGATCTCTTAGGACCTAAAAACTGTCCAATCGCTTGAATGGGTTTAACAATTCCACCAACAAGAAGCCGGAGGAGAGAAGAGAAGGGTCCTCCTCGGGACTTATCGGAGGCGGAGGAGGAGGTGGAGTCGTCATCGGAGATGATGCAGTCGACGCGAACGACGACGTTCTGGACCTGAGGGACGAGGGAATGAAAGCGTTTGGAAAGGAGGGAGCAGCGGCCTAGGGTTTTGACATCGGCGATGTTGTTGAGGATTAAGAGGAGGATGGAGTCCGGGATGAGGTCGAAGAGGTCGAGTGGTTCAGGGTGGATTTGGAATTTGCAGGTAGACATGGTGAAGGAGGATCTGGCAGGGAACACTGAAATTAAGGAGGGGAAAGGAAATGGTGGGAGGAGATGAGGAGAGAGAAACTAAGATTGTGCGTGTTGGGATAAAGATGTAGAGAGAGAGAGAGAGAATCAATACAATATATTGTTGTTGAAGCAAAATGTTATGATTGTTTAAGTGTCACTCCTAATTCTTCTTTTTATTTTTAGTTTTTATTACGTTACATATTCTTTTATTTCATATTCTTTTAATCATGAACGAAATAAAACCCGACTATTCGGGAACTCCATACGTCCGTGAATGCAAGCAACGCTAGGTAGCTTAAGACCATCATTTACGGTTCTGGGTAAAACCTAGCACCCGAAGAGGTATTGCAGCAAAATTCGGTTAGAATCGGATTTGAATTTAAGAACTATGATCTCAAACCTAAATACTCACTTTTCCTCCAATGAGTTAAATATGAATTCTTGTTAGATATTAAAGAGAGCTACATTGACGGTTTGATACATTGATATATAAGGGTAGGAAAGTACATCTTTTAAACTATTCTTGCTTTTCATTCATTGCAATTAATCATAGCATGCTAACTTAGTTTTTCTTTAAAATTTTCTGGACTCTTAAAAAAGACGGGGTGGAGTTAACTTGAGGGTCGTATTTAAACAAAAAGTACAACTCATGCTTAAAACATAAAAAAGAAAAGAAAATAAAACAACTTCCAGGTATAATCCAACCCTAACGATCTGCTATCTCTCGTTTACGTCTTAGTACCATCTCTAACATTGGACTAGATGAAGAACTCAAAGTCTCATTCATTTAGTTGTTTGAATCATAGGATTCTTCGGTGTCATGATAACTTTGGTAGTGTTGTTGGTGTTGGGGCGGGTTCAGTGGTGTTGGGTTCGGGTTTGAGTTGTGGTAAGGATATGGGTTCATGTCAGTGCGTGTCTAGGAAACGAAACTTGTTGTAGGTGGTTTAGATTGGAAATTGTGGTGGTTTGTAAATACTGCGATGCTCGATTGATATGCCAAAATATCGATATTACGATCCAAAAAGTTACACTTTGGGCAACGAACGAGGAATACTATTTAAGGAGTTAAATATTCTGACACGAAATTGATGACTAAGAATGAATGATTAGTTGAATAATTTATCTAAGTTTATAGCGTTTATTTATAATTAACTAAACTTTAAGGGTTGATAATTACGTAGTTGTAATTGGATTACAAGTTAACTAACTAATTATCAATTGTAGATGATAATTAAATAAGTATGGAATTTGAATCAAAACCCTAACTTTCTTCCTAAGCCAGATAGTCTATAAACAAGAGGTCTAGAGTTCGTTGGAAATTACACCAAACTAAAATACCTACTCTCTCTGTCCCTCCCTCTCCCTGCCACCACCACCCCCCACAGTCGTCTCCTTGAGCCGCGGTATCCGGTGGAGACATGATTTTGTTTCGGGTGTTTTTGGGAGTAGAATTCGAAGGTGTTCGAATTCATGGATTGTTTCGTGTTAATGGATTTAGCGACCGGTGCAAGATGTATGTTTCATTAAACATCCTATGGTTGAATCCTTTAGTTTTTATTTGGTTTTGATTGTGGACTCCTGATAGGCAATTCTAACATGGTGGTTGATGAATATAATGGGGAATAAGATAGCGCTAAGCAGTTGCATATACCACAATTAAGAAAAATATATTGTTTATGTGGTTCTATAAACTTACATTTCTAAAATTGGTTTTGTATATCAATGTATATATTTATTATATCCTTTTATATTTCTTCAACCAATTTTCCTAGTGAGTTTAAAGTTGATGGAGCCCACCAAACAATATCAAATATATCTTATTCGGTAAATAAATCAATAAACAAGTTACACATAGGTGTAGGGTATGATAGTGTTCGATCCATGTCTGGTTTTATTTCATAGATTAAATGTGCACGAGCTCCCCACCTATATTTATACATTTTTTTATAATAACAATGATTTTAGAAATAGGTATTTTACAGTATTATTTTGAATTGTTGGTCTATGGAGGCTGTTCCAATGTGCCATTGACGTAACATAAAAAGGCTCTAACAGATGAGGAGAGGAAGAACTTGATTGCGCAACGATAGATAATTGGAAAGAATATAACTTGATGGTTGATACCATATATAATTTTATAAAAATCAACCCCTAGCTAATACCTTAATCTTAAAATGTAAACACATTATCAAATATATTTTTCTTTCTGGAATTTTTAAAACATGTTTGTAACAATTTGTATTAATGAGACTATATAATTCAAGATAGCCTTAATGTAAAGAGTTGATGTCTACCTCATACATCATATCCAATAGTAACATGATAAAAAAAAAAAATAATAGTATTTAATTAAACAATTCAGTTAAAAACTTATAATATTAAGTTATATGGAAAAAGTTCATATTAACTTGTAAGTTAATAATGCTTATAACCACTGTCCTTCTAGTGACTATATATTATTGTCTTAAATTTTCACATCAATTAACATCTAGTATATTATATCTTTTTATGTAATTAATATTCTTCTTTAAAATACAAATACCTGTATTGATTTAAGGATATAAATATTTTGTTATAAATTAAAACAAAGATAATTTATAAAATAACAAAAAAAGCAAGTATAATTACAAGGAAACAGCTAAGGTTTTGGTGATTTAAATTATGAGAACATAAAATACAAAAACCAGCTAAGAGTAGAATAAATAATGGAATTAGAAAAGGATCCCACAGCTACTTCTGCATGATCTAGTTGTTTGAAATATTTAATAAATTAAATTAAAATAAAGCAATATAAAAAAGTTATCAATAATTTCAAAATCTTCCATTTAATATAAAAAAAAAACATTTAAATCGGATTTCATTTAATGTAATTAGTTGTTGTCTTAATCAGGTTATTTAATGTAATTTGTCTTAATCAGATTTGAAGCACACATGAAGACATTTTTAAATACCTAGTCTTATCAAGTGTTTGGATTATAAGTAATCACATAATTTCATATGCTTATGTTGTCTTATTCTTTATTTTTGTCTTTTATAACTACAAAAATTTTGTACTATACCCTATAGTTCGTAGTGTTGTTTAGTAAACGTCTACAGTCTATGTGAGACATAGGTGTGACATATTTCAACTAAGGGTGTTTATTAGCGGTTATAAATTGGCTAAACTGAAACAAACTGAATCAACTAAACCGAAACAAATTGACTGATTCAACTGATTTGGGGGTTACTGTTCGATCCTTGGTTAAAGATCTGAGGAAATAATTCTAGAGGTTCATGTGATGGATCATGTCGACCAAGTTTTTATATATGTTTGTATTTTTCATATTTTGAATATATAGTTATGTATATATCTAATTACTAGGTTATCACTCGGGATTACTTTCTGATCATGAAAAAGTTTTTATATTCTAATTTTATGGGTAACATTGTACTTTAAATAATATAATAAGTTATCTGTAGACGAATTTTAATGTTTTGGTATAATTAAACATGAGTTTTTGAACATGTAGCACAATGTTAAAATCGTACTAATGACTTATGATTAAAAAAGACAAATGATAATGTTCAAATATTTGAACCAACAAATAAACACACAATACTGAATATAAAAAACAATATTATGCGAAAATGATTTTGATAAACAGGGTTTTATGAAATATTAAAGGTTTTGATCTATTGCAAGCAAAAGCTTTCCTTCGCTCGTTGACCATTTTAAAATATCCATCTTGCCCCATGGAACTCACCCATGTTTTATCAAATTATTCCAACCACAATATTATACCCGTAACTAACAACAATTGATAAATGTAGATATGAAAAAAAACAAATATAGTATATTATAAATAGATTACAAAAGTAGTATATTATAAATAGATTATAAATAGGAGTAACAGTAATTGGATTAATTCTTGTGAAACTGACCAAGAATAATGAGCATTAAAAATTTTAAAAATCAAAACCGAAATTGACATTAATTGATTACACTATAAATACAACCCTTTACATCTGATTGAACTCGCCCATTTCAAGAACAAATTCGGTTTATTCTTTGCTCGTAACATCCTCGCCGGAGATCATTAGCACTAACCGGAATCTGCCACCGGAAAAACCGAAACCGTCTTCTAGTTGGTATAATTCTTTAACCCATTTGTAATCTATTATTTAGTATATGTCAGCTTCGAATCAATTAAACAGAATTGTTTAAAATCAATTTCAGGCGGGTTTATGTTTTGGGTTTTGGTTTAATGAAGAAGGTGAAGTTAGTGTAGTGTATAAATATAATTAAATTTGGTGTATTAATCGGGTTAGACACATAGTCCAGCGGTGGACTATGTGCAATTACAAGCATGCGTCTCGGGTTCGATCCACACACGACATTGACTTTCTGAAATAAAAACCAACACTTTTTTAACCTGATCAGATTAACTCATAACATGTATATAAATGAAATGTAATTTCGGATTATACCGGGTGAGACACCCAGCCCATTTGGTAGGGCTGGGTGCAAAATGCAATGAAGGTCGCGGGTTCGACTTCAGGGGTGAGCACCGGTTCAAAGGTTTAAAAATCTTTTTAAATTAAATAATTTCTGAAATATCCTAACTAGTATATAAGAATAATTAAAATATGGATTATTTCGGGTTAGACACGTAGCTCAGTTGGTAGAGCTGCGTGCACGTATACGGGAGGTCACGAGTTCGAACCTCACACGCTGCCAATTTCCACGCATATGACAAGATCCAATTAAAATTACTTAAAAACAACACTTTCTAGATTTAAAAACTCCATTAATTACCACAAAAATAAACCTAACAATCTAATAAAAAGCATTAATTAAAAATATTAATTTCTAATAAAATTTATTTATTTATCCAATTATTACGTATTATTTAGGTTAGTTTCTCTCATGGTTTAATCCAAATTCATGCGCGTTCATCGTCAATTCAATAAAACACACCCACTGTGAGTGAATTCTTACAAATTCCCCTTTTTATTCATGTTTTGGGGTGTATCATGTGTCGTTTCATATATTTCGTTTATCCAAACACGTGCGCTATTACCATTATATGATCTGACGTGTGATGTAAATGTTATTTGTTGTATTGTGTGTTTACATTTTTGTCAGCGGCGTGCATTCATTCACATTAGGCCCATCAGTTCCTCGTTGGAGACGAGTTGAGCATCAGGTGCCTCATTAGATCGACTCCGTTTGATTGAGCCTTGATCTCATTGTTCATCATTTGTCATGCTTGTGTGTACATTGATTGATAATATGTGGTTTGTGGTTAGATTTACAAATGCGTTTACTCATATTTGGTTTATGCACATTTTTATTTAAATAACCAATATAACTAATTTGTTCAAATGTTTAAATAAGATTCACTCGCCAACTTTTGTTGACCCAAAACCTTATTTTTACAAATGATTCATGTGGACAGGTTGTAGCAAGGAACACATAGGAAATTGCCTTAGAAGAAAAATAAAGAAGTCATGAATGTTGTGTTTAAAACATATTGTGTTTGTATGTAACGTGGTTGTTGTAATTTATCCTTTTAAATTGTAAATAATAAATACGAAACTTTACAGTAAATGACATGAGCTTTGATGAAAACCAAATCATGCCCCGACTACCGTTTCCGCTGTGGGTCAGGGTGTGAAAGATTGGTATCAGAGCTTTTGACTATAGGGATATAGGATAGGTTATTAGACCCTTAGAGCCTATACTATAGTCGATTAGATTTTAATTGCTTATATGTTATTTAGTTACATGCAAACTCATGATATTTATTTGTTTCATATTTGTCACACACACAAATGCATGCAAGCACTTCCACTGTCATTTTGTGTGATACCTAATGAGTTATACATATTGTCAAACATAACATGCTTACATATACATCACGCACGTTTCAATTCTCACATATTTAAATCATTCCCATATTTCCTTATTCAAGATTTTGTGATGTTTTCATTTTTTTTTCTCAATCTCATCAAAGTGAGTTCTACGACGGGCATGTAGTAACTGGAAGGGTACAAGTACCGGTAGTCGAAACTTCCTGTCTAGGTTTGCATTCGTATAAATCCAATATAATGGACTAGTTTACCGGGGACTAATGATGAGAGTAAGAAGGACCTATTAGGCCAAAGCATGCCACACCAAACGTCGTGTGAACTAACACCACTTTGAGTTGTCACCGTGTCTACACCTGGACACCCTCCGACCTTATATTTTGCGATCATGTTTTACGATTTTCATTCGGATGGCGTGAGTGTTAACAGGCCAACACCAATATGAACCCTACCAGAGCCCAGTAGTCATGGGGGCCCACATGATTACCAAGGCCAAGTATGGGGACATATGGGGGCCCAAACATGAGCAAAGCCCAAGACATCCTATGGATGTAGCAAATTTATTTTCTTCATTTGTTTTGTGGATGTTCATTTCTAAATACGACACATGACACATACATGTCAAACTCATACTCTCGTTACGTATTCCTTGTAGATGTCTTCTAGTCACTCTCATAGAGGTAGGAGATCAGGAAAATCCCGCGAGCGCATGGCTGCCCAAATTACTCAACAAATGGCCGTCGTACTTCCCGACATCGTAGTTCAAGTACAACAAGCCCTTGCAGCCAATCCTATTCACCCAATCAATCAAGAGGGTCAAAATGTTGCTACCCTACCCCAAATACCACCAGGTGCACTTACAAGCACTTTAACTCATGTGACCCTCTCAAGTACGAAGGAACTGAAGGAGTCACTTCTCTCCTTCGTTGGTTCGAAGAGATGGAGAGTACTTTCCTCAATTGTGATTGTCCCAATGACCACAAAGTGCGCTATGCTACTGGACGTTTGTATGGAGTAGCCGTCACGTGGTGGAATGCTGAGAAGGGCAGACGAGGCGCCGAAGCCGTTATAGCCCTAACTTGGGAAGAACTTCGGGAACTCATGATAAGACGCTTCTGCCCAAGAAGCGAAATTAAGAAACTAGAGGATGAGTTCTATTCCTTGAAGCAAAAAGAGGGAGATCACATAACCTACAACAAGAGGTTCCTCGAGTTGAATCAAATGGTTCCCAATTGTTTTACCCCTCTCTACCGTTTGATCGAGCACTACATTCAGGGTCTTCCTTCAAAGATTCAGGATTCTGTAATGAGTACTACGCCTGCAACTTTGGAAGCAGCAATGGAGCTAGCTACATTAGGAATGGAGATTTCATGGATGAGTAGAAGAAAGATAAAACATCAACCGAACCCTCAAACTCAACCCAAACTGAATCCTCTTCCCAACTCACTACCAAGAGAAAGCGAGACGGACAAACTTTCGTTATTACTCAAAGCAGTCAACCAGCTCCACAAGCCGTACCCCTCCAAGCTATCCCAATCACTCAAGTAGCACCCAACTCTGCCTACCCAAATAAGAAACCTTACATTGGTCCTCACCCTCAATGCAACACCTGCTTTTATCACCATCAACCTACCATACCCTGTCGATTATGTGCTAACTGTGGGCCTTATGGTCATCTAAGTAAAACTTGTCGCATCTCTCAAAACCAAGCTCCACCCCCTGCTCAAAACATGATCCAGCCCTATCAACAACCCCAATACCGCATGGTTCTACATGTTCGAGCTTGCTTTAATTGTGGTGACCCTACCCATTTTAGAAACAGGTGTCCTAGATTACTTAACATCATTAACGCCCAAGCTCAAGCGAACCCAGTTAACCAAGCAAATCAACCAAACCCAGCACCCCCACCAGCGAGAGGAAGAGCTTACAACATCAACGTCAATCCAATTGAAGTCAATAACGGTGCAAACGAGCAACCTAACTAGCCTTCCATCACCAAGAGTCAAGACTCAGCTTCAACCGTTTAGTTTTTAATGTTTTCTATAAATCTCAATCTTTGTATATCACTGTTTCAATTTGAGAATTTATGTATCCAAAAATTTTAAAATTGATATCATTGTTTTATGTCATGTCCCTACTCATCGGTTTAAATTTGATGTCATCATACATCACGACTCACCTCGTCTCATCATTTAAAGAAGTTAGGTCGTGTCTCACTTTTCATAGACTGACCTCTTCATCATAGTACACGAAAGAGGTATCGTCGTCATTCGGTCATGTATTCTTTCAGATTTGAGACTTAAGAATTGGTTGTTGTGTTTGTTTTGTATATTTTAGGACGAGTCACGTGGAACTAATCATAACTTACTGACAAAGCCAATGAAAATTTGACAAGAATATGATGGATACGCCGCTAGTACTTCCTATATATAAGTATTCTTGTCAAGGGATCAAAAGCTTTGTCAGGCGGTTATGAGAAGCTTTGTGTAGAATTTAATATCGTCATGATGAAAGATTTCGTTTTTGTGATATAACTTTATCTTTTTGACGCTTCGATCTCTCTCAAAACTCTTATGCATGAGATCAAAACCAGTCAATCAACTCTGTGTATCAACGCTTCTCACCTCAGGCATCAAAAAGCGATTCCTGTAGCGGGGTATTCAACCCTTACTAGGAACGTAACCACCTCAATTAAGATTCAAAACTTCACACTCCTCTGGTTATGTAAACGCCAAATACAAGTATCACCTCTCTCTTTTCTGCTAAGAGATATTTAAATCCTAGTCAGAATACGTTAGGAGTCAAAACGAGGACCTGAGTTTACTTGAGAACGCAAAGACTCAATGCCTGAAAAAAATACCCGCATCTCTTTCCAGTTACATCTACTACTTAAATTTCAGGACAAAATTTCTAAAAGTAGGGGATACTGTAACATTCAAGTAAAACGGGTTTCAAAACTCGCTCCGTTTGAAAATCAAGTATTTATTCGAAGTTCGTTGCACATTTATTTAGTTGTGTTATTTAATTAGTTATTTATATTTAATAAATAATTATATAACTAAAACCTATAAAAAATATAAATAAGTATTTTAGTCTTAAAAATAATAAAAATGAAAAGAATAAACAAAAGGGGTAACCGGGAGATGAACCCGGGTCCCCACAAACCCGCACACACCAAAACACCACTGAGCTACACGCACCTTATGTTCAAGTAACCAAAACAAATAAGCTTAATATGCAAACCAACCTAAAACCTGCAACTTCAAACAACAGAATCTGTAACCGCCCATCTCCAATTAAAGCAGGATTTTTTGTTCTTTTCAACGAACATAACTGCTCTCCATCATTAGGAGTAACAGTAATTGGATTAATTCTTGTGAAACTGACCAAGAATAATGAGCATTAAAAATTTAAAAATCAAAAGGGAAATTAACATTAATTGATTACACTATAAATACAACCCTTTACATCTGATTGAACTCGCCCATTTCAAGAACAAATTCGGTTTATTCTTTGCTCGTAACATCCTCGTCGGAGATCATTAGCACTCACCGGAATCTGCCACCGGAAAAATCGAAACCGTCTTCTAGTTGGTATACTTCTTTAACCCATTTGTAATCTATTATTTAGTATATGTCAGCTTCGAATCAATTAAACAGAATTGTTTAAAATCAATTTCAGGCGGGTTTATGTTTTGGGTTTTGGTTTAATGAAGAAGATGAAGTTAGTGTAGTGTATAAATATAATTAAATTTGGTGTATTAATCGGGTTAGACACACAGTCCAGCGGTGGACTGTGTGCAATTACAAGCATGCGTCTCGGGTTTGATCCACACACGACATTGACTTTCTGAAATAAAAACCAACACTTTTTTAACCTGATCAGATTAACTCATAACATGTATATAAATGAAATGTAATTTCGGATTATACCGGGTGAGACACCCAGCCCAGTTGGTAGGGCTGGGTGCAAAATACAATGAAGGTCGCGGGTTCGACTTCAGGGGTGAGCACCGGTTCAAAGGTTTAAAAATCTTTTTAAATTAAATAATTTCTGAAATATCCTAACTAGTATATAAGAATAATTAAAATAGGGATTATTTCGGGTTAGACAAGTAGCTCAGTTGGTAGATCTGCGTGCACGTATACGGAGGTCACGAGTTCGAACCTCACACGCTGCCAATTTCCACGCATAAAAACCGGTCAGACCTTGTCAGGTCTGACAAGATCCAATTTTTTATTATTATTTTTTCTTTAATATTTTAATAAAAATCAATTAAAATTACTTAAAAACAACACTTTCTAGATTTAAAAACTCCATTAATTACAACAAAAATAAACCTAACAATCTAATAAAAAGCATTAATTAAAAATACTAATTTCTAATAAAATTTATTTATTTATCAAATTATTACGTTATTATTTAGGTTAGTTTCTCTCGTGGTTAAATCCAAATTCGTGCGCGTTCGTCGTCGATTCAAGGAAACGCACCCACTGTGAGTGAATTCTTACAAATTCCCCTCTTTATTCATGTTTTGGGGTGTATCATGTGTCGTTTCATATATTTCGTTTATCCAAACACGTGTGCTATTACCATTATATGATCTGACGTGTGATGTAAATGTTATTTGTTGTATTGTGTGTTTACATTTTTGTTAGTTGTGTGCAATCATTCACATTAGGCCCATCAATTACTCGTTGGAGACGAGTTAAGCATCAGGTGCCTCATTAGATCGGCTCCGTTTGATTGAGACTTGATCTCATTGTTCATCATTTGTCATGCTTGTGTGTACATTGATTGATAATATGTGGTTTGTGGTTAGATTTACAAATGCGTTTACTGATATTTGGTTTATGCACATTTTTATTTAAATAACCAATATAACTAATTTGTTCAAATGTTTAAATAAGATTCACTCGCCAACTTTTGTTGACCCAAAACCCTATTTTTACACATGATACACTGGACAGATTGAAGCAAGGAACACATAGGAAATTGCCGTAGAAGAAAAATAAAGAAGTCATGAATATGTTTAAAACATATTGTGTTTGTATGTAACGTGGTTGTTGTAATTTATCTATTTAAATTGGAAATAATAAATATGAAACTTTATAGTAAATGACATGAGCTTTGATGAAAACCCAATCATGCCCCGATTACCATTTCCGTTGCGGGTCAGGGTGTGACAATCTCCACCGGCAAACAACCACAAGAACAAGTTGGAGTATGTTGTCGGAACAAATAATGTCCGAACACCTCCACATCTGTCCATCGTTCACCCGCCTCTTCGCTACCACCACTCCCCTTTAACCATATTTGAATGAGGTGACTACTAACATGTGATTAAGTGGGCGATTGGTAAGGTTTTGGGCTTGGGCTTAGGCTTGTAATTGCAGGTCTTTTAATGGAGAATTGGTACCTTGGTGGAGTTTCCTATGAGAGAGAGAAGAGGAAGAAAGTTTACTAAGAGAAAAGGCTTGACAGATGGAGAGAGTTTTGGGTTTATTTATATTCTAATTTTTTTAGTTAACATATATTTTAATTAAATAGGCATAATTACAAAAGTAACCTCATGTGTCAAGCACATGATCTTATTTAACGTTAAAAACTAACTGAGTTAGGCTCAAGGACATAACGTGCAAATAATACAAAACTCGGCATTTTTAAAGATAAAGAACACCGCCTGAAAAGGGGTATAAAGATAAAGGACAAAAATTGAAATTCACTCTTTATCCAATAGTTTATCATTTACTATTTCATTAAATAGGGTAACGAAATTCGTAAAAAAAAATAAGTACTACACAATAATTAGTGAAACAGAAAACGCCCCTAAAAAGTACTTAAACATGTTATATAAATAAACAATTTATATTATTAAAATAAAGCTATTCATAGATACTAAAGACAATATATGTCAAGAAATCATGTCAAAAAAAACAAATAACTTAAACGGTTACCATGATTATGAATTTTGAATACTTTCATTTCAAGTTAATGATTTGAAATTCATATTGTCAAAAATTATTATGGTTATCTTTCAAATTATATTTATTTTTGGAATGTGATTATTGCTTTATTATTTAAACTAGAATTAACACCTGCCGCAATGTGGCGAGGGATTCTTAGTTATATATCATGTTATATGAAAGGCAAATGTTTCTTACATACCGCTAGCCTGTGTGTAAAACATAGAAAAGAATAACTAAGTTGATCTCTAACCCATGCATTGTGACATTCCTATCAAACGGGGGAAAATAGACACGTTGCGACGGGCCTGTCAAACGGGAAAAATAGATGAAAAAACGTTGAACCCCACACGCACGTTGCGGTATGTTAACTTGGAAAATTTAGAATGAACGTTAAATGGAAAACTTGCGAAAGATGAAAAGTGTATGGGACCGAAGTTTAAAGTAAAAAAGTGTTAGAGTTAAATTCAAAAGATTATAAGTTTTGGGTTAAAAGTAAAAAAAATTAAAAGAGTTAAATTGCAAAAGATGAAAACTTTTAAATTAGAAGTGAAGAATAAAGGGGATAAAATACCGAAGATTGAATCTTTAGACTTAAATTGGCAAAGATTGAAATTTTAGAGTTAAAAAGGAAAAATCCAATTTTTTAAAGAAAACTCACAAAGCCAAGAGTATAATAACCATAAACACAAATATGTTGCTTATTTATAGTTTTTTAATAATTTTTTAGAGTTGATTATGGCTAGATATCTACCAAAAACAATTAAAACAATTGCATATTTCATTTTAAAATTTATGAGTATTAGAATTTTAAAATATTTAAAAAAGTTTACGTAAACATCTAATGAACATTAATTGAAGATAACGTTAATTAAAAATTCAAATAGTAAAGGAAAAACAATTTCAAGCGAGTAGATAATTAGCCATATTTTTTCATGTCATACAACTCCATTTTTATCACATGTTCACTACAATGTAAAGTTTAAGTGATATTATACGTAATAATTTAATACGATGACAATGTATTAAAAATTATGCAGACACAATTGTTGTTTATGTTAAAGAAATGTTGACTTATGTAAAATCCTATAGGAATAATTTAAAAAATATTTTTTAGTTACTCTTTCGCCCCATATTATTCTTCCAACTACATCTACAAGGAAACTATATATTTTGATTTACAATTTTGGTTTTAATCTTGACTCTATTATATAAACATATTACTTAATTAGTGTGTAATCGATTGTATAAGAATAAAGGAAAGTATAATTGTGAAATGGATTTAAAAAAATCAGTCATAATCTGAATTTTTAAGATACAAATGAATTATACCATAAACAAAAAAATCATACAGGGAAAAGTTGTAAACGAAAATTATAAAAGGAAATTATTGTAACTGTATACAAAAATTAAAAAAAAGAAATTATTGTAAATTGACGACTTTTAATTTGAAATTAATTAAGTATGTAATTACTTTCTTAAAATAATGTCGCATTATTTTTCCGTCAAAAACCAAATCTCGTGGCCCTAAAAACGTAACACGTTATTTTCATTTATTATATATAATAGAAATAGATTTATATCCATGAACATGTCATTAATATAATCAACCATATAATACAATTTTAAGTGAATGGTGCAAATTAATGTTCTTGAAGAATAGTAAAATATCCGCCTAAACTAGCATGAATCTTTTAGACGGTTTGGCTAATCTAGTCATCTGAACCAATCGCCTTGGCTTATCATTTTTTAAAATTATAGTTATCGGTTCAACCTAAATATGTTGTCAAAACCGGTCTAACTGTATCATAAACACCACTAATCTCGACTCATCAAAACAAATCTTGTTGCATCATTCTTATTTTCAATTTAGAGTGAAGTACATGGATGGTCCTTATGGTCAATTAAAATTTTGGATTTAGTCTCTAGCTTTTCAAAAGTATACAGATGGTCCCTGTGTGTCACACCCCAACCGATGACGGAAAAATCGGAGTGAGGCGAAAACGAGATTTATCGAGACTTCATAACATACTAATTGTAACAATAATTTAAATAAGCGATATTCATTTCATACTAGAATCAAATACATTGTCTCAAAAAGAAAAGTACAACATCTTGCAATTCGAACATAAATAACATAAGAAATACAAAGCAATATATTAGACGTGTTTCTAAATCCATCCTAAACAGATTTCTTCAAGCGTCAACATATGTTTCCTGCAACATATATTAAAATAAAATTAGCACAAAGGTTGGCGAGTATACAAATTTGATTACATAGTATACGTATAAACAATTGTCTCAAATCCAACACGGGATATTGTATACTAAGTTAAATTACATACTAGCATGCACAACCTATTTGTCAAACCAAAGTTTCCATGAGCGTAGTCGTGTCATCAAGTGAACAAGACGGTTATACGATTGATTGAATACTTAACAATGACTCAACATCTGAGGCGTTGTGCTACTCCTAAAACGTTGTACATGTGAGGTAGGCTAGCGAAGTTAATGATAAGTAGTTTACATGTATGAATGATTGAATATCTATCATGAATAACCTAAGCATAACAAATAGCATGTTTGATGGATTGAGTGAATTTATAAGTTTGATCGTATGCATGAGTGAATTTGTGTATGTTATACATGTTACACCCCAAAAGTGATTAAAGCGAAAAAGGGGGATTTGAGTATACTCACGGTTTTTCGAAGCTTCCACAAATGTGAGTTGATAGGACTTACGATTTTGGACACCGACATTACCTTACAAAGGGGAAAACGAAGGTGTGCGAGTTCATGGGATGGATGTTGGATTTGGATTCGGGATTTTGAGTTAGTAGAGAGTATGTATGTAAGAAAATTACATCTTGTCTAGACACTCCATTTGGACACTATATTTTAGTGTGTTTTCATGGGCACCAACTCACCCATTAGAACCCAAATTTGAGGAACCAAGAACATAGATTATATTGACCATACTCATAACATTCAACCATGGTTCGATTGGCATTATGGTTCGGTTTATATATATTTATATATGTATATTTAGTTAGTAGTCCATTGTTAGATTAGTCAAGTATAGTCATGCATGGGTTAGATGAATCCATTAAACTTAAGGTTCGTAAATACACAAATCATCACAATGATGATTCAGATGATCATGAAACACAAGAACGTAAATTTACAAGTAACCCAATTGCTAAGTAGCCAAATAAGAATAACAAGACATGTGCATACCCAACATGGCAAATGTTGGAGAGGAGGTGGAGTTGACATACTTTGATTATTGGAAGCTACTTAATTAGGTAATCATCTAAATCACTTAAACAACCTAGTGACTTGACTAGACTAGTGCATTCCAAACATGGATAGTGTTTGGAAACTTGGTTAGTCTTGTTCACTTTGTGACTTAGGTTAGTTGTTATGGAGATGTTTGCACCCCAAACTTTTTGAAATGATACCTCAACTCAGGCCCCTCAACATGCAAATTAGTTGGGAACATGGTTAGGTTTTTGTTCATCCAAGAAAGTATGTAAGAATTGTAATAAGTTGAAAGATTAACAAAAACAGAAAATAAACCTCACTTTGGACCTCAAAATGGGGATGTTCCAACTTAGTTTACCAAGGTAAACTTGTGGACACTGACGGGTGGTCCATTGGACAAGCCTCAAGTGCTTTAAAACCATCTATTCCGCACTTAATTAGGTTAATTATTATGATTTGATTACTACAGTGTATATGGCTTTGCAGGTACCGAAGAGCATAAACAATTGTTTTAACATGCTTTGATGGAAGCTTGCACTTGACCAAGAGAAGATGAAGACATGGAAAGTTGATAAAAGAACAAAAATGGAAAAACTGTTGACCACCATAGCTTACGGTGGTGTCTGATCCTTCTATGCACCGGTCTTTTCACATGCCAATCATTGGGAACGAATAACAGAGCTTGAGAGGCGATTTTAGGGTCTCAATATTGTTTCTAACCATTTCTACAACATTGTTTTGGTGATTTGATTCATATGAACAATCTAAGTGGAGTGATGATGAATTGCAAGAACATGAGAGGCTAGAATTCATGGTGATCATCTTTTGTGGGAGGTTTGTTGAACAATTGTGTTTCAATTTATGTTTTCTAGAATAATTGCTATATTATGGTGGTTATGGTGTTGATTGATTGTTTGTAAATTGTTGATTGATATTTTACTCATTGCTTGTTTCGTACTTTCTTGGTGTCGTTGACAATCGAGATATCACGGGGAGGTTTATGGGTTGGATATTAGTCAATTGGTCATCGGGTAACGACCTCGCATTGTAGTAATCCGAGTACTTGGTTCCTTTTATTCACAAACAATTAATCAAACACGAGTCATGTCTATGTGACTCTTTCTAGTTGAATTGAAACACATGCGTTTTTGAACCGGAAACTTAAGATGATCACTTCCTTTGAAATCTGTTAAACAACCAATTTTTGAATCGATAGTAGTTAAGCCTAAAATCCATCATTCGAAATCTGAAATTAAAATAGTGCAAATTAGGTAATTAGTACTATAGTCCAACCTTTTCATAACACTAGTTCCACAATTCCTTGTGTTCGATACCCACTTACCGCTAGCTAATAGTAGTTTTGGGATTAAATTTGCGTGTAACAACGACCTCACGTCAAATTTTGGCGCCGTTGTCGGGGAATTGTGCGCAACGTATGCTATCTTCGATTTAGTTAGTTTGTTATTTTTCTGGGTTTACGCTGGTTGTGTTAGTGTGCAGGTATTTACAGGTGCATGCATACTAGAGGCTCTAATCGGCTATCACCATTGGCATTTGATCCGGAGATTGAGCGAACTCTACGACGCAATCGGGTTTTGTTACGAGAGAATAAGATAAGTGGTTCCCCATCAACACCATCCACACCTATTTCACCACTCAGTACCATGGAATAATTGCCTACCACCACAAACCAAACCTCACCATCTACACCTCCACCAAATTCCACCACTCACCCGACTTCAACACAGAAAGTTGACCCATCTAACGCCGCATCACTAGTACCACCATCTCATCTTTCTTTCCCACATCCGGTCAATCCTCATCCACTCAATACCCTTTACCAAATCAACCTTTACCTAGCTCCACCATTATCCATACTTTACCTACATTTCAACCACCAAACCAATCGGGTTCCCATAATCCTTTATTCACAGTTTGTGCAAACATCGAGTGTAGGAGGAGACGGGCATGATAATGGTTATGAAGAAGAATTCGAAGGGTATGAAGATGAAGGTTACTATTATGGGGTGAGGGAGGTAACTTGGGACCGCAAGGGGGAATGGGTTATCCATAAAGGCAACCTACGGGGGTGCAACAGGTTCGTCCTCAAGGGCCACCGTTCCAACAACCAATGCCTCTACAACAAGTCCAAGTTCAACATCAATAACTGCAATTTCAAAGACCGATGCATCAACCTCAACCTCAACAACACTTTGTACCTCAAGGGTTAAGACAAGGTCCAGTGGACCGTCCAAGAGTACCATTGGGTGCCCCGCGTCAACATCATCGAGAGGTAGTGCGGGGGGTTGAAGCGCATTTTCGTCCGGTTATTACTAATAATCCTTCTCTGGTAGTGATACCTCAACGCCCGGACGGGAGGACATCTGAGGTTAGGACGACTGCATTGCAAAGCTTGCCAAAGTACAAGGGTCTAGCGACGGAGGAACCATACTTCCATTTGGAGACTTATGATTCCATTTGCAACACTATTGGGGGGCAAGGATTCTCGTCGGATGATGTTAGATTGGTGTTGTTTCAATTCTCGTTGGAAGACAAAGCGAAGAGGTGGTTTCATACTTTACCGTCCGCATCTATCTATACTTGGCCCGATATGCAGCAAAGATTTCTCGAAGAATTTTTTCGGCTCAAAAAACAAATGAAGAAAGGCAGAGTATAAGGAGTTTCCAACAACCGCCAAGTGAGATGTTTCATGAGACATTTGAAAGATTCAACATGATGTTGAAGAATTGTCCTCATCATGGTATAGCATTGTGGGAGTTGTTGAATGCGTTTCATGAAGGTTTGAGCTCAGAGGATGCTCGGGATTTAATGTCTATCACAAATGGTACATTTGGAACAAACTACGAGCAAGATGATTGGGCATTTCTAGAACAAATGGCGGTCACATAAAAAAGGAAAGCACAATCGTCAAGGCGAGCTAGACATGTAATTACAAGGCCTCAAGTGTATGCGGTGGAGGATGGAGAAGCACAAGCATCAAACTAGGTATATAATATTTGTACTAACTGTAATGAACTTGGTCATGCAGCGGAGGTATGCTTGGTGGGAGTAAGTGCAAATCAAGTCGAGGAGGTGAATGCAATTGGAGGGGGTGGTCATAATTTTAACATGAACTCCAACACATACCACACTGGGTTAAGGAATCATCCTAATTTTCATTATGGTAACCCGGCGAATCAAGCGAATCCAAATTTCCAAGGAGCTCAACGAAATTTCATTCCACGCCAACAATACAATCAAGGTCAAACTTCATCAAGTGGGAATGAATTTATGGATATGCTCCGGATGATGCAACAAGATATGCAAAGGAGGAATCAACTGGATGACGCTCGGGCACAAAAGGATGAGATTCGGGACAAAGCCATCCAATCACCGACCACACAGATGGGGCAGCTGGCTAGTGAGGTAGCAGCATTGAAGCAACAGAATGGGAAACTTCCTAGTGATACGAAAACTAACCCGAAGAACACAAAGAACATACCGATCAACGGGGTAAGTTTCATTCCTAAAAATGATAAATGTTTAACTACTTCTGTTGTTCATGTGATTGCAGGTGTGAATGAAACAAGTGTTAAGAGAAGTGGAAGTGATGCAGGGGAACCAGTTATCCCGATTCAAGTTGGGAAGTTCAAGATACACAAAGCATTGTTGGATTACGGAGCAGGGATGAACGTTCTCCTGGGTAGCCTGTACGACCAGTATGACTTTGGTCCGTTACATGAGATTGATAGCATGGCGGTGTTCACGGATGCGAGTTGGAAGCAACCCCGAGGGGTTGTAAAAGACGTAGTGATACAATTGGGCGAGTTTTACTACTCGGTGGATTTTATGGTGATCGACTACGCACCATTGAAGACTTATGAGCAGCCGCAGGTAGTGTTGGGTCGTCCGTTCTTGTATACGGCAAACGCTCAAATCGATTGCAGAAACGGAATGGTCACCCCATGAACTACGAGAATCGTAAGTTGTACTTTAATGTGTTTTTAAAAACAATTCATTACGATCTTGTTAATTACTTGAGTCACACAGTTGCTACTAACGACATATTTCAAGTATTAGCACAGTCAGGTCAATTGCAAGTGGTGTTGAGTTGTATAGGTTCGAGTTGAAGAATGATGAAAATCAGGCAAGGAAGAAGGCTAGTGTGAGCAGGAGAGCTGGCGAAGGAAAACCACCCGATGGTGGGATTAGATGGGGTGTTGAGGCTGAATTTGACCCCAATTTTGCGTGAAACTGCAAACTTTCCAAGAAATTGGATGGAATATGGAGAGAAATGGGGAAGCAAGGGTTCATTTGAACCACCTTGAGTACGTCAGGTGGTATTCTTTCCTTGTATATTATTGTAGATATTATTTGGTTTTGTTTATGGTTGGGTGGAAGGGTGGCGTATTGTGTTTGATATTCATGTTATGTGTTGGTGGTATATTGGTGGTGTTTACATGTTTCATAAAAATAAAAAAAAACAAAAAGAAATTTGGGATTTGAGAGTTGAGCTGTAGGTGAAGTTGTGGTAGCTTTAGTGATCGTTTCCTTCAAAACCATACATTGGGGTCAATGTATCTCAAGTGTGGGGATGGGGGAATTTTTGGGATTTTGAAAATTTTTAAACCAAGCCAAACAATTGTCAAATTTGAATATGTTACCTTAATCTGCATGACATATCGTTATCCCTTTTTATCCTTTCTTGGTGAGTTTTTGAGCCACTTAATGCTTTCTAGAAATTAATTCTTTGGTTGAGTGGCAGTGTGTGATTTGTGTTAATAGAACTTGGATAATATATGCTTGTCAAAACCTAAGTTTACATGCTTGTGAATATGATGAGGGCATTTAGGTAGCCTCGTCTGGATGTGTGTTGAGTGTGTGTTTGGGGGGTTGGACCTCATAAGTTACAAATATGAGCTTGGTAGTGAGCGGGACGGGGGTTTGGACATTAGTAGCCCAATTTGAGCTTTTAACCATTCAATTGTCACCCAAGCCTATGTTCTACAAAATTCTACCTTTTAATCGACCCGGTTTAGATAGTTTGATATTGTTATGATTGTATTTTTTTCTTTCAATAGTTGTAATGCGATGATTGCTATCTTGATGCAATATTGTCTTGCTAAAAAAAAGAAGAAAAGAAAATGAAAAAGGAAGAAGAAAATGAAAATGAAATGAAAAACAAAGAGAGGAAGAAGAAGTTAGTTGTAGAAATAGATTTAGTTATTTATGTTGATTGTAATAATAAATCGGGTCGATTAAACGAGCTATATGAATATTCCCACCAATTCTCACCCTTACACATAGCCTTGTTCCTTCTGATTCATAAGCATGTTATACAATTTGTAGGTAAAGATTTGATTATTATCCAAGCTTATTGTCGCACAGTTACACATTTGTATTGAGTGATCTAGCACAATCTTGCTAGTGCCATTTTTGTCACCAAGAGGAGAGTATAGTGAGGGGTGTGTTATGTAATATGAAGGTGAAGTTGATAACGGGGCAATTTGTTTGTGTTTGGTTTACATGAGGATCACTTGGTCATTTGAAACTTTTGTGAAAGTGTTGCTTGGGGCAAGCAACGTTTAAGTGTGGGGATGTGACGGGTGGTCCATTGGACAACCCTCAAGTGCTTTAAAACCATCAATATTCCGCACTTAATTAGGTTAATTATTATGATTTGATAACTACGGTGTATATGGCTTTACAGGTACCGAAGAGCATAAACAATTGTTTTAACATGCTTTGATGGAAGCTTGCACTTGACCAAGAGAAGATGAAGACATGGAAAGTTGATAAACAAACAAAAATGGAAAAACTGCTGACCACCATAGCTTACGGTGGTGTCTGATCCTTCTATGCACCGGTCTTTTCACATGCCAATCATTGGGAACGAATAGCAGAGCTTGAGAGGCGATTTAGGGTCTCATTATTGTTTCTAAACATTTCTACAACATTGTTTTGGTGATTTGATTCATATGAACAATCTAAGTAGAGTGATGATGAATTGCAAGAACATGAGAGGCTAGAATTCGTGGTGATCATCTTTTGTGGGAGGTTTGTTGAACAATTGTGTTTCAATTTATGTTTTCTAGAATAATTGCTATATTATGGTGGTTATGGTGTTGATTGATTGTTTGTAAATTGTTGATTGATATTTTACTCATTGCTTGTTTCGTACTTTCTTGGTGTCGTTGACAATCGAGATATCACGGGGAGGTTTACGGGTTGGATATTAGTCAATTGGTCATCGGGTAACGACCTCGCATTGTAGTAATCCGAGTACTTGGTTCCTTTTATCACAAACAATTAATCAAACACGAGTCATGTCTATGTGACTCTTTCTAGTTGAATTGAAACACATGCGTTTTTGAACCGGAAACTTAAGATGATCACTTCCTTTGAAATCTGTTAAACAACCAATTTTTGAATCGCTAGTAGTTAAGCCTAAAATCCATCATTCGAAATCTGAAATTAAATTAGTGCAAATTAGGTAATTAGTACTATAGTCCAACCTTTTGATAACACTAGTTTCACAATTCCTTGTGTTCGATACCCACTTACTGCTAGCTAATAGTAGGTTTGGGATTAAATTTGCATGTGACAACGACCTCACGTCAGACACACTCCTAGAGGTATTCCAAGTGAGTTAAAGCAAAAATTCATGAAGAAGAGAAAGAAAAATGAGTTGGAATCTCACTTTTAGAGTTGAATATTTTCTGCTTTGATGTTATAATTTCAGTAGCTTAAGAGTGTTTTGAAAGTGATTATATTGTGGGAAAAGTGAAATGAAGGTGCGGGATGCTTGGTTATATAGTGGTTGATTAGGGTTAGTGTTTTAATGAGGATTGTTGGTGATTGGAGGTATTTGGAGGTGGAAAAAGATGCAAACCGGTTGGGGGAAACAACCTACTGTGGACTATGCCTCCTCGCGTCGCGAGGCGGGGAAAGCATGGATGGTCGCACGACGCGGCATGTCAACATTTCAAACCTTTTGATTTTTGTTCAGTTTGGCCCATATACTTGTTTGGTATGTTATTTTATGCACTAAACCTTCATTTTAGCATGTTTTCAAGTATAGAAAATGTAAGTATGTAATGAGTATTGTGTATGCATGATTGATAATTTGTAATAGGTCTCGGTTTCGCATGTAAACACGTATTTGACGATTGATTGCACATAACATGAGTATGATTTTAATATGATTGATATAAATATGTATTTCCATTATTATCGAAGCCTCGGATTACAATGATGGTCCTTGTGGTTTGCACGTTGTAACACATTTAGTCACTAAAAGTTGGGGACTAAATGCATTACAAAGTGCAAACCATAAGGACCATCCGTGTACTTTTGGCAAAAGTTGAGGAGTAAATGCGTTATAAATGCAAACTATATGAACCATCCATGTACATTTGAAAACTTAAGGACTAAATTCAAAATTTTGGTTAATCACAAGAACCATATATTTACTTTACTTTTCAATTTAAATATAAATTGTTTTAAATGAGAAAACAAAACTAAAATCAAGTTTATCAAATATTAGAAATCTTCTTATTACATCATTCCTAAAACTAACATTTCTAATTGTATACAGTACTTATTCCGCATTGTTTCGTTTATTAGTTTTATATTAAGTGTTTAGTATTATTTTATTATACATAATGTATATGTAACTTTTATATTATTTTTAGTGTTAAAACCCACGTTACAACATGTAATTAAAATGTGTTACTTTTATTGGCATTTCGATGTGAATTTTTCGCGTGGTTGACACCGGTGTACGATCACGATTTGCTTAAATTACGACGTACTTTTGTGCCGTTTTGTTTTGATGTTTAGAGCCGAGTCGCAGCTACGCTTTGTCATAGTGTCTCATGATCTCACCATTTAGAATAAAGGATGCATGGTCTATATTAACCCTTCAATACACCATGTAACAAATTTAATTTTCTTTTTTTTATTCAACCAATTGTAGTTAAAGCTAACTTTTAACTCTATACATGTTTACTTAACCGCGTTGTTGCCTATTATTACTGTTGTTTAGATTAATGCCTAAATGGTCTAACACGAATCAATCGAAATACCCGATAACAAATACATCCTCACAAACATCCTTCTATGAACTCGCTGCGAATCACGGCTCAAATACTAGTTAGAAAACAAAATCTTCTTATTACATCATCAAGTCGCAAACGCTTCATATATATCCTAGCTTAAAAGAAATCACATAGGAAAAAAAATAAGGCCATGAATGTGACCTGGCTTTAAGGTGATAAATAATTAACCACCAAAAGTTAAAATATTATTGTGTTTCATTCTTGTCTCCCAGGATAATATAATATAATTATGGATCCCTTAAGTTGGATTTCTTGTGCCCTCTTTTGTGTTCCTTCCTTTAACAAAAAGCAAAAGTAAAACAAGAATATGTCTAGCATCTTTTTATAGAATAACTTATCATACTTATTACATTTTTCTTTTAAGTTTGTATTCAATTTCTAAATTCTGTTTTGACCATATAAATTTTCATAAAAAAGAGGGTGCCCAATTCACCCTTCAACATGTACTTATGTGAATGGTATAGACGGCGATATAATTCATGATGATCAAAGGCGATTTTTATCACGTTGGAGTCGCTTTAGGAGATGTTTGAGTTCAAACCCAACTTTCACTGTAACACCTTAGAATACTGCAGTGTTGTGATTTAACCCGATCATTGGTTAGGGTATGAGTGGGCCCTATGAATGTTCCGATTTCAGCTTTAATGCCTTTAACAAAGGTCTCGGGGTTCCAACTTTCACTAGTTTTCTATTTGTAACTATGCGTTTTACCCTAGTATTCTATCTTTAACTATGTGTTTTACGTGATCCCAATAGTTAGTAGGGTATTAACTAATCCCTATTAATTGATTGAATTTTCCAATTTAGAGTTCTCAATATTATAAAAAGAAATCAATCTATTAAAGTACTTCTCATAATGCTTCCTAGTAAGGTGGGTCGGGGCACGGTGTAAACTCCCCCCGATATTTCTGATCTCGGCCAAGGATGTAATGGAAATCCACAAACAAGCTGGTAGCACAGACCAGAGAAAGAAGGCGATAAACGTCATTATGATGGTATCGCTATGGAGCATATGGAAAGCTAGGAACAAGGTGATTTTTGAAGATGAGCAAGCGGAGCCGGGAAAGATTATAGGAGATATAAAGTCCCTAAGCTTTTTGTGAGTTATCGTTCTAAAATTTGTAATTTAGATTGGATCCATTGATGGAATTTTGATTTGTAATGTGTTGGTTGCCCGTTCCTAGCGGCTTGCTAGGGGCGCTTCTAATGAAAGTGGCCGATCAAAAAAAAAGGTGGGTTAACCCAACTAGACAAACCGTTCAGCATGCAAAATAGTAGGTACCCACAAAACCATCAGGTGTATATGACACTGAACTCCAAACACTTTATTTTAGCAACTTGGATAATGAGTTTTGTTAGGTTTGGTTCCTCACTTTTAACACTTTATGCAAACAAGAAATCTATTGTGATTGCAAGAATATACTACTAAAAGTCTAAAACTATAATTAATGTTACTTAACAATGATAAGAGGTAATAAACATTTAACCGTTTTGACTAACTTCCGGCCTGGTGCTTGTGTTCACTGACGAAAATAATCCCGTAAACTATGTGCTTTTCATTAGATAGGTATGAAGCATATGTATTAAGATTAAAGAGAAAATGAGTTTATTTAAGAGGTAAAAACTATTAACACATTTGAGGGAATGGTTAAAATTAACCTAGCATTGAGATGTATCAACCATACAACTCACGTCCACATCGGTCACATGTATCTCGAGCTTTTGGGGATGCAGGCTTAGGCTTCTCCTTCACCAGTTTGGGGAGGTCGTGTTCCAAAACATCATGAAACGCTTTGGCTCCTTCTCGAATCTCGTCCAAACTATAAAAAACATTATGTTGATTTGTCATTTAATCACTACTATAAAAAGTAAAACCTTTAATGTCCAACACTCTTAACTTCTAAGAGTTAAATGTTGGGGTTTTTTTAGTTGATTTTTTTTTCTTTTTTAACTAGAAGGTTAAAAATGTCATTTAGAAAGATTTAACAGAACTTTTTATGGAAGTTAGTTTTTGACCCCCAAAAATGTTACAAAATGACAATTACGGATCTTAAAAAACGTAACTAAAAAGTTAGATCCCAAAGGTCTTACAAACTATAAATTTATGTCTTAGCTCATTTTCAACATCTTTGATCCACTCAACCCGTCTCCGTACCCTTTTGACTAGCTAAAAGTCAATCCAACCCAATTAACCCATTTATTTACTGAAAAACGCATTGAAACAAATACCTTTGCTAAAACTCTTTTTTTATTTATTTTTTTTATTTTTGCATTTGCATTGGAAAATATAGAACTCTTATTATCATGTAGAAAATGACTAATTAGAAAGTCATCATATGTACCTGATGGAAAGGGGAGGAGTCAACCGAATAGTAGCATTATGAGTCGGTTTCGCAAGAATCCCTCTTTCTTTCAGTTTGATACAAAGATCGTACGCAGTTGCAGGGAATAAAGACTTGCTAGTTAGCTCTACCGCATTAAATAATCCTTTCCCTCTAATTTCCATCACAATTTCAGGAAACCGTTGCTGAGTTTTTGTTAATAACCGCCTCAACTCCTCTCCCATTTCAGCAGACCTGGATTGCAATTACAAGCGTGTGGTTGATTATAAAGGATCAGAAAATTTGTATGTGATATTGAATAATTAAAATTTACTACCTCTCGTCAAGTTTCTCATCTTGTATCACCTGCAACGATGCAATGCCAACCGCACTAGCCAATGGATTTCCTCCAAATGTACTAAAGATCGACAAAAGTAAAGCATGTTATTTGTTAGTTATCAACTATCATGAAATTACGAAAACAAGAAATCATTATTTTTACAAGATAAATATTAGTCGATGAATACTGCATGCATATAACATAAAACATACCTCCCATGCTCACCGGGTTGTATGCAAAGCATAACATCTTTGTCTGCAAGAACTGCACTTACTGGTATCACGCCACCACCTAATGCTTTTCCTAATATCTAAAATAAAACAAATATAAAACGAGAATAATCATTAGATAAATATAGTGAAAATCCATAGAAATAACATAATAGATGAAAAAAAGAGTAAAGTACACGGATGGTCCCTGCGGTTTATTAAGATTTTGGATTTAGTCCCGAGGTTCCCAAAGTACTTGGATGGTCCCCATGGTTTGCACTTTGTAACACATTTAGTCCCCAGCCAAAGTGCAAGCCACATGGACCATCCATGTGCTTTTGGAAACATCTGGGGACTAAATGCGTTACAAAGGGCAAACCACATGGACCATCCGTGTATTTTTTAAAAGCTAGGGACCAAATCCAAAAGTTTGGTAAACCACAGGGACCATCCGTGTACTTTACTCAACAAAAAACTTACAACTACATCAGGGCGTACGCCTTCCCAGTCACATGCCAACATTCTTCCTGATCGTGCTATTCCACTTTGTATTTCATCTGCAATCATTAATATATTATGCTTTGAGCAAAGTTCTCTGACAGCCTTAAGGTAACCATCTGGAGGAATTATAACCTGAAAAAAAAACAATAAAATCTATTTCCATTAATTTATTTAAGTCAAAATGCAAATAAGAACTTGAAAGACAGAACAAGGGTGTGAAATTACATACGTACCCCTGCCTCCCCTTGTATTGGCTCAAATAGAAAACCAGCTATATGTTCTCCTTTTTCTGCATGCATTAAAGAGGGAGATTGAAGGCTCATATATAAATTGATCAGACAAATAGCTAAAAGAGACCCATTTCAAACCGAACCCGTTTTGACCCACTACCAAACCCGCCCATCTTGCAACATCTGTTATTTGGAGAAAAAAAACATTGATAAACCTTCAAAAACTTTTTTAAGAGCAGCTTCATCTCCAAAGTCAACTTTAAGTTGACCAGGTAACAACGGCCAAAATCCACGAGTGGCATCGTTATCACAGCTCATAGAAATAGCACCCATTGTACGACCATGAAAACATCCACAACATGACACAATGATAGCCTGAATCGAAAACGATGTAACTAAATTTACCGATTTGTGAAAGCTTCAAAAGTACATGAGTTAAAAAAAGTTGATACCTGATCTTTGGGAATTCTTTTTTTCTCATAACCCCATTTTCTTGCCAATTTTAAAGCAGTTTCTACTCCTTCAGCACCGGTGTTCATTGGAAGAACCATATCATATCCAAATAATTTGGTTAGATACTCTGCAAAGACCGGAAATTTGTCATTGTAGAAGGCTCTAGAACTGAGAGTTAGGGTTTGTGCCTGCTCAATTAATGCTTTCATGATCTTCGGATGACAATGTCCCTGTATCAAAAAACAATTTAACGTCCTTTTTGATCCAAAAATAAAAGAAAAATCATAATCAATGTGTAACAACTTCAAGTTCAAATTCAACTTCCACTGGTTTTCAGCCTTTAACCCCTTGAAGCACAAGCTGCGCTAATGCTTTATCAGGTCCAATTTGTTAGAGGGTATCGGTGGGGGCCCATGAGTTGACCTGTAACATGTTATCAGGGTCACCAAGAAAAAACTAAGTGTGTTTTACCTGATTAACAGCAGAGTAAGCTGCAAGGAAGTCGAGATATTTATTGCCTTCTGGATCCCAAATAGTTGACCCCTTTCCATGAGAAAATACTACAGGGACAGGATGATAACTGGAAAAGACCAAATAAGTATACAAATCAACAATTTTAATTTGTTCTTAAATCCTGATAAGCATTTGAACATGTTGAAGAAATAAGACAACCTGCCAGCAAATGGCATGATGGGCTAACCCTGATATATTAAAGACTGTATATTACAAAGTAACATTCAGGTACTAGTCTTCAACTAAATATACATGGAAGAAACCATACCATAGATAATTATCATTACTAAACTAGTTATATATCCAATGTTTGTAACTGTAATTATCATAGTCTCCAAGGTATCTAGGTCTAATATCAATCTTCATATATAAAACCCCTATGTAACTAGCCAAGTTGATACAAGCCCTAACCCTAGCAGCCACTTCCGATCAAATTGTTGCTACTAGAACCGGATTTAGCACCCAAAATACCACCATCACGTTCGTACTATTTTTTGAACAACAATTTCTAGGATCAATACACTAATACTTGCACTCTGCAGGATTTGAACTCCCAAGCTTTTTGTTATGGAGCACACCACTTAACCACCAAGATGCTTGGGGACCGTCAAATTCGTACTTCACAGACATTCTTCCGACCGGAACACTGCCCACAACCAGCCGTCCACACGCCATCATCTACTTTAGCCAGAAAATTCAAGTTCTTGCCAAATTTCCTTCTCATAAGTTCACAACTAGGTATCCATATCTCATACACACATGCAGAGCCTATGATCATTCAATACACCACTTATATATTATTTTAACTTATGACCTGCAGTTAATCACACAGGCCAACCAAATACAGTAAAATTTTAAAACGAAACCAATTCCAGATTCACATCTACAGTTATATCAATCAAGTGTTGATCAAACTATAATCAATTTCAACAAAATTTATAAAAGAATGCAAACACTGAATCAGGACAACATATTAAAATAAACAAAACTCAAGAAACTAATGAAAAACAAGATGAAATTTGATTAAGAAGGGAAATAGGGCATACTTGTGGGCGCTGTAAACATGTTCTAAACCAATGAGGTGACGAGAAGATGCGATTCCTTCGGTTACAGTCCCAAAACATCGAACGCTCTTTAGTCTGTTCAATACGAGTTGCAGAGGTACTCTGCTAGCCATATGCGAACGATTTTACAAAACTAGGTTGTGTTTGAGCGTATATTTTGGATCGAAAGCGACCAAAATTATGATGAATCGCCCCAGAGTAGCAGGAATTTCAGATTGGGAAGCACAGTTGATCCCAATTTAGAAGATGAAGATGAAGATGAAGATGAAGATGAAAGTGGAGTGTGTGTTTACTTTACGAAACACTCTATCCAAAGGATAACTATGGATGGATGACGAAACACGTGCGTTCAATCCAGAGGTAACTTAAAAAATGTAAATGGTGTTAATATTTCAGTTTTTTTTTTTAAAATAAAAAAATATTTACTATTTTTTTGTTTTTTAAACATTATTTACTAAAATAGTATTTTTTATTTATTTGGCTTTTGTTATGAATGCAGACATTTAGGCTTATAAGCTAAGCTTAACCTTATGTTAATCTATGTATTGATCTATATATATGTGATCTATGTATATGATATTGTGATAATAAAATTATTTCCTTTTATCTCTTGTTTATAACATGTTATGAGCACGTTGCTCTAACCACTTCCATTAATTCTTCTCTAAAGACTCTCCACTCCCCTCTGATTTGTTATGTTTTCGATAACATTGTGTACTTTATCCATTAAAAAGCCTAAACAGAAGTGAGAAACTGAGAGAAGCTTGAAGAAGAAGAAGATACGGGTTGAAAATGAACGCGTGCATCTGTCGTATGTGGTGCACGTGCTGGGTGTTGCCGGTGCGATTGGTTTGGAACATCCCTTTCAGAGGCGGTTTAGCTTGGTCATCCGATAACAAGAATCTCATCTTCAACGTCCATCCACTTCTGATGCTTATCGGTTTGGTTATTATGGGCGGTGAAAGCCATTGTAAGCTACAAAGCTCTACCTTTCAAGAAGGCTGAGAAGAAGCTTATCCATCTTATTCTTCACGCTCGTGACTGGTATTATTGGGATGTATATGGCGTTCAATAACCACAATGAAAGCATGGATTTACGGGTTTTTTACTCAACAAGCAGAGGTCGGCTGCATCCATCAATTGAGGTAACAATTCGAACCTTCTTCCGTGATTAAATGCGTAATATGTATATCCTACATATATGGATATACATACCTTAATGATTCAAGAAAATCTACTAAATTTAGGAACGTATATCACATGTAATATTGCATGTTTTTTATACTATAATATACACATTGACGTTCTTACTTTTAACCTACAAGTTTATTTATCGAGACCTCAAAGTTCTCCTTAATCTATCAAAAGTCATAATTTATAATTATAATGAATTTTTCATTACAAGATAGAATTTGAAGTCCTTTCAAACACAAGATCGTCGAACAGCTACCTTCTCTGGAGTCTAGATATCAAATCTATCCAAATCTAAAATTTTATTGTCGCACTTGACAAGTTGACTAAGAGTAGCCAGAGGAGAGGCAATCCTAAGTCAATCCTCGAAGGATTTTTAATTATACCTCCAAATGAAACATGATCTTTCACCACCACAACCTAGAGATTCTAAATTTTTTTCACTATAAAGGATCATCTAATATAAATCTGACAATTAAAGTTGTTCTACCTTCCAACAGCTTGTTGTAAAAAAAAACTTTCAACACATGATACTATAATTGTAAGGCGATTAGCAAACATAAGGTTTTTTTTGTATTACCTTTTAAATGAGATTGTCTGGAGAGCACGTCAACGATACTTATGTGCTCGATAAGAAGTTCTCCATGCATCGCATTTAGAACATGCTCTTGTTATAGAAATATCTAACATGTGTTTAAAAAAAATAAAAGTCATATCATGTCTTTTAAATCGCATAACAAAATAACAAGCTTCTACTTGACGTTCGATTCGTCTAATCAGTGCTAGCCCATTTCTTGAAGCAAATGTGGCTACTTTTTCAAGGTGTGGTGGATGAGATGATGAGGTTGTCGCCCCTGTAAAGGCCATATACATGCACGATCATGATCAAAAAAACCTGAATCAATCATTGAGGGGAGGTCTGAAAAGGACAACCAAAATATCCTGTAAACTTATAATAACTTGGTCTACTAAAGGGTTAGAAAACATAAGTGTACAACAAAACTACTAACACCATAACCAAAGATAAGAAACAATTTTATTCGTTGTCCGGGCACATACACTATTAATACTAATTCACATGTTAGTAGCATATCAAATGCTCTGGAAGAGCATCAACATCTTACCCGTAGTTATCAAACTTTATAATCAATAACGCCTCATGTTCTAGTATATCCAGAGGAGAGTTATCAAGTCTCAACTATGTTAGGATAAATAGTCATTACATTGAAATGGTGACAAAGAAAAAGTGATATTGAATATCTCGAAATTGCATATGACAATACGGCAGAAGACCATATTATATTACCTAAAATATATTGCAAAATAAATAACTACATCCATAAAATCAAATATGGTAAGTAACAAGAAGTTACTAGAAAAATAAACGTTCACCATACGGTATGGCTAAAAAAAGGTCATCCAGATAACATCATGGTATGATAAACAATCAAAAGTGCTAACTAGCACCTCTAAATAATCTAAAAGCATGGCTCTCAAAATGTCTTATCATATATGCCCTTCTAAAAACAAACTCATACAAACAATCCCTCTTATGTGGGGATATTCTACATGGTTACATGTGAGTTATCAACTACCCATATATAGCATATGCCCAACACTATGGAACGTTGTTCTTTGACATGGTTTAACGCTGCTCTTTGACAACTCAGTTTTAGGGACCATTGTTGGGCACAATGTGAAATATAGTGAGAGGCATACGTAATCGACACGGAATTCGTCTGTTAATTATATCAATTCAGAACTAACTACTTATCATAAATACTCCCTATTTCAACTGGTCTCCTGAAGAAAACCAAGTTTCCATTCTTTATATTTGGTTGTACAGCTTGTGTACCAATAGCACCGCCATAACATATAAAATGGGATATGTACACCGCATTCCCAGTCTTAGGGGAGACGAGGAAATAAAAGATTGGTAACACAAAGAAAATGCATCATTTTGAATTTAGACCCTTGGAATGGTCAATATAAATTTGAAGTCCAAAAGAACGTAAATTTGCAAATAATACCAAATGAAATAGGAGATGCATTCACAAACACAAAAACATAGTGACAAAGTCACATATACCAGTTAACTCACCTGCTTGAATTCAAGTAATCAGAGTGTCATATTAGAAAAAGTGAGAAGTAAACTCGGTTCCAATAAATAAAACCCATAAATACGAAGAAAGCAGAGTAAGGCAGTTGGTGTAATCCCAGAAGAGGTTACATACAAGTACCTCAAGAGAGGTTGCTCATAAAATCCTAAAAGAGATTAACAAAATCCTGAAAGATACTAATGAAGCCTAGAAGAGGATAATAGAGTTCCAAAAGAACTCAGTTACCAAATAAGTATGAGATGTCAATGAATCATGTACAAAATAGTACAATGTGGAACTATAATGAAACACGTGTAAAATGATATATTTGAATATGCTAAAGCAATAGATGTAATCGATGAAAATAGATTACGTATATAGAAAGTATGCACGAGTGTACGCATACAAATAGTCAAAATGGCTACATGACTTAAGGTTGAGCTAAATTTGCTCGAAAAACTAAATGTTTTCGAACCAGCAGTTCAAAAACGCACAGACGTCAAACCAGTAGGTTATAAATGGGTGTCTTTAAATAAAAAGAAACGTAAATGTGTTTTGCAATGTAAGGCACACATTTTAACATAAAGAGTTTTCCCAAATCCCAGTAGTTAATTATGAGGAAACGTATACCCCTGTAGTGGATGCGATAATATTTAGATGTTTAAGCGGCCTCGCAAACTCAGAATGACTTCAGATAAAACAAATTATGGATGTCATCAGCGTATACATGTACGCGACAATAACAAATGACATATGCATGAAAATTTAAGACCCATTTCATCATAAGGTCAAAACGTCATATAACTTAAGCTTTTTGTACCGTAACGTAAAACTTTAACCAAAATGCCCCTTGAATTTAAACGAAGTAGATACAAAAATATATTTTTGGAGGAGCATTATCCTGGTCAACCGTATCAAAATAGAAACATTAAGTTTATACAAAAGACATAAGTATTAAAACAACATTTACAATCCAAAAGAGTTTGTTCTGACCATTGACACTAAACTTGAGTCGGAAGCGCGCAAGGACGATGTAGTGTGCTCGTTCCAAGCAAGCCATTATCAACATGTTGATTTCCCTATCATACATAACACAATACATTTATTAGTATAACACGTTGAACATAGTTTTTACATTGATCTCTTATTCCCTTCATTGACCCGTTAACGAGGTCATATCTTCGTAATATCCTTCATTTATAGATTTCTTACTTGTAACAATTTCGCCTACAACGAAATTGTAGTTTTCATTCTTTTAGCATCAATTAAACATACTTCACCCGACCCGATCGTGCAGATCCATACGATGAACATTCCTTTCTTAATGACACGTCTATAACGAGTCATGATATTTATACAACTTCGTCATCCTGCTTATCCATTCACCTTGACCCGTTATGATAGGTCAATATACACACTTTACAACTATTATCTAGTAATTTCTTCAAATCTCATTTTATCGCTTTACTAAACATTAAACTATCTAACAAGCTAAAAGTATTATAATGAAACTAATTTCATGGATTATGTTAAGATCAAGAATGAAGTTCATATGAACTTACCTTTACCTTGTGTTGCTTGCGAATCGGTTTGACTTGTGCCTTCTTCTTTTACACCTACAATATCGCATTCAACATTCTTTCAATTCTCATACTTTCATCTTCACATTTATACTAACATTGTGAGCTAACAATTCAACATTCATCTATTTTAAATCAATTGCCATCATATGCATATGAGATCATCTTTATTACTTTAAAACCAATACCCAAGCATTTTATCAAACACCTGGAGTGCATACTACTAGCTAAGCACAAAGTACAAGTATCTTATGCATATTCCTACTAATACAAATCAAGATTATCATATTCAACTACTTCTCATACAATCATCATTCTAATTCAGTTTCATCATTCCAAGATTCAGTATAAGCAACATCATACATAACCACTACACAATTTTTGCACATAATTCATCATTATTCTACACAATGCTCCTACTTCAAGTGGGGTTTCACTCAAAACAATGATTTAGTTGAATTCAAGCATAACTCATGTCCTATGTGATGCTTCTAATTCATACTCATACTGATTTCTCATTCATTTGTAGTTTTGCTTGAACCTACTTCATACGAGATCATTAAAAGGTTTCCACTTACCTTATAGTTTAGTATGCTTAGATGATCAAGAAACCAAGAACATGCATTAATTTGAACTTCAATTCTCTTATCAATTGGCTAATTTGTGTAGAACAAGGGTTTTCTCCCTTGTTCTTCTCCTGCTTGATCGACACACACTTCAGATGTGTGTGTTAATTGTAATTTAAGCATTTAACTTTTAACTTATGCATATCTGGCCCCTCAAGTATGGTGTTAATATTATTCTTGGCTTTAACCTTTTCTTTTTAAGTTTAAATCTTATCTACATTCTTACCTTAACATAGTCACACACACACACACACATATATATAATGGTTTTGGGGTGTTACAAATCTACCCCCTTTAAAGAAGGTTTCGTCCCCGAAACCTAATTACGTACCAAATAATAGTGTTCACGCATTTCATCCTCCAATTCCTAAGTAAGGTCGGATCCCTTTCTATGTTGCCATTGTACCAACACTTGCCTAATAGCTTTGTTGCGTAGGTACTTCACCACTATAGTCTTTAATGGTTATCGGTTTCTCAATGTAAGTCATTTGTTCGTCTAACTCAACATCATCTAAAAGTACATGTGTCGTTTCGTCTGCAAGGCATTTTCTTCATTATGACACATGAAACATGTTGTGTATTCCATTTAGCGAAGGGGCAATTCAATTCGGTAAGCTACTTTACCGACCCGTGCTAGGACCCTGAAAGGTCCTATATAACGTGGTCTCAACTTTCCCCGTTTGCGAAAACGGATTATTCCCTTCCAAGGAGAGACTTTCAGAAAAACATAGTCTCTAACTTGAAATTCAATAGGACGCCTTCTATTGTCCGCGTATGATTTCTGTCGATCTTGCGCCGCCTTCAAATGAGCCCGTACAAGGTCAATCTTTTCATTTGTTTTGGCTACCACATCTTTCGATGCAAACTCTCTTTGCTCAACTTCTCCCCAACACACAGGAGTTCTACATTTTCGTCCGTACAACATCTCATACAGTGCCATTTGGATACTATGGTGATAGCTGTTGTTGTACGAGAATTCCACCAATGGAAAATCTCATCCCAATTTCCTCCAAAATCCATAGCACATGCCCTTAACATATCCACAGGCGTTTGGATGGTCCTTTCTGCTTGAGGATGATAGGCGGTACTTAAATGTAATTTAGTGCCCATTCTTTCATGGAACTTTTGCCTATAACGGGAGGTAAATCGCATATCACGGTCCGACACAATGGATACGGGCACACCGTGACGGGATATAATTTCATTCACAAATATTTCCGCCATCCTTTCTGAGGAATATGATTCTCGTATAGGTCGGAAATGAGCACTTTTAGTGAGACGGTCAACAATGACCCATATGGCATCGTGCCCCTTCCTCGTTTTTGGGAGCTTAGTTATAAGGTCCATGGTCACGTCCTCCCACTTCCACACCGGAATTTCCAAAGGTTGCAACTTCCCATACGGTTTTTGATGTTCAGCTTTTACTTGTGAACATGTCAAACACTTCGCGACGTATTTAACAATATCACGCTTCATTCCTGGCCACAAATAATTCTTCCTTAAATCTCGATACATTTTCATGGCTCCTGGGTGAACCGAGTATCGTGACTTATGAGCTTCGTCAAAGAGTAATTCTTTTACATCACAACTCCAAGGTACCCAGATTTCGGCCGTACCTTGTCTTAATCCCCTTAGCATCCTCTTTTAGTTTGTGTGCAGATCCTTTAATTCTTTCCTTCCTCGTATCCTCCGTATTTAACGACTCGATTTGAGCTTCCCGTATACTTTCAAGGAGATTAGGTGTAACTATCATTCTCATTGATTTTACCCGAATTGGGGGCGGGTACTCCTTTCTACTTAGTGCGTATGCTACAGCATTAGCCTTACCAGGATGGTAGAGGATGTCACAATCATAATCCTTGATAAGTTCTATCCATCTCTGTTGCCTCATATTAAGATCTTTCTGCTCGAAAAAATATTTGAGGCTTTTATGATCCGAGTAGATCGTGCACTTTGTCCCATATAAGTACTGCCTCCATATTTTCAGCGCGAAAACTACCGCTGCCAATTCTAAATCGTGTGTCGGGTAGTTACCCTCATGCTGTTTAGTTGTCTAGAGGCATGGGCGATGACCTTGCCCCTTTGCATCAAGACGCATCCCAACCCTTGATGCGAAGCATCTGTGTACACAACCAAGTCTTCCGCACCATCAAGTAATACTAGTACTGGTGAACTTGAAAGTTTTTCCTTCAAGGTTTGAAAAGCCTTCTCCTGATCCGTACCCCAACTAAACTTTTCATTCTTCTTCGTTAGTTTAGTCATGGGCAGAGCTATCTTAGAAAAATCTTGAATGAATCTTCTATAGTAACTAGCTAAACCTAAGAAGCTTTTTACCTCACTTGGGTTCCTTGGGGAACCCATTTCATTATAGCCTCTATCTTAGAAGGATCTACTTGAACACCTTCTTCATTTATTACGTGGCCGAGAAATTGCACCTCTCTTAGCGAAAACGCACACTTGTAAAATTTAGCATACAACTTTTCTTTACGAAGCGTTTCTAACACTTCACGCAAATGGCAGGCGTGATCGGATTCACTTCGGGAGTATACCAATATATCATCTATGAAGACTATCACAGACTTGTCTAACATTTTCCGACAAACTCGATTCATTAAATCCATAAACGTAGCTGGTGCATTAGTAAACCCAAAGGACATTACTAAAAACTCGTAATGTCCATAGCGGGTCCTAAATGCAGTATTGGCTATATCATCCTCACGTACCCGGAGTTGGTGATACCCCGATCGTAAATCGATTTTTGAGAACCAACTAGCTCCTTGCAACTGGTCAAATAAGTCATCAATTCTAGGCAAGGGATAACGGTTCTTATCCGTCAATTTGTTTAATTCTCGATAATCAATGCACATTCGCATTGCGCCATCTTTCTTTTTCACAAAAAGCACGGGTTCACCCCATGGTGATACACTTGGGCGTATGAAACCCTTATCGAGTAACTCTTGTAATTGAGTCATCAATGCTCGCATCTTGGTAGGAGCTAATCGATAGGGTGCTTTAGCCACCGGTTTTGCATCCAGATTTAACTCAATCCGAAATTCTACTTCTCGTTCGGGTGGAAGCCCCGGTAATTCATCCGGAAATACATCAGGGTATTCATTTACAAATTTTTACCTCTTTAAACTTTGGAACCCCATGGTGGATATCCACCACATAGGCTAGGTATGCCTTACTCCCATTTCGAACATATTTGACCGCTTGAATAAGAGTGCACAATGTAGGTTTAACTTCTCTTTCCCCATGCATAGTTATTTGTTTGCCATTAGGCGTCGTCATATTAATGGTCTTACTTTTGCATTGAATTTCGGCATGATACCGAGACAACCAGTCCATACCAACCACTACTTAAACTCCCCCAAGATCATGGGGACAAGGTCAATATCGAATTCTTCATCGTCAATTGTTATCTTACAGCCCTTACATATTTCATGTATTAGATAGCTTTTGCTATCGGCTATTTCTACTTCTAAGGGTATCGGCATCTTTTCTATCCTGAATGATGGGTGACATATAATATCACTTGACACAAATGACCTACTAGCTCTGGTATCAAATAATACATAAGTAGGCATCAAATTTATTAAAAATATACCTGACACAACATTTGGAAGTGTCTTAGCTTCTTCAGACAATCTCTGAAACATTCTGCCTCGGGCCTTTGGAACTTCTTCTTTCTTTCCTTCCTAGCCTGTTCTTTGTTGAAGCTTTGGACATTCGGCCTTAATGTGTCCCGGTTGGAAACAGTTGAAACATGTTCTCGAGGGATAAAGACACTTGTAGTACGGGTGTCCCTCTTGGCCACAGTTATAACATCCCTTCTTACCCAAAAGACATTCCCCTGTATGGAGCTTCCCACAAGTTTTGCATTTGGGAATACTTCCCTTCGCTTTATCCTTCTTACCGTGATCTTGAAACTTTGGCTTCTTTGACGGACTCGGATTGGTGAACTTCTCAGATGATCTTTTCCCATCCTTTTCCACTTGTCGTTTCAGTTTGATCTCTCTATCCCGAGCCCAATTGATGAGCTCGTTCAGGGTTTCACATTTTGATGGGGTGATGAATTCTCTAAACTCAGCTTTCAACATGTCGTGGTATCGATTTATCTTCATTCTTTCTGACTTTACAAAATCTTGACAAAACTTCAGCTTGTCAAGAAATATGTTTGTAATTTCATCGATTGATTCCTCCTTTTGTCGAAGACGTAAGAAGTCTTCTTGAATTCTATCAATCGCTGACTGCGGGCAATGGTATTTTAAGAACGGCTCTTTAAAATCTTGCCATGCCAAGGTTTGAAGTTTATCTTCACCTAGCTCCTTACAGTGGGCATCCCACCAATCCTTGGCCTAAAGTTGAAGTTGGTCAGTAGCAAACATCACTTGATCTTCCTTTTCGCATCGACTACGAACAAAAACAGCCTCTATGCTTGCGATCCATCTTTGGCACTTTATTGGATCGATTTCGCCATTATATAACGCGGGGTTACACGCCATAAAATCCCGATACGTACACCTACGATTTCCCTTCTTACTTTGTGATTCACCTATCATATCTTTCAATTCCTCTATCTTACTTTCCAGCATAGTTTCAACTGCTTCTAGAACACGACTTTCTACTTCTTGAGCCAATTGAGGAAGGTTGGCTTGGATAGCCTTCCCTACTTCATTCAAAATTTTCTCGTTCATTGCTTCTTGTAATGCCGCTTCATTATCATTCACATTTACTTCATCTGCCATCTACAATAATATTTGTCAATACAAGTTATCATTATTACTCTCTTTTTGCATTCTGTCTCTTATTCCTTGTCAACATCATTGGTCAATAAGGATCATACAATACATGACTGCTAATCCCAAGGATTTGAAATCCTTAGCCTTCCTTACTTGCATCTACGCACTATACTTTCTGAAACAAATTCATTTAGCATAGTCATATTGTTCCAATATTCTTTTAGGTTGTAATAATTTCTCAGAACTTTATTAGGGTCTATATACAAGTCGTAAGGAATACGACGTTTCTAAATATAACATTTTATCAAAATTAGGGATCTTTATTTGTCATATCAATCACACCTAAGCTACGGTTTGTCCACCGTAGCTTACGATGGACATCAGTTATTATTTCAGACGTTGCTGACCATAGGTTACGGTCGTTCACCGTAGCCTACGACATTCCTTCTACAAATGACTTTCCTTCGCCGTAAGCTACGGTACGCATATCGTAGCTTAGGGTATTGGCATATTGTTACAAAACCCTTTCACCGTAACCTATGGCTACGGCAAGTGGCCGTAGGTTACAGACAGCTACTGCTGTCATATCTTGATTATTCGAAACCCCACCGTAAGATATGGTCAACCTGTCGTAGCTTACGGTCATTCTCTGCAGTCCTATTTTTTGTTTTTCATTTAACTGATTTCAAAGTTGGCTTGTTGTGTTCGGCTCCAAGGTTTCCGATCACACTTCTTTCTAGCATTAATCTGTTTGTCGCTTCTTTTTAGCCTTTCTTTAACATCACCCAATCACATTTAGATTTATGAAGGAGTAATTAAATGTTTACCTTCCTTTTTGTGTCTTGGAACGAACACACACATCTTTTCAAGAGCTTTAAGTTTGAGTTCAAGCACTCCAACTCATGCTCGAATCTCTCAAACCTAGGCTCTGATACCAAGTTTTAACACCCATTTCATCAAAAGGTCAAAACGTCATATAACTTAAGCTTTTTGTATCGTAACGTAAAACTTTAACCAAAATGCCCCTTGAATTTAAACGAAGTAGATACAAAAATATATTTTTGGAGGAGCATTATCCTGGTCAACCGTATCAAAATAGAAACATTAAGTTTATACAAAAGACATAAGTATTAAAACAACATTTACAATCCAAAAGAGTTTGTTCTGACCATTGACACTAAACTTGAGTCGGAAGCGCGCAAGGACGATGTAGTGTGCTCGTTCCAAGCAAGCCATTATCAACATGTTGATTTCCCTATCATACATAACACAATACATTTATTAGTATAACACGTTGAACATAGTTTTTACATTGATCTCTTATTCCCTTCATTGACCCGTTAACGAGGTCATATCTTCGTAATATCCTTCATTTATAGATTTCTTACTTGTAACAATTTCGCCTACAACGAAATTGTAGTTTTCATTCTTTTAGCATCAATTAAACATACTTCACCCGACCCGATCGTGCAGATCCATACGATGAACATTCCTTTCTTAATGACACGTCTATAACGAGTCATGATATTTATACAACTTCGTCATCCTGCTTATCCATTCACCTTGACCCGTTATGATAGGTCAATATACACACTTTACAACTATTATCTAGTAATTTCTTCAAATCTCATTTTATCGCTTTACTAAACATTAAACTATCTAACAAGCTAAAAGTATTATAATGAAACTAATTTCATGGATTATGTTAAGATCAAGAATGAAGTTCATATGAACTTACCTTTACCTTGTGTTGCTTGCGAATCGGTTTGACTTGTGCCTTCTTCTTTTATACCTACAATATCGCATTCAACATTCTTTCAATTCTCATGCTTTCATCTTCACATTTATACTAACATTGTGAGCTAACAATTCAACATTTATCTATTTTAAATCAATACCCAAGCATTTTATCGAACACCTGGAGTGCATACTACTAGCTAAGCACAAAGTACAAGTATCTTATGCATATGGTTTGATTATATGTATATATATATATATATATATATATATATATATATATATATATATATATATATATATATATATATATATATATATTTTGAGAGTTCAAATGAGAAAGAAAAATTTTGTAAGAATAAAAAGAATAAGAGTAAATTGCACAAAACGTCCTTTATGTTTTCTCAAACTTGCAGGTTCCAGCCTTAATGTTTAAAACTTGCCAAAAACAACTTTTACGTTTATTTTTTTTGCCGGTTCAGTCCTTTATTACTAACCAAGTTAATTATCTCAGTTTATTTCCCTCACATGCCTAACATGTGAGGGTATATTCGTCATTTTGTTTCCTCTTCTTATAAAACCCTCAAAAAACACATCACCTCCTCCACCCACACCACCTCCTCTGCCACCACCTCCAGTTCACTTCAATTCTGCATTTAAGATCCGATAACAACTTCATCCACCACTTTCAATCACACCTATACACACACACGTTCACATTTTCTGTGTGCGTGTGTGTGTGTGGTTTCTCTGGTGTACATATAACAACATATTGAGTGTACATATTGATTTGTTAAATTACGGTGAAATTACATTTTTAGTGTCGGTGAAGTGAGATATTTTGTTGCTGATTTGCTCTGCTAAATCTTATCTTCAACGGTAGGTATATGTATTGCATTATTGTTTTGGAATTTTGTCACCGAATAATGATTTTATCGAAGAATTTTGAAAAAATATGGTGATTTTCATGATTAGGTCTTCTGTACGTTCTGGTGTGAATGACATTGAAGTGAAATTTACAAATTAATAGTTGAAAATGATATTTTGTTGCTTTTTGTTGTGAAAAATTTACAAATTAATAGTTGAGATTATGAAATTGAGTTAGGGTTTTGGTGTAGTGTTGTTACAGGTTGGTGGAGATGGAGGGAGGGATTCATCCTGATGCAATGCTTGATTATGTTGAATTTCACATGTTTCCTAGCCAGAACAGGTTATTATTATTATTATTATTATTATTATTATTTACTGACAATTTTGATTGTTTTCTGTTGTGTAAGTCAATGTTACAAGCTCTTGTGTTTATCTAATCATCTAATTATTTTGGAATTAAGGTGGATTGGATGAATTTATGATACACATTTTTGTAAGATGAAAAGCCAGTTATACACTAGGGATGAGAATTTTCGTATACAATAACGGTACCGTACCATACCAAACCATACCATACCAGTATGGACCGAATACATACCACACGGTATTTGGTTTGAATTTAGCTCAATTTTGGTATCGGCACTACATGGTACCGGTACTACATGGTACGGTACCTGAACCCTGTTCGTGACTTTTAATGGTACCGTACCATATAGGTATCGACCCAACATAAATGGTACAATATTCCAATATTTGGTATTGGTTTTAGCTAAATTTTGGTATCTGTACAATACAATACAATACGGAACCGGTACCAATCTCATCCCTGTTGTACACCTAATCTCAAAATCTGAAAGGTGCTGTTTCGATCGATCTTGATAGGTTATGCATGTGCGATTTGGTTAAAGATGTAAATTAGTTGCTCCAAATTCCTCGGAACTAATTTATGCATGTTCTGAGCATTTAGGTAGAAGATGCCATTTGAAACACCAATTGGTTTTTTTGTTCTTGTAAATGCTTGTAATTAAAAGATTGCTACACATGTATTAGATGGAACTTAGTTATTATGGTCAACAAGAGCCAAATCAAGCTCAAGGATTATGACATTATGTTGATGTCATTTACAAAATAGCATGCTTAATGTTGTTCCACTTGTAATCTTTTTTTTCTCTTATGTAGATATGAGGCAAGTGCATGGAGTAGCAACCGAGAAGAGAATGTAGCATCCGGACCATTGGAACAACAGCTGTTTTTGGATTCACCCGAAATCAAAAGTTTGTCCAACAAAGGCTCCGACATAAAGTTCAAGATTTTACCACCCGAAAATGTTAATGATGCCAGCTGGTTCACAACAGCCACACTTAAAAGGTCCATATAATACGTATCTTAATTCCGTTTTCCAAATTTCTTCATTCTCTGCTCACCTGAGTTTGTTTATTTTCGTTTAGATTTTGACGTTCTTACCATTGGAAACGAAATTTCACAGTTAGAGGAAACCAGAAAATTTCAACTCTCGTTATTCGATAAGGTCTGCCCTGATTCTCCCCTGTTTTATGACCAAGCATTTGCATCAAACTCTTTTTCAAAGCCTGATGTATGTTTACGTGTGTGTTTCGTGTTTTAACAGGCTGAAGCTGATATGACCACATCGATTGAGTCGAAGTAATTTTCTTGTACCGCCTTTTAATTCTTATGTTACATGTTTTCTTACCAATTACCAACATGTGTTGTGGTTTCTGATAGGAATGAACTACTCCAAGCAGTTGATTTGAGATTAACAGCATTAAAAAAAGAAATAGCTTCTGCGTTTAACCAGGCTATCGGTTCCAAATCCTCACCTAAGGATATTTCCGACATAAAAAACTTCGCCTTTCATTTTGGAACCAAGAATCTAAGGTATGACTTTTGGCGTTCATTTAGTGTCGTGAATTTCCATTAACAAGATTGGTACTTGTTTCAGGGATTCATTACAGAATTTTGTTGAATCAATCACAATATCAACAGAAGACGAAGGAGATTCAACCATTTCAAGTGAGAATGATGAACCGTCTGTTGAACGAAGTCGGGGTCTTACAAGATCTGCAATGCCTAGAAGATCAGCATCTCCTATGAGAAGAATCCAGATTGGCCGATCTGGTTCTAGAAGAGCAGCTTCACTAAGTATTAAAAGTCTCAACTATTTTCCGGTCAAGGAAAAGTCAACATCCTATGGAGACGCAGATGGTGATAGTAGTGAAGAAGATTCACAGAGACCCGTTAAGAACAATGCGTTAAGAATGAGCGTGCAAGATAAAATCAGTCTTTTTGAAAGCAAACAGAAAGACCAAGGTGTAGCAGACGTTCATAAGACGAAACCGAGTGTCGGTGCGAACAAAGGTGGAGGTGGTGGCAGAGGAGGTGGTGTGGGTGGAGGAGGTGATGTGTTTTTTGAGGGTTTTATAAAAAGAGGAAACAAAATGACGAATATACCCTCACATGTTAGGCATGTGAGGGAAATAAACTGAGATAATTAACTTGGTTAGTAATAAAGGACTGAACCGGCAACAAAAATAAACGTAAAGGTTGTTTTTGGCAAGTTTTAAACATTAAGGCTGAAACCTGCAAGTTTGAGAAAACATAAAGGACGTTTTGTGCAATTTACTCAAAGAATAACTTTTAAACAAATAGAAATTCTCCATTTACTTTATTTAATGTGTGTATTTAATATTATGAAAAAGGGCATATAGGTAAATCTATAATCGTCATTATTTAGCTAATTAATTAAATTTGTAACTCATTTTTTAATATACTTTTCAAGATAAAATAATTTATGGTGAAGGACAATTTTCAACATGTGTAGGATAAGTTTTAGTATGTGTAGGATAATTTTGAAATGTGTAGGATATAATGCTTTTGTTTTATTAATTAGAGATAACATAATTAATAAAAGGAGTTATAAATTATTTAATATTTTACCATTATGTTCTTTCTTTTTTTTTTCTCACATTAAATTTATTTTTAAATGATATATATATATATATATAATATATATATATATATAATATGTACATAATATTATGATAAATAAAATTATTCCCCTTTTATCTCTTGTTCATAACAACTTTTACCTTTTGTTTTAATTAACGTATTAGACTTACGTTATTTTTTCATTCAATAAGCCATTTACTATTATTCGTATCCGTCTTTTTTATCCATTCAATTCATTTTTTTTATCGACCAATACATTATAATGTTCTTTTACCAAATTGTTATAATTATCTCTTTCTCTCTTTTCTTTTTCCCGGTCAACCCATGTCAAAGATGAGAACTATAAAGATCATCCCAAATAAAGCTAAACAACAAACAAATATATAACTAATAATAGAACATTAAAACTTGACCTGCTAGTTTCAGATCTAAGTTAAGGTGTAATTCATATTTATTGGTATAATTAGAAGGAGTAAGATTTACCATTAAAAAATAAATAAATAAAATTTGACTTGCTACCCGTCTCAATATAACATAAAAACGAAATAAAATTATCAAATAAATCCAGTCGCTACCGGTCTCAATATCCTAAACAAGCAAAACAAAAATGTGAAATAAAAGTGGACCGGTCTTAATATTAAACAAAATGAAAATTTTAATCCGGTTCATATTAGAAACACGTTTGTTGTGCGACTACCTTTTTATCACGTTTTGAATATAATGTAATACTAGATATATTAATTTGTGCTGTTTATATAAATAACACAAATATGAAAGTTCTAGTTTATTCTAGAAAACTATGAAACCCCTTTCAGTTCGACATTGTTGTTCCATCATAGAAAATGATGAAATCGCAAATAAGGTGAACGTCAAAACTATGTAATCCTAGTGCTCGATATATTACAAATTAATTTAAGGATTTCAGTCTTTCTATTCATTAAAAATGATGAGATAACAAACTAAGTCGACAAGTTAAACCAACAAGAATGCAAAATGCGGTTCGAATATTCCGCTATATTGATAAAAAAAATGTGAAGCTCGTTACAAGAAGGAGAGAGCTGAAAATCGGATGCTTAAACCTTTGGAGGAGTCTAGTATTTATAATTGAATGATGGGGAGAAGAGTGTACGTTGATGGCCTTGGGCAGACGTCGTTGTCGAAAAATATCCACTTGGTCCACCTGACACAATAGGTATTACCTGCAGAGGTCCAGGCAGCATGGCGTAACCCAACCAAGAAGGAAAATGCCACATGAAGAGTATTAAGACAACATCGAAGATCTCAGAAAGCGTAAAAAGGAGGAACGAAAGAATATTACTAGAAGAGGAGTTTCATTTAAATGAGCCGTGGACAGACGTGAAGAGTTAAAGCCAAAAGAGGAGGGAGAATAAACAAAGGAAATGACCAGAAGAAATGAAACAAACGATGACTTTGTTTATCTCCAATCTCCTGATTGGTACGTGAAGAAACATTGATTCTAATCCATGTGGGTTAGAACTAAAGGGGTAGTCTTGACAAGAGGGTTAATCCTTAATCACTTCTAGATCACCAGGCTCGAGGAATCTTGAGGGTTATCTACAGAAATGAACAACATCGTGAAGCTCCTTACAAAAAAGATAGGTGGGGGGTTCTTCTCGTAACCACCCTCTGGCTTGAGAATAAGTATTGTTCTTTCGAAGAGAGAAAACTAGTGTGTATATGTGTGTGTGTTAGGTGTAAAAGAGCTGAGAATCGGATGCTTAAACCTTTGGAGAAGTCTAGTATTTATAGTTGAATGATGGGGGGAAGAGTGTACGCTGATGGGCCTTGGGCAGATGTCGCTGTCGAAAAATATCCACTTGGTCTCCTCTAACACAATAGGTATTACCTGCAGAGGTCCAGGCAGCATGGCGTAACGTGATTGGCTACACATCACCCAAGTGTACCTTTTGTCCAGTCTATCCTCAACCCTTAGTGAAGATCCTGGGGCAACGTACAACTGAATGGTGCCACATGTTCGTCCTTTAGTACTTCTTGTCCCATACACGATTCATTCATTGTGGGGATTTTAATGGTCTGGGCCTGCTACAACCTGATTGGTTGCATGCTACTACCGTGTGTACTATCCGACTCTCATGTGAGTTATCACCATACACACACACACACACACACACACATATATATATATATATATATGCGGATATTCCCTTGCATGAAAACTCTAAGGCTTGCTGAGCTTTGGTGATTAAAACATGGGTTCGGCCATGTTCGCGCATGGTAATGCGCGCTCTTTTGGACCATACCCATTCAAGTCCCCTACCAGTGTTGCTTCCCTAAGAAAGTATAAAGCGGGTGGAAATCTGGACTAGATGAGAGTTTGGGCCTCTGTCGGATTCATAAGTTTGCAAAAGGCGCTTTTAGAAATCGTTCCGGAATTGGTGTTTCCAGCGCATGCATACCGGGAGGGGGCATGCATGAAGAAATGAGCCATTTTGGCGCATGCTTACCGGGAGGGCAGATGCGTGCAGGAATGAGCCATTCTGGCATTCATACACAAATGTAGCAGATGTGCAGGAGTGAGCCATTTTGGCGCATGCGTACCGAAAGGTAGCAAGCATGCAAGAGTGAGCCATTTTGGTGCATGCACACTGATGTGGATAAGGTTGCGGACCTTCTTGGTTGGTGAAGTTAAAGTGACATTTGACGAAAAGGTGAGATGATTGTTGTTTGAAAAAAAAGGAAATATGTTGACATAGTAAGGGATGGCGCTAGCCTCGTAAGCATGTGTTTTAATCTGTGGCAGGCGCGTGACACTCACATGCCCACATTTTTTGTCCTTTCATTTCTCTCTCCTAGCATGTCTTTCGCTCATTGGGCCTCCAGTCACCACTTGCGGGCACGTTTACACATTGCATTAAATGCAATGGGTATAAATACGTCGAGGGAACCCAAGCGATTATCATTTTTCACCTTCTTCTTCATCTTCTCTCCGAAAATCACTAAGATTCATCAAGACCTTTGTCGATATTTACTCTTCATTCTCAAGTTACCTTCCATTCTTAGATACCATGTTACCATATCTTCTTCATTGAGACTAGAGGGCGGTGGCCTCAAAAAAGTCAAAAAATATACCCAACAATTGACAGCTGCGTAGACGTTGATTAAGTGGAAAGAGGAAGAATTTAATCAACTCTGCTGGCAAATGTAATTCCTGGTTAGTTGGGGTGCTGAACCTCCCGACTGGGAAGATCAGTTCGTATGCTAGCTTTTTCAAGGAAGGGAATTTTCATCTGCCCATGACGAAACTTGTCAGAGAAATTTTGCAAAGATATGGAATCCATATCTCTCAAGTGACCGCCGTGGGGATGCCGCACATTACTCACTTCGAATTTGTTTATAGATCTTAGGACTTGGTCCCTATATTCGACATATTCAATGTCTTCGATTACATGGTTGTGAATGTGAGTTTTATTCTTTTAATGTTCAAGGGGAAAAGTGTTGCCTGTTAGGAAGGATCCACGAAGAGTCTTCATGACTTGAAACATAAGTTCTTTTATATTAATGCTAGGGTGATCCCTATCCGGATGCACATGCACACGCCCGAAGGGAAGGTGCATAGAGAGAAACTGATCCCGTTCCAGAACGAGCAATGGTATGAGACTATGACTACTCAAGTGACACCCATGATCCAGTTTGAGGAGAGCGCATTGGTTGCAACTGGGATGAGCACCTTGTGGGGCCCGGAGAACGTGCGCGAAGCGCCAACTTACGAGTATAATAGTCAAGGTATGCTTGTAATTCGTGATATGTCTTGACGATATGTTATTTTTCAATATTTGCTGACACACTATCGTTATTTGAGAATATAGCTTGTTTAATGTGCTGCTTTCGAATGTCGATGGCGAAATGACGACAAAAGATGTCCCAGTTGGTGAACTCCCTTGGTTGGAGCAGTTACATGACTTTTTTTTGCATCCAACGAAGGAGAGTCTGGAAGGGTTTACCTGCTCATGGTACAGGTGCGCATCCCACATCCACTATAAAACATGTGACTGCCTTTACTCCGAATGGTAAGGAAATCCTCACTAGTGAGAAGTCCGTTGCATCCTTTGGTAAACACTTGATTCGTAAATGTCGGTCGGCATATTTTGAAACATTGCCCTTACAAGTCAAAAGAGAAATATATTGACTTGCCAAAGGAAACTAAAAACTGATATGAAAACAAAAGCTTCAAAGGTTAAATTGTCACTAGGACAAAAGGTTAAACTAAGAAAGAAAAAGAAGAAAGAAAGAGAACATCTTGAAAAGATCTTATCTTCTGAATCAGTTTCAACAAGATCATTTTGCTCTTCACAAAGCTTTGAAAAACCAAGTGAAAAGAGTTTTTCAGATAATGAAAAGAAACCTTCTGAAAGCGAGAATTTTCATCAAATGAGTGTGAAACCAAATAAAATTTGATAGGCCAAGGATTCTGGAAATGTATCTTTTGTTCCTTTATAAGATTCATTATTGTGTAGTGACAAAAGAGATTGTCAATGGGTACAAATTACCTATCTGGATGAATTTGGTCAACCCAAGTCCATGATAGACTAGGTTTCAATCACTAACTAAGATGTTGATTGAGTGTAGGACAACCATGGAGGAAATGCTTTTATGAGTAATACGTATGATAGATGCCATATTATGACACCAGATAAGGATGCACCTTACACAATTGATATAAACTTACAAGGAAACACTTATTTTATTAGTACAACTAACTATAAGGTACAAACGTTGTAAACTTAAAAGTACAAAGTTTAATCAAACTATACTTAGCTGTAAATACAAAATTTCCACATGCTTATCTGGATACCTTATTCTACTCGCCACGCATATCTGAGATAAACATCATGCACAAAACTAACAATCATTATCAGTGAAACATGCTTAAAAGACACTGGTAAGTTCATGAATATACACAATTTATAAATCACACTATTTACTCATGACTTGTACCCGCCCATGCCATTATAACCCAACCTCTCCACGTGACTTACATAACCGTACAGCTAATGCCCACTACACCATGCGAGTGTAGTACCGACAAATCCCGCCATAGCGGCACGTATAAGTGACCACAAATATCATGTGTATGCCATGGTCAAGTTATATACATGCGTACAAAATTCATGCCATATTATTACAGTTTAGGACAAGCATGTTCACGGTTGGAAAGCATTCATTAAACTCACCTCTTGCTAGTTGCGTAACAGTTGATAATAGTTGCTAGTATGTTTAGGTACTATTTCAAGGCCCTGACACAATTTACATAATCCCAAGTTAGGTAATGGTACAGCTAAATAGTTATTATCATGGTTGGAAATTGGTTAACCCTATCTTGTTTAAGTATGGGTGATCAATCCAAGCCTAACTAAGACTAGGCTACCCAATACCCGCCCACGACAATAATCCTAGTACCTAATAATTGTTAGTGCATATTGTGTGTGTCCGCCACTTTACGAATATGCTAGATAGAGCGTGTGTTGAATATTGTATAGTTGAGTGAGAGATTCGAACACATGACAGTTTGGAGAGGACGAGTACTCATTCGTACGGACGAGGACTCATCCGCACGGATGAAGACTCGTCCGCACGGATGAGTCATTCGCTCCAAAGAGGTCATTCGTCCCAAATCTCTTGTCTATATATAGGGAGTCATGTGTTCAAAGTTGATAAGTTTTGGAGAACGGCTGAAGAGACCTCAGATTTCTCTCCAGATAGTAAAATGATGTATGCTCTTTTGGTATTAATGGAAGCTTCTACAATCATGTTAATCTAAATGTTATGATGCCGAAATTTCTACCGAACTAGCTTTATCTTATCCAAACTTCTGTCTAAACCGTTGTTCCGGATCCTAACATAGAGTGTGCCAACAGTGAACTCCTGCCCTTCGTATCCGTCGTCATTGGTTTTGGGGTCGTGAGAGGTGGCCCCTATGAGCGTAGACTTGGAGTTCAAACGAAAGTTTGGAAGTAGCGAAAGTTAATCAGCCATGTGACTGTAAAAAAATGAAAAAAAGATGAAACTTGTTCTAGTAATGGCACCAATGAAGAAACACCAGTTCTATTATGTGAGGGATAGAACGCAAGATGGTAGTCTCAACAGGGAGTTAATCCTTAATCACTTCTAACGGTAATGCAATAGTGTGTGTGTGTGTGTTAAGTGTGAGAGTGTGAGAATTTGAATCCTTAAACTTGTGGTAGATTGTTGGTATTTATAGTCGAAGGATTTGGAGAAGGAGATGGGCTAAAGGACCTTGGGTACTGTTTGTCCCGTGTACGACTGTTCATCGTGGGGATTGTCTGGACAGAGCCGGACGCACGTTGATTGGCTACAGGCTGTTGCCATTTGTATTGGTTGTATTTTTGCAAGTTATCATGGCTGCGCTTACGCAAATGGCTTCCGTGCAAGAACCTTAGAGCAAGCTGGGTGTTGTAATTAGGTGTTGGTATGGCCCAGCACGTGCATGGCTTGTGTGGCATTTGGGCCCTACCCCTTCAAAATGCTTTTACGAGTAATAGACAAGATAGAAACACAAATAATCAAATATAATTCTTTTGACTTTGATGAAATATATATTGTAAACAAATTATATGGATTTAATATCCATTTATCAAATATAAAGTTTATTTGTTTACAAACACCTCCTTTAATCCCTTAACTCCTTTCAAGTTCTTGTTCTTTCATCCATACATCCAAGCTCGTTGAATCAATTCATTCTTCAGTAGGAACTCGATTTCCCAGCTTTCTCAAGTGATGACAATGGACACAAGGATTTAAATGTAGGTGTAGAGTATGGACCTTGAAATAAACCCTCAAAAATAACTTTATATGCAGCTTCTGTAAAATGTACTCCATCCCAGTTAACATATGTATGTTCATCACACATAGTGGCATATTCATCTCCACATGGTGCCGTTGAATTGTAATTGAACGGTCCTCCACCTCCACAACATGTTTTCAAAGATTCGTTTATGAATCCTACAAACATGAAACGATCAATAATGTATGCAAGAAGAAAGCAGATCTTATAGTTAAAAATTTATAATTAACATGTCTTACCATATTTGTATGGAAAACGGTAGCTTTGCATGGTAGCGTTGTAGTAATCGGCATATACGATGTTGACATTAGAATGAAGATCTCGAATATGATTAAGTTCCTTCTGCAACAGTTGGTTGTGATATTCAGCCAACTGATTTAACCAAATGAGGCAACTAGTTGTGGGGTCATACTCTTCGTTCTTAGAACTTTGCGTAATTGTCAAAAGATCCGCAGAACATCCTAATGGAAGGACTCCAGGAACAACGAGAGTCTGAGCCCCTGTCCCAATCAACTCCTATAAAAATCACAATTTAAATCTAGGCCTTTATGGTAATATGATTTTCCAATCAGTTTTAAAAGTATATTGTTTGATTTAAGTAGATTCTTACATTGATTGTTGAGACTATTGTTTTCACAACTAAAGGAACAAGTGACTTGATCTCATCGATGGATTTTCCACTGTGCATTAAACAATAGTAATCATTTCCACCAATTTCTCCCACTAGGATCAAAGAGTGTCCAATTTTGTTTCTACAATCTGCTAACCAATTATTATTAATAAGAACTTAGTAAGTGGTAGTTGAATCACAAATATTATAGTACCTGAGGCGACGCCACAAATAGAAGGAAATGATTGTTTAAACCATTTCAACTGAACTTCAAAAGATGCATTTGTCACTAGATTATGAATCCCTTCATCTGCAAGTAGTTGTGAGCTCAATGTGGTACACCCGCAACTGCATAGTTCATACCATGCTCAAACTTCACCACATGGCCACTCCTCACGCATATATGGTGGTATCAATGGCAACCCAAGACTCTCCGCTTCATAAACAAAACAAACAAGTAATATCATATTATGTACTTAGTTGTCCATGGTTTCTATAAGCTTGAAGAAACTGACAACTATTTAGTCTAGAGATAGAAAAGTATAATGTGAAAATATGTATGTATTTCTCAATTAGATTAACAAACTCAACTTATTTGACCACCAACCAACTCAACACAACCAATATGCTATTATTGTTGTAACATTCTTCCTCAAGTTAAACGTCTGTGTGCTTGAAATTAAAATAATGAAAAAAAGATTATTTAGCATGGCTTTTCTGTTGGCCTCTTACTTGTTTGATCAAGTTTTAAAGTCAATGATTATAAATGCATTTAGTAGAATTCAAGTTTAGAGCCTATTATGTATTAGTATTTAGTAGAAGAAAAGTCAATATGTATTATAAATTAGTAACTGATTAACCCACTTTGTTTAAGAAGGTGTAGATCAGGTTAGGGTTATTAAAGAATGATGCATCGACTCAGGTTAAACATTGTAATGGTTCAAGAATTAAATAACTATTGCATAAGGTATAAGTAGTTGAATCAATGTATCGAATATACATGTAGTGAATTAATATTCATGATTGAAGTTTCATGTGTGTTCTTTGTTCTCCACACATTGTGAGTTTATGTATGAGATTGATGTTGTTAAATTCGCTATATTGGTATCAGAGTGTGTTGCGCTCTTGGGAGAAACCCATGGAGAAGGAATCATTCGACTGATCCAAAGTACGTTGTTGAGTGGCAATCGTTATGTGAAAAGATATCAGATTTGAGTAACTTTAAGGAGGCATGTGATCGAGTGATCGAGTGATTCGAAGAATACAATGAACGTCAAGCAGAATGTTCCTCTTCCATCAACAAGGACGGCAAAGACCTGATATTGATGCCCCATGAAGGTTTTGGAAGGGACTTCGAGATGGGTAAGCTCTTGCCTTTGCACGGAGATAACACCAAAGTGCAAAAGTCTTAGTTTTTACGAAAGTAACTACCTTAGGGGAATTGAAAACTCATCGACGGACTAATAGAAACAAGTAATTTAAACCCCTTAAACTATCCAATTAATTAATACTAAATCATAGTGGCATATACTTTCCTTGTTGATTGGGCGGTACCATTATGGTTTAATACCGACCTCGAGTAGCGTTTCCGTTTTGATTCAAAGTGACAAGTTCGGGTGTGTTAGGATTCCGACCTAGATCTCGCACAACATTATGCATTAACACACATAGTTCCCCGTCTGAAAATCGAGCCCTTGTTACCTCATGGTAAGATCTAGTTAACGAAGCACCAAGAGGCATGTTGATCCTAAACACCCTTTTTTTCTATCATTGATTACTACCTTTTTATTTTCCTCTTCATTTTTCTTTTGAGCCATTTTTAAAACCTTTATTTTTAGGTTTGACTAGACGCTAACAAAGACTCGGTACTTAAACTCATTGTATCCTTGGACAACCTCGGTATCTTACCATCACTATATTACGACAACGATGCGTGCATTTGCCCAACATGAAGTCTAGTGTAATAGTATTTTATCATGTTTTTATAAATATTAAAATTTGAACTAGTGCATAAAGCAACTAAAAATAACCATCTTTTTATAAGTACACCACGTCACGCCAAATAACTATCTTTCTATAAGCAAATCACGAGAAGATCTCGGTATCTTATCATCACTATATTAGGAAAAGTCCAAGCTAACGGTCTAGTCTATATATTCATTAATAACATGACTATATATATATATATATATATATATATATATAATAATAAAAATGAGTTTTTATCAAAACTTTTCATACGACTACCATTGTATGAAATGTGGAGGACTGCATACGGAACAAAACTATTGCGTTTTTTTTTCTGATCTCCAGTTTCAATTAAACCCTCCACATGTGGAATCAAAACCCGTAATTCCCAAAGGTATCCTTCGGAATCTAATGGCCCTCGAGTTTCAAGTCTATGTGCTACTAGCCAAGGAGAGGATAGCGATGAATTAGTTAATAAGGAGGTAATATCTGAAGAAAGATACACAAAAAAAAGAAAGACTCAACACAAAAATCGGTCTAAATAACAGGAAAAGGAAGACACAAATAATTCTGTCTGTTCATGTGAAAATGAAAATGAAATCAACGATTACCTTGCAGATTTTGAGAAAAAATCCTATTGTATAGAAGTTTCCGCGGGTCATGTCTTGCCAGACACGCCTCGTGTCTCGATTAATAGTAGCTTAGAAGACGCAACAGGAGAAACCTCATGCTCAGAAGTTACCACGGGTCGTGTCTCACCAAACACAAGCTGTGCCTCAACGCCAAGTGAATGCAAGGAAAGTGTGTTTCAAGTTGAAAGCTAGTCATCGCCCTCAAGAGTAAAAGGGAAGATAAAGTAAGTATTTCTCGTTAATCAAAGTGGAACATATCACTTCTTCTTCTTCTCAAAATATAGAAGATATTCCATTTCATGCTAGATTTTAAAAAGAAATTTTTACCCATAGAAAAACTGAAGAAATCCCACATTTGGTTTTAGATAAAGGACAATCTTCTATCTTAAACAATTGTCTTGATAATAATACAATCAAAACTTGCTCAATGTTATGTTGAAAATATTTTTATCTATGACGTTTATATATTATGTGTAAGTTTAATTCCATATTAAATCTTTAAAAGAATGGGGGCGTATGACTATATTCCTCTTCAACTTCCAATCTACCTTTGAGATCGCACCATCCATTATTCAAAGGGAATCGTAGAAGACATCTTGGTACAAATCAATAGTGTAGTTATTATTGACTTTGCCATTCTTGATGATACACCCTTCATTCTTGGACGACTAGTATTTGAGCTCTATCACAAAAAAGATAATAAAACAATAGCAAAAATAAATAAAAGTATGAAATACCCTCAAATTGACAATGATATTTCTATTCCTCGTGAAGAAGCTCTTTCTTTCTCCGGAAATAAAAGATATAAATGATGAAGTTTATGAGGAAGCAGTATCCTTAGTCCAAGAAGAACCGCCCGGAACGATGGATATAACCAAAGTAAGGGACAAACCAAAAACTCGTGCCTCCATTGAGGAACCACCACTTATTGAACTAAAGGAACTTCCTAGCAGTTTGGAATATGATTTATTCGGAGCGAATTCCAAACTCCTAGTCGTAATTTCATCTCATCTATCCAAGGAAGAAAGGAGAAAATGTTCGAGAGAATCAGGAAGCACAAAAAAGCAATCGCCTGGAAGCTCATGGATATCAAAAGAGTCAACCCCGCGGTTTACTCAGACAAGATTCTCATGGAGGAAGTATACAAGCATGTGATACAACCACAAAGGAGGGTGAACCCAAATATCCAAGATGTGGTGAAGAAAGAAGACATTAGAGTACTTGATGCAGGACTGATTTATCGTATCTTCAATAGCCCTTGGGTCAGTGCAGTTCAAGTAGTTCCCAAAGGGTTAAATGATTGTCATTACCAACGAGAAACGCGCTTATACCATCTCGGATTGTCACAGGGTAGAGAGTTTGCATTGATTATCGCAAACTCAACGATGCCACTAGGAAGGATCATTTTCCCCTTCCTTCATTAACCAAATGCTCGAACGTCTCTCTGGTTACATGTACTTCTGTTTTTTTGAATGGATTCTCTAGATACTTCCAAATTCCCATTGCCCCAAAGGATTAGGATAAGATCACTTTCACGTGTCTCTATTGGACATTCGCATATCGGTGCACGCTTTTGAAGATCACTTTCACGTGTCTCTATTGGACATTCGCATATCGGTGCACGCTTTTTAGGCTCTGTAATGCCCCCACTACTTTCCAACGATGCATGGTCACTATTTTCCACGACATGATAGAAAAATCCATGGAAGTCATCATGGATGTTTTTTTAGTTTTGGGGAACACATTCGACCATTGCTTAGCTAACTTAGAAAGAATGCTAGCTCATTGCGAAGAAGCAAACCTGACATTAAATTGGGAAAAATGTCACTTCGTGGTACATGAGGGGTCGTGCTTGGTCAAAAAATCTCCCAACTAGGAATAAAGGTTCATCGCGCTAAAATCGACACCATTTCCAAATTACCCCCATCATCCTTAGTCAGGGCAATTGAAGTTTCTTGGGTCGTGCAAAGTTCTACAGATGATTCATCAAGGGTTTCTAAAAAGTCTCTAGACCTCTAGCCAAACTACTCGAAAAACGAATGCATGAAAACATTTCTTTTGTTAAAGGAGAAGTTGGTTAACGATCCCATCATGATTGCTCCTAATTGGATACTCCTGTTTGAGATTATGTGCGATGCCAGCGACTGCGTTGTGGGAGCAGTTCTCGGATAAAGGAAGGAAAAGCACCTTCATCCCATATACTACGCCAGCAAAACTTTAAATGATGCTCAAGAGAACTACACTAATATGGAGAAAGAGCTACTTGTTGTGGCATTTGCGCTTGACACATTCCGATCCTACCCTCGTTCTGTAAAAAAAACTACCGTCTACACCGATCATGCTGTCATCTACTATCAGTTTATAATACAGGGTGCAAAACCACGTCTTATTTGATGGATCCTTCTTTTTCAAGAGTTTGACATTGAAATCCATATGCAAAAAGGTTCCTATGGTTAGAGCCTTCATTTATAAACAAGCAGTCACGAGTTAGAAGATTCTGCTAGTTGATATATTTTTTTTAATTCAATATACCTTGCGGAGGGAATGCTAACTAGACTCTTAAATCAAAAGGTAATTTGAAACTCTAAAGTTAATTTATAAGACTATATGTCTCTTCAACGTTGTTATACCAGGCAATGTGAGAGTGAACACCATTTTTTGAATTCTATCAAACAAATTTTCTACCATCTCAAGCTAGCAAATTTTAAGTTCCTTATTCTTCATAATTTCCTAGCTAATGCATGATTTATTAATCGGTCCAGTTCACATTCGAAGTGGCCAATGGCATTTTTGTCACACCCCGACCCGCAGCGGAATAAGAGTCGGGGCATAATTGGGTTATCACCAAAGCTCATGACATTTACTAATATGTTTCATATTTAATAAAGTCAAAGTTACATTTCCAAATATCCAAACATGTTCATTCAATACAAAGAAAATAAACCAAACATAACAATCCCATCTCTAAATCGTTTTATTCTTCTAGTCCAAGTCCTATGTGTTCCTAGCTACTGCTGGTTCACCTGTATCATGTGTAAAATGGGGGTTTTTGGGTCAACATAAGTTGGCGAGTGAACCTTATTAGATAAACATTTATTAATGAATTAATTGTTAGTTTATCAATGAAAATTTGTGCATAATCACAGATGAGCAAATGTAAATAATCAAGCAATGGCAAATAGCAGTCACAACTATAACATACAATAACATATGACAGCATACATGAACATACCAACATCATACTGTAAATAACATAAATGAAACTGTGCGATCAAGGCTCAATCAAACGGAGCCGATCGTATTGCATGTACTGAAAATGAAAATGTCTGTGCGATCAAGGCTCAATCAAACGGAGCCGATCGTATGTGGGCACGCCAGGTTCAACCTCATAATGAAATGGGGAACATGCTCAACGCTCATAATGTAATGGGGAGCGGCGGCCTATGAAATTGCATGTACTGAAAATAATAAACTTGCATCCAACAATAACTACACAACAGGAACAAACTGAATACACTAGGTCATGATATGATGTATGCACAATGGTTTAAGTATAATATATATATCACGACACATGATACACCCCAAAACGTGATTAAAACGGGGAATTTGTAAAGATTCACTCACATTGGGTGCGTTGGATTAGAGATGGTGAGATGCGCACGAATTAGATGAGCGGAACAACGAGAAATACTAACCTAAATAATTACGGAAAAATATATTAAATGAGTTGATTTTATTAAGGATTTTAATGAAATTTTTAGATATATTTTTGTGAGTTTAAGGCTATTTTCTATCTTTAAAAATGTTATTTTTAAGTATTTTTAATTGATTTTTAAATTAAATTAAATAAATAAAAATATAAAAAAAAATTGTTTATTTTGCGTTGACCGTTGACCGTTGACCTGTTGACTTGTTGACCGGTTCGGTCAGGACATGGTTTGCGCTGGGTGAGGCTCGAACCCGAGACCTCCCGTACGCGTGCACGCAGCTCTACCAACTGAGCTACGTGTCTAACCTGAAATAATCTTGTTTTTAATTATATTTATACACTTATTCAGTTTAACCGAAATCCTTTTTAATTTCAAAAACATTTATTTCAACGGACCGGTGTTAGTGACGGGTTTCGAACGCGCGACGTATGGCTAAATGTTGCACACAGTCCACCGCTGGACTGTGTGTCTAACCTGGTTATTATCTCGGTTTTTATTATACTTAACAACTAACTGAGTTAACCCGGTTTAGTTTTTAATCAAAAAGGCATTTTATTACACAAGGAGTGCGTGTAGCAGGGATTGAACTCGGGACGTGTATGTTTTTTTTTGTTTGCACACAGTCCACCGCTGGACTGTGTGTCTAACCCGTTTATAATTCCGATTTTAATTAATCTTATGTCATCTCTGAACTCGTCTTCTTCATTACAAACACAGACATCAATCAAAACAACTGATACGCGATTAATTTAGTTAATGAACATGATGACCAATTTGAATGTATTGAACCGAAAAGTTTGGGGAAAGAAATTACCGAACAGATCGTCTTCTTCAGAGAATCCGGCGAAGCTCGTCGGCTCTGTTTTTGGAACCTTCGGCTGTGAGAATCAATTAACATGTTTAAGGGATTAGATGTGAAATTGAACTAATGAGTATTGATTATCAGCACGTTGGAATGAGCATACCGGTAATCAGTGAGTTTCCGACAATTCCAGAAGTTTTCCGGTGAAAACAGAAAGTCCAGTAATGTCGTCTGTGGTTGATTATGAGCGATGGGTTAATGTTAGTAAGGTTCTAACAATTGATTGAAACAGTAAAGTAGAGGTATTTTACCGGTTTGAGTTGAATACGGTTTTCCGGCGACTTTTGCAGAAAATTCCGGCTAGCTGATTTAGGCGTTCTGATGGTCCGAAAATGCGACGAAAATGAAATGGAGTATTGGTATGATATTTCTGAGTCGCGAGAGTGGTCTGAAGTTGAAGAACTCTGGACTTGATGATTTTTCGGTTTTAAAAACCGATAATGATGAGGCTTTATGTTTAATCAATTCCGATTTGATTAAAAACCGTCGGTGCATCGGTTATAAACTGAATGTGCGAATAAACAAACGAATTGACGATTGGTTTGCCGATTACCGTTTCTCAGATGGCGCAACCGGTTTTAACTGGGTTTGTGTATAAATTTCATTTGTGTTCCTAGAGATAACAGAAAACACAATGTGGCGGAGTGGTCTTGTGAGTGTGTGTTAAGTCGCTGAAGTTGATTTCTGGCTGACCCGGGTTCGAGTCCCGGCAGCATCATATTTTTATTTATTTATTTTGTTTTAACCTTTTATCAAATATACTTTTTATAGTTTAGTTTATCTATTAATTATGTATCATTTTTAGCCAAAATAATCATAAATATTCAACGTGATTTTTATAACTTGATATTCGGTTACAAAACGGAGCGGGTTTTGAAAACCCGATTTTTACAAATGTTACAATTTTTTAGTATAAGTTTTTTTTTTTACATGTGGTCAAATTAGATTGTCAATTTAGATATATTTTCAACTTCGAAATACACGATCAACCGCAAACCCAATGATAGTAAATAAATAGGCAAGCTTCTTATATATCTATTTTGATGTATTTTTGTTAGAAATTTGACCGACCCAACCCTAAAATGTTAACGTTTGTGACACTAAAAGGTAAACCCATAAGAAAAATATCATGGATCCACCGTTGTTCATAAATATTGACTTTGTTAATATTTACCATGTATGCACAAACAATATAATAAACCGCTGTGATTAAGCCCTTAGCCGCTACCATATCGTTATTTGTATATGATAAAATTTAACAGGTCAGCATAAGTTACCTAGAAAGTCGATGATTAATCGGCCATCGGAGAAACTTCCGGTGGGTTTGTGGAAGAAGGTTTGGCCGTAAGGAAGGAACATACTTGGAAACGATTGGTTGGTGATGATACCCAAATGTTTAATGTTGCCAGTGTCAGAAAGGGAGTCACCGAAATTGATAATGGATGTATAACATCCATTAGCATACAGATTAACACTCCACAACATCACCAATAAACCTGCAAGACACCGGGAGTTTGAACAATTCTCCATTGGATTGGATATAATTATTATCATTGCTCACTAATAGTATAAATAAATAAATAACGAAGATGTGCTAAATCATTGCTGCATAAAATATTGTTTACGTTTGGTCTTTGGGCCCAGATAACCTTATAAAATGTTATAAACATCTTTTAGATTAGAGAGATTATGTTCTAATAAATACTAATGGTTTTTTGCTTTTGTATACATGACTGCAAACTAAACGTTGCTAAAGTGTTTAATCTCAACTAAATTTTTGTACCCTTAATATTATAGTAAAAAGCACTAGAAGAACAAATGCGTCGATCTAATGCCAGGGGTTTTTCATCGCGTATAGGAAGATGTAATCCTTGGCACCAGTCTCTCCTATTAGGATCAAAGAACGTCTAATTAAGTTTCTACCAATTACCAACCAATCAATATATCTATGAGAACTTACTAAATGCTTGTCGAATATAAAATATTGCGTTACATGAATATAAAATATTTCTTAGCTAACAACTCCTTAAAGTCAGGGCACTCCTTTTGTTTATGTCCTGTCTTTTTACAGAACTTGCAATAAGGCTTACCTAAAGAGTTCCTTCCTTGGATTAGTCTTTTGGACTTTGTAAGCTTCCTTCCTTAAATAGTTGTTCTTCCTCTTCTTGGAATTTGCAATAGATAGATAAGCAACATAAGCAGTTCTGTCCATCTTCATATGCTCTTACTCCTGCACGCACATGGCAATCAGCTCACTCATCATCCATTTGTCCTTCTGCGTGCTGTAATTAATCTTGAATGCTTCATAGGATGATGCAAGAGATGTCATGATAAAGTGCACAAGAAAACCATCATTGATCTCCATGTCTAATCCCTTTAGCTTATGAGGCATGTCGTTCATGATCATGATGTGCTCATGAATGTTGCTCCCCCATCATATATAGTAGTCACAAGCTTGAGAATCAAAGTACTAGTGTGAACCTTAGACGTCCCTTTGAATTTCTCCTCCACAAAAGCCAAGTAGCTTTTAGCATCATTAGAGTCTGGAATGGCTCATCTGATTGCATTACTGATGGAATTCTTCATAAACATAAAAGACATGTGATTGCACCTAATCCACTTGTCAAAAACTATTTGTTCTTGAGGTGTGGGTGTAGGAGTAAGTGTTGTAGGTAGTTCCTCAGTTAAGCATAGTCGACGTCTAACAAAGCCAGAGTAAGCATGAGTTTGTCTTTCCAAGCAGCAAAGATATCACCAGTCAATAGTGGAATGCCACAGTTAGGAGCTACAAAGTGGAAATTTAGATGGGAGAATTAAGATACTTAACTAGAAGTCTTAAAGTGATCTAAGAGCATGTTATACTAAGGCAGGCATAGGTTATGAACATTATAATTATGAATCTGTGATATTGTAACAACCGGTACTTTTCGATCATAATTAAGCGCATAACAAACATTAATACAATAATACATAGCGTACTTTGACATAAGTTAACTTAATTTGGCCTTGGGAAAGCCTAGGAGCGTCTACTTGATTCACGTTACGCGATTTAGCGATATTCGAGAATTTTAGTGCGCGTTTGAACTTTAAGGGAATTGACACCAAAAAAATACTGACAATGCTTAAAAACACAAATTTTTGTGTATATTTACCATATATTGCAAATTATTTGGATTGCTGAACATCACGGAGCACGAACGCGGAAGTTACGCGAAAACTAGAGCGTATCGGCAATCAATCACGAAACGGAAGCACCGGACTCGAACTACGTCTAAATATTAATATATTATGACGTATTTAACTTCGCTTTCGAAATTTAATGCTCACAGTTGAAACCGGATTGAAAAATGGGAAGAAACAACGACCGTAGTGATTTACGCAATTCTTACGCTACCGACAAACGAACACGTCAAACACCGACCTCCGACATAATTTTAAGTATTTTGAACACTAAATAAACATGTTACGATGTTTCACGAGGTTCGGGAATAAAATCAGGCCGTAGAGATGTGTTTGGGCCGCACGAAGACTACACACGGGTTATCGGGCTTTAGGCCCAACCCACTCCACAAACCCTAACTATTTAACCCTTCTTTCTCTCATCTCTTCCATATGAAACCCTAGCCCTCCCAAGAGAATCCCCTGCCCTCTCTCCCTTAGTCCGGTTGCCGGACTCCGGCGATGGTTCCGGTCGGTTCCGGCCGTTCTTCCGGCGACACACACACCACACAACACCCCTCTCTTGTAGCCTCACTCACACGCATAAATCGGTTAGAGAGAGACAAAGAGACTGTAGAGAGAGAAGGCGGCAAGAGAGAGAGACATATTGGAGAGAAAGGGACCAGTAGAGAGGGAGAACGATGAGAGAGAAAGACGACTGAGAGGAGGAGCGTCGTGGCGGCGACGCCGTTGTTCGGTCCAGGTGTGACGGTGGACAAGTGGCAGTGTAGCGGCGGCGGGAACTGACGGCAAAGCCGTTCTTGGCCACACTTAACGACGGCGATGATAGTGGTGGTGACAGTAGCGACACCGCAGCCGGCGATGGCAGTGGTGGTGAACGGTTTGGGTGGCCCGGGTCTTGGGAATCATACAACCATATCCTACGAGGCTACAACGTGTGATAATTTTATACCAACATTTGTCTACGTACACGCACGACCAATCGAGACAACTAACACGACTGTATAAATATATTTATATTTATATATAAATATATAATCTAAACCTTTTGGAAACGAAGTGTTCCCAATGCATAGTATTTATCAACAATAATAAACGGAACCTAACAAGTATAATTCATTCTTTTCCATTACGTTAACAATTTACCGTCGAATCGTTCGGCTAGCGATTCGGTAGAGCTCGGCGACACGTAGTTTAGCTACGTTTTTTAGTAGAATCTTATAAGCTTATTCCTTGATAGGAACGCTATAGATTGCATGCTAGCGAGTCACATTTTGGAAACGACATTATAGAATCATATTATGCTAGCTTTGCACAAGGATATCAAGGTGAGTTCATAACCCCCACTTTCTACTGTTTTACATTTTTATAAATGTTTTCGGGGTGGAAAGACATGCAAGTTTTGCAAAAGTGCACAAGATTTCGATGAACGAAAAACTATACGTTTCTAAACCATGATACGAATGAACTTCAACAAACTTAAATGGTTTTACAAAAGGTTATTGCTAAATATACCGGTTTACGAAACGCACACGTATTTACGAAACGTGCATGAGTTACATACATTTTAAGGACGAGATTTTCCTAGTGACAACGGGAACAAGAGGGCTAGGCCCGTACATGCAACACACGAGATGCAAGGATATATATATATATTTGACGGAATATATATATGGACATCATACATCAAAAATGCATCTTGGTTGACATCATACACCGAAAATACAACTCAGCCGTGAGTTCATGTCCCCCTTTTCATCTTAAATGTTTTACTGTTTTACAACTATCCGGGGGAAATACATGTCTATGGTATGATAAGCTAGGGAATGAAATAACTAGATCATGTGCGAATAGGGTGAACTTAAGCACCATTAATCTTGTTTAAGACCACGGTACAAAGGTTAGATCTAGCGGGTGTTGGCGAGCCACACTCTTGGTCATGGACCCACACGGAAGAGTGTATTTGTTGTCCCAGTCGAGGTTAATCGATGAAAATCGTCTAGGTTTGGATGCTTCCTATGTCTTCACATATATTAATGTTCTTGCAAAACATTAATGATCACGATTTCATAGACGCTTTACATACCGATTTTGATATAAATACATCTTACAGTTACAGAACTTTTGCATACCGGAGTTTATACAAATACAAAGTTTTCAATCAATACGTTGAGAAAAATGGTTTTATTACGCTTTCTCAACAACATTTAAACCGGTTACCAAAAAGATTTATTTAAAATCTTTTCGAACAAACTATGAACTCGCCAACTTTATGTTGATTTTTCGCATGTTTTCTTTCTCAGGTTACATTTTTAAACTATGGCACAGTTGGTATAGGAGAACCCATGGAGATTCGAGTGTGACAATTATAGCGGGCGTTCACTTTTTAGAAGTCTTAGCATTTCAAACACTTCCGCTGTGCAATGAAGATACCAGTCAGATCACACCCAACTCGGATGACTTTATCGGGGTGTGACAGATATGTCTATTACAAACATAAAATTAATAGACTAAGTTAATTTGAAAATTCTACTTAAATGAAGATAAATCACCTTTGGGTAGAAGTGAAATCATTTAAGTATGTATGCAAAATAATTGTGACAGATTACATTTAGGCAAAAGTGTGACAATTACCTTAGTTACGCACGGCTAAATATGCAAGACATGGATGAATGAAATCACCTTTGAGCATAAGTGAGACATTCATGTTTGTAAGACATAAATAACATAGCTTGTCATTATACTTGAACAATAAGATAGATCTTTTAGCGCGGATCGAACTCAGCGGTGAGTCTGCTGGGTGGGTGTGGGGCAGAGCCCCGACCTAACTTTTAGCTCACAATAATAGATCATGAGACATAGAGTTTTGAAAAAACTGATGATTTCGAGTCTACACGAGTTTTCGAGTCTTATTGAGATTTCGATATCATGAGATCTTAAGTTCACTTGAGATTTCGATTTGTTATGAGATCTCGAGTTGACTTGAGATCTCGAATAGTTATGAAATTTCGAGTTCCCTATGGATTTCGAGTTCCTTATGAGATTTCAATTTATCCATAGATTTCGAGTTCCTTATGATATTTCGAGATCTCCTGTATTTTTAAGTCAACTGATGATGTCTCAAAAACTAATGAGATTTTTAGTTAACTTGGCGATTTTGAATTCTAATGAGATTTCGAATTTTATTATAATTTCGAGTTCTCTTTGAATTCGACTTCTTATGTGATTTCGAGTCTGTTAATGAAATCTCGAAAATCTATCTCTATCTCTTATGAAATTGTGATAAGATTGGAATTTGAATAGTAATGGATTATGGTATATCTTGTTTCCAATTTTAAATGACGTGGTATATTTATCCAATGATTTCCAAATATTATATCTAATATTACATTAGATTTTTCAAAACCTTAATATATAAAAGTTAATCAAATTTTCGGAAAACACATGTTAATCCAAAATTCATTGCAAAATAAAGGAATATATTCGAATTTTATCAAGAACTATATGAACCCTAATTTAATAAAACAGTTCCTCGAATTGAAATCTGGAAAAAAATTAATACACTTATGCAGATTTCGAAAATTACGGTTAGTTATGATATTATCCATTAGAACTCAAAACCTGTGAAAGTTAAACAAACGAATTTTAAGTTTTTGCTTTTATCAGTTTTTCGGCAAAAGTTTATTTTCCAGATTTTTATTCTAGATTCAGGAAACAAACATAACTAATTAAGCAACATATGCTCTCATACCACATGTTAATCAATTTTGTTAATATATAATGAAAAATATGTGAATAATACTTGTTAAAGTAGACATAGAAATAGATAATTCAGTGATTGATACAGTCATTGATGTAGACATGATAGTCAGCTTGATCTGGTTCTTGTTTAGAATGTATGTTACTGATGGTGATTCGTGAATTCACAAAGGTTATGAATTCGTGATTAGTGGAGAGAGAGGAGGTCAAAAGTTATATGATGTTATGATTTGTCTAACCTAAAACACTCTCTAATAATCTCCTTAAATACATCCAAGGGGCCCATCAACAATTACCAACTAATATTTGATAAGGTTTTAATATATTTTGATCAATATTATATAAATGACAATGATGACTACTAAATTAAATACATATATAATCTTACATTCCCTAGTCAGATTTGAGAGTATTCGGCCTAGGTGGAGAGTACTCGGGAGCATTTGGTCTATATAAAGAGTACTTGGGCCTCGACAGTCTACCTTGTAACGAGTACTCGACCTTCAAGACCTAGCTTTACAGCCATGAGACTACCTTATAACCAAACGTCTTTAGTACACATTTATGCGAGATTGTAAGATCTAAAATCATGTTTGCACTTTGAAAGAAGTAACATATTCACCGGATAACTTTGGATACCACTTGTTCTATAGCGTATCCTTAAACGTAAAGGAATTACTCTTGTAAAACCCTTTAAAACCTCCACCAACATATCGGACCCTACCAGAGGTTTTACCCGTGAATAAACCCACCCACCCAACCTTACCTTACCTTCTCTACATCTTAACATCCATCGTTGCTCTCTGAAACTCTGTTCCTAATGACAGTAATAACACTACCATATCCCCAATTAGGTTTCACTCGTTTCGAAAAAAATGCAGATTATCACACCCCAAGAGTACATTTCACAGTTAGGTTACACCCGTTTCACACAAGCCTTTTTAATGGTACCAAAAAACCCACAAGAATCGGAAAAATTGCTATGGTGAATACAAATTCCAGTATAGTAATTGACAAAGAACAAGAATTCAAACCTTCGTTTGAGGAGTATTTGAAAACCATGGAGACCGTTAAAAGCCGCAGAGAAAAGCGTAAAACTTTAATAGAAGCACCACCGGTACGTGAAATTGAGGAAGAAAGTGGTCACTCGAGTGGTCTTGAAGAGGGAATTGATGTGCAGAAAGTGGGAAGTGTGAAGGAAGATGAAGGTAACAAGTTATTGGTTAGATAGAAATTGGACCCTCAAGATGTTCGACGAAATGCCAACAAGGATGTTGGGTTAGATGAACAGAGGTTTAATATGCCAAATTCGAAGGAAGATGAAGTGGTGAAGAAATGGACCCGAAAGGAACCGGGTTCGGGTTCTAAAGAACCCCAACTGGATACAACTAAGTTTCAAGAACAGAGGTTTAATATGAAAGGGTTGTGCCAGATTTAAAGCAAGATGAAGTTATGAAGAAATGGACTCGAAAGAAACCGGATGCTAAAGGAGCCAAAATGGATACTAAGTTTCAAGAACATGGATTTAGGGGTTCTGAAATAAGTTCCATTTCAAGTAAACGTTTTGTGATGGATAAAGAAAGAGTTTCCCATGTGAAGAAACCTATTCGGAAAAGTGAGCATGATGGTTATGGTGATGTGGGGATAGAAAGAGCTGCCTTTAAATCACTAGAGGAATTTCCAGATGTTTGCGATCAGCCGAGGGTCTCGCGAGTAGATATGGAGGAAAGAATCCAGAAGTTAGCAAAGTGGTAAGTTAAGAATGCTGGCTTATGATAGTTACTAATATATGGGGGAGGGGGGGGGGGGGGGTGGCGTTTGGCAAGCATTTCAAAAGTAATTATAGGATTATTGTTTGTGTCTACTGAAACTGGTTCTAATTATATTAGGAGTAGCTAAAATGAAAATGATTAGGATTATCTAATTATTTACGGTCATTCTATATGTAAATCGTTAAATAGTAATATAGTATGTATTTACCAAGCCAAACACTCAAAGAACTGATTAATTAATTATAAAACTTTAAACAACAGAATCTCATTCAAACAGTATCTAGCACAACCCATTTTGTTAAAGTTGATTTTTTTAATGGCAAATTTCTTTTAATCCCTATCGTCTGTCAGGCTTTAACCCAAGATCTCCCCTCCCAAACCTGGGTGTGAAAAGCTTTGCCTATGGCCCACCACCTCATTGGTTTGTTAAAGCTGATGATCTTATTCTAATTTCTATACTCATATAATCACTTTAAAATGTAATGCCAAACACCCCTATAATGTTTTGTATTGGTTGATTATTTGCTTTACAGTAATGATTCAAACAAATACATTTCAATAATCCTTCATGCACCTTTGTCTGGTCAGTTTAAATGGTGATCATTTGTTATTTATACAGTTTAAATGGTGCATCCATCGATGCTCCCGAATGGAATTTCTCTAAGATGATGAGAAGTGCAAAAATCAGATTTGCAGATTTTTCAATAATAAGACTTATACAGATCTTAGGAAATTGTGGCAATTGGAGGCAGGTGCTTCAAGTCATTGAGTGGATGCAATCACGAGAACGCTTTTAAGTCTAACAGAATAAGGTTTGACATTTTGTGCATATCTGAGATGTTAATATATGTTCATTTCACATGTTGGCCACAAAGGCATTAGACCTTGAAACATTACGATGTTAATATATGTTCATTGTGTTTGCAATTTAGAAATATTTACACAGCTGCACTTGATGCCCTTGGGAAGGCAAGGAGACCTGTTGAAGCACTGAACGTGTTTCACACAATGCAGGTATCGCTTTGCTTTTAGAGAATCTAATACAGGTGGCAAAATGGGCGGGTTGGGTAACAAATCAAAATGGGCCGGGTTGACCAGAAACCCTTTCGTTCTTAAAAAAGTTTATACCTATTATTTTTGGCTTTAAAAGCAGACTTCAAATAATTTTCGACTCGTTTGACTTTGACCCATATGACAAGTTTTCAATTTAGGTAGACTTTTTACAGCACACATTTTATTTAAAACACAAAGCTAACCGACCATTCATTTCTGTATTTGTTTCTAATGTTTTGCAGCAACAAATGGCTTCGTATCCAGATCGTGTAGCTTATTATTGTATTGCAATCACCCTTGGACAAGCGGGTCATATGAGGGAACTATTCCATGTGATCGATACCATGAGATCCCCTCCCAAAAAGAAACTAGCTACCGGTGTTCTTCAAAAGTGGGACCCACGACTCGAGCCAGATATAACAGTCTATAATGCTGTGAGTGTTTGTATCTCTCGTGTGTTCCATTGAACGTTTAGTTTTGAGTAAAATGCCATTTTCGTCCCTGAGGTTTGGCCAGTTTTGCTACCTTCTCCGAAGATTTCTTTTTCCACATCCATATCCAAAAGGTTTGAAATCTTGCCAAATTCATCTGGCTCGTTAACTCTATTTATTTTTCTTGGTTAACTTAGGGGTATTTGCGTCCTTTTTGTTAAAGTGAAAAAGACCGAATTGCCCTTTAAGTTAGCAAAAAAGACGGAAATACCTCTGACTTAACAGAGAAAATGGATAGAGTTAACGAGCCGGATGAAAATGGCAAGATTTCAAACCTTTTGGATCTAGATGCGGAAAAACAAACCTTTGGACGAAAGTCGCAAAACTGGCCAAACCTCTGGGACGAAAATGGCATTTTAGTTGTTAATTTTTTTTTCACATTCTAACCATCCATGTATCAGTTTTTGTAAGAAGCCATAGCTGAGTACTAGTCTCATAATAATCAAATTTGGAGAAGTAGCTAAAAGTAAGTATTTTTGTAAACATGTGTTTGTAGGTGCTAAATGCATGTGTACGCCAAAAAAATCTTGAAGGTGCGTTTTGGGTATTGCAGCAGCTAAAGCAACAGGGTCAACAACCTAATAGCATAACATATGGACTTGTAATGGAGGTATTGCTATAATTTCTTGTCCACACACACATATATTAATATATATAGATGTGAGATCAATACATAACCATTTCTAGAGTACTGTACACGGATGGTCCTTGTGGTTTACCAAAACTTTGAATTTAGTCCCTAGCTTTCCAAAAGTACATGGATGGTCGGTGGTTTGCACTTTGTAACCCATTTAGTCCCCAACTTTGCCAAAAGTACATGGATGGTCCCTGTGGTTTGTACTTTGTAACGCATTTAGCGCCTAACTTGGACCTGCCGAAACCTTTAGATTTGTTGGCTGGGGACTAAATGCATTACGAAGTGCAAACCACAGGGACCATCCGTTAATCCAAAATTTTGGTAAACCACATGGACCGGACTTTACTCCCGCTTTTAAGTAGAGAGCTACGAGAACTGCATAACAACTTGTACGTAGTGTTGTCCAGAATACAGTGAAAGAAATAGAGGCGGTTATGCGGTTATATAACTGTCTTAATTATCACAGTTAAATCAATAGGTACATGTGTTTATGCGGTCTCACCGTTCTCCACTTGAAATTGGTTATTGTATTGAACCTCTATGTGTGTGTGTACATATATTATATTTTCGTGTTTTTTGGGTGCAGGTAATGCTGGCATGTGAAAAGTATAATCTGGTACACGAGTTTTTCAAAAAGATGCGGAAATCATTTATTCCAAATTCTCTAACTTATAAAGGTAAGTCGCCGGAGGTTCTTCATCATTATTCCATGTTGCATGACTTTATAATTAATTTTAAATTTCTTTTTGTAGTTCTTGTGAATACATTATGGAAAGAAGGCAAAGTTGATGAGGCCATTTCAACCGTTAAAGAAATGAAAAAAACGGGGAATAATTGGCTCTGCGGCCCTTTATTATGACCTTGCTAGATGCCTTTGCAGTGCAGGAAGATGTGAGGAAGCTATTGTGCAAGTAAGCCGCTATTTACAATTTTTATTCTTGAAGTAATGACGTTATTTGATTTTTTTATTTAGAAACAATTTCATATATATTCTTTTAAAAGTTTAAAATCCTTTCAAAACACTGAAAATATCGTATTTACACATTTCATAGTAAATATAATAAGGAGTGGGTTATTGTACAATAGTCCCTTAACGTGTGTCGGTACGCAAGTAAATTACACATGTTCATTTTAAAATACGCACGTTATAATACATTATTACACACGTTATTTGCATAATTACGCATGGGTTGGGTTAACCCTAATTACGCACGTTATTGCATAATTACGCATGTTGTTTCGGTGGTCGCGCACCGTTGCACGTTAAGAGCCTTTTGTATTTTAGACTTTCACTATCAGTCACATATAATAGTCTTTTGGATAAACGAAAAGAGCATCATGTGCTGAGATTATTCATCCATATCGCTGTTTTCCTCTTTGTTAATTCAACAAAATATACAAGTTTTGTATATTTTATTTATGGAATTGAGACCTGATATATTCCAAAATTATGTTCGTTAAAATATTATAAAAAAGGAAGAATAATGATATTAAGTGTTTTTTATGAGTGACTTTTTAGAAATTTTAAATATTTAATGTGGTTGGATGGTTTGAATGGTAAAAATATGTCAAATATTTATCAGTTACATATTAAATGGTTAATATAGTTGAAACAAAATGTTTTAAAAATAAACTTGACAAATTCATAAATGTCACATCAAAGTCTATTTTTTAAAGATTTTGATGACCGTATGTGTTAAGAGATGGCATGATATTTTATTCAACTTGTATAGTACATTTGTATTGTTCAACCCGTGCAATACACAGGTCTTTTAGATACATAATTTCTTTCTGTTACTAAGTAGTGTGGAATACATGAGATTCTAACCTGGTAGTATAATATTATTGTTCCACAATATTTATCATTTGCATTTTGTGATTCCATAGATTGAAAAGGTATGTAAGGTGGCAAATAAACCTCTGGTGGTGACGTATACTGGTTTGATTCAAGCTAGTTTGGACTCTGGAAAAATCGAGAGTGGAACCTACATATTCAAACATATGCATAAGTTTTGTTCCCCGAATTTAGTTACATATAATATTATGCTCAAAGGGTACCTCGATCACCATATGTTTGAAGAAGCTAAACAGTTGTTCTATAAATTATTGGAGAACGGGAATCATGTTACAAGTAAAGTTGATTCCAGGCACATGGTATTACCAGATATTCATACATTTAATTTGATGTTAGATGCTTGTTTGGTGAATCGAAAATGGGATGATCTTGAATTTGTCTACATGAAAATGCTGCAACACGGATACTACTTTAATGCAAAACGTCATTCCCATATGATACTTGAAGCTTGCAAAGCTGGAAAGGTATTTTCTTTAACTCAACTGCATGTTTTCTTTTTATATAAATTTCAATCATTGGATGCTGAAAATGAAGGTCATATAAGCTTTTTTCATAGCATACTAACAAAAAGTTATTTTGCTAAATAATACGTGGATAGTTTGACTTTTGAGGTCAACTGGACTATGTTTATAACTACGAAAGCAATATGATTTCTTTAGGTTATTAACAAGTTGTAGAGTGCATAAACTTTATGATAATACCGACGCTCGAGAAAGGTCTGTTTAGTCTTAACTTATTACAATCCATATCAATCTTTGACTTGAAAAGTCACACCTTTGACCTCAAAAGTCGATCCATATAAACTGTAAAATGATCCATTTTGGGTTGATTTTGCAGGCGAATCTGTTAGAAACAACATGGAAACATTTGATTGAAGGTGTTCAAATTCCACCACCACCTCTTGTTCAAGAAATGTTTTGTATGAAACTGGAGCAAGATGATTATGCTGCTGATTTCTCCTGTTTAATATGTCTTCCTTCAACCGAATCACATAAATATTCCCGGAATTCGTGGGTGACCCGTTTTAGAGATAATCCCAACCTTTTCCGGGAAGAAACACTTCTGCGAGTAATAGATAGGGTAAATACTTTAGCGATCGCTAACGAAGAACCAAATATAATTCTTTTAAATCTGATGAGATCTTGTAAAGAAACTCTACGAATTTAAAGGTAGAAAGAAGTCTGTGTTATGTTGTAAATTATTTATGCGCTAGAATGTAAGAGAAAACCTGATGATCTTTTATACGTTTTTGATAAACGTGTGCATATAAATTATAATATATACATAGATGGGTGATTGGTCTAGTCTTTTTGTACGTTCTTGTCTTCGATGGCTCAATTTGGACTCACTGTTCAACAAGAACTCGCTAATCCAACTCCCTCTTTCAGTGACGTGGTAAGACACAAGGAACTAAACACAAGTGTATCGTACGGCCCTTGGAATAAACCCTTGAAGATCACTTTGTATGTTGCTTCTATTAATTGTTTTCCATCCCAGTTAGCATATTTACTTCATCACACAAAGTAGCAGACTCATGTCCAAAGACAGGTAATTCTTCAAATGACAGTTGTGTTTGAATTTCTTTCACTTTTTCTTGGGTGTATTATTTCATCATTATTTCTAGGAGCTTTTATATAAATTTTATAAAATAACCAACCATTTCAGTATTTTTCTTAAAAAAAAAACAGAGTAAAATGTATCAAAGAGTGATATAGATCATATAAAATAGAAACATTCTCAAGTTACATTTTTTAATAGCTAAACTTGCAACCATGGGAATCGAATCCCTAACTTCCTACTACCCTGAACTCTATTGAAGTCACCAATATCAGGGCTATTCTAAGTGGATCTCTCTCAAGTTCGTACATTATATATTTTATGCGTTACAAAATTACTAACGAATTACTCGGTATGCCGCCTCGGTTAGATGTATTCCATCCCAACTGACACGATTTCAGATCTCTCACATTACCGATAAGTTGATATTATATCGCTTCACCACCACAAATGCCTTCAAATCTCTAATCTGTTCTAATAAAGTACATCATGGTCTATAGAACTATAATCAATGAACAAGGGCCGACATAATCTATCAAGATATGTATATCCACTATTGCTCACTACGGAGCTTAGTGTGGGCCGGGACCACAACCCCCCAGCGGGGATCTCTCTCAAGTACGTACATTTATATATTTTATGCGTTCAAATTATAACAATACTCGGTATGCGCTCGGTTAGATGTTTCCATCCACTGACACGATTTCAGATTCTCTCCACATTACACGATAAGTTGATATTATATCGCCCTTCACACCACACATGCCTTCAATCTCTAATCTGTTCAAATAAAGTACATCATGGCTATTAGAACTATAATCAATGAAGATATGTATCATCCGCTATTGCTCACATACGGAGCTTAGTGTGGGCCGGGGACCACAACCCCCCCCCCCCCCCCCCCCAATGTTTTCCTTTAAAAGTTTAAGATCCGACTGTTGCTCACTATATCTACATTGGCTCATTACAACCAAATCAAGCCTTTTAAGATCTACGATGACTTACTACAATCCAATCTAACCTTTTAAAATATAATTTGACCCAATAAAGTCCATCACTAACTATCTCAAATTCTAATATAGTAGTCATATGAGCAAATTCTCGTCAAATTTAGTCATTTAAAGTTAAACTTCAAGCTTTTTATGCATATGTATATTTTTCTAAACACTTATAATCCATATATTTGTATTTATCTATATAATATATACATTTTTTTCTTTGTCTATATGATACTTATAATTTGTTGATATATTTTATAAAAAAGTGCAACATTATATTAAATCTATTTTTATTACTTTAACCATTCAAGTTTAATAATGATGCCTCCTTTTTTATAATAATAACTAGGCTACAATTACATGTTGTGAAAAACTATGTAATGTAATATAATTACTCATAAAAAGTTATTTTTTAGAAAAAATGTTGAATAAACCTGTGTGTTTTGTAGTAATAGAATAAAATATAATTTAATTTGTTAACATAAAAAGTAAGTACTGACGTGACATTATTCTTTTAACATATTACCATCCAACACATCAAATGTTTAGAAATTACTCTTAAAAGTAACTATCATCATTATTCTTAGAATAATTTTAAACAATAAATAAAACCATCATTTTAGTCTAGTCACGACGGGTGTGACACATCTGAAAACAAAGATATAATTAGTAATAAGACTTCGAATTATTTTTGATTCTTTATATATACATCAATTGAAGAGTAAATTACAACACTTTATGTTTCCTAAACTTGCAGGTTCAGCCTTAATGTTAAAGTTGCTAAAAGCCTTTAGTATTTTGTTGCGGTTCAATCCTTACAGCTACACGTTATTTTCTTCAGTTAAGTTCCTCACATGCATACATGTGAGGGATATCGTCATTTGGTTGATCTGTGAGGGGACTTAACTGAAGAAATACGTGGTTAAGCTGTAAAGATTGAACCCGCAACAAAATAAACTTAAAGGTTGTTTAACAACTTAACATTAAGCTGGAACCTGCAGTTTGAGGAAACATAAAGGATGTTTTGTGCAATTTATCTCAATGATGATTACTATAGCACATGATAGTGTCTAATAAGAGTAACAAGGACAAAAAGCAAAATTATCATGTCCCTTCTTTATATAACACGCAACATTAGTCATCCAGTGATAACATGCCAGAGTAAATAAAAAAAAATAAGTAAATAGTTATATATACAGTAAAAGATTGTAAGGAAAGTTATAGGCAGAATGCAAGGAGTTATAAATCAATCATTTCTAAGACACTTTTCCAATATCCAATCTAATGGCTTCTTCTTTTTCATCATCATCTCCAAGCTCCTGGTGCTTTGTAGGTTTCTTGGTGGTGGTATGGAATGGTAGTTTGTATGCTAATGGATGTTATACATCAATTATCAGCTTCGGCGACTCCATTGCCGATACAGGCAACATAAAACATCTGGGTGCCATAACCAACCAAGCATTTCCAAGTCTTTTCCCGCCTTACGGCCAAACCTTCTTCCACAAACCCACCGGCCGGTGTCTCTGATGGTCGACTAATCATTGATTTCTTAGGTAATTATATCTGATATACATACAGATGTTATATTATTATATTATATATATCAAATAACAACACCACTTTGTGGCAAAGTGGTATTGTCATTTAGTGTTTTTTTTTCTTAAACTAATTTTTATTTTATAGTGTTTTTTTTTTCATTCACACACTCTGCATTCTAATAAAGTTATCATATAGTTCTTTAACTTCAATTAATTAAAGTTACTTTTTCTTTACGACTACACCGCATGCCATACTAGTACTACTGCTTTCGTTGCAACACGCATGGTAAAATACTTACGTTATCTTAAGTCTCTAAAATTCAGTAAAGTTACTTTTTTATTCTCTTTTGACAACTGCAACACGTATTTGTACTGTATGGTACTGCCGCAATGCACGTATACAGTACTACTTAAATTAAAATAGTATGCACAAATGATGTTATACTAAATTACGTACAAGAAAAGTTACCTTTATACCGAGTTTTACAATTGATTATGTTTACTTTCATTTTATTGAGTTTTAAGGTGTACGATATATTTTATCTACTTTCACTTTTTAATTGTTATTATTATTCTTTAGGGATATTTGTATATACGAAATGTGTTAAATCCAGACAAGTATATGTTTATTTTTATAAGTCAATTACAGATTTTAACCTTTATTTATGTATCATATTATAGGTTTTAACCCTTATCTTTACTATTACACTAGACACTCTTTATGCGAATATGCAATTACTTGTTGCAAATTAGGACCTTTATACTAATGACCGATTGAATTAGTTCCTTAAATACAAACATGTGAAAGTTATGTAAGGGTTATGTAAATCCCCCATTCTTTAACTTAAATTGCCTTCTTATTTCTATAACCCTCGCGAAAATTTTTAGTTTGACTTTTTTGTTGGTGTGATGAAAAAAGATTACGGGTTTCAATCCATCTTTTAGGGTTAATGATGATCTTGGTATTTTGCTAAAAAAATGCATGATGGTCACCAAAAAATAATCCATTCGATTGTATGTTCTGTAATGGGTAAAACAATGTATATAAACTAAAAATTACCAAATTGTTCCAAATTGGGGTCTAAAGTATTTAATAAAGGAGAGATAGAATTGAAATCAAAATTAGGGTCGTCGTCTTGTTTAGTCAAGTAGTGGCTGCATAGAGGGTAAATTCCTATATTCCGGTTGATTTTTTTTTCAAGGACAAAGGGACCAAAATTGTAAAGATATGGTCTAATAAAAATAATATAAATTAAATTTAGTTCCACTGAGAGTTTAATTTTTTTTTTTCAAAAAATCTTTACTTTTACCATTTAAATACAGGGGGTTTACATTATCCATACTTGCCTATTGGGATGTAAATGTATCAGATATGGCTAATTCCATACTCATATGTAGTTATAAAATCTTGTTCTATATCCAGCCTATTATCTGTCGTGTATTTGAAAGGTATTTACTCATTTGTATCAGGCATAGCCATGGGTATCAGGTATACCCATTGGGATTTTCATGTCTATATATTATTTACTTTCCTTTATAATTTAGTTTTTATAAAGGGGTAATAATCTATATAATATATTAAATTATGATAAGTAACATACATATCATCACCACCATAATAATAATTTATATATTTTTAAATGTAAATATATCATAATATCAATCTAAAAAATAATTTTGTATTTCATAACATAATAATGGCATTAAAATACATACTTAAAATGAAAGGTTTATTTTGCAAATAATAAATCTACAAGAATGAAACATTACTAAAGAGTAAAGTCCATTTTGAGTCCCTGTGGTTTGAACGTTTTAACTAACTGAGTCCAAAACTTAAACTTGTCTTTATTGGTCATTTAAACTACTTGAGTCCAAAACTCAAACTTGTCTTCATTTGAGTCCCTGTGGTTTGGTCAATTTAACTACTTGAGTCCAAAACTCAAATCAAGACAAGTTTGAGTTTGGATTCAAGTAGTTAAAACGTCCAAATCACAGGGACTCAAATAAAGACAAGTTTAAGTTTTGGACTCAAATAGTTAAAATGATCAAACTACAGAAACACAAAAAGGACTTTACTCATTACTAAACTATAGTTAAAGGAAAATACTTATAAAACTTAAAAGTTTGCGGGTATATATTTTGGGTAAAGGGATATATGGATTCGGGTATCATCTAATCTCATACCCGTAAAATTTTTTTTCATACCCATACCCAACTTAATATCTATCGGGTATGTGGTATACCCATCCCAAATGCTTTAGATTTCAGATATACCCGTCGAGCTTGGATATTTTTGCCATCCCTACTTGTTTAGATAAGGGGCGTTTGCATACTTAGATTTCATGAGTATCATAATGACTATCACATGTTTATTTAAGGAGCTTAATAGACGGTTATTAATACAGATGCACTAATTTGCAACAAATTAATTACATAGAAGATGTCTAGTATAATTAGTGAAGATAGATACTGAAACCTGTAATATAGTACATATGTAATTATATCTATTTTAATTTTTGTTAATTAAATCCATTAGAAGATTGTAAAACTGGTTAGGGGGTGCGCTGGATTTTTGTTCGCATTTGAATCATTAATGACCAATACAAGATATCTTTGTCCTCCTAAATTTCCATTGGTTGTTTTCCATTAATCGACTTCTAATAAATTTGACATTAATACGATAACACATGTACTTATTAAAACACTTTCATAATACAAGAGTCCAATAAGAGTTAAATGCATGAGTAGTATTCGACTATATTTTAATGAATATTAAACACAACTAAAGATGTCATATTCGATTCGACAACAAACTCATATAAAAGATGTGTAACTTGGTTGTCGTGACCATATATGTGTGTGTGACAAACTGATGATCATAAGTGTCAATGTGAACTAAACATTCATTTCCTTGTATCAACCCTTACATTTTCTATAGGATGGGAGTAAATTCTAGAAGTGTTCACACTCCAGTAGCCATGGTGGTTCTAATTACAAGTTGTATGACAAGTTTTTAGACGTTCACTTTTGTTTTGTTTTTACAGCCCAGAGTCTTGGATTGCCATTGATACCACCGTATATGCAAGAGAGGAGTGGCAATGCGTTGGAGTTAGGGCATGGGTTGAATTACGCAGTGGCGGGTGCTACAGCATTGGGTTCATTGTTTCTTGGAAAAGAAGGGATTGAAAATCCAGTGTCAAATGCATCGTTAGGAATTGAGTTGGGATGGTTTAAACACTCGTTGCATTCTATTTGTGACAACACTTCAGGTAATGCAATAACCGTGATTCAACTACCATTTATAAGGTTCTCATAAACATTGGTCGTTTGCAGACTGTAAGAACTTGATTGGACGCTCATTGTTCCTAGTAGGAGAGGTTGGCGGCAACGATTACAATTTTGCAATACTTGATGGAAACCCCATTGATGATGTTAAATCATTAGTTCCTATTGTTATAAATACCATAGTCTCCATAATCAATGTAAGAAGCTACTTTCATCATACAAAATAAGTTATTAAACAATGTAACATGAGCGGCTAATGTTTTGTCTTAAGACCCATCACCTCAAATGTGTGTGTATATATATTATACTATTATTAAAAGTTAACTATTTATCAAAACATAAAAGTATTATAACTTATAAATAAATTAGTATTCTACTTTATTCTAAAACTAATCATCATATTTCATAATCCATTGTGTTTTTACATAAGTTGCTTCCAATCCCAAATTGTTTCCATCAAATAATCCATGCGATTTTGTCATTTAAATAACACCAAAATGTTGTCTTTATTTCTACCAATCAAAATGTTGCCTCTTCAATGTAATGCCTATATATGTTTTACACCATTTAGCAATGCGTTAGGCATAAAAAATTTGGTGTATTTTATGTTTTTTTTGGTCACCGGCTTACATATCATAGTTTTAGTATAGGAATTGATTGAGATGGGGGCTCAGACACTAGTTGTTCCAGGAAACTTTCCAATCGGATGTTCTTCGGCATATTTGACAGTATGCGGCTCTGAGAAGGAAGAGTATGACCCTGCAACGGGTTGCCTCGTTCTGTTAAATCAATTTGCGGAATACCACAATGAACTTCTGCAAATGAAACTAAATCAGATTCGAGAACTTCACCCTAATGTCAACATCATCTATGCTGATTACTACAATGCTGCCATGCAAATTTACCGTTCTCCATATAAGTTTGGTAAATAACATGTTATAAACTTGAAGGATAAAATGATGCAACCACTAATTTCATCATGCATGAATATGTAACCTGTTCATGTTTGCAGGATTCACAAACGGCGCTTTGAAGGCATGTTGTGGAGGTGGAGGGCGGTTTAATTACAATCTAACTACAAGCTGCGGAGATGAATTTGCTACAGTGTGTGCTGAACCAAGTACATATGCTAATTGGGATGGAATACATTTAACAGAAGCAGCATACAAAGTGATTTTCAAGGGTTTATTTCAAGGGCCATACACTACACCTGCATTTAGTGCCTTGTGTCCTACATCACCGCAAAGGGGGCCAATTGGATTATCGAGTTCTTGATAAACAGTGGCCCGAAACTACGCCATCAAAGACTACGTGTAAAAGAAAGAGCATGAAAAGAGTCAAGACTTGAAAGTTTAGAGTGCACATTTTTATTGTAAAACAAATATAATATCTTATAAATGGTTATTATTCAGGTAATTGTGGTATGAAAACTGAGTTGAAGTTATAAAGTTCAATTTTATTAATGTACAATTATTATTATTAATTAATGTGGTTATATTTGATACTTATCCACCCTTGAACATATAATAATTTTTTGATGAAGCTTCTATCTAAATATATTTTAAGGGTACATATTTAAGAACATTAGATATCCACCGTTTGCAACTATCCATCTGGTAACACTTTCATCTAATCATGTCCCGGGTTTGGGTCATCATTTGCAACCATCCAACTTGCTTGCGAACTAAAGAGATTCAAAAGGCTAAATGTAAAGAAATATTTACTACCACAGTTATCTCAAGTGAGAAACACTTCATATGTAAAAAATCTAATAAACCGAAAATGACTATTCTATACTCGACCAATATTAACACCAACCATTTTAATTTGCAACTAGATTTTCTCATTACACATAACACGCCCTCATGCACCTTGTTAATCCTGCAAAGAACTGATATGCCGAAAGACCAAACAACTAATACAAAATCAGTTGTTCCTCACAAGGAATAATGATTTGAATAAGATGTGTTACAGTTGTTCTCTAAAAAAAACGATTAATGAAGACAATGAAAGTGCTGGTCAAAGTCAACATTACAAAGGAGTAAAGAACTGCTGCCAAGATAAGAAAACTATTATTTAGGGTAAAACAACTGTTGTTTGCAAACAACAATTGTTCTTCAAAGTAGTTGTTTTAATAGGTGTAGGCAGTTGTTAATGTAGCAATAGTCTTTATAACGATTTTCAGTTGTTCAGTTATTTTGATTATTAGAGGTTGCTTTCAATCATAGGTCATCAGTTGTTCAGCATTTGTATAAATAGATCATGTGTATGTCATGATATATTAAGTCTGCAGCCAGTGGCGGACCTATATGGTCCTTAAGGGGCGGGTGCATCCCATGAATTTTTCGTTTCTTCTTGTATATATGTGATGAATTTTCGAGCGCACCTCATGAAATTTTGGGTCCACCCCCTTAGATTTTTACACCACATCCCTCAAACTAAGAAAGAGTAGAACAAACCGGAATTTTTCTGGCGGACGCCAAAAAGTGACGGAGAGCAATGGCAGAAATAGGGAGACAAATCTTATTGTGCGAAAGAGGGGAAAAGAACAAGAAGGAGTACTTTTAAAAACACTAGTATATACATATCTATTATTTAATATTCTTTCAACCTTTTGTGGATTATCTTGTAGCTACATCAGTAAAAGATAGTAAAAAGTAAAATCAGAAGTCATTTGGTGGTATTACAAAAATATTATTTTCAAAAATGTGAGATTACATTTAGTTTTCCTTTAAATTTAGTAGTTTGTTTTGTAGTAAATGTTATGGTATTTGTTTAATTTTATCACCTACTACTTTGTTATCTGACAAATTAATTGATTAAAGAAACTATTAATTAATTTGAGCTGGATGGGTTCAACTCGTGGCCTACATTGTTTAAAAAGCGGATATATAATTTGACAATTTGGATGGTTTATCAAGTCTTTTAAGGCTAATGATTTCAACAAAGAAACACCTATCATTTACATTGGTGTATTGTTTATTGAATCTTGCTCTCGTATTACCCGTCACAAGCGTTGAAAGATGTTTCTCGGCAATGAAGCACGTAAAGTCTAACTTGCATAATCGGATTGGTGATAAGAATTTCAGCAATAGTAAAATCTCTTTAAGTAGTGTTGTGGATATATTTCAAAAAATGAAAACCCGTAAGGAACGACTTTAGATATATTTGTATTTTCATTATGCAATGTAATGACGTTTGATGTGCGTTTTAACAAGACCTGACACGCGACGGACCGAAAAAAATATCATATAGCGAGGGGCATATATCCCTCAAAAAGTTTCTGCACCCCTTGAAGAAAATTTCTGGGTTTACCACTGATCAACTTGTAATTGAGTGTAGTACATTGTAAGAGTTTTAGAAGGGGGAGTAGAGTCTGATACAATTGATTTATAAGAGTGCTTTTACACCTTTTATTTGATATTGTTTGTGCAAGATTAGTATAGATAAATTGTTATTAATCATACTCAATTAAAAATTTATAAGTAATGTCAGTCGATCTAGCATCTTTAGAACAATTTAGTCAATTGATTATCTTTAATTTCTATTCACAAGTTTTATACTTTGTTTTTGCAAAGTTTATTGAAAAACCTGCAATCATGTCACATCAACATGGTCTTCATAATACAGGTTATTATATATACTAATTTAGTAGGTCACTGGAGTCAATTAGGCTTCGCCATATTGTATCAATTAACTTTTTTTTTCCTTTTCACAACGTTAACTTTTATATTCAAATAAACAAAGAAACCTAACAAAATATGTAGGTGCTCTATTGGTAGGATGTAAACGAACTAAATGAACATAAATACTTATTAAGGATATATAATGTGTTTACGAATAGTTTATAAACACTTAACGAACAAGATTTTCCAATTCTTGTTTGGTCATTAAGGAAATGAACGTGCTCATGAACACAGATAAACTTGACGAAGATGGCGGTGGCTAGAGGTGGATGGTGAGAGGGAGCAGTGCTAGACCTTGAAAGCCTAATCGTTGAACAAAGTTTTCGATGTGTTTAGTGAGAAGTAAAGTGGAACTGTGTATAAATAAGGCGGTGACAGAGTTTTCTATTTTATTTGTTTGGGTAAAAAAATAAATAAGAATTAAAGAACATAAAAAGTTTAGATAAAAAATAAATAAGAATTATAAAAGAAATTTTTAATGAGCAACATAAACAAACGGACGTAAACGAATGTTCACGAACACATTACCGAACGCTCACGAATGCAATTGAAAGAAGATGACATGTTTCGTGTTCGTTGATACAACTAACGGAACGTAATTTCTTGTTTACGTTCGCTTATTAATCAAACGAACGAACAATAACGAACTTCCTACCGAACTGTTACGAATTGTTCGCTGAACGTTCTGTTCGTTTACAGCCCTATCCGGTGGTCTGGCGTGTTCTTTCAAAGCTTTGCTCTGCCTTGGAGCTCAGGTTCAAATTCGTGTACAATTCTTCTCTTGGCCAGTCTTTTGTTACCGGTGTTGATATTTGTGTTTATGGTTTTACTTTTTTATACATATAGTGACACTGTATAACGTTTTCCATTATTGTAATTAGACAGTATAATGCTTATAAAATTTTGAATGACGTTTACGATGTGCTTATTTTTTGAGTAAATTGCGGTTTTGGTTCCTGTGGTTTATGTCCATTGCTATATCTTACAAAATCCAAAAGTCTTACAATTTACATACCAAGTTTTCTATTTTATTGTAATTTCACTCCACTATAGTAACTTCATCCACCATCTAGCTAAAACATGAGAGGCATGTAATGGGCAAAATCGTAATTAAGCATCAAAATTGAAAGAAAAAAAGAACAAAAAACAACTTTCTGCCCTACACGTCGTTTTTCTTGTTGTTTCAACATAGGCGATCTTCACCTAGGGTTTCCCACTCGGACATGATTCTCCAACATAATTGGGTGTTTCGGAAGTCAAAACATCTTTAGATATACACATACAACTTTGGAACTAACCATTAAGCTACGTTATTTCATCTCAAGCCACTAACTGAATCCGTCCTTAAGTTTAATTAATTCCATGCTTTTCCTTTTTGGCATAAATTGGCAAGTAGTACTTTTGGTTCTTACCCTCATGTGGGTCATAGGTTTTGTAAGCTGGAGTTCTAGTTTCAGAGAAGTCCAACATGAATTGTTTAAGGTGGACCTTTTTCAATTTATTATTGTTTGTGTTTATGTGGGCCGTTCAGTTTTTTGGATTCTTTGATTTAACCCTCCAGTTTTGTTATCAGCAGTATTATTGATAATAAGTAAGCTGGTTTGATAGTCTTTAAGTTATTTCTATTTTAGGGCAATGGGATACGTCCAAAAAGTATAAAATTAACAGGTTTGCTGCAACTAACTAAACAGAATAACGACATTGAATATAAGATATAACACATACACATAGAGAAGTTACCTAGGAAATCGATGATGAGGCGGCCATTGGAACAACGGCCGGTGGATGTTTCAACCATAACTCGTACAGGTGCATACACATAAATTCGGGTTAACCCGAATATGACCCGATTAACCTTTTTTTAAATGAGTCATACATTTTGACGAGTTATAAACGGGTTGCTGAGTTATGAGCCGGTTATTGGTAATTTGTTTAATGGTGAGTGTAAATGAGACAAATAGATAATTTGATGTCACAAAATTAACATTATTATTATTTAATGGTTAAAATAAATGAGACAAATAGATGATCTGGTGTGATAAAACTAGCAATATTATGAGTAACAATGTAAAATGGAAACCGAAAAACCCAAAACAAAATATAAAAGTTTATTTTTTAATACTTAAACGGATCAACCCAAATCCGACCTTGACAGGTCATGTCAGTCAACTGAAAAAATATTTTTTTCGTGTCAGGTTTCAGACCATGTCAAGAATTGTCGCCCCTAATACATACTCACAAACTCAAATGTAAAACCTCTTATTGCAGGTTATATAATTTCATTTAATTTTTTCTCTTATTAATCTTTATAAATTATTATTATTAATATATATTAAAATTAAAAAGCAAGCAGTTCACGCTCACTATTCACTGTAGCCAAAATTACTAACACATAGATAGTTTTGTATATTATGTTTGTTACAAAATTACTAACACATATTTCATACAAATTGCTCACATAGAACCTAATAACCCAACTCCTGAAGGTGATGTAGAACACAATGAATTAAATTGGGGTGTAGAAAAAATTTTGGAAATAATTCTGTATGCTGCTTCGGTTAGATGTATTCCATCCCAACTGACATATGTATCTGGTTCATCACACACGGTTGCAGATGCATCTCCACATTCCACTGATGGATTGACATTATACCGCCCTTCACCTCCACAACACGCCTTCAAAGCTCCGTTCGTGAACCCTATAACATGTAACAAACATTAATTGATAATGGAGATGACAAGCATGTTGGGTTGGCGGGTTGATAGTTTTGGGTTGGCACATTGAATCAATGAACATGAACACAACCCATGTATTTATTTGGGTAAAAGGCTTCAATCCTAACTCGGATACACTTAAAATCTTGTAATCTCAACAAGACCCATTTCACATATTTATTTAGACTAGTCAAACGGGTTAGTGGGCCGGCTTGTTTGATTAAACGGGGTTAAACATGCCAACCCAAACACGACCTTTTTTAACAATCTAAACTTGATTATTTTTGTGTCATGTTTCGGGTCATGTGTCAGGAATGCGTAGGAATGAAAATTGCTATTAATTCAAGTTTATTTACCATATCTATATGGATGAAGGTAGATTTCCATGGCAGCATTGTAGTAATCGGCATAGAAGATGTTGACATCAGGATGATGATCTTGAACTTGCTTTAATTTTGTTTGTAACAATTTGTTGTGGTATTCAGCAAACTGGTTTAACCGAATGAGGCAACCGGTTATAGGATCATACTCTTCCTTCTCTGAACCACAAAATGTCAAATAGGATGCAGAGCATCCAATTGGAAAGTTTCCTGGAACAACTAGTGTCTTGGCACCCATTTCAATTAAATCCTGTAATCAAAAGTTAGATCTAAAGAAATAATTTATCATATAATGATACAACATTGTTTAAAAGCCCAATCTTGTGTGATTATTGTAGGTTCTTACATTGATTGCTGAGATGATGGTATCAATAACAAGAGGAACAAATGATTCAGCCTCTTCAACTGGTCTTCCCCAAAGAATTGGATAATTGTAATCGTTTCCTCCAATCTCCCCGACAAGGATCAAAGATCGTCCAATAAAATCTCTACAATCTGTCAAGATTTATTATCAGTTAGTATAAACGAGAACCCACTAACTCAGGTTTAAATAAAGAATATAGTGTTAGTTACTTGATTCGTTGCCACAAATAGAAGGCAATGATTGTTTAAACCATGCTAATTGAACTCCTAAAGACGCGTTTGTCATGGGATTTACAATCCCTCTTGGTTCAAGAACTGATGGTTCCAATGCTGTTGCACCCGCGACTGCAAAATTCACTCCTTGTTTGAATGTCACCATGTTGTTGTTCCCATTGTCTTGCAGAAAGGGTTTGGTACCAATGGTAACCCGAGCCTCTCAGCTGCATATATAAACAGAGAAAAAAGAACTGAAGTTTAAACTAAAACACACTTTGGTCATTGCTAAATCCAGATCTTAAATAACCAGAATATGTTTTTGTATATAAATAAACATATTTGGAATTCAAACACAGTAATCTAAACTTATTCACTGATGTATGCAATTAACATACCGAGGAAATCGATGATGAGCTGGCCATTAGAAGAACGTCCGGTGGATTGATTCAAGAAGTTTTCACCATAAGGTGGTAAAAAAAGTGGGAGCACTCGGTTGGATATCAAGGCGAGCTGTTTAAGATTACCGGTGTCAGCAAGGGAGTCACCAAAGCTGATGATGGATGTATAGCATCCATTAGCATACAAACAACTACTCCATAGCCACACCAAAATTACCAAAAAACCTCCAGTAGTTATGGAGATTGAAGAAGAAGAAGAAGCCATTGGGAGACAGAGGTAAAACAATTGGTCTGTTTGTTTACAGTAATGATGATGATGATTGTTCTAGATGACATTAGTTTATTCCTAGATGCTTGATTAAAATAATCATATTATAGTTTATACAAAACAATACAAATTAAGAATATGATGATATCATGTAATACATCATGAGTTAATTATTTTTCTTTCAGATCAACAATTATTGTAAACATTATTTTTTTTATGGGAAGTAGTAGCACAACCAATATAAGTAAATAACATTCATCTGGTGATTTTTCTCAGCTTTACAGTCTTTAAAACATTAGTTATCTTTTAATTCTAGTATTAAAACTTCTGTTACTGCGCTTGTTCTTCATGTGTTTTGGGAAACAAATATAATTACCTTTCTTGCATTCTACTTCTTTCACACATAACTCACGCAAGGAAGTGTCTAGGTTTAGGGAACTCACGTCTAGTTTAAAAATTCCTGGGACCCACGCTCAAAACCAATAAGGTGATGACACCTAGCCAATTTTTAAGGAAGAGGTTATGTAGACACCAATGAATGGAGGAAATGTCTATGTAGAGGTTTCTTCTTTTTTCTTTTCCACCATGATTTTTAACGGGTGTAACTTTTTCATACGTTTACTTTTTCAACAACATAATATATCTAACTCTCCCTTACGATGACACGATGAGACAAAAGGAACTAAATGCAAGTGTAATGTATGGCCCTTCAAATAAACCCTTGAAGATTACTTTGTGTGTTGCTTCTGTTAAATGTATCCCATCCCAGTTAGTTGGCATATGTGCTTGAGTGCTTCATTCACCACACAGTAGCAGATTCATGTCCAAAGACAGGTACTTCTTCAAATGACATTTGGGTTTGAATTTCTTTCATCTTCTTCTGTTCCTTGCGTGTATTCTTTCATCATTAATTTTAGTAGCTTATTTATGCATTATATTATATAACCAACCATTTCAGTATATTTAAAAATAATAGTCAAAATGTATAAAATAGTGGCAAAATCATAATATAAATTGTATAACATATTAACACTGTCAAGTTACATACATTTATCAATTTTATCTCTTACGAAACTACTACAGAATATTTTATACACATTACTTAAATAGAAACTGATAATCCAACTCCTGAAGTTGATGCAGAACACAATGATTTAAATTGAGGTGTAGAAAATAAATTCTTGGAAATTATTTTGTATGCCGCTTTAGTTAGATGCATTCCATCCCAACTAACATATGTATCCGGTTTGAGCACACATGGTTGCAGATACCTCTCCACATTGCACTGATGGATCGACATTATACCGCCCTTCACCTCCACAACATGCAAAGCTCCATTTGTGAACCCTGAAACATGTAACAAACATGAATTCATATAGTGGCAACAATCATGTCGGGTTGGTGGGTAGAAGGGTTTCGGGCCAGTTTATTGATCAATGAAACAGACACAGCACAAATATTTGTTCTATCCTGACCCTAATAAATTAACATATAACCCTAACACGACTCATTCAAGCAGGTTGGCAGGTTTTCAATAGGTCGTAATCAAGTTATAAACATGTTATATAGGTTTTTGGGTTGTAACAAATGGGTTAAAGGGGTTGGCGTGTCAGCCCTAACCCGGATACACTTAAACACGTCAAACGACAAATGGGTTAAATAGGGTTGTGGGTTGTAACAAATGGGTTAAACATGTCAACCCGAACACGACCCATTTAATTAAACAACTTAATAAGGTCAACTCGAACACTACTTATTTAATAAAACCGTACGGGTCAGCTAAGACAACCCAAAAGCTGATTATTTTCTGGTCGTGTCTGAAATTGCTACATCTAATTGATAACATAGGTATGAAAGTGGTTATTAACTCGAGTTTCTTTACCAAATTTGGATGGGAAAATAAATATTGGCATCGCAACATTGTAGTAATCGGCATAGATGATGTTGACATCAGGATGAAGATCTTGAACTTGCTTTAGTTTTGATTGCAGCAGTTTGTTGTGGTATTCAGCAAACTGGTTTAACCGATCGAGGCAACCAGTTTTGGGATCATACTCTTCATTCTCTGAACCACAGAATGTTAGATATGAAGCAAAACATCCAATTGGAAAATATCCAGGAACAACTAGTGTCTTGGCCCCCATTTCAATTAAATCTTGTAATCAAAAGTTAAATTAAAAAAAATATTAGATAACTAATCATATAAAATGATATAACACTTTTAAAAATCTAATCGTGTATGATTTAGGTTGCTTCTTACATTGATTGCTGAGATGATGGTATCAATAACAAGAGGAACAAATAGTTCAACGTCTTCAATTGGCTTTCCCTCAAGAATTGGATAGTTGTAATCGTTTCCACCAATCTGTCCCACGAGGATCAAAGACCGGCCAATATAATCTCCACAATCTGCCACAAAATTATGATCGGTTAGTATAAACGAGAACCACTAACTCGGGTTTGTATCAAGATATATATGTTAATTACTTGAAACGGTTGTAGCAAATAGAAGGAAGTGATTGTTTAAACCACGCTAGTTGAACTCCTAAAGATGCATCCCTCTTGGTTCAAGAACTGATGGATCTAATCCTGTTGCACCCACGACTGTATAATTTACTCCTTGTTTGAATGTCACCATACAACAGAACAACAAGGCAGATCGTCAGGTCGTTTGATGTTACTAATCCTGTTACACCCGCGACTAGAAACAGGCCATTTATTCTCTATAACTATGCATGTTTGTTTCAATCGTTTAATATCCTTGATGACTAGATTCTAGTGCAAATCTATGTAGATGATATTATCTTTGGGTCCACTAGTGATGCGCTGTGTAGAGAATTTGAAGATGTTACGAAGAAGTAGTTTGAAATGAGTGCTTTGGGAAAAATAAACTTTTTTCTTTGATTGCAACTTCGTCTGGACTCAAAGGGTATCCTGATTCATCAGGGAAAATATGTGGACGACATTCCTGCGAAATTCAACCTTCAGGATGCCAAACCAGCAAACACCCCTAAACTCTCTCATTTAAATGCTGTCAAGAGAATCTTTAGATATCTTAAAGGTAAACCTAGACTTGGCCTTTGGTATCATAGAGATTCTCTATTTGATTTGTGTACTTTTTCTTACAGTAATTTTGGATGGTGTCAGCAGGGATATGAAGTCGATATTAGCTGGATGCAAGTACCTAGGTGATAGACTCATTTCTTGGCAATGCAAGAAGCAGCAGACTGTCGCTATCAACTACAGAGGCTGAATATGTAGCTGCTTTGGCTTGTTGTTCGCAGGTGATATGGATCCAACACCAACTAGTGGATTATGATTTGAATTTTTCTCAGACTCCCATTTATTGACAATGATGCAACAATCCAAATAGTGAAAAATCACGTGTATTTTTCAAAAACTAAGCATATCACCATAAAGATACATTTTATTCGTGACTCGTACAACCAGGGTCTCGTCTCAATGGAACAGATTCACACTAACGACAATGTCGTGGATCTGTTCACAAAATTAGTTGACCGAGCATGTTTTAATGCACTGCTAGAACTGCTCAAAATAGTCCAATTTGAGGACTGGACTTGGCCACAAAAAGAATTTCTTAGTTTGTATAAAATTTTTCTTTAGAATTGTTTTTCTGATATTTCTTTTATTTTTAATTTTAAGCAAAAATTTAGGAGGATGTAGTCTCTCAAAAAAATATAAAAACATTACAAAATTCAGAAAATTACATAAAAAGTTTTTGTTAAGCTCTTTGGTATAAAGCGTGAAATGAAATGAATTTTCACTATGTGGATTAAGGCTAACTCATGTAAGACCAGTATTGAAATGGCCTGACTCTAGGGTGATATGTCAGTGATATGTCGGTAGGCTTAGTCCTGATGGCTGAAAACTTTGGCTGGTCTTGTGCAGAACTTAAAGATATAATATGGCATCAGTAAAGAATGTCACTTGGAATTAGTACATTTCTATTTGAATGCTTGTGTGATGTCCTCATACATACAAGTTTGGTCTAGTTCTGAAATCTTTTCTGACAAACTTGTGCATCTCCTTTGTTTTGCGTGAGTAAAGACCTGAAGGTGTTAGTCAACGTTAGCTTTTGCTGCATTCAGATACATGTTGACCTAGCTGTATGTTGTCATGCTATAGATCAAAATATACTAGAAAGAGGCCCTCTAGTGCCCAAAAGAAACCCAAACCTATAACAAGTTGAAAAATCATTTGATTAGTATATTATATCCATATATCTCTACATATGATTTATTATGTTCTCTTCTCAACCAAGTCTTAGTCAAGGTTTCAGATTCCTGGAACAGGCATTGTGAAAATATGTGGTAGGAAACTACTTGCATGATAAAGTGTACTGATTATAATTCCAGGATTTGATAGTGATATGCTTGAGTGTTCATCTCTAATATACCAAAACATGATAAATCAGTTACAGACAGTCATATGGAAAAGGCCTAAGGAAATAAGTTTAAGTGGACAAACATACTAGCAATCGCTTAGATCATCTAGAGTAAATCAGTGTTAAGTGTAGTCTGACCTGTAAAACTGTGATTTGATCCCGTAGTCAAAGGCACATAAAGGATTATGTGTATGTTTGTTATGATTTTGTTAATTTTAGTCTAGATTGTCACACCCGCTCATAGGCGGAAGCGGATGTGATCTGATTGTTTCTCATTGCATACAACATAAGTGAACATACTATATGAATAAAACATTCGCCACATGCCATTACTGAAATTGTTTTCAAAACGCAACATAGGTTAAGTATATTGTTACAAACCATTAAATTGTCAAATTGTTAAATATTAAAAATGCAAGATTTTAAATACTAAGGTTTTGACCCTTATATCACCGCAAGTAGGCGGGATATGCTAGACAAATCCTTCAAAAGATGGCATAGGAGACTTGATACTTGTTCCTTGATTTGCAGCCTTCTGCATAGATCCACTAATTACCTGAAATACATGTTAAGTTGAAAATTAACAAAAGTTGGCGAGTTCATGTGTTTTAACTGTATGAGTTGTATCCATAAAATATATGAAATATTTGTATCAAAACCCGATATGTAAAGCGTCAATGAAATCGTTGATCATTAATGTTTTGCAAGGACATTAATATGTGTGACGACATAGGAAGCAATCCAAACCTAGACGATTTCTGTCAATTAACCTCGACTGGGATGACAAATGCACTCTTTTGTGTGGGTCCATGACCAAGAGTGGGGCTCGACAACACCCGCTAGATCTAACCTTTGTACCGTGGTCTTAAACAAGATCAATGGTGCTTAAGTTCCACCCTATTCGCACATGATCTAAGCTGTTTCATTCACTAGCTTATCATACCATTGAACATGTATTTCCCCTGGTAGTTGTAAACAGTAAAACATTTAAGATGTAAAGGGGGACATGAACTCACTGTTTTGCTTTCCGCTTTCGCTGTTTAACTCAAATACCTTTCTTTGAATTCGTACCACAACCTACAAACGGGTTAGGTCTTGTTGGACACTTCGGTCTTTGAATGATTCATGTTCTTGTTTCTTGTCTTAGTTATTTGTTAAGACTTGTTCAGTGTTTGGTTTTGTTTAGATATACAGCTCGATGTATGGCGCCAATATATATACTTCATTAAGTATATGTGTATCTTTGCAACGCATGTGTTGCTAGCACAGGCCCAGCCCTCTAGACTCCGTGCCTTGCACGAGTAAGACAAATGTGTTCCATGACACCTCATAGACGGGTTCCACCCGTTTGCCTCGATGACTCCATCGTCGGATATATTCCATATATAATTCTTCTTAATTATATATATAATTCCAAGTTCGATGCGTTAGTTATTTATATTTTTAACTTGTATTATTTGTATGCACCTCTTTATATATATATCATTTTGTTCACGATGGGATGGTTAAAAATAATCTATTTCTAACGTGTATTTATATATAACTATTTCATGTGCATGTTCCATAATATATATAACCAACTATTGAAATTGTTAAGTATTATACTTATGTGCATGTTCCATAGTATAGGTATTGTGTATATTTGTGTATTTACATTCGTATTCTTAGGGTTAAGTATAATACTTGTATAATGGTATTTTCACCAATATTAATGGTATATATTGGCATGTATTTGTACGTATAGGAATACGTATATTTCTTGTATTTATTAACCCCTCACTTTTGTGTATTCTTAAATTATATAGTTTTAAGATATATTTAAATTAGTATATGTATTATAATGCTAGGTAAGTGTATATATCCATATAATATATTTTTTATGATTAGTTCTAGAAAAATTTATATTTTAGTTTCCACCAAAAATAATATATTTTTAGGAGGTTTATGAAATATATATTTTTACACACTTCGAAAATAATATGTTTTTAGTATCGACAAAATACAATATAGTTTATATACGTGTAAAAATATATATTTTGTCACTTGTTTGGTTTTGAAAATATACTTACCAAGATTTGATATATACGTGTAAAAATATATACTTTTAGACCATAGTCCGTATAAGGTCAGAATGTCCAATATGTCCTTATTTGTTTTCATGTCTGGTGATGGATAGGTATATATATATATATTGTTGTAATTCTTGATTTGCACTTATTATGTATTTGTTTGTATGTTTTTATTTTTCAAGTTCCTATATATATATATATATATATATATATATATATATATATATATAATACAAATAATAAACACAAATCTTGTGATTCTTATGATCACTAAATGTATATTTTTCTAAAAATATATATATTGATAACCATTTTTATCTTTTAGAAAAACCATACTTCTTGGATTCATATTTTATACAAAAACATGGGGATTTTTATATTTATGGCTTTTAAACATGTTTACTTGTAAGGACTTGTTAAACATATATTTTTCTAAGTGTTTAATTTTTATAAAAATTTCGCCATAGTCTCCCCTAGATTTAGGAGGTTTCCCATGTTTTAAAAACATGTGTTAAGCTTTAAAACTCATCAAATAATTCCCAATCATTTCAACAAGTAATACATGTACATATATATGCATCTTTTGGTCATGATGAATATGGAACTTTACCAAAACATGTAGTCTTTTATTTTTATGATCAAGATGTTCATACATCTTTAAAAATAGGTTTAGTTACTAATATTCACTAACTTTGTTAAAAATCATTTTTAACAACTTGTTTATATATATATTTTTAGAAAACATTACAAGTTACTTTAATCATATTCTTAAGGTCATCCATTATGTTAAAACATATTCATCAAGTCTTTTATTATTTTAACCATTTGATCATCCAACATTTCAAGAACATCATAAATTATTTTATCCACTTTAAAGAATCCATTTATTATGTAATACAAGTTCATCACTTCCTTGATCATGGATCTTTCAAGATCTTTGGGTTCACTTGTTAGATTATGTTTTTAATCATCATCTAACAAGTCCACATATGATGTTCATCATCACTAGTTCAAACTACCAACTAATATTTTCCATAACACAACATAAACAACTTTTTTCTTATAATTTTTAGCTTAGTTGGAAGTGTTCTTCATCTTTGTTTTGCATGAATCTTTAGGTGTTATGTTGTACATATGTCTTATATACTTTAACTAGATGAAAATTAAGATTCAAGGGAACTTACTACTAGCACAAGGCTAGGGAAGCAACACACAAGAACAAGAAGATGAAGATGAAGAAAATAGGTGGTTAATAGCTCCTTGATGAGGCCCTTCCACTTCCAAGACTTGTCACCTTCCTAACTATGCTTGATACACCTTAGGATAACCTTAGATTGCCTTGAATTAAACTTGAAAATGGAGGTGGTATGAAGAAGAAAGTGGCTGTGAGTTTTGGTAAGGTTGAAGGAGTTCTTGTTGTTGATTTCTTATGTTTAGCCTTTGTAAGTGAACATGGGTGACAAGGTGATTACTTATGCTGGTCAAGAACATAATATCCTCTAGTCCAAGGGTTAATCTTTCCAACAAGGAGACAAGGGAGACAAGTTTGTTGGTGGCTAGTGGGTCCCCTTAAGTGGCCGCTCATGTTGGTTAGTTTGTAGTTTAACTTGGTTCAAATTCTAGGTTAAGTATTTAGTTAAGTTTAGGGGTTTAGTTAGGGGGTTATGCATATTAGGGACTTTTTTATATATTTTGAGATACAGAAGGCCATATACTAGCTTAAAATTGTTAAATAACATTAACTAGTTTATATTTTATGTCTAGTTCGTGTTCGGTTGTTTAACGGGTGCTCAGTTCGTCAAAGGGTCCTTAAACGAAGGTTTAAGTAACTAGTAGGGATTTTAGGGATTTTTTTTATCAAAACAATGTCTTCAATGCTTGTAACTAGTTGTATGATGTAAAAATATTGTTAACTAGTGCATATGATATTTCAGATTATGTCCGGGTGTTTGTTTCGTTGCCGGTTCGTTAAAACGTTAACTTTCAAGACTTATGTGATACGGTATGTTTTTTTTGCCAACATGATACTTTCAATATCTTTTAAGCAGTGCATGATGTTTAACATTATTTCTGCTTATTACACAAGTTTGTATTTGCTGAATTTTGCTGAATTGCTGTTTAATGTATGTTTCAGACAGTTTTCAGTGTGCGTATGGTTTCCGGAAAGTGTTAGCATTAATCTTTGTTTTCCCACATGGGGTTTAATATACAGTTTGTGTTGGACTCTCATCTAAGTCATAAATCTACAGTTTAACTGCGTACTGACACTAAGCTGCCACAACTAGTCTAATAGTTGTTTCCGACGCACTGTTCCAGGCAGTTTTTAAATGGTAACCACTAAACAAATAATATGCATCATGTAATATATTCAGTGCACTTTCTAGATTGATTCCATGCAATTAACGCTGTTTAATTGTTCAAAACACATAATTATATCACATAATTCACTTGTTTAATGTATGGAATTATCCCAAAAGTGAAAGTTGTCACATACTCCCCCCGTTAAAAAGAGAATTTCGTCCCGAAATTCAAGCTGAGTCATTCGTTGCAGGAGTCTTCTCATTTAGCTTTGATTTGTTCCTCACGTTTCCAAGTATACTCGGGTCCGTGGAGTTCCGACGAACTTTAACTAATTTGATACGACTTCTCCTAGTTTTCTGGAACTTCCAGTCCATAACCTCAACAGGTTCTTCGGTAAATTTGAGCTTATCGTCTTTATGAATTTCCTCTGTAGGGATGATAACGGTTTCTTGCGTTGGGCTCTTCTTGAGATTTGACACATGGAAAGTGTTATGTACACTGCTAAGCTCATCAGGTAATTTCAACTTGTAGGCAACGGTACCAACCTTTGCTAGAATTTCAAATGGTCCGATGTACCTCGGGTTAAGCTTCCCACGCTTACCCAATCTGGCTACGCCTTTCAAAGGCGAGACTTTCAGCAAAACCTTGTCTCCGACCTCGAAGGATAATGGTTTTCTTCTCTTGTCTGCGTAGCTCTTTTGTCTGTCACGAGCCACCTTGATACGGTCTCAGATTTGGAATATCTTATCATTAGTCTCTTGTACTAATTCGGGACCAATTAGCTATTTGTCTCCAACTTTCTCTTAACATAGCGGAGAACGACACTTTCGACCATATGGAGCTTCGAACGGCACAGCTTGTATGCTTGTGTGGTAACTATTGTTATAGGAAAACTCCACCAAAGGTAGGTGAGTGTCCCAATTGTCGCCTAGATCCATCACACATGCACGAAGCATGTCTTCAAGTGTTTGGATGGTTCGTTCACTCTGGCCGTCGGTTTGAGGATGAAAGGTCGTGCTTAGATCTAGTCGAGATACAAATTCCTTTTGAAAAGATTGCCAAATTCTTGACACGAAACAACCGTCTTGGTCAGAGATGATAGAAATAGGCACTCCATGAAGAGCCACTATTTCTCTAAAGTATAGCTCGGCTAACTTCTCTGTGTTGTCTTTTTCACGAATCAATAGAAAATGCGCGGATTTTGTCAATCTATCCACTATTACCCAAATCATGTCGTGACCTCTTGAGGTTCTGGGTAATTTTGTAATGAAGTCCATGGATATTTGCTCCCATTTCCATACGTGGATCTCGGGTTGTTGTAATAATCCCGAAGGCTTCTGATACTCGGCCTTAACTTTTGCGCAAGTCAAACATTTATGGACATATGTTGCGATGTCACTCTTGAGGTTAGGCCACCAATAATATTCCTTCAAATCTTGGTACATTTTATCTGAACCCGGATGGATTGAATATTTAGACTTTTGTGCCTCTATTTCCCGAATACCGCCAAAAGTGGGACCCAAACTCGTCCCATAAGGTATAAAGTTCCATCTTCTTTTGGCACTAATTGTTTCTCCATACCTCGGAGAAGTTTCGCTTTAATGTTCTCTTCCTTGAGTGCTTCTACTTGCGTGTCATGAATCTGAGTAGTAAGGTTCGTTTGAATGGTCATTTCTAGCGCTCGAACCCTTAAAGTTTTAACTCGTTCCTTACGGCTCAACGCATCTGCTACCACGTTTGGCTTGCCTGGATGGTACTTGATCTCACAATCATAATCATTTAACAGCTCAACCCAACGTCGCTGGCGCATATTTAATTCTTTCTGATTAAATATATGTTGCAGACTTTTGTGGTCCATGAATATAGTACACTGAGTACCATATAAATAATTTCACCATATCTTCTTGGCAAATACCACCAAACCTAACCCAAGGTCGTACGTGGTGTAGTTCTTTTCATGCACTTTTAGTTGTCGTGATGCATATGCGATGATTTTTTCCTGTTGCATAAGCACGCAACCTAACCCTTGATGCGAAGCATCACAGTACACCATGAAATCATTGGTACTTTCAGGGAGTGCAAGGATTGGTGCATCGCATAATTTATCCTTTAGGAGTTGAAATGCCTCTTCTTGTTTTTCTCCCAATCAAACTTCCGGTTTTTCTGTGTGAGTGAGGTTAGCAGTTGAGCAACCTTGGAAAAGTTCTCAATAAATCTCCGATGGTAACCCGCTAAACCCAGAAATTATCGAACCTTGGTTGGCGTCTTGGGTGCTTCCCAATTTTCGATTGCTTCTATCTTTGATGGGTCTACATGTATGCCTTTCTCATTCACTACGTGCCCGAGGAATTGCACCTCATGAATCCTAAACTCACATTTAGAAAATTTCACGTAAAGCTTCTCTTTCTTCAATAGTTCCAAAATGGCCCTCAAATGTTGCTCATGCTCGTCCTTCGACCGTGAATATATTAATATATCGTCAATTTATACTATCACAAATTTGTCAAGGTACGGTTTGCACACTCGATTCATAAAATCCATAAATACTGCCGAGGCGTTGGTTAAGCCCAACGGCATAACAAGAAACTCGTAGTGACCATAACGAGTTCCGAACGCCGTCTTCGGTATGCTCTCTTCTTGTATCCGTAATTGGTGATATCCAGACCTCAAGTCTATCTTGGAGTAGAAGCTCGATCCTTGCAATTGGTCGAACAAGTCATCAATTCTCGGTAGTGGGTACCGATTCTTGATGGTGAGCTTATTCAACTCTTGGTAATCCATGCACATCCTGAACGGTCCATCCTTTTTCTTCACAAATAAGACTGGAGCTCCCCAAGTTGAAAAGCTTGGTCGAATGAATCCCTTATCCAACAACTCTTGAAGTTGTGTGGATAACTCGTGCATCTCTGACGGTGCTAGACGATATGGAGACTTGGCTACGGGTGCAGCTCCTGGCACCAAGTCGATGTGAAACTCGACTTGCCGTTGGGGTGGTAATCCCGACAAGTCCTCAGGGAAAACTTCAGGGTATTCCTTCACCATAGGAATATCTTCAAGCTTAGGTTCCTCGTCCTTCTTGTCAACTACATATGCCAGGAAGGCTATGCAACCCTTCCGTAAGCACGCTCTAGCTTTCATACAATTAATGATCTGGAATGGTGTGTCGCGTTTTTCTCCATGAATAACACTGGTCTCCTTATTCGGTAGCGGTACGCGGATAATCTTGTCATGACACAGGACTTCGGCTCGGTTATCGGACAGCCAATCCATACCGACTACTACATCGAAGCTACCTAACTGAACTAGTAAGAGGTCGATGTTGAACTTTTGCTGACCCAGCTCCAATGAACATCATTTAATGATTTCCTTCGACTCAACTAATTTACCATTTGCCAGCTCTATAGAATAGGGGATATCTAGTTTACTTGTTTCTACGCACAATATATTTTAAATTCCATGGAAATAAAGCTAAAATCGGCACCGGTATCAAATAATATGGATGCAAAATGATTGTTGATAGGGAACGTACCAGTAACCACGTTAGGGTCTCTGCGTGCATCCTTTGCCCCGATCACAAAAGCTCTCCCACGAGCTTGATTTCACTTGGGGCAATCTTTCTTCCAATGATCTTTGCTTCCACAACCATAGCATTCAGTCTCACGCCCAGCTCCATTCCCATTTCCATTTCCCACACCATTTCCGTTTCCACCCTTTCCTGTCGTCGCCCAACATGTCTCAAAACGGTGGCCAACCCTGCCACACTTGTCACATTTAAAAACTCGACAAGCACCCAAATGGTGATACTTGCACTTGTCGCACTTGGGATAGGGGCCTTCATACTTCTTTGGGCCAGTGGTGGTTGTAGCTACGAAAACTCTCGCTTCCCTGGTTGATTAGCCACCCTCCTTTTGTTACCACTATTGTTGTTAGAATGGTAGGTGTGGTTATTGTTGTTGTAGTTCACCTGTGTACCCTTCTTGAAGTGGGAATATTTCTTTTTCCTGTCGGTTGCCGATTGAACGTGCGATTCTTTCTTTTCTGTCCCGTTCACAAACAATTTCTTCATTCTTACAGCATCTTCTGTAAGACTAACCGCCAGTGTCACAACAGAAGTAATAGTAGCAGGGCTCGATGCAGTCACCATGCTACGAATCTCGGGAACTAAACCCCAGATATAGCGTTCGATGCGCTTGAACTCCGGTGTCACAAGGTATGGTATCACACTAGACAGATCATGGAATCTCTGGGTATAACCCAAAATGTCAGCACCATTCATAGTTAAATTCCAGAACTCAGTTTCTAGCTTCTGCAACTCAGCCCTTAAACAATACTTTTCTCTCATTCTTTCCTTCAAACTTTCCCACGTCTTTCCATACGCGGCGTCATCACCCAGCGTTTGTACTTGTAGGTTCCACCATGTAAGTGCTTCATCAACGAATAGACCAGTAATAAAAGTGACTTGCTGGTCTGGGGAGCATTTGCTCATTCGAAGTGTGGCCTGCAGTCCAAAAACTGCTTGTAGGTGCACCCTGAAATGTTTATAAACAGATTAAGAATGAGCAAATAGTGAAACGCACGAATAGATTAAAAAGAATTATTTGAGTTGTAACAACAACTGAATATTACCATTCGCTTGGTTCCTACTGGAGGAACCTCCTTGTCCCTGGCTTCCTGATCCGCCAGTTCCACCACTTCCACCTGCTCCGCCCTTCCACCAGTCCCTCCAATATTACTTTCGTTTCGGTTGGCCTCATATTGGGCCAGGGCCTGGGATATTCTCTGCTCCAATAAGGCATTCAGTTCGGCCTCATTCCTAGGCATGGGTTGTGCTTGGTTTACATTACGAGTGCGAGGGGCTCTTCGTCTTGGTGGCATGATCTTTCAAGATAATATGGTAACAAAGATTAGATGTTTATTTATTATATATTCTTTCAGTTAGTTATAATTTATAATTATTCATATATATATATATATATAAACAAATAATCAAGTAATCAAGCAATAACACATAATAATTTTAGTATATATATATAGACGATCCATATATATATATTTATATATATATATATATATATAGACGATCCATCAAATAAATAACTAGGCTCCGCGCAATACATCATGCATAGAAATCAATATAATGCATCATAACGAAGACATCAAGTTTTTATATAATAAGACAACTGGTTACACGATCGTTTTATAAAGGAAACAATAATGTAATCGGGTTACACCACCCGGTCATACAAGTTTAATACATATAAAAACAAAATCTTTCTTCACTTGCGATCTTCATTCTTCGAGTTGTCTTCAAAACTTGACGTGTAGTCTTCACCAAAAATGGTACCTAGTTCCCTTTCAAAAGTACCTGCAAATAAAACCCTAAGGTGCTGGGAGATGGTGGTGCGGTAGGGGTAACTAGACTGCGGAGGTGGATAACCTCCTGCTCAAGCTCGCGAACTCGGCGTAGTAAGACGCCTATTTGCTGCTCGAGCATCAAGATACGAGCAGCGTGGTCATCGGATGGCATGGGAGGTGGTGTTGGAGGCATGATAATCGCTGCCTCTCCGTGTCACAGACACTCTGACGTAGGGTCTGAATCTGATGCTCCAGAGAGCAAATCCAACTGTCCGTGGAGAAAGAGTTATAGTGGTAGGGATGGTATGGGTCGGATAAGGGCATTACATGTGGCGGTGAGCATGGGGTAGGGCTAATCGACACTTGGGATGGACCTGCCTCATAGCGTGGAGATGGTGGTATGTAAGATGGTCCAGAGAAGTGGGGTGATGGGAACCAAAAGCCTCCTGGTAAGGAATCAATCTAATCCGAGCAGTGTCTCCTACTGGTCTAGACATAGGAATGGTACTCTGAGTGGATGGTGTGGGGGTACGAACGGATGTATCGGTTGGAACGGGTGTAGGGGTCGGGGTAGCGAGGGGTATGGTATCGAAGCTGCTGTCAGTGGCATCCTCCCGGAGCCTGGCCCGGTGGATAGCAGCAGAGGACACACGATCGCTCTCATCCGATGATGAGATAGCCGCGATAGAAACTACTGGTGAGGATACCTCCAAAATGGCGATGTCAATCACCTCTCCATCACCAAGATCCTCGTCTAAGTGATCAACATGGAATACTGGGACCTCGTCCTTGTCGTCCGAGATGTCGATAATAGGGGGCCAAACAGCAAGAGGGATGGCATCGATAGGGGGAATCTCTACTAGGTGTTCACCCTTAGGGTGACCGATGATAATCTGCTGATGATGCTGGGAGGTAAGGCTAAAACATCGTCCACCAGAGGGACATCGACGTCAGCTACGAATCAGGGTCCTCCTTGGGCTCTGACTCACTATCCAAGGAGATATAGTATATGATGGGTCCAACCTCACCGTCCGAGTCAATCTCCATGGGGTCATGGTCGTCGTAAATCCCACTTTATGCTGAAGACATAGTAACCTGGAAAAAGGATTCGTACGAAATGTATAATTAATTGTTATTTAATATATATACACACACAAAATGTAGGCATCACATATTGTTCATTTCAAGTCGCACTATTTGTTTTGGGTGAATCAACTTATTGTTTTGTGTCTATCCTTTGTAGGCTAAGTCCCATAATGTCCTTGCATTATTTGTAAAATGAATTTATGTAGTGGATCTTTTGAAATAGTTATGCAATGAAAACCCTTTATTGAGGTACAAATTGTTTTCGTGAGAGGATCCTAGTGATTGTAGACTAGACACGAGAAGGAATCCTGGTTCACTACAATCGAAGCTCTGATACCAATGTCTCACCCGCTCATAGGCAGAAGCGCATGGTGTGATCTGATTGGTTCTCATTGCATACAACATAAGTGAACATACTATATGAATAAAACATTCTCCACATGCCATTACTGAAATTGTTTTCAAAACGTAACATAGGTTAAGTATATTGTTACAAACCATTAAATTATCAAACTGTTAAATATTCAAAATGCAAGATTTTAAATACTAAGGTTTTGACTCTTATATCACCGCAAGTAGGCGGGATATACTGGACAAATCTTTCAAAAGATGGCATAGGAGACTTGATACTTGTTCCTTGATTTGCAGCCTTCTGCATAGATCCACTAATTACCTAAAATACATGTTAAGTTGAAAATCAACCAAAGTTGGCGAGTTCATGTGTTTTAACTATATGAGTTGTATCCATAAAATATATGAAATATTTGTATCAAAACCCGATATGTAAAGCGTCAATGAAATAGTTGATCATTATTGTTTTGCAAGGAGATTAATATGTGTGACGACATAGGAAGCAATCTAAAGCTAGACGATTTCTGTCGATTAACCTCGACTAGGACGACAAATGCACTCTTCTGTGTGGGTCCATGACCAAGAGTGGGGCTCGCCAACACCCACTAGATCTAACCTTTGTACCGTGGTCTTAAACAAGATTAATGGTGCTTAAGTTCCCCCCTATTCGCACATAATCTAAGTTGTTTCATTCCTAGCTTATCATACCATTGAACATGTATTTCCCCCGATAGTTGTAAACAGTAAAAAATTTAAGATGAAGAGGGGGACATGAACTCATTGTTTTGCTTTCCGCTTTTGCAGTTTAACTCAAATACCTTTGAATTCGTACCACACCTACAAACGCGCTAGGTTTTGTAAGACACTTCGTCTTTGATGATTCTTTGTTCTATTTAATATTTGTTAAGACTTGTTATGTTTGGTTCGTTAATTAGTTTTATACGATTGTTAATGGGCATAGATATACATCATAATGTTATGTGTATCCTTCAACGATGTGTCCTGCAACGCATGTGTTGCTAGCACGGGCCCAGCCCACTAGACTCCGTGCCTTGCACGAGTACGACATATGTGTTCCATGACACCTCTAGACGGGTTCCACTCCTTTGCCTCGACAACTCCATCGTCGGATATATTCCATATATAATTCTTCTTAATTATATATATAATTCCAAGTTCGATGCATTAGTTAAAATATTATATTTTTTAACTTGTATTATTTGTATGCACCTCTTTATATATATCATTTTGTTTACGATGGGTTGGTTAAAAATAATCTATTTTTAACATATATTGATATATAATTATTTCATGTGCATGTTCCATAATATATATGACCAACTGTTGAAATTGTTAAGTATTATACTTATGTATTTCCCCAAGTATAGGTATACTTGTATTGTGTATATTTGTGTATTTACATTCGTATTCTTAGGGTTAAGTATAATACTTGTATAATGGTATTTTCACCAATATTAATGGTATATATTGGCATGTATATGTACGTATAGGAGTACGGATATTTCTTGTATTTATTACCCCCTCACTTTTGTGTATTCTTATAATTTTAAGATATACTTAAATTAGTATATGTGTTATAATGCTTGGTAAGTGTATGTATCCAAATAATATATTTTTGCGATTAGTTCTAGAAAAATATATATTTTAGTTTCCACAAAAAATAATATGTTTTTAGGAGCTTTATGAAATATATATTTTTACACACTCGAAAATAATATGTTTTTAGTATCGACAAAATACGATATAGTTTATATACTTGTAAAAATATATATTTTGTCACTTGTTCGGTTTTGAAAATATACTTACCAAGATTCGATATATTATATATTTTAGTCCGTAATCCGTATAAGGTCCGAATGTCCAATATGTCCTTATTTGTTTCCATGTATGGTGATAGATAGGTATATATATTGTTGTAATTCTTGATTTGCCACTTATTATGTATTTGTTTGTATGTTTTATTTTTCAAGTTCCTAGCTATATATATATATATATATATATATATATATATATATATATACATGTATGTATATATATATACACATACATATATACACATACATACATACATACATATATACATACATACATATATATATACATGTACATATATATATATATTCATACATACATATATACATATATATATATATATAATACAAACAATAAACACAAATCTTGTGATTCTTATGATCACTAAATGTATATTTTTCCAAAAATATATATTTATAACTATTTTTATCTTTTAGAAAAACCATACTTCTTGGACTCATATTTTATACAAAAACATGGGGATTTTTATATTTATGGCTTTTAAACATGTTTACTTGTAAGGATTTGGTAAACATATATTTTTCTAAGTGTTTCATTTTTATAAAAATTTCGCCATAGTCTCCCCTAGATTTAGGAGGTTTCCCATGTTTTAAAAACATGTGTTAAGCTTCAAAACTCATCAAATTATTCCCAATCATTTCAACAAGTAATACATGTACATATATATGCATCTTTTGATCATGATGAACATGGAACTTTACAAAAACATGTAGCCTTTTATTTTTATGATCAAGATGTTCATACGTCTTTAAATATAGGTTTAGTTACTAATATTCACCAACTTTGTTAAAAATCATTTTTAACAACTTGTTTATATATATATTTTTAGAAAACATTACAAGTTACTTTAATCATATTCTTAAGATCATCAGTTATGTTAAAACATATTCATCAAGTCTTTTATTATTTTAATCATTTGATCATCCAACATTTCAAGAACAAAATCAATTATTTTATCCACATTAAAGAATCCATTTATTATGTAATATAAGTTCATCACTTCCTTGATCATGGATCTTTCAAGATCTTTGTGTTCACTTGTTAGATTATGTTTTTAACCATCATCTAACAAGTCTACATATGATGTTCGTCATCACTAGTTCAACCTACCAACTAATATTTTCCATAACACAACATAACTTGTTTCTTATAATTTTTAGCTTAGTTGTAAGTGTTCTTCATCTTTGTTTTGCATGAATCTTTAGGTGTTATGTTGTACATATGCCATATATACTTTAACTAGATGAAAATTAAGATTCAAGGGAACTTACTACTAGCACAAGGCTAGGGAAGCAACACACAAGAACAAGAAGATGAAAATGAAGAAAATAGGTGGTTAATAGCTCCTTGATGAGGTCCTTCCACTTCCAAGCCTTGTCACCTTCCTAACTATGCTTGATACACCTTAGGATAACCTTAGATTACCTTGAATTAAACTTGAAAATGGAGGTGGTATGAAGAAGAAAGTGGTTGTGAGTTTTGCTAAGGTTGAAGGAGTTCTTGTTGTTGATTTCTTATGTTTAGCCTTTGTAAGTGAACATGGGGTGACAAGGTGATTACTTATGCTAGCCAAGAACATAATATCCTCTAGTCCAAGTGTTAATGTTTCCAACAAGGAGACAAGGGAGACAAGTTTGTTGGGGGCTAGTGGGTCTCCTTAAGTGGCCGCCCATGTTGGTTAATTTGTAGTTTAACTTGGTTAAAATTCTAGGTTAAGTAGTTAGTTAAGTTTAGGGGATTAGTTAGGGGGGTTATGCATATTAGGGACTTTTGATATATTTTGAGATACAAAAGGCCATATACTAGCTTAATATTGTTAAATAACATTAACTAGTTTATATTTTATGTCTAGTTTGTGTTCGGTTGTTTAACGGGTGCTCGGTTCGTCAAAGGGTCCTTAAACGAAGGTTTAAGTAACTAGTAGGGATTTTAGGGATTTTTTTTTATCAAAACAATGTCTTCAATGCTTGTAACTAGTTATATGATGTAAAAATATTGTTAACTAGTTCATATGATGTTTCAGATTATGTCCGGGTGTTTGTTTCGTTGCCGGTTCGTTAAAACGTTAACTTTCAAGACTTATGTGATACGATATGTTTTTGTGCCAACATGATACTTTCAATATCTTTTAAGTAGTGCATGATGTTTAACATTATTTCTGCATATTACATAAGTTTGTATTTGCTGAATTTACTGAATTGCTGTTTAATGTATATTTCAGACAGTTTTCAGTGTGCGTATGGTTTTCGGAAAGTGTTAGCATTAATACTTGTTTTCCCACATGGGGTTTAATATACAGTTTGTGTTGGACTCTCATCTAAGTCATAAATCTACAGTTTAACTGCATACTGACACTATGCTGCCACAACTAGTCTAATAGTTGTTTCCGACGCACTGTTCCAAGCAGTTTTTAAATGGTAACCACTAAACAAATAATATGCATCATGTAATATATTCAATGCACTTTCTAGATTGATTCCATGCAATTAACGCTGTTTAATTGTTCAAAACACATAATTATATCACATAATTCACTTGTTTAATGTATGGAATTATCCCAAAAGTGACAGTTGTCACATAGATCTTTGAAAATTGTTTAAAATGTGACTTCATTCAAGAATTGAAAAGGACGGATTTTCTCAAAATTCGTTTGTTTAAAAAGGCTGCTGGTCTCAGGATTAGAGTTGGGCCCACCGCACACTTGGTGGGACCAACAAAATCCTAGAATTGAATGTCTGATTGGTGACAGGCCCAGCGCACACTTGGTGGGCCCACAAAATCTGGAAAAGGAAAGAGGGTAGGGTGATGATAACAAAAGGTGTGATGGCAGCTCAAAATCATTGTTCACTTTACACATACATACACACACTTATCGCACACACAAGAAATTTTCTTAAAGATTCAAGAATCAAACTACGATTAACTTAAAATGTCTAGGGCGAAATCGGAGGGGAAAGGTTGGTTCATGATTTTAGTTCTTGTGTTTCAACCGTGTAATGACAAAGTTGCAGGTGATCGGAGATGGTTATAGGTGTGAAATTGGTGAAATATTGGTCGAAGAAGGTGAAGGGATGACGGCGCGTGATTCTCACTCGTCGAAGAGAGTCGCACACGCCTGAAAGGACGAAATTGCCCCTCATACATAAAGTGAATAGACGGCTATGTCCCTTGCACATTCATCAGAGTGTGTGAGTGGACAAAATGACGTTTATGCCCCTCGTACACGCTGTTATTTGTCAGTTTTTCCCTCGCAAACTTGGTTATTTACCAATGTGCCCTCAAAGGGGTGTGCGAGTGATGGATTAGACCAAATTGCCCATCGCACACTAAGGTTTTGGATTTAATGGTCTCCGCACACTCTGGTGGGACCTGAGAGTGTGCGACATGATAGGTTTTTGACAAATATGCCCTCGACTCAGGTGTCTGGTCCGCACACTCATGTGTGGACCGTACACTCTTAGTTCTTTGGGCCTGTTTCTTAAGTATTTGGGCCTGAACTGTTTTAAACCAAAACTTTGAGATGTTTTATAAAGATTGTTTAAATCAGTAATTAAGTTTTACTCAAAGTTATTTTTTTCAAATATTCACAAGTGGATAAGATGTTTGACCACGTTTACGGTCAAACTTGGAATTTTTTAACTGTGTGTCGCCGATATTTGTTTAATCCGAACCGTTTGATGCAGATTCGGGAAAGAAGGTTGTTGACAAAACAGTTCACGATCATGATTTTGATATTGCCTGATTTCTTGGAGAACCTCCAAAAGGTCATTAAGAATTTAAATCGATAGTTTTGGGATTGAATACATGCCGGTTATCTCACGCACTACGAGAAAATCCTATTATTCTAGAAGACTGGATCAGGGAATTCTGGAACAATGCCAACGCCAAAAAGTCAGACAATGTTATTCAGTCAAAGATCCTGAACAAGGAGATTCTAATCACTAAACAAACAATTAAGGATGTTCTACTTTTTGGAGATGCTTCTGATGATCCAGTTGAATATTCCAAGGAAAAGATCATGCTGGTTCTAGAAAGGATGAGTTATGAAGGCATCTATCCTCCTACAACAAGGAAACTACTTCATCCATCTTGGAGATTCTTGGCACACGTGTATCTCGTCTGAATCAGTGGAAACAAAAGTGGGATAGACACTCTTACAATCAAGCAGACTTCGGGAGTGGAAGTTTTATTATTCCAAGTGTGTGTTTGATGATATGCTGGCGAATGTCAAGTCGATAAACAAGAAGTACTGGTTCAAGTTTCCAAGGTTTCTACAAATGATCCTAAAAGCTAAATACCCGTCGCGGCAACAAACAGTCAGTAACTATGATACTAAAATGATGAACCACACTATTTTCGGGTTGTTGAAGCAAGCAAGAAAAGATGTCCAGGTGATGTATCAAAACAGGAGACCGTTGGAAAGATTTGGGGCTTTTCCTGATGTTGTAGAACTAGTCTCAGCACCAGTCAATGTTGGTGTGGCTGAAGAACATGATGTGCAGATAATAGATGTGCCACCAAGAGTTGAAGAGCCAATTGAGGATATCGATTTGACTGAGGTTGAAAGTGAAGAAGAAAATGTTGAGAATGTGTTTGGATAAAATTTGATGGCTGATGCTGAGGTTCATGAAAATAATGGTGAAGGTGAGACAGAGACTGAAATAGAGAACCCAGTAGCAGAAAGAATTAATGAAGACCAAGTGTTAAGTGTGAATCCTCCTCATAAAACAACATTTGAACAAGTATCTGCTGAACCTGATATGATGCAAGAAGACCCCACAACTGATCTTCATCCTAGGAAGCGAAGTCGAAGAGATCCTAAGATCAGCCGTGAGATGACTAGTGTTTCTAGTTCAAGCCCTGAAGTGAACAATCCAGTGATTACAGTTTCTCAGCCTATCAATGCTACTGGAACGCCTGTTAGTGATGAATTTATTGAGTTCTTGACCAACCCAAAATGTGCTATGTATATGCCTGCTGCCAAAACTGGAGAAGGATCAAGCAATACTCCTTCTGATGCTAAAGTGCTTAAGGCAGCGTCTTTATTGCAACAAGCTGTAGAAGGTAATGTTGATTCAGATAAACCTGATTAAGAGAAAGTTCATGAGCCTGTTAGCAGTCCTGATAGTGAGAGTTTGTTCGGTGATGTTGGCCTTGGGATGCTTATGAAGAGAATTACAACCCTTGAAAAAGATAAGATCTTTAAGGATGTTCAGATTGCAAGCTTGTTAGAAGAGATTACACACAAGAAGCAGCAGATTCAAGATCTTGAAACTGCAGCTGAAAAAGTGAAGTTGGGAAGGATTTTGCTGAGCCCAGAAAGGAATATACTGCAGCTGAAAAAGAATAACGTGATAAAGAACGTGAAGAAGCTATCAAAAAGTACATTATTACTCCTCCACGTACTGCAGGTCAAAGATTGAAACAAAAGGAAGTTGTTATGAGGAATGTTAGTAAAGAAAAGGATTATGGATTTCAAGATCTCCCTGATTGATATGTGATTGCAACCGGAAGAGATCGATATGATCGATATGGAAATTTATCTAGGATTAAGAGTTGGGCATACAAGATGAGAAAGGAATGTCCTTGGTTACGGGAAAGAATGGAAAGGTTGAGTATTACAACTCTGCAACGTGAGCTAAGTCAGGCTCTGTATCATGACCAATGTAGAAATCCTAACTGTAAAATAGGATGGAATTTCTACAACAAGCTATAGAGACAAGCATTGGTGAACTTCAAGGATATGAATCTACAACAATCATTTGTCAAAGTGCATAAAGATATATTGGATCCTGCTACAAATGCACCATTGAAGATAGTAATGTGGACTCCAACTAAACAAGCAAAGACAATTCCATTGCTTAAAGATCTTCGAGATGATATCCTAAATGAATTCAAATTTTGGATGCATGATCCTGTTTCTAGACACCTATTTGTGAGAATGAAGAATACAAGATTACTGATGTTCGTAATTTGACGCGTTTTGGAGAAAAGAATATTCATTTGCTTGGTAGATCTTAATTCAGAGTGATCCTTAGTGTGAGGTGTGTGCAAAGGCATATACAGGTGGAGTTTCTCATATCATAAATTTGAAGCTATGATCAGGAAATAGAGGAAGAGTCGAGACACAACTATTCAATCCTTATATTGGAAAGAAGATCTCGCAGGAGCAGCTCAAGAAGAAACCGAGACGCAAGTAGTGATTGGTTTGCCAAGATAGCATAAACCTAGGGGATTGTAAGTGTATAGTTTGATAGGTTTATGCTTATCTTGTATTTTGGTTAGTGATCATATGTGGGCATGTCTAGAATAGTGTACGATTAGGACTTTTGCCTGGTTTGTATGTGTGTCGTCCTATGTATCTATATTTAGGGTGCATCTAGTCATTTAGGGTTGTTGATTGTGGTTGATTGTTCTTGCTTTTGATTGATTTGTACCAGACAGGTCTCGAACTTGTGTGCAACTTTAATACAATCAATTGAACTTGTTCATCACTTTCAATAGTTTTCCGCACTGAAGATCTCTGGACTTACATATAGCGATCCTTTAACTATTTTGACGTTTGGTTAAAGACTTGATTTTTATTTCTTAAGATCGAGGGCATAAAACTATACAAGATGCCATTAAGATTAAAAAAAATGCGCTTTGAGGAGCGGGTCTTCAGAAAATAAGAAGTCACTAAAAATTGTTATATTTTTTAAAACTATATTTTGCTACAAATATTTGGGTTTAAAAAGGGAAAATATTATTGTGTTTTTATGGCTTCTTATATGGGTAAGAAATGAGAAGGCATTGGACTCAAATGGGTTAACTAGGGGGAGAGTGGTTTAAAAGGGGTAGCTTTAGAAACAAAGGGCTAAAAATGAAAAATCCTAATGTCTTTATCATCTATCTATCCGTGTTTGGTTTTGGGTTTAGATCGTATGCGCTTGTCAAGTTATAATTTTTCAAGGAACGTCTGACTAAAACACTCATTAAAGAAAGAAATGAATGAGCATATATTTTTGTATTTGGGGTATGTTCATAAGGTTTAAATCTTCACATGTAAATGGATTGGAAAGTTTAGTATGATTTTGGCATATATAAATATTTCATCGATTCTACTTAGTTACACCTAAAAGTTTCCTTTTATATCCGCAAATTAAAAACGCTCTTTTTAGGTGTTTTAGCTTTTGAAACTTATTTATGAATAGTTACTTTTTAATGGACTATAAATTTTTACAAAAATATAGTTTATTTTTGTATTAATTTCTAAAAAATTCAGGGTGACAGAGCAGTTTCACGAGAGTTTTGGGTAAGACTTAATTTTAGGATTTGCAGTAAGATTAAAATTTTTATTTAACCCGTATTTCCCTCCACTCACTTAAAATGCACATTAACTCTAATGTGCTCAACCTTAGTTAGTTATTTAGGAAAATATGAAGAAGGAAAAAGAAACATGACTTTCTTTTGGGTCAAGTCGGAGAGAGTCCGAGCTATGTTTGTCTATTTCCATCTCTCTTTATTTGCTCCCAATTTCCTTGGCTCATCTTTTCTTTTCTTATTTAGCTCTTTTTTTTATTACTACAATTAAAAAGTTAAAAGAAAAAAAATAATATATGAGATTTGGGGACTTTTTTTTCGTTTTATGCTTTAAAGAATACAGAGTTATTATTAATGGTTTTTAGAATTGCATGGTCACAACGCAACCCCCTTATTTTTATATTTCTAATTTTCTTTAGTTTTTTCTTAGAAAGTTATAATTTTGGGAATATAATATGGGATTTGGAAACAGAATCCCTATTCCTAAGTTTCGTTTATTGACGCAAACTCCTTTCCTTTCATTTTCTTTAAAATATATATTTTCTGGCTTTTATTCATCCATGGTAAGCCGTCATGGCGCACCACGTTTTTAGGTTTTTGGCTGGACCAAACATGGTTTATTATGTGATACCACTTGAGGATGCTGAGCATCCCATGAGCTTGCTCCTTTTGATGGTGTATTCCACACTAGTGTTGATGGCTTCTACACTCTACAACGGGTCTTCCTCAATTCCTTGTTCATATCCAAGTTTTATTTCTTCTTCTCCGAATTTTAGCGTGAGCTTGCCGTCACTCATATCGATCATTGCTCTTGATGTGGTAAAGAAGGTCCTCCCCAATATGAGTGGCACTTCCATCTCTTCTTCTATGTCTAAAAGGACAAAATCAGCTAGAAGAAAACAAAATCACCTACCTTAACTAATAAGTTTTCTACTATCCCTTCTAGGTATTTAACCGAACGATCGGCAAGTTGGATTGTCGTCTTTGTTGGGACTGGATCTCCCCAGCCTTGTGAACATGGATACCGGCATAAGGTTGATATTTGCCCCCCAATTCTGCTAGTTCATTTTTCACTAATAACCCTCCTATGGAACAAGGAATAGTGAAGCTACCCAGATCGTGCTACTTTTTTTGGCATTTTGTTTAGCAGGACCGCTAAGCATTCCTCCCCAAGTCTACATGATGTATTTGTTCTAACCGCTTCTTGTTAGACAAGAAATCCTTCATATATTTTGAATATTTTGGCATTTGGGTTAGAATATCCAAAAGAGGTATGTTGACGTGTGTTTCAGTAGGCTTATAAATTTCCCGAATTGTTCTTTCGTTTTTTGTTTGACTAGGATACCGGGATATGGAACTCGTTGTTTTCTAACTTATTCCTCTAACTAAATGTGGTTATTGGGAGGTTTGTCTGGCTCTGGGGTAGGAATGGTATGCTGGTTCTTTTCGGTGGTGGGTGAAAGATTTGGTGTGGTTTCATGGTTATAAGTAATGGACGAAGTGGGTGGTTTTTAAGTGGTGGTGGTATTTGTGGTGGGTGATATGGGTAATATTTAGTTATTGTTGCTTGAGTGATAAGTGTAGAAGGGTACAACTCTTCAGGTCCAACCTTTCGGCTACGGAGCGTGATTGTGTGCACCTGAGCCTTTGGGTTGGTCTCTATGCTGCTTGGAAGTGCACCTTGAGGTCTCTTATGAAATAACTCCGCCAGTCAACTTAGATGTTGTTCGATATTCCAGAAAGTTGCTCGTTGGTTACGTATTTCTGCTTCGTTCTAAGTAAATCGTTCACAAGTTTTCTTGTCATTTTTTGAGAAGAGGCGGGTAATCGTCTCTAACCTGGATATGTCAAAAAAGAACTGTTATTTTGAAATTGAGGATGGGGAGCAAACTGCTGTTTGTGTGTTTGAAAATTGTTCCTTTTGTTAATTGATTGTTGTTAGTTATTATTATTATTATTATTATTATTATTATTATTATTATTATTATTATTATTATCATCATCATCATCATCATTATTATTATTATTATTATTATTATTATTATTATTATTATTTATTATTATTATTATTATTATTATTATTATTATTTATGTTGTTATTATTATTAGAGTCCTTACAGCCAATGTTAGGGTGATTCCTCCGTTCCGAGTTGAAAGTTCTAGATCCGGCGGATTTAGATGGAAGTTTGGATAAGATAAAGCTAGTTCGGTAGAAATCTCGTAAGAATAATCAAAAGTAAAAAGCTTCCATTTATACCGAAAGAGCATACATCATTTTAAAGCTAGAGAGAAATCTAAGGTCTCTCCGGTGTTTCCCGGAAACTTATCAACTACAAAGACATAACTTCCTATTTATAGACATGAGGTTTGGAGAGGATGACTCACCGTACAAATAAGCACTCATCCTCTCGAACTTGTCATGTGTTCATATTTTCACTCTCAACTATACAATATTCAACACACGCTCTATTTAGCCATTCATACAGTGGTGGACACACACAATATGCACTAACACAAGTTGTTGGTGTTGCTAAAAGGACCTTGTTGTCAGGGTCTTTTATTTACAAAAATTAACCTCTTCCTGTTGTTGTTCTGATTGGGTGCAACTCCAATTTCATGGGGTCCACTAGGGTGTTCAAAACCCAGGATATCCGAAAATTCGGATATCCGAAATTTTTGGATACTGAATTTCACTATCCAATTTCGTATTCGAAATTTCGGATATCCAACCAGATAATGAAATGGATATCCGAATATCCAATTTTTTATTTAATTTTTATTTTTTAATATTTGAAACCGGATATTTGGGATAATTTCGGATATTCGAATATAAGTTTTCGGATATTTTCAGATACTTCGGATATTTTCGGATATTCGGATATCCGAAATTTTTGAATATTTCGGATATCTGAGATATCCGAAATTTTTTAAAATCAATATCCGAATCCGAAACTTCGGATATTCAGATTCGGTTATCAGATATTTCGGATCAGATTTTCAGATACGGATAGTTTTGAACACCCCTAGAGTCCGCCATACCATTTGCAGGCCATTACAATAGTATTAGTCTTACTTGCGTCAAGCTTTTTAATTTTATTTATTAAAGCTTCTATTTGGGCTAGAAGCGAAGTTGTCTCGTCAACTTTGTATACACCAGGGGCTTTTGCTTTGGCACTTCGGGTTGTGTGCCATAGAAAGCTTGTTTGGGCTATTTTCTCAATTTCTGAAAACACTTCCCTAGGTCTCCTATTTCCCAAGATTCCTCTAGAGTTAGGATCCAATATTTGACGAGTTTGGGGTAATAATCTATTATAGAAGATGGAAATCTGTTGCCATACTTCTAGTTCATGGTGCAGACGTTTTCTTAAAAGTTCCTTAAAACGTTCCCATGATCCATATAAAGATTTCCCATCCTCTTGTTGAAAAGAATTAATGTCAATCATTAGATTAGAAGTTTTAACGGGTGGGAAATATTTATAAAGAAATTTTTGAACGAGGTCGTCTTAAGTGGTTATGGAACCATTGGGTAGGCTTTTTAGCCATGCCTTAGCTCTATCTATTAATGAAAATTGGGAACATTCTAAGTCTAATGGCATTGCCCGATACACCATTAATTTTAAAAGCTCACATATCACATGTCTCGAGAAAACTGGAAATATGGAGATGGGGTCTTCGTCAGGTAGTACGTAGAAGGTATTGAGTTCTGAAGCATCTGGATGAGGGGTGACCGAAGCTTGAAGTTGTTCAAGTTCATCCCGGGAGCTATGATTGCAGCTCTGAGGTTATTTGCCTCATGAAGTCCATAAGGGTTATTTCCTATGCCATTGGTTTGTCTTCAATTTCAGCCACGAGTCTAGTCCTTTGATGAAGTATGCTACGAAAGTATCATTCTGGTTTGTTAATAAAAGGGAAGAGTATTGGTTTACCCGAAGGGGTAGAGGTCATGCACACCTGCATAAGTAACTAAGAACAGAAACGCATAAACTGTTCCAAATATAAAATAAAACATAAAAAGTATTCTGCTAGAAATCGAGGCACTATTGGTTCACCCGAGGGGTAGAGGTCATGCACCACCTGCATAAGTAAACAAGAACAAACGCGTAAACTGTTCCAAAAATAAAATAAAACATAAAAAGTATTCAGCTGGAAATCGAGGCACGACCCGTGTCTAGGAGAGACGACTCGTGGTAAGAACTCTGACAGAATTTACTGCTAGGATCGAGGCACGGCCCGTGTTGTCACGACACGACCCGTGTCTAGGTTCGAAATAGTCTCAAAAAACAATCTTTAAACGTTCTACAAGTGGGTCGACGCACTGCCAGTGTTGTCACATCACAGGACGGGTCTCAGTTCCGAGAAAAATTCCGAAAAAATAAACGTTTTTAGGCTAGACCGTTAGCTTGAACTTTTCCCAAAATCTTTGCATCCCCGACAACGGTGCCAAAAACTTGACGTGTGCGGTTGTACTTATAAAAGATGGTTAATTTTAGGTTGGTTAATGCACTAGTTTAAGTTTTAATATTTATAAAAACACGATAAACTATCTTCACACTACAACTCATGTTGGGCAAGTGCACCCATCGTTGGCGTAATATAGTGATGGTAAAATACCGAGGTCGTCCAAAGATACAGGAGTTTTAGTACCGAGTCGTCATTAACGTCTAAACAAATCCAAAAGTTGGGTTTGTAGAAAAAGAATAAATAAAAGAAAATGAATGGCTCTAAAAGAAAATAAAAGGGTAGGAATAAATGATCGGAGAAGGGGTGTTTGGGATTAACTTACCTCTTGATGGCTTGATAACTAGATCGGACCATGGGGTCGCAAGGGCGTCAGACGAGAAATTATGTGTGTTAATGCATATTATTGTGAAGTATCTAGGTTAGAATCCTAACACACTTAAACCTTTCACTTTGAATCAGTAAGGAAACGCTACTTGAGGCCGGATTTTAGTATTAACTAATTAGTCCAAGGGATATATACTAGTGTCTATTAGTTCGTCGGTTAGTTGTCAATTCCCCTAAGTAGCTACTTATATATATATATATATATATATGTGTGTGTGTGTGTGTGTGTGTGTGTATATACATACATAGGGCTCGGTTCAAATGAGAACCACCACGAGTTGTGAGAATCGTGATAACTTCTTCTTCCTGCGCAAGTTGGGCCAAATTTTTTTGCACAAACGTAGATGAAAATATTATAAACACATCTGTAAAATAAAAAGTTAAAAAAATGGCGAGTCGATAGTTTTGACTGATACAAGTTTTTTTACGCGCTGGTGTAAATTTTATACCAAGACAAATATTTTCTTATGCCACATGTAAATGTAGGTATGTGGCATTTTTTTAATCTTTTTTTTATAAAACATGTGATTCTTTTATGACTTTTGAGAAAAAAATTCGAAAAAACCTTTTGGATTGCCTAATTCTCACGGTTCTCACAACTCAAGTTGGTTCTCATTTTCACCCATCCCTATATATATATATATATATATATATATATATGGAAAGAATCATGAGAAAACTACATATATAAGAAAACTAAAAACTAACTAAAAAAGCCTAAAACATACCAATTTTTTAATTAAAAATTCGCTACTTTTTTTGTATAAAAAACTTTTTTTTTTCAAAAAACAAGGTTTGTACTGCACATGTGCATTATATGATTAGATTAGCTTTTAAGGTTAGGTTTTTAGGGGTTTAGGATTAGGATTAGATTTTTAGGTGTGGGGAGGGGGGTTTAGGGTTTTGGGGGGTGCGGGTGGGGTTTAGTTTTAGTTTTTTTTGGAGTGGGGTGGGGGATAGGTTTTTAGGGGTGTCGGTAGGGGGTGGGTTAGGTTGTTTAGGCTTTTTCATATTAATGCACATGTGTAGCACAACTTTTTTTTATATTATATATAGCGAATTTTATTAAAAAAATTAAAAAAAACTTTTGATAAGTGTTTAGCCTTTTTTTAGTTAGTTTTTTTGGTTTTCTCGTTTAAACTAGTTTTCTCATCCCATATATATACATATATATGTTATATGTATATATATGTATATGTATATATACATATAGATATACATATACATATACATATACATATACATATACATATACATATACATATACATATACATATACATATACATATATCAGGTCCTTTGCGGTTTGGTGTTATATCCGCTCAAAGGCAAGAGCTTACTTAACACAAAGTCTCATCCAAAACCTTGAACCTTGCTAAGAGCATCAACATGTTTTTGACTCTACATATACATAGAAAACATAAACAACCCAAGTTAATAGCATCGCAAGATTGTTGGTAGATTTTAAGGATTAGACAGAAACTCTAATACCTAAGTTAATGGTGACACTATTATTTCATCACTTCAATAAACTATTATTTCACCAAAGTTAATGGAGGGAATCGTGTACTGCATATGTATCTTATGATTTATGTGAAATGTATAAGGTGGTTACAAAATCATCTACACTAGTATCTTTCTCTCTTTCATTAAATTATCAATGCACTACTTACAAGTGATTTAGACGGTTCTAACAGTTTTCAACATAATTCAGGTTCTCGAAAAAAACGTCCGTATATAGCTATTCTTGCCATTGTGTGAGATCAACATTCAGCTCCACCTCCCATCTTTCATAGATACAGACTCTCCCTTTGACAATCGCAGGCAAACATGAGCTACAACGTTGACGTCGTGGCTAATGTTGAGTTCGAACATGTCTGACAACCCGTATTGGCATGCTCATTGTTATAGTTTACATTTGAACTCATGTTATATAATTTTGCCATTTTGAATTCTGTAAAAAATAAAAAAAAATTGTTCTTTTCGCTAGACTCATAAAACTTTTCCTTGCAATAATAAACCCTAAAATCGACTTTTTCAATGAAAGAAACCTTTTCCTCAGAGGAACTTTTCATTTTGAAAACTTTTGTAGAGAAGTACTTTTCGTTGACATGCATTATTCTCTAATTAAACCTTTTGCTAATATCCAACCTTTTTCGCTACTGAAACGTACACCTTATTGTTGCAATAGTAAGTGACATGTAGACTTTTCATTAACATCAATCTTCAATTGGATGAAGATTTAAATTAGTCGAATGTCAAATTGAAGTTCATAACGTTGTAAATCGAACTCAGAGATGTCTGTTTAAGCTGAATTAACACTAAATTAGTCGAAATTCACCAAGAAATCGACTTAAATAAACAAAAATGCTTTTCCTGTGTTTCTCTTGAAACAATTATACTCGATCAAAAACCAATGAAAACTGCTTAAACAACCAAGAAACTGTCACACCCGCTCATAGGTGGAAGCGCATGGTCTGATCTGATTGGTTCTCATTGCATACAACATAAGTGAACAAACTATATGAATAAAACATTCTCCATATGCCATTGCTGAAATTGGTTCAAACGCAACATAAGTTAAGTATATTGTTACAAGCCATTAAATTTTCAAATTGCTAAGTAACCAAAATGCAAGATTTTAAAATAATAAGGTTTTGTCCTTTATATCACCGCAAGTAGGCGGGATATACAGGACAAATCCTTCAAAAATGGCATTGGAGACTTGATGCTTGTTTCTTGAATTAACTGCTTGCAAAGATCCACTATTACCTGAAATCAATGTTAAGTTGAAAATCAACAAAGTTGGCGAGTTCATGAGTTTTAACTATATGAGTTGGATCCATAAAACATAAGTAGTATTTTTGTATCACAAAAACCCGGTATGCAAAGTGTCAATGAATCATGATCATTAATGTTTTGCAAGGATATTAATATGTGTGACGACATAGGAAGCATCCAAACCTAGACGATTTATGTCGATTAACCTCGACTGGACAACAAATGCACTCTTCCGTGTGGGTCCATGACCAAGAGTGGGGCTCGCCAACACCCGCTAGATCTAACCTTTGTACCGTGGTCTTAAACAAGATTAATGGTGCTTACGCCCACCCTATTCGCACATGATCTAGTTATTTCATTCCCTAGCTTATCATACCATAGACATGTATCTCACCCCCGATAGTTGTAAAACTGTAAAACATTTAAGATGAAAAGGAGGACATGAACTCACTGCTTTGCTTTCTGCTAAACTGATTAACTCGAATACTTTTCTCTGGTTTCGTCCCACAACCTACAAACGCATTTGGTTTTGTTAGACACTTCGGTCTTTTAATGATTCTTGTTCTTGTTTCTTGTCTTAATTATTTACTAAGACTTGTTAGTTTTGATTTTGTTTAGATATACATCTCGATGTATGATAACAATAGATATACTTTATTAAGTATATGTGTATCCTTGCAACGCATGTGTTGCTAGCACGGGCCCAGCCCGCTAGACTCCGTGCCTCGCACGAGTAATACGTATGTGTTCCATGACACCTCATGGACGGGTTCCACCCGTTTGCCTCGACGACTCCATCGTTGGAATTATTCCATATATAATTCTTTTTAATTATATATAATTCCAAGTTCCATGAGTTGGTTAAAATATTATATTTTTTAACTTGTATTATTTGTATGCATTACTTTATATGTATCATTTTGTTTACGATGGGTTTGTTAAAAATAATCCATTTTTTAACGTATCTTGATATATATAATTATTTCATTGGTTTCATGGTTTACTTATCCATTTCTAATGATTGTCAAGTATTATACTTATGTATTTCCCCCAAAGTATAGGTATACTTGTATTGTGTATTTGTGTATCCCTATTTGTGTTCTCTTGGTCAAGTACAATACTTGTATAAATGTATTCTCACCAAATATTAATGGTATATATATTGGCATGTATTTGTACGTATAGGATTACGTATATTTCTTGTATGTATTACCCCTATTTTTGTATATTCCTAAATTATATAATTTTAAGATATATTCAAGTTAGTATATTATTATGCTTGGTAAGTGTATATATATCCAAAATAATATATTTTTGCGATTAGTTCTAGACACCATATATTTTAGTTTCCACCAAAGATAATATATTTTTAGGAGGTTTATCGAATATATATTTTTATGCACTTCGAAAATAATGTGTTTTTAGTGTTGTTGCCAAAATACCATATGGTTTATATATTTGTAAAAATATATATTTTTGTCACTTGTTCGGTTTCGAAAATAATACTTATCAAGCTTCGATATATTATATATTTTTAGTCCATACTTTATATATAGTCCAATGTCCAACGTGTCCGTATTTGCTTCCATGTATGATATTGGATAGGTATATATATGCTTTGTAATTATTTGTTCCTAACTATATACATATGTAATACAAATAAGAAGCACATAAATTGTGATTCTTATGATCATTAAATATATATTTTTCCAAATATATATATTTATGCCCATTTTTATCTTTATAAAAATCATGTCTTCTTGAACTTATATTTTATACAAAAAAATGGGGATTGTTATATTTATGGTTTTTAAACAAGTTCACTTGTAAGATCTTTATAACCATATATTTTTCTAAGTGTTTAATTTTTATAAAAAAATTTGCCATAGTTTCCCCTAGATTTAGGAGGTTTCCCATGTTTTTAAAAACATGTGTTAAGTTTCAAAACTCATTAATTACCCACCACAACTTCAACAATTATCCTTTAACCAAATTTATGCATCTTTTGATCATGATGAACATGGAACTTTACTAAAACATGTAGTCTTTTATTTTTATAATCAAGATGTTCATACTTCTTCAAAAATGGATTTAGTTACTATTATTCCCTATCTTTGTTAAAATTCATTTTTAACAACTTACTTATATATATTTTTAGAAAAACATCATTAGTCACCTTAATGACATTTTCAAGATCATCCATTTTTTTAAAACAAATTCATCAAGCTCTTTATTATTTTTAACCATATGATCATCCAACTTTTCAAGGATCTTATAAACCATTTTATCCACTTTAAAAAGTCCATCTATTATATATATCATGTTCATCACTTCTTTGGTCATGGATCTTGTGAGATCCATGTGTATACTTGTTAGATCATGTTTTTAATCATCATCTAACAAGTTCACATATGATGGATATGATCCATAGCACAAAATAAACATCTACATCTTTATTACAACTTCAAGATAGCTTTGTTTCCTTTAGATTATGTTACTTGTACATATGTTCATCTTTTAAAGTTGATACTTTTGCATGGTGTAGCTTATATATTATCAAAATACTAGTAATAAGATATCAAATGAAAGACTAGAAGGATCACTACTAGCTCTTGTGGCTAGGGAAGTGGCAAGATGAACACTTGAATAAGATGATGCAAAATAGGTGGATAAAAGCTCCCAAGAGAGGTCCTTCCACTTCTAAGACTTGTCACCTTCCTAACTATGCTTGATACACCCTTGGATCACCTTAGAATGCCTTGAAAGTTGCTTGGAAATGGAGAGATATGAAGACTAAAGTGGCCGTGAGTTATGGGGGTTCGAAGAAGGAGATGAAGTTTGAATTTTGATGTTGGGAGGTTATGAGGGAAAGATAAGGTGATGTCTCCTTATATGAAGAATTCTTCCACATGTATTAAGTTTAACCATTAGCTTATAATGAAGATTAGGGGGACAAGGGGGATAAGGTTGTTGGAGTAAGGGGCACCCTCATGTGGCCGTCCCCATGCTTGTTGTTATGGACTAACTTGGTTAGTTTCTTAGTTAGGGAGTTAGTTAGGATTAGGGGTCTTAGTTAGGGGGTTTTGATGGATTAGGGGTTTTTGATGCATTTTGAGATACAAGATGTTATACACTAGTTTAATATTGTTAAATAACATAAACTAGTTTATATTTTATGTCTAGTTCGTGTTCGGTTGCTTAACGGTTGCTCGGTTCGTTAACGTGTTCTTAAACGGAAGTTTAAGCAACTTGTATGGAATTTAGGGTTTTTAATCCAAAACAATGTGTTTAATGATTTTAACTAGTTATATGATGTTAAAGTATTGTTAACTAGTTCATATGATGTTTCAGATTGTGTCCGGGTGTTTGTTTCGTTGTCGGTTCGTTAGAACGTTAACTTTCAAGACTCATGTGATATGATACGTTTTTGTGCCAAACAATACTTTTAATGTCTTTTAAGCAATGCAGGATGTTTAACAATAATTCTGCATATTATTTAAGCTTGTATTTGTTGAATTTTTGCTGGATTTTGCTGAATTGCTGTTTAGTGTGTAGTTCCGGCAGTTTTCAGTGCATGTATTGTTTTCGGAAGGTGTTAGCATTAATCCTTTCTTTCCCACATGGGGTTTAATATACAGTTTGCATTGGAATCTCATCTAGGTCCTAAATCACCAGTTTAATTGCGCACTGACACTATGCTGCCACAACTAGTCTAATAGTTGTTTTCCCACGCGGCAGTTTTTAAATGGTAACCACTAAACACATAATATGCATCATGTAATAAATTCAGTGCGCTTTCTAGATTGATGACATGCAATTCACGCATTTTAGTCGTTCAAAACACATATTTGTATCACATAATTTACTTTTTAATTGTACAAAAATTATCCAAAAGTGACAGTTGTCACATTCTCCCCCCGTTAAAAAGAATTTCGTCCCGAAATTCAAGTTGAGTCATCCGTTGTAGGAGTCTTCTCAAATAGGTGGAGGTATTTAGCTTTGATTTGATCCTCACGTTCCCAAGTATATTCGGGTCCATGTCTTGAGTTCCAACGAACTTTTACTAGCTTGATACGACTCCTCCTAGTTTTCTGGACTTTCCAGTCCATAACCTCAACAGGTTCTTTGGTAAATTGGAGCTTATCGTCTATATGAATCTCTTCCGCAGGGATGACAATCGTTTCTTGCGTTAGTCTTGAGATTTGACACATGGAAAGTGTCATGTACACTGCTAAGCTCATCAGGTAATTTTAACTTGTAGGCGACGATACCAACCTTGGCCAAAATTTTGAATGGTCCAATGTACCGCGGTTAAGCTTCCCTCGTTTACCAAATCTGGCTACGCCCTTCCAAGGCGAGACTTTCAACAAAACTTTGTCTCCGACCTCAAAGGATAATGGTTTTCTTCTCTTGTCTATGTAGCTCTTTTGTCTGTCACGAGCCTCCTTGATACGGTCTCGGATTTGGACTATCTTATCAGTAGTCTCTTGGACTAATTCGGGACCAATTAGCTGTTTGTCGCCAACTTCCGCCCAACATAGCGGAGAACGACACTTTCGACCGTAGAGAGCTTCGAACGACGCGGCTTGTATGCTCGTGTGGTAACTATTGTTATAGGAAAACTCCACCAAAGGTAGGTGAGTATCCCAATTCCCGCCTAGATCCATCACACATGCACGAAGCATATCTTCTAGCGTTTGGATGGTTCGTTTACTCTGGCCGTCGGTTTGGGGATGAAAGGCCGTGCTTAGATCTAGTTGAGATCCAAATGCCTTTTGAAAAGATTGCCGAATTCTTGACACGAAGCGACCGTCTCGGTCTGAGATGATAGAAATAGGCACTCACTATTTCTCTAAGGTATAGCTCGGCTAGCTTCTCTGTGCTGTCTTTTTTACGAATCGGTAGAAAATGCGCGGACTTTGTCAATCTATCTACTATTACCCTGTCACACCCCGACCCGCAGCGGAAAAGGTGATCGGGGCATGATTGAGTTATCATCAAAGCTCATGACATTTATTATGCGTTTCATATTCTTTAATACAAATTAAATGGAAATTTACAATAAATGTTACAACATGTTCTAACTAACAATCTAAACTTCTTTGTTCTCTTCTAAGGCATATCCTATGTTTTCCTTGCTTCAACCTGTTCACCTGTATCATGTGTAAAAGGGTTTTTGGATCAACATAATGTTGGCGAGTGAATCCTATGGAAAACATTTGAACAAATTTATTTAAATTGATTATGAAATATGTGCACAACCAAACATGAGTAAAAATAGATGTAACTTATTTAACAATCATAGGATATTAAATAAAACACACATGAACAATAATGGAACACTTAGAGGCACGCGATGCTCAACTCGTCTCTCACGAGGAACTGAGGGGCCTAATGAATGAATTGCATAAACATGATAATATGAATGACACAACTACAAACAATATGAACTCAATGATACACACATGAACAATAATGAATTTGATTTGAGGCACGCGTTGTTCAACTCGTCTCCCACGAGGAACTGATGGGCTTAATGAATGAGTTTCATATAATTTGACAAAAGGAAATAAGTAATCACAACAATATAACAATCTAAGTTTAGATCATGATGTGGTATGGCACAAGTTTAAATAAACAGGTTAATTATTTTTATAACACATGACACACCCCAAAACGTGTAATTAAAAGGGGAAGTTGTAAGATTCACTCACAGTGGGTGCGTTCGGTGCATGACGTTGAATGCACGCGAAGTGGTTTTAACCACGAGTGAGTTTAACCTAGATAAATCGCATTATGGTTTGGTAAGTAAACGGATTTTATTAATCTATTTTAGTAGGATTGTTGGTGTATTTTTGTGAGTTTAAGGCTATTTTCTAACCTTAAAAATGTTATTTTTAAGTATTTTTAATTGATTTTTAATTAAAATAATTAAATAAAATAATAAAAAAAAATTGATTTTTTTCTCTGACCGTTGACCGTTGACTGACCGTTGACCTGACCGTTGACCGGTTCGAGTCGGAATATAGGTGCGCTGAGTGAGGCTCGAACCCGAGACCTCCCGTACGTGTGCACGCAGCTCTACCAACTGAGCTACGTGTCTAACCCGTTATATATCTGATTTTAATTATATATATATATTAATTATATTAAACAGAAATCCTTTATTTTAAAAAAAAACGATTTAAATCAATTCGGACGGTGCGCTCCACAGGTTTCGAACCCGGGACCTGTGGCTTAAACTAACACGCAGTCCACCGCTGGACTGTGTGTGCAACTTGATAACTTAACTGATTTTTATTATACTTAAACACAAACTGTATATTTCCTTTTCTGTCTTATTTTTAAAAAAATAGATAATTGTCCGAGTCGGTGCAATAGCCCGGACTCGAACTCGTGACCTGTGATATAAACATACACACAGTCCACCGCTGGACTGTGTGTCTAACTTGGTTATTATTCCGGTTATTAATATACTTAACATATACCAGTATGACTCCGGTTCGGTTAATAAAAAAAATCATTTTTATTAAGGCGACGTGTGAAACAGGATTCGAACTCGAGACGTTTGTATGATTAATGTGCACACAGTCCACCGCTGGACTGTGTGACTAACCCGAGTAATAAGTTGATTTTAATTAAACTTATATGATACCGAACTTCATCTTCTTCGCTGAGTTTTTAACCAAAATCGACAACAGAATGGTTCGAAGTTTTAATCGGTTTCTTAGTGTGTTTCAGTTCATCATGGTAAGATATAAGTGAAAAGAAAAAGAATTTAAGCGAAGAGGTATACCGACTGTCTTCCTCTGTTTTCCGGCAGAACTCCGGCGACAGCAATAGGCTTCGGCGACGAGTGTCTTGCAGCGGAGAAACTTCAGAAAGCTTACAAAGGGTGTGGGTGACTTCGGTATAAGCTTAGAAGGTTCAATAAGGCTCGGAAATGGAGAAACCGGTTTCCCGGCGACAAACAGAAAGATTCCGGCGAGTGGATTTTTGCCGAGAAAAGGTGTGGTTTTGAGCGAAAAGGTTTGCAGAAGTTCAAGGTGGTCTTTATAGGGCAAATCGTCGAAGAACCTGGTCTGATTACCGACTGTATTCATCGGTTATAAAAACTCCGGCGGTTATAGAAGGTGTCGCGGACTCAGACGTCGGTTATAACCGACGTCTTAGTAATGGTTTACGTTATAACGTAAGTTGTCGTTAAGACTCGCGAGATTTCCGGGATTTCCGACGACTGAACTATTGGGCGCCGGTTTTGAATTCGTAACGTCATGATATCAATTAAATGATTCTATTATTTAACAAATTACATCAGTGGCGCAGTGGTTTGTGTGTTGTGTGTTAAGACTTGTGGTTGAACCGGTACTGACCCGGGTTCGAAACCCGGCAGGAACAAAATATTTTTATTTTCTTATTTTTGACAGTTTTTCAAACTAATTATATATTCCCGTATAATAATTGATTATGTATCATTTAAAATTATTTTGGGCATTTAATTCGCAACGAAATTTTTGACTGACGGTTCGGTTGATAAACGGAGCGGGTTTGGTAAATCCGTTTTTGACGGATGTTACAGTATCTCCTGCTTTTTAGAAATTTCGTCCCGAAATTTGAATGATGATATATTTGACTAAAAGAATGATGGTGTTTAGTTTGTCAGTTACTTGCTTAGAAAAATAAGGGTTTAAGTTTTTTTTTTTTTTTTTGTTCGAGGCGGTAACGTTCCTTGTAAGGGTTAAGTACCCTGATACAGGAATCGCTTTTTGTTGCCTACTGTATGAGTATTGATAAGCAGGAATGATTCGCTAAAAATGATATCATGCATAAGAGTTTAGATACGTTTAGAAAAGTTTGGTTATATCCTAAGGCAAAACTTCTAACACTACAATCTACATGGAAACATAAATAAAACACAACAACTGATATTTGAACATAATTAAGCACAACAGCTAATATTTGAATACACATTCTGATAGCATATATGTTTGAATGGTGGAAGTTCCTCTCTCGTTTGTTATGATGGAGAGGTTAGTTTATGTAGAAATGAAACACAATCCAATCTCTTTAAATAGCAAGATGATATAAATTCCAACCAAGGCAATACTAAATCCTACATGGAACTTCTCATAACCACCTGATAATGCCTCTGATCCTTTGGCAAGAATACTTATATATAGGAAGTACCAGCGGCGTATCCACCATATTCTTGCCAAATTTTCATTAGTTTTATCCACAAGTTATGATTGGTTACCAAGAAACTAATAAATCCTACATAGAACTTCTCATAACCGTCCAATAATGCCTCTGATCCTTTGACAAGAATACTTATATATAGGAAGTACCAGCGGCGTATCCACCATATTCTTGTCAAATTTTCATTGGTTTTATCAGTGAATTATGATTAGTCCTATAACTCTACAACCAATACAACAAACATAAATTACTGAAATGAAATATATCTATGCGATCAAGGCTCAATCAAACGGAGCCGATCGTATTGCATGTACTGAAAATGAAATGTCTGTGCGCTCAAGGCTCAATCAAACGGAGCCGAACGTATTGAATGTACTGAAATTGAAATTGTCTGTGTGCTCAAGGCTCAATCAAACGGAGCCGAGCGTATTGCATGTACTGAAAATGAACAACTTAATCACACAAACAGCCTATGCATGGAACCTCTTATAACCGCCTGATAATGCCTCCGATCATTTGACAAGAATACTTATATATAGGAAGTACCAGCAGCGTATCCACCATGTGCTAGGAAAGCTATACAACCCTTCCATAAGCATGCTCTAGCTTTCATACAATTAATGATCCGCAATGGTGTGTCGCGTTTCTCTCCGTGAATAGCAATGGTCTCCTCATTCGGTAGGGGTACGCGAATAATCTTCTCATGACACACGACTTCAGCTCGGTTATCAGACAGCCAATCCATACTGACTACTACGTCAAAGCTACCTAACTGAACTGGTAAGAGATCGATGTTGAACTTTTGCTGACCCCGCTCCAAGGAACATCCTTTAATGATTTCCTTCAACTCAACTAATTTACCATTCGCCAACTCTATAGAATAGGGGGTGTCTAGTTTACTTGATTCTACGCCTAAGATATTTTTAAATTCCATGGAAATAAAGCTAAAATCGGCACCGGTATCAAATAATATGGATGCAAAATGATTGTTGATAGGGAACGTACCAATGACCACGTTAGGGTCTCTGCGTGCATCCTTTGCCCCGATCATAAAAGCTCTCCCACGAGCTTGATTTCCTTTGGGACAATCTTTTCTCCAATGATCCTTGCTTCCACAACCATAGCACCCTATTTCATGCCCAGCACCATTCCCATTCCCAGTGCCAACACTGCTTCCAGTTCCTCCTCTACCTGCATTCGTCCAACATGCTTCGGCACGATGGCCAAGTTTACCACACTTATCACACTTGGGAGGCCGACAAGCACCGGTATGGTGGTATGTACATCTGATGCATTTGGGGTAGGGACCTTCATATTTCTTTTGGACAGTGGTGGTTGCAGCTACAAACGCTCTTGCTTCCCTCGGCGGGTTAGCCGCCCTTCTCCTGTTACCACCGTTGTGGTTGTTGGAATGGTCGGCGTGGTTATTGTTGTTGTAGTTCGCCTGTGTACCCTTCTTGAAGTGGGAATATTTCCTTTTCCCATCGTTTGTCGATTCGACGTGCGATTCCTTCCTTTCCGTCCCCTTCACAAACAGTTTCTTCATTCTTACCGCATCCTCCGTAAGACTAACCGCCAGTGTCACAGCCGAAGTAATAGTAGCAGGGCTCGATGCAGTTACCATACTACGGATTTCAGGCACCAAACCCCAGATATAACGCTCAATGCGCTTGAACTTCGGTGTCACCGGTATGGTATCACACGAGATAGGTCATGGAATCTCTGAGTATAACCCACGATGTCAGCTCCATTCATAGACAAGTTCCAGAACTCAGCTTCTAGCTTTTGCAGCTCAGCCCTTGAACAATACTTTTCTCTCGTTCTCTCCTTCAGACTTTCCCACGTCATTCCATACGCTGCGTCATCACCCACCGTTTGCGCTTGTAAGTTCCACCAAGTGAGTGCTTCATCAATGAACAGACTAGTGATAAAAGTGACTTGCTGGTCTGGGGAGCATTTGCTCATTCAAAGTGTGGAACATGTGTTTTCTGTCCAACGTACAAAGGCCACGGCACCACAGTGCCATCATAGTTCAGCGGCCTGTATTCTAGAAACTGCTTGTAGGTGCACCCTGAAATATTCACAAACAGAATATGAATGAGCAAATAATGAAACACATGAGTAGAATAAAAAGAATTATTTAAGTTATGATAACAACTGAATATTACCGTTCGCTTGGTTCCTATTGGAGGAGCCGCCTTGTCCCTGACTTCCTAATCCGCCAGTTCCACCACTTCCACCTGCTCCGCCCGTTCCACCAGTCCCTCCAGTATTACTTTCGTTTCGGTTAGCCTCATATTGGGCCAGGGCTTGGGATATTCTTTGTTCCAATAAGGCATTCAGTTCGGCCTCGTTCCTAGGCATGGATTAGGCTTGGTTTACGTTCCGTGTGCGAGGTGTTCTCCGTTTTGCTGGCATGATCTTTCAAGATAATATGATAGCCAAGATTGACGTTTATTCATTATATATTCTCTCAGTTGGTTATAATTCTTATTTATTCATATATATATACATATATATATATATATATATATAAGCAAATAATCAAGTAAACAAGCAATAACGCATAACAATTTTTAAATATATATATATAGACGGTCCATAAAAAAATAAGCCGGCTCCGCGCAAACACCATGCATAGAAATCAATACAACGCATCATAATAAAGACATCAAGTTTTTATATAATAAGACAACTTGTTACATGATCGTTTGTAACGGAAACAATAATGTACTCGGGTTACACCACCCGGTCATACAAGTTTAATACATATAAAAACAAAATCTCCCTTCCACTTGCGATCTTCTTTCTTCGAGTTGCCTTCAAAACTTGACGTGCAAAAGTACCTGCAAATAAAGATCCTAGGGTGCTGGGGGATGGTGGTGGGGTAGGGGTTATAAGGCTACGAAGGTGGATAACCTCCTGCTCAAGCTCCCGCACATGGCGTAGAAGGACGCCAATTTGTTGCTCGAGCATTAGGATACGAGCATCGTGGCCATTGGATGGCATGGGAGGTGGTGTTGGAGGCATGATAACTGCCTGCCTCTCCGGGTCGCAGACCCTCTGACGTAGGGTCTGGATCTGATGCTCCAGGGAGTGGATCCAACTATCCATGGAGAAAGGGTCATAGTGGTGGGGATGATAAGGGTTGGATGTGGGCATAACGTGTGGCGGTGAGCGTGGGGTAGGGCTGGCCGACACCCGGGATGGTCCCACCTCAAAGCGTGGGGATGGGGGTATATAGGATGGTCCAGAGAAAGGTGGGTGATGGAGCCAAAAGCCTCCTGGTAAGGGATCGATCTGGTCCGAGCAGTGCCTCCTACGGGTCTAGACATAGGGGTGGTACTCTCAGTGGAGGGCTTGAGGGTACGAATGGGTGTATGGGTGGGGACGGGTGTAGGTGTCGGGGTAGCGATGGGTGGGGTGTCGAAACTGCTGTCAGTGGCATCCGCCCGAAGCCCGGCTCAGCGGATAGCAGCAGAGGACGCGCGGTCGCTCTCATCTGATGATGAGATAGCCGCGACAGAGATAATGGGGGAGGATACCTCTAAGATAGCGATGTCGAGCACCTCTCCGTCACCAAGGTCCTCATCTAAGTGGTCAACATGAAATATCGGGACCTCGTCCTCGTCATCTGATATATCAATAACAGGTGGCCATGCAGTAAGAGGGATGGCGTCAATCGGAAGAATCTCTACAAGATGTTCCCCCTCCGGGTGACCTATGATAATCTGCTGGTGGTGCTGGGGAGGTAAGGCTAAAACGTCGTCCACCAGAGGGACGTCTGCCTCCGCTACAAAGTCGGGGTCCTCCTCTGGCTCCGACTCGCTCTCTGATGAGATGTAGTGAATGATGGGTCCAACCTCACCGTCTGAGTCAACCTCCATGGGGTCATGGTCGTTGTAAACCCCACTTTCTGCTGAAGACATCGCGACCTGGAAAAAAAATGATTCGTACGACATGTATAATTAATTGTTATTTAATATATATATATTACACAATATGTAGGCATCACATATTGTCAGTTTTAAGTTGTACTATTTGTTTTGAGTGAATCAACTTAGTGTTCTATGTCTATCCTTTGTATACTATGACCCATAATGTCCTTGCATTATTTTGTAAAATGAGTTTATCTAGTGGATCTTTTGAAACATTTATGCAATGAAAACCCTTTGTTGACGCAAAATTCTTTTCATGAGAGGGTCCTAGTGATTGTAGACTATACTCGAGAAGGAATCCTGGTTCACTACAATCGAAGTTCTGATACCAATCTGTCACACCCGCTCATAGGCGGAAGCGCATATGTGATCTGATTGGTTCTCATTGCATACAACATAAGTGAACAAACTATATGAATAAAACATTCTCCATATGCCATTGCTGAAATTGGTTCAAACACAACATAAGTTAAGTATATTGTTACAAGCCATTAAATTGTCAAATTGCTAAGTAACCAAAATGCAAGATTATAAAATAATAAGGTTTTGTCCTTTATATCACCGCAAGTAGGCGGGATATACCGGACAAATCCTTCAAAAGTGTCATTGGAGACTTGATGCTTGTTTCTTGATTTAATTGCTTGAAAAGATCCACTAATTACCTGAAATACATGTTAAGTTGAAAATCAACAAAAGTTGGCGAGTTCATGAGTTTTAACTATATGAGTTGGATCCATAAAACATAAGTAGTACTTTTGTATCACAAAAACCCGGTATATAAAGCGTCAATGAAATCATGATCATTAATGTTTTGCAAGGACATTAATATGTGTGACGACATAGGAAGCATCTAAACCTAGACGATTTATGTCGATTAACCTCGACTGGGACAACAAATGCACTTCCGTGTGGGTCCATGACCAAGAGTGGGGCTTGCCAACACCCGCTAGATCTAACCTTTGTACCGTGGTCTTAAACAAGATTAATGGTGCTTACGCCCACCCTATTCATACATGATCTAGTTATTTCATTCCCTAGCTTATCATACCATAGACATGTATCTCACCCCCGATAGTTGTAAAACTGTAAAACATTTAAGATGAAAAGGGGGACATGAATTCACTGCTTTGCTTTCTGCTAAACTGATTAACTCGAATACTTTTCTCCGGTTTCGTTCCACAACCTACAAACGCGTTAGGTTTTGTTAGACACTTCGGTCTTTAATGATTCTTGTTCTTGTTTCTTGTCTTAATTATTTACTAAGACTTGTTCAGTTTTGATTTTGTTTAGATATACATCTCGATGTATGATAACAATAGATATACTTCATTAAGTATATTGTTTATACCTTGCAACGCATGTGTTGCTAACGTACCTCGCACGAGTAATACGTATGTGTTCCATGACACCTCATGGACGGGTTCCACCCGTTTGCCTCGACGACTCCATCATCGGAATTATTCCATATATAATTCTTTTTAATTATATATAATTCCAAGTTCGATGTGTTAGTTAAAATATTATATTTTAACTTGCATTATTTGTATGCATTACTTTACATGTATCATTTTGTTTACGATTGGTTTGTTAAAAATAATCCATTTTTTAACGTGTCTTGATATATATAATTATTTCATTGGTTTCATTGTTTACTTATCCATTTCTAATGATAGTCAAGTATTATACTTATGTATTTCCCCCCATGGGGTATACTTGTTTTGTGTATTTGTGTATCCCTATTTGTATTCTCTTGGTCAAGTACAATACTTGTATAAATGTATTCTCACCAAATATTAATGGTATATATATTGGCATGTATTTATACGTATAGGAATACATATATTTCTTGTATGTATTACTCCTATTTTTGTATATTTCTAAATTATATAATTTTAAGATATATTCAAGTTAGTATATTATTATGCTTGGTAAGTGTATATATATCCAAAATAATATATTTTTGCGATTAGTTCTAGAAACCATATATTTTAGTTTCCACAAAAGATAATATATTTTTAGGAGGTTTACCGAATATATATTTTTATACACTTTAAATATAATGTGTTTTTTGCGTTGTTTCCGAAATACCATATGGTTTATATATTTGTAAAAATATATATTTTTGTCACTTGTTCGGCTTTGAAAATAATACTTACCAAGCTTCGATATGTTATATATTTTTAGTCCATACTTTATATATAGTCCAATGTCCAATGTGTCCGTATTTGCTTCCATGTATGGTATTGGATAGGTATATATATATGCTTTGTAATTATTTGTTTGTCAATTATTATGTATTATTTGTATGATTTATTTTCAAGTTCCTAACTATATACATATGTAATACAAATAACAAGCACATAAATTGTGATTCTTATAATCATTATATATCTATCTTTCCAAAAATATATATTTATGCCCGTTTTTCTCTTTATAAAAATTATTTCTTCATGAACTTATATTTTATACAAAAAAGTAATGGGGATTGTTATATTTATGGTTTTAAACAAGTTCACTTGTAAGATCTTTATAACCATATATTTTTCTAAGTGTTTAATTTTTATAAAAATTTTGCCATAGTTTCCCTAGATTTAGGAGGTTTCCCATGTTTTTAAAAACATGTGTTAAGTTTCAAAACTCATTAATTACCCACCACAACTTCAACAATTATCCTTTAACCAAATTTATGCATCTTTTGATCATGATGAACATGGAACTTTACTAAAACATGTAGTCTTTTATTTTTATAATCAAGATGTTCATACTTCTTCAAAAATGGATTTAGTTACTATTATTCCCTATCTTTGTTAAAATTCATTTTTAACAACTTACTTATATATATTTTTAGAAAAAACATCATTAGTCACCTTAATGACATTTTCAAGATCATCCATTTTTTTAAAACATATTCATCAAGCTCTTTATTATTTTTAACCATATGATCATCCAACTTTTCAAGGATCTTATAAACCATTTTATCCACTTTAAAAAGTCCATCTATTATATATATATCATGTTCATCACTTCTTTGGTCATGGATCTTGTGAGATCCATGTGTATACTTGTTAGATCATGTTTTTAATCATCATCTAACAAGTTCACATATGATGGATATGATCCATAGCACAAAATAAACATCTACATCTTTATTACAACTTCAAGATAGCTTTGTTTCCTTTAGATTATGTTACTTGTACATATGTTCATCTTTTAAAGTTGATACTTTTGCATGGTGTAGCTTATATATTATCAAAATACTAGTAATAAGATATCAAATGAAAGACTAGAAGGATCACTACTAGCTCTTGTGGCTAGGGAAGTGGCAAGATGAACACTTGAATAAGATGATGCAAAATAGGTGGATAAAAGCTCCCAAGAGAGTTCCTTCCACTTCCAAGACTTGTCACCTTCCTAACTATGCTTGATACACCCTTGGATCACCTTAGAATGCCGTAAAGTTGCTTGAAAATGGAAATGATATGAAGACTAAAGTGGCCGTGAGTTATGGGGGTTCAAAGAAGGAGATGAAGTTTGAATTTTTGATGTTGGGAGGTTATGAGGGAAAGATAAGGTGATGTCTCCTTATATGATGAATTCTTCCACATGTATTAAGTTTAACCATTAGCTTATAATGAAGATTAGGGGACAAGGGGGATAAAGTTGTTGGGGTCAAGGGGGGCCTCTCATGTGGCCGTCCCCATGCTTGTTGTTATGGGACTAACTTGGTTAGTTTCTTAGTTAGGGAGTTAGTTAGGATTAGGGGTCTTAATTAGGGGGTTTTGATGGATTAGGGGTTTTTGATGCATTTTGAGATACAAGATGTTATACACTAGTTTAATATTGTTAAATAACATAAACTAGTTTATATTTTATGTCTAGTTCGTGTTCGGTTGCTTAACGGTTGCTCCGTTCGTTAACGGGTTCTTAAACAAAAGTTTAAGCAACTTGTATGGAATTTAGGGTTTTTAATCCAAAATATGTGTTCAATGATTTTAACTAGTTATATGATGTTAAAATATTGTTAACTAGTTCATATGATGTTTCAGATTGTGTCTGAGTGTTCGTTTCGTTGTCGGTTCGTTAGAACATTAACTTTCAAGACTTATGTGATATGATACGTTTTTGTGCCAAACAATACTTCTAATGTCTTTTAAGCAATACAGGATGTTTAACAATAATTCTGCATATTATTTAAGCTTGTATTTGTTGAATTTTTGCTGGATTTTGCTGAATTGCTGTTTAGTGTGTAGTTCCGGCAGTTTTCAGTGCATGTATTGTTTTCGGAAGGTGTTAGCATTAATCCTTGCTTTCCCACATGGGGTTTAATATACAGTTTGCATTGGATCCTCATCTAGGTCGTAAATATGTAGTCTAACTGCGTACTGACACTGTGCTGCCACAGCTAGTCTAATAGTTGTTTTCCGACGCACTATTTCAGGCAGTTTTTAAATGGTAACCACTAAACACATAATATGCATCATGTAATATATTCAGTGCGCTTTCTAGATTGATGTCATGCAATTCACGCAGTTTAGTCGTTCAAAACACATATTTATATCACATAATTTACTTTTTAATTGTACAAAAATTATCCAAAAGTGACAGTTGTCACAGAAACCAGTATGCAAACTTGTAGTGAACATTTTGTCCTAATGAGGTAGTGTGACCTTGACTAGGGCGACTGCTCTCGTCATATCAGTAGTATTGTTACTACGCACATATGCCTATGATGAACCCTTAAAGGGGTCACGACTATAGAAATCACATAGTAGTAGTGTTGTTAAAGTGAAAAGAGTAGTTACATGTCTAGGAAAACAATTTCCCTCAACTCATATCATATAACATTTGCCCCACAAAATCCATTGAGCTCCAAACTTCTGAAATGGACATTTGATAGGACAAGCCATGAATTGACAATCGTCAAAGCTAGTGGCGAAGTTGAAAAGATCTCAGTGAATAGTGCTTATGGACTCAAGGATAAATATCTGCAATATCTTCTAAGGCTTGAACTTGAAAGGGACCTAGATGACTATCTCTCAATGAAATTTGAGCACCAGTTCAAACACCACATTTGAGGGAAGTTGATGAGAAATAAAAGTTGATCCATCATCTGTTATAGGGAAGATTGTGGACCTATAAAAGAACAAATGATATTCAAAATTCAAAACATGACCTTCTGATAAAGAAAAAAACAGTTGATGAAGCATTCTCCTCCTAAAGATAGTGAATCTTGAACACTAATCAGAACATCTGTTGAAGACATTCGAAGATTCGTTTGAAGCCTTAGAACCACTATTGAAAAAGAAGAAACCATTGTTCAAGGCCAAAGCTCTGTTGAAGCAAAGCATTGATCATGATAACCAAACATCTGCTGTGGTAAAACAGATATTTGATACAAGCCAACAATAATTTGAAAGCAGAAGTTTACTTAAGGTAACAATACTTAGCTTATAACAAACTTTTCATGTAATAGAACAGATGTAAGATCTCTGCATATGTTTGCTAACATCTATTGAATCTTTTCTATTAAGAATGTTAGAAATCACTATCAGGGTGATGTTAGTCTGATTACAAACAGATCATTTGTAGTTCGTATAAATAGATCTCACTTGTTAGAGATCTATTTATCACTTCACCTCATTTTCTTTTATACGAACTGATTTGTGAGCAATTAAGCTTAGAGGGAGATTGTATCATCATTATGCTGTAATTGTAATAATTGGATTTCAATAGAAAAATAATCTTGATATATCTTCTGGCTTGTGTGTTTATATATATTTGCATTACAATTTACAAATTCTTTGTTCTTCATCTCTATCATCGAAAGCGTCAAAGAGTTAAACAAAGTTAGGAATAGTTAAAGGTTGCTTCATCCAGGAACCTAAGATGCATCCACCATTAACCATTCATTGTTTTAAAGCATGAAAATAAATTTGTTTTGAGACAACCACCACATAAACAAAAAATAAATTGTTTTTGTTTCAAGCACAAACTACCATCATAAAGTAGGTCTTAGACCTTGTCCTTATCATCATCACCGCCCTACACAACCTTCTCCATAGACCCCTCCAGCTCGACCTCCTTACCCTTATCCTCAGCCTTTTCATCCTTATTGTTCGGAGTGTCGCGTCCCGGTCAAAGATAATACTTATATACCCAAATTACCCTTAACAATGCGTTAGAGGTAGTAAGGGGTCGAACCACAAAGAGTTTGTGGTTTGTGTTCGGATGTGATTGATTTTTAATAAGATTGCCACTTTTTATGAAGCTTGCTATGCGATTAATTAATTTGATTTATTTTGGAAAGGATGTCGGAATGATCCGACAAATTTGGTTTGCCTATCTAATTACTAACTTAAAACGATTGCACGAAACTAAATTACTTGATTAAAACAATGGGTTGGAAACAAGGTTCACACCCAGTTCAACAAATGCAAGACCTAGGGTTACTAACAATTTTACTTGATTCAATTGCATTTGTCATTAACGGTTTTAATATCACAAAGCTTAGGTGCCAATTGCTATCACGTATGTAACGGACCACAACACATTTTGTTACTTCGGACAAATAATCCCTTTCGAAAGATAAAGCATAAATACACAAACTTGTTTCACAAATCCAAATTTTATAATCATTCGACAATTCGCAAATATAGTTCAAATGCAAGACAATTATCAATCAATTCAAAATACAATTCAAGTTGTCCCAAAATCAACCAAATTCATAAGTAACCCTAAATCTTACAAATGTCTACACTGGGGTGAAACCTTCGGAAATTAGCCGCTCATGGCGACCGGTGCATGATCAACGATTGATGAAACCTTGAACATGAACGTCTTGAGCTTTGATGGTATTGATAGTGAAAACTAGGGTTTGGAATGGATGATGATGATGGAAGGATTGGTGGATTGGTGAGAGTGATGATGATGGATTAGGGTTAGGAATGGTGGATGAATGATTCGGTTGATGGGGAATGGAAGAGATGGATTGGAGTTGAAGGAGATGATGTTCTTGGCTCCAAGATGGTTGTTTTAAGTTTAAAATTCCGCAACTCCTCACAAATGGGTCAAATAAACAAGATAAACCCGTTCAAAATTGAAATTTTGCGACTGAAAAAACAACAAGGCGTCACCGACGGCCCATATGGGCGTCGCCGACGGCCTCCAGAAAGTTATTATTCTGCCGACACCTTAAATCACTGTATACGGGCATTTTTCTCCCGACAGACTTTTGGAGGGGCGTCGCCGACGGTCCCACTGGGCGTCGGCGACGACCTCTCTAAGGTCTGCTTTCCTGTTTTCCCATTTTGTGCTCCCGGTTGATCTGTTTTCCGTTCCGAAGCTCCAAAATGCTCCCGAATAGCTCCTTAAACTTCGTAAACCTGCAAAACACAAATCCAATTAAAAATAGGCTATTCGAAACTAAAAGTCACATAAAGCGTCAACTTAAACTACACAAAAGCATTGGTTTTCAACCACGTATCACATCCCCACACTTGTCTTTTGCTTGTCCTCAAGCAAATCTGTCTTTCACTTTCATGTGGGTTGAATAAAGAACGCATATCCCATTCTCGAGATATGAGTCAAGGTCTAATGTCATACTTAGTTCAAACATTTTATCATTTTCAAATTATTTAACATCAATATGATTATCTCATACAAAAATGGTTATCCAAGATTAACCCGCCTTTGAAACTCACATATCATACATATCCCTCACAATGTTCTCTCCACTCGACTTATAATTTGGTTAATAAATAACACATTAGCACTTTTGATGTAAACACACAAACCGATTAGAACATATGCCCGCATAAGCTTGCAACTCAACCATTCTCCACCACTGAACACAAATATTGAACACAAGTCAAAAGGTCTTGAACGGGTTGAATTGGGGCTAGGCTAAGGGTATGGAATGACATGCTTTGAAAGTGGCTAAGGTGATGAAAACTTGATTTTTATTACACAAACACTATACTCACAAAAGATTATGAAACAATAACTACAAGGGAAAAAATTTACGTCTTTATTCAAAACCTATTTAAACATGCATTTTTCTGCTCTTTTCTGGGTTTTTTTATTAAGTTTTCATCACACAGGTTAAAAATAGGGTTAAAAGGTCAAGGGCTAAATGGGTTGGTCAAATGAAAGGTTTAGGCTCAAAGTTGGCGACTAAGGGATTGATTTTGGGTAAGGATGTATAAATGGTATAAGTAAAAAGGTTTACCTAATGCCTTAATCATTCTTGTGTTCATATTCAGTCTATGGTTTCAAACGTATCAAAAGTTGCAAGTTCTACAATACATGACTAATGATCCACTCAACCAAAGAAATATATGCATATATGATATGTAAAAGTGGCTCAAAATCTCACATATAGAAGGTATGGTATGCGATATGTATAAAGTGCAAGTTTCTTAGGCGAATTATTCCCAAACAACCACCCGTTAAATACCCGTCATATTATTTATTTGAATTTGACCATGACAAAAGACCACATGTGTTGTGTCATCTCTCATTAACTTAGTTACTTGTGCTTTTTAGACCACTTTAAACAACGACATTTTGAAAAGTTTTTGAAATTTTCCCCCATCCCCACACTTGAGGTCAACATTGTCCTCAATGTATAGTGTATAAATAAACGGGTCAAAATTGAAAAACTTTTTCTCTCCATCCCCACACTTGAGGTCAACATTGTCCTCAATGTATAAGAATAGAGATTTAAAACGCACAAGGAATGTGACACGACTAACCTTCCCAAAATTTCACCCCGGAAACTAAAATACAAAATACAATCCACTTATTAAACAACAACAAATCAAAGCTAAAGGAAACGTATGCACCTGGTTTTTCGCTCATTCTTCGCGTGCTCTTCATCTTCAACAAAAATGGTTGTCTCGCGAACACAGATTACCTACAAATTTCAACCTTTGTATAGAAGCGAGCTTCTCACAACCATTAAAAATTTGTTAGTTACTTAGTTCTACCATTTTTACTAAAAAAATTACCAAGTCATATAATTTTATTCAACTTTAACTTTGTGGAAAAATAATTTACAACAACAACAAACCTAACTCACTTTCGTAGGAATCACGGTTGCATTTAGCGTATGCAACAAGCCCTTTTAAACCTTCCGATAACTAGGGAGGACGGGTAGGTCTCGCGAGGGTTATCTAGGGAACACACCACAAAGTTCATTTATCTACTAACAGAAAGACAAAATGAATAATTACACAAAAATATACAACAACAAATGACATACCACCTCATAGTGGTCGAACGGAGTGCTTGTCGCCCACAAACTCTCCCATATTACCCACCAACGATTCATACCATTTGGTCCCAAATGGACCAAATGTTCTCAACCTCTCCTCTTCTGTTTTCTCCTGAGGTGACTTCTTCACCTTCTTCTTCTTGACCGGCTTCTTCTTTATTTCTCCAAACCTACCAACCATAGCACACATCTTTTTGTTCGGATTCATGTCCACCTTAGGACACTTATCCTCACCTAGCGGGTTAGTAAATTTAGGAAAAACATTCATATTTAGTTCCCGGTCCCCAAATTTCATGCTTACCATTCCCGTGGCACAATTTATTATAGCATTAGCAGTTGCCAGGAACGGCCTACCCAGTATGACTATTGGTTGTGTGTCCTCAACACACCCAACATATTCAACTACCAAAAATTCAACTGGGTAATAGCAATCTTCAACCTTCACTATCACATCTTCCACCATCCCCCTTGGATTGTGGGAGTCTGATCGGCCAACACCACGGGGTTGTCAAACTTTTTCAAAGGACCAAAATCATATTGGTCGTATAGACTCCCAGGCAAGATATTTACACAAGCTCCAAGATCTAGGAGTGCCCTCTTAATTTTAAATTTACCAATTTGGATTGGATTCAAAGGGTCTCCCGGATCTTGAGCTTTTTGGGGGAGGGCACTCGATAAAACGCACTAACATGAGATATCAAATCAACCAGTTCGGGTAGTTTGTTGTGCCGTTTTCCGGTGCTTAACTCTTTCAAACATTCGACATGAGTAGGATCCTTTATTATGGCATCAAGCAATGGTAAATTGATTTTTGCTTGTTTAAAATTTTCCCACCTCTCGTCCTTTGGTGGGGTTTGTTTTTCATTGTTGATGCCTTAATTGGTTTTAATAGAGCCAACAGATATGGGATACATTCAAACTCCACACCCATATCATTAGCCCTAGCATGCAAATCAATTAAACAACTTTCACAAAAAGACTTTTTAAATTTTTCTTTTTCTATTTTTAATTGTGAAATTGTTTCCTGCCTATGTTCATATTCATCATTAAAATCCTCCACTACACTATCAACAACTTGTGGTAGTGGAGTGCCCTCAACACTATAAACCTCATCACATGGAAGAATACTTACCGCACTATTGTGCACATTTCTCACATTGTTCGTGCTTGAATTTGATGCTTCGGGTTTACCATAGTGTCACTATGAAGTCTCCCACCGCTTCCTTTGAGTTGGGCCATTTCCTCCACAAGTTGACCCACTTGCTTCTCCAATGCTTTGTGCGACTTGTCTCGCACCTCAAAATCCTTCTTCATCTCCGTCTTGATCTCTTGATTCGAGTCCCTAATCGCGTTCATGATCGCATCAAGCTTGGAGTTCAATGGGTCATCACTACCCAATTGGGAGTTCAAATTACCACCACCATGTCCACCTTGGTTATAACCCCTTTGATAATTGTTGTTATCATGGTTGTTGTATCCTTGGTTACTTCGTTGGTTGTAGTTGGACCGTTGGTAACCCCCTTGATTACCACTTTGGCGGTTTTGAAATGACGATCCACCTTGGTTACCCGACTGAAAATTCGGGTTCATTTGATTCGAGGCATCACCATACCTAAAGTTATGATGGTTCCTAAACCTGGATGATAAGTGTTGGAGTTCATATCAAATTGCTTCCGCTCCCCAAACACTTGATTCACCTCCTCGGTATCAACTTTTTCTTATTGACCTTGAAATACAAGGGTTAGAATCTGCCCTTAAAACTACTCAATTTTATTTAGAAAAAACTAGGCTTGTGCCATATTAACTTAACACTCTTTGGTCCGGTGCCCAATATCTCCACAATCCTCACACACCGCAAACTGAACCGCACCAGCCTCCTTCTTCTTTATACGGGCCAACTCCCGTTCCAAAGTAGCAATTCGATCCTTAGCACTTGAATCAAGGTCGGGAAGAGATCGAGAAATAGGATGCTTTTTAGATCGGTCCGCCATGGCAACCGATTTGGAGTTCTTACTCATCCTTTCCAAGAAATCCTAATCGTCTTCTTCATGGTTATTCAACAAGGTTCCATTACTTGCCGATTGCAAGCACTTATGGTCATCGGCATTCAAACCTCTCACAAAACACTTCAAGAGTTCTCACCTCGGTATTTGATGATGTGGACATTTCCGAACCAACTCTTTGAAACGGGTCAACGCTTCATGTAGCAACTCTCCGGAATATTGTCTAAATGACCGAATTTCATCCCTTGCATCATCGGTCTTTGCAATTGATAGTACTCATCTAGAAAAACTTGTTGCATCTCCGCCTAACTATGAATACTATTCGCCGGAAGCATGAGGAACCATTGTTTCGGCTTGTCCTTCAACGAAAACTGAAATAGTCTAAGCTTCACCTCCTCGATCTCGAAATTGTGGCCACCGATCATGCCACATATAGCCGAAAATTCCGCCAAATGAGTGTATGGTTCATCATTAGTCCTACCATTGAAATGAGGTAGGATGTTGATGTTATTGGGTTTGCACTCGAATGACCTTCTCCCTCGAGGTGTACGCACAATTGGTGAGTCATTTTCGGTGACCACCCGTCTAAATCGCCAATTAACACCCCTCAGAACTTGTTGATTCACTTGGCGTCTTGGACCATTTACCTCTTGATTCATTGGCCCATAATTACCCCTTCGGTCGCCACCTCCGTTTCCACCTTGATTCCCGCCACCTACAAATTGTGGAATTCGGGCACGATTTCCATTGTTTTTATTATTATTCCCGTAATCCTGATTCGTTCTATCATTTCTTGGCTGGCGATCATTCCTATAACCATCATTTTTCCCATCACCGCCATCATTCCCTATGAAATTGTCATTTTGATAACCAAAATCGTCATACTCAAACCCCCACGCATTGTAGAAGTTTCCCATATTATTATCCCCCCATTCATCATCTCGAATCTCTCATCATGATTCCCCCGGTCGTCTGAGTATTTCCGAGTGGATGCTCATCTGATCTGGTGATTGATAACCGGGAACACTGTATGGTGCATCATCCGGGATATTGTTCCTCAACTCGTCAAGGTCAATGAACTGAGCTTCAGTCGTGGGATTGCCACGACTATTGTTAACTCCATGGTTGGCATTAACGTTTTGGTTGTTGATATTGGGTGGGTAGAGGTGTGTGTTGGCGATTGCTTGGGTTTCGGTTACGGTTATGGAATGGTGGTATTGGTGGTCTAGCGTTGTGACCACCACCCGATTGATGGTTTTGGTTTTGGGTTGGGTAGTCATGTTGTGGATGTTGGGTGTTGGGGTGGTTGGAATTTTGGGGGTCCATTGGAACAGGTCCAAAGGATGGGGTAGATGGTGAATTGGTGTCGGGTGGGTTAGAAGCAAGTGTTGCCTCTAACCGGTTGGCTAATTTCTTCTCACGACCCGCTCGATTTCCGGTTCGAACACTAATGGCGAGGTCCTCCCGGAATTCCGTGTATGCATGCACTACCTGTAACCTGCACAAGTAACACACCCGTATAACACAAAAGCAAAGACGATAATAAGAAATAAGCACTTTAAACAGTTAATCACAAAATCAAACAATTCCAAACACAAAGGGCATGAACTCCCCGGCAACGGCGCCAAAATTTTATCGGAGTGTCGTGCCCCGGTCAAAGATAATATTTATATACACAAATTACCCTTAACAATACGTTAGTGGTAGTAAGGGGTCGAACCACGAAGAGTTTGGGGTTTGTGTTCGGATGTGATTGATTTTTAATAAGATTGCCACTTTTTATGAAGCTTGCTATGCGATTAATTAATTTGATTTGTTTTGAAAAGGATGCCGGAATGATCCGACAAATTTGGTTTGACTATCTGATTACTAACTTAAACGATTGCATGAAACTAAATTACTTGATTAAAACAATGGGTTAGAAACAAGGTTCACACCCGGTTCAACAAATGCAAGACCTAGGGTTACTAACAATTTTACTTGATTCAGTTGAATTTGTCATTAACGGTTTTAATATCACAAAGCTTAGGTGCCAATTGCTATCACGTATGTAATGGACCACTACACACTTTGTTACTTCAGACAAATAGTCCCTTTCGAAAGATAAAGCATAAATACACAAACTTGTTTCACAAAGCCAAATTTTATAATCATTCGGCAATTCGAAAATATAGTCCAAATGCAAGACAATTATCAATCAATTCAAATACAATTCAAGTTATCACAAAATCAACCAAATTCATAAAGTAACCCTAAATCTTACAAATGTCTACACCGGGGTGAAACCTTCGGAAATTAGCCGCTCATGGCGACCGGTGCACGATCAGCGATTGACGAAACCTTGAACATGAACATCTTGAGCTTTGATGGTATTGATGGTGAAAACTAGGGTTTGGAATGGATGATGATGATGGAAGGATTGGTCGATTGGTAAGAGTGATGATGATGGATTAGGGTTAGGAATGGTGGATGATTGATTTGGTTGATGGGGAATGGAAGAGATGGTTGGAGTTGAAGGAGATGATGTTCTTGGCTCCAAGATGGTTGTTTTAAGTTTAAAATTACGTAACTCCTCACAAATGGGTCAAATAAACAAGATAAACCTGTTCAAAATTGAAATTCTGCGACTGAACAAACAACAAGGCGTCACCGACGGCCCATATGGGCGTCGCCGACGGCCTCCAGAAAGTTATTATTCTGCCGACGCCTTAAATCACTGTATACGGGCATTTTTCTCCAATGGACTTTTGGAGGGCGTCGCTGATGGTCCCACTGGGCGTCGGCGACGGCCTCTCTAAGGTCTGCTTTTCTGTTTTCCCATTTTGTGCTCCCGGTTGATCCGTTTTCCATTCCGAAGCTCCAAAACGCTCCCGAATAGCTCCTTAAACTTCGTAACCCTGCAAAATACAAATCCAACAAAAAGTAGGCTATTCGAAACTAAAAGTCACGTAAAACGTCAACTTAAACTACACAAAAGCATTGGTTTTCAACCACGTATCACTTATCCCCAACTACACTGCCTTTACCCATATCCCGGTTGGGATACCGAACTAGTTCGCCACCTAGCTGCTTCAACCTTTTCATCTACCCTTTGATATCCCAGGACCTTTTGTCAAAGCTCTCATCCTTGGTCTCATGGGCAATCTTGATCCCGGTTTAGAAAATGACAATGGTGGCCAACTTCTTGATGACATTAGTATATTTCTTCATATCCTGCTTCTTTTGGGCCTCCATTGTCTTCGCCTCATTCTCCACTCCGATGAGTTCCTCAACCTTCATCTACATGTACTGATCCTTGATGGTAACAATTTTCTTGAGATCAGAAACCATCTCCTTGGTCACTTGGGCTTCCTTTGCTAAGGCTTTGGAGGGTTTAACCATTTCTTCATGACCCTACAAGAAAACATGTATACTAGACATGAATATGGAGACAAATATGTTCAAGAATATGCATAGGAATTTCCGGAGATAACTAGAAAGATACATAGGTATACTTACCAGGGTCACAAGGTTTTGTAGCTTGAAGGGATCTCCAAGAAACTAAGGCCATCATAAGGAGTGGGCTCAGAAGGTTCAAAGCTCTTCATCTTCCTAGAACTAGTGGCTTTGGCCTTAGGGACAGGAGCAGGATGCTTAGATACCTCCACAAGGGCTTCTTCCTTTGTGCTAAGGAAACTGTCTATGTCATCCAAGGCAAAACCTGAGGATGATTTGGCAAGACTTGCAACAGGTTAAAATATCAGTATACATGTTATATACAAATGCTAACTAACCTGCAACATTCCAAACAGTATTCTTACCATACATGTTCGAGGTTGAGTGTTTGCTGGCTGAGACTAAATGAGTGGCTTCAAACTAGAATGCTCATTCAACTTCAGGTATCCTGAGGATGGCCACAATCCTATCAACATATTCGGTACTGTGGGGAGCAAGTTCTCAGAATTTCGCAGCAAAAACAAGACAAAATATTAGTATAAAAACAATTGGGGATATCTCATTATCCTAGAAATCTAATTCCTACCCTTCCCAAGCCATTTTAAGGGAAGATCTTTCCTCCAAGAATGGATTCCCTTTGTACAAAGAAAAATTTTTTTTTTACAAACATCTTCATTCTTGGTGTCTCTAATAACCAAAGGTTTCTTATGAGATATGAGTTGAAAGACAAAACGGCTGGAGCCGTTGGTTCTTACATTATAGACAATGACTAGGTAAGAGGTTTAGATTTCTAAACCACGGTTTCAACAAGCTTGCAAAAACGGAGAAGATCCTCCACATCTCAAGCATGATATGAGCATAACTCAGACTAGTGACCTCGATATGAACATAGACAATGACCAGGTAAGAGGTTTGGATTTCTAAACTTAGTGATTAAGGTGGAGAAGGATATAAAAGGCCTATAGAGAAAGGTGATGATTAATGTTTAAAAATTCGATAACAAATAAAGGGTTATTAATTGTGTTTAAATATATGAGTGTAATATTTAACTAATAAATTAAAATAAATAAATGGTTATGTATTGAATATATTACTATTTGTTTGGTTAATAATTAAAGAGTTAATTTATTACTTTGATCTAAATGTTAGATAATTAAAGGTGAAATTAGATTATTTATTTAATAATTGTTTAAGAGAAAAACAAAAAAGCTATGTGATATACATGTTGTAAATTTGCATAACCACAGTCATAAACTTGCACCAATATATGTAAAACCGCGTTAAAGTGTTACATAACCACATCTTTACAACAAGAGTAACGATTCCATGGTAAAAGTTTTTACTTTCATTTTTCTAGTAACACCTGTAATAATATATTGCATAAATATATAGATTTGATTGTTTGATAGGTCGTTGGAGTTGAACATACAAAAGAACAGATGATAGAAAGCCAAAATATACTACAAACCTCTGATCCTTAATAATAATAATAATAATAAAACAACTGCTGGAGTAAAGCTTTGTTGAAGACTAAAAGCTAAGGTCTGCCAAGGCAAAGCCCTATTGAAGACTAAAACCCAAAGGTCTGCCAAGGCAAAGCTCTGTTGAAGACTAAAAGCTAAAGATCTACTGAAGTCCAACAGAGGATGTCTCATCAGTGTTTTCTGTCTTTGTAATGTTTAGTTATAGAAGTGTTTAGCTTAGTAGATGTTGTTAGTTTGTTATTATTGTTAGATATTGCTTTCTTGCTGACATCATCATAAGATGCTCAGTGGTTAGAATTGTAGTATAAATAGAACAGTGTCTGTACTGTTCTATTAGAACACTTTTCATCACTTATCAATCTAACATTCTTCTTTACATTCTTTATGAACAAAATCACTGATCTTACGCTGAGGGGGAGATTGTGATTTACATGTAAGTGATTACAATCACAAAAGTATGATAATGAAAACAATTTCCCAATTGTTATGAATCTAAGTTCACCATTCCGCTGCATTTACATCTGATTTATCTACTTCCATTCCTTCATTTTTAGAACTTTCATAACAATTTGAACTCAGATCCTAACAATTGGTATCAGAGCTTGGTCAAACGAATTTAATTTAACAATCAATTGGATTTGAACAGATCAACTCTCACTACTAATTCGGTTTGTTCGTTTGTATTGAGAATAGAGCTAAATTACATTTTCGAAGTTTTTAAACAAAAATCTGTTTGTAAACAATTAGAACGTCACACAATCTACAAGTTCTTCACAACACCGGCAACATGTTTAAACCACCGACCCTTGTCAAATCTGAGTATAATATCTTGGAAAGACGGATGGGTCATGTCCTTGCTCTGGAAAACACCAGTTGCTAGAAGTCGGTCATCTTTGGACCTCATGTTCCAATGATACTGAGTATAGAGGATCCTAAAGTCCAAGTAACAAAGAATCGTAAAAATTACACCGAGCAAGATTTCCAAAAAATCAAGCTAGATGCAAAGGCATTTAGCATCATGGCCTCTGCATTGCCAAATGATATGTATGCTGGCCCGTTGCATTGCAACAGTGCAAAGGAGTTATGGGATGCTTTGAAAGAGAAATTCAGTAGGACTGACTAAGTCATAGAAAATAACAGAAAAGTTTTAAACCAACAATACGAAACATTTTGTCATGTTTAAAGGAGATTCATTAACCTAACAATTTGAAAGGTTTAGCTTTCTCATTAGTGAGCTTAAACTGGTTAATGTTGAGTTTGCAAATTCTACTTTAAATGGTTGTTTTCTTAGATCATTACCAACAAGTAGGACACTATAGCTTTTGTAACTCAAAATTCAGTTGGGTTTAAAGAAATGAATTTAACACAGCTTCACGGTAGGCTCCTCACTTATGAGAGAGAGCTGAACCAGAAAAAGAAGCTACAAGAATCTGGCAATGTGGCTGATGACTATGCATTCGGTAGTATAACACTTTTTAGACAAGAAGAAAACTGGCAGTTGTAAGGATCAGATTTATGATCATTTCATTGATATAACCTCTAGTGGTAATTTCAACTCTGATTCTTATACACCTAATTACGCATTTGCTGTTAATGGGGAAAGCCAAGCTTTTGATAATTTATCCTTTGAGTTGAATGACCTTCAACATTTTGACCCTTCAGATTTGGAAAAGGTGGATATTTTGCACCAGTTGGCTCTATTAATTGTTAGGGCTAGAAAGTATTACAAGAGAAATGGTAGAAAGTTTCCAGGGTTGCATAGGGGCTAAAAGTTGGGCTGGATAAGTCAAAGATTAAATGCTTTAAGTGTAATAGGCTAGGACACGTTGCTAGAGAATGTAGGTCTCAATCAACTCACCAATTATCACACACCCTAGCCCTAGACCTCAAAACAATCAAAATACTGTCCACTATTCCCAATATACTTGTGCTCCTCATATGCCAAACACTGCTCATTTTGCACACCCTGCTACTACTGTTCCTGTGCAATATATTTAAACCATTGCTCCCTAAATTCAATATGTTCAAGCACCAATTCCTCAGGTTCAAATGCAACCTGCACCACAAGTTACTCAAACCACTGCTTTGACTAAGGTTAATCAATAGAGTTTCTTTACTCAGGGTTTTGTTGATTGGAACAGCTTGCCTGAGGATTTGAATGATGAAAACTTTGCTCAAGTTGCCAACACTGCAAAGAAACAAAATGATTTTTGTTTTATGGCACAAGATACAATAGTTGATGGTGATGAATCTGGGGAAGTGGAGTCTAAATCTGTTGTGTCTGATTTTCATGATGAAATAGTTGTTACAAAAGAAAGCGTTGATGAAGATTTGAAACCTCTGTCTGACCCATGGGATGCCAGTGAATGTGACTGTACCATGATGGTTGCTACTAAGGGAGCTTCTACTTGCCTTGATAGTTTATGGTATGTAGATAGTGGAGGCTCCAAGCACATAACTGGATGTAGAGCCTTTCTCAAAGACTTCATGGCCCATGGAGGGGGTGATATATATTTTGGTAATAATTCAAATGGGAAGGTGCTTGTGTCAGGGACTGTTCAGGCTGGGAAAGTCAAATTTGAAAATGTCAATCTTATTGATAATCTGAAATTTAATCTTCTTAGTGTTTCACAAATGAGTGACAAGGGCTATGCGTCATTCTTCACTAAGAAAACTTGTCAGATGTTGGGCTAGAAGTGGTTAAAAAGATTGATCAAATCATAGTTGAGAGCTAAGCACAACTTGTTGCTCATAGGAGTGGTAATGTGTATGTGGTTGATATGTTGAAGGATAATCCAATGACTGATGCATGTCTGTTCTCAACTGCCTCTAACAAAGAGAAAGAATGATGGCACACGAGACTTGGCCACACAAATCTGACAACTATCACCACACTCTCTAAACAAAGCCTTGTAAGAGGCTTACCACAAAACGTTTTCACAAGAGAAGAACATTGTGTTTCCTCTTTAAAAGGAAAACAACATAAAAGTTCTTACAAACCCATTGGTGAGTCCAAAACTAGTCAGTGCATATAAATGCTGCACATGGACTGTTTGACCCTGTAAAAATCACGCGTCCAAGTAAAAAGAAATATTGTCTTGTCATAGTTGTTGATTTTTCAAGGTTTACATGGACTTATTTCATGCACTCTAAGGATGAGACTTCAGGCATTTTGCAAGACTTTGTTAAAAGAGTTGAAAAGCAATTTGACCTGCATGTAAAAGTCTTTAGGAGTGATAATGGGACATAGTTTAATAATAAGGAGTTGGATGATTTTTGTGTGTCAAAAGAGATTGTAAGGCAGTACAGTATCCTAAGGACACCAAAACAAAATGGGGTGGTTGAAAGGAAAAACATAACTTTAATTGAAGCTGCTAAAACCATGCTTGCAGATTCTGGTTTACCCTTGTCCTTTTGGGGAGAGGCTGTAAACACTGCTTGCTATGTTCAGAACAGAGTTTTGATCAACCCTAGGCATCAATGCATTGCTTATGAAACTCTGTTCAAGATCAAACCATTGATCTCATACTTTAAAATCTTTGGCTGCCCATGCTTCATTTTATATCTAAAAGATTCAATTTAAAAAATTTGCAGCCAAAGTAGTTTGTGGTTATTTTCTGGGATACTAACCACTACTAAAGCCTACAAAGTCTTTAATTCAAGGACTAGGTGTGTGGAAGAGACCTTGAATGTAAAGTTCAATGAACTTTCTTCATTAAAAATTCCAGCAAATCCAGCTGAACTTTTTGATTTAAACAAATATACTTTAAAAGTTGTGTCTGTCAAGACTGACCATGCAGGTACACCACAATCTCCACAACAAGACTATGGATATGACATTGTGATTCCACAGTACAAAGCCACATCCACCACCAGAGTAGTAGATGTTACTAACAACTGTGAAAACTCTGCTATTGCTTCATCAACTACTGTTGATCAATCCTCTGCCAGCTCATCAAATATAACATCTGTTGATAAAATTCCAACCACTATGGATAAAAGTGAACATGTTTTCATATCTCTCCCATCTATACCTACACCTCCATTCCAAACAGATGTTGGCTCTTCAAAATTGCCAACAAATGTTAGCTCAGATGATTCACATCTGTAGCCTTCACCTCAAAATGCCATTATTCCCTATAAGGGAGATATGATATACCTTAAAATCCATCTGATCAAATCATTGGCAACATCAATAAATGGGTGCTAACTAGAAGTCAATCCCAAAACATTTGTCTTTGTGCTGGTATCCTATCTCTCACACAACCTGTCAAGTACCAAGAGGCACTAAAAGACAACAGTTGAATATAAGCCATGCAAGAAGAGCTTCTTCAATTCAAAAGACAACAAGTATGGGAACTTGTACCATTGCCAAAGGATGTATGTCCAATTGGCACAAAATGGGTCTTTAAAAAAACTGATGAAATGGGTACTATTGTCAAGAATAAAGCTAGGCTTGTGGTTCAAGGTTACAGACAGGAAGAAGGCATTGACTATGATGAAACATTTGCTCCTGTAGCAAGATTAGAAGACATCAAACTGTTCTTAGCCTTTGCTGCCAACCAGAGCATCAAGGTGTTTCAAATGGATATCAAAAGTGCGTTCTTCTATGGTAAGATCAAAGAAGAGGTATATGTTTGTCAACCTCCTGGTGTTGAAGATGTATTTTATCCTGATCATGTCTACAAGCTTAATAAAGCTTTGTATGGCTTGAAACAAGCACCAAGAGCTTGGTATGAAACTATTTCCACCTTTCTCTTATCCATTGGTTTTACAAGGGGTAAAATGACAAAACTTTATTTTTGAAATGGAGAGGAAAGGATTTGATGCTTGTCCAAATTTATGTGGATGACATCATTTTTGGATCTACATGCACTGCCATGTGTGAAGAGTTCTGACAATGCATGGCAGTAGAGTTTGAAATGAGTGCAATGGGTAAGCTCCAATGTTTTCTTGGTCTCCAAGTAAAATAATTGCAAAATGGTACATTCATTCACCAAAGTAAGTATGTCAAAGAAGTACTTACAAAATTTGATGAATGATTATAAACCATGCAGCACACCGATGGCAACATCTAAGCTTGTCACTGTTGATGACAAAGATGCCTTGGTTGATCAAACTCTTTATAGAAGTGTGATTGGGTCTTTATTGTACCTAACTGCTTCTAGGCCGGATATCATGTTTGCTACATGTGTTTGTGGCAGATCCCAGTCAGCACCTAGGAAGTCAAACCTTATTGTTGTAAAAAGGATATTCAGATACATAAAAGGTGCTCCCACACTTGGTATCTGATATCCTGCTAATGGAAATATTGAGCTTTCAGGTTATTCAGACAGTGATTTTACTGGATGTCACTCAACAAGGAAGTCAACTTCAGCAGGTTGTCAATTCCTAGGCAATTGCTTAGTGTCTTGGCAAAGCAAAATGCAAGTTGCAGTATCCACATTCATAGTAGAGGCTGAGTATAATGTTGCTGCAAGCTGCACTGCTCAACTCCTATGGCTTCAAAATCAACTATTGGATTTTGGTGTATCTGCTTTAAAGACTTCTCTCATGTTAGATAGTCAAGCAGCTGAAAATATCATCAAAAATTCAGTATCTCATTCTACCACAAAGCACATTGACATAAGACATCACTTTGTGAGGGATTGCTATGAAAAATGTTTGATTTCTCTGCATCACGTTCCAACTAAAGATCAACTGGCAGATGTTTTAACAAAAGCTTTAGATACATCTACCTTTGAAAGTCTGATCTCTAGGATTGGTATGCTAAACATGGAATAAAAACACAAATTTGTGTTCCATGAATAAAAAAACATTAAAATGTTTTCAGAAAATTAAAATTCCATCCTTAAAAATAGCTATATTGAAAATTTTCAAAATCCTAAAAGTATGTCCATAACCATTGCTTTTCAAAGAAAATCTTTGTTTGGCTCTCTCTATCCACTGTTAAAGGTATCCTCTGCTTTCCATTACCACTGTTAGGCAAACCACTGTTTTTCTAACCTCTGATATATATCCTCTGTTAGTATAAAATCACCACTGTTCCTATCCTCTGTTGATCCTCAACAAAGGTTTCCTAAACAACTGTCTTCCATTACTAACAGAGGTTACCACATGGACAGATGATAGCCATCAGATCTTTTCAAAACCGTTGTCACGTCAGCATTCACTTTTCACTTTATAAACCCTATTTTATCCACACAGAGTTCTACTTGGCGTCTCGAATTCAAAAATTCTCCAAAACGGTTTCCATTGCTCTCATCTTCTTCCAATTCCTCAATCTCACTCTTCAATCATGAATCTAATCATCAAAACTCCCCACAACTACCTTCCTATCCTCAAGAAAACAGATAATAATGTTGCTTATCATACAATGATCGATGTTCTACAAACATCATTATACAAGGATATTTTACTGGCAAAGGCTCCAATATATGTGGACACACGTCGACAATTTTGGGCAAATGCTAAAGTTGAGATTTAAAACAAAAAGCCATTTGCTATTACGTCAAAGATTGGGCGGTCTCTTGGCCAAATTTCTCCATCCACCATTTCCACCACATTTGGTCTAAATGACTTAAGTGACCCCACTTCTTTCCCAAAGAAAGACTTACATGATGAATTCATTGAGCGTGGTTATGAAGGTCAAATGACAGGCATTACCATTAAACCTGAATTTCCTGTTGATATGAAATTCTTTTTCCATACACTCTTTTTGTGTTTGTCATTCAAGACAACTTCTTTTAATGAAATACCTTTAAACATTCGGTATCTGGGTTATGCTATTTTAACAAAATCAAAATTTAAGTTTTATCATGTATTATTTTTCGACTTGGTTGCAAACTTTAACAACATTAAAAAGGGTAAAGCTTTTCTTATACACACTAGGTTGTTGAGTTTTTATTTACAAAAAAAAAGTTTCTGAAAAAGGATTTTCAACAAGGTGTCATCTGTGAAGTTGGCAGCCTTAAACATGAAACTTTACTAGAATCTCAAATCAAAAGCCAGAGGTTTTGAAAACAGAATCAATGGGGACTGAGCAAATTTTAGATGCTAACACATCCACTTCTCCTTCCTCTGTTGCTGAGCCCACTGCTCTTGGTGAACATGGCACTACAACTAGTGCTTGCAACCCCCACCAGAAACCAAAAAGAAACCTTCCAAATCCAAAAAGCCCACCAAACAACCCAAAAAGGTAACTCTGAAAGATGAGATCCCAGAGGATATACCTATGACATCACCAAAGTCACTTGAAACCACTGCTTCTACTTCCTCACAGCAAATGGACCAAAGATCTCCACCGACACCAGCTCCTCTTGATTCCTCGCAAAAGGAACAAGTTGTAAGAACATGGACACCAAATTATGAGGCAGATGATTCACTTGAACATCTGTTCTCAAGCCCGTCCTCTAGGGTAATGTCTCTTTGTCTCCACTACTCACTTATCCAATTCCTTCCACTTTCATACCCCTGTTTCAAGCTATTGAGAAAACTCAGATTCTAAACAGTCCCTCTCATTCACCTATCACAGAGAGTCAAACCCCATCATTGACTTAATCTGAGAAAACTCAATTAGCTAACCCAGAAACAGTTGAGGAGGCTACACCCCATGAGTTACATGTAACTCTTGGTGGTTGTTCAAGTGAAGCAACTACTACAACTATTGCCACAACAATGGCTCAGTTGGACAATGGTTACATCAATAATACTTTCTTGAAGGCAACAACTGTTGAGGCTACAACTGTATCCTCTAAGCCAGTTGGAAGTCCCTAGTACCAAGAACAAGGGGCATTTGGTTCTGAAAACATTGAGATTCCTCATGTTGATGATCCAAATACAACTAACTCTGGTAGGAATTTAGATGATCCTATTAACTTAGGTGATAAATTAAAATACCATGAATTGACGGAGAGAATCAATACCATGGAATCATCCATTGATGAAATCAAATCCATGATGAAAGAAGTGCTACAAAATTCTAAACCTCAACCATCACCAACTCAAAATGCTGATGAGCTATGGAAAGTTGTGCATCCAATTATCTTAGCTCAGAGACAATTCGCAAATATTCAGCATGAGACACACATGAAGTTAATCAGAAATATAGTCGAGGCTAGATACAAAGATACACTAGCATATATAAAAGCCATCAAAGATAATTTGCTGAAAACTACTGGCTCTGCCCATGTTATTACTCTTCAAGATGAAATTGAAGATGATGCCAAAAAGGAGGAGAAAGATACCTTGAGAAAGTTGCAACATGATTCAACTGCTAAACCAAGGGTGCAACAACAGCTAAAAAACCACTGAAACCACTATTGAAGCATCTGATGCAATTTTTGGAAAAAGGATTGATGAAACCCTAAACAAAGAAGCTGAAAAGATTGCTGATGAAAAACAGAAGAGACAAGAAGAAAAAGCCAAACAATTGGAAAAAGAAGAAACTGGTACTTTAAGAAAAAGAAAGTTTGCGAGAAACGTTAGACAACCAACTGTCACCTTTTTCTAAAACCACTGTTGAAGCTAATCTTGTTGCATCCTCTGTCCAAAACAACCAACAATCACCACAAACAACCCAACATATATTAGGCCGATGTTGTGAAAGCAGATGTTCCAACTGATGTTTTCCAAACCTCTGCTTTACTCAAATTTCCCACTTTAACTCAACCATTATCCACACCACGAAGAATTCCTAAACATCCACCATGACCCGAAGTCAAGTTCCAACATAAAAGAAAAACTTTTGTTGTTAGTGATGAAGAGATTCAATCACCCTTCCCTTTATCATCACAACCTATTTCACAATCATCCTCATCATTGTCATATCCTGAAAGTGCATTTCCCCTCATGCACCTATCATCATCATTCCTTCCAATGGGTGCCTTATACCCTTTGGAAATTTATGCTGTAAAAGGTGAAATAGAGTCTTTCTATAAGATAGAGGATCCAAAACAAAGAGAATTTCCATATCTTCTTGGCTATCGAAAGCCTCGAAATCTGGATGAATATCTGATGCTGAAAGCTAGACAAGCTGAGACTATTGCAAAGGAGTTGTCAAAGGGTAATGATAGAGATGTACAAACCGTTTAATTTAAAAAAAATGGTTAACAACCAGTTCGGTTATTTTCTTCGCACATAAAAACCGGTTATTAAAAAACTGGTTTCGGTTAGTAACCAGTTTTAAGACCAAAAACATGTAACCGGTTACAACCGGTTGTATAATCGGTTATAAAAAACCGGTTATGTAACCCATATTAAAACCGGTCAAAAACCGGTTCTTTATAAAATGCATGTTTTTTATTTCAACTTAATCTGTTTTTTTTTTTCTTCTGAAAATGCCGTTTTTTAATATAAAAACTTAACTATGAAAATATAAAAACATATAATATAATATCATTAAGTCTTGGAACAAGCGGTTTTAAATAACAATTAAAATACGAACAATAATTGTAATAAATGAAATACATAACTTAAAATATTATCCGCAAGAAGGATATATATATATATATATATATATAATGCGACTTCAATAGTAATAATATATCTTGAGCCTCGTTTAATCTTCTTCTCTCGAACACGAACTTGAACTATTGTGTAAGAAGTCATCCAATGTCGATCATTGGGGTTGTCAATTCGGCTGCGACCTCGTCCTCGTACACTTCGCCTTCGTATTCAAATTCTCCCTCTAGTGAGCGTATGTGTTGACATTTCTTCACTGCATCCAAGTAATCTTTCAAGCAAATCGACATCTCAACCGATTTTGGTGTTAGTCGAGTCCTCCTTATCGAAATCACTCGACTACTAATAGAAAAAGCACTTTCCGAAGCTACCATGGAAAGTTGGACCGTTAGTAAATCTTGGACCATTGTGGCTAAGACCGGAAATTGATCTTCCTTACTTTTCCACCAAGCCAACAAATCAAAAATTTTAAATTCTTGTGAAGTCATCGTTTGTAGAAAGTTCGACCCACCATACCGACCAAGTTCGCTACTAGTAGTGTTACCACGTTGCATTTGACTTGACTCATCAAGCAATTTGTTATAAACATATAAATCTTGATCTTCCATACTTGAACCTTCGCCGAAAGCGGCATTTCTCATTGACTCATGAATGTGTGACGAGGTTGTACCATATTTTGTTACATAAACATCAAACATTTTTGAAAGTTGATCCTTGAAACGAATTTTGTGGCTTCACCAAAGTTATGGTCGTGTTCGGTGTTTAAATTCAACTCATTTGCAATTTTTTCAACCAAAGACCCGGTTCCAAAAACATTAAAGCAAGGGTTTAAAGCGCTGGCACAAGTGAAAACCATGTGTAGTTCTGTAAAATATTTTCTTAGTTTTTCCTTCATTGAGGTTACGATATCACAATATGGCCTACCTCTAACCAACATCTCGTTTAATTTTAAACACATGTTACACAAATTGTGAAGCACCAATGAACTTGTTGGAAGTTTTTGTTGATGTTTTGAAAACTTGAAGCAATTGTGTAACCTTTTCAATAGTAGCCCAACCTGATTGGTGGTAAGGCGAAACCTTTCTATGACTAGACAAAGAGTTATGAAATTCTATTAAACTTTCTTTTTGCAAAATAGCTTCTTCAAACATGGTGCAAGTCGAGTTCCATCTATGAGCAACGTGCCAATTGGGTCCTAAGCATATTCGACCCGCTTCCTTACACATTTTTACATATTTTGAATGTCTATGCCTGTGACTATATATATGACGTAACATTTTTTTGAAAGCTTCTTTTTGTGGTTCAGTAACCTCTAAACCATCTTGAACGGCCAAATTTATGATGTGTGCAATACATCGACTATAGAAAAAATACCGTCACAAATCGGTTTTTATTTAATTTTAAATAAATTACCGAAACGGTATTGTTTGAGGCGTTGTCAAAAGATATTGAAAAAATCTTTTTTCCAATTTGTATGTTGTAATACATTTGTCGATTGTTTTATAAATAGCTTCACCGGTGTGAGGGTAATCAAATAATTTAAACAAAATCGTGTGTTTCATCATTTGCCACGTCGCCGGTTCAATCCAATGGGCGGTGACACAAATATACAAGTCAGGTGAACCGTGCGGTGCAGACCAAACGTCGCTAGTCAAGTTGACACCGATTTCTAATTTTTCAAAATAAGAAATTAATTCTTGTTTAGCATTTTTCCACATTTTTAAACAATCCCTCCTAAGAGTAGCACGACTTACGTGAGTGTATCGTGGTTGGAGATTTCTTTGAACTATCTTTGTGTAGCGTTGGTTGTCGAAATAGTTGAACGGCAAACTTTCTTGGATTACAAACCTCGCGATTTCCACCCTAGCCATATCGTAATTGTAGGCGAACAAAGAAGCATCTTCACTTGCCATGGAAGCTTGACCACTTGCGGGTTGTTGTTTCAACATCTTCCAAAACGGTTTTTCGATGTGTTATCTCAAGGTGGTGTTTGCTCCTTCGGCGTAAAAACCATTACAATGATGACAACGCGCTTTTTTTCTCATTGGCCATCTGGCACAAATCGAAACGTGACCAAATTTCAGGGTTGCGCTTCGTTGGAATAACACGAACCACCATGTCGTTGTAGACTCACCAACATTGACCGAATCCTGAGCACTAGAGCTTGCCATACTTCTTTAAGAATTCGAAAAAAAGATTGTGAGCGTTTTTAAGAGTTTTTGGAGATTTAGAGAGTGGTGTGATTGAACCTAAACACCTACAACCCTTTTATACTAGTTGGAGATGGTTTCTAGGCAAACAAAAAAAACAAAAAACGGCTAGTTGGAGTCCAAACGGTCATATGACCGTTAAGCATTGTTGGGTGAAACTAACCGGTCTAACCGGTTTTAAAAACCGGTTTTTTTATCCGTTATCGGTTAACCAGTTTTTTGTAAGATCCGGTTTTTAACCGGTTTTGATAATAACCGGGTTTCGGGACACACTTTATAGCCGGCTACTAACTGATCAAACCGGTTTATAACCGAACCGGTTACAGAAAAACCAGTTATAAAAAATACCGATTTCAGTTTTTTTGTCGGTTACGGTTATAAAACCAGTTTTTTGTACATCTCCAGGTAAGGGTGACAGGGCTCTACAAAGATCCATGCAATTTCAATTGAGCAAAGTGATAAACATTGGAGATTTTGCTAAGGATTTAAGTAAGTCCATGTCTAAAAAGCCAACCACTGATGATCCCGAATTAAAGCAAGACTATCTTGATCACATTATGAATTTTATTCCTTACAAAGCAACAAGGACTCAATTCAAAGACTGGTCTGCAAATGAGCTAAAGGAAGAGATTGAAAGAATACAAGCCATGCTCAAAGATCCTTTGAAAAGGCCTACTCCTCCTGTTTGGAAAAAAAGGCTAGGCCTGAAAATCAAGTCAATGCCTTGAAGATCAAAAGGATGAAAGCTGAACTTGTTGATGCAAAATATGAAATAAAAAAGGCAAATTGCTAGGTGGTTTGAGTCAAAAGTTGTTGATACCTATAGAAGGTTGGAAGAGCTTAGAAAGAAAAATCCTTCTGTCCCAAGAAAGCCAGACTACTCACCAACAACCACTGCCCCTCAACAAACCCATGTCTCTAAAAAACCATCTTCAACCTTTGTCTTTCCCATAATTGCCTTAAATCAAGCAAAAAGGCAAAAGCAGATGGAAGAAGAAGATCAAATGAGGTATGAAGAACAAAGAAAGGAGGGGACCAAAAATCATATCTATACCACACTGATGCTGCAAGCGATAAGCTTATGGAAACACTTTCAACACTTGTAAGCAGAACGATTTCACCAAACTCATCTCAAATAAATATACTCCCAAGAAAACCATTTGTCTCAAAAATTCTAAAATGGAAGTCATCTATAGACACCCATGAATTGACTTTGCTCAGGTCAGATGGTTGAGCTCAAAATATAACAATGGAGGATGTATATGGTCTGGATCCAACTAACCTCCAAGATCTGATGAATCTTGAGCTTGAAAGGGATGTAAATGACATGATTACCCCGGACTTTGAACTTCAATTCAAATGACAAATAAGGGAATCATTTATGAGGAATAAAGATCAGGAATAAAGTTTTAGTTTTGGCATCATCTGTTCTAGGGGAGATTGTTGGAATTGAACCCTTCAAAAGAACATATTATAGAAAGCCAAAATATACAACAAACCTCTGATCCTTAATAATAATAAAACATTTGCTAGAGTAAAGCTCTGTTGAAGACTAAAAGCTAAGGTCTGGCAAGGCAAAACTCTGTTGAAGACTAAAAGATAAGGTCTGCCAAGGCAAAACTCTGTTGAAGACTAAAAGCTAAGGTTTGCCAAGGCAAAGCTCTGTTGAAGACTAATAGCCAAAGGTCTACCAAGGCAAAGCTCTGTTGAAGATTAAAAGCTAAAGGTCTACCAAGGAAAAGCTCTGCTGACATCCAACAAAGGATGTCTCATCAGTATTTTCTAACAGTCTTTGTAATGTTTAGTTATAGCAGTGTTTAGCTTTGCATATGTTGTTAATTTGTTATTATTGTTAGATGTCGCTTTCTTGCTGACATCATCATAAGATACTCAGTGGTTAAAATTGTACTATAAATAGAACAGTGCCTGTACTATTCTATTATATCACTTTTCATCACTTATCAATCTAACATTCTTCTTTACATTTTGTAGGAATAAAATCGGTGATCTTAGGCTAAGGGGGAGATTGTGATTTACATGCAAGTGATTACAATCACCAAAGTATGATAATGAAAACAATCCCCCAATTGTTATGAATCAAAGTTCATCATGTCACACCCTGATCCGCAGTAGATAAGGTAATCGGGGCATGATTGGGTTTTCAAAAAGCTCATGACATTTCTATTTTAAAGTTTTAATATTTAATAATTCAACTTAATTAAAAGAAATTCCCACCACACAATATTCAAAACAATCATAATGTAGTTCCAAACACAATTTCAAATAATGTTTTTATTCTTCTAAGGCCAACCCTACATGATCCATGCTTCAAACCTGCTCACCTGTATCATGTGTAAAAGAAAGGTTTGGGACAACATAAGTTGGCTAGTGAATCCCATTTTAACATTAATAAAAATGATATATTTAATATTTTATTTATGAAAATGTGCATTAAGCTAAATACGGGAACGTCGTGTATGTCAATTTATCTATTCTCACAAACAAACTCGTTTAACAACAACTTAACAATGTACATGTGTGCACGGTAACGCGATGTGCTGCAGGATCGAAGCTCAATCAAACGGAGCTGATCTCGTATATTAGGCTACGACGAGTTCCACCCGTAAGTAACGGGGAACATATGGCCTAATGTGAGGAAATGACCGGAAGGAACATAAGAACGCTAAATGGCAACAAACAATTTCACATAACACGTTAGTTCATATAATGGTAATTGCACGAAATAAATGACAAGATAATAATATAAAGCGATACATGATACACCCCAAAAGATTATAAATAGATTAAAAAAAGGAGTTGTAGATTCACTCACAATTTTGCGTATCGAGATTCGCTGAAAATAACGCACGAGGAGAGATTGAGGAAACCGAACGTGCAGAAACTGATTATCCTAGATATGGATTACCATACAGAAAATTGATTTAGTTAATTATGGATGAAATCCTATGGTTCACAATCCGATGAATAAAATTTAAATTATATAATTAGATGGAATTTATTTTTATAGACTTTTATTGTATCAAAATAAAAAATTAGAACAATCTGCCCAAGAATCGGGGTCTGCCGGACTCGAACCGGCGATCTTCGCTTATCGTTTGCACACGTCCGACCACTGGACCATGTATCTAACCCATTCATATTTGCTCTCACAATTTCTTTTATTCTCTATCTCAAGTCCAACATCAGTTTTCTTAAAACATTAAAAGAAAAACGAATAGGTCGCAGCAACTAAACCGGAGCCGGGGCTCCAACCGGTGACCTCCGGTTTGGTATTAGCAGTTACCAACCAGTGAGCTATGACCACGACTTGGTTTATTTTGGGTTTTTGATTTCTTTTAAGTGTTGATGACCGTTGTATCTTCTTGTTTACACATAACCCACGACTGTAAGTTGTTTATATATATATATATATATATATATATGCTTCACATGGTTACGTTCCGATTTAAATGTTTATGATGCTAAACCCATAAATAATAGTGGCGAGAAAAGTAGTAGTAGAAAATTATACCGATTCGAGATGGAACAGTTTCCCGTCGTCAATCTCCGTAGGTCTCCGGTGATGTTCTCCGGTGGATGGGCCGGCGAAACAGAGGAGGTTGAGAGTCACGAATATATAAGCTCTCCTCTCTATTACTCACGTTATTCTCCCTTTAATCTCTTTCTTTTTGGTTTGAAATCTTAAAAGAATTTCCAAAGTAAAAACCGATTTATGATTTGGAAGGTATACCCGCTCTTGGTCATGAAAAACTCCTAGATTCGTGAATCCGTATACAAGGGAACTCTAATCATGTTGTTTTACTCGAGCAATTTGATCCAGTTTACCAAAAGAAGGAAAACCAAGCTAGACACTGGCTGTCATTGGGTTTGGGCGGCAATTTCAGTTTCAAAGATGGATCTTGCCTGCTATTTATTCCATATAACATCCTTCTTTGGACCAAACCCATAGGTGGTGCAGTGGTGCGTATAGATTTACTTATCCTGGTAGACCCGGGTTCGACCCATGGGTTCTACCATTTTTTTTCTTTTTTAAATTTCATTTTATTTTTAATCTTATTAATTATCCAAAAAGAAATAAAGAGTATGGCTTGCAACATAAAAGAAAAATTATAAGATATCAAACATTTCAATCATAATTATTTATCGGAAGTTTGATTACAAATGGTTTGGGTTTTAGAACCCGTTTTTCGAACGGATGTTACAGTATCCCCTACTTTTTGAAATTTCGTCCCGAAATTTAAGCGGTAGTAGGATTATCATGGAAGAGGTGAGGGTACTTTTCGCACATCGAGTCTTCACGTTCCCAAGTAAATCGGGTCCACGTTTTGACTCCCAACGAACTCTGGCTATAGGGATTCGACTGCGTCTTAAGCATTTCTCACCGAAGTCCATGATTTCAATTAGTCGCTCTACAAAGTGCATCGATTCATCAATTGTATATCCTCTAGCGGTATATGAAGATTCTCATCGGCGAGGCACTTCTTCAGATTGGAAACGTGGAATGTTGGGTGAATTTTGCTGAGTTCTTCAGGTAGGTCAAGCTTGTAGGCTACAGTACCAAATCTCTCTAGTATTTTAAAAGGGCCAACATAGCGAGGTGCTAGCTTGCCTTTTTGTCCAAACCGAACAACTCCCTTCCATGGTGACACCTTCAAAGTACTTGATCACCAACACTAAATTCGAGCGACTTTCTCCGTTTGTCTACATAACTCTTTTGACGACTCTGAGCTGCTAGGAGATTATTACGGATTTGGAGGATCTTGTCGGTTGTCTCTTGGATTAATTCTGGTCTGATGATCTGAGCTTCACCAATTTCGTGCCAACATACTGGTGATCGACACTTACGACCGTATAGGGCTTTAAAAGGAGCCATACCGATGCTAGAGTGATAGTTGTTATTGTAAGAGAATTTGATTAACGGTAGATGAGCATCCCAATTTCCTTTGAAATTAATAACGCGTGATCATAACATGTCTTCGAGGGTCTGTATAGTGCGTTCGGACTGACCATTGTGGATGAAAAGCGGTGCTGAGGTCTAGTCGAGTGCCTAACGCAGACTATACAGCTTGACATGTGCGTGAAGTAAAGCGTCCATCCCGATCCGCGATAATGCTCAAAGGCACACCTGTCGACTTACAATTTCATTGATGTAGATACGAGCCAACTTCACATTTTTGTAGTCTTCACGGATTGGGATGAAGTGAATGGATTTAATAAGGCAATCGACAACAACCCAAATCATATCATGCCCACTGGAGGTACGAGGTAACCCAGTAATAAAATCCATGGTTATATTTTCCCACTTCCAGATGGGTATTTCAGGTTGAACGAGTAGGCCTGAGGGTTTTGTCACACCCCGACCCGCAGCGGAAAAAGGTGATCGGGGCATGATTGGGTTTTCATCAAAGCTTATGACATTTATTATAATGTTTCATATTTATTATTACAATTTAAAGGAGATCTTACAATCAAATCATACAAGTACAACATGTCCTATACATCTTTCTAGACTTCATTATTTTTCTTCTAAGGCAATTTCCTATGTGTTCCTTGCTTCATCCTGTCCAACTGTATCATATGTAAAAATGGTTTTTGGGTCAACGAAAAGTTGGCGAGTGAATCCTATGAAAACATTTAAACGTGTTTATTATATTGATTATAAAATAAAGTGCATAACCACATATGAGTAAATGTAGATGTAAATTTATTCACACAACACATAATATTAAATATTGCACACACATACAACAAATGATTGTTTTGAGGCACGCGTTGTTCAACTCGTCTCCCACGAGGAACTGATGGGCCTAATGAATGAGTTTTGAGGCACGCGTTGTTCTACGAACTGATGGGCCCAATGAATGAGTTTTAAGGCACGCGTTGTTCAACTCGTCTCCCACGAGGAACTGATGGGCCTAACATATAATTTGCATACAACTTGACAATATGTAATACATCACAATAAACAATCTTTACATTCTAAGTTTAGATCATAATATGGTATAGCACGAGTTTGAATAAGCGAATTAATTTAAGCGACATATGATACACCCCAAAACATGAATAAAAAAAGGGGAATTTGTAAGAATTCACTCACAGTGGTTGCGTTTTTTGGATTGATGATGAATGCGCACGAATTTGGATTTAACCACGAGAGAAACTAACCTAAATAATAACATAATGGTTCGGAAAATAAATGGATTTTATTAACAATTTTAATAGGATTTTTAGATTTATTCTTGTGAGTTTAAGGTCATTTTCTAACTTTAAAAATATTATTTTTAAGTATTTTTAATTGATTTTTAAATTAAATAAATAAATAAATAAATTATAAAAATGTTGACTTTTTGACTTTGACCGTTGACCGAGCGTTGACCGTTGACCGGTCGGACCGTGTTTATTATATGCGCTGAGTGAGGTTCGAACTCGTGACCTCCCGTACGCGTGCACGTAGCTCTACCAACTGAGCTACGTGTCTAACCCAAAATAATCCTGATTTTAATTATATTTATATACTATTAATATTATTCAGAATTTTATTTAATTAAAAATGTTTTTAAAATTGTCTGACCGGCTGGTCATCGCGGGAATCGAACTTGTGCCTTTGATTTGTTTGGCACCCAGCCCAACCAGTTGGGCTGGGTGTCTAACCCATCTATTATACGCTTTATATTATATTTAACAATCAACTGTGAGAGTTCTGTTTAGTTAGAAAAAACGTTTTAATGGCGTTGGAACCAGACCCATACGCGAATCGAACTCATGACTAGTGTTTAAAATTGCACACAGTCCACCACTGGACTGTGTGTCTAACCCGGTTGTTATTCCGGTTTTTATTAAATTTATATGCTACCTCAATTCATCTTCTTCATACACTTGAACCCAGAAAATCAACACGACTGTTTAATCGAAAATTCTTGTTGAATTAGTTGATTGCGTATACTGATTAACGAAATTAATTTAAACAGAAAGGTTTTAAGGATGTTGTACCGAACAGGAGTGATTTCCGACGAATTCCGGTGACTGAAGCTTTTCCGGCGACGTGTAACTTGCGACAGAGAATCCACAGGAAGTCTGAGGTGAGTGTGGGTGACTTCTTTCCGAGCTCTAGATGTCCTATTTATAAGGTAAGGCAACAGTGGGATAGATTCTTCGGTTTTCCGGCAAGTATTTGAGAATTCCGGCGAACACAGATAAATTCCGGCGACTTGCGGCGACTGATTCAGAGTGTTTTAGCGAGAGTTTAAGAGAGAGTTTGAGAGATTAAACGGGTTGGATTGAGGAATTTAGCCCTGTATTTATAGGCTGCTATGAGCGATTTGATTTTTTTGTTAACTCGGCGGTTATGACCGAAATTGGGGCTAGACATCGGTTATAACCAATGTCGTCGACGGTTATACCGTTATAGTCAAAGGAAATATTGGCTGAACTCGTGGATTGCCGGATTTTCCGGTGATTGCGAGTTCGGCCGCGCTGAAATCCGGATTTTGATTTCAAGTCTTAACTTAAATATTATCTGTTTCAGTATTCTAACAAAGAAGTCAAGTGGCGGAGCGGTGAAGTGTTTGTTTGGTTATGTGCGAGACCCGGGTTCGAATCCCGGCGTCTCCTGTTTATTTTTTTTGTTCAGTTTTTATTATAATTATAAATTATGGTTTTTAAACTCCAATTTATTTATTGATTATGTATCGTTTAAAATTAAAATAAACAATATATACGTGACGAAAATTTTGACTGACTATTCGGTTAATAAACGAAGCAGGTTTTGGAAACCCGTTTTTTTACGGATGTTACAGTATCCCCTACTTTTAGAAATTTCGTCCCGAAATTTAAGTAGTAGTGGTATGTTTGACTTGAAGAGGGCGCTTTAATTTTTGACAATTACCTAATTAGAAGAGGGTGAGAGCTTGAATTTTTTTATTTGAGGCGGTAACGTTCCGAGTAAGGGTTGAATACCTGCTACAGGAATCGCTTTTTGATGCCTAAGATAAGGAATATTGATAAACAGAGTTGATTGACTAGGTATGATCTCATGCACAAGAGTTCTGAGAGAATCGATACGTTTGGAAAAATAAGGTTATATCCTAAAACAAAACTTCTACCACTAAAACCTACATGGAACCTCTCATAACTGCCTGACAATGCCTCTGATCCTTTGGCAAGAATACTTATATATAGGAAGTACCAGCGACGTATCCACCATATTCTCGTCAAACTTTCGTTGGCTTTATCAGTAAATTATGATTAGTTCTATGTGACTCTAAAACATAAAAAAACACAACAACCAAAGCTTGAGTCTTAATTCTGAAAGTATACATGTTTGAATGATGACAGTACCTCTCTCGTTTGTTATGATGAAGAGGTTAGTCTATGTAGAAGTGAGACACAACCCAACTTCTTTGAATGATGCGATTGAAATACGTGGAGATGTATGATGATATGAATGCTAAATCAGTGAGTATAAAACAAACTTCAACCATGACATTACTAAATCCTACATGGAACTTCTCATAACCGCCTGACAATGCCTCTGATCCTTTGGCAAGAATACTTATATATAGGAAGTACCAGCGGCGTATCCACCATATTCTTGTCAAATTTTCATTGGCTTTATCAGTAAGTTATGATTAGTTCAATGTGACTCTAAAACATAAACAAACACAACAACCAAAGCTTGAGTCTTAATTCTGATAGTATACATGTTTCAATGATGACAGTACCTCTCTCGTTTGTTATGATGAAGAGGTTATCTATGTAGAAGTGAGACACAACCCAACTTCTTTGAATGATGAGATTGAAATACGTTGAGATGTATGATGATATGAATGTTAAATCAATGAGCATAAAACAAAACTGAAATAGTAATTCGCATTAAGATTCTTGGATAAAAGTCCAATTTATAATTGAGATACGTGAAGATTGAGATAACATAAAGAAAACATAAAATCTAAATGGTTGGAGCTGAATCTTGATTTTTTGGTGAAGAAAACTAGTTGGGTGGTTCGTTTGGGCCGTTATTATCTTCAACAGGATTGGCGTTGATGTTGTAAACTCTTCCTCTTGCTGGCGGTGGAGCTGGGTTTGCTTGATTTGTTTGGTTAACTGGGTTTGCTTGAGCTTGGGCGTTTATGATGTTAACCAATCGAGGGCACGTGTTTCTAAAGTGGGTAGGGTCGCTACAACTGAAACAAGCTCGAACATATGGGAACATGGGGTATTGGGGTTGTTGATATGTTTGGATCATGTTTTGAGTAGGGGGTGAGGTTTGGTTTTGAGAAGTGCGGCAAACCTTGCTCAAATGACCATAGCGTCCACAAGTCGCACATAGTCGACAAGGGAAGGTAGGTGGATGGTGATAAAAACAGGTGTTGCATTGAGGGTGGGGTCCAAAGTAAGGTTTCTTATTTGGGTAAGTTGAGTTGGGTGCTACTTGAGTGATTGGGATAGCTTGGAGGGGTATGGCTTGTGAAGTTGGTTGATTGTGTTGGGTGACAGCGAAAATTTGCCCATCTCGTTTTCTCTTAGAAATGGGTTGTGAAGAGGATTCGGTTCGGGTGGAGTTTGAGGTTTCGGTTGATGTTTTATCCTTCTTCTTCTCCTCCGTGAAGTCTTTATTACGTATGCGGTTTTCGGTGAGCTCTGTAGCCAACTCCATTGCTGCTTCCAAAGTTGCAGGCGTGGTACTTATTACGGAGTCTTGAATTTTTGAAGGAAGACCTCGAATGTAGTGCTCGATCAAACGGTAGAGGGGAATGAACAAGTTGGGGACCATTTGATTTAACTCAAGGAATCTCTTGTTGTACGTAGTGTGGTCGCCTTCCTTTTGTTTCAAAGAATAGAACTCATCCTCTAATTTCTTGATTTCGCTTCTTGGACAGAAACGTCTTGTCATGATTTCCTTCAACTCTTCCCAAGTCAAAGTCATAGCATCTTCAACACCTCGCTTGGCCTTCTCAGTATTCCACCATGTAAGTGCTATTCCAAGTAAACGACCGGTAGCATATCGCACCTTGCGATCATCGGGGCAATCGCAATTTAGAAAAGTGTTTTCCATTTCCTCAAACCAATGGAGGAGAGCGGTGACACCTTCAGTCCCTTCGTATTTTGGAGGGTCGCAGGATTTGAAATGCTTGAAGGTGCATTTAGTGGTATTTGGGGGAGGGTTGATAACATTTTGATCTCCTTGATTGATTGGGTTGACGGGATTAGCGGTAAGGGCTTGTTGAACTTGAACTACAATGTTGGGTATTACGGCAGCCATTTGTTGTGCGATTTGGGCAGCCATGCGCTCGCGGGCTTTTCCTGATCTCATCTTCCTACGAGCGAGACTAGAAGACATCTACAAGGAATACGTATCAAGAGTATGAGTTGGACGTTTTAGGGGTCATGTGTCGTATTTAGGAATGAACATTCATAAAATAAGTATAGAATAATAAATCTACTACATCCATAGGATGTCTTGGGCTTTGCTCGTAATTGGGCCTTGCATGCCGCCATACTTCACCTTCGTAATCATGTGGGCCCCCATGATTACCGGGTTTTTCATATGGTTCGCATGTGTTAGCCTGGTAACGTACACTAAAACCCGGAGAAAATCGAGAAATATGTATGTAACGTAGGAAATTCTGAGTGCATCCGGGTGTGGACACGGTGACACCTCAAAGTGGGGTTAGTTCGAACGACGTTTGGTGTGGCATGCTTTGGCCTAATAGGTCTTTCGTACTCTCATCGTTAGTCCCCAGGTAGGCAAACTGGTCCGTTATATTGGATTTATACGAATGCCAACCTAGACAGGACGTTCCGACTACCGGTACTTGTACCCTTACAGTTACTACATGCCCGTCGCAGAACTCACTTTGATGAGATTTGAAAAATGAAAAATGCGACAAAATCTTGAATAACGGAAGTATGAAGATGATTTGAATATGTGAACATTGAAATATGTATGATGAATGTGTATGTAAGTATGTATGTTTGACTGTAAGTATAATTCATTATGTATCACAAAATATAATGGTGAAAGTGTTTGCATGCATTTGAGTCTGTAATAAATACGAAACAAATAAACATCATGAGTTTGCATGTAACCACATAAACAATTAAAATCTAACCAACTATAGTATAGGCTCTAAGGGTCTAATAACCTATCATATATCCCTATAGTCAAAAGCTCTGATACCAATCTGTCACACCCCGGCCCGCAGCGGAAAAAGGTGATCGGGGCATGATTGGGTTTTCATCAAAGCTCATGACATGTATTATAATGTTTCATATTTATTATTACATTTTAAAGGAGATCTTACAATCAAATCATACAAGTACAACATGTCCTATACATCTTTCTAGACTTCATTATTTTTCTTCTAAGGCAATTTCCTATGTGTTCCTTGCTTCATCCTGTCCACCTGTATCATATGTAAAAATGGTTTTTGGGTCAACAAAAAGTTGGCGAGTGAATCCTATGAAAACATTTAAACGTGTTTATTGTATTGATTATAAAATAAAGTGCATAACCACATATGAGTAAATGTAGATGTAAATTTATTCACACAACACATAATATTAAATATTACACACACATACAACAAATGATTGTTTTGAGGCACGCGTTGTTCAACTCGTCTCCCACGAGGAACTGATGGGCCTAATGAATGAGTTTTGAGGCACGCGTTGTTCTACGAACTGATGGGCCTAATGAATGAGTTTTAAGGCACGCGTTGTTCAACTCGTCTCCCACGAGAAACTGATGGGCCTAACAAATAATTTGCATACAACTTGACAATATGTAATACATCACAACAAACAATCTTTACATTCTAAGTTTAGATCATAATATGGTATAGCACGAGTTTGAATAAGCGAATTAATTTAAGCGACACATGATACACCCCAAAACATGAATAAAAAAGGGGAATTTGTAAGAATTCACTCACAGTGGTTGCGTTTTTTAGATTGATGATGAATGCGCACGAATTTGGATTTAACCACGAGAGAAACTAACCTAAATAATAAAATAATGGTTCGGAAAATCAATGGATTTTATTAACAATTTTAATAGGATTTTTAGATTTATTCTTGTGAGTTTAAGGTCATTTTCTAACTTTAAAAATATTATTTTTAAGTATTTTTAATTGATTTTTAAATTAAATAAATAAATAAATAAATTATAAAATGTTGACTTTTTGACTTTGACCGTTGACCGAGCGTTGACCGTTGACCGGTCGGACCGTGTTTATTATATGCGCTGAGTGAGGTTCGAACTCGTGACCTCCCGTACGCGTGCACGCAGCTCTACCAACTGAGCTACGTGTCTAACCCGAAATAATCCTGATTTTAATTATATTTATATACTATTTATATTATTCAGACTTTTATTTAATTAAAAATGTTTTTAAAATTGTCTGACCGGCTGGTCATCGCGGGAATCGAACTTGTGCCTTTGATTTGTTTGGCACCCAGCCCAACCAGTTGGGCTGGGTGTCTAACCCATCTATTATACGTTTTATATTATATTTAACAATCAACTGTGAGAATTCTGTTTAGTTAGAAAAAACGTTTTAAAGGCGTTGGAACCGGACCCATACGCGAATCGAACTCATGACTAGTGTTTAAAATTCCACACAGTCCACCACTGGACTGTGTGTCTAACCCGGTTATTATTCCGGTTTTTATTAAATTTATATGCTATCTCAATTCATCTTCTCATACACTTGAACCCAGAAAATCAACACGACTGTTTAATCGAAAATTCTTGTTGAATTAGTTGATTGCGTATACTGATTAACGAAATTAATTTAAACAGAAAGGTTTTAAGGATGTTGTACCGAACAGGTGTGATTTCCGACGAATTCCGGTGACTGAAGCTTTTCCGGCGACGTGTAACTTGCGACAGAGAATCTACAGGAAGTCTGAGGTGAGTGTGGGTGACTTCTTTCCGAGCTCTAGATGTCCTATTTATAAGGTAAGGCAACAGTGGGATAGATTCTTCGGTTTTCCGGCAAGTATCTGAGAATTCCGGCGAACACAGATAAATTCCGGCGACTTGCGGCGACTGATTCAGAGTGTTTTAGCGAGAGTTTAAGAGAGAGTTTGAGAGATTAAATGGGTTGGATTGAGGAATTTAGCCCTGTATTTATAGGCTGCTATGAGCGATTTGATTTTTTTGTTAACTCGGCGGTTATGACCGAAATTGGGGCTAGACATCGGTTATAACCGATGTCGTCGACGATTATACCGTTATAGTCAAAGGAAATAATGGCTGAACTCGCGGATTGCCGGATTTTCCGGTGATTGCGAGTTCGGCCGCGCTGAAATCCGGATTTTGATTTCGAGTCTTAACTTAAATATTATCTGTTTCAGTATTCTAACAAAGAAGTCAAGTGGCGGAGCGGTGAAGTGTTTGTTTGGTTATGTGCGAGACCTGGGTTCGAATCCCGGCGTCTCCTGTTTATTTTTTTTGTTCAGTTTTTATTATAATTATAAATTATGGTTTTTAAACTCCAATTTATTTATTGATTATGTATCGTTTAAAATTAAAATAAACAATATATACGCGACGAAAATTTTGACTCACTATTCGGTTAATAAACGAAGCGGGTTTTGGAAAACCGTTTTTTTGACGGATGTTACAGGTTTTTGATGCTCTGCTTTAACCTTCGAACATGTGAGGCATTTGGAGACAAAAACGGCGATGTCCTTTTTCATTCCAGGCCACCGGTAAGAGTATCGTAGATCCTAATACATCTTATCAGCCCTGGGTGTATGGAATATCGTGTTTTGTGGGCCTCGTTCATGAGAAATGTGCGAAGATTATCACAATCAGGTACCCAAATACGATTTAGGTAGTGAAGGATGCCATAGGATTTTGATTCTAACTTGGTTTCAGCTCCATAGGATAATTCATCTTGCAAATCGTTTTCTGTAATTGAGGTATGGTGTGCTTCACAAATACGTCTTTGAAGGTCGGTTACAATTTGAGAACAGAATAGATGGATGGAGTTAGCATATTCTCTCGACTAAGAGCATCTGTTACAACATTGGCTTTGCCAGGGTGATAACGGATTTCACAATGATAATCGTTCAGAAGTTCGACCCATCGTCGTTGCCTCATGTTTAACTCTTTCTGGTCGAAGATGTGCTTGAGACTCTTATGGTCAGTGTAGATCTCACACTTTGTGCCATAGAGATAATGTCTCCATATCTTCAAAGTGAACACGACTGCTTCGAGTTTGAGGTTGTGAGTGGTGTAATTCTGTTCGTGGACTTTGAGTTATCTTGAGGCGTAGGCTATCACCTTACCCCTTTGCATTAAGACACACCCTAACCCCTGCCCCGATGCGTCACAAAAGACCATAAAGTCATCACAACCGTCAGGGAGGGTAAGAACAGGTGCATCACAAAGTCTCTGTTTCAAAGTTTGGAAAGCCTCCTCCTTCTTGGGCCCCCAATCGAAGGGTTTACCTGTATGAGTCAAGGCTGTGAGTGGTAAGGCAATGCGTGAAAAGTTGGCGATAAAGCGTCGATAATAACCCTCTAAGCGGAGGAATAATCTGACTTCAGTAGGAGTGCGTGGAGCCTGCTATTCTTGCATTGCTTTGATTTTTGCTGGGTAAACGTGAATTCCTTTGTTGTTGACAACATGACCAAGGAATTGAACTTCCTTTAACCAGATTTCACATTTTGAAAATTTAGCGTAAATCTTTTCGGTATTCAAGAGTGTTAGGATAAGCCGAAGATGTCGTTCTCGATCTGACTTAGTCTTGGAATAAATAAGGATATCATCTATGAATACAATGACAAATCCGTCCAGATAGGGTTTGCACACCCTATTCATTAAATCCATGAAATTAGCTGGAGAATTAGTCAAACTAAAGGGCATGACCATGAATTCGTAGTGGCCATAGCGCATTCGAAATTCGGTCTTTGGGATGTCTTATTCACATACTCTAAGCTGATGGTAACCGGAACGAAGGTCGATTTTTGAGAAACATGTTGCACCCTGCAGTTGATCTAAGAGGTCGTCAATGCGGGGCAATGGATAACGGTTCTTGATAGTTTGCTTGTTGAGTTCCCGATAGTCTATGCACATTCAGAAAGTTCTGTCTTTCTTCTTGACAAAAAGAACTGGCACACCCCAAGGGGATGAACTAAAGCGTATGAACCCTTTATCAGTTAGCTCTTGCAATTGACTTGCTAGTTCTTGCATTTCGGATGGAGCTAGTCGATATGGGGATTTTGCAACAGGGGTGGCACCAGGTACAAGATCGATTCGGAATTCGACTTCTCGCAAAGGAGGTAGTCCTGAGACGTCGTCTGGAAAGACTTTGGGAAAATCTCTAACGATAGGGATATCTCAAGCTTCTTCTCCTTGCCTTCTTTCTTGACAATATGAGCTAAAAACGCCACGTAGTCTTTGCGGAGATACTTTCGGGCTTGTAATAAGACATCAAATTAAGTCCCTTGGATGGGGTTTCACCAAATATACGAAAGGTTTGGCCGTCGACGAGTGGAATTCGAGTGTATTTTTCGTAACATACAACCTCGGCATGATGCTGACTGAGCCAGGCCATGCTAATGATGACCTCAAAGCTTCCCAATTTCATGGGGATGAGATCAATTGAAAAATCATGCTCGTTAGGAGTGAGAATGCAATCACGAATGATAGAATCCAGCATGATAGGTTCCCCGTCGGCTACTTCTACTATGAATGATTTGGCTAAACCAACACGAGGTAAACCAAGAATAGACTCGAACTCTAGGGACACAAAACTCTTATCCGTGCCCGTGTTAAATAGAATGGATGCATAGCTACCATTAAGAAGAAACAGCCCGTTAACCACATTGTTATGATCTCTGGCTTGGTTGGCGTTGATGTTGAATTCCCTTCCTCTGGCTGGCGGATTGGCTTGGTTTGCTTGGTTTACAGGGTTATCTTGAGCCTGTGCGTTGATGATGTTCACTAATCGTGGGCAGGTGTTATGGAAATCGGTTGGATCATCGCAGTTATAGCAAGCCCTCATTTGTGCATCATGGGGTAGTTGGGTTGGTAAAAGGGTTGGGCTAAGGCCTGAGCAGGTGGTAACATTAGTGGGGGTGGCTGGTAAGGAACTTACCCACCATTTGGTTGTTGGGTTGGGCTTGATGTGGGTTGCGGGCCTGTCTTTGGAGGGTACGGCATGTTGAATTGTATGGCATACTCGACCACACCCTATGCAGTGGGGACATGGGTTCTCAATGGGGTGATGGTACTAGCATCAGTTGCACTTCGGGTGGGGTCCTATATATTGTCTCTTAAATGGTGCGGTAGGAGGATCAACTTGGGTGATTGGGGCTGCTGGGATGGGTTGGTTGTATGGATTTGGCTGACTGGTTTGGGTGACGGCAAAATTTTTCCCGTTCCACTTTATCTTGGCAGTGAAACGAGAAGAGGATCCAGTTTGGGCTGGTTTGGGGGTTTCAGTCGAGGTTTTGCTACTCACGCTCTTCTTCTTGTCATCATCGAAATCTCCATTCCGAATGTGGTTTTCAGTGAGCTTAGTGGCTAGCTCCATTGTTGCTTCCAGGGTTGCAGGTACGGTACTCATCATAGAATCTTGAATCTTCGAAGGAAGACCCCGAATGTAATGCTCAATAAGGCGGTATAGAGGGGTGAACAGATTTGGAACCATTTGATTTTGCTCGAGGAACCTTTCGTTGTAGGTCACATGATCCCCATCTTTTTGCTTTAGGAAGTAAAACTCGTCTTCCAACTTCTTGACTTCGCTTCTGGGACAGAAACGCCTTGTCATAAGTTCTCTAAGTTGTTCCCATGTTAGTGCTACTGTAGCTTCAGCACATCTTTTGCCTTTCTCATCATTCCACCCAGTTAAAGCTACCCGAATAGACGACCATTAGCATAGCGAACCTTACGGTCGTTAGGGCAGTCACAGTTGAGAAAAGTGCTTTCCATTTCTTCAAACCATCGAAGGAGGGCAGTGACCCCTTCGGTTCCCTCGTACTTTGTAGGGTCGCAGGAGTTGAAGTGCTTGTAAGTGCACTTGGTGGCGCTTGCAGAAGGGTTGGCAGCATTGGGTTCATCTTGGTTGACCAGATTAACGGGGTTAGCAGCGAGTGCTTGTTGGACTTGAATTACAATATTTGGAATCACGGCGGCCATTTGCTTGGAAATTTGGGCAGCCATGCGTTCGCCGAATTTCCGGATCTCTTTCCTCCACGAAGGTGCCTAGCAGAAATCTACAGGAAATACCGCAATAAGGTTGTGAGTTTGGTGTGTAGGTGTCATCGGTGTCGCATAAAATTTAGAAATAAAAAAAAATTTAATCAAACATCCACAAAATAAATGAGAAATACAAATCCATTGCATCCATAGGATGCCTTTGGCTTTGCTCATGTTTGGGCCCCATATGTCTCCCATACTTGGCCTAGGTAATCATGTGGGCCCCCATGACTACTAGGCTTCGTAGGTTTGTAACATTTGTCATAAAACGAGTTCTAAAACTCACTCCATTTTGTAATTCAAATATATGTATGATGTTCATTACGCATTTATGTTAAAAGTTCAAAATTGTTATATTGTTATTAGTATTTAATAATAAATAAAAATAATAAAGTAATATACTAAATGTTAATAAATAAAATATAAATAATAAAAATAACAAAAAAAGTGAAGACCGCGGGTATCAAACCCGGGTCTCCACCCAACCAACACACCACTACACTACACACACATATCTGAAATAATACCAAGACAAATAATTTTTATATTAAAACAACCCCTAGAAATCAAAATTTCAACACCCGCCTGTAACGGATGAAACTCCCAAAATCAATCATCAATCTTCGTTTCTTTTGCAAATTAAACCGAGAAACGGTTTCTAATCATGTGTTAGACTCAATTAATGAGCCAACAATGATCTAATCGGTTATAAAAATCATTACGATAATCAATTCTTTGACCGAAACTGTCGAAATCGAATTCCAACTTGAACCCACACCTTCGACTATAAATAGCGATCCATGAAGTCATATAGAACTCGCTCACACTCAAAAAACACTCTGCACTCTCTCTGTTTTCAAAATTTTACATCACCAGAAATATATTCGGTCGCCGGAGCATCACCGGAGAAATCAAGATCATATCTATTTTGGTAAAACACCCTTGAATCTTCTTCTTTTTATTATCAGTAGTAATAAATCAACTAATTAAGTAGGGGTTTTCGGATTAACAGTCGGGTTATCAAAACTGGTTTTATGAATTGAAGAAGATGAAGTTGGAAATGAGTATAAAAAGAATTAAAACCGGTGTTTATACCGGGTTAGACACACAGTCCAGTGGTGGACAGTGTGCATCTTTAACAAAGTGTCCCGGATTCGAGTCTTAACACGTTACCGAATTTCCTAAATATTGCAAACCTTTTTTATAACATATATTATATATATATATATATATAGTTCAGTTAGTATATAAAAGTAATTAAAATGGTATATCCTTTGGGTTAGTCACACAGCCCAATTGGTCGGTTTGTGTGCAACACGAAGCAAGGGGTGCAGGTTCGAGTCCGGTTATACGTACGGTTCTTATAATTATCCAAAACCTTTTTAATTAATCAAAAATATGATTTGTTTAAGTAAGCGTATATATTTATATATAATTAAATTCAGATATATTTCGGGTTAGACACGTAGCTCAGTTGGTAGAGCTGAGTGCACATAAACGGAAGGTTACACGTTCAAATCTCACTCGCTGCCTACCTATGACCGGTTCGACCTCTAAAAGGGGTATATTTTTTAATTAACCTTTTTCTTTATTTTTCTCCAAAATCTATAAAAATATATAATAAAATAAGTCCTTTGACAGATTCGGTTCTCGGTGAGCTCTGTTGCTAGCTCCATTGCTGCTTCCAAAGTTGCAGGCTTGGTACTAATTACAGGGTCTTGAATCTTTGACGGAAGACCACGAATGTAGTGCTCGATCAAACGGTAGAGGGGAGTAAACATGTTGGGAACCATTTGATGTAATTCGAGGAACCTTTTGTTGTAGGTAATGTGGTCTCCTTCCATTTGCTTCAATGAGTAAAATTCATCTTCTAACTTCTTGATTTCGCTCCTTGGGCAAAATCGTCTGGTCATGATTTCCTTCAATTCGTTCCAAGTTAAGGACATAGCATCTTCCACACCTCGTTTGGCCTTCTCTGTGTTCCACCAAGTAAGTGCTATCCCATATAATCGACCGGTAGCATAACACACTTTGCGATCGTCAGGGCAATCGCAATTTAGAAATGTGTTCTCCATTTCTTCAAACCAATGGAGGAGAGCGGTGACGCCTTCAGTCCCTTTGTATTTCGGAGGGTCGCATGATTTGAAATGCTTGTAGGTGCATTTAGTGGTATTTGGGGGAGAGTTGAAAATGTTTTGGTTTACTTGATTGACAGGATTTTCGGTGAGTGCTTGTTGAACTTGGATTACAATGTTGGGTATTACGGCAGCCATTTGTTGAGCGATTAAGGCAGCCATGCGCTCGTGGGCTTTTCTTGCTCTCGTCTTCCTACGGGCGAGGTTAGAAGACATCTACAATGAATACATGACAAAAGTATGAGTTGAATGCTTTTGGGATCATGGGTCGCATTAGGGATGAACATTCATAAAATAATTATAGAAAAATACTACATCCATAGGATGTCTTGGGCTTTGCTCGCTGTTAGGCCCTTCATGCCGCCATACTTTACCTGTGTAATCATGTGGGCCCCCATGAATACCGGTTTTTCATATGGTTCGCACGGTTTCTGCCTGGTTGCGTACACAAAAACCCGGAGAAAATCGAGAAATATGTATACAACGTGTGATGTTCGGAATGTGTCCAGGTGTAGACACGGTGACACCTCAAAGTAGGGTTAGTTCGAACGACGTTTGGTGTGGCATGCTTTGGCCTAATAGGTCCTTCGTACTCTCATCGTTGGTCCCCAGGTAGGCAAACTGGTCCGTTATATTGGATTTATACGAATGCCAGCCTAGACAGGACGTTCCGACTACCGGTACTTGTACCCTTCCAGTTAATACATGCCCGTCGCAGAACTTACTTTGATGAGATTTGAAAATTGCACAAAATCTTTGGATAATGAGAGTACGAAAATAAACTGAATACATGAACATCGATATATGTATAATGAATATGTATATATGTATGATGAATATGTATACAAGCATGTTGTGTTTGACTGTAAATGTAAACAAATATGAAACAAATAAATATCACAAGTTTGTATGTAACCACCTAATCAATTAAAATTTAGGCAGACTATAGTATAGGCTCTAAGGGTCTAATAACCTATCCTATATCCCTATAGTCATGGCTCTGATACCAATCTGTCACACCCCGACCCGCAGCGAAAAAGGTGATCGGGGCATGATTGGGTTATCATCAAAGCTCATGACATTTATTAAGCGTTTCATATTCATTAATACAAATTAAATGGAAATCTACAATAAATGTTACAACATGATCTATCTAACAATCTAAACTTCTTTGTTCTCTTCTAAGGCATATCCTATGTTTTCCTTGCTTCAACCTGTTCACCTGTATCATGTGTAAAAAGGTTTTTGGATCAACATAATGTTGGCGAGTGAATCCTATGGAAAACATTTGAACAAATTTATTTAAATTGATTATGAAATATGTGCACAACCAAACATGAGTAAAATTAGATGTAACTTAATCAACAATCATAAGATATTAAATGAAACACTCATGAACAATAATGGAATAATTAGAGGCACGCGATGCTCAACTCGTCTCTCACGAGGAACTGAGGGGCCTGATGAATGAATTGCATAAACATGATAATATGAATGACACAACTACAAACAATATAAACTCAATGATACACACATGAACAACGATGAATTTGAATTGAAGCACGCGATGTTCTACTCGTCTCCCACGAGGAACTGATGGGCTTAATGTATGAGTTTCATATAATTTGACAAAAGGAATATAAGTAAATCACAACAATAAAACAATCTAAGTTTAAGTCATGATGTGGTATGGCACAAGTTTAAATAAATAAATTAATTATTTTCATAACACATGACACACCCCAAAACGTGTAATTTAAAAGGGGGAATTGTAAGATTCACTCACAGTGGGTGCGTTCGGTTGATGACGTTGAATGCACGCGAAGTGGTTTTAACCACGAGTGAGATTTAACCTAGATAAATCGCATTATGGTTTGGTAAGTAAACGGATTTTATTAATCTATTTTAGTAGGATTGTTGGGTGTATTTTTGTGAGTTTGAGGCTATTTTCTAACCTTAAAAATGTTATTTTTAAGTATTTATAATTGATTTTTTTAATTAAAATAATTAAATAAAAATAATAAAAATTTATTTTTTTTCTGACCGTTGACCGGCCCGTTGACCGTTGACCTGACCGTTGACCGGTTCAGTTCGGAATACAAGTGCGCTGAGTGAGGCTCGAACCCGAGACCTCTCGTACGCGTGCACGCAGCTCTACCAACTGAGCTACGTGTCTAACCCGTTATATATCTGATTTTAATTATATATATATATTAATTAGTTTAAACTGAAAATCATTTTATTTTAAAAACAGTTTTAAGCGAATCGGACATGCACTCCACAGGTCTCGAACCCGGGACCTGTGGTTTAATCTAACACACAGTCCACCGCTGGACTGTGTGTTCAACATGTTATATAATCCGACTTTTATTATACTTAAATACAAATTAGCTATTTCCTTTTCTGCCTTATTAAAAAGAATAGATAATCGTCCGAGTCGGTGCTGAAGACCGGACTCGAACTCGTGACCAGTGATATAAACAAACACACAGCCCACCGCTGGACTGTGTGTCTAACTTGGTTATTATTCCGATTATTAATATACTTAACATATAACTGTGGCGACTCCGGTTCAGTTAAACAAAAAAAATGGTTTTTATTAAGGCAGCGTGTGTGTGACCGGAATCGAACTCGAGACGTTTGCATGTTTAACGTGCACACAGTCCACCGCTGGACTGTGTGTCTAACCCGAGTAATATCCTGATTTATATTATACTTATATGATACAGAAATACATCGTCTTCTTCATCCAGTTATAACCAGATATAATGTCTGACTGGTTCGAGTTTTTATTCAAGTTTCATTAGCGTTTTACAGTCCATTAAGGTGAGATAAGGGTGAGAAGATAAAGAAAATAAGCGAAAGAGGTATACCGACTGGACCCTCTGTTTTCCGGCAGAACTCCGGCGACAGCAATCAACTCCGGCGTCAGGTGTCTTGCAGCAGCAAGTCTCCGGAAAGCTTGGAAAAAGTAAGGGTGACTTCGGTATAAACTTAGAAGGTTCAGTAAGGCTCGGCAATGGGGAAACCGGTTTTCCGGCGACGAACAGATTAATTCCGGCGAGTGGAATTACGCCGAGAAAAGGTGTGGTTTTTGAGCGAAAAAGTTTGCAGTGGGTTGAGGGTGAATTTATAGGGGAAAAACGAGATGTATTTGGTCTGATTTCGGACTGTGTTCGTTTATTTAAATTTTCCGGCGGTTATGATTTTGGTCGCGGACTTCAAACATCGGTTATAACCGATGTCTGGTTAATGGTTTACGTTATAACGTAAATTGTAGTTAAGACTCGCGAGATTTCCGGGATTCCGACGACTGAACTGTTTGGGCGCCGGTTTTGAATTCGTAACGTTACTTTATGATTTAAATGATTTCATTATATAACAAACTAAACAAGTGGCGCAGTGGTTTGTGTGTGTGAGTTAAGTTTGTTTGCCGATTCGGTACAGACCCGGGTTCGAAACCCGGCAGAGGTATAATATTTTTATTTGCGATTTTTGACAGTTTTTCAAAAACTAAATATATATTCCCGTATAATAATCGATTACGTATCGTTTAAAATTATTTTGGGCATTTAATTCGCAACGAAAATTTTGACTGACTGTTCGGTTGATAAACGGAGCGGGTTTGGTAAATCCGTTTTTGACGGATGTTACAGTATCCCCTGCTTTTTAGAAATTTCGTCCCGAAATTTAAATAATTATATATTTCGACTAAAAGGATGATGATGTTTTGTTTGACAGTTTGTTTGCTTAGAAAAATAATGGTTTAAGTTTTTGTTCGAGGCGGTAACGTTCCTTGTAAGGGTTAAGTACCCTATTCAGGAATCGCTTTTTGTTGCCTACTGTATAAATATTGATAAGCAGAAATGATTCGCTAAAAAATGATATCATGCATAAGAGTTTAGATACGTTTGGGAAAGTATGGTTATATCCTAAGGCAAAACTTCTAACACTACAATCTATATGGAACATAATTAAAAAACACAACAGCTGATATTTGAACATAGGTAAACACAACAGCTAATATTCGAACATGAATAAACACATCAGCAAATATTTGAACATGAATAAACACAACAGCAAATATTTGAATCCACATTCTGATAGCATATATGTTTGAATGGTGGAAGTTCCTCTCTCGTTTGTTATGATGGAGAGGTTAGTTTATGTAGAAATGGATCACAATCCAATCTCTTTAAATAACATGATGATATAAATGTAACACAAATTCCAACCAAGGCAATACTAAATCCTACATGGAACTTCTCATAACCGCCTGATAATGCCTCTGATCCTTTGACAAGAATACTTATATATAGGAAGTACCAGCGGCGTATCCACCATATTCTTGTCAAATTTTCATTGGTTTTATCAGTGAATTATGATTAGTCCTATAACTCTACAACCAATACAACAAACATAAAATACTGAAATGAAACATATCTGTGCGATCAAGGCTCAATCGAACGGAGCCGATCGTATTGCATGTACTGAAAATGAAATGGATGTGCGCTCAAGGCTCAATCAAACGGAGCCGAACGTATTGAATGTACTGAAATTGAAATTGTGTGCTCAAGGCTCAATCAAACGGAGCCGAACGTATTGAATGTACTGAAATTGAAATTGGGCATTTAATTCGCAACGAAAATTTTGACTGACTGTTCGGTTGATAAACGGAGCGGGTTTGGTAAATCCGTTTTTGACGGATGTTACAAGTTTGCCTTCCTAGGGACTAACGATGAGAGTACGAAGGACCTATTAGGCCAAAGCATGCCAAACCAAACATCATGTGAACTAACCCCACTCTGAGTTGTCACTGTGTTTACACCTGGACACCCTCCGACTTTATACCTCGCAATCATGTTTTACGATTTTCATTCAGGTGGTGCAAGTCTTAACGGGCCAACACCAATGTGAACTCTACAAAGCCCATTAGTCATGGGGGCCCACATGACTACCTAGACCAAGTATCCGGGACATATGGGGGCCCAAACATGAGCAAGGCCCAAGACATCCTATGGATGTAGTGGATTTATTTTCTCATTTGGTTTGTGAATGTTTTATTTCTAAACTCTATGCGACACATGACACCTATGCGCCAAACCCATAATCTCGTTACGTATTTCCTGTAGATGTCTTCTAGGCACTCTCGAGGAGGTAGAAGATCAGGAAGATCCGGCGAGCGCATGGCTGCTCAAATAGCCCAACAAATGGCCGCCGTGATTCCCGATATCGTAATTCAAGTTCAACAAGCTCTCGTCGCTAACCCTATTAACCTAATTAACCAAGAGGGACAAAATGCTGCCAACCCTCCCCCCAACACCACTAAGAGCACCTATAAGCACTTCAACTCATTTGACCCTCCAAAGTATGAGGGAACTGAAGGGTCACTGCTCTCCTTCGATGGTTCGAGGAAATGGAGTACTTTTCTCAATTGCGACTGTCCTAATGACCGTAAGGTTCGTTATGCTACCGGTCGTCTATATGGGGTAGCACTTACTTGGTGGAATGCCGAAAAGGGCAGAAGAGGCACCGAAGCCGCAGTATCCCTAACTTGGGAACAACTGAGGGAACTCATGACAAGACGTTTTTGCCCAAGAAACGAAATTAAGAAGCTGGAAGATGAGTTCTACTTCCTAAAACAAAAAGAGGGAGACCATATAACCTACAACTAGAGGTTTGTCGAGTTGAATCAAATGGTTCCCAATCTATTCACTCCTCTATACCGTTTAATCGAGCACTACATTCAGGGTCTTCCCTCGAAAATTCAAGACTCTGTGATGAGTACTACGCCTGCAACCCTGAAAGCAGCAATGAAGCTAGCTACTGAGCTCACCGAAAATCATATCAGGATTGGGGATTCCAAGGACGAGAAGAAGAAGGATGCAAGTAGCAAAACATCAACTGAAATGTAACATCCGTCGAAAAACGGGTTTCCAAAACCCGCTTCGTTTATTAATCGAATAGTCAGTTATAATTTTTATCACGTATAAATTGTTCATTTTAATTTTAAACAATAGATATTTAATAAACATATTAGAATTTAAAAACTATAATTATTAAAAATTAAAAATTAGTGCAAAAAAAAATAATAACAAGCTGCCGGGTTTCGAACCCGGGTCAGCTAGTTTATCAAACAACCACAACACCATTCCGCCAAACGCTGTCTTTGTTAACATAATGAAACAATTAATACTTATAATAAAACTCAAAACTCAAACTCAGTAATCAGCGCGCCCAATTCGCAGTCGCCGGAAATACCGACGATTTCGCCAATTGTCGACAGTTTCCTTTGACTAAACGCGTGTATTAACCTCGACATCGGTTATAACCGATGTCTAGTCCCCCAATTCAAGTCGTAACCGCCGGAGAAAACCTTGACCACGAATCAAGATCAAATTCGGACTCGATACATTCTGCTTCTTCCCTATAAATACACACCCAAGTCTCTGGTAATCTTTTTGCTCAAAATCGCACAATTTCTCGAAGTATTAGCACTCGCCGGAGATATTCTGCAATCGCCAGACTTTCGCCGGAAAACCGAGACTTACATCAAATCGGTAAATTTCTCGACTCTTTCGTCTTCAATCCATTGTTAGACATATACTAACTTAAATCCTTCAACCAGAATCGGTCCCAGACGACGTTGCCGGAAATTCTGTACTCGCCGGAAAATCTCTGGAAATTCCGAAATCACGCTGTGAATCGGTACAATCATCTAGACCCCCTGATATCTATTGTTTAGTAACTTAATTTCACAACTCATCGATCAAAACTGTTAATTGATTCAATCAGACGGAATTCACAAATCAGAGCTGACGACCATTGCCGGAATTCTGAGAAAAACATTCTGTTCGGTACCTTCGATTCCGTAACTCTCTTTATCCATTACATTTCAATCACTTATATGTTCGACAAACGATTTAAACCAAAACAGTTGGATATCGTTTGTCTGTGTCTTTGAATGAAGAAGACGAAGTCGACATTGTGTATAAGTTTAATTAAAACAAGATATTAAACCGGGTTAGACACACAGTCCAGTGGTGGACTGTGTGCAAACACACAGCGCACGTCACGAGTTCGAACCTTACAACATACCGACTTTCCGAATTAAAACCAATTTTTTTAAAAACAGAATCAGATCAAGTCACAGTATGTCTTTAAGATTAATATAACCCGTAAGATAAACAGATTAGACACACAGCCCAACTGGTTGGGCTGTGCGCTTACAAACCGAAGGACCCGAGTTCGATCCGGGTCCCCGCAACCGGTTCGACCATTTTAAATCCTTTTAATATAAACCAAATAAATAACATTTAATTAGTATGTATATAATTAAAACATAGAATATTTCGGGTTAAACACGTAGCTCAGTTGGTAGAGCTGCGTGCACGCCTACAAGAGGTCCCGGGTTCGAACCTCACTCAGTGCACACTCAACCACAGTCCGACCGGTCAACGGTCCGGTCAACGGTCAACGGTCAACAAAAGTCAAAAAATTTTTATTTTTTTTTTATTTTATTTTTTTTATTTATTTATTTAATTTAAAAATCAATTAAAAATACTTAAAAATAATATTTTTAAAGTTAGAAAATGACCTTAAACTCACAAAAATAAATCTAAAAATCCTATTAAAATTGTTAATAAAATCCACTTATTTACCGAACCATTTCGTTATTATTTTAGGATTAGTTTTTCCTCGTCGATCAAATCCCAAAACTCGTGCGCATTCAACATCATCAAAAGAACGCACCCAATGTGAGTGAATCTCTACCAATTCCCCGTTTTAATCACATTTTGGGGTGTATCATGTGTCGCTTAATTATTTATTATATTTAAACACTTGTGCATCCATCATATCCATGAACAAATGTGTATCCAATATGTATCAATTGTTGTGTGGTTTATGTTTAGATTAAATTTATCATTTTCAGTACATACATTCCATTAGGCCCATCAGCTCCCCGTGGGAGACGGGTTGAGTATAGGTGCCTCATTCGATCGGCTCCGTTTGATTGAGCCTTGATCTCACATACATCGTCATACATTTCATACGATCGGCTCCGTTTGATTGAGCCTTGATCTCACAATACATTATCATTCATGTCATTTACTCATTCAAGGTGGTTTGTGATTGTTTGTTTATATATGTTTGCTCACATATGATTATTGCACAATTTTTCCATATTAAATACAACAGGAAATCAATAACAAATGTTTTTAACAAGGTTCACTCGCCAACTTTTGTTGACCCAAAATTTCCCCCATTTTACACATGATACAGGTGATCCAGTTGAGGCAAGAAACACATAGGAAGGCATATAAGAATAAATCAGTTTAAGCTTTGGATTGTTTTATTTAGTTTTCTTTTCCTTGTATTGTATGAATTTGATTTGAACATTTAAGTTGTAATTTGAATTTAATAAATATGAAACATTTTAGTAAACATCATGAGCTTTGGTGATAACCCAATTATGCCCCGACTTTTATTCCGCTGTGGGTCGGGGTGTGACAGATTGGTATCAGAGCCATGACTATAGGGATATAGGATAGGTTATTAGACCCTTAGAGCCTATACTATAGTTGATTAGAATTTTAAAATTGTTTATGTGTTACATACAAAATTCATGATGTTTATATGCTTTATGTTTATTGTTACATTCAATGTTATGCAAGCATGTTCATAAGTACATATTATTATACAATGCTCATCATAAATCATATCCTCATAACATACCATATCCATGAGAGCACACACCTCACAATTCCTATGATTTTTGCAACTATTTTTGTATTTTCGAATCACATCAAAGTGAGTTCCCATGACGGGCATGTAGTAACTGGAAGGGTACGAGTACCGGTAGTCGGAACGTCCTGCCTAGTCTTGGCATTCGTATAAATCCAAAATAAAGGACCAGTTTGCCTACCTGGGGACTAACGATGAGAGTACGAAGGACCTATTAGGCCAAAGCATGCTATACCAAACGTCGTGTGAGCTAACCCCACTTTGAGTTGTCATTGTGTCTCTACCTGGACACCCTCCTACCATACATCTCGCAATCATATTTCATGGTTTTCATTCGGGTGATGCGAGTGTTAAACCGCCAACACCAATGTGAATCCTACTAAGCCAATAGTCATGGGGGCCCACATGACTATACAGGCGATGGTATGGGGGACATTGGAGGCCCAAACATGAGCAAACCCAAGACATCCTATAGATGTAGTTGCATTATTGATGATTATGTTATTTTTTTTTTATTTTTCTTAACGACACATGACACCTAAAAAGACTCCTTAAACTCACAATCTTCCTATGTATGTTCCTGTAGATGTCGGCTAGGCAGCTACGTGGAGGTAGAAAGTCAGGAAGGTCAAACGAACGCTTGGCCACCCAAATTGCAAAACAAATGGCCGCGGTGCTTCCTGACATCGTAATTCAAGTCCAACAAGCTCTCACCGCGAATCCCATCAACCCTCCCAATCAAGAAGACCAGAACGTTGACAACCCTCCCTCCAAAAAGTGCTCCTACAAACACTTCAAGTCTTGCGATCCCCCAAAATATGAAGGGACCGAAGGTGTCACTGCTCTCCTCCACTGGTTTGAGGAAATGGAGAACACCTTCCTCAATTGCGATTGTCCCGAGGATCGCAAGGTACGTTACGCAACCGGGAGACTGTTTAGGGTAGCCCTTACCTGGTGGAACACAGAAAAGGGTAAGAGAGGAGTCGAAGATGCTATGGCCTTAACATGGGAAGAGTTAAGGGATATAATGACAAGACGCTTCTGTCCAAGAAGCGAAATCAAGAAGTTGGAAGATGAATTCCACTCGTTAAAACAAAAGGAAGGAGATCATACTTCCTACAACAAAAGATTTCTCGAGCTAAACCAAATGATCCCCAACTTGTTCACCCCAGTGTACCACTTGGTTGAACACTACATTCGAGGCCTCCTCTCGAAAATTCAAGACTCAGTTCTAAGCACTTCGCCTGCGACACTTGAAACCGCAATGGAACTAGCTACCGAACTGACCGAAAATCGCATCTGAAACGGTAAATTCAAGGAGGAGAAAAAGAAAGCCCCCATTGAGGCTCAAACTTCAAACCATTCTGTCTCCTCTTCGAAGTTTACTGGTAAAAGGAAGCGAAACAACAGAAACTTTGCTGTCACTCAAACAAACCCCCCAATCACTGCTGCACCCATCACCCAAATTGCCCCCTCAGCTGCACCATATAAAAAGCCATACTCGGCCCATACCCAAAATGCACCCGTTGCCAATACCATCACCTTCCCGAACATCCCTGCCAACATTGTACCAGCTGAGGCCGTGCAGGTCACACCATCCAAACTTGTCGCACACTTCAGCGAATGAACCGCAATCAACCCTCAACCCAAACCCACCATCAGATAGTGGGTCAAGCCCAACAACCCTTACTTCTACCACCTACACAACATACGGCCCAATCCTACTACCAACCCAACTACCCCATGATGCAACCCATGCGGGCTTGTTACAACTGTGGAGACCAAACCACTTTAGAAACACTTGTCCACGCTTGGTGAACATCATTCATGCCCAAGCTCAAGCAAATCCGGTGAACCAAGCTAACCAAGTTCCTCCACCTGCTAGACGAAGAGCTTTCAACATCATCGCCAATCAAGCTAGGGCTGATAACAGCGTGGTTAACGGTACGTTTCTCATCAATGGTAGTTATGCATCCATGTTATTTGATACTGGCGCGGATAAGAGTTTTGTGTCCTTAGAATTTGAACTCATCCTCAACCAAACTCGTGATAATCTCATGGAATCCATAACGGTGGAAGTTGCTGACGGAAAACCGGTCTCATTAAACTCTATTATACGAAATTGTACCCTCACTTTAAACGATCATGATTTTCCAGTTGACCTCATTCCTATGAAGTTGGGAAGTTTTGACATTATAATCGGTATGGACTGGCTCAGCCAACATCATGCTGAAGTAGTATGCCGCGAAAAGTTCATTCGCATTCCTCTTGCAGACGGTCAAACCCTACGAATCTTTGGAGAAACCCCTTCGAAAGGACTCAAATTGATGTCCTGTCTTCAAGCCCGAAAATATCTCCGCAAGAACTATGTCGCATTCCTAACTCACGTCGTCAAGAAGGGAAACAAGGAGAAGAAACTGGAAGATATACCTGTAGTGAAAGAATTCCCACAAGTCTTTCCCGATGACATCTCAGGACTTCCTCCCATGAGAGAAGTCGAATTCCGCATTGATCTTATACCTGGAGCTACACCAGTCGCAAAATCTCCTTATAGGTTAGCCCCATCCGAAATGCAAGAGCTAGCCAGTCAACTGCAAGAGCTGACTGACAAAGGATTCATACGTCCTAGCTCATCGCCTTGGGGTGCATCCGTTCTGTTTGTGAAGAAGAAAGATGGGACGTTTCGCATGTGTATCGACTACAGAGAACTCAACAAATTAACGGTCAAGAACCGCTATCCATTACCTCGCATCGATGACCCACTAGACCAACTTCAGGGCGCCACCTGTTTTTCAAAAATCGACCTTCGTTCTGGTTATCATCAACTCAGAGTACATGAAGAATACGTCCCAAAGACCGCCTTCCGAACTCGTTACGGTCATTACAAATTCATGGTCATGCCATTTGGATTAACCAACGCCCCAGCTGTATTCATGGATCTAATGAATAGGGTATGCAAACCCTACCTCGATCGCTTTGTCATAGTCTTCATCGACGACATCCTCATCTACTCAAAGTCTAAATCTGATCATGAACGACACCTTCGACTCATCCTCAAACTCTTAAGGACTTAAAAGCTCTACGCTAAATTCTCCAAATGCGAATTCTGGTTAAGAGAAGTACAATTCCTTGGACATGTCGTCAATGACAAGGAATACATGTCGACCCCTCAAAGATCAAAGCAGTACAGGAATGGCAAGCGCCACGTACCCCTACCGAAGTAAGATCATTTCTCGGTTTGGCTGGTTACTATCACCGTTTCATTGCAAATTTCTCCCGTATTGCTATACCACTCACGGCTTTGACTCATAAAGGAAAACCCTTCATATGGGGACCTAAACAAGAAGAAGCCTTCCAAACTCTAAAGCAAAAACTTTGTGACATACCTATCCTCACACTTCCTGAAGGTTGCGATGACTTTGTAGTATATTGCGACGCATCAGGGCAAGGGCTAGGCTGTGTGTTAATGCAAAGAGGAAAAGTGATAGCCTACGCTTCTAGACAACTCAAAGTTCATGAGAAGAACTACACCACCCACGACCTGGAACTCGGAGCCGTTGTGTTCGCTCTTAAGATATGGAGACATTACCTCTACGGTACCAAGTGTGAAATATACACTGACCACAAGAGGCTCCAACATATCTTTAACCAAAAGGAGTTGAATATGAGGCAACGAAGATGGGTCGAACTACTTAACGACTACGACTGTGAAATTCGGTATCATCCTGGCAAGGCAAACGTGGTGGCCGATGCGCTCAGTCGAAAAGGTTATGCGAACTCCATTCGTCTTCTATGTTCGCAAATCATAACCGACATCAAAGATCAAATCCGAGAAGCTCAACATGTTTCTGTAACAGAAAACGAAGTACGCAATGAGCTGGCTTGTGGAGCAGAACTTAAAATCGAAACCAAATCTGACGGTATTCTGTACTATCTAGATCGCATATGGATTCCCGATCACAATAACCTTCGTGATTTCCTTATGAATGAGGCACACAAAACACGGTACTCTGTACACCCAGGAGCCGACAATATGTATCAAGACCTTCGATACACCTACTGGTGGCCTGGCATGAAAAAGGATATTGTTGTTTTTGTTTCCAAGTGCCTTACCTGTTCCAAAGTAAAAGCTGAACATCAAAGACCTTCAGGACTTCTAGTCCAACCCGAAATACCTGTGTGGAAGTGGGAAAACATAACCATGGATTTCATTACCGGGTTACCTCGCACCTCCAGTGGGTATGGGACCATATGGGTAATCATTGATCGTCTTACCAAATTAGCTCACTTCATTCCGATTCGCGAGGACTTCAAGAACGAGAAGTTAGCTCTAATCTACATCAGCGAGATCGTAAGCCGTCATGGTGTACCTTTAAGCATCATTTCAGACCATGATGGTCGTTTCACTTCACGAACATGGCAAGCCGTACAAGCCGCTTTGGGTACACGATTAGACCTCAGTACCGCTTTTCATCCTCAAACTGATGGACAATCTGAACGCACCATCCAAACTCTTGAAGACATGCTTCGAGCATGTGTCATAGACTTCAAAGGGAATTGGGATGCTCATCTACCATTAGTTGAATTTTCGTACGACAACAGCTATCATTCAAGTATCGGCATGGCACCTTTCGAAGCTTTATATGGTCGTAAGTGCCGATCACCAATATGTTGGCACGAAATTGGAGAAGCACAAATCACCGGTCCAGAATTAATTCAAGAAACAACAGACAAGATCCATCAAATTCCAAACAATCTTCTAGCGGCACAAAGTCGTCAAAAGAGTTATGCAGACAAACGACGAAAGCCCATGGAGTTTAACATTGGTGACCAAGTACTTTTAAAAGTATCACCGTGGAAGGGAGTGGTTCGTTTTGGCCAGAAGGGCAAGCTAGCATCACGCTACGTAGGACCTTTCAAGATACTCGAAAGAGTAGGACCTGTAGCATACAAGCTTGACCTACCAGAAGAACTCAACAGAATTCATCCCACATTTCACGTATCAAACTTGAAGAAGTGCATCGCCGATGAAAACCTCCATATTCCTCTAGAAGACATTCAAGTCGATGAATCTATGCATTTCATTGAAAGACCAGTAGAAATTATGGACTTCGGAGAGAAGCGTTTAAGACAAAGTCGTATTCCAATTGTCAGGGTACGCTGGGAGTCGAAACGAGGACCTGAGTTTACTTGGGAACGTGAAGACTCAATGCGCGAGAAATACCCGCATCTTTTTCCTGTTACCACTACTACTTAAATTTCGGGACGAAATTTCTAAAAGTAGGGGATACTGTAACATCCGTCGAAAAACGGGTTTCCAAAACCCGCTTCGTTTATTAATCGAATAGTCAGTTATAATTTTTATTGCGTATAAATGGTTCATTTTAATTTTAAACAATACATATTTAATAAACATATTAGAATTTAAAAACTATAATTATTAAAAATTAAAAATTAGTGCAAAAAAAATCATAACAAGCTGCGGGGTTTCGAACCCGGGTCAGCTAGTTTATCAAACAACCACAACACCACTCCGCCAAACGCTGTCTTTGTTAACATAATGAAACAATTAATACTTATAATAAAACTCAAAACTCAAATCAGTAATCAGCGCGCCCAATTCGCAGTCGCCGGAAATACCAACGATTTCGCCAATTGTCGACAGTTTCCTTTGACTAAACGCGTGTATTAACCTCGACATCGGTTATAACCGATGTCTAGTCCCCCAATTCAAGTCGTAACCGCCGAGAGAAAACCTTGACCACGAATCAAGATCAAATTCGGACTCGATACATTCTGCTTCTTCCCTATAAATACACACCCAAGTCTCTGGTAATCTTTTCGCTCAAAATCGCACAATTTCTCGAAGTATTAGCACTCGCAGGAGATATTCTGCAATCGCCGGACTTTCGCCGGAAAACCGAGACTTACATCAAATCGGTAAATTTCTCGACTCTTTCGTCTTCAATCCATTGTTAGACATATACTAACTTAAATCCTTCAACCAGAATCGATCCCAGACGATGTTGCCGGAAATTCTGTACTCGCCGGAAAATCTCTGGAAATTCCAAAATCACGCTGTGAATCGGTACAATCATCTAGACCCCCTGATATCTATTGTTTAGTAACTTAATTTCACAACTCATCGATCAAAACTGTTAATTGATTCAATCAGACAGAATTCACAAATCAGAGCCGACGACCATTGCCGGAATTCTGAGAAAAACATTCTGTTCGGTACATTCGATTCCGTAACTCTCTTTATCCATTACATTTCAATCACTTATATGTTCGACGAACGATTTAAACCAGAACAGTTGGATATCGTTTGTCTGTGTCTTTGAATGAAGAAGACGAAGTCGACATTATGTATAAGTTTAATTAAAACAAGATATTAAACCGGGTTAGACACACAGTCCAGTGGTGGACTGTGTGCAAACACACAGCGCACGTCACGAGTTCGAACCTTACAACATACCGACTTTCCGAATTAAAACCAATTTTTTAAAAACAGAATCAGATCAAGTCACAGTATGTCTTTAAGATTAATATAAACCGTAAGATAAACAGATTAGACACACAGCCCAACTGGTTGGGCTGTGCGCTTACAAATCGAAGGACCCGAGTTTGATCCGGGTCCCTGCAACCGGTTCGACCATTTTAAATCCTTTTAATATAAACCAAATAAATTAACATTTAATTAGTATATATATATATAATTAAAACATAGAATATTTCGGGTTAGACACATAGCTCAGTTGGTAGAGCTGCGTGCACGCGTACGAGAGGTCCCGGGTTCGAACCTCACTCAGTGCACACTCAACCACAGTCCGACCGGTCAACGGTGTAACATTTGTAAAAATCGGGTCTTCAAAACCCGCTCCGTTTTGTAATCAAGTACCAAGTTATAAAAGTTACATTAAATATTTATGATTATTTTGAGTTAAAACGATACATAATTAATAAATAAACTAAACTATAAAAATTATATTTGATAAAAAGTTAAAATAAAATAAATAAAAAAAAATTATGAAGCTGCCGGGACTCAAACCCGGGTCAGCCAAGAAACACTTCAACAACTTAACACTCACTCCCAAGACCACTCCGCCACTTGTTTGTTTTCTGTCATGTTTAGGAAACAAATAATTTTTATGGACTAAGGTAAATCAATCGATTTTACACATTGTAACTGAAACCGGTTATCAATCACCCAAATCGATTTAGATACTCTCGATTCAGCGAGTATAACCGATAAACGGACGATTTCAATCAATGCTGCCATGAATGGAACTTGAATTCGGAAGTAGATCGGTTTAATAACCGAAAGTTGTCAATTCTCGAACTACTTCAATCATAGACTCTTCCTGCAACTCAAAACACTCCGCAAAGCTTCCAATTGCATTTCCACAACCTTACAGTCCACCGGAGAAGCTTAAATCTAATCGCCGGAAAAATTCTGCAAGTCGCCGGAAAACCGGGACTCACATCCACACGGTATTTTCTCCGACTCTTTCTGTTTCAATCATGTGATTAATCAGTCACTAACACAACTCCACCATCAGAATCGATCCTAGTCAACGATTATCGAAAATCTTACCTTCGCAGGAAAACTCCTGAAACTGCCGGAATCACACTGTGAACGGGTATGATCTCCCAAACTTCTGTTAAACCTTGTTTAAGCAACTCAACTTCTTAAATAATCGAACAAAGCTGTTAATTGGTTTCAACAGCCGGAGTTCACTTTCAGTACCGACGCACCTCCGTCGGAATTCTGTGAACAACATCAATCGGTATATCTTTTTCCTTAAACTCTCTCCATTCTCTACTTTTAAATTACTGATAATGTCTGAAAAGCGTATATGTCATGAATCGGTCATAACAGTCGGAATAAGCTTGTCTGTGTAAAATCAACGAAGAAGATGAAGACGCAACATAACATAAGATTAATTAAAATCGGTATTTTAAACGGGTTAGACACACAGTCCAGCGGTGGACTGTGTGCAAAATACACACGCACGTCCCGAGTTCGATCCCTGCTACACGCACACCTTATATAATAACGCGCCTTTTTGTTTAAAAACTAAACCGGGATAACCCAGTTAGTTGTTAAGTATAATAAAAACCGAGATAATAACCAGGTTAGACACACAGTCCAGCGGTGGACTGTGTGCAACATGAACCACACGTCGCGCGTTCGAAACCCGTCACGAGCACCGGTCCGATTGAATTAAAATGTTTTTGCAAATAAAGGAAATTCGGTTAAATTGAATAAGTGTATAAATATAATTAAAAACAAGATTATTTCGGGTTAGACACGTAGCTCAGTTGGTAGAGCTGCGTGCACACGAACGGGAGGTCTCGGGTTCGAGCCTCACCCGGCGCAGATTAATCCGCTAACCGAACCGGTCTACGATCAACGGTCAACGGTCAACGCTAAATAAATAATTTTTTTTATATTTTTATTTATTTAATTTAATTTAAAAATCAATTAAAAATACTTAAAAATAACATTTTTAAAGATAGAAAATAGCCATAAACTCACAAAAATATATCTAAAACTTTCATTAAAATCCTTAATAAAATCCATCCATTTAATATATTTTTCCATTATTATTTAGGTTAGTATTCCTCGTTGATCCGCTCATCTAATTCGTGCGCATCTCACCATCTCCAATCCAACGCACCCAATGTGAGTGAATCTTACAAATTCCCCGTTTTAATCACGTTTTGGGGTGTATCATGTGTCTTTGTATATATATATTATTACTAAACCATTGTGCATACATCGTATCATGAACTTGTGTATTCAGTTTGTTGCTGTTAAGTAATTATTATTGGATGCAATTTATTATTCAGTACATGCAATTTCATAGGCCGCCGCTCCCCATTACATTATGAGCGTTGAGCATGTTCCCCATTTTATTATGCGGTTGAACCTGGCGTGCCCACATACGATCGGCTCCGTTTGATTGAGCCTTGATCGCACTGACATTTTCATTTTCAGTACATGCAATACGATCGGCTTCGTTTGATTGAGCCTTGATCGCACAGTTTCATTTATGTTAATTACAGTATGATGTTGGTATGTTCATGTATGCTGCCATGTGTTATTGTATGTTATAGTTGTGACTGCTATTTGCCATTACTTGATTATTTACATTTGCTCATCTATGATTATGCACAATTTTTCATTGATAAACTAACCATAAAATCATTTACAAATGTTTATCTAATAAGGTTCACTCGCCAACTTATGTTGACCCAAAAAACCCCCATTTTACACATGATACAGGTGAAGCAGCTGCAGCTAGGAACACATAGGACTTGGACTAGAAGAATAAAACGATTTAGTGTTGGGATTGTTATGCTTGGTTTATTTCCTTTGTATTGAATGAACATGTTTGGATATTTGAAAATGTAACTTTGACTTTATTAAATATGAAACATAATAGTAAATGTCATGAGCTTTGGTGATAACCCAATTATACCCCGACTCTTATTCCGCTGCGGGTCGGGGTGTGACAAACGGTCCGGTCAACGGTCAACATAAGTCAAAAAAAAATTTATTTTTTTTATTTATTTATTTAATTTAAAAATCAATTAAAAATACTTAAAAATAATATTTTTAAAGTTAGAAAATGACCTTAAACTCACAAAAATAAATCTAAAAATCCTATTAAAATTGTTAATAAAATCCACTTATTTACCGAACCATTTCGTTATTATTTTAGGATTAGTTTTTCCTCGTCGATCAAATCCCAAAACTCGTGCGCATTCAACATCATCAAAAGAACGCACCCAATGTGAGTGAATCTCTACCAATTCCCCGTTTTAATCACATTTTGGGGTGTATCATGTGTCGCTTAATTATTTATTATATTTAAACACTTGTGCATCCATCATATCCATGAACAAATGTGTATCCAATATGTATCAATTGTTGTGTGGTTTATGTTTAGATTAAATTTATCATTTTCAGTACATACATTCCATTAGGCCCATCAGCTCCCCGTGGGAGACGGATTGAGTACAGGTGCCTCATTCGATCGGCTCCGTTTGATTGAGCCTTGATCTCACATACATCATCATACATTTCATACGATCGGCTTCGTTTGATTGAGCCTTGATCTCACAATACATTATCATTCATGTCATTTACTCATTCAAGGTCGTTTGTGATTGTTTGTTTATATATGTTTGCTCACATATGATTAATGCACAATTTTTCCATATTAAATACAACAGGAAATCAATAACAAATGTTTTTAACAAGGTTCACTCGCCAACTTTTGTTGACCCAAAATTTCCCCCATTTTACACATGATACAGGTGATCCAGTTGAGGCAAGAAACACATAGGAAGGCTTAGAAAAATAAATCAGTTTAAGCTTTGGATTGTTTTATTTAGTTTTCTTTTCCTTGTATTGTATGAATTTGATTTGAACATTTAAGTTGTAATTTGAATTTAATAAATATGAAACATTTTAGTAAACATCATGAGCTTTGGTGATAACCCAATTATGCCCCGACTTTTATTCCGCTGTGGGTCGGGGTGTGACATGAAACCCCTAATCTAACTCAAGCCGAAACCTCTTCTAAAATAACTGCCAAGAGAAAGCGGAATGGGAAAAGTGTTGCTGTCACTCAAACCAGTCAACCAACTCCACAAGCTGAAACCCTTCAAGCTATTCCAATCACCCAAGTGGCACCCAACCCCGCATACCCAAACAAGAAACCCTACACTGGTCCCCACCCTCAATGCAACACCTACCATTATCACCACCAACCCACCTTACCTTGCCGACTGCGTGCAAATTGTGGGTGTTACGGTCATCTAAGTAACACTTGTCGTACTCCTCAAAACCAAGCTCCATTCCCCGCTCAAAACATGATCCAACCCTATCAACAACCTCAATATCCCATGGTTCCATATGTTCGAGCTTGCTTTAATTGTGGTGACCCTACCCACTTTAGAAACACGTGCCCTAGGTTGGTTAATATCATTAACGCTCAAGCCCAAGCAAACCCAGTTAACCAAACGAACCAGGCAAACCCACCACCTCCACCAGCAAGAGGGAGAGCCTACCACATCAACGCAAACCCAATTGAGGTCAACGCCGGTGCAAACGAGCAATCTAACTAGTCTTCCTCCCATCCTGAGACTCAAGACTCTACTTCATTTGTTTATTTTATTCTCAATTTAAGTTTAAATAAATTACCATTCTTGTTATGATTATTCAAGTTATCATTGTTTTCAGTTTGGGTAACAATGTGTAAAAATTTTATTAACGCCATTAAAGCAATTTATATCACGTTATGACAAGTTGTTTCATTACATGTCTCTATTCATCGATTAAAATTCATGTCATCATCAGGACGAACCTCGTCTTATCACTTATAGAAGTTTGATCGTGTCTCACTTTTTCATAGACTGACCACTTCCTGATAATACACGAGAGAGGTGCCGCCGTCATTTAGTCTTGTATCCCTCATATTTTAGACTCAAGCATTGGCTATTGTGTTTGTTTATGTTTTGTAGATTTTAGGACGAGTCACATAGAACTAATCGTGACTTGATGACAAAGCAATGAAAATTTGACAAGGATATGGTGGATACGCCGCAGGTACTTCCTATATATAAGTATTCTTGTCAGATGATCAAAAGCATTGTTAGATGGTTATGAGAAGTTCCGTGTAGGTATTATAAATCTTAACTAGGATAACGATGTGGTTGAAGACTTCGTTTTGTGATGTAACTTTATCTTTTCCACGCTTCGATTTTCTTAAAACCCTTTATCATGAGACCATATCCAGATAGTCATCTCCGAACTACAACTCTTTTCACTTCTACGCCTCAGGCATCAAAAAGCGATTCCTGTAACAGGGTATTCAACCCTTACTAGGAACGTTACCGTCTCAATCGAAATTTAAACATCACACTCACCTGGTTATGTATACCCTTAGCGTCATCTCAGATCGAGATGGGAGTTTTACTTCCCGAACATGGCAAGCTGTGCAATCAGCGTTAGGCACTCACCTAGACCCTAGCAGCTCAGAATCGTCAAAAGAGTTACGTTGATAAACGACAAAAGCCACTCGAGTTTTGTGTTGGCGATCAAGTACTTTTGAAAGTATCACCATGGAAGGGAGTTGTTCGCTTTGGGAAAAAAGGCAAGCTAGCACCTCGCTATGTGGGACCATTTAAAATACTCGAGAGAGTTGGTCCTGTAGCCTACAAGCTTGACCTATCAGAAGAACTCAACAAGATTGATCTCACGTTCCATGTATCCAACTTGAAAAAGTACCTAGCCGATGAAAACCTTCATATACCGTTGGAAGATATTCAGATTGATGAATTGATGCATTTCGTATAGCAACCTGTAGAAATTATGGACTTCGGTGAAAAACGTTTAAAACGAAGTCAAATTCCGATTGTCAGGGTGCATTGGGAGTCGAAACGAAGACTTGAATTTACTTGGAAACGCGATGACTCAATGCGCGAAGAATACCCTCACCTCTTCCAAGTCAAACCTACCACTACTTAAATTTCGAGACGAAATTTCTAAAAGTAGGGGATACTGTAACATTTGTCATAAAACGGGTTCTAAAACCTGCTCCGTTTTGTAATTCAAATATACGTATGATGTTCGTTACACATTTATGTTAAAAGTTCAAAATTGTTATATTGTTATTAGTATTTAATAATAATTAAAAATAATAAAGTAAAATAATAAATGTTAATAAATAAAATATAAATAATAAAAATAAAAAAATAACAAAAAAAGTGAAGAACACGGGTATCGAACCCGCGTCTCCACCCAACCAACACACACAACACACCACTACACTACACACACATATCTGAAATAATTAATTCGAAGACAAATCATTTTTATATTAAAACAACCTCCAGAAATCAAAATTTCAACACCTGCCTGTAAAGGATGAAACTCACAAAATAAATCATCAATCTTTGTTTCTTTTGCAAATTAAATCGAGAAATGGTTTCTAATCATGTGTTAGACTCAATTAATGAGCCAGCAATGATCAAATCGGTTATGCAAATCATTACGGTAATCAATTCTTTGACTGAAACTGTCGGAACCGAATTCCAACTTGAACCCACACCTTCGACTATAAATAGCGATCCATGAACTCATATAGAACTCGCTCATACTCACAAAACACTCTGCACTCTCTCTGTTTTCAGAATTTTACATTGCCGGAAATATCCTCGGTCGCCAGAGCATCACCGGAGAAATCAAGATCATCTCTGTTTCGGTATAACACCCTTTTCTTCTTTTCATTATCAGTAGTAATAAATCAACTAATTAAGTAGGGGTTTTCGGGTTAACAGTCGGGTTATCAAAACTGGTTTTATGAGTTGAAGAAGATGAAGTTGGAAATGAGTATAAAAAGAATTAAAACCGGTGTTTATACCGGGTTAGACACACAGTCCAGTGGTGGACTGTGTGCATCTTTAACAAAGTGTCCCGGGTTCGAGTCTTAACACATTGCCGAATTTCCTAAATATTGCAAACCTTTTTTATAACATATATATATATATATATATATATATATATATATAACAGTTCAGGTAGTATATAAAAGTAATTAGAATGGTATATCCTTTGGGTTAGTCACACAGCCCAATTGGCCGGGTTGTGTGCAACACGAAGCAAGGGCGCAGGTTCGAGTCTGGTTATACGTACGGTTCTTATAATTATCCAAAACCTTTTTAATTAATCAAAAATAAGATTTGTTTAAGAAGTATATATATATATATAATTAAATTCAGATATATTTCGGGTTAGACACGTAGCTCAGTTGATAGAGCTGCGTGCACGTAAACGGAAGGTTACACGTTCAAATCTCACACGCTGCCTACCTATGACCGGTTCGACCCCTAAAAGGGGTATATTTTTTAATTAACCTTTTTCTTTATTTTTCTCCAAAATCTATAAAAATATATAATAAAATAAGTCCTTTTTAAGTATAAAAATTAGTAATAAATACTACAAAATTATCTAAAAAGTCTAATAAAATTCATTAAATAAAAATACTAATGTTAAATAAAATAAATATATTTACCGAATTATTACGTGAATATTTAGGTTAATTTTCTCGTCGGTTGGAATCTTTAAATCGTGCGCGCTCTTTATCAAATCAAGAACGCACCCACTGTGAGTGAATTCCTACAAACTCCTTTCTTTATTCATGTTTTATGGTGTATCATGTGTCGTTTATTTATATCATTTATGCAAACACTTGTGCTACTACCATTATACCGATTCGAGATGGAACAGTTTCCCGTCGTCAATCTCCGTAGGTCTCAAGTGATGTTCTCCGGTGGATGGGCCAACGAAACATAGGAGGTTGAGAGTCTCGAATACATAAGTTGTCTCTCTATTACTCACGTTATTCTCCCTTTAATCTCTTTCTTTTTGGTCTGAAATCTTAAAAGAATTTCCAAAGTAAAAAAACCGATTTATGATTTGGAAGGTATACCCACTCTTGGTCATGAATCCGTATACAAGGGAACTCTAATCATGTTGTTTTAGTCGAGCAATTTGATCCAATTTACCAAAAGAAGGAAAACCAAGGTGGACACTAGTTGTCATTGGATTTGGCGGCAATTTCAGTTTCAAAGATGGATCTTGCCTGCCTATTTATTCCATATAACATCCTTCTTTGCACCATGGTTTGGTGCAGTGGTGCGTATAGATTTACTTATCCTGGTAGACCCGGGTTCGACCCCTGGGTTCGACCATTTTTTTTTCTTTTTTTAATTATTTCATTTTATTATTTTTTATCTTATTAATTATCCAAAAATAAATAAAGAGTATGGCTTGCAGCATAAAAGAAAAATTATAAGATATCAAACATTTCAATTCTAATTATTTGTCGGAAGTTCGATTACAAATGGTTTGGGTTTTAGAACTGGTTTTTCGACGGCGGATGTTACACGTCATTCCGCTGCATTTACATCTGATTTATCTACTTCTATTGCATCATCTTTAAAACTTTCATAACAATTCAAACTCATATCCTAACATAGGTTTTCATGAGCTTACTCAACTCAAGTGGGTTTTCAGTTTATTATTTCCATATTAACTAGAGAGAGATAGAGTGTGCATGTATAGGAAGTTTACTTGAGACTACATACATGTGAGGTTAAAATGACAGCCACTCTTTCATTTGATATTAACAAGTTGTATCTGTCTAACTAAGTTGAAAACCCATGTAATGCATGAGTTGAATATATACAGCATATTAAAGTCATTGTTTTGAAATAAAGAATCTTTTTTAGTGTTATAAGACATTTGTACATAAAACATAATAAAGATTTAAGAATTATCAATAACATATTATGAAAATTTAAGAGTATTAAAATACATCATAATTCATATGGTATTATCTTTTAATATAGGATTTCATTAAAATACCATGTGACAAATTATCATGCTACTTCAACCATAATAAATAATAAGTAAATTAATATAAAAATTATTAAATTGAAATAAATATATGAAAATAATCTTATATTCATAATTATAGCTCTTCAATATTCTTAATTCTTAATAATTAAAGTTATCTACTTACCTATACTTTAATATAATATCTCTACTTTAAAAAATAAAAACATACTTATCAAAGATGGGATAATCAAAAATATATACACCCATCACTATTTGACTAACCAAAAATTTAAAACCTCGTCACGTTCATAATTTATTATTATGGTTTTCACAAATGTTAAACATATATATATATATATATATATATATATATATATATATATATATATATATATATATATATATAGTATTGTGAACTAATTCCATACCATCTTTTACTTTGGTTACATTTTTTAAAATAAGAAAATATTAATTTGAGATAAAATATATTAATTCTTTTATATTCAAAAACAAAATTCTTACTTCGTTAACGCATCATTTAAAATGAGTAATGTTATATTTTCTTTAATTGTGTATGTATAGTTCATATTAGGGTTGTATGTATTCATATCAAAATTTATATTTATTATGTGTGATGCAAGAAATAATATGTAATATAAAAAATAATTCAAAATTTATAATCGTTATGTCCTTCAAACGCAACTAAACTCAACAATAACATATTTATTTTAAAACTCTTTCAAGTTTATATAAGTGGAAAACACATTTTTTTCAAAGAACTTGATCAACTCTATAATTATCTTAAAGCTTTTCATTTTCTATCCTTAAACCCATGTAAAACATAGGTCTATAACCTAGTAAATTATTAAAATAAAACATTTAACTCTTAAATTTAATTTTTAAAAGTTATTGTTATTAATTAATTGATATAAATTAATATGACAAGAGACATTTAATAGGATAGAGAGAGATTTTATTAGGTAGGATCATACAATATGATATGATATCCCATGATATGTGGTTGAGTGACATAAGAACTTTACCGGTGATAAGAATCATTTCAATTTATTAGGTAGTAGGATTATTCATAACAAAATTATATAATGTGGACTCTTATTTATTTATTTATATATATATATATATATATATATTTGTGTTTAATTGTTAATTATATAAAGAAAGAATATATTAAAAACCTACTCGAATTTAAGAAACCTACAAAAACTTTATCTAATGAAATATTTTGTATATAGTATATATAATTACAATTCTTACAAAAGAAAAAAAATGAAAGAATAAGAATAATTTGTACGTAAGTGAAACACATGATGTGAACCATATCGTAATTGAACTTTGTAACACAGGTTTTACGTATGTAATAATAATTGAGTTATACACTTTGTAACAAGGACCAGTAATTTATTTTGTATTAAGTGGTAAATAAAATATTTTAATATGCTAAGAAAATATTACACTGGGTTTTTTAGGATATATATAAGTGGGGAAGGATAAAACAAAGAATTTAACATAAATATTTTTGAGCCTTGACATAAAAAAATGTAAAAAGCACCAATCAGTTTTTTTTAAATGTTCAAAATTTGTATGGTATATTTTTTTTGACATATATATTATGTAGCATGAAATTTTTTTTAACATTTTTTTATAAAAACAACTACTCCGCACTTTTTTGTTTTTCATAAGAATGTTCAAAAATATTTATGTTACATCCCCTTTTTTAGAAAAAAAAATGTTACATAGATTTTTTATAAAGGTTTCTTTAGTTATTCATTTAAATTGGGTTTCTTCCTATATTTCACCTATATATATGTATATATATATATATATATATATATATATATATATATATATATATAGGATTCGGATAAAGGAAAACTTCTACAAGTTGTGAGAACTTAAAGAACTCAGTTTATCCATGCGAGTTTTGCCCCTATTTTTTAACACCTGTAGATTAAAACATTACGAAGATGATCGTAAGAAAATATAAAAATAAACGGCTTTTTAGAGTATCTATGGCTGCTGTAAATAAAAATACACTAGGTTTTTTTTTAAAGTTAATCTTTTTAGAATTTTTAGTAAAAGAAATTAAAAACTTTCGTAAGATCAAATTCTCTAGCTATATATATATATAAATATATAGACACATTTACACATACACATTCATAGATACTTATGACATGCACATCTACATTCTTAGATAGTTCTTTATAATATGCACATCTAAACTAAAAATCAAGTTCAACTATATTTAGAAAAACAAAACAATGGAAATCTAGTTAATAACAAAAAATAACTTATTAAACAAATTTAAAAAACATAGACCAAAATAACTTGATTATACCTAGATGATTCAACCCTTTTAAATTGATATTGATATACAATATATATGTAATAGTTCTTAATACATAAACGTAATAAGATAGAACACATACGTAATTGTTAATATATGTAATAATCTGTGTAATATTATATTACATGTATGTAGTATCTAATTACCTATATTGAAAAAAAAAAGAAAGTTTGGGAATAGTGATTGCTTCCTACCGGTGGAGAAGGGCGGCAAAAGGAAGTTGGGGAGTAGCGCCAGACAGCTTGTCTGGCATTTACCCATGGTTCAACCAATTTACGATTTTATACTTAAAGATTAAAATTATGATTTTTCCCTCAATGCAAATATTTTTGGCCCCATTTAAAAAATTACAATTTCACCCTGAGTTCAAATTTATGTTTTTTACCCCCATTTCATTATAAAATTATGCTTTTGTAAAAGCTCAAAACTATGAATTTGCTCTTAGTTCAAAATGATGATTTTTTCATCATTTTAAAATAAAATTATAGTTTTGCCCAGCTTAAAATTACGAATTTGCCCTCGGTTTAAATTATAATTTTGGCCGCCATTTCAAAATTTACAATTTTGCCACCAGTTAAAAATTGTAGTCTTACCATTGTTTTATTTTTTTTTCTAAACTATAGTAGTGTTTTGTTTTATTTTGTCGATTCAATGTAACCTTTTGTGTCAAACAATTGTTTAACACTCGCTCATTGGTCCTAACAAATTACTATTTTGCTCCCAACTCAAAATTACAGGCTTGCCATTGTTTTAGATTTTTTTAGCAAAACTATGCAAGTGTTTTAGTTTAATTGGTTGACTCGATCTATTTTTTTATTGAGATCATGTTATAAGTAGCATGTACATGTAACCAAAATACATGTACACATATTATGAACTTATGAAATATTTGGATTAGGCCCCGCAACGTGGACAGAGCATAACACTGGTTGTGGTACATAAATTGATATAAATAGGATTTTTTTTCCTTTTTTCCAACCAACCAAGTTTTGACTCCTAGCCTACACATATTTTTTTTCTTTTTTTCTATTATAACTTTATAAACATGAGGTCTTATTAAATTTTGAATATAACGTTGCAATGTGCTTATTTTTATTTACGTACTTCAACATAAATTTTGTTCAAAATCGAGTTGTGCATGATAATGTATAAATCATCAAAGCACAAAGGTACAAGTTAACAATGTTGCTTCAAGGTTTCATTTTATAATTTTAAAATATAACAATTTATAAAATTCCAATATACCATTGTGACGCGCTTAGTTTTTTTCTACGCTTAGGTGTAACGTCAATTCTAAACTGAGTTTTGCATAACAATATACAAATCAATGAAACACAAATGTACAAGTCGTTAATTTCGCTTCAAGGTTTCATTTCTTGTATTGATTTTTTTCTTACAATCTATAAAATATAATGTTTTACATATTTTTAGATTTGACGTTGCAACGTGCATATTTCTATCGACTCAACGTATTTTTTTGTGTGGTTCATACTATGTCACCATATTACACAGTTTTAAATAACTTTTTAACTATGCCGTAACTTTTTTATTAATACTTTTCACTACGTTACAATGTGCAAAATTGGACTGCCACATCACAATAATCATGTCGGTACAAGTATTATTAGAACTGGTACGCGTATTTGTTTTACTATGGAAGCAACAATTATATTGAATTTACTTATAAAAATAACAATACTTAAAAAAGTATTATGAAATAGTGATGATAATAATTAATTGATTTTTACTATACAGAGTACTGATACCGTATTAGACCAAGTTAATATCCGCCAAGCAATATCAGTACTAGTAGCGGAATCCGTTATTAGGATTTTTTTGTTTCAGTATAAGTCAGTTTTGATATTATCTTAGTATTTTTGTGCTAACATTTTAAACTGGTATGTAATTTTGTTGTTTTGTGTATATACCGAATTCTAGTCGCAACGTGTGGGAGAAATCTGTAGCTATTATTATACCTATGACGCTTATTATTATTGCTCTAAAAAGTAGAGAACACTTGCTAGAAATAATATTTTATTATTATAATTTATCAAAAACAAACCAAGAATGTCTAACTGATCATCACAAAACTAATGAATCGTTGCTGTTACACCTGCCAAAGGGGGAGGGCGGCTAGGGCCTCCAGGTACAGCCCTGTTAGGGTTAATACCAAGCGACACTGTTGTTTTTTCACCTGCCAATGGAGGAGGGCGGCTAGGGCCTCCAGGTACAGTCCTGTCAGGGTTCACACTAAGCGACACCTTTGTTTTTTCACCAGCCAAAGGGGGAGGGCGGCTAGGGCCTCCAGGTACAGCCCTGTCAGGGTTCACACCGAGCAACACCGTTGTTGTTTCACCTACCAAAGGGGGAGGGCGGCTAGGGCCTCCAGGTACATCCCTGTTAGGGTTGACACCAAGTGACATCGTTGTTGTTTCACCTGACAAATAGGGAGGGTGATTAGGGCCTGCAGGTACATTCCTGTTAGGGTTCACACCAAGCGACCTTTTCTTATAGTATTCAAGATCAGACGCTTTGAACCCTAGCTTACGCAACAAAAGCTAGCTTGAATCAGCATTTTGCAATTCTTGATTAGCATTAGAGGTGACGAAGAACATGATCAAAATGAGTAGGAACTCTTTTGATCGGATTGTATTAATCACCATGATGGTTTGAGTTATTTTTGTTATGGTGATTGTGATTGTGTATGGAATACATATAGGTGGTATTTATAGATTTTCAACCAAAATATATATAATTGTTCATATTAGATATACTTGTCCAATGAAATATATGTTACGTAATTCCAAGAACTACAAGTTTATTAATGCAAACTAAATCTTGAAAAATCAAATATTTAGAATTAAAAGTTTATTAATGCAAACTAAATCTTGACAAATCAAATATTTACATTTACGTATACATAATAGTAGCGGCTAACACTAATTATGAAAATCAACTACGATTGATAGGATGTGAGACTTCATGGTAGGGTATGTTGGTGTAATAGATATGTATATGTAACAATATATATAGGATGTGAGACTTCATGGTAGGATATGTTGAAGTAATAAATATGTATGTGTAACCACATATGATAATACAACTACTCCGCGATGTATGATTAAGAAGTTACACCGTAAGAAACAACTATGTGAAAAGTTGTTTAATTGTTAACCACCCTGACATGAATTGGCAATGGTGATAATTACCGGAGAATACTCAGGTTTAAAAATTTAGTTATTATTATTTAAGAGATAGTAATAATTAATAAAGATTTGATAATATATAAAGAACTATTTAATTGATACTTAAATAAACTAGTTTAATATTTAACTATAAATGGATTATGTATCGATATATAACTACTTATTTGGTTAATAATTAAAAAGTTCATTTATTTCTTTATCTAATTGTTAGATAATTAAAATTGAAATTAGAATTATTTATTATTTAATAATTGTTACAGGAAAAACAAAAAAAATACCCATTAGATAAACATGTTAGAGATTTGCATAACCACAGTCACAAACTTATACTAACATGTATAAAAACATTACACAACCCCATCTTTACCTCAAGGTTAACAGTTATGTGGAAAAGGTTTTTACTTTCATCTTTCGGTAATACCATAATAATATATTACATAAATATATAGATATGATTATTTGATAGGTTTTCATAGGTTTACTCAACGTAGGTGATTTTTAATTTAATATTTTTAAGTATAATATTAGCTATTAGTGATAAAAAGTGTGTGTACGTGTGTGTATATATATAGATAGATAGATAGATAGATAGATAGAAAAAGAGAGAGGGAATTTATTTGAGACTATACACGATGTTAAAATGAAAATCACTCTTTCGTTAAAGAAATTGTATCTATGTAAGTAGGTTGAAAACCTATGTAATACATGGGTTAAATAATTACAACACATTGACATCAATAATTACAACATATTGATATCATTATTTTCTCTGATGAAAAATCAGTATTTTAGTGTTATCAGACATTTATAAAAAAATAATAATAATTTAAGAATTATCAAATATATATAAGAAAGAAAATTTGAGAATCTTAAAATTAAATATCATTGAAATCTTATATATAGTAAGTTTTAATAAATTATTAAACAAGATATTTAATAGTTAAATTTAATTTAATTATAATTGAAAAGTGTATATGAATAGTGGTTTTATTTTATAATGACGTATATAGCTTTTTAATATTTTATTATTTAATATATGTATTTTATATATATAATTGGAAAGTTGGTATGATTATTTTTATAATAATATATAATTTTTTGTATTTTATTATTTAATATTATAATAGTTTATATTATATTTATTTTAGGTTTTAAGATTTTGTTACTTTTTTATAATTATATTTCCTTTATCGTTTGTTTTTTTTTTGTTTTTAACAATATTTTTTGTTTTTTAAATTATATTTCTTTTGTCAATTAATTTGACCTCTGTTTAATAACTTATGTTCGTTAATTTTTCCTTCCACGACATTATGGTATAAGTTTTGTTAAAAAGAAAGTTGTATTCAAAATTGAGTATTTATTTGGTATGTATTCTAACGGTTTTGATTTATAAAAACATGATTCACTTTCAAATAACGTTTGTTTTACCTTATCATTTCTTCCATTTCCCTGCAACGCGCGACGTCAACAAGTGTAATTGAAAAGTGATCATGAATAGAAATTTGAATTTATAATAATTTAAATAGTATTATTCCATACTTTATCATTTCGATATTACAATAGATTACTATTATATTTTCTTTAACCTTAAACATATTTTTTTTATTTAACTTTAATGATTTTCTTTTTTTAATATTACTGATAATAACTGAACAACATTATCATGTGCTGTACAATTCAATAAAAGTTTTATTCGAACGAGTCATCTATAATTTTTTTTATCATCACAAAACGAACATATAATCTAGGGCTGCTGTAAATGAAAATACACTAGGTTTTTTTTTAAAAAAAGTTAATGTTTTTGGAATTTTTTATAAAAGAGATATCAAAAACTTACGTAAGATCAAATTCTCTAGCTCTACATATATATATATATATATATAGATTCATAGATACTTATGACATGCACATCTACATTCATAGATAGTTCTTTATAAAATGCACATCTAAACTAAAAATCAAGTTCAACTATATTTAGAAAAACAAAACAATGGAAATCTAGTTAACAAAAAAATAACTTATTAAACAAATTTAAAAAACATACACCAAAATAACTTGATTATACCTAGATGATTCAACCCTTTTAAATTGATATTGATATACAATATATATGTAATAGTTCTTATTACATAAACGTAATAAGATAGAACACATATGTAATTGTTAATATATGTAATAATATGTGGAATATTATATTACATGTATGTAGTATCTAATTACCTATATTGAAAAAAAGAAAGTTCAAGAATAGTGATTTGCTTCCTACCGGTGGAGAAGGGCGGCAAAAGGAAGTTGGGGAATAGCGCTAGGCAGCTTGTCTTGCATTTCTCCATTGGTCCAACCAATTTACGATTTTATACTTAAAGATTAAAATTATGATTTGGCACTCAATTCAAATATTTTTGCCCCTATTTAAAAATTTACAATTTTATCCTAAGTTCGAATTTACGTTTTTTACCCTCATTTCATAATAAAATTATGCTTTTGTAACAGCTCAAAACTATGACTTTGCTCTTAGTTCAAAATAATGATTTTTTCATCAGTTTAAAATAAAATTATAGTTTTGTCCCAGCTTAAAATTAAGATTTTGCCCTCGATTTAAATTATGATTTTGGCCACCATTTCAAAAATTACAATTTTGCCACCAGTTAAAAATTGTAGTCTTACCATTGTTTTATTTTTTTCCAAACCATAGTAGTGTTTTGTTTTATTTTGTCGACTCAATGTAACCTTGTGTCAAACAATTGTTTAAAACACTCGCTCATTGGTCATAACAAATTACTATTTTGCCCCCAACTCAAAATTACAGGCTTGCCATTGTTTTAGATTTTTTTAGTAAAACTATGCAAGTGTTTTATTTTAATTGGTTGACTCGATCTATTTTTTCATTGAGATCGTGTTATAAATAGCATGTACATGTAACCAAAATACATGTACACATATTATGAACTTATGAAATATTTGGCTTAGAGCATAACACTAGTTGTGGTACATAAATTTGTGGTACATAAATTGATATAAATAGGATTTTTTTTTCCTTTTTTCCAACCAACCAAGTTTTGACTCCTGGCCTACTCATATTTTTTTGTTTTTTTTTTTCTATTCTAACTTTATAAACATGAGGTCTTATTAAATTCTGAATATAACGTTAATGTGATTATTTTTATTTACGTACTTCAACATAAATTTTGTTCAAAATCGAGTTACCTGCAAAGTATGCAACTACGTGTCGACAATAAAGTTGGCGAATTCACAAAATTTGAGTTTAGTAAAAGTAAAGTTCACAACGTTTTGATTTAAGTATGACTCGGGTAGCTAACCCTCATCATAAATTTTGACTCCTGACCGATTACAATGCCCGTCCAAAGCTGTACCTACTTACCTGCAAAGTATGCAACTACGTGTCAACAATAAAGTTGGCGAATTCACAAAATTTGAGTTTAGTAAAAGTACAGTTCACAACGTTTTGATTTAAGTATGACTCGGGTAGCTAACCCTCATCATATGACTAAACTGTGTACCGAATATTGACGTTTCGTTTGTGCCCTCAATAATGTCTATCAACATTAAAGTAAGAGTGAAGGTTAGAAGTTCACGCCCGGCCTCCAGCACACGGTGTGAGGTTTGTCAAACCTAATAGCGCTATCAACTAATACCCCGCGTATGCCCACCCGGCAATCTAATGGTAAAATGTAGGGACTTTCATGATAGAGATTTCGTTTAGTCTAAGTGTACTATCCACCTCCAGTGGATAGCATGTTTCAGTGGTCCACACAAGGGACGCGCGCATAGCCCAAACCAGGGATACCGTAAAAAGTGTTGTCCCAAACCAGGGACGCATGCTTTTAGAATATAGTTGTGAACTCACCTTAGTTTGCTCGGTAGTGAACTTGAAATGTAATCAGGAAAGTCAATCTCCTCCTGATATATTTACCGTTTCAATTAGTTTAATTTATGAATCCTACACATAGTCACAGTTGGTGCATATTGGTGACAACAGCTTAATAGTTTAATAGTTTAGTCTTTGGATATTTTGTATTGGCCTTAGCATTTATGTTTAGCTTGTTTTGAGGTGTAATGGGCTTGGAGAATGGCCTAGCCCAAGATAAAGCTTAGTATGTGAACATGTAGTATAAATACATGTTATGCATTAGGGTTTTAGGTTAGACAGATAGAACAGAGAAGAGTAGGAGAAATCTACAGAGAGTGACTGAGAGATTTCTAGAGATTCTTTAATTGATTGTAAATATATAGTGTTGGATAATCAATGGAAGACTGTTTAAAAGAATTCGTGTTCGTGTTCTTGTGTTTTCTGTGAAATCTGATCTAGGGGATTCCACACTCTAGGTTGGATACACGATTCTGCAAGATCCATATGAACTAGGGGCCTACAATTGGTATCAGAGCAGTCGGCTCTTGATTATTGCTCGGTTCAGAATCGTGATAGCAGAAAATGGGGTTTTTGGGCGTTTTGGAGGCTGTTCTTGAAGATTGTGACGGCTGTTTTAGGTTTTTGCAGGTATTTTGGATTTTCTGCGGGGATTTCGGATTATCAGCAAGCATTTCGGATTGAAGACTTGCATTCCGGATTAAAAAGCATAGGAATTCGGACTGAAGACTTGAATTTCGGACCAGAATTTGCATTTCGGATCTGGAAAACAGTGCAATTCGGATCAGAAAAGCCATTTCGGATTGATTTTCATATCAGAATTGTATTCCGGATTCCATCTCAGATTGGGAACTATTCCGAATTCCATCTCGAATCAGAATAGTCTATTCCAGATTCTATTTCGGATCAGAACAGTGCAGTCTGGATTTCATCTCGGATCACTATTCCGGATTCACATTTCGGATTAGTAATTCGGATTACTGTTCCGGATTTTCAACTCGGATTGTTAATCAGAGTTTCCATTTCGGATTTCACACTGTTTCGAGTTACTCATAAAAAGGTGGAAAGTTAACCGGCTGACGTAACCGGAGTTAAACGTTTTCGAACATAGAAGTTGATCCGTAAACTATCTTAGACTCGTGTGATTTTTAGGGCAAAAAAGGCACGGAAATCCTAAAATCACTATCGGACAATATATATCATTGGATTTGTATCGTCGAGACGAGTTTAACGGTACAATTTGGTAATCACACTTTTCGGACAAATTTTTGAACGTTTTTAACTGTATGGTTACGGTAAAACATGAAAAAGGACCAGAAGAGAAGTTAGATTTGGATTTTGACACAGGTATACCAAAATCCATTTAAACTATTAGCTGCATGTTAAAGATGGGCAAATTGAACAATCTAAGTGAGGGTGTTAAAAGCTGGCCAAAGCTAATAAATGCTGAACAGTATGTGGACTAGAAGAAGAAGTTTGAGGCTTCGGTTCTAAGTGAAGATACTAAGATGTGGAACTGTATGATCGATGGGTATATTACTCCCACACGTCGAGTTAACGAGAGAATTATGGTACTCTCATATGAGAAGATTGATGATTATGAAAAACGTATATATGATGCTGAGAAGAAGGCTTTAGCAACGATAAAGATGTCCTTGCCATTTGATATGAAAAACATTTATAATAGGTATGGATCGTCTAGAGAGCTGTGGGAAGCTTTAGAAAAACGTTATCAGAGTACTTCAAGACAAAGTACATGTGTGAGTGAGACTATAGCTGTGAAGATTGGTGAAGAAGCTGCTAAGAAAGAAGAGAAGAAGGAAGCTGAGAAGGAGATAATTGAACTCAAGGATGCAAAAGCTACAGTGTGCATGGATGATACAGATGAGCTTACAGCAGAGGTACATATACAATTTCAATCTGTAAGTCATACTTGTCATAATTGCACTGGACTACAGGGTAAATTTGACAAATTATCGGAGCAAACAAAATTCTGTTAGTTGAACTAGAAAAATTGAAAGAGTCAAATGTTCTTTTGAGTAAAAGAGAGTCAATTTTTTTAAATACACTTAATTCAAATGAATGAGAAATCATCAGTTTGACCAGCAAAGTCAATGAAGTTTTACAGATCATTGATTTTGCTCGTGAAACTGTGAAGGATAAGACGAACGAGCTTTCTGAAAAGAGCACAGAATTGGCTGATGCACAGGCCAAGATTGTTGAACTTCAGGAAATTAGACAAATGCAGAGAATCCTCGTTAGTCAGGACTCAAATTCAGAAAAGTTTGAAACGGAGTAGAGATAAAACAGGAGTGGGGTTTAGTAAAGCTTCATCTTCTAAGGATCAGGATTACTCCTTTTTACCAAATGAAAATGAGCTAGCAGATTTTGTTCCTACTATACCAGCTATAATGAATCCGATAACAGTTGACATACCTGATAGTCCAGGCTCTTTGAAAGAATCTGTTAGGTCTAATAGTACACCTCATAAAGTGGATGAGGATACTAAAGATAAAACAGTCAAATCATTTAAAAATGGATCAAACAGAAAGAAAATTTTTAAGAAGAGATCCTGTTTTAAATGTCACAACAAAGGGCATGTGGCTAGTTGTTGTCCTTTTAAAAAGGGTAAGAAAGCAGAAGCTGAGGTTGAGGTGAAGGATGGGAATCAGGTTGGTTCAAAGAAAAATGCTAAATCAAGTGTTCAGACAAATCAACCAAGATTTCAACCTAAACCTCAACATCAAGAAGATTTGTTGGTTCAAGAAACTCTTCTCCTAAATCATGTCACAATAAGGGTCAAACAAATTCTTTTCAAAGCAAAAATTTTGGATATTGAAGTCGATACCAAACTTCTGGTACTCGAAACTTTCAAAGAAGAAGCGAATATAGGGGTTTTTGTAACTCAAATATTCAAAACGATCCAAATATTTTTCAAAGATCAGACTATGATAATGGGAGAAGAACGTGTCGAGATAATAATTTTCAAAGGTCGGAAAATCCGAGAGTTTATTGGAACTCTCGTGATCAAAGGTCTCGTGGAAATTATAAATCTTGTTCAACAACTTGGAAGACATCCAAGACACCAGTACGGTGTGATGGATATTGGATTGATGTTCCAGTGGTTCCTGAATCTGGACGACCCAAGACCTTTAAGGCTTGGGTCCCCCAGTCTAACTAAGTTGTTGAGTGTGTGCAGGATGACCAAGAAGGACTGTTGATGTGTTCAACAGTGGTTATTCCTGTAAATCATCTGAGGTGAATAGTAGGTTACCCATGATAACGAATTATTTACTTCTTTGATAGAATATGTTTACTAAAAGTGAAAAACCTTGTCAGGTTAAAGTGGAAGTCTGTTTGTGTTTAAATTTCTTTTTTTAAAAGTTTACTCTATAAAAACAAAAATTTAGGGGGAGAAATTTCCCTAAGCCAAAAAGAGTTTAGTTAGTGCGTGAGTTTAGGGGGAGTTAGTTGAAAAGTTTAAAGTTTTTGTTAAAAATGAAAAATGAGTTTTTCACTGTGTGAAAAAGAAGAAATGATAGTACATCAGCAAGTTAGACTGTCACACTGAAATTAAAAGAAAATTGCTTAAGTGTGATAGCAGCTTCATCATATGATGTACCAGTAGGCAAAAGGCATGAAATAATCAACTTACCTTTGTGATACAAATATAATAAACTGTGTATGAGTGGTTAACATATCAGTGGCGTATGGTTTTATAACCTTAAATCTTGCGTTGATAGATTGCCAAAATTTGAGGTTTTAGGTCTTTATATCGTTTTTTTCATCCGGGGTATCAAGGTTGTCCTTCTGCTGCATCCAGATATATGCTGACCTAAGCACAACCAGGATATCTTAAAAGAGTTAAAATGCCAAATCCCAAATATTGAAGAAGCTCCTCTAGAGAGTCATTCAAATATGCAAATAGCAGTATTCGTACCAAAATTTGGTATTTATCCTAACCCTCGTTGGATATTGGTCTCTTTGCTGTACGGAAGTACTGACCTGATCACCAATTATCTAATGTTGTAATTCAAAGGATGAATTTCGGTATACTCACCTACTACGATGAATTTTTGTGCATACCTTGATCGTGGGGGTATGTCCTGAAGCGGGACACACTAGTATATCAAGTATAAAATATCTAAACATATCACGAGGTAATGGTACTTGAAATGTTCATGTATTTTGTTTAAGTGGACAAACAATACTGGTAATCGTCTTGAACTGCTATTTATGAATATGGCATATAAAAAGGGTAAGTGGCTAGTTGTTGTCCTTTTAAAAAGGATAAGAAAGCAGAAGCTGAGGTTGAGGTTAAGGATGGGAATCAGGTTGGTTCAAAGAAAAATGCTAAATCAAGTGTTCAGACAAATCAACCAAGATTTCAACCTAAACCTTCAACATCAAGAAGATTTGTTGGTTCATGAAACTCTTTTCCTAAATCATGTCACAATAAGGGTCAAACAAATTCTTTTCAAAGCAAAAATTTTGGATTTTGAAGTCGATACCAAACTTCTGGTACTCGAAACTTTCAAAGAAGAAGCGAATATAGGGGTTTTTGTAACTCAAATATTCAAAACGATCCAAATATTTTTCAAAGATCAGACTATGATAATGGGAGAAGAACGTGTCAAGATAATAATTTTCAAAGGTCGGAAAATACGAGAGTTTATTGGAACTCTCGTGATCAAAGGTCTCGTGGAAATTATAAATCTTGTTCAACAACTTGGAAGACATCCAAGACACCAGTACGGTGTGATGGATATTGGATTGATGTTCCAGTGGTTCCTGAATCTGGACGACCCAAGACCTTTAAGGCTTGGGTCCCCCAGTCTAACTAAGTTGTTGAGTGTGTGCAGGATGACCAAGAAGGACTGTTGATGTGTTCAACAGTGGTTATTCCTGTAAATCATCTAAGGTGAATAGTAGGTTACCCATGATAACGAATTATTTACTTCTTTGATAGAATATGTTTACTAAAAGTGAAAAACCTTGTCAGGTTAAAGTGGAAGTCTGTTTGTGTTTAAATTTCTGTTTTTAAAAGTTTACTCTATAAAAACAAAAATTTAGGGGGAGAAATTTCCCTAAGCCAAAAAGAGTTTAGTTAGTGCGTGAGTTTAGGGGGAGTTAGTTGAAAAGTTTAAAGTTTTTGTTAAAAATGAAAAGTGAGTTTTTCACTGTGTGAAAAAGAAGAAATGATAGTACATCAGCAAGTTAGACTGTCACACTGAAATTAAAAGTAAATTGCTTAAGTGTGATAGCAGCTTCATCATATGATGTACCAGTAGGCAAAAGGCATGAAATAATCAACTTACCTTTGTGATACAAATATAATAAACTGTGTATGAGTGGGTTACATATCAGTGGCGTATGGTTTTATAACCTTAAATCTTGCGTTGATAGATTGCCAAAATTTGAGGTTTTAGGTCTTTATATCGTTATTTCATCCGGGGGTATCAAGGTTGTCCTTCTGCTGCATCCAGATATATGCTGACCTAGGCACAACCAGGATATCTTAAAAGAGTTAAAATGCCAAATCCCAAATATTGAAGAAGCTCTCCTAGAGAGTCATTCAAATGTACAATTTGCAGTATTCGTACCAAAATTTGGTATTTGTCCTAACCCTCGTTGGATATTGGTCTCTTTGCTGTACGGAAGTACTGACCTGATCACCAATTATCTAACGTTGTAATTCAAAGGATGAATTTCGGTATACTCACCTACTACGATGAATTTTTGTGCATACCTTGATCGTGGGGGTATGTCCTGAAGTGGGACACACTAGTATATCAAGTATAAAATATCTAAACATATCACGAGGTAATGGTACTTGAAATGTTCATGTATTTTGTTTAAGTGGACAAACAATACTGGTAATCGTCTTGAACTGCTATTCATGCATATAAATAATCAGATAGTGTGAAAACAGTTTGACAGTGCTGATATGATCTTCTTAAGGTGATTCTCACAAAAATAGAGTGTTTTTTTTGCTAGTTATTTGTTTTCAGAAAATATAAAAATACAAAAAGATTTGTTTTTAAAGTCTTCCAGTTTGAACTGATAAGTTGTTTGTTTTTGCATGATAAGATAAAAGATTGGTTTATCTTTAATGTAGAAAAGGACTAATGGTTTTTCGAGTTACTTGCTTATGTTTCTAAACAGATTGATACAGTTATCAAAATGAAGTGCAGAATTCAAGTAAAGTACATTTTAAGAATGGAGTGCAGAATGTGTGAAGATACATGGTAGGATCCTTCTACTACATTGCAAAGGAAGTCATAGAAGAATTTGGAGATAAGAGCTTAACTAGAGAATGCTAGCTCACTAATCTACAAAGAATGAAGATTTGGTGATTGTATGCATCAGCTTAGGGGGAGTCTGTTGTTGTCAAAATCTACATGTAGCTGAAGTTATCCAAAGACCAAAAAGATCACAAGATGTTTGAAGACAAAGTTACACTATGAAGCTATTGTCAAGGGGGAGTCTGTTGGTGCATATTGGTGACAACAGCTTAATAGTTTAATAGTTTAGTCTTTCGATATTTTGTATTGGGCTTAGCATTTGTGTTTAGCTTGTTTAGAGGTGTAATGGGCTTGGAGAATGGCCTAGCCCAAGATAAAGCCTAGTATGTGAACATGTAGTATAAATACATGTTATGAATTAGGGTTTTAGGTTAGACAGATAGAACAGAGAAGAGTGGGAGAAATCTACAAAGAGTGGCTGAGAGATTTCTAGAGAGTCTTGAGTTGATTGGAAACATATAGTGTTGGATAATCAATAGAAGACTGTTTAAAGGAATTCGTGTTTGTGTTCTTGTGTTTTCTGTGAAATCTGATCTAAGGGATTCCGCACTCTAGGTTGGATAGATGATTCTGTCAAGATCCATATGAACTAGGGGACCTACAATCACAGAATCACGTTGTCATAAACTACTCATTTAGATAAGTTTGGGCATATGATCGTCTAATTGCATATAGTGCATTCATTGACACCCATTAATGTTTCTAATAACATACAACACTTTGTTGCAACGTATAATCATATTTAACACGTTCACAAATACTTTCAGCTTAAGGCAGTTTCATGTCAGTTTTAAGGCAGTTTTTCAGAATTTATTTAAAATACTAAACGAACTCATAAAATTATGATATTTTAACACAACGTGCCATTTAGTTCCCGAATACTTTTGTATTTTTTTCATGACCTGAATCATTATACAAAAATCAATAAAAATCATTCTATACACCTAGGTCTGATCTACAACTTTCTTATAACAGTTTACCCCAAAAATCATTTAAAAATCTTCGTTTATTCTTTTTACAAAATTCTAGTTGGATATTTTCATGACCTCCGGGAACTTCCTACAGTAAAAATTTGAGATCATAAATCAATTCCTATATTAAGGTATGACATTCGTAATGGACTGAAAATTCTGCCAGAAAACGCAGCCTGAACCTTCAATACGGAAAAATTCATAAAATATTCATTTTTCATCGAAAAAATGTCATTCCAGTGGGGTTTGAAAGGTTTTCCTGGAATTTCATCTTAGACTCAAGAAATGATGGATTTATTTAAGTTTTGACCTCGTTACAGCCAACAAAAGTCAGCTGTAAAGATTTGGACAAAATTTGTTTACTTTCAGCTCTTCCCAAAAACGTGTATATGATCTTGTTTACCCTAAATCCGACCCGTACATCATGCGTAACCCCAAATACATCAGGTTAAACAACCAAGTATCATCAATATCAAGTTATAATCCCTAATATTTAACTCATGAGAAACATCAAAATTGATCAAGAAAACTTACTTGTAAGCGTTAAAGGTATTGAAATCGATCAAGCAAGCCACCTCTTAAAAGATCCAAGCAACAAATCAAAGTGAAATGGTGTTTTAAAGGCACAATTTCGAAATTATGGTGGAGGTGGGGCTGGCATATGTATTTTGGGGATTTAGGGTTAGGTTATGTATTTTTTTAACTAATTAAAACCCATGGGTGGGCCTTTTGGTGGGTTTTTGTAACTTTTGGTTGCCCTTTCTAGCTAACACAAGCCCACTAGCTCAAGTCCATAAAAATAAAACCCACTAGTTTGTTTATAAAAATAAACATTTTTATAGCGCTAGATCACATAAAAACGCACATTGTTCGCAATTACGAGAAACAACTAACAAGTAGTCCATGTAATCAAATAACATATAATCAAATACCGTATCCATGTTTCACCAACGTTCGGGATCAGACTTATGTGTAGTTTGTTAATTCGATTGATTCGCCAAATCATTGTTACGTGAGCGTTCGTGTACTAACTGACACACTTAACCAACCAATATGAAGTGAAATGCTATAATGAATGTTTTAAGTCATGTTAAAGATAACGGAGTTGTGCTAACGGAGTTAACCTGAAAAATCTAAGTTGTCACATCATCCCCAAGTTGATAGAACTTTCGTCCCGAAAATTTGCAAACCGTCGCTGAAGAAGCTAGTGTGGTTGAACGTTTTCATGGGCGTCACAAGAACACTTGCTAGAAATAATATTTTATTATTATAATTTATCAATGCCAAACCAAGAATGTCTAATTGATCATCACAAAACTAATGAATCGTTGCTGTTACACCTGCCAAAGGGGGAGGGCGGCTAGGGCCTCCAAGTACAGCCCTATTAGGGTTGATACCAAGCGACACCGTTGTTTCACCTGCCAATGGAGGAGGGCGGCTAGGGCCTCCAGGTACAGCCCTGTCAGGGTTCACACTAAGCGACACCGTTGTTGTTTCACTCGCCAAAGGGGGAGGGCGGCTAGGGCCTCCAGGTACAGCCATGTCAGGGTTCACACCGAGCAACACCATTGTTGTTTCACCTACCAAAGAGGGAGGGCGGCTAGGGCCTCCAGGTACATCCCTGTTAGGGTTGACACCAAGTGACATCGTTGTTGTTTCACCTGGCAAATGGGGAGGGTGATTAGGGCCTGCAGGTACATTCTTGTTAGGTCACACCAAGTGACCTTTTCTTATAGTATTCAAGATCAGACGCTTTGAACCCTAGCTTACGCAACAAAAGCTGGCTTGAATCAGCATTTTGCAATTCTTGATTAGCATTAGAGGTGACGAAGAACATGATCAAAATGAGTAGGAACTCTTTTGATCGGATTGTATTAATCACCATGATGGTTTGAGTTATTTTTGTTATGGTGATTGTGATTGTGTATGGCATGCATATAGGTGGTATTTGTAGATTTTCAACCAAAATATATATAATTGTTCATATTAGATATACTTGTTCAATTAAATATATGTTACAAAATTCCAAGAACTACAAGTTTATTAATGCAAACTAAATCTTGAAAAATCAAATATTTAGAATTAAAAGTTTATTAATGCAAACTAAATCTTGACAAATCAAATATTTACATTTACGTATACATAATAGTAGCAGCTAACACTAATTATGAAAATCAACTACGATTGATAGGATGTGAGACTTCATGGTAGGGTATGTTGGAGTACTAGATATGTATGTGTAACAACATATATAGGATGTGAGATTTCATGGTAGGGTAAGTTGGAGTAATAAATATGTATCTGTAACAGCATATGATAATACAACTACTGTGTGATGTAAGATTAAGGAGTTACACCGTAAGAAACAACTATGTGAAAAGTTGTTTAATTGTTAACTACCCTGATATGAATCGGCAATGGTGACAATTACCGGAAAATACTCAGGTTTGAAAATTTATTTATTATTATTTAAGAGATAGTAATAATTAATAAAGATTTGATAATATATAAAGAACTATTTAATTGATATTTAAATAAAATAGTTTAATATGGATTATGTATCGATATATAACTACTTATTTGGTTAATAATTAAAAAGTTCATTTATTTCTTTGTCTAATTGTTAGATAATTAAAATTGAAATTAGAATTATTTATTATTTAATAATTGTTACAGGAAAAACAAAAAAATACCCATTAGATAAACATGTTAGAGATTTGCATAACCACGGTCAAAAACTTATACTAACATGTATAAAAACATTACACAACCTCTTTACCTCAAGGTTAACAGTTATGTGGAAAAGGTTTTTACTTTCATCTTTTGGCAATACAATAATAATATATTACATAAATATATAGATATGATTGTTTGATAGGTTTACTCAACGTAGGTGGCTTTTAATTTATTATTTTTAAGATCAATATTAGCTATTAGTGATAGAAAGTGTGTGTACTGTATATATATATATATATATATATATATAGATAGATAGAAAAAGAGAGAGAATTTATTTGAGACTATATACGATGTTAAAATGAAAATCACTCTTTCGTTAAAGAAATTGTATCTATGTAAGTAGGTTGAAAACCTATCTAATACATGGGTTACACTTTTCAATTATAATTAAATTAAATTTAACTACTATTGGTATCAATAATTACAACATATTGATATCATTATTTTCTCTGATGAAAAATCAGTATTTTAGTGTTATCAGACATTTATAAAAAAATAATAATAATTTAAGAATTATCAAATATATATAAGAAAAAAGTTTTGAGAATCTTAAAATTAAATATCATTGAAATCTTATCAATAGTAAGTTTTAATAAATTATTAAACAAGATATTTAGTAGTTAAATTTAATTTAATTATAATTGAAAAGTGTATATGAATAGTGGTTTTATTTTATAATGACGTATATAGCTTTTTAATATTTTATTATTTAATATATTTATTTAATATTTATAATTGAAAAGTTGGTATGATTATTTTTATAATAATATATAATTGTTTGTATTTTATTATTTAATATTATAATAGTTTATAATTATATTTATTTTAGGTTTTAAGATTTTGTTACTTTTTTATAATTATATTTCCTTTATCATTTGTTTTTTTTGTTTTTAACAATATTTTTTGTTTTTTAAATTATATTTCTTTTGTCAATTAATTTGATCTCTGTTTAACAACTTATGTTCGTTAAGTTTTTCCTTCCACGACATTTGGTATAAGTTTTGTTAAAAAGAAAGTTGTATTCAAAATTGAGTATTTATTTGGTATGGTAAAATGGTACGATTATAAACTGAACCGATTCTAATTGTTTTGATTTATAAAAACATGATTCACTTTCAAATAACGTTTGTTTTACCTTATCATTTGTTCCATTTCCCTGCAACGCACGACGTCAACAAGTATAATTGAAAAGTGATCATGAATAGAAATTTGAATTTATAATAATTTAAATAGTATTTTTCCATACTTTATCATTTCGATATTACAATAGATTACTATTATATTTTCTTTAACCTTAAACATATTTTTTTAATTTAACTTTTAATGATTTTCTTTTTTTAATATTACTGATAATGACTGAACAACATCAGTACCATACCATATAACATCAGTATAGGTTTTTTATTATTAGCATCATCATGTGTTGTACAATTCGAGACAAGTTTTATTTGAACGAGTCATATATAATTTTTTTTATCATCACAAAACGAACAAATAATCTACGGCTGCTGTAAATGAAATACACTAGGTTTTTTTTTAAAAAAGTTAATGTTTTTGGAATTTTTTATAAAAGGGATATCAAAAACTTTCGTAAGATCAAATTCTCTCTCTCTCTATATATATATATATAGATTCATAGATTCTTATGACATGCACATCTACATTCATAGATAGTTCTTTATAATATGCACATCTAAACTAAAAATCAAGTTCAACTTTATTTAGAAAAACAAAACAATGGAAATCTAGTTAACAACAACTTATTAAACAAATATAAAAAACATACACCAAAATAACTTGATTATACCTAGATGATTCAACCCTTTTAAATTGATATTGATATACAATATATATGTAATAGTTCTTATTACATAAACGTAATAAGATAGAACACATATGTAATTGTTAATATATGTAATAATCTGTGGAATATTATATTACATGTATGTAGTATCTAATTACCTATATTGAAAAAAAGAAAGTTCAAGAATAGTGATTTGCTTCCTACCGGTGGAGAAGGGCGGCAAAAGGAAGTTGGGGAATAGCGCCAGGCAGCTTGTCTTGCATTTCCCCATTAGTCCAATCAATTTACGATTTTATACTTAAAGATTAAAATTATGATTTGGCCCTCAATTCAAATATTTTTGCCCCCATTTAAAAATTTACAATTTCATCCTAAGTTCGAATTTACGTTTTTACCCCCATTTCATAATAAAATTATGCTTTTGTCTCAGCTCAAAACTATGATTTTGCCCTTAGTTCAAAATTATGATTTTGCCACCGGTTTAAAATAAAATTATAGTTTTGCCCCAGCTTAAAATTACGAATTTGCCCTCGGTTTAAATTATGATTTTGGCCGCCATTTCAAAAATTACAATTTTGCCACTATTTAAAAATTGTAGTCTTACCATTGTTTTATTTTTTTCCAAACTATAGTAGTGTTTTGTTTTATTTTGTTGACTACATGTGACCTTTTGTGTCAAACAATTGTTTAACACTCGCTCATTGGTCCTAACAAATTATTATTTTGCCCCCAACTCAAAATTACAGGCTCGCCATTGTTTTAGATTTTAGCAAAACTATGCAAGTGTTTTAGTTTAATTGGTTGACTCGATTTGTTTTTGTTGAGATCATGTTATAGTAACATGTACATGTAACCAAAATACATGTACACATATTATGAACTTATGAAATATTTGGCTTAGGGCCCTGCAACGTGGGCAGCGCATAACACTAGTCGTAGTACATAAATTGATATAAATAGGATTTTTTTTCCTTTTTTTCCAACAAACCAAGTTTTGACTCCTGGCCTACTCATATTTTTTTGTCTTTTTTTCTATTATAACTTTATAAACATGAGGTCTTATTAAATTCTAAATATAACGTTGCAATGTGCTTATTTTTATTTACGTACTTCAACATAATTTTTGTTCAAAATCGAGTTGTGCGTGATAATGTATAAATAATCAAAGCACAAAGGTACAAGTTGACAATGTTGCTTCAAGGTTTCATTTTATATGTAACATTCATGTAAAACAGGTTCCAAAACCCGCTCCGTTTGAAAATCAAGTATTTATTAAAGTTCGTTACGCATTCATTAGGGTTATTTAATATAATTTTATTATATAAATAAATTGCATAATAAAAATAGTAACCAATAAAAATAAGTAAAATAATTAACCCCTAAAAATAATAATAATAAAGGGGCAGCCGGGTTTCGAACCTGGGTCCCCATCAAACACACACCAGAAACACCACCAAGATACACACACCACTTGTGTCAAGAAGCAGAACAAATAAAACTTATACACAGACACACATCAGCCTGCAAACTCGGAAATCCAAATCAGAAACCGGCAACGGATTTAAATTGAAATCAATCATGAATGGCAGTTACAACAATCATTCTTAACCATTTCTCCGTTTATCTTAAATTTCAAAATCAATGCATGTAACCGAATTCGGAATCATGATTGGAGAGTTATGTTCAAATTAAATAACCGAACTTTTGTTCATCTATAAATATCGAGACACAACACCTTATTTAGAGTCACCATTCTTTTGATTCTCCTTTCAAACAATTCTCGGATAAGCTATGTTCTTCACCTCAAGTCGCCGTAGTTCTTTTTTTCTGTTCACCGAAATTTGACGCTGAAAAACCGGAACCTCGCCTCAGTTGGTATAAACCTCTAAATCTCTTTATATTTTGTATTTTAGTACGTATTAGATATCAATCAGATAACCTAGACCTTGTTAAAATTGATAACAATCGGGTTTCAGTTTTTGGGTTCAGAAATGAAGAAGATGAAGATTTGGTTAAGTGTTTTATATAATAAAAATCTTTGTTTTAAACAGGTTAGACACACAGTCCAGTGGTGGACTGTGTGCAATTACACCGCATAGATACCAAGTTCGATCCTTGAACATCACCGACTCTCTGAAATAAAATCCAGTTTTTTAAAACCAAACTAAATCGCTTATAGTAAGTTATTAAGTATATTATAATTTCTATTATAAACGGGTTAGACACCCAACCCAGTTGGTAGGGCTGGGTGCATCACAAGGTGTTGGTCGCGGGTTCGAGACCTGTTAGTATATCCGGTTTTCAACATTTAAAACCTTTTTAGTTAAAACAGATAATGATTATGCTAACTAGTATATATATAATAAAAACAGAGATTATTTCGGGTTAGACACGTAGCTCAGTTGGTAGGGCTGTGTGCACGTATAAGGGAGGTCACGAGTTCGATCCTCACACGATGCCAATACTCACGCGAATCTGACCGGCCGTTGACCAGTCAAACCTTGAAAAAGGATAATTTTTTTTATTTAAAATCCTTTTTATTTTCACTAAAAATTATTAAAAATACTCAAAAATAAGGTCTTAAAAGCCTAGAAATTTGCATTAATTTTACAAGAATAAACCTATCAACTTAATAAAAAGCATTAATTATAAACATTAATTTTTAATAAAAATTTATTTATGTATTTAATTATTACATTATTATTTAGGCTAGTTTTCTCTCGTGGTTAAATCCCAAACTCGTGCGCGTTCATCGGCAAATCAAGAAAATGCACCCATTGTGAGTGAATCCTTACAAATTCCCCCTTTTTATTCATGTTTTGGGGTGTATCCATGTGTCGTTTACATTTTTCGTTTATTCAAACAATTGTGCTATCACCATTATATGATTATACGTGTTATCTATCGTTATATGTTGTATTGTGTGTTTACATTTTTGTCAAGTTGCGTGCAATCATTCATTTAAGGCCCATCAGTTCCTCGTGGGATACGAGTTGAGCATCAGGTGTCTCATTAGATCGGCTCCGTTTGATTGAACCTTGATCTCATTGTTCATCATTTGTCATGCTTGTGTGTGCATTGATTGATATTATGTGGTTTATGGTTAGATTTACATATGCGTATACTCATACTTGGTTTATGCACATTTTATTTAAATAACCAATATGACTAATTCTTTCAAATGTTTAAATGAGATTCATTCACCAACTTTTGTTGACCCAAAACCCTATTTTTACACATGATACAGGTGGACAGGTTGAAGCAAGGAACACATAGGAAATTGCCTTAGAAGAAATATAAAGAGTTCGTGAATATTGTTGTGCTTGTATGATTGTTGTAATTTTTCCTTTAAATGGAAAAATAATAAATATGAAACTTTATTATAGTAAATGTCATGAGCTTTGATGAAAACCCAATCATGCCCCGACTACCATTGCGGGTCAGGGTGTGACATTATAACTTTTAAAATATAACATATAAAATTCTAATATACCATTGTGACGTGCTTAGTTTTTTTTTCTACGCTTAGGTATAACGTCAATTCTAAACTGAGTTTTGCGTAACAATATACAAATCAATGAAACATAAACTTACAAGTCGTTAATTTCGCTTCAAGGTTTCATTTCTTGTATTGATTTTTTTCTTACAACCTATAAAATATAATGTTTTACATATTTCTAGATTTGACGTTGCAACGTGCATATTTCTATCGACTCAACGTATTTTTTTGTGTGGTTCATCTATGTCACCATATTACACAGTTTTAAATAATTTTCTAACTAAGCCGTAACATTTTTATTAATACTTTTCCCTACGTTACAATGTGCAAAAATTGAACCGCCATATCACAATAATTATGTCGGTACAAGTATTATTAGCACTGGTACATGTATTTGTTTTACTATGGAAGCAACAATTATATTGAATTTACTTATAAAAATAGTAATACCTAAAAACTTATTATGAAATAGTGATGATAATAATGAATTGTTTTTTACTATACAGAGTACCGATACCGTATTCGACCAAATTGATATCCACCAAGCAATATCAGTACTAGTAGCGGAATCCATTATTATGATTTTTTTTTGTTTCAGTATAAGTCAGTTTTGATATTATCTTAGTATTTTTGTGCTAACATTTTAAACTGGTACGTAATTTTGTTGTTTTGTGTATATACCGAATTCTAGTCGCAACGTGTGGGAGATATCTTGTCACACCAGATTTTCAATGTAGCGGAAGCGTGTCGCGAGGTGTGGCCAGAGCAGCAATCGTTGCATTAAACCAAGTAAACGAAAATTGTTACATTACAAAATATTCATCCATACTTTTTATTTAACCATAATTCACATATAAACTTTTGTCTTTAAAACAAACCACAAGTTTAACAACATTATTTAAAATTTAGACATAAGTTTATAAAACATAACAACAAAGACTGGATGAACATAACATCTTGACTTCACAACAAACGAACAAGATTTTTCCCCAAAAGCCATCCACTAATTTCCTGTAATACATGTTAGTTTTGAAAACAATGTCAACAAAAGCTGGTGAATTCATGTTATAAATTTTGTATCAAATGAATTATCAAAAACATTTGAAATAAACTTGTTTAATATAGCTTAATGAAACTTGTAAGATCATTAGTGTGTTGCAATGACGCTAATCTGTATGCCGAATAAGGTGGCAACCAAACCTTGACGATTTATTATGTGTCTGAGACACGTTAGACACAAAAGCACTCTAATATGATCTGTTATTATTGCCATAATAGAGTGGGGCTCGCCCAAACCCAATAGATCTATCCCCTTGTTCCTCGGTACTTGTCTTTCATTAATGTCCCCAATGCTTGAGCCTTATTCATATGTGATCTAAATATTTTCATTTTCTCAGCTATATTAATTGTAACATGTATACATCCCCACATGTTTAAAACCATAAAGTGTTAAAATAAAAGGGGAAACATGAACTCACTGATTTGCGTTCCGTACAAATCTCTATTCGATTCATGATATTTCGTTCGTTTTTCGACCTACAAGTGTTCTAGTCTATTAGACACTTAGGCTTTCGTTTGTTTTTCATACAAGTATTTTATCTCGAATTTCATACTTGTAATTGTTGGTTTTTCTTTATTTGATAACATTATATATATATATATATATATATATATATATATATATATATATATATATATATATATATATATATATATATATATATATATATATGTTAGATTGATTAAATGGACCTAGTCCATAGTTTAATTGTAAATAACTCAATCTAATAATTTATTATTTATGGGCCTAGCCCAACTTTGTTTACTTTGTGTGGGCCTAGCCCAATTCATTTCATGTATATGGGTCTAGCCCAACCTAATTTTGTTTATTAGTAGGTTAAGCCCAATTGATTTACAAAAGTGGGTCTAGTCCAAGTTAAAATAAAAGATTGGGCCTAGCCCAATATAGTTTATAAAAATTTGATTAGCCAAGTTTATTTTTATAAAAGTGGGCTTTAGCCCAATGTTAGCTTTTATAAAATGGATTAGCCTAATTTATTTCTTTATAAAAGTGGTCTTGGCCCAAAATTATCTTTTATTTAAATGGGTCTAGCCCATGTAAACTTTTACAAAAGTGGGCTTAGCCCAAAGTTTATTTTTTTATAAAAGTGGGCCTTAGTCCAAAGTTTGATTTTATACAAGTGAGCTTAGCCCAAGTTTGATTTTTATATAAGTGGGCCTTAACCCAAAGTTAATTTTACATAAGTGGGCCTTAGCCCAAAGTTAATTTTATGAAAGTGGGCTAGTCCATATATTTTTATAAAATAGTTTTAGCCCAATATAGTTTTTATAAAAAAATAATGGGCTTAGTATAGTAATTGTTTAGTTGGGCTTATCCAAAAATATTTACTAGTATTTGTTATAACTTATAAAAATTTATTTATAAAAAACTATAAGTTATATATATTTAAAAATTCTAGTAAATATTAAGTGTATCGTTTTGACCGTTAGGTTCGCGTCGACTATTTTATTTGTTTCGTCTTTGTCGTTTGTTTCGATTATACCATATATTTTATTTTGTCCGAATTGTCCGAGTTTGTCCGAATTGTCCGATATATATTATTTTACCAAAACTTGAACACTTATATATATATTTTTGTATTTAATTTATCATGATCAAAAAAATATATATATATATATATAGTTTTATACAATAATACATGTACATATATAAGATCGTTTAAAAATAGATATTTTTATCAAAAATATATATTTATCTCATTTTTAGTTTAAGAAAAACTTATGTAATTATATTCTTAACTTTTTCACCAAACCTTTATTTAAACAAGATTAAAGTTCCTAGTCACTTTTAATCACAAAATTTTTAGTTTAATCATATCTTAATCAAGATTAATTTTTATAAAAATTTTGCCATAGTTTCCTTTAAAAATATAAGTTTCCCATGTTTTTATAAACATGTTTTAAGTAACTAAACTAACTCAAAGCATCATCCATCACATTTTTATATAAATGTATTAACAAAATGTCATGAACTTGTTATAATTTTTAATCTTTCTTAATATAGAAACTTTATTATAACTTTTATACAAAAATTCTAAATCATAATTTTTATTTAATGATCTAATACATGCATAATCATATTAAAATATAAGATTATGTTCATGACATATTGTCAATGAATCTTGCTAATCTAAACATGCATGCGTTTAGATCACCTTTTTATTCATAATTTTGCAAGATTTAAGTTTACTAGTTCATAACAACTTCAAGATCATTAAAAATTATCAAGAAAATCGTAGGATTATGTTAGTGATCTTAGATTTATTAGTGTTTTTCAAGTGAGTTTTTATATAATTTTTATGATGATCTTGTGAAATTTTATAAAATAAAAAGTATAAGACTAGGTATAAGGATCTTACAACTAGCACAATGGCTAGGGATGATCTAAAAGATGAAAAAGATAGGTTGATCAAGAGTTTTAAGCTTCTAAAGTGAGCTCTTAACCCTTGCAATTTCCTTTGTTCTCCTTTAGATCTTCATGCATGCTTAAAGTTCTTGTGTTTGAGTTTTAAAAAAGTTGAAGATGAAGATGATATGCTTTGGCCGATTTTTTAGAGCAAAATGGAAGGAAAGTTGTGTTGTTGTTTGTGTTTGAGAAATGAAGGAATGAAATGGTTGTTGGTTTTTGATTTATGATTATGAGCTTACACCTCATAACCCACCAATTGATCCCACAAGTTGCCAACACACAAAAAAAAGGTAGTGGCATGGGGAAAGCCCCTTATTGCCGTGAGGTTAGGGGGGGGGGGGGGTTGGTTTATTTTTTTATAAATAAATGTAATTTTTATAAACTTTTATAACTTTAATAAATTTATATATATTTTTTTATAAAAACTAATGTCTCAAAACTTTAAAGTGATGTCATAGTAGGCTAGAATAATTTATTAGTCTTGTTGTTTTGTTGTTTGGTTGATAAAGTTGGTTCGGGCTTGTACCGGGTGAAATACTGATATATAGTGTTACTTATAAAATTTTATGTTCATACTAATTCTAGTACAATTTTTATTATCCTGTTAATTAATCTAGCTCTTTAGACTAATAATTTTGTCATTTTGAGTTCGGTTCCGGTACCAGCTTTGTTGTTAGGGGTTTTTACTGAACAAACCGTTTAGCTTTAAATAATAAGATTTAGATATGGGTTTTATACTATTTCTAACACCCATTATTATTCTTTAGCTAAAAATATTTATTTTTGGCTTTTCGGACAATTGCTGAATTTGCAGCAGAATGCTGAATTTTGCTGTAGACTTGGACAATTTGGTACTTTATATAAAATTTTTATGGTATAATAGTGCAGAAATATTTTATATCTTAATTCTATCATATCAGACTGTTCCGTAACTACTTCTGATATTTAATAAATGTTTGCTTCGTTGTCATTCGTCTAGGATATGGTTTTATTTATTCGTGATCATGACGAATCGATTATCATACCAAACTTGTCTGAAAGACACCTTTTAAGATTTGACACATTAAAAGTGTCGTGAACGTTACTAACTGTTTCAAGCAATTTCAGCTTATATGTGACTGTTCCAATCTTCTCCAAGATTTCGTATGGTCCTATATACCTCGGGCTAAGTTTTCCTTGCTTCCCGAATCTAACTACGCCTCTCTAAGGCGAGACCTTTAATAGCACTTTGTCTCCAATCTCAAAGGACAATGGTTTGCAGTGTTTATCCGCATAATTTTTCTGTCTATCCTGAGCGGCTTTAATACGGTCTCGGATTTTAAAAATTTCATCCGTAGTTTCTTGAGTTAATTCTGGACCTATCATTTGTTTGTCGCCTAATTCTGCACAACATAACGGAGATCGACATTTACTTCCGTATAATGCTTCAAATGGAGCAGCTTGGATACTTGTGTGATAACTATTGTTATATGAGAATTCTACTAAAGGCAAGTGAGTATCCCAATTTCCGCCTAAGTCAATTACACAAGCATGAAGCATATCTTTTAAGGTTTGAATGGTGTGTTCACTTTGGCCATCTGTTTAGGGATGAAAGGCCGTACTTAGATCTAAGCGAGATCAAAAAGCCTTTTGAAATGATTGCCAAATTCTTGATATGAAACGATCATCTCGATCAGAGATTATGGAAACAGGCACTCCATGTCTTGCCACAATCTCTTTAAGATAAAGTTCGGCTAACTTCTTGGTTTTATCTTTCTCGCATACCGGCAAGAAGTGAGCTGATTTGGTTAGTCAGTCAACAATTACCCAAATCATGTCGTGACCGCGAGAGGTCCTGGGTAATTTTGTTATGAAATCCATAGAAATTTGTTCCCATTTCCAAGTGGGAATTTCAGGTTGTTGTAACAATCCGGAAGGTTTTTGGTATTCGGCCTTAATTTTTGCATATGTTAGACATTTTCCAACATAAGTTACAATATCTCTTTTAAGATTAGGCCACCAATAGAATTCTTTAAGATTGTGATACATTTTATCCGCTCCGGGATGTATCGAATATTTGGACTTATGGACTTCATCTAGAATTAGGTTTCGCAGATTACCAAAAAGAGGAACCCAAATTTTGTTTGCAAAATACAAAGTTCCGTTCTCATTTGGTTCTAATTGTTTTTCCATCCCTCTAAGCATCTCTGCTTTAAAATTTCCGCTCTTCAGGGCTTCCTGTTGAGCGTCGTGAATTCGAGAGATAAGGTTATTGTGAATGGTGAGTCTTAATGATCATACACGAAGAGGCTTCACTCGTTCCTTTCGAATTAGAGCATCTGCGATAACGTTTGTCTTGCCCGGATGGTATTTAGTTTCACAATCGTAGTCATTCAACAGTTCAAGCCAACGTCTTTGGCGCATATTTAACTCTTTCTGGTTAAATATATGTTGAAGACTTTTGTGATCGATAAAGATTGTGCACTTGGTGCCGTAAAGATAATGACACCAAATTTTTAACGCAAATACCACTGCACCTAGCTCTAGCTCATGTGTGGTATAGTTCTTTCCGTGAACTTTTAATTGGCGTGATGCGTATGCAATAACTTTCTCTCGTTGCATTAATACGCATCCTAAACCTTGATGTGAAGCGTCACAATAAACTACAAAGTCGTCTATGCCGTCCGGAAGTGATAGAATCGGTGCATCACAAAGTTTATCCTTTAGCAGTTGGAAACCTGCTTCTTGTTTCTCACCCCAATCAAACTTTTTATCTTTCTGAGTTAGGGAGGTTAGTGGTTGAGCGATCTTTGAAAAATTCTCAATGAATCTCCGATAATAACCCGCCAATCCTAAAAAATTGGCGTACTTCGGTGGGTGTCTTAGGTGCGTTCCAATTCTTAATGGCTTCTATTTTTTATGGATCGACATGTATGCCTTTATCGTTGACTACATGTCCGAGAAATTGAACTTCACGAAGCCAAAATTTGCACTTAGAGAATTTTGCATACAGTTTCTCTTTCTTTAACAACTCAAGAATGGTCCTAAGATGATGTTCGTGATCCTTCTTATTTCGTGAATATATCAATATGTCATCAATGAATACTATCACAAATTTATCGAGATAAGGCTTGCACACACGGTTCATTAAGTCCATGAACACCACCGGTGCATTTGTTAGACCAAATGGCATAACAAGGAACTCATAGTGACCGTAACGGGTTCGGAATGCTGTCTTTGGAATACTTTCTTCCTGCACTCTAAGCTGATGGTATCCTGACCTTAAGTCAATCTTCGAGTAAAAACTTGATCCTTGCAGTTGATCGAACAGATCATCGATTCTAGGTAACGGATACCGATTCTTGATCGTGAGTTTGTTCAATTCTCGATAATCTATGCACATTCTAAAGCTTCCATCTTTCTTCTTTACGAATAGAACTGGAGCTCCCCAAGGTGAGAAGCTTGGTCTAATAAATCCTTTGTCCAACAACTCTTGAAGCTGTCTGGACAACTCTTGCATTTCTGAAGGAGCTAATCGGTATGGGGATTTTGCTACAGGTGCAGCTCCTGGAATCAAGTCTATGCGAAATTCGACTTGTCGTTGGGGTGGTATTCCTGGCAAGTCCTCTGGGAAGACTTCAGGAAATTCCTTAACAACAGGGATCTCCTCAAGTTTTGGCTCCTTGGATTCTTGTCAACAATGTGTGCTAAGAATGCTATACATCCTTTTCTCAAGCACTTTTGAGCTTTCGTACAAGAAATAATTCGCAATGGCGTTTCGCTCTTCTCGCCATGTATAAGAAGTGTTTCATTATTAGGAAGTGGAATGCGAATAATTTGTCGCAACACACGACTTCAGCTTGGTTATTGGATAACCAATCCATACCGATTACAACATCAAAACTACCTAACTGGATGGGTAATAAATCAATGTTGAATTTTTGTCCGCCTAACTCTAAAGAACATTCTTTAATAATTTCATCAGATTCAATTATCTTTCCATTTGCTAGTTCGATAGTGAATGGAATATCTAATTTATTTGAATTTAGTTCGAGTATATCTTTAAACTCTAAAGATATGAAACTAAAATCTGCGCCAGTATCAAATAAAATAGATGCGAAATGATTATTGACAGGGAACGTACCAGTGATCACATTCGGATCCTGACGTGCCTCGTGAGCTCCTATTACAAAGGCTCGCCCATGGCCTTTGTTCTCTTTTGGGCAATTCTTCCTAAAGTGGCCCAATTCACCGCAACCATAACAACTTTGATTTCTTCCTCGGTCACTTCCATTTCCATAACCTCCTTCTTTCTTGCCTTCATTCCTGTTTCCTTTGTTATTACTCCAGCAGTTTTTGGTGCGGTGTCCCAACTTCCCGCACTTATCACATTTGGTGGTTCGGAATCCACCATAATGATGATAATTGCACCTGTTGCACTTAGGTGCATTTCTTGTATAACCTCTTGGTTCTGTCTCCGCTGCTGCCACGAATACTTTGTTCCTTTTTGCTGTGGGGGTTTCTTTCTTCTTGTTACTCGGTCGAGAACCTTTCTTGAAGTGTGTAAACTTTCTCTTATTCCCATGTGAGGTTGATTCTACATGTGTTTCTTTGGGCATCTCCGCATTCTTTCTTGAAAACTTATTCATTCTCACCGCTTCTTCGGTAAGGCTTACGCAATCGTAATTGCCTCAGTGATGGTTGTTGGATGCGACGAAGTAACCATACTTCGAATTTCTGGAGATAATCCCCAAATGTATCGTTCGATATGTTTGAATTCGGGGGTTACCATATATGGAAGGACTCATGAAAGATCACGGAAATGGTGTGTATAACCATACACATCGGATCCTACCATAGATAAGTTCCAAAATTCGGTTTCCAATTTCTGTAACTCGGCTCTAGAACAGTATTTCTCTCTCATCATATCCTTCAGTCTATCCCAAGTAATAGCATAAGCAATTGCTTTTCCAAGCGTCTGTACTTGCAAATTCCACCATGACAATGCTTCATCCATAAATAAGCCTGATACATATGTCACAATCTAGTTGATAGAACAGTTACTCATACGAATCACGGAATCCGTCTTTTCTGTCCAACGCACAAAGGCTACAGCACCACCTGTGCCATCAAAATTTAAGGGTTTGCAATCTAAAAATTGTTTGTATGTACATCCTGAAATAGCTAGATTTCAAGATTCATCAATAATATATATTGTTAGAAATAAATATTAATGATCATACTTTGGTAATTTTATAAATAACAAACCATTTACGGGCATCTGAACTCTTGGTGGTTCAACCATTGGCTCAGCATTGCGCTCGTGATGCGCAAGTGCTTCAGTTATTCGTTGATTCACTAGAGCATCGAGCTCGGCTTGGGTTGTAGGTATGGCGATGGTCTAACTCGGGGTCTACCTCTTCCTCTAGATGCCATGATCTTCATATATGAAACATATAGAAGTGATTAGACGTATATTTGAAACAAATATTATCTTTCATGGATGAGTATTATATAATATAAGTGTATATAATATTGATATAATTCAATTTTTATGTATAGTATCCATATTATAAGCACCATAATAGATACATAAAAATGAACAATCAACAATGCATAAATAAAAGATAAACATCAACCATTATATATATACTGTCAACTTGATACATCATTTTTGTGAAGATACAAAAATAACTCGGAGTTATAACACTCCGATAGACAAGTCATACACAATACATTATAAAGTAGATATTTTCCTTCACATCGTTCTTCAAAATCTTCAAGTTGACGACATATACATCTTAAAAAACTTCTATCTTCAGCAAAACTGGGTATGAGTACCTACCCTAGAGGTATGACCATATACCAACTAGACAGACGGTGGAGGTGGAGGTGGAGATGAACAGATGATCCTCCGGAGGTATGTGACCTCCTCCTCGAGCAAACGGATACGCTCCTTGTGGGATGGAAATACACCTTGCACTAGAGAGTGTGGATGTGGTATAACAGGCGATTGTGGTGATGATGTCATCAGTAGAGATGGTGTCACGGGAGGTGTCGAAGTGGGTAATGGTGGTAACTGAGATGACAAAGATGGAGTACTCTGAGATGCTCGCAAAGTGGAAATCTGAGCCTACAGCTCACGGATACGGCGAAATAAGATACTAATCTGTATCTCAGAAGACGTGACTTGAAACTCGGTGGTGGTTGGTGGAAAATGACTGGGATGATAGGGATCAGATGGGCTCATACCAGGCGGAGGTGATCGAATGTGAATACCGGTATGGTGAGATGTTGGGTATGATGGTCCTCCAACAGTGGGTGGTCGTGAATAGGGATGGTGTCTACTCGGATACTGACTAGACTCATGGAACATAACTCGGGAGAGTCCTGCAGTGTAAGAAGATGCATAAGGATTAGATGTGATAAAAGGATCTGGAATGGGTATACGCGGTATATGTAATGATCCATCAACATGGTGAAACGGTGGCTGCTCAGATGAGTAGGATGTACCTCCCAATGAGTAATGTGAAGGTCCAGACAAAGGATGAGGAGTGAAATAATCAGTAGCAAATGAAAGGTCTCCAGGTAAATACTGAGATGGTCCAGATGGGTAGATGTGACCAGTAGTGATAGCATCAGATGGTATGGGATCAACAAAAGTGGGTGTAATAGAATCATCAACAGTGGGAAAAGTATCTGGAAGTGGTGGTAGAGCAGTATCAGGTGAGGGCTCGGGTGAGGGTGATCTCGGAGACGATGGAGCAGATGAGGTAATATCAATGACATCAGGCTCATGAGGAGCTACCTCCAGTAGTGCGAGATCAAAATCGTCTCCGATACCTAGATCATCCTCAAGGTGATCTACGTGAAGAATAGGAATGACATCGTCATCTCCATCGATGTCGACAGCAAAAGGATCTACCACGTTAAGTGGTATAAGATGGTGCTCCACAATGTGCTCACCTTCGGGTTGGCCAATGATAACTATCTGGTGGTTAAAGAGTGGTAAAACTAAAACATCATCATCGGGAATATCCCCAGGAATGGGATCGGGTACAGGGTAGGGTAAGGCAAAATGCTGGAAATCATCGTCCATCCAGTCATCAAAAATATATATTTATCTCATTTTTAGTTTAAGAAAAACTTATGTAATTATATTCTTAACTTTTTCACCAAACCTTTAAATTAAACAAGATTAAAGTTCCTAATCACTTTTAATCACAAAATTTTTAGTTTAATCATATCTTAATCAAGATTAATTTTTATAAAAATTTTGCCATATTTTACTTTAAAAATATAAGTTTCCCATGTTTTTATAAAATGTCTTAAGTAACTAAACTAACTCAAATCATCATCCATCACAATTTTTATATAAATGTATTAACAAAATGTCATGAACTTGTTATAATTTTTAATCTTTCTTCATATAGAAACTTTATTATAACTTTTATACAAAATTTCTAAATTATAATTTTTATTTAATGATCTAATACATGCATGATCAAATTAAAATATAAGATTATGTTCATGACATATTTTGTTAATGAATCTTGCTAATCTAAACATGCATGTGTTTAGATCACCTTTTTATTCATAATATTGCAAGATTCAAGTTTACTAGTTCATAACAACTTCAAGATCTTCAAAAATTATCAAGAAAATCATATGATTATGTTAGTGATCTTAGATTTATTAGTGTTTTTCAAGTGGGTTTTTATATAATTTTTATGATGATCTTGTGAAATTTTATAAAATAAAAAGTATAAGACTAGCTATAAGGATCTTACTACTAGCACAATGGCTAGGGATGATCTAAAAGACGAAGAAGATAGGTTGATCAAGAGTTCCAAGCTTCTAAAGTGAGCTCTTAACCCTTGCAATTTCTTTGGTTCTCCTTTAGATCTTCATGCATGCTTAAAGTTCTTGTGTTTGACTTTTAAAAAGTTGAAGATGAAGATGATATGCTTTGGCCGATTTTTTAGAGCAAAATGGAAGGAAAGTTGTGTTGTTTGTGTTTGAGAAATGAAAGAATGAAATGGTTGTTGGTTTTTGATTTACGATTATGAGCTTACACCTCATAACCCATCCCACAAGTTGCCAACACATAAAAAAAGGTAGTGGCATGGGGAAAGCCCCTTATTGCCGTGAGGTTGGGGGGGGGGGGGTTGGTTTATATTTTTTTATAAATAAATGTAATTTTTATAAACTTTTATAACTTTAATAAATTTATATATAAATTTTTATAAAAACTAATGTCTCAAAACTTTAAAGTGATGTCATAGTAGGCTAGAATAATTTATTAGTCTTGTTGTTTTGTTGTTTGGTTGATAAAGTTGGTTCGGGCTTGTACCGGGTGAAATACTGATATATAGTGTTACTTATAAAATTTTATGTTCATACTAATTCTAGTATAATTTTTATTATCCTGTTAATTAATCTAGCTCTTTAGACTAATAATTTTTGTCATTTTGAGTTCGGTTCCGGTACCAGCTTTGTTGTTAGGGGTTTTTACTGAACAAACCGTTTAGCTTTAAATAATAAGATTTAGATATGGGTTTTATACTATTTCTAACACCCATTATTATTCTTTAGCTAAAAATATTTATTTTTGGCTTTTCGGACAATTGCTGAATTTGCTGCAGAATGCTGAATTTTGCTGTAGACTTGGACAATTTGGTATTTTATATAAAATTTTTATGGTATAATAGTGCAGAAATATTTTATATCTTAATTCTATCATATCAGACTGTTCCGTAACTACTTCTGATATTTAATAAATGTTTGCTTCGTTGTCATTCGTCTAGGATATGGTTTTATTTATTCGTGATCATAACGAATCGATTTTCATACCAAACTATGATTTGGTTAAATTCCTAGACTTTTAAGACTTAAAATCAAAAGTTAAGTCATGTTATATGATAAATAGACAATGTACTAGTTGTTCAAGTTGTACAAAATTACCGGAATTTTACCAATTGTCACATATTCGTAGTTATTATTATACCTTTGACGCTTATTATTATTGCTCTAAAAAGTCGAGAACACTTGCTAGAAATAATATTTTATTATTATAATTTATCAATGCCAAACCAAGAATGTCTAATTGATCATCACAAAACTAATGAATCGTTGTTGTTACACCTGCCAAAGGGGGAGGGCGGCTAGGGCCTCCAGGTATAGCCCTGCTAGGGTTAATACCAAGTGACACCGTTGTTGTTTCACCTGCCAATGGAGGAGGGCGGCTAGGGCCTCCAGGTACAGCCCTGTTAGGGTTCACACTAAGCGACACCGTTGTTGTTTCACCCGCCAAAGGTGGAGGGCGGCTAGGGCCTCCAGGTACAGCCATGTCAGGGTTCACACCGAGCAACACAGTTGTTGTTTCACCTACCAAAGGGGGAGGGCGGCTAGGCCTCCAGGTACATCCCTGTTAGGGTTGACACCAAGTGACATCGTTGTTGTTTAACCTGGCAAATGGGAAGGGTGATAAGGGCCTGCAGGTACATTCCTGTTAGGGTTCACACCAAGCGACCTTTTCTTATAGTATTCAAGATCAGACGCTTTGAACCCTAGCTTACGCAACAAAAGCTGGCTTGAATCAGCATTTTGCAATTCTTGATTAGCATTAGAGGTGACGAAGAACATGATCAAAATGAGTAGGAACTCTTTTGATCGGATTGTATTAATCACCATTATGGTTTGAGTTATTTTTTGTTATGGTGATTGTGATTGTGTATGGCATGCATATAGGTGGTATTTATAGATTTTCAACCAAAATATATATAATTGTTCATATTAGATATACTTGTCCAATTAAATATATGTTACATAATTCCAAGAACTACAAGTTTATTAATGCAAACTAAATCTTGAAAAATCAAATATTTAGAATTAAAAGTTTATTAATGCAAACTAAATCTTGACAAATCAAATATTTACATTTACGTATACATAATAGTAGCGGCTAACACTAATTATGAAAATCAACTACGATTGATAGGATATGAGACTTCATGGTAGGGTATGTTGGAGTACTAGATGTGTATATGTAACAACATATATAGGATGTGAGACTTCATGGTAGGGTATGTTGGAGTAATAAATATGTATCTGTAACAACATATGATAATACAACTACTGCGCGATGTAAGATTAAGGAGTTACACCGTAAGAAACAACTATATGAAAAGTTGTTTAATTGTTAACTACCCTGACATGAATCGACTGATGACAATTACTGGAGCATACTCAGGTTTGAAAATTTAGTTATTATTATTTAAGAGATAGTAATAATTAATAAAGATTTGATAATATATAAAGAACTATTTAATTGATATTTAAATAAACTAGTTTAATATTTAACTATAAATGGATTATGTATCGGATATACAACTACTTATTTGGTTAATAATTAAAAAGTTCATTTATTTCTTTGTCTAATTGTTAGATAATTAAAATTAAAATTGAAATTAGAATTATTTATTATTTAATAATTGTTATAGGAAAAACAAAAAAATACCCTTTAGATAAACATGTTAGAGATTTGCATAACCACAGTCACAAACTTACACTAACATGTATAAAAACATTACACAACCTCATCTTTACCTCAAGGTTAACAGTTATTTGTAAAAAGTTTTTCTTTCATCTTTTGGTAATACTATAATAATATATTACATAAATATATAGATATGATTGCTTGATAGGTTTTCATAGGTATACTCAATGTAGGTGGTTTTTAATTTATATATATATATATATATATATATATATATATATATAGATAGATAGAAAGAAAGAAAAAGAGAGAAATTATTTGAGACTGTACACGAAAAATCAGTATTTTCTCTTCTCTGATGAAAAATCAGTATTTTAGTGTTATCAGACATTTTAAATAAAATAATAAAGATTTAAGAATTATCAATAATATATAAGAAAGAAAATTTGAGAATCTTAAAATTAAATATCATTGAAATCTTATATATAGTAAGTTTTAATAAACTATTAAACAAGATATTTAATAGTTAAATTTAATTTAATTATAATTGAAAAGTGTATATGAATAGTGGTTATTTTATAATGACGTAGAATATTTTATTATTTAATATATTTATTTAATATATATAATTGGAAAGTTGGTATGATTACTTTTATAATAATATATAATTGTTTGTATTTTATTATTTAATATTATAATAGTTTATAATTATATTTATTTTAGGTTTTAAGATTTTGTTACTTTTTTATAATTATATTTCCTTTATCATTTGTTTTTTTTTTTTTTTTAACAACTTATGTTCGTTTATTTTTTCCTTCCACGACATTATGGTATAAGTTTTGTTAAGAAGAAAGTTGTATTTAAAATTGAGTATTTATTTGGTATGGTAAAATGTTACGGTTATAAACTTAAACGATTCTAATGGTTTTGATTTATGAAAACATGATTCACTTTCAAATAACGTTTGTTTTACATTATCATTTGTTCCATTTCCCAGCAACGCGTGACGTCAAGAAGTATAATTGAAAAGTGATCATGAATAGAAATTTGAATTTATAATAATTTAAATAGTATTTTTCCATACTTTTGTCATTTTGATATTACAATAGATTACTATTATATTTACTTTAACCTTAAACATATTTTTTTAATTGAACTTTTAATAATTTTCTTTTTTTAATATTACTGATAATGACTGAACAACATCGGTACCAAAGCATATAACATCAGTATAGTTTTTTTATTATTAGCATCATCATGTGCTGTACAATTCGATAAAAGTTTTATTTTAAAATTTATTTTTATCATCACAAAACGAACATATAATGACCAAACAATACTGGCAATGGTATTATATTCGTTTTTATAGTTTTCTCGAAGTGGTAGTATAAAATTCATTGATCGTAAAGTTATATTTGCAATAAAGTATTTTTTGGTATCGTAAGCTATATCGAGTGTCTATATGATACTAATATCATAACGAACCGATACCGACCGAACAATACCGGTACCGGTACAAGTGTTCGCTTTTATTATTTTCAATTGATGTAAAACACGTGTCGATTGACAACGATTGTCATGCGAAGTGCCGGTACGAGTACTGTAATGAATCAGACCAATAATGAACAAAGGCCCGCAGCGAAGAGCGCGCTAATCACACTAGTATATATAATTTGAAAGTGGGTATAAATAGTAATTTTATTTTTATATTATAAATATAATAGTTTATTATTATATTTATGTTAAGTTTTACCATATTTTTTCCTTTTCTAAAATCGTATTTACTTTATTATTTGTTTATTTTCTAATTTTTTTTTTGTTTTTTAAATTATGTGGGTATAAATAGTGATTTTTTATAATAATATATATAGTTATTTAATATTTTATTATTTAATATTATAATAGTATATTATTATATTTATTTTAAGTTTTAACATATTTTTTTCCTTTTTTAAGATCTATTTCCTTTATCATTTATTTTTAATAATTCTTTTTTGTTTTTTCTAAATTATATTTGCTTTATCAAATTGATATCTCTTAATAACTTATGTTTGTTAATTTTTCCCCTCGACATTATGGTGTAATTTTGTTAAAAACGAAGTTGTATTCAAAATTGAGTGTTTATTTGGTATCGGTATCGTAAAATGATACGATGATAGACTGAACCGATTCTAATGGTTTGGTTGTCTAAATAAAATGATTTATTTTCAAATAATGTTTGTTTTACATTATCATTTTTCAGTTTCGTCGTAACGCCCGACATCAACAAGTATAATTGGAAAATGATCATGTATAGAAATTTGTTTTTTATAATAATATATAGTTTTTTCATACTTTTATCATTTTCAATTTTATAATAGATTACTATTACATTTAATTTAATACTAAACATATTTCTTTAACTTTAACTTTTAGTGATTTTTTTTAATATAGTACCATGTTGTATAACTTTGGTATAGTTTTTTCTATTATTAGCGTCATCATGTGCTTATTATTATGTACAATTTGATAATTGTTATATTCGAACGAGCCATATATAGTTGAGTTTTTTATCATCATAAACCGAACATATACCGACCAAAACAATATTGGTAATGGTACGGTATTCGTTTTTATAGTTTTCTCAATGTGGCGGCATAAAAATCATTGGACACAAAGTTATATTCGCACTAAAATACTTTTTGGTATCGTAAGCTATATCGAGTGTCTATACGATACCGGTATCTTAACGGACCGATACCGACTAAATGACACTGGTACCGGTACAAGTAATCGCTTTTTATTATTTTCAATCGATGTAAAACATGTCTCGATTAACAATGATTGTTATGATGAGTGCCGGTACAAGTATTGTGTAGTAAACCAGATCGATAATGACTAAAGGCTCGCAGCAAATCGCACGATAATTACATTAGTATTAGTATATGTATAATTGGAAAGTGGGTATGAATAGTGATTTTATTTTTATAATGATATATATATAATTGGAAAGTGGGTATGAATAGTGGTTTTATTTTTATAATGATATATAGCTTTTTAATATTTTATTATTTAATATTATAATGTTTATTATTATATTTATTTTAAGTTTTAACATATTTTTTTCGTTTTTAAACCATATTTCCTTTCTGATTTGTTTTTTTGTATTAATAATTCTTTTTTATTTTTTAAATTTATTTCCTTTATCAATTAATTTGATATCTCTTTAATAACTTCTGGTTCGTTACTTTTTTCCCCTCGATATTATGGTATAAGTTTTGTAATTGTAAAGTGGGTATGAATAGTAGTTTTAATTTTATAATGATATATAGCTTTTTAATATTTTATTACTTAATATTTAATATTATAATATTTATTATTATATTTATTTTAAGTTTTAACATATTTTTTCGTTTTTTGAAACCATATTTCCTTTCTAATTTTTTTGTATTAATAATTCTTTTTTATTTTTTAAATTCAATTCCTTTATCAATTAATTTGATATCTCTTTAATAACTTCTGGTTCGTTAAATTTTCCCCTCGACATTATGGTATAAGTTTTGTTAAAAACGAATTTGTATTTAAAATAGGGTATTTATTTGGTATACCGATTCTAATGGTCTAGCTTTTTTAAACAACACTCATTTTTAGCTAATGTTTATTTTACATTATCATTTGTTCAGTTTCATCGTAACGCGTGACGTCAACAAGTAAAATTGGAAAGTGATCATGAATAGAAATTTAATTTTTATGATAATATATAGTTTCTTATACTTTTCTCATTTAAGTATTACAATAGATTACTATTATATTTATTTTATCATTAAACAAATTTCTTTAATTTTAATTTTAATGTTTTTCCTTTTTTTTAATATTATTGATACTGTTCAGCATCGTACCGTATAACATCCATATATTTTTTTTTTATTACCGCTATCATGTGCTTATTATTATTATTATTATTATTATTATTATTATTATTATTATTATTAATGCTGCTGCTACTACTACTACTACTATTATTATTATGTAGAATTCGATAAAAGTCCTATTCGAGTGAGCCATATATAGTTGATTTTTTATCATCACAAACCGAACATATACAGACCAAACAACATTGGCTACGGTATCATATTCGTTTTATAGTTTTCTCGACGTGTCTCTATAAAATTCATTGAACACAAAATTATATACCCAATAAAGTATTTTTTGGTATCATAAGCTATATCGAGTGTCTGTACGATACCGGTATCGTAACGAACCGATACCTACCGAACAACACTGTTACCGGTATAGGAATTCGTTTTATTGTGTTAAGTCGATTAAAACACGTGTCGACTAGCAACGATTGTTATGCCGAGTGCCATTACAAGTACTATAATGAACTAGACTTCTTACCAAAGACCCGCAGCGAAGCGTGTGAGAATATTACTAGTGACATTTAATATGAGGGAGAGCCATTTAATAGGAAAGAGAAATTTAATTGGGTGAGATCATAACATCAATATGATACATGGCAGAGTGGAATAAAAACTTAACAGGTGGTAAAAATCATTTCGATTTATTCTAGAGTTATATGTTATTTTAGTCCTTATGGTTTGGGGCATTTTACAAGTTTAGTTGAAAGATTTCATTTTTTGCATGTGGGTCCAAGAAGGTTTCACCATTGCCATTTTAGTCCAATGGGTTAACTTCATCCAATTTTTTGTTGCCATTTTAGTCCAATGGGTTAACTTTATCCAATTTTTCTGTTAACGAGAAGGGCAATTCGGTCATTTTATATATAATTCTGTTAACCATAAGGGCAATTCGGCCATATAAAATGACCAAATTGTCCTTCTCGTTAACAGAAAAAATTGATGAAATTAACCTAGTGGACTAAAATGGCGACGGTGAAAAATGAAACCTTTGTACTAAACTAGCAAAATGACCCAAACCACATAGACTAAAATGACATTTAACTCTTTTGATTATTAGCAAGTGGGAAGTGGGATGGAATTATTCATAAAACAAATATATATAATGTAAACTCTAAGAGATAAGAGATATCTGGTATGCATGCATGCATGTATGTATAGGGAGACGATCATGAGAAAACTCTATGAAATGGTTAAGATTTTTATTGAATTTTTTTGAGGGTTTAGTTTTTAGGGTTTATAATTTATTTTTTTGAGGTTAGAGAATAGCTTTTAGGTTTAGCTTTAGCATTTAGCTTTTAGCTTTTAGGCATTAGCCTTCAAGGTTTAGTTTTTTTGTTTAGGGTTTATTTCTTAGGATTTAGAGATCAGGGTTTAGAGCATTCACATCCCTTGCACCAAAATGTGTGAGTGGGTTTTTATATTATATTAAGTATAAAAAAGTGGTTGTTAGTGGAGGAGAGAGAAATGTTATTGTTTATCTATATATTTGATGGGACACTGTTCACCCCTCTATAATATTTTTATATATTTCAAAAGTGGTTGTAAGTGGAGTAGAGAGAAAAAGTAATGATAAATATTAAAAAAAATTATTTAATTAAAAAGGAGAAAATATAATGGTTTTTAATGTAATATAGCGTAAAAATGATAGAACAGATGTGAATGCTCTTAATAATGATTTGATAGAGTTTTCTCATAATCTTTCTCCTATATACATTTGTGTGTGTGAGAAATAGTTTTATAGAGAAATAATAAATCAAAAACCCACTAAAATTTAAGAAACCCTTGAAAACTCTATCAAACAATGATATAGTTTATATACATATTGTATGTATGTAATTATAGTTATTTAAAAAATAAAGAGTGATTAATGTTTAAAGATTTGATAATAATAAATCATTATTTAATTGATTTTAAATAAACGGGTTTGATAGTTAACAAATAAATTAAAAAGAATAAATAAGTAAATGGATTATATGTTAGATATATAACTATTTATTTGGTTATTAGTTAAAGATTTAATTATCTATTTATCTAATGTTAGATAAATAAATTTGAAATTAGAATTACTTAAAAAACAAAAAAAAAATACCCTTTTGATAAGCATGGTACAAATTTGCATAATCACGGTCACAAACTTACACCAACATATGTAAAATCATGTAACCACATCTATAAGTATAAAGGTTTCATTATTTGTACTCAACTCAAGTATGTTTTTAATTTATCTATCTATACTACACAATAGAAGAAAGCAAGGGAATTTAATATTAAATTAATTATACATTTCTAAATAACTTGGTTTTTTAATTAAAACTTATAATTAAGTCTCCAAATATTACTAAATTTAAAACAGTGTTCATTAAAAGATTATAAAAAAGGAAGAATAATGATAATAAACTTTTTTCTAAGTTCTAAATAAATTAAATGTTTAGTGTGATTGAATGGTTTAAACAGTAGAAATATGTTAAAAATTAAAAAAAATGCATGATATTAAAGAGTCTTTTTCTTTCATTTTTTAGTAATATCTATAATAACATATACTACATAAATATAAAGATTTCATTATTTGATAGGTTTTTACTGCTTTACTCAACTCAAGTATGTTTTTTATTTTTCTATACTTTATAATAGAAGAAAACAAGAAAATTTAATATTAAATTAATTATGCATTTCTAAATAACTTATTTTTTAATTAAAATCTATAATTAAGTCTGCAGTTATTACTAAATTTAAAATAGTGCTCATTTAAAATTATAAAAGGAAGAATAATGATAATAATTGTTTTCTATGAGTAATATCTGAATAAGTTAAATATTTAATGTGGTTGAATGGTTTGAATAGTATTAATATGTCAAACTAAAAGAAAAAATACATGATATTAAAGGGTCAAAATTTTAGCTCTTAATTTTTTTATATTGACTCATATATCCATATTTATAATTGTAAGTTAAGTATGCCGTGTAATAATGATATTCGGGAGAGTAAGTACACATTAGTTTAATTAACATTTACTAGTTATATATTAAAGTTAATATGCCATACTCAGACCTGCAGCGAAATGATACGGGACAAGATGATTGCCCATAGCTTATGACACTATTATAAGTTTAAATATTTTAAAGCATTAAATTTAAATTGTCACACATAGTCATAGAATAAGTTCATCAAAAGTCATACAATATACAAAAGATAAATAATCATTTACAAATATCCCATTTATTATCGAGGCACATCCTATGTGTCTTCTACTTCACATCCTCTCAAAGTCACGTACATGTATCATGCTTAAAAAGGTTTTGCGTCAACAAAATGTTGGTGAATAGATTTAAACTTTAAGTAAAAAATTTTGCTTTATTTATTGATTTATTTACTTAGAAATCTTTTATAAATATATTTAACATACAATTCCATGTGTTGCAGAAACATCCATAATCACCACAACAATCAACAAATCACCATAATCATAATATAGATACAACAGAAACAATAAGAATCAAAGTCTATAGCGTGCTTGAGACAAACTTAAAGACTATAGCGTGCATTAGTCTCAAGCCCCGAAAAGCGAGTCTAATACTTATGGCGATACTAGGCTATAACCCATGGTCGTTGGGAACTTAGTAAGCCAGGTGGATCCACGCGAAACTTGTGACACAGAGCGAGTACACACATAGATACACCTATATGTAACAATAGATAATAGAAATAATAGAAACAATGAACGCGATACACATAGTGACACATTGACTTTGCATGTTATTTAATCAAATAGAAAACAATAGAACACATGATACACCTCAAAAATATTTAATAACTAAAAGGGGAAGAGAAATAGATCTACTCAGTGTTTGTGAAAAGTTCATTGAATGAAAATAATATCGCACGAGAATGAAATACTCAAACGATCAATTTACCCTAAATATAAAATAACAAAATGCTAATCTCCCTTATCTAATAATAAAGGAGAGTAGACGATGATATCACAAAGCTGATATGGCAACCATCTAGACTATCCAACAATACCTTTCTTATGTAATTATTGCATCACTTTATTTAACAAAACAAAATATATATTATCTATACAACACATTGAAGCTAAATCTCCCTCAAACATATACCTATCATTTTGGCTCCATCTTTTGCTATTTTGAATTAAAATTCAGGTTATGTACTCCCATTTCTCTCACATGATTTTCATCTTGAAGTCAATAGAATCCTAATGGACATTTCAAATCTCAAACCTATCTCTCTCTCTCTCTAAAATTCCCTATGAACCAAGATCCAAATTTGCTCTCTAATTCTCTCTATTCACCCTTAAATCAATGAAGAAGAAGAACATCAATTCATTTGCTAATGTTAATTTCTGATCTTACCTCTTTCTGCTTGATCTAGGGTTCAGATGGAGGCCGACCAAACTAGGGTTTCGACTACTGATATATGTCTGCACGCATGCTGTTCAGCAATCAAGGTAAGATTCGTTCATTTTGAGTCGTTTTTACGGTGATTTTGTGGCTTGGGGGACTGATCTAGCAAAACAGATTCGTATATTTTGGGTGTTAAGGTTGTCGAGGACTATTGAGATGCTTCCCGTTGCAGCAGACTATTATAAAAGGATGAAATTTTTATGGCTATTGAAAGGTTCTCTCTTTCATCTTTTCCTTTTCTTCCAAAAAATTCTATTTGTTAATAAATGATCTCCTGAATTTTATCTCGATTGTTTAGCATGGCATAGTTATAATACCATCGGATCCAGTGTTAATATTTTAGTTTTTCACGGTCAGTATTCACTAATGTATAATTTTATTGCATGTTACACTTACTAATGATTCATTCTTATTCACAGGTTTATGCCTTGATGTCTTTTCTATCGCTTGTATTCAATAAGAGGTCAATCTACTTCAATTTATCCGAGAAGTGTGAGCATGATATACTTAATTATACACGACAGAATGTTTGTGGCGTTCTTTTTTGTAAAATATTTCTTTTTAATCAGTCTAATATTTAAGGATGAAAAGTAAGGGACATGTGTGGCTTTAAGTAGGTGATATTAACAAACATTAAGTAATTACAAACTTGTCCGTAAACACTTTTGTGTGTTGGCTTTTAAGTAGGTGAATATATAATAATCTATTTATATATCGCTTCAGGTATGCAGCTTGGCTTATATATAAACATGTATTATAAATAGTTTACAAGTTTTTTTATTAATTATTTTCTCTAGTTAATTAGAGAAAAACATGTTATCATGTACATTTCAAAATTTATTCAACACATATTGAAATTTATCATAATTACATCTTGCATATATAAAAATTTATCCTACAGATATTGAAATTATCTTACACTTTATCCTGCACATATCAAAAGTTATATCTCATCATAAATTAAATTGTCTTGAAGAGTATATGTTAAAATAAGTTACAATTTTAATTAGTTAGCTAATTTAGGGGAATACAATAATAAATGAAAATTGTAAAATTTACTTATATGTTCTTACAATAACATTAATTACATATTTAAATTAAGCATTTCTGTTGGTTTCAAACCGATTCTTTTATTTTTTCAAAAAAATCTCATTTGAACTTGGATTGATTTCTCATTAAATGACGAGCCATTTAAGCTTGGATTAATTTTAACTTTTAGCAAGCCCAGTCTCAAGTAAATCACGAGCAATTCAGCACGTTAACAACTAAGAGAAAAGTTTCCATACTTGGTTCGGAACTGAGTTGGTTAGTTCTGGACAGGATGAGTGGGTAGGTTGTACTGGTAGCTGGGTACAGAAGGATGTATAATATTTTTTAAGTATACAGAAACTTGGTAAGAGATGATAATTTGGTGGATCAAGTGTAAATAGTAGTAAAAGCATAATACAAACTATATAAAATAGCAACACTGTTAAGTTACATTAGATTTATAAGTTGTGTTTGTTACAAAAGTTTCAAACACATTGCTTACATAAAACCTGATAATCCAACTCCTGAAGTTGATGTAGAACACAACGAATTAAATTTAGGTGTAGGAAAAAATTCTTTGAAATTATTCGGTATGCCACTTCGGTTAGATGTATTCCGTCCCAACTAACATATAAGTCGGGTTCATCACACACACGGTTCCAGATGCTTCTCCACATTCCACTGATGGGTCAACATTATACCGCCTTTCACCTCCACAACACGCCTTCAAAGCTCCATTTGTGAACCCTATAACATGTAACAAACATGAATTGATAATGGAGATGACAAGCGTGTTGGGTTGGCGGTTTGACGGTTTCGGGTTGACACATTGAATCAATAACTTGAAAGTGACCCATATCGTATTCAAGTTTTACCGGCCTTTATCGTATCGGGTCCGGTATAACCGGCCGGTTCGTACAGGTATTTAAAACATTGCTTAAAACTGATATTTATTGTATTAAGTTGAAATCAATGAGTTTAAGTTGCCTAAACGGAAAAAGTGGGGGTTAATTGATTAATTCAAATCTGTTTTAATTTTGGTAGTTTTGTATGATTAAGTAAATTTAATTATTGAAATAAAACTTAAATTTAAAAAGCAATAATTTAATTAAAAGTTATAATTAAAATTAAGTAGATTTTTTAAGAATTTATTGATAGTGTGGTCTAATTAACTAAATTTAATAAAAATAAATAAACTTAAAAATACTTTAGATAGGTAAAAAATCAATGTATAATTCAAATAAATTGTAGGGTATGTTTTATTTCTTAAAAATATAAATTATTCAAGGTGGAAGTGTTTATTATATATATATAAATAAGAATTGACACAACTTTTAAGGGAAATTTGAATCAAATGGAAGGAGAAAATAATGGAGTAACTCATTAACATATTTCACTAACCTATTGACTGGGTTAGTCATTAACATATTTAAAACTAAATTAATAATCTTGAGTAACGTTTAGAATAGGTAATTGTGATATAAATGAAAGGAGAAATTAATGGAGCTTTACAAAGTAACTCATTAACAAATTTGATTAATCTATTAAATACGTCAATTTAAAATAACAATTCAAAATTTTCCTATCCACACTTAAAAACATCAATTTAAAATATCAATTCAAAATTCATTATGTGCCTTCATACACAACAATACTATTATTTCAATAAATCAACACAAAAACAACACTTTCGGGAAAAACATAAACAAAAAAACATACCTATTAAGAATCCGCAAATCAGAATCCTAGTAGAAAAAATGAAAGAAACTTGAATTAAAATAGAAACACAAATTGATAAAACCTAATTATAAAAATTAGATTTTTAGAAGTAGCATTTACTTGTATAGATTATCAAAGTTCAATTTCCATAAATCGAACAAATTGATAAAACCTAATCACAAATCAAACAAAATGCTTATGTGAAGAAATAAATCATCATTCAAATGAAAAAACAAAAATATCAAAAAACTAATATGATTTTTTAACATCAAAAAACTTCCATAAATATTACTTTAATGCTTCTGTGAAGAACCAACTTATTATTCAAATGGAAAAAAAAAACACAATAGTACCAAACATAACAAAAGCACAAATATGGATTGAAAGTCAAACCAAATCAAACATAGATATTACCAAAGTTTAACAAAAACATGGTATCCTTCAACGCATGGTATCCTTCAATGTTAAGTTAAGCAAGCAAAACATCTGGTTCGAAAAAAATAAAAAAAGATCTATACGACACATTAATAATACGATGGACAGACCTTTGTTTTTGATGATCTTCGTTATTGTTCTGCACAATCAAATAAAGAAAATCTGATACATGGTACATACCTTTGATTTTTAATATAGAAAAACTTCAATAAACTTCCATTTGATGATACTGTGACGAACTAATTAAACTTTCAAATAAAAAACAAACTAATACTTACAAATAATGAAAACATAAATATGAAATCAAAATCAAAACAAATTGAAGACAAAGATTACTAAACATTAACAAGAACATCGTATGATTGAATATTAAGCTAAGCGGTCAAAACATCCTATTCAAATGAAAATGAAATAAAGAAGAACTTAAGAACAGATTCATGAAACCATAAACATACCTATGATTTTGGACGATTTTTGGTATTGTTCTGTAAAATCAATACAGATGAGATACGACAGATTGACAATAGCATAATGATTAAACTGAACGGCGTTCAAAATTAAAACAAAATAACGATAATCTTAAAAACAAATTAAGAAATCGTTGTGCATACCTTTGATTTTGTAGATAATTCTTAATGATCTGCAAGAATGGTTCTTGATGAGAGAAGAGAAAGTGATTAGAGTTGTAATTTAGGATATTATATGAGAATCTGTTTTATGAAAGTATATGTAATCAATGCAGATTAGTTTATATGGATAAACAATATAGAGCTGAAAAAAAGTCAACATTGTTATTTAGAGTGTGAAAAAAGTGAGAAAAACCAATGAGGTGAAACTATAAAGTGTCATGTATCACCTATTAGTTTCTTTTATATAATATATATACAGAATAAATTTTGTAGTGACTAATAAATTCAGAATAGAAAAATCAGTAACCACTTTAACACTCTACATACTAAGTTTCCCTTTGATATTTCTTTTCGACTTCAAATGTGCTATATATACAACTTTATATCATGGTATTTTAGATAACTTATTTGAGCCAGGGATCTCACTGAAAGAAGCATCTCTATTCCTATAGATTAGACGTAAAGATGTCTACATGTTACCCTCCTCAGACTCTACCTTAGTTTTGCTGTTGGTGGGATTTACTGAGTATGATGATGACATATTCCTTGGTTAAATTAGATTTAGCGTGGTTGCTAGTCGTAGTCAAAGCAGGAAATTGTTACACATTTGTTTAATATTTAGTTGTATTTGTAGATACTTGGTGAGAGTGTGGTATCATAGAACAATACAAAATAAGAATACGGTATCACAGATATGAAAAGGATACAAAATAGTACAAAAAAGGAATATGGTATCCTAGAACGGGTCACGATAAAATAAAGATATTTCAAATCTAGTATCATTTTAGCATTTTGTTTTGTATGTAAAATAGTAAATGTTATTTTGGACATTCTCTCTTTCTAAATGGGAGAAAAAAGGTAGGTTGTATTAGAGTCGAGCACACAAGCTTGTCTTTGTTTTCGTTTGAGCTTACCCGTTTAATATTAGAAAATATAACTATCAAGTTTGACTTGTTTCAAACTCTATATCTAAAGGTTGAGCTTGATTTGTATGAAATTTCTCAAGTTTAGGCAAACTAGGCTCGACTCAATTATTGTTTATTAAATATTTAATTATTTTATTTATACACGTCTATAATTAGAATTGCGTATATATACTTTTATTTGCACATATTACACAATATAATATAAGGGATATGGTAAAATGAGAACCACATTAAGTTGAGAAAATCCAGAAAACCAGGCCAAAATTTACATCGCTGTAAAAAAAAGTCCACAACTACTACTATTATTATTATTATTATTTATTTATTTAACTATATATTTTTATATCAATATAAATAATAGGGTGTTTAGGTTCACAAGCTTAGTCAAGTTCAATATACAAAGCTCGGGTTAAAACTCGTTAAATGAGCTTTAATTTAGGCTCGAACTCATTTAAGCTTAGGTTGATTTAAGCTTTTAGTGAGTCAATTTCAAATAGATCTCTCGTGATTCAGCTCGTTTACACCTTAGAGAAAAGTTTCCATGCTCTAATGGGTTAGTTCATGACAAAACGAGTTGGTAGTAGCCTGGTAAATAAGGGGTAAATAATAGTTAAATCATAATATAAACCATATAAAATAATAACACTGTCTGTTACAAAACTACCAACAAATATTTGATACAAATTGCTTACATAGAACCAGATATTCCAACTCCTGAAGTTGATGTAGAGCACAACGAATTGAATTGAGGTGTAGAAAACAAATTCTTAGAAATTATTCGGTATGCCGCTTCGGTAAGATGTATCCCGTCCCAACTGACATATGTATCGGGTTCATCACACACGGTGGCAGATGCTTCTCCACATTCCACTGTTGGGTCGACATTATACCTCCCTTCACCTCCACAACACGCCTTCAAAGCTCCATTCGTGAACCCTATAACATGTAACAAACATGAATTGATAACGGAGATGACAAGCGTGTTGGGTTGGCTGGTTGACAGTTTCAGGTTGGCACTTTGAATCGATAACTTGAACACGACCCATATGTTTGTTTGGGTAAAAGACTTCAACCCAAACCCGGATACACTTAGAATCGTGTAACCCCAAAAAAGATGTGATTCACCTATTAAGGAATACGTAGGTATAAAAGTTGTTATTAATTCACGTTTATTTACCATATTTATATGGAAAACTGTAGATTTCCATGGCAGCATTGTAGTAATCGGCATAGAAGATGTTGACATCAGGATAAAGATCTCGGACTTGCTTTAATTTTGTTTGTAGCAGTTTGTTGTGGTATTCAGCAAACTGGTTTAACCGAACGAGGCAACCGGTTTTAGGATCATACTCTTCATTCTCTGAACCGCAAACTGTCAAATATGATGCAGAGCATCCAACTGGAAAGTTTCCAGGAACAACTAGCGTCTTGGCACCCATTTCAATCAGATCCTGTAGTAAAAGTTAAGTCTTATAGCAATGAAAATTGTGTCATCATATTTATTTGTTTAAAAATCCGATCTTGTATGATTTGGGTAGGTTCTTACATTGATTGTTGAGATGATGGTATCAATAACAAGCGGAACAAATACTTCAACCTCTTCGATTGGTTGTCCCCAAAGAATTGGATAGTTGTAATCATTTCCTCCAATCTCTCCCACGAGGATTAAAGATCGTCCAATAAAATCTCTACAATCTGCCAAAGAATTATGATCAGTTAGCATAAATCCAGAACCCACTAATTCGGGTTAGAATCAGAGTATTGATGTTGGTTACTTGAATTGTTGCCACAAATAGAAGGCAGTGATCGTTTAAACCATGCTAATTGAACTCCTAAAGATGCATTTGTCATGGGATTTACAATCCCTCTTGGTTCAAGAACCGATGGATCCAACGCTGTTGCACCCGCGACTGCAAAATTCACTCCTTGTTTGAATGTCACCATGTTGTTGTTCCCATTGTCTTGCAGAAAGGGTGGTATCAATGGCAACCCAAGCATCTCAGCTGCATAAAGAGATGTAACTTGTGATGATCATATGCCAAGATTCAGTGATGTTTATAATAAAACAGATGACAAATTTGAACACAAAAAAAAAATTGGGGCAATGCGGTTTGTTGCAACTAACCAAACAGAATAACGACATTGAACATTATCAGATATCATCACAAAAGGTTACCAAGGAAATCAATGATGAGGCGGCCATTGGAACAACGACCAGTGGACTGATCGAAGAAGTCTTGGCCGTAAGGCGGTAAAAACACCGGAAACATTCGGTTGGAGATGGAGGCCAGCAGTTTAAGGTTGCCGGTGTCAGCAAGTGAGTCACCGAAGCTGATGACGGATGTATAGCATCCATTAGCATACAAACAACTACCCAATAACCACACTAAAATTACGGAGATTGAACAAGCAGAAGAAGAAGCAGCCATTGGGAGAGAGAAGAAGAAAAATGCTCTGTTTGTGTACGATGATGATTAATTGCTTTGTTATAGTGTTGTTCTACCTACCACTACCTATTTGCAATAGCAATCATGATTTTACCAACCATTTCCACTTATGATGGTCATTGGTCCCTCCGTCAAACTGATAGGGATGCCAGATAAAATAATACAACAAACCTTCCCAAAACTAACTAAAATACAAATTAAAAAAATAAATAAATAAATAAAATCCAACGCCTTTGACGACAGGTTTGGAGGTCCATTGATAACGGTAAAATCTTTAAAAACACCCAGGTTTGGAATTCGGAAACACTGCGGATCTTCTTTAGGGCGGGGATTTTCGAAAAAAATATTTTTATATTATAAAATATTGGATTTTTAAGAGCCAATTTGGATTTTAAGAAAAAATGAAATTTAAAAAAAAGTTTAATAAAAAAAAATCCTCTAAAAAGTATCACATCAACCTCAGACTTGTGACCGGCAATATGTACAGGGTTTTAAAAAAAGTTGATCCTGAGTATAGAGCTTAACTGAAATGAGTCGAGCTCACTCACGAGATCTCGTAAATTAAACAATGGATACAAGGCTTTTGTTTTGTGTAGAATCTAAACCTAGTCACTAGACAAATTTCTTGATGTTCCTCATATAAGACTGATTCTATGATTTTGAGAACCTTGTTAAATTTCTAAAAATTAATATACTAAGTTTGGGTCAATCATGAGTGGTACATTCTTAAGCTAACCAAACCTACATTCAAACTTAATCACATCATGATCATTATTAATCCGACTAATGGCAACTTTATAGTATGAAATCAACAGGTTTGCTACAACAAACTAAACAGAATAACTATATAAATACCACAAAGAGATATACAGAACTTACCAAGGAAATCGATGATGAGGCGGCCATTCGAACAACGGCCAGTAGATTGATTCAAGAAGTTGTCACCGTAAGGCGGTAAAAAAAGTGGAAACACTCGGTTTGATACGGATACGAGCTGTTTAAGGTTACCAGTGTCAGCAAGCGAGTCGCCAAAGCTGATGATGGACGTATAGCATCCGTTAGCATACAAAAAACAGCTCATTAACCTCAACAAAATCACTCCAAAAGTTAAGGAGATTGAAGAAGAAGAAGCCATTGAAAGAGAGAGCTAATGAGATCACAAAGTGGTCTGTTTGTTTACGATGATATGATTGGTCTGTTATAGTGATCTTACCAACTACCCCATTGACGATGGTGATTGATCCGTCAAACATAGGGATCTGTGAGATAAGATAACAAGTATGGGCGTGTAAGACAGAGAAACCCTTTTTTACGATCTGTGATCTTTACAGGCTTGTCATGTGGGGAATCTATCTTTAGATCTTTGGATAACATAAAAATAAATAAATAAATAAATAAAAGTGCTGTGACTTTGGAAATGTTTGCTTGGGTTGGACTGTCTGACAAACGGTTGGTCGTCTTTCACCAAATCTTTCTAAATTAGTCGGTTTATGAAGTTCTTGTGTTGACAGTTGACACATAAAACATGACTCACAAAACTTGTTAGTATAAAGACTAATGACTCACATAACCTATTTTATATCTTTGTGACATTCTTTTAAACCGCAAATGGGCAGATGTTACCCCTAAACTATTTACACTAGTAAATCCAAAGTCCAAACTACTCATTTTTATTTTGTGATCAATGTGACCAGACTAAAGCTCTAACAATCTTAGTGATAACCGCTAAACTCGCTGACATATAATCGAGTTTTACATAACTGACATTTTCGATTAGCAAGTGTTCGTCATGACCTAGCGATCTAATGGTATGGTGTTTCTTTTTCATAAAATGTTGTAAGATCAGGTCTTTACAAATGTAAGGTTATGTTATATTTAGGTGTAATGAGTGTTAGTGGGATAGAAAGAATCATTCTATCCAGAAGTACTTGGGTTGGCTGGCTGTTTGACCTAGGCTCTTACTAGACCTTAGGCCCAACAAGAGTGGCCACTTTCATAAACAGGCAACAAAGAGGAATCCGTCGTGGACATACATCCAACCTCAATCATGCCATGATGGTTAAGGATGGTTAGGGAATTAGGGTGTACACAAATTGAACCAATTCCAAGTTTGCAAAAGCTTGAATTCGGATTATTTAACTTAAGAGAGCTCACGTTCGGTTGGTTTCGAGCTCAATTCTAAAGCTTGAGCTCAGCTCAATTATTATTTATTATTAGTTATTTAAATATACAGTTTATATGCACTTATGCTTTTATATATTTGTAATTACAACTTTTTATTTATAATGATAGGCTAGCAAGCCTAATCGAGTTCAATAAATGAAGTTTGAACTTAATCTTGCTTATTAAAATAAGTTTGAATATGCGCATGAGCTCAAGGTCAAGCTCGTTTAAACTTGAGCTTGATTTCAGGCTTTAACAAACCGATCACAAGTTTCTCACAAGCGGTTCAGCTCGTGTTACGGTGGTGTGATGCACGTGAGTTAGGCATCAATAACACTACGTGACTTTTAATACGTCAACCTCATAGTGAGAGAGAGAGAGACTAAGAAGAGTTCCATTTTTGAAGTATATAACTTTAAGATATCATTTTATTTTTTTAACATCTCTTAAATTATTAAAAGAAGTTATAATTGTAACTTTAAACCATATTATAATCATAATCAAGTAAAAAAGATTTTTATGTATCAAAAGTATGAATCGAAATTACAAATTTAGTTAGAAGTTCTGACATGTCTTTTTAATCAAAAGTATGAATCGAAATTACAAATTTGGTTAGATTGAAGGCCTTACATGTCTTTTTAGAAATGTGTGAGAGTGGGGTATATATCCAATATCCAAAATATGTAAAAGAAAACTTCATTAATGATTGTATCCATTTGCACCATGTTCCATTTGTGATACTCAACTCTCAAGGAAAGTTGCAAAAACGTAAAAGTGGTTTTACTCTTAACCAGTAAAAGAGATAAAGAAGGCTTAATTGTATTGAGATATATTGCTTTGTGATAATCAACATTGGAAGAGAAGAACATAATTTATACCCTATTACAAAATGAAGAAAAAGGAAACATAATAAAACTTTTGGCTGGACATATGGCTAGCAATGAGCTGGCGGATCCTCTAATTTGGGAGATGATGTTGCTCAATCTTGACTGATCCCTTCATTTCTTCTTTCTAACACTCCCCCTCAAGTTGAATAGTGGGATCCCCAAAATTCAACTTGACCAAGCAATTGTTTAAGATTCTGCTTCTGACAGTTTTGGTTAAAATATCTGCCAGTTGGTCTTCAGATCGGACAGATGTAAGCTCAATGATATTACTTTCAAGTTTCTCTTTGATGAAATGTCTGTCCACCTCTATGTGTTTTGTTCGATCATGTTGCACGGGATTTTCTGAGATTTGAATTGCTGCTTCATTGTCACACATGATCTTGCTTGTCTTTTTTGGACGGAACCCAATTTCAGTTAGAAGTTTTCGTATCCATAGGGCCTCTGCCAACCCTCTTGATATCCCTCTAAATTCGGCTTCAGCACTTGAGAGAGCGACCACCTTTTGTTTTCCACTTCTCCAAGTGACAAGATTCCCACCAACCAGAGTGAAGTAACCTGACGTTGATCTCCGATTTCCTTTATCTCCTACCCAATCTGCATCAGTAAACACTTGAGTGTTTAAATGGCCATTTGATTTGAAGAGTACTCCATGACCAACAGTTCCTTTGAGATATCTTATAATCCTCAAGGCTGCCTGCACATGAGTAACTTGTGGTTGGTGCATAAATTGGCTTATTACTCCTACTGCATATGCTATATCTGGACGAGTGTGTGAAAGATATATTAGATTCCCCACTATTCGCTAGTATCTATTCCTGTCAGCCAACTCCACTCCTTCCTCCATGTAAAGTTTTTGGTTTGTCATCATGGGAGTTTCGGCTGGTTTGCAATCAATCATTCCAGTTTCCGCCAATAAATCTAGAATATATTTCTTCTGACAAATGAAGATCCATTGTCTTGACATTAACACTTCAATTCCAAGGAAGTATTTAAGTCTTCCTAGATCTTTCATTTTGAATTCTGTAAATAAGCCTTCTTTCAATTTTGCCATTTCTTCTTTGTCATTTCCTGTAATAATCATATCATCAACATAGATTATTAAACAAGTTACCAGCTCTCCTCTTCGTTTAAGAAACAAGGTATGATCCGAGTTACTTTGTCTAAACCCGTATTTTTTCATTGCTATGGTAAATCTCCCGAACCACGCTCGGAGAGATTGTTTTAACCCATACAATGACTTGTTCAGGCGACAGACTTCACCATTTTTAAAGTTATGTGAGAATCCGGATGGTGCTTCCATATAAAATTCTTCTTTTAGTTCTCCACGTAGGAAAGCATTTTTAACGTCAAACTGGTGAAGTGGCCACCCTCATTTGCAGCTATGGAGAAGAGAACTCTGATTGTGTCAAGTTTTGCAACTGGAGAGACTGTTTTAGAATAATTGATACCATATGTCTGAGTGTAGCCTTTAGCAACTAGTCGAGCCTTATACCTCTCTATCATACCATCCAGCTTATATTTCACTGTATAGACCCATCGACATCCAACTTGTCTCTTTCCTTGTGGCAGAGTACACTTTTCCCACGTTCCATTCTTTACCAAGGCTTCCATTTCGATCTCCATAGCATTCTTCCAGTTCTTTGATTTCAGGGCTTGTTCAACATTGGAAGGGATATCTTCAGAACATATAGTTGCAGCAAATGCTTTTGCTTCCTGAGATAAGTTTCCTCTAGCTATGTTGGCCATGGGATATTTTGAACTTCTGGACTCCTTTTTCAGGGGAATATCTTTTTGGCGGTACTCCCCTGTTTGATCTTGGTGGTAACACATATCTTTCAGAAACTTCTTCTAATGAGGGCTCTTCCCTTTCCTGTAACACTTCAGCATTTTGTCCTGTTTCTTCTTGACCAGACGCATTAAGATCATCAGTAGATTCAATGTTTGCAACAGATTCAGAAGAATCACTTACCTCGGGTATCGGGTCGGGAGGAGTCACTTTGGTGGCACTCACATTTGGACTAGACTGTATAGGGCTTTCACGTGATTTGTTATTGGTACTGTGATTGTTACAGTTTCCTTCTGGTGTTATGACATATTTCAACCAACTCAGTGGGTCAAACTCTTCCTCCCCCTGACCACTGTGTTCGGAGGAGTAATAGTATTTGGTTTCGAGAAAGTTACAATTTATGGTGGTGTACATGTGATGTGTCTTAGGATTATAACATCTATACCCTTTTTGGTTAACTCCATAACCAACAAAGACACATTTTTCAGCACATGCATCAGGTTTACTTCGATGAGATTTTGGTATGTGGACAAAAGTTGTGCAACCAAAGACTTTGGGTTCAAGTGTAAGGACATGAGGGAGTTTAGTAAATTCTTCCAAGGTTTTTAAGGGGGTTTTGAGGTTGAGGATTTTGGTGGGAAGGCGATTGATAAGGTAGGTAGCTGTAGCTAGGGCTTCTGGCCAAAAGTCTTTGGGAACCCGTGATTCAATTAGAAGAGCTCTCGTCATTTCTACAGAATACGGTTCTTCTGCTCAGCCACACCATTTTGTTCTGGAGTGTGAGGGCAGGTTGTTTGGTGAACTATCCCTTTTGACTGAAAGAATTGTCTCATTTGTGTGTTAACAAACTCCCCCCCATTATCAGATCGGAAAATTTGGATGTTTTTTCGAAATTGAGTTTGAACCATAGCGTAAAAATGGTGAACCTATCAATGACTTCAGATTTATTTTTTAAGAAATAAATCCAAGTCACCCGAGTACAATCATCCACAAATATTACGAAAAAACGATAGTTTTGGCCCCCAATAGTGGGAGCGGGACCCCAAACATCTGAATGAATCAACGAAAAAGGCATATCAACTCTTGTGTTATTTGGTTTAAAGGTTTGTCTGTGGCTTTTGACCAATACACATGTTTCACAAGGGGACGTATTATTAGAAGGGAAAAATTTAGGAAACAAAATATGTAAATAACCCGTGGATGGATGCCCCAATCTTCTATGCCATAACCATGCTTCTCGTTCTACTGTTCCTTGAGCAAGCATCACAGTACCGCTTTGAGTCACCTCATCCACATAATACAATCCTTGTCTTTCAGTGCCACGCCCAATGATCCGTCCCGTCCTAATATCCTGTAAAATACAAAAGGTAGGTTGCATGAGAACCGAGCAATTAAGTTCTTTCGTAACATGGCTTATTGAAAGAAGTTTATGTGACAGTGAAGGCACATATAAACAATTAGAGAGTCTAAGTGTTGACGAGATCTCAATTGTTCCCCCTGTTTTTACATCCATCTTCCACCATTTGCCGTTCTAATATTTGATTTTCTTGGTTTTGTTGAGGAGATAAGGTCGGCCAAATCGTAAGTCATGGTATCAGTTGCCCCACTATCAAATATCCATGACTCATCCTCTTTGTCACCATATTTTTGAGCCACGTTTATAAACCCATCATAATTTGGTCGATTGTTGCACCTTTTAAAACTTTCAACTATAAAACCTATTAGTTCATTATTCTTTATTTGAGGGACTGAACTGCAACTATTTTTTAGCTAAACTGGGGTTTTCGAGAGTTTGTCTCTCTCAACCCCAATCCTGTGCAACAGAAGTCATCTTCTTCCTTGTTCACAGCCGCTGCCATTCCTCCAAAACCACTGTTGCTCTTGCTTCCATCTCCGGTGTCCTCTCGGTTACTGGTGGATTTCCCTTTCTCCTGAACCGTGGTTTTTGTGCCTTTCTTGTGACCATCGGACCACCATTCGGGATAGCCGACAAGCCGAAAGCACTGTTATTTGGTGTGTCTTGTCATACCGCAGTGGTCACACTTTAGATGTGTTTTATCGGGTTTGGTAGGTTGAGACCAGCGAGACCCTTTTGTTACAAAACCGGATCCGGTAAGATTTCCCGGGTCTATAACAGCGAGCTCGGCCGCCACTCCTGATGTTTCTCCTTTTGTACCGAGGATCTTTTGATGGGCTTCCTCTTTCCTAACGGCTGCATACGCCGCTTCTGCGGTTGGTAGAGATTATGATCGGAGTATTTCCCGTTTTATAGGTTCATACTTCTGATCCAATGTATTCAAAAACTGGAATAACCTCTGCTCAGATCTAAGTTTTGTGTAGATCTTAATGTCCTCTGGGCATTTCATCCGGTTTGGATCGATCCTTTCTATTTCTCCCCAAATTCCTTGGAGAGCAATCCAAAGATTTTCAAGAGAGGTATCATTTTGCTTAATTTCATTTGCTCTAACATGAAGATTGAATGTTTGAAGTTTGTCTTTCCCGCTGCTGTAAGTGATCACTAGAGCGTCCCACAATGTTTTCGCGTTAGGGAACTCGGTGAGATTGCTGGCAAGGGTTGGTTCAATGTTCTGAATAAGCCATGAGAAGACGATTAGATTGTCCTGTTCCCACTGCTCATACATTTCATGGCTTGGATCTGGAGGGTCAGAGGTTAAGTGTTTCAATAGATTCTTTGATTTTCCGCCTATGGCGACTCGAATCATTCGAGTCCATAAAGCGAAATTTTGACTGTTAAGTTTGAGATTGATTTGTAGGTTGTCGGATAACTTTGGATTTTGGGGTTGGATGTTGAGGCCATTCTTGAATAAGTTGGCTAGTTGGATTGATAAATCGGAACCCGAGTTACTGTCTCCGGACATGGCAGCTGGGTTTCGTCGGACAAGAAATTGGAAGGTTTTGGTAAGTGATGAGCACGCCGGTCCTAGAACCGAAAGACATGCTCTGATACCATCTTAACCAGTAAAAGAGATAAAGAAGGCTTAATTGTATTGAGATATATTGCTTTGTGATAATCTACATTGGAAGAGAAGAACATAATTTATACACGGTTACAAAATGAAATAAAAGGAAACATAATAAAACTTTTGGCTGGACATATGGCTAGCAATGAGCTGGCGGATCCTCTAAGTTGGGAGATGATGTTGCTCAATCTTGACTGATCCCTTCATTTCTTCTTTCTAACATTTACCTCTCGCCACTCTCATAAAAACTAGTAGAAATGTTTGGTTAGTAAATTTCAGACGACATGCGTATTTGATTGGAAGTTAGGATAACTTAAAAACCGCAAATGCATCGAAACACATATTTTCTACCTTCTATGTCATTTTTCGATCCAAATCACAACTAAAATGCACAAACCAACAATTTTCGACGGCATGCCTCTTCTCATTTAGAAAACACGCTTGTATGCACATGTACAGAAACAACGAAACATATACATGATCGTTATGCATATCTGCTGCAATATATCAGCACAATCATATACATGATATGCATATGTGCATAAAACAAGGGATTTCCTCATGTGATCTAAACAAAATATAGAGGCGTCATGTATCAGCAATAGGTGACGGTCGAATCAAGTCTCCAGAAATAAAAGAGGGGCCGGGATAGAGTTGATTTCTTCTTCTTGGGAAATATGATTGCACATATGGGGATATCACAATATTATAGGGAAAAACAGAAAACATCTATGACCAGAAGTACTTCGTATAATTTGCTTGTTTTGATGTAGATAACATATTTTAAAAACTATTAAAAACTAAGGGATTTACTTTTTACATTTTAATACATGTTTATTACCTTTTTAGTTAAAAAAGCAGTACATATTATAAGTCAACATTCAACGGTGACAAGAAAAGTAGTCTTGAGCCGTGGTTGGGAGACTTGGGTTGCGGCTGGGAGACAACGAGTTGCAGCTAGAGAGTAAGCAAGATGCAGCTGCGGTGTAAGAGCCGTAATTGGGGAAGCAAAGGAAGAGTGAGCAGGAATTGGGGAAGCAAAGCAAGAATGAGCCACGGCTGGTGGTGCTTGGGTCGAGCCTGGTGATGGTGAGTTGAGGCTCATCAACGTGCATCGCAGTTGGCGATAGATGACAAGTTGAAGTTGGGATGCAGTTGGAGTAGAGCCGACACTAGGATGCGGCTGGAGATTATTAAGCCTAAGCTTGTGCATCAAATTTGTTTAATGACTAAGTTTTCAAGTCTAATTCCATGTTAGATTAGGATAGAGTTAATTGATTGTTTCTCTCTTAATGTTTAAGTGTTTGAGTCGGTTTCGACTTACTTGTTTAGCCATACTTCGCCATGCAGGTGTCTAGGTTTTGTGTATCCTTATAATCAGGGGCGGACCCACATATAGTGAGACCCCAATCTTTTTTAAAAAAAATATTTAGTTCGACTCATGAATCGCTTTTATAGTGGTAAATACCTTTGTTTGCCAACAAAGGGGTCACAAGTTCAAGTCTAATGCACTGTTGTTTGGTTATGTATTTATTTTATTTTTAAAGGTTCTAGGCTCAATAAATCACCCATTGTTATTTAAAATTTGTGATGTGCTCTTTTTCCGATTCGAATAACATCATATTTTTCATGTGTGTTTTCTAACAAGTAATGGTTATATATTTTTTTGTTATGATATTGTATTATATTATGTTCCTCTCCCTTACCCGACCCGAACGACGACCGACCCAAAAATTCTAACGTTTATTGGTGAAAAATTTAAACACCGAAAAAAGGACCCCATTTGAAAAAAGTCTTGGGGTCCGTCACTAATTGTAATTGTTTCTTTGAGTAACTCATTAATAAAAAGAGTCACAAAAGTTATGCAACGAGTTAACTTCGGGGTTGGGTTTGGGGTTGGGTCCCGGTGTCTCCGATTTAACAGTAAACATCATAAACGATAGTTCTCATTATCATAATTTAAAGAGAAATATATCTCACATGTAGGATAGTGGGTAGAAGAACATACCCAACAGAGGATCATAGCAAGGGAACGAGGCGACTGGAGGGAGGGTTTGGTATGGTAGTGAGACCAATAGGGAAACATAATAAATAGGAATTCTGTGAAAGATCCATTGACACACGAAGGTAGAAGTCAGGTGTGTATAAAATAGCATAGCTACTGAATTCGCAAAGACTCCTTCCTCTTTTAGGTTAAGTGAGGAACTCACCTGAGGGAAAGGAACGATGACCTTCAACTCCAAGATATATCATATAATATACATGTTGCCCTGAAGAAGGATTGGAGTTATTTTTCTTCGGTCCATAAACGCGAGAATTGCGAGACGGCAGACATCGGCCGATGAGGCTAGTAGGGACCTAGTCCTGTAGCCGGGCAATGATAATTCCTAACTGAGAAGTCACCACGAGCATAACAATCTTATTGGAACTTGAAAGAGAAGTCAATTTGTGAATGCCTAACTGAACGTTCAAGATTGGATTTAGCAGCTGAGGCGACCGGAAGGGAGGCAAGCGATTTGAGGCGTCCATAATTTCATAGAGATAAACGGTTCAGCTTTGTTCTAAGCCTTTAGAGGATTAGAGGAATCATCGATGAAAGTGTTACTTACTTACTTACGAAGATCGACTAGATAACCTTAAACTGACAGAGTAGTGGGTGCTACTGTCTTATCTTATCCCTTCTTCTTTCACCTCGCTGGTCATTCAGCTTAGTCAAGTTTATATGCTTTCCAACGTGGGAATAAAGGGAGTTGGTAGCATTCCCCTAGCTTTCCATTTCCACTAAGTTTTGGATAAACTAGAAGACTAACTCCTTCCCCTCCTAGGGCTTCAGCAAGGTGTCTATTCTGAGGCTTAGGAGAATGAAGCAGCCCCAGCTGTGAGTGAACTCCTCTCTACTTCCAGGCAATAAGACTAAACCTAAAGTATCTTCTCTTCTCCGGTTCTAGCTTACGTTTGAGTTTCCTCTGACTACAAGGTAATTTCTCAGCTGAAGCAGAAGTGGACGAACAACATCTCCTTTCCTTGCATTAGCGCCCGCTTTTCCACATCCACTTCAGGGAGAGAGCAAGTATAAATCATAGCTTTACGCTTTTGAGACTTTCTTCCTAGTACAGAAGCCTTTACTTGAACTTGAGAGGTTGTCTGTAACTGATGCTACACCTTGGGGATACAATCCCTTCTTCTTAGCACGGATGTCCCTCTTCAATCTCCTGCTCCTGCCATTGAAATAGCTAGGGGCTAGTAAGTCCTGCCAATATCAGGGAAAGAATAGCTCCCGGAGGGCTTCCTTCTTTATTTAAACGACTAATAGGCTTGGGTGGCTAGGGCACATGCTATCGAGGTTACACGCCTAGTCCCGAATCCACATCTAGCAGATGCAATTCCTGGATGTAGTTGGATGTGATTATCGGTGAAAGCATAGAAGAATCTCTTGTCAATAGTCACAGGGAATTACACTATAGCTTTAGGACCTAACCTGTAATAGGTGGTGTAAATGTCCTTATTTCTTATAAGATGAAGATGATTCACTCACCAAGAAGACCGTCTACTCGAGCAGTAAGAGTTGATTCAATTGTCAAAAGAAGACCATCTGTGACAACAAGACCATCAGCAGCAGATGACTGAACAACGGATGCGATGAGGAGATCAGCCCTAATTGAAGACCCGATACTCTCAACCAAGAACTTCTATATATAACACCAACTGTGGAACAAAAGCATGTGTTACACACGTCGTCAGCTAGCGGACGCAAGCAGAGTAGGACCTTCTCCGATAGTCTCTTTCATAATAATATTGAAAGCTTCCCCGCCCGATGCTTTGTTAATGTCAAAGTTGATATCAAGATGAAAGGGGAAGAAAATAAGAAAGATTCAAGATAAAGACTAGAAGAAGGGGTTTTCTTAGAAGAATTTCCACTTGGACTGGTAGTGAGAACCCGATCTCTAGAAGCTAATTGGCAAGGTTCGACTTGACCGGAGCGGATCGCAACTCAAGCACACTAGAGTTCACTCACCCATGTGCCCAATACTTGATGTGATGACTCTAGCCCCATGTCGGCTTCATTGACGAGTCATGATGTTGCGGTATAGGATCAAAATCGACTTTCATTTCACTTAATCATCAAAGCAAGGAGTGGCTTCTAGATAGACAAGTAGTTCCGAGACTAAGAGATTGGGCTATCAGGCCGGTATCAGTTGAAGTCAACAAAGAAGGAAAGCCTCCCCCAATCCAACATTTTCAGGTGAAAAGAAGATAAATGACTGAAAGTAACGGGATTTTGAAAGTGCCGCATCTAGCTCAGCAGCTTCTTCAAAAGAGATGACGGATACAGAGCGGTTACCACTTGTAGGCTCATTCACGAACTAGGCCATGAGTTTGCTTTAACGAGTGCACGAGCAGAAGCGAATATAGATTTGTCCCCGGATCTAAGGTATTAGCGAGATTAGCTACACGCCACTTAACCTAAAGAAAGGGTACCAGTACCGAACGGGTACCGTGCTCATCCCTATAACCACAATGAAGGTGCCGGCCATGGTCTCCAGCCGTCCACCTCATTTTACGATGACAACACCGGTACGATAGAGTAACAATGGTCACGATGGTGGTGTTATTGTCAAGGGAATTTTCTAAGTTGGGATTATTATCGGCCAAGTTGAGATTATTAAAATTTTAATTCCCCAAAATAATATAAATGAAGCAACTAAAGAAGATGAACAAAACACATAAGTTTATTGGACATCAAAACCTGCTAGAGAATCTTAGTCTTATGAATCAATTGAAATTATAATATGAAAACTGAAAGCCTGCTAGCTGAATACCACAATTATATAAGGCAATTGCTTACATAATGAAAGATAAATGCTCTAGAAGAATGCTCTAATATGTTCTCTTAAGCTAGACATTTGCAACAACATATAGCTTGAATCAAAGGATAGAGAAGCGAGTGGATGATAACCATTTTGTTAAGATGTCACCATTCTAAACAGGGTAGGTAACGAACTCTGAGAGTCTGCAATAGAACCATGTGTCAAACAAAATGTACATCAATCTCTAGGTGTTTAGTGTATTGATATAACACTAGAAAGAGTTCTATGTAGGTGGCGTAAATATTGTCGCACAATAAAGCAGGTGGAGCGGAAAAAGATAAGCACAACTCATGAAGTACATACACAATCCATAGGAGCTCGGTCAAGACATGATACTTAGATTTGGTACCAAATCTAGCAACGATATGTTGTTTCTTCAAACTCCTTTGTGCCTAAGGAACAATCAATAGCAAGTAGGGAGCAGTGATCATCATCGTCATCGGGGCAACATCAACATAGGTATGAAGAGAAAACTAGAAGACTGCCTTGTGGCCAAGAGCTTCCATAAGACCCGACTATTCTTATGTTTGACTATCTAGCAGTCTTCTGGATTTTCTTATCATGAGTATGCTAATGCTTACTGGGCATGTTGCCTTCAGCTCCACTAATGACCATTGTTTGTACTTTGGGCCAAAATCATTAGTTGGGATTTAAAAAAATAACATACTATTAACAGATCTAGTACAATGACTTAGTATAGTGCCTAAGCCTGCCAAGCTCCGCTGGATTATGTCCGAATCAAGACTTCTAGTTATCTAAAAAATTGGATTCCCCCACGACCTCATCGTCCGTTGCCAATTTTTTATTACAAAGAGTTTTTAGTCGATACGGGTGACTCGACCGATGAGGAGGTCGAGCAAGAGCCGGTTACGAGTGCGTATGAACTCCCGACGCGGTATATGAGTGCATTTAGATCAACCCTATAATAAACTAACGCTTTAATAAAAGAGAAATATCGTTTGGTGTGTCAAATAATTTGTAATGCCTTTCAAAAAAATTAATTTATGGCCAATGATCTCTAGATCAAGTGGTGGAAGAGTGAGGCATTGGTGGACAATGATAGGAGACCTAGGGAAACCTGGGTTGGATTCTTGAGCCAAACGAGTTTTACCGGTAATTTCATCGTCGTGCTTACGGACGAGTGGGTTACCGGGTTTTTCCCGGATTTGGTGGTGGACCCGGGTTGCTCTCGGAGTACCCGTTTAGTCCAGTAGATGCCCCGAAAATGCTCGAGATTGATTCTGTTGGCTGTTATAAAAAATTAATTTATAATTAAGTCTGTAAAACATATATTAACAACGAAAAATCCATCATTTGCTTTCAATATCCTGACAAGTTTCTGCTGGCGAATGGCCATTGACCACATATAAAATGCACATTCAATGATTCTTAGACAACTCATAAGAGACCTTTAAATACGCAATCATCATGTATAATATTTAATAGTTCTTGTTGTTAGTATCAAGGAAAGATTTTTCTTTTTCTTTTTCTTTTTTGAACGGCGATCAAGGAGAGATTTATATACAAATCAAACTTCTGTCACACACTTGATCGAATAAGTTTTTTGTTATTAATATGATTTGTTAGTAACAATGTATGTATTTATACAAATAACAATGAGAAGACAGATTATATGTATTTATACAAATATCATAACAACTTTATTTTAACGATAATTTGTTATTTAAAAAAAATATTAAGGTGAAGTTAAAACGATTATGCGGTTGGATTGCTTTGATTCACAATACACATATAATCTAAAGTCGGGTTACTCTGAGTTTTAATACACATAAAACCTATAACCAAATCAAAGAAATCTAAATGAAAATAAATTTCTTAATTATATAGTCTATAATGTAGTTATTTAAAAGACACTATGTCTTGCTTGTTCATTAATCAAACGGATATTACACAAACAACATAAACGATTTGAACAACTTGTTAGACTATTTTCTTATTAACCAAGGAAGAGTCACAATGTATAAAAAAATAACCCCAACATCTCTATTTAGATAGGAAAACAACTTACTTAGCGTTCGTTTCACATAATGGAATAAACTACCGTTATCATAAAATATTGTACATCACATTATTTTAAACGGCTAAAACATTTTTGAAATAACAAAGAGAAATATTTTGATTACTTAAATTATTAGTGCAAACAACACAAAATATTACATCTTTAGACTAGACAAGAATGAATAACAGAAGGTATACATAATAACTTTTCTAGCCATCATAACTCAATTTTTGAAGCTCACGATGTTCCATACATCACCAACAACAATAATAATCTTTAAATTTACATGTAACGTCTCAAAGCCTAACGTCTAAAGTCATGGTCTTGTTACCCTACTCTAGTATATTTCGAGTCAATGGTGGAGATATAAGGTAATAAGTATCCCATAAGTTTGACCACTTCCCATAAGTTTGAACCACTGTTTTCAAAATCAGATCAATCAAACCGACCACTCTTGCAGTTCATAAATCTGATTGGTCTAATGAATCAGATTAAGTAATAATACATTTCAAATATTATAAAAAGAAAGACAGAGTAAACTGTAATTTACGTTCCTAACTAAAAGAGACAGTGTGATGCTAAGTCCTCATTTTCAAAATTTTTCTTTTGAGTTCTCTATCTTGTAGAAGCGCTACAAATTGAGTCTATTTCACTAACTTAATTAACCAAACTAACAGAATGCCCATTTATCCTTTTCTTTGAGTCTCTATGGTTTAAACCCTTGTTATCCAGTTGAATCCCTAGTCAAATTTTAATTGTATATAAATAAGGTATTTTGTAAATATAGTTTTATAAAGTATATTAATTGTGGTTAAATTGCGTATCTTGCGAATATTAACGTAAGATGAATATAAACACATCCCATAATATATCAAAACGCAATATATTAGTTATATCACATACCAAAATGCAAAAAAATAGTATAATATGAAATGTAAATATTAGTTATATTACATACTAAAATGCATAAGATTAGTATAATCTATTTAGTAACATTATTGTCTTTTATATATCACAAATTACATAATATTCACAAAAATTTTATAACTTATGAATTGTGATTATTTTACCTTTATACGTTAAATAAAAATTATAATTTACATAACGAACTATAAAAATTCCATAATCACATCATCTAATATTTTTATCGAAACACATAACATTAATATATAATAACTGTCTCGTTTTCTTTTTAACCATGTATGGTTTGTGCTATGTACACGTGATTGTACCACTTTTACTTTCTTTTGTTACAAATTGCCATTTATTTTGAATCTATTCAGATACGTGTTAATTGGGTGGTACTTAAGAGTATAAAATATTAAAATAATAGATAACAAAAAGATGGACTATTGATGTATAGAAATACATATTTCCGGTGGTTTTATATGTTAGCATCAATATATCAAATAAATTATAGAAATGAGAGTCAAGATCGAGTTTTTATACACGAAGCAAAAACAGTTTTTATTATTTTAATTTTAAATGCCATTAACATTTTTCCCTTTTAAAATCATACTTTAACCTTCAACTTTGTCTACAACTCGCCATAAAATTAGTATAATCTATTCGTACAATTTTATTATTTGATTTTGGTATGCTATGATAGATGTTTATATTAATTTTACTTTAATATTCGCAAAATACGCAAGTTAACTACAATTAATACTCGACTAGGGACACAAGAGGATAACATGTCTAAACCATAGCGACTCAAAGAAAAGGATAAATGGACATTTCTGTTAGTTTAGTTAACTGAGTTAGTGACATGGACTCAAGTTGTAACGCTTCTATAAAACATATGAATCATCATTTAAAAATAGGAACTCCATATGACTATTGCCACTTTAGTTAGGACGTAAATTACAATTTACATATATTCCATAACAAAATAAATTATAATTTGATTATAACTTTACGTAGACATATTGAAAAGAGGTATTAGTTTATTTCTATGCTATCATTTCAAATTGTAAACAGTAAAAAATTTTGATTTATCGATTTTGTTATTATTTTATTACATATATATATTATTTTGTTGTTTTTTAATTAAACATATACTATTTTATTATACATATATTATTTTGTTATTATTTTATTATTTATATATTATTTTGTTATTGTTTTATTATTTTAGTGTTAAAATGCACGTGTTTCGACACGTAAATAACATGAATATTTTTATTGGCATTTTCAATGTGAATTTTTTTTGTTGGTACCGATATACGATTACGATTTATTTAAATTAAGGCGTATTTTTGCATCGTGCGTTTCGATGTTTAAAGTCGAATCATAGCTACAACGAATAGAACACATGTAGATATTATTTTGGTTAATGTTACGACTTTTTTGTTTTATTTATCTTTTGTCATAGTATGCGATACCGATTGAACTCTCACCGCGTACTCACTGCAATGCCGTTTAAATTAAAGTTTACGGTCTATATTAACTCTTCATTACACCATGCAAGAAATTTTAAACTTTCTTTTTTAATTAACTATTATAGTTAAAACTAACTTTTAACTGTATATTTACTTAACCGTGTTGATTGCTTATTTTACTGTCGTTTTCAACACCCTGCCGCGAAGCACGAGCTCTAATACTAGTTAAGAATAAGTTTAAAATGCCAAAGTTTGAGTTCACTAAGAATATGGGTATGAAAGGATATGTAATATACATTTAGTTGCTTTATTATTGTGATTGCTAGTGAAAATTAGTACGGATATTACACATTCTTATCTCCAACTTCAACTTAGTTGAGTTGGCAAAACACAAATTCTCTTGTGGGCAAGTTTAAAAACTTGTAACCATCCAAAAATTTTACAAAACTTTTTTCATTATCTTCTACATCTATCACATCATCAAAGTTTTTATTTCTAAGAAATATCAGTCCACACGGATCTAGGTGGATCAACAATGTAAACCGGAAGCCTCACACCTCTCTATTTTTACCTTCTTTGCAAACGGTTTCCGGTTTAACCCGGTTCACTTCATAACCGTTCATTTTGTTCAAAGGCATCTTTATGGTAAGTTAAATTGGTGCACATAGTTTCCCTGTTGGAGTGTCAGACCGACTTGTCCAGCAAAATTTTCATAACACTTCTTTGAACTTAAAAGGTGCTTAAACTTGTATATCTCTATCTATATGGGACAACTTGTTACAAACTCTCCACTTAAGGATAAGATGATCCATCAAGCATCCATACAAGAATCCACACTAGGATATGAATGAGCCATAGTCATTATACTACGACTCTTATATTACTTGTAACACCTCAAATTCCAGACCTCTTAGTAGATGTCAGATAGTTATCAAGCCTCAAGTCGAAGGAGCTAAATGCATCCTTGTGGTAATGGCTTTATGGTTGGGTACATGCAACATAAAGTGAAGGTCCATCTATCAAATGTCTGACATGTGTCCATTGTTTGTGGTTTAACGCTATTTATTTTTCTCATGTCGACGAGGGACCCCTAAATGATAGTTAACCAAAAAAGAGGACTTAATATTAGATGCATGTTGTTAGTGGCATATAAGCCTCTAAAGGAGCAGTTTGATCCTTAGTGAGGTGGGACATTTCCGATGAGCGGTGCATTCTAGAGCAAAAAATGAATGAACAGACGCATAAGTTGCACGAGTATGAAAAACTAAAAACCACATATATAACTATATAACGAAGGCTCCTTTTACGGGTCAGGAATGTTAACATATCTTAATAGTAAATTTGACACATTTTGTATTTGTATATAGGAATTAAAATCCACATATTGATATACTAATGTATTGAACCATGGTCTATATAAAACATATTTGGAACTAGGCTTGTCCAATAGATTAGGAGAGGGAAGGGGGGACGGTGGAGTAGGTCAGAGTGTGAATTGAGTATTACTCGTTCCATGGAAAAAGATGAGGTCTTTGTTCAACTAACTAAACCAATAAAACAAATTACTTGTCTAAAATAACAGTTGGATTGTGTTCACATAAACAAAAAATCTGGTATAGATCTACTATAAAAGTGTGTCCACTTGGACCATTTCCATATAACATGTCATATGCCACATAAATAATAAAAATTTCCATCATTAGTAAATTAATATAGAAGTGTTTTTTACGAAGAATTATGCTCCTTGTGATACTTGAGCCCTAAATCTCACACTTAAATGTTTTAAAAAGCTTTACCTTACCTCTAAACCACTAACCCCAGTGGTGATATAAACGGTTTTATTCACGACGCAATACTACCAAAAATTTCATTAAACAACGCATTTTATGTGTTTAGAAAAGGATAAAATCATGAAAAGGTAATACCTTTTTAATATTGTTTTTCTAAACTTACCTTAATACCGTTCTATTGCCATATATATATTTTTTTTATAAATGGTAGAACTGACATACCTAATATAACAATCATGAAACTTTTTTTTATAATGATGATTTTCTTGTATTAGATTATCGTATTCTCTAAATTCGAGAGCTCGTGGCCTCACTTCGATCAAATTACGTTGTCTTAATCGGGCTCACGCTGGCTTCAGAGTTTAGCTTGGACGTTCCCCCGGGAAGCCATACCGCTGGCCACTTGACAGTCGTTGTGCCACCATAAGAGTATAACTCTCTGGCGTAACATACGGTGAGATGAAAACCCGGGTGAGCTCAGGATAAAGTTATGCAAGGAGGCTAGGCTCTATCTATCATTGTCTTATCCACCAAAGCGACATAAATGGACATTAAACTTGGATCTCCATTAAGGTATCCTTAGTGCATGGGGGGAAACCAGCGGGGAAGGAGTTTGCCATAAGGGGAATGTGCGGCCAACACCCAAATTCCATGTGGTGAAGAGGAGAATCGGTAACTTGTTACCGCTTGCGGGAAGAGGAGAGAGAGAGAGTAGTGGTGGACCTCACTCTCTTTTAACCAATCACACATTTTGTTTTATTATTATTATTTTTTAATGGGTTGGGTGAAACTACCCCTTGTGATTAAGGGTAAGCAGGAAGTTGGACAGAGAAATTAACATGACAAAACTTCATTGGTGAGAATTTACCCTTATGAGGGATGCACATTTTACTCTAAGAGAACCCAAATCTTCTACCACTAGACCGTGATAAATTAACTTTGTTACTATTTAGTAAATCAATTTTAGATATTTTTTTAGAAAATGATCATCAAATAGTAACAAAGTTTAACGATTATGAAACTTTGTTACCATTTAGCAACTCATTTATAGATCAAATTTTTAAAAAATAATAATCAAATAGTAACAAAGTTTCATAATGTTTAACTTAGCTCATTTAGTTTAAAACACTCTTAAAACAACAATAAAATTAATATTGATATTAATAAAAACGGTAACCAAACGTGGTTATATAAAATACACATCCCCTTTTTTTTAAATATATATGTAGAATAAAAAATTAGGCGTATAATAGAAAAGAAATAGAATTTGGAAATAAATAAAGAGATATTTTAAAGACATTCTTTTTCTCCTTCCATTTTGACTTAGAAGATGGCAGGTGGCAGCATCACCGGAGATTCCTGCATCCAAAATCAAAAACCTAAAAAGAAGAGACGATTCAGAACAACCTACCTTTCTCCAAGAACCCCATTCGTCTCTCCCACTTCATCGTACCCCCCTCTCTCTCCTCTTTCTCTCTCTACATTTTCTCTTTTTTTACGTCTTTCCTTCCTGTAATCCGCCCTAACCCTTTACTTTATTCAGCAATTAGCTCAACCCCTTTTCTCATCTTGCAATCTATCACATGGGTATTATTTATAAATCATCGTGATTTCACTTTCCCCATTGCCCTCTTTGTAGATCAGGTAACCCCTTTGATTTTCTTCATTGCATGTTTCTGTTTTCATTGGTGATTTGTTAGATCTTAGAATAACTATTGATTGAACATCATTAAAGATTGATAAAGATTGAATCTTTTTGGATTTTAATATGATTTGATATTGTTCTTGCAGAAGTTTAATCAGGAATAGTTGATTTTAAAGAGGGGTTTTGAGTTTTTGATCAAATGTTGAACTTTAACAAGCCAAGAAGTCAGCCAAGGCCTCCCAGGTCTTATGCTTTAGGAGGTATGGTTATAATTTTTGTTTACTGATTTTGAAAATGCTGCAGTGTTTTGGATCTTTGCAGATGTTTGATGATTTGTGTTTGTGGTGTATGAAAGTTTTAGTGTTTTTGAAGGTGTTTTTTTTTTTGGTTTTTGGTGGTTGTAGGTGTGGATCATACAGAGCCAATTAAGAAGAAAGGGTTTGTAAGGAAGATTGTTTTTGCTTTTGCCCTTACAGCATTATGCATTTTCATGCTTAAACAGTCTCCTACTTTCAAGAGTCCTAGTCCAGTAAGTAAATAGACCCTTTCTTTGGTTTAAATTTCTTAATTCTTAATCTTGTGCAATTTGAAGATTTTAATCTGTTTGAATAGATAGGTTGAGTAGAAAAGTTGCTTGAATCAATGTATATGTTCTGTTTCTGATGGAGTTTAATAGTTGATAGGACTGCTTAGTTGTTTTCTATTCATGTTACCCTTTGTACTTTACATATAAGCCTTGCAAACGGGTCACGGGTGGACTGGGTCGGGTCAAAACAGGTTGTTTTGAGAAAGTAACCTGGTTCGGGTCAGAACAGTTGTTTTAGGAAAAAGGTATCAAAAGTTGGCTTCGTCAGCCATATTTGTTTTTATTGTGGATAGTGGCGGTCTTGGCGGTGGCTGGTGCTCGCACATTTGAACCTGTTCTATTTAGCCATTTCCGTAGGAGTGACCCATTTTGACCAATTGTATAATTTGAGTGATCCAAATGAACCATTTTAATAAACAAAATTACCCAAATCAACCCATTTTGATGAATGTAGAATGAACATTAATTTTTATTAGTAATTAAATCTTCTCATGTTAATCTTGTGATTGATAAAAGTTTACTGAACATCAAAAGTCAAAGTTTAACAACATATTGAAAAAATCAGTGGTAATTGATATTTTATTAATATTTGAGATATTTATGTCTTTTTCTTTGAAGTTCTCTAGGTCTGAAGCAGGGGTTACTCATGTTTTAGTGACTGGAGGCGCTGGCTATATCGGTTCGCATGCCACACTACGCCTTCTCAAAGACTCTTACCGTGTAACTATAGTGGTATATCTCTATATTTTTAATCTTTTAATAATATTCAACTGCAATAGAAATTAAATTTGTATACTTGTGTTATAGGATAATCTCTCTCGTGGAAACATAGGTGCAGTCAAAGTTCTTCAAGAATTGTTTCCCGAACCCGGGAGACTTCAATTCATTTATGCTGATTTGGGAGATGCTAAAGCCGTATCCTACTAAACATAAATATCATTTTCTTTTTATATTTTTGGTAACCGTTAGAACTCATTAAGGGAAACTCACTGCCCCACCAATACCCTGCTAACCAGTAGGACCAACTTATGCGTAAGATAAAACATGCATGTGTGACATGTTTGTTTCCTTGATAAAGTACAAATTAGGTACACAAAATCTTTTCTGAAAATGCATTTGATGCGGTTATGCATTTTGCAGCGGTTGCATATGTTGGGGAGAGTACCCTTGATCCTTTAAAGTAAGTACGCACTTTATATAATTATTTTTTGTTTAACTTTCGTTGACTTGATTTAAGAAACGTTTCTAATTTTCTATTTATTTTTAATAATTATGCAGGTATTATCACAATATTACATCGAATACCCTGGTGGTATTGGAGGCTATGGCCGCACATAATGTTAATACTTTGATATATTCGAGCACATGTGCGACTTATGGAGAGCCTGAGAAAATGCCGATTACCGAAGGAACTCCTCAGGTACCGTACCATGGGCTTTTATGTAATTTCACCTGTTAGGTGTAATATTATGTTGTCTCCCTTAATACCTTGTTTTTATGTTATGTATTATAGAACCCAATTAATCCATATGGGAAAGCCAAAAAGATGTCAGAAGATATTATTCTGGATTTCCATAAAAATTCAGACATGGCGGTCATGATTTTGAGGTTTGGTTTGTCACATAATTTATTTATGTTTATTTAACTAGGATCATGTTTGTTTTAGAATCAATAATATGTTGAGAACCACATAATGCACTTGTATATAGTGCATAAAAGATAGAGCTGCAACTTGTTCTTGTTCGTTCGTTAAGAAAATTATGTGGTCACAAACTGTTCATGAACACTTACCAAACGAGATTTTCTGTTCATGTTCGTTCATTAAGGAAATGAACATGTTCGTGTTCGTTTGTGTTTGTTCGTCAAGTTTAGGTAACGAACGCAAATAAACGTTCATGTACACAAACGGGCGGTCTTGAACATAAATGAGCACAAACGAACGTTCATAAACACAAATGAACACATCAGAAAGGAACATGTTCTAAATTTTGAATAAAATTAGTATCTTTCATCACAAATATTACATAGATATAAAATACAATACACGAATATTTATTAAATATTTTATTAGTGGGAATTTTGAAGTATTTAAATCTAAAAAATAAACCTCAATGAACTATTGAACCCAAACGAACGAACATGACCTCTGTTCATGTTTGTTCAATTAACTTAACGAATGAAATATTGTGCTCATGTTCGTTCATGTATTCAACGAACGAACACAAACGAACTTCCCACCGAACGGTTCACGAACTGTTCTCAGAACGACGAACATTCAGTTTATTTGCAGCCCTGATAAAAGATGCTCGGAAGTAGTGGGATAGAGAAACAAAGAAGGTTACATTACCGTCTTGTGTGTCACATTTAAAGCAATAGGTGCAAATGCATTACGCGGTTCTCGTGGTTCCCAGCATATTATTGGTTCTGAAACGAACGGTCTTTCTTACTATTCATCAGATTTCTAAAATGTTCTTTATTAAATAAATAAATAAATGTCAGATACTTCAATGTGATTGGGTCGGACCCTGATGGAAGATTAGGTGAAGCACCAAGACCAGAATTGCGTGAACATGGAAGGATATCAGGTGCATGCTTCGATGCGGCTCGTGGAATTACTAATGGACTCAAGGTAACGTTCTTTTTTATAATTACTTGTACTTTGATATGTATATTATTTAGAGTTTATGATAATAAGATTCTGATTATTGGTTGTGTGATTTAGGTTCGAGGAACTGACTATAAAACCCCAGATGGAACTTGCATACGGGACTATATCGATGTTACTGATTTAGTTGATGCTCATGTAAAAGCACTTGAAAATGTGAAACCTGGGCATGTTGGAATTTATAATGTTGGTACAGGAAAAGGTAGATGTTTTATCTCATATTAGAGGTGTCATATTGGGCAGGTCAGGTGGATCGTGTAAGGGGTTAAGATGGGTTCGGGTCAAATTGGTACTTTTTTGTAGGTTCCATAATGTGATGCTTGGGTAACTTATAGTTTTTAAAGATGATTTTTCAAATATGATTTTGTAAAATACAGGGGCAATTTCATATATACCTTTGGAACTTGGGTAATATCATATTTAGTTATGTACAACTCGAAAAATTTAATATCATACACACCTAATCAACATACTTCAATTTTTTATATTTACGTGTCACACTAAATGGTAAATACAATATATAATATGACCATTTATACTCTTGTTCTCCTTGCACTCTAAAGTCAGAAGTCTTGTATACTAATGCAAGTTTTGCCGGAAGGTTATTAAGTCTTAGATTAAAAAATGAGTATATTTGATATGATCTTATGTTAGGTAAATATGATATATAAAATTATCCTAAAGATATTATTTCAACGACAGTTTGACCTGTTTAAATGAAAATAAACAAAATTGGTTTGTTTATTATTAGCGAATGGATCTAAACTGACGCATATTGTAAGCCTGGTTAACTTAAACATGTCATTTTGTTAATAATTTTCTTTTGGTTTTAATAGGTAGATCAGTTAAAGAATTTGTGGAAGCTTGCAAGAAGGCAACAGGGGAACCAATCAAAGTAGAGTATCTGCCACGTAGACCCGGTGACTATGCTGAGGTGTTCAGCGACCCGTCAAAAATACTCCGTGAACTCAACTGGTCAGCGCAGTTTACTAATCTGGAAAAGAGTTTGCAAGTTGCATGGAAATGGCAGAAATCACATCGCGATGGATATGGGCCCACAAAAGCTTTGTTTTAACTTCTTATACGGGATTTGGCGGACCGATGATTGAAGGTGGTGAAAGATTGAAGATATACTTGATTTTGACCTGGTTTCATGATTAGGGTGTATTATGAAAATAGGGGTTATTGAGATTTAGGGTATTTTTTCCCACATTGATCATATTTTTATTTCTTACATGGGTGTGGACTTTTGTACCCATACATTATATGTAGCAGGAAACTGAATACATCTTAGAAATAATGCCTTATCAGGTGTATGGTCTGGATTTATGATTTATAGCGGTGTTTGGTTCACATGATTTGTTAAGTTTTGATTGGAGTTGGAATCAATGACATTGTTCTTCCAAGCAGGCATGTCTATGTGTAGCGTTGGCAGGTTGAATTGTTCAACCTGAACAGTAAACACGACTCGCATATTAATTTGTGTCAAAAACATCAACCATAACCTATCAAAAACACAACCCATTTTGCCTGTTTATCTAAGTTTGACAAACATGGTGGTGGGTAGTAATCAAGTTGTAAGCGTCATCGAAATTTGCCAAACAGGATGGTGGGTAGTAATCAAGTTGTAAGCGTGTTAATTGAGTTGGTGGTTTACAAAAATGGGTTAAATGGCTTAGCGGGTCAACATGTTTAACTGAACGGGTTAAACAATTCAATCTAACAACCCAGGGTCACAACATGGCTATGGGTATGACCCATTAGTTTGAGAAAACTATAACACAGTACTAAATTATAATATTTTACAATCATGAAGATAGTTATAGATTTCCATATAAGAAACTAATTATGGATCACTCAAGCAAGATCAACTTGCGCTTCAGCATGAGTAGAGGTGTACAAATCGGTTTTTTTTCAAAAACCGGTTTCGGTTTTTAACCGAACCGGTTTTTTTCTTCAAAAAAAAAAACCGGTTTTTTTATAACCGGTTCCGGTTACTAACCGGTTTTTTCAACTCAAAACAATAACCGGTCCAACCGGTTAGAACCGGTTTATTCCAAAAAAACCGGTTTTTTTACCGGTTAAACCGGTTTTTTATAACCGGTTTCGAAGCTCAAGATCTCTAACCGGTTTACAACCGCCGGTTCGTTTCGGTTATAAAACCGGTTATAAAAAAACCAGTTTCGGTTTTTTTTTTTCCGGTTTCGGTTTTAAAACCGGTTTTTTTGTACACATCTAAGCATGAGTATCTCCATGTTCTTAACATTTTGCATGCGGCTCCTACATAGTTAGGAGACGATTAGGAGAGATAATCAATGGTGGAACTATGAATTTTTTCTATGGGGTCAGGGTATTTAACCAAACTTTCAAGGGGCGATCCCCACCCCCCAAATCGGATAGTATAGGTCCGCCCGTGTAGGCAATGAGCCTATTCGGCATAAATCTTAAGTTTGCTTCCAGTTACGGGTTCAATTTTGGTATGTTTATAACCCATGCTTGAACCCATAACTAGAAACAAAACCAGAGATTTATGTCAATTTCTTCTGACAAGATCGAGACAACTTAATCCGCCAAACAAACTTTCCGATTAGTACTTGCTTTAGCATCTAGACTTAGGCAAGTAAACCAAACACACATTGTGTGGAGATCCTTGGTATATGGCCTCGCTTTATAAGTTTGATTTCGACAAAATTATCATTTTCCAATCGATGTGGGATAAAATGTCGTTATAAACTTTACGAGGAAATGGTTTCCCTTGTAAGCAAAAGATGACTTTTGTTTGTTTAAAAGGAACATATATAATGTATCTATGTTAAAATTACCCCAATATGCACTATTTCACCTTGGATCACACTTACAATACTAATGCCAAATATACAATGAATAAAATACAAAGAAAAAGATGTACAATCTCATAAAAAATGAATATAGATCCCAAAACAACCACCTAAAAGTTGGTATGTTTCAAAAATATCAACAACAACTAGATCATTGTGACTTTCTCAAGGTGGTAAATCGAAATAGGATTTTCCATGCCACTATTAAGTTTGCATTAACTCATTTAAGCTAAATTTACTATATTATAGATCTTTCATTGCTAAAGTTATTATGGTTGTTTCAATGATTTCAAACTTCAAAGCTTAACTCATCCACATATGAATAAATATGAAATTTTATGCCAATATATTGATCTACTAATGAGATTCAGAGAGCACTCGTTATACGACATTAATCTTAAGCTTGCTTCATGTAATAAATATGAAATTTTATGCCAATATATTGATCTTAATAGAGAGGAATTGTACTAGTTCTGCTAATCGGGGGAGTCAACCGCCTATACGACATTAATCTTAAGCTTGCTTCATGTAAGCGGCTCAATTTAGTATGTTTATAACCTGTGTTTGAACCGCTTACAAGAAACAAACCAAAGTATTATGTTGATTTCTTCTTACAAGATTGTGACAGCTTAATCCGCCAAACAAGTTTCTTGAATAGTACTTGTATTAACATCTAGACTTGGGCAAACAAACCCAACACACATTGTGTGGATATTGTTTGTATATGGCCTTGCTTTTACAAGTTTTATTTCGACAAATTATCATCTTCCGATCGATGTGGGATAGAATGTTGTTATAAAATTTAAGCGGAAATGGTTTCCTTGTAAGAAAAAGATGATTTTTGTTTCTTTAAAGGGGCATATGATTCAATCCCTCAATGCATTTATGTAAAAATTACTCCAATCTGCACTATTTCACATTGGATCACAGTTACAATACTTATATCATATATATAATGAGTACACTACAAGGAAGGATGTACAATCTCATAAAAATGGACATAGATACCAAATACAACCACCGAAAAGTGGGTTTGTTTAAATATTATCAACTAGCTCATTATGACTTTCTCTATGTGGTAAATCGAATTAGGATTTTCTATGCCACTATTAAGTGTATCTAACTCGTTTAAGTTAAATTTACTATATTATTGATCTTTCATTGCTAACGGTTGTATATGAATGAGTTCAAAGCGTAATTGATCCATATATACGTGAATAAATATGAAATTTTATACTAATATATTATTCTACTAATGAGATTGAGATAAAAACTCGTTATACCAAACTATATTCTTACTCATTTAAATATCGCTCATAAAAGTTTAAGAGTGACATGTGAACTTTGCAAGAAACTCATTTGGTACAAAGTGTTATTTGAATATCTTTAACAGAGAGAAATTGCATTTTATATCATACAATTGTGTAAATAAAAAGTTTTATACCTTTGTTAGCCAAAGAAATGCTACACTTAGTGTTTGTGAATTGCTAAAGAAAAATTCAAACATTATTTTATGGGTCTCTTGTTTAAGTTATTATTTTTATATTAACTAGTGGAATTTCTAATTTGTTGCGGTAAGAATTCGATCGGTAGCAGTTTGATTTATTACGATACCGGCACTTAGTTTCGTAACTAAAAGATAAAACCCATAATTAATGTTGTGATATGCCCTAAGGATATAAAAAAAGTGATTCAATTTGGTTCGTCACAATCCCGATACGGTACTAACAATCAATATAGATTACGTTACAAGAAAGATACTTTATGTAAACTCCGTTTTCAACAAGATTTACGCTGAAAACCATTATAGCGAACAATAGTCCTACCAAAGTTGTTTGGACGATATCAGTTTGGTTCGTCATGGTTAAGCAATAAATTCAATTATCTTTGACCCCTTTGATTTTGAACAAAACTGTTGTCGAGACATAGGTAAAACTAAACGTGTCACAACGATATATTCGAATTTAAAAAAAACATTACGTTATTATTAGAATAAAGAAAACGGGTTGTATGGTATTTTTTTTAAATGACAATGTTACTCATATATTATACTTGAGTTAAATGTCATTTTGTCCCTGTGGTTTAGGTCATTTTCCCAGTTTAGTCCAAACGTTTGAAACGTTGCCATTTTAGTTCAAATAGTTTCAAACATTGCCATTTTAGTCTACTAGGTTAACTTCATTCATTTTTTCTGTTAACTAGAAGAGCATTTATATATATATATATAATTCTGTTAACTAAAGGGCAATTCGGGCATATAAAATGACCGAATTGCTCTTCTAGTTAACAAAATAAATGGATGGAGTTAACCTAGTGGATTAAACTTGTAACGTTTAAAACTATTTGGATTGGAATGGTAATATTTTAAATTTTTGGACTAAACTGACAAAATACCCTAAACTAGAGGGACTAAAATGACATTTAACTCATTATCCGTCTCCTAAATTCTGTAAGGGAGCTTTTTATATTATGAAAAGTGATTGTAGGTAGTTGGAAGTGGTTGTGAGTAAATAAGAGAGAAATTATTACTGTTCATTTGTAAATTTAGGAGGAGAGAAGAGGACAGTCTTCAACATCTATAATTTTTAATATATTTTGGGAAGTGGCTATGAGTGAAGAACAAAGATAATAATAATAAAAGTATAAATTTAACTGAAAATAAATAAAAATATAATTCTTTTTAATGAAATTATAGAATGAAAAAAATAGAAGAGATGTGAATAGACTTATACCTTATACCAATAAATATTCTAAACTGCTCTATTGCCATGTTAATAGGCTATTATTGCATATGTATAATATTTTAATTCTTTATTTAAAAATCAAAGCGATTATCTTAACGATCTTATCTTATGAAGAATTGGTTACACTCAAAAGTCTCAAATCCAACACGAGGGCAGAAGTGTAATTTCAAAAGTTATATGCATATTGTGTTTACGGACATGAAGGTGTACATTTAAATGCAGTTCATCACTCCACAGCTCATAATACCCTTCTTTGAAATCATTCCGAAATTTCCCACTTCTCCCATCACAACTTTCTCTCTCTAACTATACGTACATATATATATATCTATAGATTTTGCAAGTTGGCGTATAGACTTTAGAGAGAGAAAAAGACATTTCTCTCCCTTCAAGTCCACATCCTCAGGACCCCAAACTCTAGTTTCTCTTTCATCATTTGATCATAGAAAGATTTTTTGATTGAATCCTTTGTAAATTCATATGGGCTTTTGATTTTTCTGGTCTTCTTTAATCTTCACACACCCTTTTGTTTCTTGGTTTGACCTTCTTCAGGTATCCTTTTAACCCTTTTTTTACACACACAAAACATGATTATGTTGTAAAGTTGTAAACTTTATGTGTAAATATTTCTGGGTTTGAAGTATTTATTGCAGTTGTGGTGTTTCTGAAATGGGTCTCTTAAACTTTGCTATTTTTGGAGTTTATGGTGTTGATTGAGTTGGAACTTTGTTTTAGGTTTTAGCTTTGGTATTTGATCGTCAAATGTTGTTTAGTTTTGTTTGTGAGCTTGTTTGATTGCTTTGCATGTTGTGATCAGTGTTTTTATCTGCAATTTATGAACAGGGCCGTGCATCGTAATTTCTCAACCCCTAAGACTCATAGCTTTGTCGTTAGTAGCATCGGTTTTGCTATCAAAAAAGGGTTGCGCCGTTACCGCGCAGCTTGTTGCCCGTTTGCCTGCCAATTTACTGAAAGCTATGTTATTTGAATAATTGAAATTTTGAAGTACTTTATTAGAATAACCTTTTTGTTTTAACTGTAATACACAAGACGGATATATGATCGATTACGATTATATACATGTGTATTCTGCGGTTTTTGCTGTACTCTACTTCAAATTGGTTAGGGGTAGAAAGGTTAAATGATTAATCTTCACTTATCTTAGTAATTAGTGTTTTGTTTATCTAACTTCCATTTATTTTGACCTTAAATAATTCAGAAATTCAGAATCCATTGACACCTAATCTTAACAATTAAGCTACTCGGTGTGGGTGATGTCCTCCTTGGAGGATGACCCTCCATGTCAGCGCCACGTAGGATGGGTGTGAGGATGAGCCTAAAGGGGAGGACCTAGGAAATGGAGGATGGGGCTAAAAATATATATATATGTATGTATGTATAGGTGTGTGTGTAGACAAGAAGAGAGAGAGGACCGTCTCCAACGTCTCTTTGCAGACGTCCTCGACGCCGCTGGGGCACCAGAAATGGTGTTGGGGGGCGTCGCCGAGCCAGGCCGGGCCTGGACGACCCCCCACATCTTATGACTTTAAACCCACATCCAAACATCCCCATATCTGGAAATTATGTACTTTGGGTTGTTTTATAATACAAAAGTATTTACCACTAGCCTTTTATGTATCAAGATGTCAAAATGTAAGCTGATTATCATCTGTTGGCGTTTGATTAAAATTGACCAGATATCAATGTGTATAATTATTTTGTGATTTATTGTGGAAGATTTGTACACTTACTAGCCACTATATCTTGCTTTCTTGTCAATAAAAAAGGTATCCGCACAAATTTTGTGTTTTCTTTATTCTCATTAGAAGTCAAACATTTGACTTTAATTTATTCGGTTGAACCTGGTCCACCTGACCTGGCCAGTAAATCGATGCATATAATCATTTAGTTTGTGATTCATCGTAAAAATTTTAAACACCTACTACCTTACAACATCTTGCGCAATAAATAGAGACCCACAAGATTTTGTTTGTTATTTTCTTGATTCCCTGTAAAAGTCAAATATTTGACTTTAATTTGTGGTTGTTGACTCCTAGGTTGTTCATAATGAAGACAACGAATTTCGCAAAAGCGGTAGGAAGTGGAGCCCGTGGGATGTTATCGGGATCTGATGATGTCACTCTTTTCTCAAGTTCGTTACCGGTTCTACCTCATGAAAAATGTATGCAACTATGAACTATCCGCCCTTTTGACTATTAGACACATTCATTTGCACATGAACAATGTTGACTTAATTTGACATTTTGACCATATTCGTTTTGTTCAACATGTAGTAATCTTGAATACCACCGAAAACGATCATCACCAGACCAACGATTTGCTCGAAGATATTGAAGATCATGCAATTGGAAACTTGTTACCCGATGAAGATGATCTTTTAGCCGGTGTGATGGACGGTTTTGACGTGAAAACGTTTCCGAACCGTGCCGATGATACGGAAGATTTTGATATTTTTGGAAGTGGTGGAGGTATGGAATTGGAATCGAATATGATTGATAATGTGAATTTTGGTATGTCAAGGGTTAGTTTGGGTGATGGGGCTGTTGCTAATGGTGGGGCCCATTACAGAATTCCGAATGGCATGGGGCCCGTTGCTGGGGAACATCCGTATGGCGAGCATCCTTCTAGAACGTTGTTTGTTCGTAACATTAACAGTAATGTACAGGATTCAGAACTAAGAACTTTGTTTGAGGTAGTTAATTTTAGCTAAAATTTGTGCATTATTGTATCGCTTCGTTTCTAGATTGGTATTTCGACTATCGCTACTAAAATTATATATATATATATACATGTATATATGTGTGTGTGTGTGTATATATATACATGTATGTATGTATGTATGTATGTATAGTGTGAGGTTTAATGGGGAACACTAAAAAAGTGGGAACCGGGGAACACTGCATTTAAGATGTTAAATATATCATAAAAATTCAATTTAAAATTTTAAAATTTATTTTTTATTGTTTTTCGAAGCTTTTGCATATAAAGATGTACATAAGCTATTCCAATAAATACTCAAATTTTTTTACCTTTTTTAACTCTTTTTTAAGCATTTTTTTAGTTTATGATTTTTTTATTAATTAGGCATCTACATGTATTTATATGCAAAAGCTCTGAATTATTTTTTGAAAAGATTAATTTTTAACATGTCAAATTGAATTTTTATGATACATTTAACATGTTAAATGCATTGTTCCCCATTGAACCAAACCTATATATATATAAACACACACACACACACATATATATATATATATATATATATATATATATATATATATATATATATATATATATATATATAATATTGCGTATGACAATCTTTTCAAGGGTGTTGGCGACCACAATTATAAGAAATTTGACCGTCACAAAGTTTCTAGATTACGGCTTAAGGTTTTGTTTTGAATTATATCTATGACCCTTTTTAAGTTAAGTTAACTTTTTCATATATTTTGTAGCAATATGGTGATATTAGAACACTGTACACAGCATGTAAACACAGGGGATTCGTGATGATATCTTATTATGATATTCGTGCTGCTCGCACCGCCATGCGTGCATTACAAAACAATCCTCTAAGGAGAAGAAAACTGGACATTCACTACTCAATTCCGAAGGTTCATATTACGCGTTATTAGTTAAATAAGTTATTTACATGATTATTTATTAATAGTCATACGGTGACCAGGATAACCCGTCTGACAAAGACGTAAATCAAGGAACATTGGTAGCTTTCAATTTGGACCCGTCAGTTTCATGTGAAGACCTCCTTCAAATCTTCAGAGCGTACGGGGAGGTTAAGGAGGTAATAGTTTTCGTCTTATCCATGGTTGTAAAAATCCTGACTAGCCTCCGATTAATCGCTAGTCGGAGGTTCACCGATTAATTTTTATTTAATCGGGCAATTAATCAGTAGGCGGTCAACAATGGTCAAATCCAGCTCTAATTAGCCAAAAATCGGTGGCAGTCTAGGGATTCTGTCTAAAATCCAGTCAGATGCTTTACCAAAACCTGTAAATTCCGGCAGTTAATCCTATCTACTTGAAAATATGGGTCGAGAAGGTGTTAAAGCATGTCTCCTTAAAAAATACATATAAAAATGTGTGTATGTACATTAAAAATGAAAATTACATATAAAATCCCAATCTGATTGATCCCAATTAATCGCCAGTCGGCACCCCACCGGCTGACTAGCGCCTAGCAATTCTTACAACACTGCTCTTGTCTTTCTAAAAAGTAAAGTGAATATTTTTTTTAATTTTTATAATATTGTATCATTATGTAATAACAGATTCGGGAGACCCCGCACAAAAGGCACCATAAGTTTATTGAATATTACGATGTTAGAGCTGCGGAAGCAGCACTTAGGTCTCTCAACAGGAGTGACATTGCCGGTAAACGTATAAAGCTTGAACCAAGTCGGCCTGGCGGAGCACGCAGAAAGTAAGTAACTTTCTTACTCAAAGTTGTTCTTCTATAGTTCTATGTTTGACTGTTAGTCTAATGACTAAATTTCCCCTCAATAATGGTTTATGATCCTCTAGCCAAATCTTGCAACTAAGTCAAGAGTTTGACCAGGATGACACACGAAGCTTTAGACTCCAAGTTGGTCCCTCGATTGCCAACTCTCCGCCAGGTCAGACTTTTAGCAACACTTCATAGTGTAATGTTTTTAGAACGATCCATTGTTTTCATAACCGGACCGGTCAATGAACCAGTTGCCATACTGGTCCACTGGTTAGATCGGTTTCAAAAACCAGATGAAGTCATACCTAAGAATATATAAGAAATATATATATATATAGATATAGATATAGATAGAGAGAGAGAGAGAATCCAGTTCAGTTAAGAACCACCTTGAGTTGTGAGAACTCCTACTTCCCGTGCGAGTTTTGCCACCATTTTTTGCACAAACGTAAATAAACATGTTACAAACACATCTGTAAAAAAATTTTGCCGAGCCGATAGTTGTTATCCATTTACACTGATGTAAATTTGTTTTGCAAAACTGATGACGTCACCCGTAAATTTTTTATGGTGATGTAAATTTTCGCAGGCAACTTTTTTTTCCCTGAAACAGGTGATTTTTAAAAAAATTGGGAATTTTTTTTGAAAAGATCTTCTTTTTGGCCTAGTTCTCACAACTCAAGGTGCGAAGCGTACGTGACCACCAAATAACATGCGTAATTAGGTTTTACTGATGTGTGAATTGTGTTTTTGTCCATGTGTGATTTTGTGTTTAACCTATGTGTGATTAGGATTTGAGTTTTAAAACGTGCGTAATTTACAAATGAACATGTGTAATTAAGTCGTGTACGCTTCACACGTTAAGGGGCTATTGTACGTTAACCTTCCCCTATATATATATATATCTATATAGAAAAAGTATATTGTACAATATGCCTTAACGTACGCTGCGTACGCGATGGCAAAATCGCACGTTATGATACCAAAAATGAAAATCTCATGGTTCAAAAAACCTTGAAATCGCATGTACATAAAGAAAAAACGAAATCGCATGTTGGTGAAGTTTGATGATTTCGCTTGTTTTTTCCAGCACAAATCATATGTTAATAAGTAAAGTCGCATGTTGAAAAACCAATCGCGTACACTCGTACGATAAGCCCTATTGTACAATAACCAACCTCTATATATATACATATAATTTTAAACAAAATATGAACTGGAATAAACATAAGCGTGCGATTCAAATGGAGGCAGTTCATGAGGCTCGGCCGGACCAGTTCTATGAGCGGTTGCGCCGGCTGGTCCTGTGCGGTTCTAAGAACATTGGAAAGATCCATGTGCCCGTTACATTATACTAAATCACTTATTTTACACGTTTCGTTTAGGTTTTTGGCCACAATTTGGCAGTCCTATGGAACACAATCCTATGCAAAATCTTAGCAAATCGCCCGTCTTTACTTCAATGAGCCCTAGCAGTTTACCTGGATTGGCTTCTATTTTGCATCCACAACCAACAAAGATAGCACCGATCGGCAAAGATCACAAGTTGACTCAACTAAACGGGTCAATGCCCACTTTTGGTGCTTCAAGTTCAACCACTTCTGGAATCGAAACGTTAACAGGCCCACTATTTCTGTGGGGAAGTCCCAATAGATCTAGCCATGGGTTCCTGACCACAGTTCAATCACCAACCATGGTTTACCCATTTGCGGGTCAACCAGGCCCGTTTCATGGCTCATCGCATCAACACCATCATGTGGGGTCCGCACCATCTGGGATCCCCTTTGACCAGCACTTTGGTCGGTATCATGAGTCTCCCGAAACACTACTTATGAGTCCACCAACTTTCTGGGGCCAAAGTTTTCTTAAATTCTCGTGGGTCCGTGAAAAACGCTTCCTATTCTGGAAACTTTACGGAAAACGGTTCCCCTAATTTCAGCAGCATGTCTCCGAGGATGAGTCCTATGTTTCTAGGTAACGGGCATTATCCGGGACTAGGATCCATGAATTTAGATAGCTTGAGTGAAAGAAGCCGAAATCATCATGTTAACCATAATGTAAATCAGATGGATAACAAGAAACAGTTTCAGCTTGATCTTGATAAAATCAACAAAGCAGAAGATACTCGAACAACTTTGATGATTAAAAACATCCCTAATAAGTAAGACCAAATTCTTTATTTTCTCAAGATTTAAACCTTTTTAATTATTTATGTACATTTTTGTTGTCCTTCAGGTATACTTCAAAGATGTTGCTAGCTTCCATTGATGAAAAGCATAGCGGTACTTATGATTTTCTCTACCTCCCAATTGATTTCAAGGTATAATATGTATATATACATATAGGATAACGCTCATTACAGAACCAATTTTAAGTAAAGAACCGTGAGAACCACATAATACACTTGTACATATGCTTGGCACATATATTAATAATATTATCTTAGCGGTCTCATAGTTTCTAGTTAAAGCTTGTTTTGTAATTAACGTCTTCAGTATATGTTGTTTTCAGGTCCTTAAGGAGTAGTAAAACTAACCATTTTCGTTTTTTTCGATGCAGAACAAATGCAATGTCGGGTATGCATTTATCAACATGCTTTCACCGATGCATATAATCCCGTTTTACCAGGTTCTTTTTAATGACTAAACTTTAGTTTCTTTGACCGGTTGACCAATTTGAACTTAAACATCAATTAATCTGGTTTAGGATTTTAATGGGAAAAAGTGGGAGAAATTTAACAGTGAAAAAGTAGCTTCGTTGGCATATGCTAGAATCCAAGGAAAGATTGCACTTGTAACCCATTTTCAAGATTCCAGTTTAATGAACGAAGATAAACGTTGCCAGCCGATTATTTTTCATTCTGAGGGCTCAGAGTCTGTCGATCAGGTACCGAGTACCCTTTTCTCGAAAGCAATGTTTTCATAACTGGACTGGTCATCGAACCGGCCGCCATTCCGGTCCACTGGTTGGACTGGTTTCAAAGACTGATCATGTATGAAATAAAATTTATAGAAGAGTAAATTACACGTATGGTCCCTATGGTTTACCAAAATTTTGGATTTGGTCCCTAGCTTTCCTAAAGTACACAGAAGTTCCTTGCGGTTTGCACTTTGTTACGCATTTAGTCCCTAACTTAGACATGCTAAAACCTTTAGATCTGTTGGTTAGGGACTTACAAAGTGCAAACCACAAGGATCATTGTGTACTTTTTGAAACCAGAGACCAAATCCAAAATTTTGATAAACACAGGGACCATCCTTGTACTTTGCTCTTTATGAAAACTAGTTGGTCCGGATTTGCAATGTTAACAAAAATTTATAAAAAACTAGTTGGTGCGGATTTGCAATGTTATCAAAATATGAATGTTGTTATGAACAATAAACGAATACTAATAATATGAGATTTTGGACGAAAAACATTAATAAAATTTTGAAATTCAGTTCAGCCACCTAGTCTAGTTGCCAGTTCAACCGGTCCGACCAGTTCAGATGGAAGCGGAAATCAAACAAAAATGCGAGCTGCAGTCGGTCGGTTTTATTATAATCTTGAGTATATAATTAATGTTTTGTGTTAATTATATACAACGTACAGGAGCATCTGCCATCTAGTAGCTTGAGCCTAAAAGACTATCCGTACTTGGGTAGCCCACCAGATGATGCTAAACGTTGATGCATTGGTGCAAAGGGTCATGTCTTTTGAGCCGTAAAGTTGTCGGGTTAAACGCACATTAGTTGTGTATAGAACTAGAAAGCCCGGAGTAATTGTAAACCGGTGTGGGGTTTTTTTTTTGTATTTTGAGGAGAAAAGAAAAGGTGTTTAGGTGATTTGAAGTTGAGGCATGCCAACCATGGCTCGGTCAGACCCGAAAATATTAAGTTATGGGGTTGAAAGAGGTGAATGATCTTGAAACTGTATAGGGGGAGGTTGCAGATACAAGAATTATGGTGTGATCTCCTGTTTTTCACTTCTTTTTTGTATATCTGTTTGTTAACTGACTTCAAGTGATCTGGTGGTTTTTTATGGGTCAATTGTATAGTAAGACTAGGAACTTGGTGTATGATGTTAAAAGATGTAATGCTTTGACTTTTGACAAAATTTCTTGCTTTCTATCTCACTTTTTAGCACTTTTATGGTTGCTAAAGACACATATCCTCTCATCATACTCCTAAATCTACATCTTTGTCCACATGAGATTCAACCATGTAAGAAGGGATACTTTTTTCTACACAGATTACATGTCTTAATACTGTTAGGCCACATGCCCTTTAGTTGATGATATTTTGATTAGAGGACTGGATGGGTAATGGGTTAAAATAAGTTGGGTTTAAACTTTGTAAATATTTATGCATAAAAAATCAAATACTTAAAAAACAATTTAAAAGGTTACTGAACCAAAAAAAATGATTGATATCAGACTTATGTAACCGTACATAGGGGTGTTTATTATATTTTTTGCTGGCTTTGTCGAAAATTTTTCGTCAAGGAAACCATCTATGGTTTCAAGAAAGACAAATCAAACCGCATAAGTTAGATGGGTCAGCTGAACCAGTTGATTTGGAAGTTTGATCTTTGCGTTTTTTATGGTATTATTTTTTAACTGTGCCCCAATATCATCTGTAGCAACATAATACTTTGTATAAACAAAATGCCACATCATCAAAGTGAACAGACAGTTAAACTCTACCACATCAACGCGTGAATCAAATACCATCAATGAATACAGAATATCAATATGCAAAGGAACCCGAATATAACTACCTATATGTATATGTGTAAATATGTTACAAATCATCATGTGCTTCTCTGTAATGACATGATGCATCGGTTAAACTTTTACAATAGCCACAAACAGGTCTTTCCGGTCTGTGAGAAGTTAGCTCAGTTTATTAAGATGGTAGCACCAAAACGGTGCGTGTTTCATCATATAAAAAAACAAAACAAAACAAACGATCATACCTATGAAAACAGCAAGTGGTTAAGTATCCATTAAAGATCTTCAAACTAACTGCACACAAACGATCATACCTAGAAGTGTGTGTTATGTAGTGTCTGACCATGAAACAGCCATATATGGTGCAGATTCGTAAAGGGTAATAACAAAAAGATAATCTTGCTTTAATTTTAACAAAATCTTGAAGTTAATATACCATAATGATAAGGACAACAGATTACCAAACTGAAGTTTGCTGCCATTAACTGTACAAATGTTCTGCAACTACAATGTTCGACAAATTATATTGAACACCTAACCAGATGTTTTATTGTATAGATAATCATGTTAGAAGATTGAAGATGTAAGTGAGGATTATTTATTCCTTGTTACCGAATCTCTTAGCAATAATTGGACGCACATCTTGAGCATCGACTAGAGTTTCAAGAAACGGAAGTAACGAAATTAGTGCGCAATCTGACGGATCATCGAACCAACTCTTGATCGGAATTCCATTATTGACTTGTAATCGGAAAACCTGCAATAATCATAACTATATGAGGCACTGAAAAACACTTTTATAAAGATATTAGAGTAAAATGTCATTTTCGTTCCTGAGGTTTGGCCAGTTTTGCGACTTTCGTCCAAAAGTTTGTTTTTCCGCATTTGGATCCAAAAGGTTTGAAATCTTGCCATTTTCATCGGGCTCGTTAACTCCAACCATTTTTCTTCGTTAAGTCGAGGATATTTCCGTCTTTTTTGTTAACTTAAAGGCAATTCGGTTTTTTCAGGGGTATTCAGTCTTTTTACATAAAGTGAAAGAAAACGAATTGCCCTTTTAAGTTAGCCAAAAAGACAAAAAAACCTTTGACTTAACGGAGAAAAAATTGATAGAGTTAACGAGCCGGATGAAAATGGCAACATTTAAAACCTTTTAGATCTAGATGCGGAAAAACAAACCTTTGGACAAAAATCGCAAAATTGTCCAAAACTTAGGGACGAAAGTGGCATTTTACTCAAGATATTATAATCAGGCAATCGGCACTCTACCTGCGGGGAGTTGTCGATTATGACAATTTTGGCAAGATCAACACCTAAAACGGTTAAATCTTTGGTATAACTGCCATCTGCGAAGATACATGAATCTCTGTAAGCTCGACGAGAGATGATCGTTCCATCGGGGTCAAGTATATCCAAAAGTTTCTTGGCATAAATGCTTTGACTGGCTGTGAAGACGACGATATGAAACATTTCCGATACTTTCTCCAAGAATGTTCTTAAGTAAGGTCTCTGCTTCACATACACAGTATGCTCCTTCAAACTAGAAAATACCGAAAATGTGAAATCTGCATCATCACAGTGCTCCAATGAAGAATGAACCAGTGTTTCTGAACATCAAAGTAACAAACATTAGAGAACGAAACTGTTTTTTAAAATATTAAAATCAATATATAAAGCAAGAACTTCATACCATCTAAATCAAGTGCTAGAGTTATAGATTTCGTTCTCGAGTGATGAGAACTTGTGGAGATTTCCGAAAGGTCTATTAGATTCCGGATGAACATCTGCGGATCCAAAAAGTCAGCCGGATCCCAATCTGTATACGAACCCACATCAGAGTCCTGATTGGAGGGTTTCAACTGATGGATGGCAACATAAACGTTTGAATCTTCGGAAACGATTACAGGTTCAGAATAAACGCTACCATCTACATAACGGTTTTCTGTATGGACGTTATCTTCTAGAAACGGAAGGAGCATACACCCATCCCCGAAAAATCTGCTTGATTCATCACATTCATAATCTAGTAAACGTGAGCTGGAAACAATCATGTCGGGGATGAACAAATCTGAATATTCACACGACATTCGTAAAGTATTAACATCATCATCTCCACATGTTGGTAACACAAGATCATTTTCCCTCCAATGTTTACCTCCGTAATCGTAGATATATGGTTCAATGTCGATTGAATCCAATATCGGTGAAAAGATTGTTTCAATTGTTAAGGAGCAAGTTTCTGTATGATCCATCTGTAAGTTAAAGTTAAAACTATCATAAGCATACACGAAGAAACAAGAATTATTATAAATAAGATATTTACCGCGCTTGAAGGTGATATATGCTTTTGAATCTGAATATTTTCTCCATCTACCATTTGACAACAGTTGGTACTTTCATCTGCTTTATTGCAAAAAGAATCTGCCCAAACAACAATTGAGATCAAAAAAAGAAAATCAACATAAAGTTTGTTCTTTATATAGACCATAGAATCTTTACCATCCTGCACGTTAGGAGTACACGTGTCAAGTTCTGATTCATGTTGCAAATTTCTCGTGTGAGTGAACGAGTTCTTGGATATCTTGCTCGATTTTTGACAAACATGGAGACCGTTACTTTCTCTTATAAAGTCTCCCGATGGCTTCATTTTCATTTTAAAAGATGGCATTTGATTTGTATACTGTGTCTATCACAATCTTCACCAAAGAACATCAATAAGTAAATACAACCTGAATGAGTGTCAGAATTCAGAATTATCTCAAACTACCAAATATTACTCAATAACATCTTTCATCAAGCATCCAAAGAACCAGATAGAAACAGCAACAATTCAAAAAGAAAAAATCAAACTAAAATTGTACAAAAATAACCTGAAATTGTATAAAACTAATCTGAAATTGTATAAAATCATCTCAAATTGTATAAAATCAATCCTAAATTAATATAACCTATAAGAAACAAGTTGAAATTGAGAAAATACTAAATTAATTAAAAACTATATGTTTCTAGATGTAGATCTAACATTTTCAGATACATATAAACTATTCAAAACCACTAGCAGATATCAATACTAGTGCGAGTGCAAGTGGTTTTGAACATCATAATCACGATCCAACACCTCAATCTCCATCAATTCAATCACAATTACTCAAAAGCTAATTTCAATTTCAACAATACATGATTCCGAATCGAAATCAACACACACAGAACTGATTAGAGCAAGTGATTATTATAAACAATCGATTGATAATCAATAAACGCTAATTTGTGAAATTGAGTAAACCCTAGGGTAACTACAGATGTTAATTGAGATGAAGATGGATTTAATTAGCTGAATTGTTAGTGATGAAGTTGAAATTGATGCGTAATTATGAAGATGTGATTTGATTTGGATGCATAAAATGAAATTAGTTTGTGATTATGTGACACTGATTGAGTGGATTTGAGTGATGAAGATGAAACAAATATGAATTTTAATAGTAAAATTGTATTTTTATTTACCTGTGTGTATGAAAATCAAAACCAGGTCCTCCCTCTCTCTCTCTCTCTCTCTCTCTCTCTCTCTCTCTCTCTTGATACATATAAAGGGGATTGACTTGTATTTACACCCCTACTTGTTTAGATAAGTATCATATATAGTCCTTCTACAATAGAGTAATGTACTTATAGTCTATATTTTATTGTGAATTTGTGATATAGTCATATAGAGATAATCCAAGAATTCATGTTCCCGTTTATTGAGACCGGATAAAAGCAAATGGGCTAATGATTCTCAACTTATATCGGGCATAACTTTTGATTCATCTCGAGTTATCGTTAAGTGATTACGTAAATTCCCTCACCTTGAGCATTGATTTTGGTGTTATGATTTTTGGCTAAGTTTTGTGCTTTTGTTCAGAAAAACGTGTTGTTGATGGACTTAATTAATGCACATATTTGATTAGTTGTTTAATTTCTAATGTAATATGTTAATGTTGTTTTTTTCAGGGTTTGCAAAATCTGAAAGACTAATTTGTTTTCTTGTAAAAGGGAGTTTAAGCTAATGATTTTTTTTTCTCAAAGTATTCAGTCATTCTCTTGTAGTGTCTTCTTTCTCTAACGATTCAGCTTTACATCACAGTGTAAAGATGTTTGCATTGTTTTAGGAAACAAATGCTACCCTTAAGGTGAATTTAGTATCGACCAGTATATCTGCTAGAAAATATAGTCAACTTCACTTGATTACTTTGCTACTAACTAAAGATTCTAATGACTTGGTCGAAATTTTAAATATGTCCATGTATATTACTGATATGGGGTTGATCCAAGGAATAGCGGATTCATACTCGAAGCAAGTGAACAAAGGAAAATGGGCTAGAAAATGGCTCTACTTAACAAGGTGATATACACTCGCTCTGTTTGGAGTTAGAGATGCATGAGTAATGGATGGAAACATCTCAATTGGTCGAATCATGTGCTAACCATTGAACCCAAAGTCAATCATCTTGAGCCCATATTTTGACGTTGACAATTTCTCCCAAAAATTAGCAATTTCATTTTTATAGTAAAAACGCATAAATCTTTTAATTTATTAATTCACATATATATACACAATTTCAAGCATAAACTATCAACTTTGAATTTCAAAGTTTGCCGAAACTTTGGACACTTTGTAATATGTCAATTTTCTTGTATTATGAGTATTCTTTTATGTTATTGTTCTTCTTGTGCAAAAAAAATCATTTTGATGACAAGTATTAACAAAGGCAGGTGATGAACATATTCTTGTTAATCTTTTCTTTGTTTCTGAAGAACAGAAGTATAGGTAGTTGTTTTGAAGGTTGAGTTAAGTATAAGGGTTGGTTTGTAAAATACAAACATAAGTCCAGCTCAAGACTAATTGGACAGGGAATGGTGGACTATCAAGATTGACTCAACTAACGGCTGGGATTGTAATTCTCTTGGAGTTGTTTCTACCAATAGAGTATTTACACGTGGACTCACACGCCCACAAATGGTAGGTTACAAAGTCAAGTAATTATCTTAAAAAATTAAAAAGTACGATACTTTAAATATTGATTCAATAAATATTAAAAAATAAAAAGTACCATACTTTAAATATTGATTCAATAAATAACTAGCTAATAATTCTTTGTAAATACATTCAAAATTAAGAAAAAAACGTAAACATATAATTACATGTCATAAATCATTGAAAAAAGAGAACACTTATCGACTTTTTACCTCATTTGATTGTATTAAAAGTGCAAAAATGCATAATCCTGTTTGTTTTCCTATGATTCACTTTCACAAATTCCTATATAAATACGTCGTGTTTACAGGATGGCATGTTAAACCAGAAAAGCATACATGACAAAAATATGAAAATTGTGCTAGACTCGATATAATGTTAAATGGGTTACGGTTTGAGTTAAATGGGATAGGGTCATTATTGGTTCAACACGTTAATGACATGATTAAAAAGGTTTCTAAACTGGTTAAACCTACCAACTGTTTTATAACACGAATAACGTGTTTAGCTAATCGAGTTAAATGGATTAACAAGTCGACCCCACATGTTAAGACTCGTTTATCAAAGGGACGTAGACTTATAACCATATATACTGTAATTTTTATAGTACTGGTTAGTTATGTCTTATTATTTATTAACCGTGTTAAGTGTGTCATGTCAATGATCATGTTAAGCATGTTGTGTCATTCATAAATATGTTGTTGAGCCGTGTAACCCACTTATTAAAAATGTGCATATTATTATGTTTAAGTAACTGATACATGTAAAATGGTATGAAATCAACCAGAAAACAAGAAATAGCGATAAAATAAGTGACAAAACTTTTATTGAATTAACCCAAACCAAAAAAATACCCAACTGAAACCCTAGATCTTAATGTAAGATGTGTATCAACAAATACAATAAACAGGATCAACTGATAAGAATATCAATTGATCATAGAAAGAAATCACCAGAATACAAGATCCAACACTGGATCAGATCCTACACAGGATCAACAACAACCAGATGAACCGAAGGATACAAAGAGAAATTACAAGACCAATAATTGACCAAATGAAACCCTAATAGCCTTTTATATCTGGCATCTTGACAAGTTTCCAGTAAGTCCCTCATGCTTCAACCTTAAACATTCTGGTCCTCCATATCAATACTTAGAACCTCCAACTTTGCATTTTATACATATAGCATCCCTCAACAAAGCATATCAGTTATAACAACCCAACAATATAATAACTAACCGTAACAAGAGCCCATGTGACAAGCCCAATGATACAACTAAATAATAAGCCCAATTGCGACATGAATCATTTACACATATATTTTAACATTCCCCCTTGATTCATGTACCAAACATATTTGCCATTCCCAATCTTTTACACATATACTCATGTTGAACAACACTTAAACCCTTGGTAAAAACATCTGCAACCTGAACTTCAGTTGCAACCTTCTCAGGCTGAATCAAACCATTAGCAACTTTTCTCTCAAAAAATGCAGGTCAATTTCAAAGTGCTTTGTTATTTCATGAAAAACTGGATTTTGAGATCTTGAGATAGGAGACTTACTATCACAGAAAACTTTTACTAGTAAAACATGTTTAACTTTTAACTCAGTTAAGACATTTGGTATCCACATTATCTCACAGGTGGCTAAACACGTTGCTCTGTATTCTGCCTCAGCTGTGGACATAGACACTAAACTTTGTTTTTTTTTTACTTTTCCAGGAGATCAAAGTATCTCCTAAATATATGCCAAACCCAGTAACTAACCTTTTGGTCACTTGATATTTAGCACAGTCAGAATCAACATATCCTGACAAGACTAAATCATCAGACTTTCTAAACATAAAACCTTTCCCAGGTGTCAACTTCAAATACCTCAACAACCTAAGAGCAATATTCAAATGAGATTATGCATAAACTAACTTAGAAATTGCACAGTATAACTTTTATCAGGTCTTGTTAATGATAGATTTATTAACTTTTCAATTAACTTTTGAAAGCCATTTATATCTTTTAACTTTTGTTGTTCTCTATCAGTTTTACTAGCAACTAAGTAACTTTGTTCAATTGGTGTGGACACAGGTTTACACCCAAGATAACCAAACTCATTTAAAAGTTCTAAACAATACTTTCTCTTAGACAAACCTACACCTTCATCAGAATATAACACCTCAATACCCAAGAAATACTTTAAGACACCCAAATCTTTAAATTAAAAAATTATCACTTAAACATTTTTAACTATCTATTTAAGACTTATCATTCCCTGTTATTACTATATTATCAACATATACTAATGAAATCAGAAAAACATTGTCTTTATTAAGTATGAACAAAGAATGATCACAAACACTTTGAATAAACCCATTTTAATCAAAACAGCACTTAACTTCTCATTCCACTTCCTAGGTGCCTGCTTTAATCCATATAAAGATTTGACTAACTTACACACTCTATTATTATCATTAGAATAATACCCCTGTGACATTGTCATATAAACATCCTCATCTAAGGATCCATATAAAAAAGCATTATTTATTTCCAATTGGTACAATGACCAGTTGTTATTAACAGCAAGTTTAATGACCATTCTAACAATAACCATTTTCACCACTGGAGAAAAGGTTTCACTGAAATCGGTACCTTCTCTCTGGTTATACCCTTTAGCCACTAATCTATCTTTATACCTTTCTACCTCACAATTAGCTGTGTATTTTATTTTGTAAACCCACTTACAAATTATTGGTTTTCTTCCCTCAGGAAGATCTACAACAACCCAAGTATTATTCCTATACAAAGCTTACATTCCTTATTCATTTCATCAACCCATCTAGTATCCTTAACAAAATCATTATAACATGTAGGTTTAACAGTTTTATTTAATTAAGCAGCAAAACATGTTATCAAAAGACAAATGAGCATAGCTAACTACTTTCTCTATACCATATTTAACCTTCCCCTCTAATATATAATCATCAAATCTCCTAGGAAAACCAACACCCCTAGAAGACTTTCTAATATTCTAGACAGGACCCTTAGATGGGTTGGTCTCAACATTTGACCCTCCAGTGTCCTCTACCCTGCCTATGTTAACTTGTTCACTACTACTCACCTGCTCACTAGTCATATGTTGATTATTGTCAATATTAAAAGCCGTGGCAGATGTAGAGGGTAACAAAGGCTGTTGATCATCATTGGAATGATCATGAGAACCATGTCCACCCTCTTCATTATTAGGCATTGAAGGAACTTCAGTTGAAAATGTCTCATATGAATCAAAGAAATTTATATGATTTAAATTTTTATCTTTAAAACACTCTTGATTAATATTTTGTTTAGTCTTAAAGGGATATACACTCTCATAAAATTTTACATATCTGGAAAAGGAAACCTTTTTACTATCCGGACTCCATAGTTTATATCCCTTCCTGACATTAGAATAACCAAGTAATACACACTTATCAGCATGATAAGCAAACTTATCAGATTCAGTTAAAATAGCGCTAAAACATAAACAACCAAAGTTCCTTAGATGCAAAAGAGAGGGCTTAAAACCAAACATAACTTCATATGGACTTTTACCACCTAATACTGAGGAAGGCAATATGTTAATTAAATACACAACTGTCATAATACAATCTGACCAATACCTAAGTGGCAAACCACCTTGAAACATCAGAGCTCTAGCTGTGTTTAAGAGATGCCTCTGTTTCCTTTCCCACCACACCATTCTGATGTGGTGTATAGAAACAAGATGTTTGATGTAATATACCTTTTGACTTACTTCATTTGATTATTTACAAACTCAAATCCATTGTCACTCCTAAACACTTTTATTCTTCTTTTAAATTGTGTCAAGATAAGTTCATAAAAATTACTTAGATTTTCAAAAACTTATGTTTTATTAGATAAGAAATAACACCAAACAGTCCTGGAATAGTCATCCATAACAGTCCTGACTATCTTTTGCTAACCTATGGACAGAAAGCAAATTCACACTGTATCCAGGGAGATAAAAAACATCTTTTAAGACAATATTATCAGTTAATTTTATATCACCAATTTCAAAACCTTAACACTTGTTCCATTAGGATGTCCCACTTTAAGATCAAACTCAGAAACATCAACAACATTGAACATTTCTCTCACTATTAACCATATGTTGACTAGCCCCAGAATCTATAATCCAATTAAGACTACTACCAAACACAACAGAACTAGAACAACTAACAAAATTATTAATACAAACAGACTTGATCAAGTGTCGGTCCGACTAGCCCGATAACAGCAATGCCTATGACACAAACAATGCAATGATGAAACAGGAAAAATAACAAGAGACAGAAAGATCTCACCACAACGTTTAACTCCTTCCAAACACTCTATCTTATAACCTTCTAGAGTTACAAAAGAGACTCAAGAAGAACCAATAAAATCACCTGGTTGGTTTGCCCTGAAACCTTCTAGGGTTTCAGAGACCAACGCAGTCTTCAACTCAAGACGACATAGACCTCCTTCTCAATAACTCCACCAAACCATAGCTAGGGTTTTGATCACACCAGATTTGAACAAATCTCAAAAGATCTATACCTACACACACACTCCAAGAAAAGATCAAAACAATTTTACAAACGATAAAATACTAAAAACAAAAACAACCATATCCAAACCCTAGATCTCACAGCGGAAATCCGAGAATTAGACTCAAGATCTATCATAGATTTCTGGTACCATGTAAAATGGTATGAAATCAACTAGAACACAAGAAACAGTGACAAAACTTTTATTGAGTTAACCCAAACCAAAAACACCCAACTGAAACCCTAGATCTTACTTATTTAAGATTTGTATCAACAAATACATTACACAGAATTAACGGATAAGAATATTAGTTGATCATAGAAAGAAATCACCAGAATACAAGATCCAACACTGGATCAGATCCTACACAGGATCAACAATAACCAAATGAACGAAGGATACAGAGAGAAATTACAAGACCAATAATTGACCAAATGAAACCCGAATAGCCTTTTATTTCCGGCATCTTGATAAGTTTCCAGTAAGTCCCTCATGTTTCAGCCTTATACATCCTGGTCCTCTATATCAATACTCAGAACCTCCAACTTTGCATTCTATACAAAAAAAATCACTCAACAAAGCAGATCAGTTATAACAACATAATAACTAACCGCAACTAGAGCCCATGTGACAAGCCCAATGATACAACTAGACAATAAGCCCGATTGTAACATGAATCATTTACACATATATATTTTAACAATACACTTACTTAAGCGTGTCCTTTTCGAGTTATGTGTTGTGTTGAACACGACCCGTTTAACACTGCACAACACGTGTTGCCAGTTGTAGCTCAAAGGATTGTAGCTAAAGACGATATATACAAAAGGATGGCGACCTTTGTAATTTTTTTAAGCTTCAAGTTTGGATATGTTGGTTGTAGTGCCACCTCTATTGTCCCTTTGTAGCCTTTGTCATGGCGCTTGGTACTTCTGCTATGTTTTTAGGGACAGTATGAAACCTTAAAACTGATGTGAAAAATCAAAACCTGAAACACTTAGGATGTGTGACAGGGTGGTTATTCAAGGAGGAGTAGAGTGTGAGGTTGATTTCAAAAATAAACATGAGTTCTCTTATACACACTCAATTCCTTGAAACCAATTGTATACACGTTTAAACACTATCGAAACCAATATATGAATATATTATATAAATTTTGAAAATGTAATTTTTTAAGTTGTTAGAAACTTTAAATTATTAAAAGTATAGAATTAAGTTAGTGTATTTGATACCTCAACACAGTTTTTGAGGTGGTTTTGGAGTCGGATTTCACGTAATGAGGATCCTAACCAATAACTTTCAATCAACTAAGAGCATATATACAAGGATCATCAATGCCTAGAGAAAACCTCACAACCTAACTGATAAGCGGGTACAATGATAAGCGAGTACTAGTTAGATATAGGATTGGAAATTTTAATTTACAACTAGCTATGAGACAAAAGATTTCTAAAATTAATCCCAGACGATCCATTCTCATTCTTATTGTTGGATCACAAAATCAAATTACCACGTTACTTAGAATTTTCTATAAGGTTATATGTAATGGTTAATGTCCTCTAAGGGATATGTTCTGTCATATAAACATCATAATACCATTTCAAAAAATGTGTAGTGATTAATGTCCAGTTAATCATTCTTTCCAACATAATGCCCATTAATCATTACATTCCAAATTGTGTTCTCCTCATTTGACATCATACAGTAAATGTCTCTCCTTCATGGCTTTATAATACCTAAGGGACGATGTTGGGGCGTTATCAAACCCCTTGACGTCCCTATAATACCTATTACGCATAGTCTAAGAATATATATGTGAAGTAATATTAAATTTATCAATTCATATATGATATTTAGATCATTCGTAATGGTTAATACACTTAAGGGCATTTTCCGCCACACCAGCCCCTTTAAAAAGTGTGAATGATTAACGCCTCTTAATACCTTTTCAATCATTACTTTCCAATTTTCTTTTTCTGCTCATTTGGCGATATACCAGAAACGTCTCTCTCTTTTCATGCCCCTATAATGGCTAGAGGACGGTATTAAAGGAGTTATCAAACCTCTTCATGCCCCTATAATACTATTATGCATGGTCTTACATGCAAATTTACCTCAAGAAACAACATTGTAATGCATGGATATATGAATTAACGCTACTTTATATATGAATTATATGTTAGTGAGGAAGCATGAATAGTAACTTATTTTTATAATAATGTATAGTTTCTTATTATTATTTTATTTAATATTTATATATGAATTATATGTCAGTGACTAAGCATGAATAGTAACTTTATTTTTATAATAATGTATAATTTTTTATTGTTATTTTATTTAACTAATATATTATAATAATGTATTATATTATGTTGGGTTTTTTAAACCATATATTTTCTTTACTATTTTTTTAATAATTATTTTTTCTGTTTTTAGAACAAATATTAATTTATCAATTTATTTGATACTTCTTTAATAATTTACGTTTATAACTTTTTTTCTAAAAACTTAAGTACGTAATTGTGCTTGATTTTTTCCCTCAACACTCCATTATAAGTTTTGTTAAAAACAAACTTGTACTTAAAATAAAGTATTCATTAGGTATCATAAAACGATACGATGAAAAACTAAAACAACATTGCCATTTGCTCAGATTCGCCGCAACGCACGACGTTAAGAAAATAACTAGTTAATATTATATTACGTATTATTTAGGCTATGTACTGTTACTTTTAACTTTTAAGTGTGAATTTACATTTCACTGGTTTTAAACACGCTTTTTTAAATAAAATATATATCACTATCAAGTAAGATCTCAGTTAAATAAAAAATTACTCGTTTGAATAAAAAACAATAGATTCTTCAATAAACCTTTGCCTCCTTAAATATCACTTAACAAGACGAAATGAACAAACAGTTTAACATCACTCCTCAGTCCTTACTGGATCCTGAAAACCAAAACCAACAAACCAAACAGTCACCAGAACACCACACAAAAGCAAGTTGTTTAGTCATTTACAAAAAAAACAACATAATATATTATCAACCTAACGACGACTCAACCTATCACCTACGTTCTCTACACACGTGACGTAACTAGACTGTGTAATCGAGAAGCTTACTCACCGAGTCACGGTTTCCCAAGAACACATCTTTCATAAAGTGCAACAATGTCTTTCTTGTTTGGATTCTTTAGTTGAAGCAGCTCGGCACCAAAGTTATGATTAGTGATCTCCTGTTTAAGTTTTGAAACTGTAAACTTTGTATAATCTTCCGTGTTGACTTTACTGTTGTTATCTTCAGGGGTAGAAACAAACTGTAAAGGACTGGTTGTACTCTTGCTCCTTTTGTTTGATTTTTTCCCTCTATCATCGATATCCATTTCTTGAACAGAATCTGTACCAACCGTATCTTCATCCCTGACCCGTTTTCCATGTGAAGCGGTTTTAAGTTTGTTATCCAACGCAGATTCGTTCAGGCGGACACCTGTCATTTCCCGTTGGAGTGAGTCAAGTTCCCGTTGAGTGGACTGAAGTCGAACGGAAAGCGCTTCTGCCCGGTTATTAGCTTCCGCCCGAGCCGCCCGTTCAGTTTCCAAAAGGGCTTCAAGGACTTGTACGGTACTAGCACGTTGCTCGTTGTTTGACTCAAGTAAACTTTCTATCTCTTTCTCTCTCTCACCGACTCTTGCTTCCAGCATTTTGACTTTCGATACAGCTTCCATTTCAGCTGCTCGGACTGTTTCCAGTTCACCCGTCAGGTCTTTCGTTTGTCTTTCTAGGTTTTCGACACGTCTCTCTGCCCGAGCGATGTCAGTCAGGCGATCACCTAACAACCGCTGGATCTCGCTTTTCTGTTTTTGAGCAGCGACCGCTTCTGCCCGAGCGGAATCTGCTAACTCGGTCGCTCTTTTGGTTTCCCTTTCAGCATTTCTACATCGTTCTTGAACTTCTTCAAACCGTGCAAACTCAGTTTGATATTTCTCCTTTAAATGAACTTTTTCTTGCTCTAGAATCCTTGCTTCTCTTTCGTATGATTGAGCTTTTGCGTTCGCATTTTCTAACCTTTCACCGAGCTCCTTGAGTTGACTTTTCAATGAAGATATATCGGAATCGTAGTTCTTTATCTTTGACTCAGCAGTCTTCAGTTGCAAGCTTAAAGTAGTTACACACTGCTCGGCATGTTCAAGCTTTGACGCCCTGTCTTTCAATTCAGCTTCCTGCAATTTCAGTAGAGAGAAATCAAATCCAACTTCAATCCAGATTTAAGAGTAAAATGCCATTTTTGTCCCTGAAGTTTGGCCAGTTTTGCGAATTAACGGAGAAAAATGTATGGAATTAACGAGCCGGGTGAAAATGGCAAGATTTCAAACCTTTGGATCCAGATGCAAAAAAACAAACCTTTGGACGAAAGTCGCAAAACTGGCCAAACCTCAGGGACAAAAATGGCACTTTACTCTTCAAAATAAATAAAACCCGCCCTGTTTCCACAGACGACCAATTTGACCCGTTGCACATACCGTGTGAGAAAACACAAGATCAAGAGAGAATTATCACCTTATCAGCCAATGTACCAGCAAATTCAGCTCTAAGAACATCTTCACGTTGTTGCGTCTGTTTGTTTGACTTATCTTGAACAGCAGCAGCTTTCTCAAGCGCACTTTTTGCTTCTCTAACAGCAACATCGTATTTCCGTTTCCACTCATCAGCCTCTACTTGAGCCGACATGGTTTGTTCACGGGCAGCAGCCAAACGGGCCTCAGCGGCACTGCTTCGGGCCTTAAGATTCGCTACTTCAGACCCAACTTGGTCTTCAATAGCCTTTTGTTTACCTAAACAAACTTCATATTGTCGTTTCCATTCCAATGACTCGTGTTTCGTGGCTTCTAATGTTTTTGATAAACTGGTGCATCTTTCATTTAGTGAGGTTGAGTTCTTCTGAAGATTTGTTATACGGCTCATGTAATCTTGCGTGAGTTTGTTCTTATCGCTGATTGCGTCTTCGTAGCGTTTTAAGTAATCGGATTTGTATTTCTCACTGGCTTCTAATTGCTTGCTAAGTAACTCCATTTTGTCTTCAATTGATCGACATTTTAGATGAAGAGAACTTTTTTCTGATGTAATATGATCTGTTTGTTTCTTTACAAAATCAAGAAGCGGACCTTCCAAACTAAAAATTCTTAAAAATGTTAAAATCTGGAAAATAGCTCGCAAAGTGGAGTTACTAAATGTAAAAGACAAACCTTTGGCGTAAGAATGAAGTTAGTTTCTGCCACTTTTCTGGACCATGTGAGGTTGCTTCATACTCTGATACAAGCTGATCGAGAACCTGTACAATTTATCATATAGTTGTTATCTCATCTTTTTATCAACTGAATTGATTAAAAATGCTAATACCTTCAGAACGTCGTCTAATTTTGTAGAAGGGGCCAGACAAGTTTTTCTTAGTTTCTTTTCCATGTTTTGTATGGCATTTGAACATTGCAAGTAGGCCTCCCTAAAGGCATTCCTTTTATAATCCTGCAATACATTTATAGTCAATAAAACAAAGAATCAATGACTAAACAGAAGGCCATAGAAAGATAACTAACAATTCAACTAGGGCTGGCAAACGAACGAGCAAAAACAATTCATTTGTTAAAGAAATATATTTGTTGACAAACTGTTCATGAACACTTACCGAACAAGATTTTTGTCGTGTTCATTCGTTAAGGAAATGCACATGTTCGTGTTCGTTTGTGTACGTTTGTTAATTTTAGGTAACAAACATAAACTAATGTTCATGACCAAATGAAAACAAACAGATGTTCATAAACAGAATATAAACACACTGATACTTATTAAATATTTCAATCGTCAGAATTTTGAAATATTTAAACAAAATATAAAAAATAAAAAGCTAATGAACTATCGAATACAAACGAACATAAACAAACACGTAACCAAACCTTCACAAAGACACGAACATAAATGAACGAACGCGGCCTCTATTCATATTCGTTCATTTAACTAATCGAAAAAAATTTCTGGTTCGTGTGTGTTCATTTATACAACGAATGAACACAAACGAACGACCCGCCGAACGGTTTATGAACTGTTCGCTGAATGTTGGTTCATTTGCAGTCTACTAACAATCTTAAGAAAGCAACACATTACCTCAAAAGCCTTTTTCAAAAATAAATGTAAACGTTTTTCATATTTTTGTCTAGCAGAACCAGCTCCCACTGCAATGCTATTGAAATTTGCCACCACTTTTTGAACGGCATCTTCGTGTGCTTCTCTCATAGCAGCCTACAATAATTTGGAATTAAATCGTCTCAACATTTACCTACTGGGTTAAACTTTTACAGAAAAAGAAAATAGTGAATCATACTTCTTCAGGCGGAATTGTACGGTCAAAGATAGACACATAGAGTTCAGTAGCCGATTCATATGCCCTTTCACATTCTGCTTCTTCAACACTCTGTAAGTAAAGATAACTGAGACCCTCATCCCATTTATAAATAAAAAAAAGAGTAAAATGCTATTTTCGTCCCTGAGGTTTGGCCACTTTCGTCCAAAGGTTTGTTTTTCTGCATCTAGATTCAAAAAGTTTGAAATCTTGCTATTTTCATCCACACAACTAACTCCGTTTGTATATTCTGTTAACTTGAAGGGTATTTTATTGGTTTTAACTAAGGTACAAGTTTATAATGCATAAGGTACATCATCTCTGTACCTTATGCATTATTAACAACTTATGCATTATGAACTTGTACTTTAGTTAAAAATACTAAAATACCCTTCTAGTTAACAGAATAAACAAACTGAGTTAGTTGGGTGGATAAAAATGGCAAGATTTCAAACTCTTTGGATCCAGATGCGGAAAAACAAACCTTTGGACAAAAGTGGCCAAACCTCAGGGACGAAACGACATTTTACTCTAGAAATAAAGTAAAACAAAAAACACTACCTGCCAAGAGGAGGTTATAGTAGGCACTGCACCGTTATTAAGAGCATCTAGAAAGGACTGAGTGATACGGGCAAAAACGGGCCCAGTCATAACAGCAGACCCAACTTGTTTGGGCTTGGTCCTTTCAAAAACAAACCTTGTTAAGGCATCAAGTCCTGATTTAAACTCGGGCCTCATACTGTCCAACTACATATAACAAACAAAAAAAATGTGAACATCTTGGCAAAGCAAAAGGCCAACTTTGTAAAATTAAGATATTACAACAAATAGGTTATGTGTCACGAACCGGAATTTGATCAAGTCGCTGTAGTTCGTTCTCGTTGCTCAAAGGTCTAACAAGAGTGAAGCAATCTCTATCGGGGAAAAGAGCTCGGATCGATTCTCGAATCTAAAAGTAATTAAATACAAAATGGTAAAAAATATAGTAAAACATGTGAAACAAGTAAAAGCACTAAGACCACATCATAACAAAATATTAAACTGTTATCCATTAAAAAAGATGTCGACAAATTATGAGTTTAAAAAGTCACCTCATTCTTGGCAGCAACGTCTCTTACACCACCAGTAACAGGCCTCAATGCAAGCTCTAGATAATCACGAGGAGTTATTTTCCTATTGTCCTCAGCTAAATCCAAATAAAAGTCCTGCAAATTGTAAACAACAAAGATGTGTAACAATACTATGTAGTTAATATCGCAATATATCACCGATATATCGGTCCCCTCGTGAGATATCGGCCAGAATATCGGTACTGATGTTATCGACAATATTGACTGATATTAGACCGATACATCACCGATTTTCCCGATATCAGTACCTTTCTTCTTAGTTCTACACTTCTACCATTCGTCTTTCTTCTTAATTGTTGCTGTTAGTGTTTCAAGTCTTAATTGTTAATTATTAGTGTTAAATGTGGGTGTTTTAAGTCTTAATTAGTTCCTACTTGTTACAATTGTTAGTGTTTTGCAAGTTGGAAAAGGTTAATTTGTTATCGTATGAGAGCATACTGAATTGTTAGTGTTAAATTGCTATATATATAACTTCAGCACAATATTAAATTACCGATATCCCACCACGATTACCAATATCTCAAATATCGGTCGTTAACTGATATCCGACCTTTTACATAACCAAATGTCTGTGAGTAATAAAATAATACGAATTTACTCATTTACCCTTAAAAGCCAGACAAAAATTGGGGAGAACTGGCCAAGTTCAGAAGCTGTAGTCTTTCCACCAGAGGCTCTTACACGAATATGCTTAGTCATTTCAGTAACAAGAGAGAGGCGATCAAGTGCAGCCTCATCAATACCTCCCATCTGTATAAAAAATTTATACCCAAAAAACATTAGCAATAAACAGAAAAAGGTAAAATACTAATATGTATGAATAAAGTATCAACCTGATTGTATATGAACATGCTTGATAAGAGGACAGCTAGAGAGAAGATCTGGGTGCTATAGGTTCCCTGTTAATAGTAGTTAAAAATTACAATGAAAATTAAAAAAGAAACAGCAAAATTGCGTTTTGATATACTTAAAAATGAACTATGTATTTTAAAGTAAGAAAAGCCAACCGTTTGATCATAAGCATCTATTCCTTCGGTGTCTAATAATAATAGGCTGTATTCAGTTCCGACAAGAGCTGTTCTCTTTATAGGAGTACTCCAAAGACAAAGCCCTTTTGTACATGGGCGATGAGTTGCTGCCACCTGAAATCCACTACTCCTTCCGAGGAGCTACAACAAAAAAAAATAAAAAATAAGTAATAAAAACTATTAGAACAAAAACAATCAGTCACCTATTTCAACATATAATAAGACCAAGTGAAACAACTTCAGTTACATTTGCAAAGTTAAAATCATCAGGGCTAGAAAAACTAAACTGTTGCACAAAATTATTTGCTCTACCCACGCATGCGAAAGGTAGAATATGAATGACTAATCTTTTGACCTATTGTAGTTTTCTTCTACAACTGTAAGTGCCGCAGGTTAATCTTAGACCTGTTGTTCAGCAATAACCAACACAAAGTCCAGAACCACACACCGCATAATTGTATATTCTCATAACAAGAGTTTATACTTCTAAACCTTAAAGAAAAATCTGTAACAGCATAACTATAGTTTACCTGTATTCTATTCATTCCATTACAAGGACCATATAATGATATAAAAAAAATAAGAAGACTTCATAGCTTTATGTTAACTGATCATATACAAATGTAACTTGACGTGTCTACAAAATCTTTCAAACAATAATCTGTGATTCACCAACTTGACACAAAAGCTTTTCTTTCAACTGAAAGTTAAACCAAGATTAACATTTGGCACACAAACACCGAAAAACTAGTGCCCCTCATCCGTTTACAACTGTAGCAGTTTACTTACGACACACAACACACACAAACTGCGGAAAAACAAAAACATGTAGCAGTTATACATATGACTGATTTGCAATTGAATAAAATATAAAGTAGCACAAATTATTGCAAACTCTTATATAACAATATATAAAAAATTAAAGAAAAACATTTAAAAATTTGCACACCATCCTAAACAGGAAGCAGTCCAACCAACCTATGCAACAAACAATCATTCCTAGATAACAATTATACATATAACAAATTTGCAATTATATAATAAATAATATCATCATCCTCAAACCAAACAATTCCACAATCAACAATTCACCTAAAACTCTAGCTCTACCACTACCAACACGCACAACCAAACAATGCGTCAAACAAACGCCAAATATAAAATAACCAAACCCTAACTACCTGATTGAGGATAAAACTCTTGCCCTGACGAGCACGACCGCAAACAGAAACGATGCCAACGGGTTCTTTAACAAGCTGAAGAACAGAAACCGCTTCTGGATCCATTTGGAACTTTCCTTTCTCATCACAGTACACGAGGCGGATAGCTCTCGCCGGACCGGGGGCTACGGCGGTGGATGAGGAGGCAACAGGTGGTGATGGAGATGGCGTCGGCGGCGATTGAGTGGATGAATCATCGGAGGCTCTGCTGAAAAACCTCATTGGTGATGGTGATTTTGAAACGTAGGGCGGTTCGGAGGGAAAAGAGAATATTGGGGTTTGTGGATATCACGCTCACTCTCGTGTTATTATTGGGTCAAATATGACTATTGTTGGGTGGGTTCAACTGCCTTTACCCCATATTTACTACGTTAGTAAGCCCATGTATAAGCTCTTTAGTGAGCCTTACGTGATAAGTACAAGGAATTTTATGTGTAATCATAAAGTGACTTAATTATTAATTTTTTTATTTAAAAATATATTATAATATTTATAAAAAATTAAATAAATAAAAATAAATATCACGTGTCAAAAGATAATATAAAAAGTTTAAAGTATATAAATACTAGTATACGAACACCATGGATGGACCGCTTTGCTCTGAATGTGCCATATGCATAAACAGTTGTACCTTCCCCATCTTTCAAGTTTCAACAAACACATAACCACCGCCTCTCAACCGTTGTTGGTGCCGTTATATCCACTCTTCCTCCGCTTCTTCACACCAGCTTCTCGCCGGAAACCTAATCGGTGTATCCTCACTTCACCAACCATGTCCACACAGCGTTCATCCACCAGAGCATCACTGCATCTTCCTCTTCAAATAACGCCACTGATGACGCCGATTCACTTCGACGGGAGCTAATTCCATCCGGCAAATTATATCCATCCTCCTCTTCAAATTCATCTAATGAAGTTTACATTACAATTTTCTTTTTAATAAATATGACCGTTCAACGATCATAAATTTTGAAAACAATAATCTTCGCGGCGTTAAGATTTTCACGGAGAAACAAAATCACTCACCCATAGCGCCGGCCGTAGCGATGTGGCCGGGCGCTATGGGGCGCCATGAACGGCTCCGGCGGTATATACCGCCCCATTACGGACGGTCTAAGTATATAACACATCCCCTTTCTTTTTGACTATGTGTTCTCCCTTTGCCCTTTAACGATAGAAGAGCTACTTATCTTCTCTTTGGTAGTGGTCGATCGGTTCGCATCTATGGTCAATCAGTAGGTCTGCGGATCAAGTTAAATTAGGGCTAATGATTTTTGACCTGGCACGGATGGCTAATAGATATGGTTCACTGACTCACTCGGCGACGCTTCTATTCGCTACGCTATTTGGAGTGCTTGGAGTAAAATAATAGCGTTCACATCTCATTTTGCATTTTGATGTGAGTCAGTTCAAAATATTATAAAAAAATAGTTTTGAGTGGTTGTGAGTGAAAAAAGAGAAAATTTATTGTTCATCTGTATATTGGGGCATTATTCACCCCTGTTATTTTGTAATATTTCTTTTAAAGTTGAGTGAGAGAGAAATAAAAAGTAATGATAAAGGTATATAAAAATACTATTTAATTCATTAGAGAGATAAAATATATTAAATTTTTGTATAATTATAGAAATTGAGATAACGGAATAGATGTAAATGTTCTAATAAACTAGTTTTTGAAAACAAGCTAGTCTTGTTCCTGAAGCTGTTGGATGACATAAAGCTAGGGGTGCTAAACGGGTTGTGTTTGCGAGTTGGCGGGTTCAACCCGACCCGAACCTCAAAATTTTCCACGAACCCGATCCGGACCCGAAAATCATATCATACATATGAACCCGAACAAGACCCGAAGTTTTGTGGGTTGACCCAAACACAACCCGTTCAACCCGAATTTTTTATTTTTTTGTGAAATTAATATATTAAAATTAAAATTTACTTAAAAAACACAATTATACTTAAATTATAAAATATTATTTTAATTTATCTTTTCAAGTTATAATTATGTCATAAAATACACACCCCATTTAATTTATGACATAAAATATATTGTAAAATATATAATATAATATAAACGTGTTAAACGGGTTAACCCGCCAACCCGACCCGTTAATCTAAACGCGTTCGCGGGTTCAACCTGAAACCGACCCTAACCCGTTTAGACTAAACCTAAACCCGCAAATTTCGTGTTAAGTTTGTGTCGTGTCAGAAATTCACACCCCTATGATCGTTTTCTTTAAATTAGAAGTTGCTCTAATCGTTGGCGTAAGAGAATTTGTGTAATTTCCATTTTTATGTATTTTTAATCTCCTAGTTGTTCTGGTGTTGTTTGGTCCAACTCCTAGATATTATTTGTTTCTTCTATTTTAACAACTTACAAACAAGCTACAACTTTACAACTTGATTACCTCCCACCAATCCGAGGAACCCATGTTTAATGAGACGCTTTTAGGTTACGCTTTTTTAAGTATGTGCGTCTTATGTTTGATGTTTTTTTCACACGTATAAAAATTTGGATCACGTTCGGGTTGAACAATTCAAATCGTTTGACAGTCAACCCGACATGATTGATACCCCTAGTAATACACCGAAGCTGAAAATAGGTTTTGGGAAATCGTTTGCACAAAACATCCTTTATGTTTCCTTAAACTTGCAGGTTCCAGCCTTAATGTTTAAAAGTTGCTAAAAACAGCCTTTAAGTTTATTTTTGTTGCGGGTTCAATCATTTACAGCTAACCACGTTGTTTTCTTCAGTTAAGTTCCCTCACATGCATAACATGTGAGGGGATATTCGTCATTTTGGTTGATCTTCTACCCACTTCAATTATAACAAAAAAGAATATTTAAGTTTTAACCTAGTTTAAACAAAGTTTGGTAAAACGTACGCGACTACAGAGGAGCACGATTACCGTTTGATAGTGTTTAAGTCTAACTTGCGGCGTCCTAAGCGTCACCAGTTGCTGGATCCGACTACTGAACACGGTGTTACGAAGTTCTCTGATTTGACGACATCGGAGTTCCGTGAGAGGTATCTAGGGTTGAAGAGTCGTTTGTCGTTTCCGTCTGATGCGAATAAGGCACCGATTCTTCCAACTGATGATAATGCTGAAGAGTTTGATTGGCATGATCAAAATATGTGTCAATCTTTACAGTTTAGTGGACTAGCTTAACAAGATTCCTATCTTAATTCCGGGTTCGCCGGAGAAGAAGACCGGGAAAGAAGGTGTTTGATTTTTAAAAGTTTGGTTTTACTGCACATTAGTCCCTGCGGTTAGAATTTTTTTAAATAGGTTAAACCTTAAATATTCTTTTTTCTTATAATTGACGTGGGTGGAAGATCAACCAAAATGACGAATATACCCTCATATGTTATGCATGTGAGGGAACTTAACTGAAGAAAATAACGTGGTTAGCTGTAAAGGATTGAACCCGCAACAAAAATAAACTTAAAGGCTGTTTTTAGCAACTTTTAAACATTAAGCATGGAACCTGCAAGTTTGAGGAAACATAAAGGATGTTTTGTGCAATTTACTCTTAATTCTAAAACCAAAATCATGGCTTTTTTTCTTCCTCTTGTTCATAAAATTAATTTAATCCAATTTAAGATTGGTTTATGCTAATTTTTATATATCTGCATTATCGTTATGTTATGCCATGTAAAAAGAGTATGGGTCTATAACAAGACCTTGTAATGCTTCGTGCTTGAACACACAATACTTATCATGTATGATACTAGTCGATCTCATTTAAACATATGTAAATCATCTTGTTATATCTCATTCGACTTTGTTCACATATGACATTTAGACACACAATTGATGACTTTTAACCTATAACCTCATATAACCTATTTGTTTTAACTGCCCTTTTTACTTAAGTAGTATGATACATCATATATTATCCATATAGAACTTATTTTTACAAAAACAAGTAAACATTGTCGGTTGGCCGCCTCTAAAAGGATCCCCAAGTGTCTTTAGAGACGATATATCAATTCGTTAACTAGTTCAGAAAGAAAGAAAGAAAAGAAAAAACGAAGTACTTGTGTTTCACCCTGTTGCTTTCGACGCTACGATAAAAGCTCAACCACCTCATTGCATGCTACAAAAACAAGAACAAGAGCAAACTAAACTAGTATAGATATTTTGCATATCTTGTAAATCGATAAAGATATTTGGAAAGTTCTTATAATCATGTGATCTATTCCATTATTGTTTATATCCAGGTAATTTGTTGTGATATATGTCCCCACATTGGCCACCACACCACATCATGAAAGTTCAAATGTATATTGAATAATAAGGTTATCATATTAACCAATTAAGTAATGATAGCTTATTTAAATCACATGATTAAATATTTATCTTTACAAAAGTTTAATTTTTCTATACCATGGAATTAGAGAAGCAGACCATTCCATAGGTCCTTTGATCACCAACAAACATGGATTTACAATTTTCATGAAGTGTAGTTGCAACCCTTAAAAAATATTCGTGGTTATCACTAATAAGGTGGTAATTTTGTCCCGTTTAATGACAACGTTGATTTTTATTTCAAAATAGTAATATAAAAAACCTTAATTAAAGGGGAATGGGTCAGCTCGGTCAAACAAGTTGAACGTTGTCAAAAAAAAAATTAAAACATGTAAAAGCTTTCAAATTGTTTATTCACAAATTTTAACAACGCAATATATCTTATTTTTAAGTTTTTAAATGGACAAAAAAGTTTTATCTGATCAAACAAACTTAACGAGAGTCTTTTTTAACCCTTGCAGGTCACCGTTACCCACGCAATACCTTTACACTTCTTAAACATCTCCTCGTTTGGTCAAAGTTGCTCAATAGTCAATATTGATCAAGATGATGATTTAGGGTTATTCTTGATCAATAATGTTCAGTTATCAATCTTGCTTTTGAGTTGGTTTTCAATGTGGTCTCTTGCTTTCAGGTTTTCCCTTTCCACCCTCAAATGGGCTCACTGGGCTTTCAAGTTCAATGGGCTAGTTTTATACGCAACTAATGTCTAAAACTTCCCAGTTTTCTCTTTATCAAGTGGTGGAAGGCTTCTGTTTCTTTTGATAGATGCAGGTTCAACTTCCACTTGGTACAGAGTGAGGCACTGGTAGACAATGATAGGAGACATAGGGAAACTTGGGTTCGATTCTTGAGCCAAACGGGTTTTATAGGTAATTTCACCGCCGTGCCTACGGGCGGGTGGGTTACCGGGTTTTCCCCTAAATTGATGGTGGAATCTGATTACTCTCGGAGTACTCCGTTTGGCCCAGTAGATACCCCGACAGTGCTCGGATTAATTTTGTTGACAGTTAAAAAAACAACAAAAATTAACATTTAATGGTTTGAAATTTAAAGAAAAGTGTTTTTGGTGGGCTTAGGAATCAAAGTGTCACATTAAATTGTTTTATTTATTAAGTGTATGAAAATGAAAATACACAACATTGTGTCTTTGATACAAATATAACATATAATTGCCTATATCCACCACTCATCCCATCTATTGTACTTTCTACCCCTTCTCCAAAATTTTGCTTTTTTAATTAAAAAGATAATTTCATCATATTTATGCAAATGACACAAGTTAAAATTATGTAGTGCTATCTACACAGGTTTAAATTATGTCCTTTGGTATATAAAAAACCTTATGTGTAAAAAAGTTGTTCCAAAGGCAGTTGAGCAAAGGTCTTAACCAAAGAATCTTGATCAAAAAGAGACAAGAATCTTTAACAACCTTGCCTTGAACTCGATGAAATTCTAAAGCTGTCACCTTTACACCTCAAAGTATCCACCTTTAACAAGAAAAGAATCCCAAAACAACATGTTTATAAACATCCCAAAAAACCAAACATCACATCTTATCTTTAACACACAACTTTACATTCTTGTAGCCCACAAAAATGGCAGCTAATGATATGAGATCGGTAGCAACCCTCCTCATGATCCTAAATTTCGCCATGTATGTCACGCTTCTAGGCCTCGGTGGTTGGGCAATGAACCGGGCCATTGATCAGGGGTTCAGCATCGGTACCCATCTTTTAAACCCTAAACCATAAACCTTAAACCTTTATAACTGTTTTTTTTAATGTTGTAGGGTTTGTTTTTGTGATGTAAACAGGTCCGGGGATGGAGTTGCCGCCTCATTTCTCACCGATATATTTCCCAATGGGAAATGCAGCAACTGGTTTCTTTGTGATATTTGCTTTGATCGCGGGTGTTGTTGGGGTCGCGTCAACTATTTCTGGCTTCGATTTTATACGTACTTGGAACATGGATAACCGCTCTGGAGCCGCTTCTGCTGCTGTTATTGCATGGACACTAACAGTGCTTTCCATGGGGTATTATGTCCTTAATCTAGAAATTTTCACATTATTTCATTGAAATTATGAATATTTGCAATTATCTTCTTTTTTGTTTTTATAATTTACTGAATTTTATATACTAAAAAGATTATAAATGCATGGGCAGGTTTGCATGGAAGGAAATCAATCTTGAAGGCAGAAATGCAACCCTGGTAAGTTATTCAAGGATAAAATTTAACTTTTAGGAAAATCACAAAACGTCGGTTTTGACCTTTGACTTTACCAAAATAGCCATTTGACTAGACGTTTGTTTGTCAAAAAAATGTTTAACCAATCATAACATGACACATCAGCCCTAAAACGAGGCCAAAACCGTGAAGCCTCATGGTCCAATGACATGTCATATCATGTCTCTTTTATAATTATTTGTATTTTCATCAGGATCATTAATTTGGCTACATATGCACTAATTAAACTAATGAGGTTCTAATATTTTCACTTGTTTGGATTACAGAGAACAATGGAGGCATTTTCGATTATCCTTTCGGTTACTCAGTTCCTATATACAGTTGTTCTTTATGGATGATGAATTGAAGGCGCACCATTCTTGAATTTGTTTTCTTTTAATTTGTTTATATAGTTTGTTATTATATAACTTTAGGGATGGTTGTGTGATTGATTGTAAATGTATTATTTCTAAAACTTTAAAATAAAAGCCTTTGCACTTGTGATATTTGATGGCAGGGTTAAAATCCCAGAGTCTTAAAAATGGTCACTATAAAGATTTGAGAGTTGATCGTCCTCAGCTAAGTGTGGAAATGAGGTTTCACCTGCTACCAACTGAAATAACTAACTTCGATCCATACGACCTTAGAAGTTTAACTATGTTGTACTCTAGTTCCTATGTCCGGTTCCATGTATTATTAAGCCTAATCCATCAAGGCGATTTTAATCGATCATCACTCGCATTTGGCAAAATTTAACCTCAAATGATTTTTGTAAATGACAGAAGAAAAACGAGATGTTCTAAAAACACATTGAGGAAAATGTTTTAATTCTCAATGCTTTTATTAGAGTAACTTCTGGGAAAATGTTATATTTCTCGTTTAAAGCTAGCTAGTGTATAATATATAGTATCTACTTCAATAATATAAATGAAAATGAGAAAAATGAAGTTAAGGGCTTTAATATATGGAAAATAAGGTCCGTTATATGCTCATAAAACACCACCATGATGTTTTTGCCCCTAACTCCCTAGCTTAGTTTTTGTATTCATAAAGAAATTGAACATAAAAGATATATGAGCCCAAAGGAGCCATTTGTTTTCTTTTGTGCAACATTGCAACCTGCGAATGTGTTCGACACCCAATAGCGAACCATGTGTTGACCAAGTATAGTGAGAGAGAAAGAGATGCGGTTATATGGTTACATAAGGTGTTAAACCTAAAAATACATATGCTTATACAATTCCCCTCCATTTAAAACCGAACACCCTCTACAACTTTAGATGCATATGCTTATACAATTCCCACAGTTTTCCACTGATAAAACGAACACCCTCTACAACTTAAATCTAAAAAATAAAGAGTTGCTATAACAATCATTTTCATTGATGACAATCTGTTTGGGGAGATTCAGCCATAACAAAATCATTTTTTTTTCTTGATATTTTGTGTTTGTGTTATTATTTATTGTTGGGTTTGGACTATAGAAAGAATATATTATTAGTTGGCTCATGTTGTCGAAGTCGACGGCAGCCTCTTATAACCGCTACTATGGCCTTATATTCAATGCAGTCACAAAATGGCTACATAGCGGTATCAAAGCGTCATAGAGAGGTCAGTTTTCATTCAACTATAATCATCAATTTAAAAACTGAGACGAAATGGTAAATTAATTAGTTATATTTTTATCTAGTTTGTGTTTTGACGTATTCGGTAAAACAAATCCGTGTTTGGTTTGGGCATTTTCAGCAGTTGTTTGAGAAATTAGCATAGATTGTTGAGTACATTCATCATTATATGAAAAGGGTTACTTGCAGTCCAACTCCAAGTTACCAACAACCTAAACTGTCCATTCATAACAGCAGTTGGTTGAGAAAGTATCATAGATTGTTCATAAAGTACATTCATCAACATATGAAAAAGGATTACCCATGTCAAAACAAGGTTATTTGCAGTCCAAGTGTACCAACAACCTAAGTTCCACTACAAAAACACACACGCACACCTCATAACGTGTATTTGTTTTTAGCACCTCTGTCAAGTTTCTTCGCATCTTCCTGCAACATAATGCAAAATGTGAGTCCGAAAGAAGAAAATAAATCCAAATATTTCATTAGATAATGAAGATTTGAAGAGGGCTTACATGAAATATGAACCCAATTGTATCATTGAAATCAAGAAACTCCTTCCACTGTTTTCCAATGCTTACCTGCAAACAAAGCCGACAATATATGTTTATTAAGGGGATGTTGGGCATTGAGTTTTAACAGGATAATCTGATAGTACCTGAGCACTCTCATTGGCAGCATTCTTGGTCCACAACGATATCTTTTCTCCCCTTGCTCTGACATTAACAACTGCTCCACATATATCATCACCGTGATCAAACTGTTCACCAATCATTGCTAGCAACTACATATGAAAAAAGTTGCAGTGAGTATGAAGTAGCACGGCATTAATATATATAGCAAAAAAAATAGGGGAGTACCGTATACAGCCAACACATATCAGACTTGGCCTTTGAAAAAGTCATCGTCCACTTTCCACCATTAGCACACACAGGGTCCTCCCACTTTGGCTCAATTTTATTTTTGAAGCAATAGAAATCGGCTCCAGAAGCCAATTTGCTTGGTCGGTGTATATTGTTGTAAAGGCTGTATCAAAAGATAGCATAGACTTGTAAGAATTAAACATAATACATAAACCATATTTACACGAATTTGCTTGGTCGGTGTATATTGTTGTAAAGGCTGTATCAAAAGATAGTTGTAAGAATTAAACATAATACATAAACCATATTTACACGAATTTTATAAAATTATCCGTATATATGTAATATATCTTCTAAATGAATAATCAGATTTTAAAGGTTCTTTAAAAATAGCTTCCTATATACATATGCAAGATTCAGATACAAATATATAAGTTATCAATGATCTTGTAACTCCTAACTCATTCAATATATAAAACACTAAAACTAGAGTAATGCCAGCAGGTTGTTTGTTAAATAATGATAATTTGTTGTTGATTAGCATTCGGTTACACAAAACCATTCAAAACTAATCTTTTTGTCCACAGAAGACAGAACTCTGATGATGGCCATATAGTATAAAAATTTATACAGTTTACAACACTGGTACATGTAAAAGTGAATATATATTACATCTATTTATAATGTAATATAAATCCAACAGAAACCAATTTACAAAGTGCGTATATATAGGCATTAGACACACATCCAGATAAGATAGTAGGCAGTTTGACAGCTTGATTTATATAAATTCGGTTATGGTTTGTATATATATTACATCTATTTATAATGTAATTTAAATCCAACACAAACCAATTTACAAAGTGCGTACATATAGGCATTAGACACACATCCAAATAACTGATACATAAACCAAAAACCTAATAATCGGAACAACAAAACAATTCAGCCAAAGCCAATTGGTTACGGTTTTCTAGTAAGTAGTAACCGAAGTATTCGGTCAACGAACAAACACCGCTCACCCTTAAAGCATAACTGAATACAGATCTAGTCACATACTCACATTAATAAATCAAGCTGTCAAACTGCCTACTATCTTATCTCTTAAAATAAACCACAACCAAATTTATATAAATGCATGTAACAATAATAAACCCCAAGAACATCAAATAACCATCCCAACCTTCAGAAAACCCAAATTAACAAGAATCGAAATCCATGAAACCCTAATTCAAAAACCACGTCTTTCTAATTAATTCATCATCCAAAGATTACTAATCTAGTCAAATTACAATAAAAATAACACATTCAAGGCGAAGGTCTAAACGATTATACAGTTTATAACAACGACCTGTGTAAATATTAATGTTTACCAAAAATCCAAAATTTCAAATTCAACTATGCGATAACCGAACTGACTGGGAAACCAAAGGTTTGGTAATGCCCCTATGTTTTTGTAATAACCGGCTATTGTAGTTTGGTTTCAGTAATAACCTAATGATGTAACCGAGAAATCCAAAACAAACCAATATATATAATATTTATAACATAATATGCATATACAAACCAAAATCCTATTTATCTGAACAACAAAACGACTCAACCAAGGCCAGTAATAACCAAATGAACCAACCCATATTTAAAAAGAATTTAAACTGTCAAACTGTCTACTATTTTATCTTCAAAAGAAACCACAGGTCCACAACGAAACCTATATAGATGCATGCAACAATAATAAACCCCAAGAACAGCTTAACTATCCCAACCTTCAGAAACCCCAAATTAACAATAAATCAAATTCATGAAACCCTAATTCAAGAACTGAGTTTTCAGTCTTACTAAATAAAATCATCATCCAAACATTACTAATTGAAACATTCAATTCAAATCACAATATAGGTCAAACTAAAACCCTAATTCAAGAACTCTCACAAAAATTGGCTCCACCTCAAATTCCAAATCAACTTCACAACATAACAAATCAAACACAACTAATTATATCAAGAAACAAACATCAACAAAATTAATATAAACAACTACCTCCAGAACTCTTCAACTGTTGAAAAAGTGTAGATAGGGCGCATAGAACTACCCCAAGCGGCCTGTTTAGCCTTAGCGCTAGGGTTATCGAACCAGAACGTCCACGAGTGCTCGAGCGGATGCTGCACTACGGCTGTACCAGGCCTCGAAGAAGATGACGACAGAGTGTCGCCGTCGACGTCACCACCGGCGATCTCTCCTTCTTCCAGCTGTTCGTCTTCTTCTCCGTCTGATCGACCGCCTCTGGTTTTGGTGTCGTCGATTGGCTTTAAATCGTCGGTTTTCAGTGCTTCCTCCACCATTGTTGTTCTCTGTGGTTCGGTTTCTCTCTCTAGAAATGTTGTTTCTCTCTCTCTCTATAAGAAGTAGGTTGATCTGAAAGCGTTTTGTGGAGAGTGTGAAGATATTTTGTTGTTTCATTTCAGTTACAGGCTGACAGTTGGGCTTTGTTGGGTGCATGGATCAACCCAATTAGAGCCCAAAGAGAATAAGGTGTTCGTTTTTTTTACATAATGTTGTTCATATGAAGTTATTTATGTATTGACCATCCGCACGAGGCCCTGTTGAAAAACGATCTTTACTAAGCAGGCCCAAACACCCCTTGAGTTAGAAAGAACATAAGAGGTGAATGTAAAATGTAAACGTAGGTCCCTATCACACGTGGATCGTACGAGATTGACTGATCAACTAAGGGTGCGGAATCCCCTTAGTTAATCACACGAACACATAAACAAGTTATTCAGATGAAGAACACAACAATCACTTTCAACTCGGTATTCTATTGATTAACCAACACGAATGTTTACAATTAATCCAATTATTAATTAATACGACAAGAAATCTCTCAGCCACACTCTCTGTAGATTTCTCACTCAATCTCACAGCCACTACTCTCTATATAACTAACTGAAACTCTAACTCTCCAGATTCACCAAACCCTAATACAAAACATGTTTATATACTACAATACTACATGTTTGCATATTGAGCTTTGGACTGCTAGGCCATTCTCCAAGTCCACTACAACTCTAAACAAGCTAAACACAAATGCTAGACCAATACAAATATCCAAAGACTAAACTATTAAACTATTACGTTGTTTTCACAAAATATACACCAACAGACCCCCCTTTACAATAGCTTCATAGCGTAACTTTGTCTTCAAACATCTGGTAATCTTTTGGTATTTGGATAGCTTAAGCTACACACAGATTCTGACATCAACAGACTCCCCCTTAGCCGATGCTTCCAATATCCAAAACTTTCATTCATTGTAAATCAGTGAACTAGCATTCTCTGGTTAAGCATGTATCTCCAAATTCTTCCAAATCTCTTTGCAGTGTAGTAGAAGGATCCTACCATGCATCTTCACACATTTTGCACTCCGCTCTCAATCTGCACTTCACTTGAGTTCTACACTTCATTTTGATAATTGTCTCAGTCTGTTAGAAACACAAGCAAGTATCTCGAAAAATCATTAGTTCGCAAAATCTAGAGCGAATCGTAAAAACGACAAATTTGTAAAAGACATAAAGTGCAGGAAACCAAAGTTGAAAGTGGAAAAGTGTTGGAGTTAAAAATAGAAAAAGTTTGTGTCAATTGTGTAAAAGATGAAAATTATGAGGGTTGTGTAAAAGATGAAATTATGTGAGAGGAGAAAATTTTGTAAATTAATATAGGGTAAATCATCACTATTAGATTATTAACTAGGTTTTAGAACCCGAGCGTTGTGACGAGATCGTTAAACCGAAGTATATATAAAAGCATAAAACTACACATGTGTGTTGCGGCGTGTTAACTCATAAAATTTTGACCGAAACGTTAGTCTTAGAACACAACATACCCTTCTAAATAAGACAATGTTGACATTTTGTTAACTAACTAGCGTTAGCTATGTCAGTTTGAGAATATTCAAAAAAGTGAATCATTGTTTGGTTTAGAGTAAATTACCTTTTGAGTTCATGTGTTTAACTGGTTTAGTCCAAAATCAAAATTTTTAATGCCCTGAATACCCACGTTATGAATTCTTAACCTATTGAGTCCAAAATCCTGACGGTTGTTAACTCCTTTGTTAAGTCTCCCCACGTGCAATCCACGTGAGGGGTATTTTCATCCTACCAGGTCCTTTCTTTATTCTAGAATCTTTATAAAGCCCTTTAAAGTCGTCATCCTCCGCATCTAAAACCCTAATTCCACGATTAATAACTTGGTGTTTGTGCTTGTGTCTTGGTTTGAGAGACACAAGCACAAACACCAAGTTGTTCATCGTGGAATTAGGGTTTTAAATGCGGAGGATGATGACTTTAAAGGGCTTTATAAAGACTCTGAAATAAAGAAAGGACTTGGTAGGATGAAAATATCCCTCACGTGGATTGCATGCGGGGAGACTTAACAAAGAAGTTAACAGCCATCAGGATTTTGGACTCAATAGGTTAAGAATTCACAATGGGAGAATTCAAGTCGTTAAACATTTTGATTTTAGACTTAACACAATAACTCGAAAGATAATTTAATCTTTTGGTTTATATCTAACAAAATATATTTTATTCGAATTCCATGTCATATATGATAATACCGTTTCATAAAAAGTAAACAATTAAGAAAATATATTGTCTTTGAATTCCATGTTATATTTGCTAATACCGTTTCATAAAAAGTAAACAAAATTATCAACTTCCTTTTAATAAAAGTTTAAAGTATGTTTACTCCTTTTACAAAACAATATTTTGTTGTTATGTAATAAGGCGCTATAATTTATATATCTATTAGTTAATAAGGCTACAATTATAATATCTATTAGTTCACCAAAATACATTAGTTATGTGGACAATGTAAACTAAACGTTTATATATTACATGTTTGTATGCCTGAGATAAAAATAAATTAAAGTTTATGTATTTTGATAAAATTATATGAGGAACTTAGATAATGTTTTTTAATGAACATAAAAATATAAGTTAACGTGTTGAAATTAACATAAAACACTGTTTGTTAATAACTCTTGATGTTTAAGTTTTAGATATTGAAAAATGAAAAATAAAAAATATGAGTCAACCAAAATTTTAAATTGACTAAATTAGATTAGTAGAAATCAACTATATTCGATCGTGTATTTGTTTATAGGTTCTCGAGTAAATTATGCGAATATTTATTTGATATATAAAGTTATGAAAGTGATGTCCAACTATAATACACATAAAATGTATGGGGTCATTAATTTATAAGTTAATGCTTAAAATGAATGTTCGTTTTATTGATTTGTTATGTTTTTTTGAAGTTACATCGTATAAAAATTCAATACTTGGCTCTAAACTTTAATAAATTTAATAAATGTCACAAAATACAAATAAATTAAAAAAAATAGTGCTCCCTTTTTCTTGTCACTCATGTCATCCAACACTAATACCATAGTAGTCTTGTCCAACTTCATCACGCACCAACCATCGTCTCAAAAGGCCAAAATTATCTCTAACGTGTTGATGGACGTGAGAGAGTATTTGACAACAGTGAGAACGATAATAGTGGCGATGCAATGAGTATGGTATGTGAGAAGAGAAGAAAGGATAAGAGATAATTTAGAGAATTTAAGAGGTTTGACATATTAATTTTCATAATTTTATATATACCAAATAAGCATTGTTTAATTTACTCTAGATTATTTCAACAATCATATTTATTTTACTTTAAATTTGGATTTAGGTTCTAATTTTATTTCTTAAGAACTGGTCATCGGTTTACTTTGATTCCTTTTGACTTGTAAATGAGAGAGAACCCAATTGGGCTTTGTCATTCCTTTTGTAATTCAAAACTACAATCATAATATTCTATGTGTATATACCCAAATTAATACTTGATCTACCACTTTAGACTTTAGAGCCAAACCGGGTATAACACAAATGCGATTTTTCTTTCTATTTTGTGTATATAGGTTGGAAATTTTAGGGAAAATGAGTTTTTGATTAAATATTTTGGACACCAATAATAATATTTATATATATATATATGTTGTATAAATAATTATTTTATGGATTTGTGTTCTACGTTGTGAAAACTTCATAACGAACTAAAGTATGTCCAAAATGAAGCTAAGATAAATAAGATATCGAAGCTTAAAGTTGTATGCTTGGAACAAACAAAAATAAAAAAAATGGATTAAGCTTTGTCAAGCTGTCCCACATAGGTGGAATGACAAAACTTAAAGTGGTTTATAAGGAGAATCACTCCTTGTATATCGTTACTTTACAGGCAAACACTAGTGGGACACGCCTTGTATATTTGCCCATAAGCGCGTGCACAGATACATAGCGCACCCTTGGGTGACATAGGCGAATGCCATGCCATGGCGCACGTCATTGGCTAGGGAAGAGAACGCAGGTGGCGCACGAGTATGGATGGAACATGACTAGGTGGCGTCCTGGTATGCGTGGCGACATCCGCATGGCACGGGCTATGTGTCCACGTGGGTTCAAGTGTAGTGCACGCAGCGGCATGATGTAAGATCCATGCAGCATGATGCACGGACTGGCTACTCAGTTCAGACGCACGCACAGGTTTGCAACGGGAACAAAACAACTTGTTGGACTTGGTCAAATTAGCAGTTTCAACTTGTTTAAATGGATGGCACATGCGTGGCGACATCCTGGTATGCGTGGCGACATCCGCATGGCACAAGCTATTTGTCCACGTGGGTTCAAGTGTAGTGCGTGCAGTGGCATGATGTAAGGTCCATGCAGCATGATGCACGGACTGGCTACTCAGTTCAGGCGCACGCACAGGTTTGCAGCGGGAACAAAAGAACTTGTTGGACTTGGTCAAATTAGCAGTTTCAACTTGTTTAATTCTGATCATTAAGAGGAATGATGGTTTTAATCAAACCACTAATGTCCATTTATGTAGAGATTTAAACCCGTTAATTACAAGAATAATGATCTTGTATAATTGTCTAAATTATGACAATATCAATTGGGTTTTTAATTAGCTCTTTATATGGATGATTATAAAAAGAATGAGATTCTAAAAGAATATGGAGAAAGACACACATAAAAGAACTTTTGTTCCATGGAAATTTATAGAAGTGTATTCTCTAAATTTTTTTTACACAACTCGATATTTTCCTACAATATGTAGAACACCAAAGTACATGGCGTAATCTCGAACACGAGTGTCATCTCTGGCAGTACAACTACTGCTTCAGTTGTTGTATCCTGGAAATATACCGTCTGAGAGGAGGTGTGGAATCTGTTTTAAGGGCCGCGTGTCTAACACGATCTTCAACCAAAACGGCCAACAATATTTTACTTGTCTTGAAATGAAGTTTCGAACATGTGCGGTTGAAGTTCGTCCAAAGGCATCGACTTGAATCAAGATTGGTACAATTGTGTTTTATATTTGTTTATTTAGTTTATGTAACCGATATTATACTAGTAGAATTTCCCACGAATAACGAGAGTCTCGTTATTATTTATTATATATTTTATAATATATTTTAATAAAAAGTGAACCTGATTCCTACACATAGTATTATAGTAGTACCACTTATTGTCATTGTGACGATTCAACTGGAAAAGGTTGCCATGGTTCTATCTCCTCTTTGTTTCTTTCTACCGTCGTATCACACCTCATTCTAATACCGATCTATATCGTCATCATAGTCCTCTTTTTGAAGTCATGGGATACCAAGGGTTTCTTTTCAATTCCAATTTCATCATATTTTGATTCCTGTGTTTAAGTGTTCGATTCATGCTTATGATTATTCAATTCATAATTAGTTTGATCTCGTATCACTTCGACTGTCTATATGTTACCATTTGTGAAAGCACAAAAAGCCAATAGGATCCACTTTAAAAGATGTATGTGATTTTGAATATATTTCGATGACTATCTTCTATTTTTGTGTTATACATATATACCACATAAACGCACACATATATAGGGGTTGGTTAAGATACAAATTGTCTTAACGTACGATGCGTACGAAATGCAGTTTTAACACGCGGATAATGGTTCATAACATGTGATTTTTGTTTTTTAACAACATGCGACTTTTTTTTTTATCAACGTGCTAATTTTTCTTTTTTAACATGCTATTTTTTTACAACATGCTATAATTTTTCAACCTACGGGGTTTCGTTTATGGGGGTTATAACGTGCGGACTTCACATCGCGTACGATCGTACGTTAAGGTAAATTGTACAGTACACTTTCACTATATATATATATATATATATATATATATATATATATATATATATATATTAACTAATAAAGTACATATGACATTAAAACTGGTTCACAAATTGTTTTATCTCAAATGTTTCACTAAACCAACTCAACTTTTTTTTTGTCTTTAAAGGAACCTTGCATTAGGCGTTACAATCCTATGTGATTTTTTTTTAAATGTTAAAAAAATTAAACTAAAAATGCGTGGGGTGGAACATATGTTTTTTTCTTTCTAAATTTGACTTAAATATAACAATAACAAAACTTAATTATTGCTTGGTAATTTTTTTATTCAATATTGTCTCCCGCTCCAAATAAATGGGAAAAAATTATCGGTAAATACCAACCAAGATTCATATGTATATTTCATGTGTCTCACTTAACTTTAAAAGATGAAGCGTTTCTTTAAAAAATTAAGCGTTTATAAATAAAAAGGTTACATATTATTGAAGGACATTATGAAAAATGAGTTATTTTAGAAGAATGAAAAAACTCAACTTTTATATACTTGTTACTATTTAATAAAATTCGCTTTTGTTTTAACAATCATATATCATGTGTTAGTGAAGGGGTATAGCTCTAAATTCAATGCAAGACCTTACAAGTCATGCGCACAAAAGACCATATTCAAACTTATACAACACACTCAGCTATTGCGCTCACGTTATCGCGAGCGCGCAGCCGTGATAGCTAGCACAGGTACAAATTGTACAAATGAAAGAAGTCTGCAACCAATCAGCGTGTGCTAGGCTCTGTCCATACAATTCTCACGATGATCAATCGTGTAGGAGACAAGAAGTACAGATGACAGTGACATGTAGTCAATCAGCGTGCGTCATTCACTGCTCAATGATCTGCACTCACAGCTGATGGTAGACCCGGCGACAAATACATTTGGCAGGCCACGTGGCACCGGTCACCGTGCGCCAATGACCCTTCCCCTTTGCATATACTATCTGTGATGTCGTAGGGGACCAACGGGATATTCCTTGTTAGCGACGCCTGGCCTAAGGATCATCGGCTCATATTCTTCTCCACACTCTTTGGCTATAAATATCAGCTTTCAACCATAGGTTTGGGGATTGGCTCTTTTACTTTCTCACTCTTATCACATACTCGTTTATTTCCTATATTTACATTCAGAATGGGGATGAATAGTTCCTCTCTCTTATTGGTTGAGATGTGCGGCCAGAATAGTACAGGCATAGGACACACCCCTATTGGTTCGGGTATTTACAATTTATCCCTAAGTTTAAAATTAAGAATTTGCCCCTTGTTCAAAGTTACAATTTTACCCTTGGTTAAAAATTACAGTATTGCCATCGCTTTAACTTTTAGCAAAATACGATTATACAATTTTGCCCTCAGCTAAAAATTTACAGTATTTTCATCCTTTTTTTAAAGGTGTGTGGGGAAACAGTGCCAGGATGTTGCATGGCACTCCCCCATTGGCCCGTGTATATTATGATTTTACATACAGTTCAAAACTAAAAAATTGCCCTTGTTCAAAATTACGGTTTTGCCCTTTGTTCAAAATTACAGTATTGTCATTGCTTTATCTTTTGAAAAATTATGATTTTACCCCTAGTCAACAAATACAAGTTTGTCCTCAGTTCAAAATTAAAGTATTGCCATTATATTAATTCTTTTAGCAAAACTATAGAATTGTTTTGTTTTAATTGGTTGACTCGATTTAATTTTTTTCGTGTCAAAGAGTTGCCTAACACTCGTTCATTAGTCCTGAAAAATTACAATTTTGCCCCGAGCTCAAAATTATGGCCTTGCCATCATTTTAGTTTTTTTCAAGCAAAACTATGGTAATGCTTTTTTTTATAATTGGTTGAGAAATATTCGGCCCACCGCTCCACGACGCGGGCGGTGCATCAACTAGTTTGTTACAAACGGATACTTATTTTCATGCCGGAAAGTGATTACAAGGAGAACCCCCACCTCTTCTCCTTGTAACGAGCTTGACGATGTTCTTGTTTTTTCGATCCGTGCTCATAATAAGCTCAGTCGCAAATTGGGAAAAGTTAATGATTAACTATCTTATTAAGACCACACTCCCTCAGGGGCGGACCTATAGTGTTACAAGGGGTAAACCCCGTTGCCCCTTAACGCTCCGGTGACGCTTCGACGACAGTGTTAATTTTAGAAAAATTTGAGGTTTTTTCGATTTCGTTACCCTTTTATTTGAAACGTTATTCCTATATGGATTTTCTAGATCCGCCACCCTACAATTTATACTTCGTATTTCTTAGGAGACCAATGATTAATGCATGTAACGCAAACAAAAGCATATACATGTCACAATCGTGTTTTGTCATCGGTATAACTACAATCATTTTATAATTCCCACTTAAAATTATTTAATCACATAAGATATAAAAATCACACAAGCTATAACTCCTAGCCCACCTCGCACGTAAGCAATCATAAAACACATTTAGTAATTAGAGTACAATTATTTAAATTTCACATACAATACAAGTGGACTATAAAAGTAGGGGGCTTTATGTGTACATAAAATATAAAAATGGTGAAATGGATAGGTCAAAGTGCAAACACTCTCTATCCATGGTTTAAACAATTAACGTTATAAAACATGGGTGATTTAAAAATCTATTATTATAATAATATGATATTATTTTTAATAAATACAATTTTAGAGTTGTTATGATTTTGAATTCAACCTCTTTTAACTTTTTTAGCTAAATCATCTCAATATAAATGATTTTGAAGATCATTTTTTTTCTAAAAGATGTGTAGATCAGCCCGAGTCATGTTACTTTGACCCGTTATTGATTTGGCCTATCTATTTTACCACATAATTAGAATGTCAAAAATCGAGTTTTTTTCTCAACATCGTTTTTTAAATATAGCCTAATAGTTTCTTCATTAGAAATACATCCAAAACGTGTTATAATAATATGATGACAAGCCTTTGGGACCTAGATTATGTATTCGACTAATGGTTGTTACATCCATTGTTTCGTTTGTTTCCATGCTCTAACTTCATGTGTCATTTTTGACATCTTGACACCACCTTCCGTCGATGGTGATGGTATTTGCGCGTATTTTAGGCGGTCAACAAACTCTACCTGTAATATTTTAACATAAATTATTATTATTTTAAATTCAGAAAACTTGCCCAAGTTACATCAAAACAGAAGGTAGCAGGGCAACAAGCTGCGCCGCCAATCCTTTCTGAATTGCAACCCCTAACCTTCCAAATACAAACCCTTGCCCCCTTGGGGTTGAACAATTGCTGTAGACGACCCGTTGAACCCTCGTCAAGAAGTGGATAGCTTCTGGCGCTAGGGAGCCAAATGTATCAAAGGCAAAAGAGACAAAGACATGCTGGTTCTTTGCGCAAGCTTTAGCGTGCTTATCCACTTTCTTTGATTCTGCCTTTCTTGCCGCTTGTCCAGCTACAAACCCGTTTTCCCTTAAACCAACCAAAGGGGAAACCCCCGTGAGGTCTACACAGGCATGTTTCCCTCCAGTCAAGCTAAAGACAAGCTTATTTAATTTTATTTTTCTTCTTAATTACGTTCTTAATCACAAGTTGTATCACGTGTGTTTGCTTCCAAATAACACAGATCAAAGTGGCATGTTTGCACTCAAAAGTCAAGAGTCAACTTTCATTCTTTTGAAGGAATAATTAAGGTGGATATGACTTGGAAGTTGTGCATGGTTAGAATAATTCAACATCCTCATGATTTTGTGATTAATAAACTCGTAGTTCTCTTAGAAATTAAAGGTGTTCATGGTTCGGTTTCAAACCGTAAAACTATTGAAACTGATCATTAATTTGGTTTTAGGGTCAGTTTTTCTATTCAACTTTCAGTTGGTCAGTTTCAATATATTCAAACCATAAATAACAGTTTCGCTTATGGTTCTTACCAAAAACCAACATTAAAAAACCGAACTGTAAGAGTATGTTATATATTTTTTTTAATATATATATATATATTATACATAAATTTTAATAATAACTATTTTGACTATTAAAACTAATGGAAATTCAAGGGGGGGGGGGGGGGGGGGGGGGTTGACCTAAGCCTATTTTGACATTCTCAGATTTTTGAGAACTTTGGACCCCTATGTTTTAATATATTCCATAATTTTAAACAGTAAAAACTAATAAGCATTCATTTGAAGTGACTTATGTACTAGGTTTTCTTAACTGTTATGATAAATTTTGTAACTGTTCTATTGAATCGTGAATCATGATCACCGTAGCTTTCTGTTAAATTTATACTGTCCTTTTTTGGTTCTTATGTAACAAGCTCAAACCGTAAAACCAAACCGTTACAAACGGTTTGGTTTGGTTCGGTTTGAGGGTTCTACGGTTTGGTTCACGGTTTGACCTAAAAACCGCGAAAACTAGACCGTGAACACCCCTATTAGAAATTACTACAAATACAATAGTAACAATTACGTGTCACAATTTTATCTATAAGACAAATGACAACCATGGAAGAAGCAACCCCTAAACACAGTAGAGTGATGGTTATTAGAACCACCAGGAAGAATGAAATAAGTCGACCAGTTTGAAACCATCGTACGAGTATTCATATGCTGTCGAAACGATTGAACCCTTCAAACTAAAGTAAGTCAACCGGTTTGAAATATACAGGGTTTGGTTTACACTTTTGAAACTTGAAACCGATCCTATAAGCCGAACCAACCATTCAATATGCACTATAATTTAACACGTACGAGTTACTTTCATAGGCTCATATTTACTTTAGATCATTTTTGCCAATGACCCATTAAAAAAATTAGATTGTAAAGTAATGGAGACCCAAGTTAACCCCTATTTGTGTTACTTTAGTGAATTAGGCAGTGACGAATAGAGTTTAGCCTCCTTATAGAGGTGTCAAGTTCTATCCCGATCCTACTTGGGTTTTCGTCCCATCGTGTGTTGCGCCAAAGAGTGTTCAGCTCTTGTTGTGGCATAATGTCTGTCAAGTGGCAGTTGGCGGTATAGTATCTGTGGGAACGTCAAAGCCAAACTCTGAAGCCAGCGTGGATTGATTATGACAACATAGTCTGCCGATGTGGGACAACGAAGCTCTTTGAATTTAAAGAGTAGAGAATTCTAATGTGCAAGAAAGTGACCGTTCTAATTTTTTTTACCGGATAGCTCACAAGAGTCACCGACCCGACCCTCTGACCCACCTCGCTGGTCAGACCCTGATCTCCCATTACGACACTTCTTTCCGTGACGGATTGTCGGTTAGTCCTTGTTTTCTTTTATGAATTTAAAGTTTTTCTCTTCATACCTTGAAGTTATTATCATTAAATATCTTACAATAATGCATATATTTCAAATTATTTTAATTGGATTTGATATAAACCATACATATACGAAAGCCAGATTTAAAAGTATTTTTTATTCCTTTATTGACATTTATGCCAGTTAATCTTGTTACTTTCATTTTGTTGAAAAAGGGTATTATCATTATCCTTTTTTACCATTTGTTCATGTTATAAATTTTCAACAACACAGTTTTTTTATGAGTTAAATGTTTGGTTGGTCCTGTGGTTTGTGAAAATTGCAGACTTGGTCCCAGTGATTCACTAATTACACGCTTGGTCCTAATAGTTGTAATTTTTGCACTCGGGTGGTCCTTATCACTAACCTATGTTAAGTTTTTCAGTTAAATACGTGCAAAATTACTAACTTGCCCCTAAACAAATAAAAAAAAAAAGAACTGAACCCCCCTTTATCTTCTTCATCCTCTCCCCCCCTCTCTCTCTAAAACCCACCACCCACCTCCACCGTCAGCCCATCACCACCACCACCGCAACCTTCAACCCACCACCACCTCCTCCACCGCCTCCTTCAACCCACCACCACCACCTCCACCGTCAATCGACCACCACTACCTCCACCTACAACGTCACCTTCAACCCATCACCACCACCTTCAACCCATCACCATCACCTCCACCGTCAATCGACCACCGCCACCTTCAATCTGTGACGGTGGAGGTTAATCGACCTTTAGAACTGGTCTGCTCAATCTTTTCCTCTCTCTAAAACCTATCACCACCTGCCCCTTAAACCCATCGCCACCTGCACCTTCAATATGTGACGGTGGAGGACTTCGGAATTAAAAGGGTCGTCAGGATTCTGCGGCGTGCCACCGGAGGACGCCAGAATTAAAAGGGGTCGTCGGGATTCTGCGGTGCGCCACCGAGGATGTCGGAATTATGTCGGCTCCTCACTTTCTCTCAAACTCTCTCGATCTCTCTAATATCTACACATTGGTTTTTCCGAGCAGGTTCGTTTTTCCAGCGAGTAGTTGAGGGTGGTCGTTGGTTGTTATGAGTGGTGCGATGGGGCTGGTGTGGTAGTTTACAAAGCAACAGGTGGGAGTAAAGGGAGGTGTGGTTGGAAGGTGTGGTTGCAGGTTTCTGTAGAAAGAGATAGAGAGTAAGAAGATGTGTTATATTTATTTTTTTAAATTGTTTAGGGGTATTTTAGCCATTTTACACATACTTAACTAAGAAAATTAACACATGTTAGTGGTAAGGACCACCCGAGTGCAAAAATTACAACTATTAGGACCAAACATGTAATTAGTGAACCACTGGGACCAAGTCTGTAATATTTGCAAACCACAAGGACCAACCAAGCATTTAACTCTTTTTTTATGGAACAATTTTAGAAAACCAATCAAAACAATCACCTCGACCATTATATTTCCTATCTGATTTTTTTTTTCTCCAAAGTATAACAAAATAATCATCAGGTGACAAACTAGTTTAGATAGTACATTATCGTCATATATCCTCCAAAATTTAGTAACTCATCATTGAACACGACATGCACGTTGAATTTCAAAATCATGACCCCGCCATAAACTTTTCCAAACGCATTTACCTTCTTCCGTATTCGTGTCAAGGCATTGATATGTATCGAGATCTTAGGAAGCGTATTGACATCTTAAAATCTTGACACACATGTCATAAATTAACCACAACATCATCTATTGAAGCTCACGAATCCCTCTCTCCTTCACACCAACCTCGTTCCTTCACATACCAAACTCACCCCGTTTTCTTACCCATCGTCTCCCACGAACCAAGCAAATTTCATCTCTTTCACATCTACATCTGCAACGCTCTTCCCTCTCTCTTCCACGTATACGGTATCCATATAGCTCAATAACCTCCGTTACAGATGCTTTAACAATCATAAAAAAACATGTGAAGGTGATGATATTTTTTTAACAATCTAATAACTTCTTTATTTTTATTTTCTTTAAACTATATTTATTACAACGGGATTCTTTTGACTGTCATAAATGATAAAGAGAGGCAGAGATCTGTAACAATTAAAACAATCAGAGGTGTAACCGTAGGTCGGTCATCTCACACACACTCTCTCTCTCACACTTTTTCCTCCATTGATGACGTCACAATCAACCACATGATCCGAAACAGTTAAACATAAATAGAAGCGAGTCAACTTCACTTCAGTTCAACTCCACGAAACGTATTCCATTCATACCTTCAACCGTCAGAAATTGCTCAGATTCTACTGACAGACTGTTTGTGTTTATTCATTCAATTGATTACTACAAGCAACGTACACAATTAGACGTACGATTAGGTTTATTCTCGCTTTTCTTCATGATCAACCCTGAATTCACCGTATTCGTTCACTTCTTCAAGTAATTTGAGGTAATTCGTTGATTACACCGCTTTTGAGTCGTTACAGAGTCTTAATTGTTTGGAATCATGAATGTAATGATGTAACGTTTTGTTTATTACTTTGAAGTTAGTTAAAATGTGTCAGTGGATGATTGTGTGAATGTTGTATTGATTGAATAGATCATGATTAGGTGTTTACTGTTTGAAACTGAATGTATTGATGCAACGTGTTGTTTATTTGTTTGAAATTAGTTGAGAAAATCGATAGATGATTGATTATATGAATGTTTATTGCTTGAATATCATACATATGATTTAAGTATACACTGTTAGAAACATGTAGATCACAGAAATGTAGGGTTTAGCACTTTCGAAATTTGAGAGAGAATTATTCAACAGGTTTTTCATTAATTTGAAGAATCAATAGATGATTATATGATCGTTTATTGCTTGAATTAGAAGATTAAACACATGATTAGGTATATACTGTTGGATACATGAAGATCACAGAAATGTAGGGTTTAGGTGCTCAAACCCTAGGATTGCAAAGTAGGCAATTATTTTATATGTTCTAATGTTTAATATATTATTCCTCTGTTTGATGAATTTGTTTGTAAATGCAGCGAATTCAGTTAATCTCTTTTGTGATTTTAATGGAGAACAATCAATTGAACATTAACCGGCCTCTTCTGTCTGTGAGGCGAAGAGCTGCGAATGATGATCGAAAAAAGGAAAGTTGCCTTCCGGTTAGACCTTCGGTAGACTCGTGTACAACCGGATCGACAGCAGACCTGTTGATGAACCCAGGAAATGTTCCTTTTGGGTGGGAACAGAGTCCTGGAAGACCAAAGAATAAACAGGTTCAAACCATCGAAAGCGCTCCGAGTCTTCCAAAACTTCCTCCAGGTCGGTTTTTAAGTCCTATGAAGAACGATCCGGTTAACAGTGGTTCGAAGATAACCAAATCTGAAAGCATGGAGTCAACAAAGAAAGAAAGTTTTGATTCCCGCGATTATGATCTTGATGTTGTTGATGGTGATGATGAAGATGAAGATAATGATGAAGCGTATGTGGATGCACTTGATACACTTTCACGTGGTGAAACATCCTTCTATAATTGTAGTGCAAGTGGTGTAAGTGGAGTTGGGTCAGATGTCAAACCATTTGGTGTTACTGATCCAAAAGTTAGGGATTTCATGATGGGTCGTTTTCTTCCTGCTGCAAAAGCAATGGCTTCAGATTTACCTCGACACACTTTCAAGAAAAATATCATCAAAGAGAAGCCACAGGAAGTCAAGAAATTCGTTAATGTTGATGATAATAACAATAAGATGAAGCTTCGATACGGACCTAACTTTTTGCAAGACGTTGTTCAGGCTAAGGAAGAAGAAGCACACACTGATGACGATGATGATAGTGATTATGATTGTAGCGAACATGGCAATAAAGCGTCTAAACTATGTGGATTGATTCCACGTTTTTGCTCGGTAAATCCGGTTCATGGAATGTGTGTACGGGCCAGATTACCGGTTTCTCCTGCTAAAAAAACTCAAACAAGCTCGTCTTCTAGTAACTCTTTCAGAGATACCGAGAGTGAGGTATCTATCTTGATCCTTTTTCCCATGATTATTTTGTGAGTTATTTACGTTTTCCGTCCATGTGGTTTGTTGAAAATAACCATTACAGTTCTTTAGTTTAAAAATTGCGAAAACAGTATTAGTACATTCACTTTTGTAAAAATTACAGTTCACCTCACTTAACACAATCTATTTAACCCGTTAATGCCCCTGCACATGGTCTGACTAACGGGTTAAATACTTAAATGGATGTGTTAAGTGAGGTGGACTATAATCATTACAAAAGTGAATGTACTGGTACTGTTTTCGCAATTTTTAAACTAATAGACTGTAATGGTTTTCTTCAACAAACCACATGGATAAAATACGTAATTAACTCTTATTTTGTTGAACTAGTAATTTATAATTAATTACTTTGATATTTTGATCTTAGCCTGCAAGGAATGCTATATACAAGCATAGATCACTGAACAGTATTATGAAGAACGAATCGAGTGAAACCTCGAGTCTAGAAGGATTAAAGCTGTACAATTGTCTTCAGGGAAACGGGAATTCGGTTGATCTCAGCGGGTCGTTTCAATCTACGGTTTCTGAACAAAGCGATTCAAGTTCAAAGAAAAAAGGCGTAAGCTTTAAGGAACTACTAGCTGATAAGAACACAAATGAAACTGAAACAGACAGTCAGGAGTCTATAATCGAAAAAACACTATATGTGGATACTGTTCATATCATCAAATCTCCACAAGAAAATACATCTCCTTCATGCATAAAACCACAATTTATCTTCGATGAATCATTGAAGTCGGATACGTTTGTTGATGAATCGAAACATGATCTGGAAACAAAAGAGTACGGTGATCCTGAAGTTGGATCAGAAGTGATTGATATTAATGGTGATAAACAATTGAAAGCTTATGAAAGTAAACTTTTTGAGCTACCTGTTCCCCCACCATTGCCAAAATCACCATCAGACTCGTGGCTAGGTCGTACGTTGCCTTCTGTGTCCTCAAAAAATGCACATATGCGGTGGAACAACAGATACCCGTCTTAGAGTATGATGGCGAATGACCCGAAAACTGATGAGAAAGTCTGGTTACGAAATCCGCAGGTAAAAAGATTATTAAATTTTCATTTATTTTATGGTATATCTAGGGATGACAAAATAAAAAAAACTAAGCCATATGAAAAAATCTAAAACCCCAAACATTCGGGATGAGCCTTTGGGTATGGGATAAATTATAAAAGTTTCCTTGGGTGTGGGACTGGTATGGTATTACTCGTACCCGTTTACCCACATCCAAACCCAATATAGTAATACTACATAAACTTAACAAAGATAATAGATAGAATAACCACATAAGATTATAAACATGTATGCTCAATACCCTCGGGAAACCGTGAATTGACAGGCTATGTAGTTAATATCACGATATAACGGTATCAGTGATATATCGGTTACGGTTCGTCCTCTGGTGAGATATCGTGCAAAATATCGGTCCCGATGTTATTGGCGAGAAACATGATATTAAAATTACCAATATCCCACAGTATCTCAAATATCGGTCCGATTTTTTACAGCATTAACTACTTAGCAGATGGGTATGAAATACGGTTTTATAATTGAGTATGATAACACCTGGCCTATAGCCATTCTAGTTCTAGTTCTACAACTACGAGTTCGATTAGTGAACACGATGCACATATTTAACTCATTTTTCAGGGACAATTGAATCCTATACCAGAAAGTTAGATGGATGGCTATGGCGGTTAAAGTCCTTTCTTCTGTGCATATGTTTTGGCTGGGAAGTTTCATCAAATCGAATAGTTTGGTGATCATACAAATATAGAATTGTTTATTTATGGGCGTGATTTTCTTTTTGGTGACGTATCATTTTTTTAATTAGAAGGTGAAGAATAAAGAAATGTACAAGTAGCTATAACATTCTCATAGAACTCTTCTAAATAGTTAGATTATTATTGTAATAATAAAATTTTTATAATCAGATAAGTTAGGTACAAAAACGGGTCCGGTTTATGATTAAACCATATGTACAATATATCCATGGAGCTCATATACACAAGGCATGCATGTTTGCCCCTTCTACGAAACGATATGACTCATGTCGTTCGTTCTCAAATAAAAATCTCTTTTTCAGTTGCCAGGCCGGTGCCAAGGTGATGAAAGAAAATGGCGATGAGCAATTAGTAAATAGTAGTTATAGTCTTCCGATTAATTTTTCATTCACCCTTTTTAATCCTATACATTGCATACTTTCTAGAGGTTATTTCATTACATACTTATCAAATATCAATTCTATACATCGAGTCCAATAGCATGTGATGTTTTAATCTTTTGCTTGGTTTTTTTTGTGCTTCTTATTCTTTCAGTTTATTTGACATGATATTTTAGTTTGTATTTAACATGTTTTTGTAAACTGCGTTTTTTTGTAAAAAGTATAATGTGTTAATTAAAAAATACAAAGAATAAAAAAGAAGTATAAATATAATGGGTTGGTTAAAAATATAAAAAGAATTGTAATGGGTTGATGGTAGAAAAAAAAGTATATATAATAGGTTGGTTGAAAAGAATATTGTGGAAAGAGAAATATCGAATATAATAAGTTATGGACTTATTGGAGAAAACAAAGTTGGTAAATACTTTTAAAACCACATCCAATTGATAAAACTTAAAAGAAATAAAAAACTCTATTATTCAAAATGGACCTATCTTTGACAAAATTGTTATTAAGTCAAAATGGACCTAAAATAGTAAAATTGAACTCTTATTAAGGTGGAGTTCAATAAATGGATCAACTAGGTATAAACATTTATATAATCATATTCACTAAATTTCATCAATAGCAAAGATAAGGTAGGGTATGAGGAGCGTATGATGTAGACAGCCTTACCTCTACCTCGTAGGAATAGAGAGGCTGCTTCCGGTGAGACCCCCGGCTCGATAGTAGTTTTGCATCAACCTTTGGACATTAGGCACATAACACACAACAATCGAGACAAAGACTGATTAGTGTATGCACCCCTGTCTTTCGGCTATCAGCGCCACCACATGATGCATAATTAACCGTCCCCCGCTTTTAACGTTAACTTCACGAGATTAGTAAAATAACGTTAAAGTTCGTGTGCTTTCACTTTTGCCCCCAAGGGTCCTCACATATATACATTATATGTGCAAACCACAAACGGGGCGTTCGACTAGGTATAAACATATTGTGGTTAAATCGGGTTTGTGGATATGTGTGACCGAAATTCGAATCGAGAATATTTGATTAAATCAATTATTTGGTTTCTTTAGGTCAATTGTATCGATTTTTTCAAACATTATTTGGTTAATCAATTTTTATTACCTACTTTCTCTCTCTCTCACATACACACGCCTACCCGCACATCCCTGTGTCATAATACTTCATTAGTTGTTGTAGACCGATTTGAGATGGTCAATCTCCTGATAGATACCCGTAGAATGGGTTAGGCTCCAAGAAACAAAGACGAAGAACAAGACTAATTTTTTATCAATTTTCTCTACTTTAATAAATGAAATTACAATGCTTCAAATAGGAATGCAAACCTAACAAGATCCACTTTATTAGTAGAATACGGGGTTGAGGAGGGTAACATGCAAACGTATAAAACATGCAACTTGGGAGAATATAAGCTTCCGCACTACTTCAAATCCTAATCTATCTAAACTAATGGCTTCAACGACCACGGGGTCCTTTGACTGGGTTAGTAGTGTCCCCGACTCCAAGATCGTATCATCAGTTCATCCTTGACCATCCATAAACAAACACAAATCCTTCTCTATGTAGACTTTATTGCCACGATAAACTCCCTTACATATGCCCACAACAAATGGTTTTGCACTTTTGCATTTACAATTAAATGTGGTTTTGTAAAGTCAATGATTTTGCGATATATGGTTTTGCAGTCGTTAGTTTTTTTACAGCAGATGATATTGACTTTAATGGTTTTGATTTCAATTTCTTTTAAATTTGCATCTTTAGTTAAACTAGAAGGGTCCGTGGCGTTGCAACAGGAACATATTGGCATATTTTTATAAAAAAAATTATGTTTCTTTTTATCTTCAACGTTAGAATTATCTTTTTTTATTATTATTTTAAAGTCTCATAACTGCCCTTCTTTTACTTGTAATAACATATCATTAATCAATATATCTATTAAAACTCACAAATAAAAACTTGATTAGTTCACAAATAATAAAAAATAGAACAACAAATTATTAAATTACAAGACTATTAAAAACACTCACCGATACGAACAAAAGCACCACTCGTTATAAATCTTTAAGATTTTTTTAATGTTAACTAACGTATCATTAAAAAAATCTTGCATATACACATCAAAATTTCAAAAACAAAAACCCAGATAGGTATGAGTCATATCACATTTTATAGAATTAAGATTAAAAAAATATATCATCATACAAAACCTACATCACAAAAATCATCAAAATTAAAAAAAAAAACAATTTTTGTAAGGAAAAAATACACATTGTAAAATTTTAGGTTGCAATGCTAAGCTAAATAGAACCCATTAGCATTAAACTTGAAAAAGAAAAAAAACGCTAACAAAGAGGCTCAAATTCAAACATCATCATCGTTATCAAACAAAAAAGCTTGATTCAATGTCATGTCCATTGATCGCTTAAGGAAAGAAAGTAGATTAATAATATAAAACAAAATTTAAAATCAATATTTGTACCTAATAACACAGTGTGAATGGTTTAAATGAGAAGAATTTTTTTTAAAAAATAAAGAAATTTCAACCAATAGAAATCCTTCATTTTACTTCATTTAATTTTTGTATTTGATATTAGTGTAAGGGTATATTGGTAAAATTGGTAGTCTTTCTTTTTAATAGTTAACTATATGAAATTTGTAACTTATTTTCAAAAAATATATTTTTTCAAAGAAGAAAAAAATTTAAGTTAAAGTGTAGGATAAATTATCAGGTGTGTAGAATGATTTATGAGTTGTGTAGGTATACGACAGGTTTTAGGTATAAATCATGAACCAAACCATTCACTACAGTTTGAAAATCTTGAAATTGACCAACCGAAAGATTAGAGAGAAAACCCACCGTAGAACTAACTCAATAATCGATTTGGATAGTTTCATAGTGTTAAACCGGCCGAGTCACGAACACCTCTACTATTATCCAGAAAGGTCTTAGTTTGATAAAAACCGGCTGGTGAGCTGAATGATGCGAGAAACACAACCACGACGCTTTAATCATCGCCTTTCACATTCAAAATCTGAATACAAATTAAAAAACCATAAAAGAGTAAACCGAACATCAGTCATAAGGCTTAGAGAGTTGGTTGCTTAATTCAAGTCGTCTCAGTTGTCGCGCGTTAAGAAATACCTCATCATAGCATTTATACAACACCAAATCACACAACATACACACATGTTAATTTGTAAGTTAATCTTGCAGCATACAAGTAGAAAAACTTTAGGGAGAAAGATACCAAACAACAACATGTACGACACCTCAACCACACAAATGCTTACAAATCAACATGTGTGTGTGTGTATATATATATCAACTTTACGCACAAAGAAACCAAAGAACAACACCTACAACACCTCGATGCCACAAATACTAGCAAATCAAACACAAATTCTAACCAAATTTGCAACATGTACAACCCAACATAGCAACAATCACTCGTGTGGTTGGGTTTATACCTATATAATGTACAAATTATATAACACAAAGTATTACACATTATAGCATATTAACACACACACATATATAATGTGGAATACAATGTCAACAACAAATCAAACCACACTTACATACCCAACGACCATACAAATAGTAAACATCACACTCACAGCCCCAAGCGCACAGAAAAAACCAATACGGAGGAAAGTTTTGTGGCTTGGATTTCAACCATGGTTGCAACCGACGTTGCCCTGCCCAATGACTAAACGACATCATAGCTGATATAGACAGGACGTGGCTCAGATTTCAGTCGTAGCTGATACCTAGGTTGCCACGCCAAATGACAAAACGACATCGTAGCCAATGTAGACATGAAATGGTCTAAACTCTAGGGTGAGCGTATCATCATCTTCATCAACCACGTTGGTCTCTCTGATGAAGTCGTAGTCATCTTCATAAAGACCCAAAAAACGACAACCCCATCATCAAAACAATGCTACCACCACAAAAGCCCTAAACTAAAACAGATCAAACATCATCATCACTACCATCAGACTAAACAAACAACAAAAAAACCACACACAAAAACAAATCTACAACTGTATAATCGAACACACAACACTACCACCACCACAAACGCCCCAAGCAAAAACATAATCGAAGAAACAATAGCACCACCACAAAAACCCCAAACCAAATCAGATCAAACATCATCATTATCATCAAACTAAACAAACCACAAAAAAAACCACAACCATATAATCGAACACATAAAACCACCACCACAAAATCCCTAAGTGAAAAACAAAATCAAACGTACGACAACCACAAAAGCCCCAAACCAATACAGATCAAACATCATCGTCATCATCATCATCAAACTAAACAAACCATCACAAGAAAAAAAATAAAAAAATAAAAACAACCCAACTATATAATCGAACACAATGCACCACCATAAAAGTCACAAGTGAAAACAACAAACTCATCATTGTCACACCCCGACCCGCAGCGGAAAAGGTGATCGGGGCATGATTGGGTTATCATCAAAGCTCATGACATTTATTATGCGTTTCATATTCATTATTACAAATTAAATGGAGAATTACAATAAATGTTACAACATGTTCTAACTAACAATCTAAACTTCTTTGTTCTCTTCTAAGGCATATCCTATGTTTTCCTTGCTTCAACCTATACACCTGTATCATGTGTAAAAGGGTTTTTGGATCAACATAATGTTGGCGAGTGAATCCTATGGAAAACATTTGAACAAATTTATTTAAATTGATTATGAAATATGTGCACAACCAAACATGAGTAAAAATAGATGTAACTTAATCAACAATCATAAGATATTAAATGAAACACTCATGAACAATAATGGAACAATTAGAGGCACGCGATGCTCAACTCGTCTCTCACGAGGAACAGGGGGCCTGATGAATGAATTGCATAAACATGATAATATGAATGACACAACTACAAACAGTATAAACTCAATGATACACACATGAACAATAATGAATTTGATTTGAAGCACGCGTTGTTCTACTCGTCTCCCACGAGGAACTGATGGGCTTAATATATGAGTTTCATATAACTTGACAAAAGGCAATAAGTAAATCACAACAATAAAACAATCTAAGTTTAGGTCATGATGTGGTATGGCACAAGTTTAAATAAATAAGTTATTTATTTTCATAACACATGACACACCCCAAAACGTGTAATTTAAAAGGGGAAGTTGTAAGATTCACTCACAGTGGGTGCGTTCGGTTGATGATGTTGAATGCACACGAAGTGGTTTTAACCACGAGTGAGTTTAACCTAAAATAATCGCATTATGGTTTGGTAAGTAAACAGATTTTATTAATCTATTTTAGTAGGATTGTTGGGTGTATTTTTGTGAGTTTGAGGCTATTTTCTAACCTTAAAAATGTTATTTTTAAGTATTTTTAATTGATTTTTAATTAAAATAATTAAATAAAAATAATAAAAAAATTGATTTTTTTCTGACCGTTGACCAGCCCGTTGACCGTTGACCTGACCGTTGACCGGTTCGAATGCGGAACACAAGTGCGCTGAGTGAGGCTCGAACCCGAGACCTCCCGTACGCGTGCACGCAGCTCTACCAACTAAGCTACGTGTCTAACCCGTTATAAATCTGATTTTAATTTATATATATATTAATTAGTTTAAACCGAAAATCATTTTATTTTAAAAACAGTTTTAAGCGAACCGGACGTGCACTCCACAGGTCTCGAACCCGGGACCTGTGGTTTAATCTAACACACAGTCCACCGCTGGACTGTGTGTTTAACATGTTATATAATTTGATTTTTATTATACTTAAATACAGCTTAGTTATTTCCTTTTCTGTCTTATTAAAAAGAATAGATAATTGTTCGAGTCGGTGCAGTAGACCGGACTCAAACTCGTGACCTGTGATATAAACAAACACACAGTCCACCGCTGGACTGTGTGTCTAACTTGGTTATTATTCTGATTATTAATATACTTAACATATAACTGTGGCGACACCGGTTCAGTTTAACAAAAAAAAATGATTTTTATTAAAGCAGCGTGTGTGAAACGGGATTTGAACTCGAGACCTTTGCGTTATGTGTGCACACAGTCCACCGCTGGACTGTGTGTCTAACCCGAGTAATATCCTGATTTATATTATACATATATCATCCGGATACATCGTCTTCTTCATCAAGTGTTAACCAGATATAAGGTTTGACTGGTTCGAGTTTTTATTCAAGTTTCATTAGTGTTTTACAGTCCATTAAGGTAAGATAAGGGTGAAAAGATAAAGAAAATAAGTGAAGAGGTATACCGACTGGACCCTCTGTTTTCCGGCAGAACTCCGGCGACAGCAATTCCTTCCGACGACGAGTTCCTTGTAGCAGCGAGTCTCCAGGAAGCTTACAAAGGGTGTGGGTATCTCCGGTATAAGCTCAGAGGCTCAGTGAGGTTCAGAAATAAGGAAATCGGTTTTCCGGCGACGAACAGAAAAGTTCCGGCGAGGGAGTTTTCGCCGAGAAAGAGTGTGGTTTTGAGCGAAAAGGTTTTCAATGGGTTGAGGGTGAATTTATAGGGGAAAATCGAGATGTATTTGGTCTGATTTCCGACTGGATTCATTGATTTAAATTTTCCGGCGGTTATAATTTTGGTCGCGGACTCAGACGTCGGTTATAACCGATGTCTTGTTAATGGTTTACGTTATAACGTAAATTGTCGTTAAAAGCTCGCGAGTTTACCGGAATTCCGACGACTGAACTATTGGGCGCCGGTTTTGAATTCGTAACGTTACTTTATGATTTAAATGATTTCATTAATTAACAAACAAAGCAAGTGGCGCAGTGGTTTGTGTGTGTGAGATAAGTTGCTGAATCGACTCAGCGAGTGACCCGGGTTCGAAACCCGGCTGGATCATTTTATTTTTATTTTGCGATTTTCAACAGTTTTTTCAAAAACTAATTATATATTCCCGTATAATAATCGATTACGTATCGTTTAAAAATATTTTGGGCATTTAATTCGCAACGAAATTTTTGACTGACTGTTCGGTTGATAAACGGAGCGGGTTTGGTAAATCCGTTTTTTACGGATGTTACAGTATCCCCTGCTTTTTAGAAATTTCGTCCCGAAATTTAAATTGTGATATATTTGACTAAAAGAATGATGATGTTTTGTTTGACAGTTGCATGCTTAGAAAAAAATAAGGGTTTAAGTTTTTTGTTCGAGGCGGTAACGTTCCTTGTAAGGGTTAAGTACCCTATTCAGGAATCGCTTTTTACTGTATAAGTATTGATATGATTTGCTAAAAATGATATCATGCATAAGAGTTTAGATACGTTTGGGAAAGTATGGTTATATCCTAAGGCAAAACTTCTAACACTACAACCTCTATGGAACATAAATAAAAACACAACAGCTGATATTTGAACATAAGTAAACACAACAGCTAATATTCGAACATGAATAAACACATCAGCAAATATTTGAACATGAATAAACACATCAGCAAATATTTGAACATGAATAAACACAATAGCAAATATTTGAATCCACATTCTGATAGCATATACGTTTGAATGGTGGAAGTTCCTCTCTCGTTTGTTATGATGGAGAGGTTAGTTTATGTAGAAATGGAACACATTCCAATCCCTTTAAATAACATGATGATATAAATGTAACACAAATTCCAACCAAGGCAATACTAAATCGTACATGGAACTTCTCATAACCGCCTGATAATGCCTCTGATCCTTTGGCAAGAATACTTATATATAGGAAGTACCAGCGGCGTATCCACCATATTCTTGCCAAATTTTCATTAGTTTTATCCACAAGTTATGATTGGTTACCAAGAAACTAATAAATCCTACATAGAACTTCTCATAACCGTCCGATAATGCCTCTGATCCTTTGACAAGAATACTTATATATAGGAAGTACCAGCGGCGTATCCACCATATTCTTGTCAAATTTTCATTGGTTTTATCAGTGAATTATGATTAGTTCTATAACTCTACAACCAATACAACAAACATAAAATACTGAAATGAAATATATCTGTGCGATCAAGGCTCAATCGAACGGAGCCGATCGTTTTGTATGTACTGAAAATGAAATGGATGTGCGCTCAAGGCTCAATCAAACGGAGCCGAACGTATTGAATGTACTGAAATTGAAATTGTGTGCTCAAGGCTCAATCAAACGGAGCCGAGCGTATTGCATGTACTGAAAATGAATAACTTAACCACACAAACAGCCTATGCGTGGAACCTCTCATAACAGCCTGATAATGCCTCCGATCATTTGACAAGAATACTTATATATAGGAAGTACCAGCGGCGTATCCACCATATCCTTGTCAAAGTTTCATTGACTGTAACATTTGTATAAATCGGGTCTCCAAAACCCGCTCCGTTTTGTAATCAAATACCAAGATATGAAATTACATTAAATATTTATGAGTATTTCGAGTTTAAACGTTACATAATTAATATATAAACTAAACTATAAAAATTATATTTGATAAAAAGTTAAAATAAAATAAATAAAAAAATATTTGGAGCTGACCGGACTCGAACCCGGGTCAACTGCCTCCAATGACTTATCTCTCCGTCTCCAAACCACTCCGCCACCAATTATTTTCTGTTAGCATTATGAAAGCAATTGAATTTTATACGCATACACGACTTAACGGTTAATGATATCTGAATAACGGAAATCGGTAGCCGAATCGCCAAATCAGTTTTTGTTCGCATAGTTAACTTATAACCGATGAATATCAGTTTCTAATTAAAGTTCAGATTGAATGAACTTCAAGTTTGGGTTTTTGAAACCGAAAGACATTCAAGCTTCAAATAATTCAGATTCCAATCATTTATACGATTCAGAACCGTCCCAAATACACTCCAATCCCTTTTTGTCGCGTTTTCAAGTCCTTTGAGCACAAGAAAACTGTCGCCGGAATTCTCTGCAAATCTCGCCGGAAAACCGTGTTCAACTCAAACCAGAAAGATTTTCCTCTCTTGCTGTTTCAATCTATTGTTAGGACACTACTAACATTAAACCGTCACTCAAAACCAGTCACAGAAGACTTGCTGGATTTTCTGGGTTCGCCGGAGAAACTCTGGAATTCGCCGGAAACACGCTAGTTAACGGTAAACACATTCAATCGTGCTAATAATCCATGTACTCTGGTTCAATTTCAAATCTAATTCTTTAATTCTGTTGTTAGACTCTCTCAGCCGGAGGTTCAAAAACAGAGTTACCTGTTCTCGCCGGACTTTCTGAAGAAGACGACCTGTCCGGTATTTCTTTTCCCCAAACTGTTCGGTTTGTTCATTCAAACTAGTAATCATGTTATTTAAGTAGTAGAACCCTGAACCAGCGGTCTGAGTAAAAACCGGTAATTATAGTGAAGAAGACGAACCTAAAAACGGGTTAAGAGTAATTAAAATTCGGATAGTTAACGGGTTAGACACACAGTCCAGCGGTGGACTGTGTGCAAAGTTTATGTACGAGTCCCGAGTTCGATCCTTACTACACACACACTGCGTAATAACATTCCTTTTTATTCATAAAACTAACCGGGTTAGATCGAGTAGTTGTTAAGTATAATATAATTCAAGAATATAACCGGGTTAGACACACAGTCCAGCGGTGGACTGTGTGCAAAACAAACTGCACGTCACGCGATCGAGTCCCGTCACAAACACCGGTTCAATGAGATTAAAACGTTTTGTAAAATAAAGGAATTTTCGGTAAGTTCGAATAAGTGCATAAATATAATTAAAACTGGAATCCTAACGGGTTAGTCACGTAGCTCAGTTGGTAGAGCTACGTGCGCGTGAACGGAAGGTCACCGGTTCGAATCCCGCTCGGCGCAAGTATTACCGCTGACCGAACCGGTCAACGGTCAACGGTCAACGGTCAAACAGTAAAAAAAATATATATTATTTTTTTTAAATATTTATTTGTTTAATTTAAATTAAAAATCAATTAGAAATACTTAAAAATAACATTTCTAAGGATAGAAAATAGCCATAAACTCACAAAAAAATATATCTAAAAATCCCATTAAAATCTTTAATAAAATCCATCCATTTAATATATTTTTCCCATTATAATTTAGGTCAGTGATTCCTCGTTGACTCGCTCCGTCTAAATCGTGCGCATCTCACCAACTCAAATCCAACGCACCCAATGTGAGTGAACCCTTCAAATTCCCCGTTTTAATCACATTTTTGGGGTGTATCATGTGTCTTGTTCACTTACTTATTATAACTAAGTTATTGTGCATATATCATATCATGACATGTGTGTTAGTTGTTGCTGATAGGTAGTTATTATTGTTTGCAAATTATTATTTCAGTACATGCAATTGCTGAGGCCGCAGCTCCCCATCCCTCGAGGTTGAGTTTGATCCCCATTTTATTATGCGGTTGATCAGGGCGTGCCCGCACGATCGGCTCCGTTTGATTGAGCCTTGATCGGTCATTTCATTTACATTTCAATACATGCAATACGCTCGGCTCCGTTTGATTGAGCCTTGAGCACACAGTTCAAATTACATTTTCAGTTCATGCAATACGATCGGCTCCGTTTGATTGAGCCTCGATCTCACAGTTCATTTATGTTAATTATCATATGATGTTGGTATGTTCATGTATGCTATCGATTGTTAATGTATGTTATAATTGTAACTGATGTTGCCATTGCTTGATTTCATACATATGCTCTTTTATGATTATGCACAATATTTTATTGATAAACTAACCAGAAAGTCATTATTAAATGTTTATCTATAAGGTTCACTCGCCAACTTATGTTGACCCAAAAACCTCCCATTTTACACATGATACAGGTGAACCAGCAGCAGCTAGGAACACGTAGGATCTGGATTAGAAGAAATAAAACGATTTAGTATTTGGAATATTATGTTTGGTTATTTTCCTTTGTAATGAATGAACATGTTTGAACGTTTGAGAAATGTAACTTTGACTTCATTTAATAATGGAACATAATAGTAAATGTCATGTGCTTTGGTGATAACCCAATTATGCCCCGACTCTTATTTCCGCTGCGGGTCGGGGTGTGACAGAAGACCATACACAGGACCACTACCAAAATGTAACCGTTGTCAGTATCACCACTCCCCTGACTACCCTTGCCAATACTGTACCAGCTGCGGTCGCGCTGGACACACTGTTCAACACTGCCGCGCGCCTCAACGAACAAACCGCCATCAACCTATAACCCAAACCCACCAACAATTTTTGGGTCAAGCCCAACAACAACAACCATTTCCACCCACTCAACATTTAGCCCAAACATACTATCAACCCAACTATCCTATGGGCCAACCTATGCGGGCATGTTTCAATTGTGGAGATCCAAGTCATTTCAGGAACACATGTCCAAGACTGGTTAATATTATTCATGCTCAGGCCCAAGCCAATCCTGTGAATCAAGCGAACCAAGCTCCTCCACCTGCTAGGGGAAGGGCTTTCAATATTAACGCAAACCAGGCCAGAGCTGACGGCAATGTGGTCAACGGTACGTTTCTTATAAATGGTAGATATGCCTCTATGTTATTTGATACTGGTGCGGATAGAAGTTTCGTGTCATTAGAGTTTGAACCTATCTTAAGTAAAAATCGAGATAAGCTCGCGGAATCCATAACAGTAGAAGTTGCAGATGGAAAACCAGTTTCGTTAGACTCTATTTTGCGCAACTGTACGCTCACCCTAAACGACCACGATTTCTCAGTCGATCTTATTCCTATGAAGCTGGGAAGTTTCGACATCATAGTCGGAATGGATTGGCTCAGTCAGCATAATGCGGAAGTTGTATGCCGTGAGAAATTTATTCGTATTCCTCTTTCAAACGGTCAGACTCTTCAAATTATTGGAGAAACCTCGGCGAAAGGACTCAACTTAATGTCTTGCCTTCAAGCTCAAAAATACCTTCGCAAGAATTATGTCGCGTTTTTAGCCCATATCATCAAGAAGGGAACCGCGGAAAAGAAACTTGAAGATATTCCTGTTGTAAAAGATTTTCCACAAGTTTTTCCTGACGACATTTCAGGACTTCCTCCAATCAGAGATGTCGAATTTCGTATCGATCTTATACCTGGTGCTATACCAGTGGCAAAATCTCCATATAGGTTAGCCCCCTCTGAAATGCAAGAGCTAGCCAGTCAATTGCAAGAGTTGACTGACAAGGGATTTATACGCCCCAGCTCATCGCCTTTGGGTGCACCTGTACTCTTTGTAAAGAAGAAGGATGGATCTTTTCGCATGTGCATCGACTACAGAGAGCTCAACAAGTTAACTATCAAAAATCGATATCCTTTACCTCGTATAGATGACCTTCTTGACCAACTACAAGGTGCCAGTTGCTTTTCGAAAATCGACCTTCGATCTGGCTATCATCAGCTTAGAGTGCATGAAGAAGACGTCCCTAAAACTGCTTTTCGAACTCGATATGGTCACTATGAATTCATGGTTATGCCGTTTGGATTAACCAACGCACCAGCTGTTTTCATGGACCTAATGAATAGAGTCTGCAAACCTTACCTTGATCGATTTGTTATTGTGTTCATTGACGATATTCTTATCTATTCAAAAACCAAAGCTGATCATGAGCGTCATCTGCGACTTGTTCTTGCACTTCTAGAAAAGGAAAAGCTTTATGCCAAGTTCTCTAAATGTGAATTCTGGTTAAAAGAGGTGCAATTTCTCGGGCATATAGTCAATGACAAAGGAATACATGTGGACCCATCAAAGATCAAAGCAGTTCAGGAATGGCAAGCTCCACGTACGCCAACTGAAGTAAGGTCATTTCTTGGACTTGCTGGTTACTATCGTCGATTCATTTCAAACTTCTCTCGCATTGCGGTGCCACTCACGGCTTTAACCCATAAAGGGAAACCATTTGTATGGGGGCCCAAGCAAGAAGAAGCTTTTCAAACTCTCAAGCGAAAACTTTGTGATGCACCAATCCTCACTCTTCCTGAAGGTTGTGATGATTTTGTAGTCTATTGCGACGCGTCAGGACAAGGATTAGGTTGCGTTCTCATGCAAAGAGGGAAAGTCATAGCTTATGCCTCAAGGCAACTCAAGACACATGAAAAGAACTACACCACTCATGACCTTGAACTTGGAGCCGTTGTATTCGCTCTTAAGATATGGAGACATTATCTTTATGGTACGAAGTGTGAAATATACACTGACCACAAGAGTCTTCAACATATCTTCAATCAGAAAGAGTTAAATATGAGGCAACGAAGATGGGTCGAACTCCTAAATGATTACGACTGTGAAATCAGATACCACCCTGGTAAAGCAAATGTGGTGGCTGATGCACTTAGTCGAAAGGGTTATGCGAACTCCATTCATCTTCTATGTTCGCAAATTATAACCAATATTAAGGATCAAATTCGAGAAGCTCAACACGTTTCAATAACAGAGGAAGATGTACAAAAGGAGATGTCCTGTGGAGCCGAGCTAAAGCTGGAAACTAAATCTGATGGTATTTTGTATTACCTAGATCGTATATGGATTCCTAACCATATCAATCTTCGTGAAACACTCATGCATGAAGCCCATAAGTCGCGATATTCTATACACCCAGGAGCCGATAAGATGTATCAAGACCTAAGGTACACCTATTGGTGGCCTGGAATGAAGAAAGATATTGCCGTTTTTGTTTCCAAGTGTCTCACTTGTTCTAAAGTAAAGGCTGAACACCAAAGACCCTCAGGACTTCTGGTCCAACCAGAGATACCTGTCTGGAAGTGGGAAAATATAACCATGGATTTCATTACCGGGTTACCTCGCACTTCTAGTGGGTATGACACTATATGGGTGATTATAGACCGACTCACAAAATCAGCTCACTTTATTCCTATTCGAGAAGATTTCAAGAACGAAAAGCTTGCTCGTATTTATATCAACGAAATCGTCAGCCGACATGGAGTTCCGTTAAGTATTATTTCTGATCGTGATGGTCGTTTCACCTCACGAACATGGCAGGCAGTACAATCCGCTATGGGCACTCGGCTAGATCTCAGTACCGCCTATCATCCTCAAACTGATGGACAGTCTGAGCGCACCATTCAAACCCTTGAGGACATGCTTAGAGCATGTGTCATAGACTTCAAGGGAAATTGGGACGCCCACCTACCGTTAGTCGAATTTTCGTACAACAACAGTTATCATTCTAGCATCGGCATGGCACCTTTTGAAGCTTTATATGGTCGAAAGTGTCGATCTCCTGTTTGTTGGCACGAAATTGGGGAAGCACAAATTACTGGTCCAGAATTGATCCAAGAAACCACAGATAAGATTCATCAAATCCGAAACAATCTTCTAGCGGCTCAAAGTCGTCAAAAGAGTTACGCAGATAAACGACGGAAGCCCTTGGAGTTTAGCGTTGGTGATCATGTGCTTTTAAAAGTGTCACCGTGGAAGGGAGTAGTTCGTTTTGGTCAAAAGGGAAAACTAGCACCACGTTACGTAGGACCTTTCAAGATACTCGAAAGAGTAGGTCCTGTAGCTTACAAGCTTGACCTACCGGCAGAACTTGACAGAATTCATCCCACATTCCACGTGTCGAACTTGAAGAAGTGCCTCGCTGACGAGAATCTTCATATTCCACTGGAGGATATTCAGATTGATGAATCCATGCATTTTATTGAAAGGCCAGTAGAGATTATGGACTATGGAGAAAAGCGTCTACGTCGAAGTCGCATTCCTATTGTTAGGGTACGCTGGGAGTCGAAACGGGGACCTGAGTTTACTTGGGAACGTGAAGACTCAATGCGTGAAAAATACCCTCATCTTTTCCCTACTACTTCAACTGTTTAAATTTCGGGACGAAATTCCTAAAAGTAGGGGATACTGTAACATTTGTATAAATCGGGTCTCCAAAACCCGCTCCGTTTTGTAATCAAATACCAAGATATGAAATTACATTAAATATTTATGAGTATTTCGAGTTTAAACGTTACATAATTAATATATAAACTAAACTATAAAAATTATATTTGATAAAAAGTTAAAATAAAATAAATAAAAAATATTTGGAGCTGACCGGACTCGAACCCGGGTCAACTGCCTCCAATGACTTATCTCTCCGTCTCCAAACCACTCCGCCACCAATTATTTTCTGTTAGCATTATGAAAGCAATTGAATTTTATACGCATACACGACTTAACGGTTAATGATATCTGAATAACGGAAATCGGTAGCCGAATCGCCAAATCAGTTTTTGTTCGCATAGTTAACTTATAACCGATGAATATCAGTTTCTAATTAAAGTTCAGATTGAATGAACTTCAAGTTTGGGTTTTTGAAACCGAAAGACATTCAAGCTTCAAATAATTCAGATTCCAATCATTTATACGATTCAGAACCGTCCCAAATACACTCCAATCCCTTTTTGTCGCGTTTTCAAGTCCTTTGAGCACAAGAAAACTGTCGCCGGAATTCTCTGCAAATCTCGCCGGAAAACCGTGTTCAACTCAAACCAGAAAGATTTTCCTCTCTTGCTGTTTCAATCTATTGTTAGGACACTACTAACATTAAACCGTCACTCAAAACCAGTCACAGAAGACTTGCTGGATTTTCTGGGTTCGCCGGAGAAACTCTGGAATTCGCCGGAAACACGCTAGTTAACGGTAAACACATTCAATCGTGCTAATAATCCATGTACTCTGGTTCAATTTCAAATCTAATTCTTTAATTCTGTTGTTAGACTCTCTCAGCCGGAGGTTCAAAAACAGAGTTACCTGTTCTCGCCGGACTTTCTGAAGAAGACGACCTGTCCGGTATTTCTTTTCCCCAAACTGTTCGGTTTGTTCATTCAAACTAGTAATCATGTTATTTAAGTAGTAGAACCCTGAACCAGCGGTCTGAGTAAAAACCGGTAATTATAGTGAAGAAGACGAACCTAAAAACGGGTTAAGAGTAATTAAAATTCGGATAGTTAACGGGTTAGACACACAGTCCAGCGGTGGACTGTGTGCAAAGTTTATGTACGAGTCCCGAGTTCGATCCTTACTACACACACACTGCGTAATAACATTCCTTTTTATTCATAAAACTAACCGGGTTAGATCGAGTAGTTGTTAAGTATAATATAATTCAAGAATATAACCGGGTTAGACACACAGTCCAGCGGTGGACTGTGTGCAAAACAAACTGCACGTCACGCGATCGAGTCCCGTCACAAACACCGGTTCAATGAGATTAAAACGTTTTGTAAAATAAAGGAATTTTCGGTAAGTTCGAATAAGTGCATAAATATAATTAAAACTGGAATCCTAACGGGTTAGTCACGTAGCTCAGTTGGTAGAGCTACGTGCGCGTGAACGGAAGGTCACCGGTTCGAATCCCGCTCGGCGCAAGTATTACCGCTGACCGAACCGGTCAACGGTCAACGGTCAACGGTCAAACAGTAAAAAAAAATATATATTATTTTTTTTAAATATTTATTTGTTTAATTTAAATTAAAAATCAATTAGAAATACTTAAAAATAACATTTCTAAGGATAGAAAATAGCCATAAACTCACAAAAAAATATATCTAAAAATCCCATTAAAATCTTTAATAAAATCCATCCATTTAATATATTTTTCCCATTATAATTTAGGTCAGTGATTCCTCGTTGACTCGCTCCGTCTAAATCGTGCGCATCTCACCAACTCAAATCCAACGCACCCAATGTGAGTGAACCCTTCAAATTCCCCGTTTTAATCACATTTTTGGGGTGTATCATGTGTCTTGTTCACTTACTTATTATAACTAAGTTATTGTGCATATATCATATCATGACATGTGTGTTAGTTGTTGCTGATAGGTAGTTATTATTGTTTGCAAATTATTATTTCAGTACATGCAATTGCTGAGGCCGCAGCTCCCCATCCCTCGAGGTTGAGTTTGATCCCCATTTTATTATGCGGTTGATCAGGGCGTGCCCGCACGATCGGCTCCGTTTGATTGAGCCTTGATCGGTCATTTCATTTACATTTCAATACATGCAATACGCTCGGCTCCGTTTGATTGAGCCTTGAGCACACAGTTCAAATTACATTTTCAGTTCATGCAATACGATCGGCTCCGTTTGATTGAGCCTCGATCTCACAGTTCATTTATGTTAATTATCATATGATGTTGGTATGTTCATGTATGCTATCGATTGTTAATGTATGTTATAATTGTAACTGATGTTGCCATTGCTTGATTTCATACATATGCTCTTTTATGATTATGCACAATATTTTATTGATAAACTAACCAGAAAGTCATTATTAAATGTTTATCTATAAGGTTCACTCGCCAACTTATGTTGACCCAAAAACCTCCCATTTTACACATGATACAGGTGAACCAGCAGCAGCTAGGAACACGTAGGATCTGGATTAGAAGAAATAAAACGATTTAGTATTTGGAATATTATGTTTGGTTATTTTCCTTTGTAATGAATGAACATGTTTGAACGTTTGAGAAATGTAACTTTGACTTCATTTAATAATGGAACATAATAGTAAATGTCATGTGCTTTGGTGATAACCCAATTATGCCCCGACTCTTATTTCCGCTGCGGGTCGGGGTGTGACAGAAGACCATACACAGGACCACTACCAAAATGTAACCGTTGTCAGTATCACCACTCCCCTGACTACCCTTGCCAATACTGTACCAGCTGCGGTCGCGCTGGACACACTGTTCAACACTGCCGCGCGCCTCAACGAACAAACCGCCATCAACCTATAACCCAAACCCACCAACAATTTTTGGGTCAAGCCCAACAACAACAACCATTTCCACCCACTCAACATTTAGCCCAAACATACTATCAACCCAACTATCCTATGGGCCAACCTATGCGGGCATGTTTCAATTGTGGAGATCCAAGTCATTTCAGGAACACATGTCCAAGACTGGTTAATATTATTCATGCTCAGGCCCAAGCCAATCCTGTGAATCAAGCGAACCAAGCTCCTCCACCTGCTAGGGGAAGGGCTTTCAATATTAACGCAAACCAGGCCAGAGCTGACGGCAATGTGGTCAACGGTACGTTTCTTATAAATGGTAGATATGCCTCTATGTTATTTGATACTGGTGCGGATAGAAGTTTCGTGTCATTAGAGTTTGAACCTATCTTAAGTAAAAATCGAGATAAGCTCGCGGAATCCATAACAGTAGAAGTTGCAGATGGAAAACCAGTTTCGTTAGACTCTATTTTGCGCAACTGTACGCTCACCCTAAACGACCACGATTTCTCAGTCGATCTTATTCCTATGAAGCTGGGAAGTTTCGACATCATAGTCGGAATGGATTGGCTCAGTCAGCATAATGCGGAAGTTGTATGCCGTGAGAAATTTATTCGTATTCCTCTTTCAAACGGTCAGACTCTTCAAATTATTGGAGAAACCTCGGCGAAAGGACTCAACTTAATGTCTTGCCTTCAAGCTCAAAAATACCTTCGCAAGAATTATGTCGCGTTTTTAGCCCATATCATCAAGAAGGGAACCGCGGAAAAGAAACTTGAAGATATTCCTGTTGTAAAAGATTTTCCACAAGTTTTTCCTGACGACATTTCAGGACTTCCTCCAATCAGAGATGTCGAATTTCGTATCGATCTTATACCTGGTGCTATACCAGTGGCAAAATCTCCATATAGGTTAGCCCCCTCTGAAATGCAAGAGCTAGCCAGTCAATTGCAAGAGTTGACTGACAAGGGATTTATACGCCCCAGCTCATCGCCTTTGGGTGCACCTGTACTCTTTGTAAAGAAGAAGGATGGATCTTTTCGCATGTGCATCGACTACAGAGAGCTCAACAAGTTAACTATCAAAAATCGATATCCTTTACCTCGTATAGATGACCTTCTTGACCAACTACAAGGTGCCAGTTGCTTTTCGAAAATCGACCTTCGATCTGGCTATCATCAGCTTAGAGTGCATGAAGAAGACGTCCCTAAAACTGCTTTTCGAACTCGATATGGTCACTATGAATTCATGGTTATGCCGTTTGGATTAACCAACGCACCAGCTGTTTTCATGGACCTAATGAATAGAGTCTGCAAACCTTACCTTGATCGATTTGTTATTGTGTTCATTGACGATATTCTTATCTATTCAAAAACCAAAGCTGATCATGAGCGTCATCTGCGACTTGTTCTTGCACTTCTAGAAAAGGAAAAGCTTTATGCCAAGTTCTCTAAATCTGAATTCTGGTTAAAAGAGGTGCAATTTCTCGGGCATATAGTCAATGACAAAGGAATACATGTGGACCCATCAAAGATCAAAGCAGTTCAGGAATGGCAAGCTCCACGTACGCCAACTGAAGTAAGGTCATTTCTTGGACTTGCTGGTTACTATCGTCGATTCATTTCAAACTTCTCTCGCATTGCGGTGCCACTCACGGCTTTAACCCATAAAGGGAAACCATTTGTATGGGGGCCCAAGCAAGAAGAAGCTTTTCAAACTCTCAAGCGAAAACTTTGTGATGCACCAATCCTCACTCTTCCTGAAGGTTGTGATGATTTTGTAGTCTATTGCGACGCGTCAGGACAAGGATTAGGTTGCGTTCTCATGCAAAGAGGGAAAGTCATAGCTTATGCCTCAAGGCAACTCAAGACACATGAAAAGAACTACACCACTCATGACCTTGAACTTGGAGCCGTTGTATTCGCTCTTAAGATATGGAGACATTATCTTTATGGTACGAAGTGTGAAATATACACTGACCACAAGAGTCTTCAACATATCTTCAATCAGAAAGAGTTAAATATGAGGCAACGAAGATGGGTCGAACTCCTAAATGATTACGACTGTGAAATCAGATACCACCCTGGTAAAGCAAATGTGGTGGCTGATGCACTTAGTCGAAAGGGTTATGCGAACTCCATTCATCTTCTATGTTCGCAAATTATAACCAATATTAAGGATCAAATTCGAGAAGCTCAACACGTTTCAATAACAGAGGAAGATGTACAAAAGGAGATGTCCTGTGGAGCCGAGCTAAAGCTGGAAACTAAATCTGATGGTATTTTGTATTACCTAGATCGTATATGGATTCCTAACCATATCAATCTTCGTGAAACACTCATGCATGAAGCCATAAGTCGCGATATTCTATACACCCAGGAGCCGATAAGATGTATCAAGACCTAAGGTACACCTATTGGTGGCCTGGAATGAAGAAAGATATTGCCGTTTTTGTTTCCAAGTGTCTCACTTGTTCTAAAGTAAAGGCTGAACACCAAAGACCCTCAGGACTTCTGGTCCAACCAGAGATACCTGTCTGGAAGTGGGAAAATATAACCATGGATTTCATTACCGGGTTACCTCGCACTTCTAGTGGGTATGACACTATATGGGTGATTATAGACCGACTCACAAAATCAGCTCACTTTATTCCTATTCGAGAAGATTTCAAGAACGAAAAGCTTGCTCGTATTTATATCAACGAAATCGTCAGCCGACATGGAGTTCCGTTAAGTATTATTTCTGATCGTGATGGTCGTTTCACCTCACGAACATGGCAGGCAGTACAATCCGCTATGGGCACTCGGCTAGATCTCAGTACCGCCTATCATCCTCAAACTGATGGACAGTCTGAGCGCACCATTCAAACCCTTGAGGACATGCTTAGAGCATGTGTCATAGACTTCAAGGGAAATTGGGACGCCCACCTACCGTTAGTCGAATTTTCGTACAACAACAGTTATCATTCTAGCATCGGCATGGCACCTTTTGAAGCTTTATATGGTCGAAAGTGTCGATCTCCTGTTTGTTGGCACGAAATTGGGGAAGCACAAATTACTGGTCCAGAATTGATCCAAGAAACCACAGATAAGATTCATCAAATCCGAAACAATCTTCTAGCGGCTCAAAGTCGTCAAAAGAGTTACGCAGATAAACGACGGAAGCCCTTGGAGTTTAGCGTTGGTGATCATGTGCTTTTAAAAGTGTCACCGTGGAAGGGAGTAGTTCGTTTTGGTCAAAAGGGAAAACTAGCACCACGTTACGTAGGACCTTTCAAGATACTCGAAAGAGTAGGTCCTGTAGCTTACAAGCTTGACCTACCGGCAGAACTTGACAGAATTCATCCCACATTCCACGTGTCGAACTTGAAGAAGTGCCTCGCTGACGAGAATCTTCATATTCCACTGGAGGATATTCAGATTGATGAATCCATGCATTTTATTGAAAGGCCAGTAGAGATTATGGACTATGGAGAAAAGCGTCTACGTCGAAGTCGCATTCCTATTGTTAGGGTACGCTGGGAGTCGAAACGGGGACCTGAGTTTACTTGGGAACGTGAAGACTCAATGCGTGAAAAATACCCTCATCTTTTCCCTACTACTTCAACTGTTTAAATTTCGGGACGAAATTCCTAAAAGTAGGGGATACTGTAACATTTGTATAAATCGGGTCTCCAAAACCCGCTCCGTTTTGTAATCAAATACCAAGATATGAAATTACATTAAATATTTATGAGTATTTCGAGTTTAAACGTTACATAATTAATATATAAACTAAACTATAAAAATTATATTTGATAAAAAGTTAAAATAAAATAAATAAAAAATATTTGGAGCTGACCGGACTCGAACCCGGGTCAACTGCCTCCAATGACTTATCTCTCCGTCTCCAAACCACTCCGCCACCAATTATTTTCTGTTAGCATTATGAAAGCAATTGAATTTTATACGCATACACGACTTAACGGTTAATGATATCTGAATAACGGAAATCGGTAGCCGAATCGCCAAATCAGTTTTTGTTCGCATAGTTAACTTATAACCGATGAATATCAGTTTCTAATTAAAGTTCAGATTGAATGAACTTCAAGTTTGGGTTTTTGAAACCGAAAGACATTCAAGCTTCAAATAATTCAGATTCCAATCATTTATACGATTCAGAACCGTCCCAAATACACTCCAATCCCTTTTTGTCGCGTTTTCAAGTCCTTTGAGCACAAGAAAACTGTCGCCGGAATTCTCTGCAAATCTCGCCGGAAAACCGTGTTCAACTCAAACCAGAAAGATTTTCCTCTCTTGCTGTTTCAATCTATTGTTAGGACACTACTAACATTAAACCGTCACTCAAAACCAGTCACAGAAGACTTGCTGGATTTTCTGGGTTCGCCGGAGAAACTCTGGAATTCGCCGGAAACACGCTAGTTAACGGTAAACACATTCAATCGTGCTAATAATCCATGTACTCTGGTTCAATTTCAAATCTAATTCTTTAATTCTGTTGTTAGACTCTCTCAGCCGGAGGTTCAAAAACAGAGTTACCTGTTCTCGCCGGACTTTCTGAAGAAGACGACCTGTCCGGTATTTCTTTTCCCCAAACTGTTCGGTTTGTTCATTCAAACTAGTAATCATGTTATTTAAGTAGTAGAACCCTGAACCAGCGGTCTGAGTAAAAACCGGTAATTATAGTGAAGAAGACGAACCTAAAAACGGGTTAAGAGTAATTAAAATTCGGATAGTTAACGGGTTAGACACACAGTCCAGCGGTGGACTGTGTGCAAAGTTTATGTACGAGTCCCGAGTTCGATCCTTACTACACACACACTGCGTAATAACATTCCTTTTTATTCATAAAACTAACCGGGTTAGATCGAGTAGTTGTTAAGTATAATATAATTCAAGAATATAACTGGGTTAGACACACAGTCCAGCGGTGGACTGTGTGCAAAAACAAACTGCACGTCACGCGATCGAGTCCCGTCACAAACACCGGTTCAATGAGATTAAAACGTTTTGTAAAATAAAGGAATTTTCGGTAAGTTCGAATAAGTGCATAAATATAATTAAAACTGGAATCCTAACGGGTTAGTCACGTAGCTCAGTTGGTAGAGCTACGTGCGCGTGAACGGAAGGTCACCGGTTCGAATCCCGCTCGGCGCAAGTATTACCGCTGACCGAACCGGTCAACGGTCAACGGTCAACGGTCAAACAGTAAAAAAAAAATATATATTATTTTTTTTAAATATTTATTTGTTTAATTTAAATTAAAAATCAATTAGAAATACTTAAAAATAACATTTCTAAGGATAGAAAATAGCCATAAACTCACAAAAAATATATCTAAAAATCCCATTAAAATCTTTAATAAAATCCATCCATTTAATATATTTTTCCCATTATAATTTAGATCAGTGATTCCTCGTTGACTCGCTCCGTCTAAATCGTGCGCATCTCACCAACTCAAATCCAACGCACCCAATGTGAGTGAACCCTTCAAATTCCCCGTTTTAATCACATTTTTGGGGTGTATCATGTGTCTTGTTCACTTACTTATTATAACTAAGTTATTGTGCATATATCATATCATGACATGTGTGTTAGTTGTTGCTGATAGGTAGTTATTATTGTTTGCAAATTATTATTTCAGTACATGCAATTGCTGAGGCCGCAGCTCCCCATCCCTCGAGGTTGAGTTTGATCCCCATTTTATTATGCGGTTGATCAGGGCGTGCCCGCACGATCGGCTCCGTTTGATTGAGCCTTGATCGGTCATTTCATTTACATTTCAATACATGCAATACGCTCGGCTCCGTTTGATTGAGCCTTGAGCACACAGTTCAAATTACATTTTCAGTTCATGCAATACGATCGGCTCCGTTTGATTGAGCCTCGATCTCACAGTTCATTTATGTTAATTATCATATGATGTTGGTATGTTCATGTATGCTATCGATTGTTAATGTATGTTATAATTGTAACTGATGTTGCCATTGCTTGATTTCATACATATGCTCTTTTATGATTATGCACAATATTTTATTGATAAACTAACCAGAAAGTCATTATTAAATGTTTATCTATAAGGTTCACTCGCCAACTTATGTTGACCCAAAAACCTCCCATTTTACACATGATACAGGTGAACCAGCAGCAGCTAGGAACACGTAGGATCTGGATTAGAAGAAATAAAACGATTTAGTATTTGGAATATTATGTTTGGTTATTTTCCTTTGTAATGAATGAACATGTTTGAACGTTTGAGAAATGTAACTTTGACTTCATTTAATAATGGAACATAATAGTAAATGTCATGTGCTTTGGTGATAACCCAATTATGCCCCGACTCTTATTTCCGCTGCGGGTCGGGGTGTGACATTGACTTTATCCGCAAGTTATGGTTAGTTCGATGCGACTCTACTACAAACACCACAACCACAAGATACTAATAATGAAATTGTATGTGCGCTCAAGGCTCAATCAAACGGAGCCGAACGTATTGAATGGAATTGTATGTGTGCTCAAGGCTCAATCAACGGAGCCGAACGTATTGAATGTACTGAAATTGAACAACTTAATCTAAACAACCATACACACAATCAGCCTATGCATGGAACCTCTCATAACTGCCTGATAATGCCTCCGATCATTTGACAAGAATACTTATATATAGGAAGTACCATCGGCGTATCCACCATATCCTTGTCAAATTTTCATTGACTTTATCCGCAAGTTATGGTTAGTTCGATGCGACTCTACTACAAACACCACAACCACAAGATACTGATAATGAAATTGTATGTGCGCTCAAGGCTCAATCAAACGGAGCCGAACGTATTGCATGAACTGGAAATGTAAATTGAAATGTGCGCTCAAGGCTCAATCAAACGGAGCCGAACGTATTGCATGTATTGAAATGTAAAATGAAATAACCGATCAAGGCTCAAACAAACGGAGCCGATCGTGCGGGCACGCCCTGATCAAGCGCATAATAAAATGGGGATCAAACTCAACCTCGATGGATGGGGAGCTGCGGCCTCGGCAAAAGCATATACTGAAAACAATATATAATATACCATAATTACTCTAACAGTCTACACATGTGATAAAGAAAAACATAAAACTAAACGATAGGAGTTGAATCTGAATCTTCGGCGAAGAGGACTAGTTGAGTATCTTCACTTGGGCCGTCATTATCTTCGACAGGATTTGCGTTGATATTGAAGACTCTTTCTCTTGCTGGTGGCATGGTGGTTGGGTTTTCTTGGTTTACTTGGTTAACTGGGTTTGATTGGGCTTGAGTGTTGATAACGTTAACCAATTGAGGGCATGTGTTTCTAAAGTGGGTAGGGTCGCCACAATTGAAACAAGCTCGAGCATATGGGAACATGGGGTATTGGGGTTGTTGATAGGCTTGGGCCGTGTTTTGAGTAGGGGAAAAGGTTTGGTCTTGAAAGGTGCGACAAACATTGCTCAAATGACCATAGCGTCCACAAGTTGCACATAGACGACAAGGTAGGGTATGGGGATGGTGATAAAAACAGTTGTTGCATCGAGGGTGAGTTCCAAGATATGGTTTCTTATTTGGGTAAGCTGAGTCGGGTGCCACTTGGGTGATTGGGATAGCTCGGATGGGTATGGCGTGTAAAACTGGTTGATTTCATTGGGTAGCAGCGAAAAGTCGCCCGACTCTTCTTCTCTTAGGATTGGGTTGAGAAGGGGATTCGGTTTGGGTGGAGTCGGAGGTTTCAGTCATTTCTTTATCCTTCTTCTTCTCCTCCTGGAAGTCTTTGTTTCGGATTCGGTTCTCGGTGAGCTCTGTTGCTAGCTCCATTGCTGCTTCCAAAGTTGCAGGCTTGGTACTTATCACAGGGTCTTGAATCTTTGACGGAAGACCACGAATGTAGTGCTCGATCAAACGGTAGAGGGGAGTGAACATGTTGGGAACCATTTGATGTAACTCGAGGAATCTTTTGTTGTAGGTGATGTGGTCTCCTTCCACTTGCTTCAATGAGTAAAATTCATCTTCTAACTTCTTGATTTCGCTCCTTGGGCAAAATCGTCTGGTCATGATTTCCTTCAATTCGTTCCAAGTTAAGGACATAGCATCTTCCACACCTCGTTTGGCCTTCTCTGTGTTCCACCAAGTAAGTGCTATCCCATATAATCGACCGGTAGCATATCGCACTTTGCGATCGTCAGGGCAATCGCAATTTAGAAATGTGTTCTCCATTTCTTCAAACCAATGGAGGAGAGCGGTGACGCCTTCAGTCCCTTTGTATTTCGGAGGGTCGCATGATTTGAAGTGCTTGTAGGTGCATTTAGTGGTATTTGGGGAAGAGTTGAAAATGTTTTGGTTTGCTTGATTGACAGGATTAACGGTAAGTGCTTGTTGAACTTGGATTACAATGTTGGGTATTACGGCAGCCATTTGTTGAGCGATTAAGGCAGCCATGCGCTCGCGGGCTTTTCTTGCTCTTGTCTTCCTACGGGCGAGGTTAGAAGACATCTACAAGGAATACATGACAAGAGTATGAGTTGGATGCTTTTGAGATCATGGGTCGCATTCAAGAACGAACATTCATAAAATAATTATAGATAAATAAATTACTACATCCATGGGATGTCTTGGGTTTGCTCGCTGTTAGGCCCTACATGCCGCCATACTTTACCTGTGTAATCATGTGGGCCCCCATGAATACCGGTTTTTCATATGGTTCGCACGGGTTTGCCAGGTTGCGTACACAAAAACCCGGAGAAAATCGAGAAATATGTATACAACGTGTGATATTCGGAATGTGTCCAGGTGTAGACACAGTGACAACTCAAAGCAGGGTTAGTTCGAACGACGTTTGGTGTGGCATGCTTTGGCCTAATAGGTCCTTCGTACTCTCATCGTTGGTCCCCAGGTAGGCAAACGGGTCCGTTATATTGGATTTATACGAATGCCAGCCTAGACAGGACGTTCCGACTACCGGTACTTGTACCCTTCCAGTTACTACATGCCCGTCGCAGAACTTACTTTGATGAGATTTGAAAATTGCACAAAATCTTTGGATAATGAGAGTATGAAAATAACTTGAATACATGAACATCGATATATGTATAATGAATATGTATATATGTATAATGAATATATATATAAGCATGTATGTTTGACTGAAATGTAAACAAATATGAAACAAATAAATATCACAAGTTTGTATGTAACCACCTAATCAATTAAAATTTAGGCAGACTATAGTATAGGCTCTAAGGGTCTAATAACCTATCCTATATCCCTATAGTCATGGCTCTGATACCAATCTGTCACACCCCGACCCGCAGCGGAAAAGGTGATCGGGGCATGATTGGGTTATCATCAAAGCTCATGACATTTATTATGCGTTTCATATTCATTATTACAAATTAAATGGAGAATTACAATAAATGTTACAACATGTTCTAACTAACAATCTAAACTTCTTTGTTCTCTTCTAAGGCATATCCTATGTTTTCCTTGCTTCAACATGTACACCTGTATCATGTGTAAAAGGGTTTTTGGATCAACATAATGTTGGCGAGTGAATCCTATGGAAAACATTTGAACAAATTTATTTAAATTGATTATGAAATATGTGCACAACCAAACATGAGTAAAAATAGATGTAACTTAATCAACAATCATAAGATATTAAATGAAACACTCATGAACAATAATGGAACAATTAGAGGCACGCGATGCTCAACTCGTCTCTCACGAGGAACTGGGGGCCTGATGAATGAATTGCATAAACATGATAATATGAATGACACAACTACAAACAGTATAAACTCAATGATACACACATGAACAATAATGAATTTGATTTGAAGCACGCGTTGTTCTACTCGTCTCCCACGAGGAACTGATGGGCTTAATGTATGAGTTTCATATAACTTGACAAAAGGCAATAAGTAAATCACAACAATAAAAACAATCTAAGTTTAGGTCATGATGTGGTATGGCACAAGTTTAAATAAATAAGTTATTTATTTTCATAACACATAACACACCCCAAAACGTGTAATTTAAAAGGGGAAGTTGTAAGATTCACTCACAGTGGGTGCGTTCGGTTGATGATGTTGAATGCACGCGAAGTGGTTTTAACCACGAGTGAGTTTAACCTAGAATAATCGCATTATGGTTTGGTAAGTAAACGGATTTTATTAATCTATTTTAGTAGTATTGTTGGGTGTATTTTTGTGAGTTTGAGGCTATTTTCTAACCTTAAAAATGTTATTTTTAAGTATTTTTAATTGATTTTTAATTAAAATAATTAAATAAAAATAATAAAAAAATTGATTTTTTTCTGACCGTTGACAGCCCGTTGACCGTTGACCTGACCGTTGACCGGTTCGAATGCGGAACACAAGTGCGCTGAGTGAGGCTCGAACCCGAGACCTCCCGTACGCGTGCACGCAGCTCTACCAACTGAGCTACGTGTCTAACCCGTTATAAATCTGATTTTAATTATATATATATATTAATTAGTTTAAACCGAAAATCATTTTATTTTAAAAACAGTTTTAAGCGAACCGGACGTGCACTCCACAGGTCTCGAACCCGGGACCTGTGGTTTAATCTAACACACAGTCCACCGCTGGACTGTGTGTTTAACATGTTATATAATTTGATTTTTATTATACTTAAATACAGCTTAGTTATTTCCTTTTCTGTCTTATTAAAAAGAATAGATAATTGTTCGAGTCGGTGCAGTAGACCGGACTCGAACTCGTGACCTGTGATATAAACAAACACACAGTCCACCGCTGGACTGTGTGTCTAACTTGGTTATTATTCTGATTATTAATATACTTAACATATAACTGTGGCGACACCGGTTCAGTTTAACAAAAAAAAATGATTTTTATTAAAGCAGCGTGTGTGAAACGGGATTTGAACTCGAGACCTTTGCGTTATGTGTGCACACAGTCCACCGCTGGACTGTGTGTCTAACCCGAGTAATATCCTGATTTATATTATACATATATCATCCGGATACATCGTCTTCTTCATCAAGTGTTAACCAGATATAAGGTCTGACTGGTTCGAGTTTTTATTCAAGTTTCATTAGTGTTTTACAGTCCATTAAGGTAAGATAAGGGTGAAAAGATAAAGAAAATAAGTGAAGAGGTATACCGACTGGACCCTCTGTTTTCCGGCAGAACTCCGGCGACAGCAATTCCTTCCGACGACGAGTTCCTTGTAGCAGCGAGTCTCCAGGAAGCTTACAAAGGGTGTGGGTATCTCCGGTATAAGCTCAGAGGCTCAGTGAGGTTCAGAAATAAGGAAATCGGTTTTCCGGCGACGAACAGAAAAGTTCCGGCGAGGGAGTTTTCGCCGAGAAAGAGTGTGGTTTTGAGCGAAAAGGTTTTCAATGGGTTGAGGGTGAATTTATAGGGGAAAATCGAGATGTATTTGGTCTGATTTCCGACTGGATTCATTGATTTAAATTTTCCGGCGGTTATAATTTTGGTCGCGGACTCAGACGTCGGTTATAACCGATGTCTTGTTAATGGTTTACGTTATAACGTAAATTGTCGTTAAAAGCTCGCGAGTTTACCGGAATTCCGACGACTGAACTATTGGGCGCCGGTTTTGAATTCGTAACGTTACTTTATGATTTAAATGATTTCATTAATTAACAAACAAAGCAAGTGGCGCAGTGGTTTGTGTGTGTGAGATAAGTTGCTGAATCGACTCAGCGAGTGACCCGGGTTCGAAACCCGGCTGGATCATTTTATTTTTATTTTGCGATTTTCAACAGTTTTTTCAAAAACTAATTATATATTCCCGTATAATATACGTATCGTTTAAAAATATTTTGGGCATTTAATTCGCAACGAAATTTTTGACTGACTGTTCGGTTGATAAACGGAGCGGGTTTGGTAAATCCGTTTTTGACGGATGTTACAATCATCATCATAATCAAACTAACAAACTACAACAACAAACTCGGACAAACAATTAACAAAAGCCCCAAACCACATCAGTGCATAATCAAAGTAACATATTTCTACAACAACCAAATCAAATAAACAATATCACTATTACAAAGCCCCAAACTTTCATCAACATCAACAAATTCTAAACAAAAATCAATGCATGTATAGGATTTCTCGGATGAGAGAACACTCATCGTCATCAAAGGTCCAAAACCACCTAAGTTCAGTCACTGTCATCATCATCAAGAAACCAAATGACGACCGAACAAAGATTTAGCCACAAAATCTCAATGATCAACACATTCGAAGGGGTTTTCAAATGAGACCACACTCAATGTCATTGAATTTAAAAACATAAAATACCAAGAGACAACATGAAAGCAAACATGGAAACTCAAAAGGGTTTATTGACGACCATAAAAAACTAAAAGAGGCGGAAACGACGGTGTGTAGCGGTGGCGAAGCGGTAGAGAACCGACATATTACAAAAGCATAGAGGCAGTGATGCGTGGTCGAAAACCGATGTTCCTACTATGCTTAAGTTCATGTTTTACATAACTTTTTGTTTCAAATAGCCTACTTTTGATTGGATTTGTGTTTTACAGTTTACGGAGTTTAGGAGCTATTCGGGAGCTTTTCGGAGCATCGGGACGAAAAACGGGTCATCCGGGATTGCAAAACGGAAAAATAGGAAACCAATATTTGGAGAGGCCGTCGCGACGCCCCTCAGTTTTGTCCGCCAGCCAAAAATGTTCGTAGTCAGTGGATTAGAGCGTCAGAGGAAAAACAGATAAACCAGAGGCCGTTGGTGACGCCCCATTGGGCCGTCGGCGACGCCCCTCCTAAACATTTGTCGCTGAAATTCGTTTTTGGACGGGTTATATTGTTTTGGTTGACCAATTCTTGGGGAGTTACGAGTTTTTGAAGGTTTGAACTTGTTCTTGAAGCCAGTAATCACCCAACTATCATCTCCATCACCATCAATTCCACACCAATCATCCAATTTATTATCATCGATCATAACCCTAATCCTCTACCATTATCATCATCTCCAATTCCCAATCCGTTCATCATCACCGTCAATCCTAAACCCTAATCACCGTTAATCTTCATCATCAAGCTTCAAGATGTCAAAGTTCAAGCTCTCATCAATCGTTGATCAAGTCCCGTTCACCATGAGCGGCTAATTTCCTTGGGTTTCACCCCGGTGTAGGTTTTGTAAGTTTTAGGGTTTGACATTGTTTTGAGTTTTGATTTGTGACAATTTGTGATTTAATTTTGAAACCTATGATAATTGATTTGCATTTGTATTGAATTCGTGAATTGTCGAACGAATATTAAATTTGACTTTGCGAAATGTTTATGTGCAATTATGCCTTGTCTAGGTTAGATTTTACTTGTTTGTGATAACGAAGTTCATTGTAGTCCATTGTTTACGACGTCGATAGCTCTTGGCATCCAAGTCACGTAACACTAAACTTGTTCATTGTTACAATTGAATTGAACTTAAAACGTGTAGGAATCTTAGGATTTACATTACCGAACCGGGTGTGAACCTTTTTCTAAACTATTGTCTCAAACTCGTTAATTAAGTTTTAGTATAACCATTCTAGTTCCTAGTAGTGAAGTAATCAAAATCAACTTGGTCGGAGCATTACGACATCTTTTTCAAACACATAAAATTAATCAAAATACTAGCAAGCTTCATAAAAGTGACAATTTGTTAAAATCAATCTTGTTCGCATGCAAACAACAAACTCTTCGTGGTTCGACCACTTACTACCACTAACACATTGTTAAGGGTAATTTGGGATTATAAATTTTACCTTTGACCGGGGCGCGACACTCCGATCGACGCTGATTGGTTTTTAACGTTTAAAGTCGGATCCAAACTCATTTAAACATGTTTAAACTTGACCCGAACATCTTTTTAGCCACAAATCTGACCCAGGTGCACCTTATCCAGCCACAACTCAATATAAACCACCAAAATCCCTGAACATCCTCCTCCAACTCCATTCATCATCTTCTTCTTCCTTCAAGAACTCTAACTTTCAATCTCTTGCATCTTCTTCAATTCTCAACCAAATCAAACAATTCTTGAGCCTATTTTGTGTAGATTTTCGAGTATAATAAAACCCCCAACATGGTTCCTTTCAATTCTTGCTCGTTTGCAAGATTGGCAAAGTTGAAAATTTGGGTTTTTGAGGAAGTGTTCTTCAAGTTTTACATTACATCTTTTCCGAGTTCTTTCGACTAAAAATAATTATCTGCTTAGTTTTACTCTAATTATAAGCATGCTATAAAATACCAATAGTTAAACATATACGTAATATAATATATTTAAATTATTAAATATTAAATTTTATGGTCCGGTCCGATTCTATATGACTGGTTTTAGGCATAAATCATGAACAAAATCATTCACTACACTTTGAAAATCTTGAAATGACCAACCGAAAGATTAGAGAGAAAATCCACGGTAAGAGAAAATCGATGATCGATTTAAACAGTGTCATAGTATTAAACCGGCCGAGTCACGAACCTCTACCCGTTCGTTATCCGGAAAGGTCTTAGTTTGATATAAAAAAAAAACCTGGTAGACCTAATCGTATTCAAATTCAAAATCATAATTAATGATTTATCTGATCCGGTTTTAAAACCCGTGAGACGTGACATTTGGGTTTACAAAAAGAACCCAAAACAGCACGTTAAGTTCTCCTACTTTCCCGTTCAGTTCCATCCTGTCCGCCCAAACACACAGAGATGGAAGGTCTGCCTACGTCACCACCGGCCGGTGCTTACAGCAATGGCCACCACAACAACCAAAACGGCACCACACAAACGGATCATCATCTCAAGCCCGGGAAGTCCCACCATAGCGGCGGCAGGTCTCGTAGGGTTCCCCGTGAAGTAGACGCGCCTCCTTGTACGGATTTTGATAAGGCTTACTTTCAGTCTTACTCTCACGTCGGTATTCACGAAGAGATGATCAAGGTGTGTTTACAAATTTCACTGTACTAGTCTTTCGATTGAAGTTTTGTTTTGTTTTTGTGATGTATCAATTAGGCTGCATTGTTTGATTTTGACCTGTATTTGTGTTATTGGTTCGCTAACCCTAATTTTGTTTGTGTATTTAGAATTATTAAAGCTGTTAGTGATAAAGAGATTCATTGTAGTGTAGGGTGACTTGCCCTAGAAGAATACTTATATCATGTAATTGAGTGTGTGCTATTTAAAGGTGTTACTTCTTCTGGTAGAAAGGGGATTAGGAATTTCTATATGTTATGATAGTGGAACTTTGGATAATAATTTGTTAATTTTGTTGTGATGAATCCATGGTGAATGTGTTGGTGCATTTTACTATCTATAAAAGAGTCATGTTTCTAATATGTAAGGATCCTTTGTAGCGCGTCGCATAGTCTTGAGTTTTGACGACCATACCACTGTCGGTAGAATTGAGTTATCTGACCATTTCACAGGATATACATAGATTTAACAAACACAGAGCAAAAGCATATTTGGAACAACAATAACCTAGGTAGTAGAAGGCACTTAAAAAATGAGGGGTTTTTAAGCAAGATGCACATTATAATCATGGCAGTTTTAGACATGTTTTAGGCTTTTCCAGGCCATTTTTGAATGTTTCAGACCAATTTTAGCTGGGTCAGACCTCTTCAGACTGGTTCATTTTTGCTGACTTTGGCCGGAATTTGCGCCTGTGCTTCTTGATTTACGAAGGCAGTATGTATGCAGTTAATATCACCGATATCGGTGATATATCGCTTATCGGTCCCCTGGTGAGATTTCGGTGCAAAATATCGGTACCCATATTATTGGCGATATTGACCGGGACTGATATATCACTGATTTTACCGATACGAGATATCAATACCTGTCTTCTTAGTTCTACCATTCATCTTTCTTCTTATTGCTGCTCTTAGTGTTTTAAGTCTTAACTGTTAATTGTTAGTGCTTTAAGTTGTTTTAAGTCTTAATCAGTTCCTACTTGCTACAACTCTTGGTGTTTTGCAAGTTGCAAAAGGTTAATTTGTTAATGGTAGGAGAGTCTACTGAACTGTTTTTGTTAAATTGCTATATATATAAATTCAACATGATATTAAAATTATTGATATTCCACTGCGACAACCGATTTCTCAAATATCGGTCCTTGATCAATATCCAATTATTTACTGCATTAACCACTTAGGCGGTATGGCTGTACTGGGCTGCGCCTGAGAACCTCAACCTAGGCGAGCACCTTTGACTACATAGACATTAACAATTTGGCAATTAGGTACAGTAAGTTAAACAATAGTTTCTTTACACGTGTATTGTATATCAAATATCTCCTCATTCACAAAAATATACCATGATTACAAATAAAAAAGCAATTTGATCAGAACACCAAGAGACTACTAGTACACCATGATTAATTTTGTTTTTATTTTATTTTTATTTTTGTAGGATTTAAACTAACTTCGTTATATGGGGATTTCAGCATGTAGCTTTACTATAGACCATAATCAGTTTTATTAAGTTTGGTTATGTATAATAGACTACAATTTCAGTTATGATTCTTCAAGCAGTAGTTAGTTTCCATTATCTACGTTTTCCTCATTCTTGTACTTCTACCTGGTCTTTATACTGCAGGATCGTGTGCGGACAGAAACTTATAGGACAGCTATTTTACAGCATCAGAAACATATTGAAGGCAAAGTAAGAAAATTTACTGTATCAAATTCATAGTTATCAGTTCAAGCTGTTCAAAGAACATACTAGTTTGCATAATGCAGGGGTTCCTTCTATAGGGTAATTTTTAACTAAATAACACGGTGCTTGTTTAAAGATTTAAAAAAATGTATCTTCGTTTTATATTATGTTCTAGGGTTTTCTTAGGGTTTAATGATATCGGCCATTGACTGTTTAACATCTTGATTGACTGTTTTTTGGATGTAGACGCAGTTTTGAATATTGTTTGTGTTAAAAAACGATACGAAGTCCGTCTTCTTTTCAGTTTATTTTGTTTTTTAACTCATAATATATATTGCAACCGCTTTCGTCATAGGTTGTTGTAGATGTTGGCTGTGGCACAGGCATCCTCTCAATATTTTGTGCTCAAGCAGGCGCAAAACATGTAAGATCATTAATCGTTAAATGACCATTGATTATACTAGAGTTGACTAAGTTTGATTATCCAAGGCTTTTAGAATTTAGTAAAGTTTATGCTAAGAAACTATTGTTATTTTGTTTTTCATTGTTGACTTCATTTCTACCAGGTTTATGCAGTGGATGCCAGTGAGATAGCGTTGCAGGTATGCTTTGCAACTTCCATGAGTTTAGAATAATGTTGTTCATGATATTTTCATCATATTTAATTCATTCATAATTAATTTTAATGTTGTTTCATACAGGCAAATGAAGTTGTCAAGGCAAACAAACTTTCTGACAGAATTACTGTTTTACACGGACGTGTTGAGGTACTATTTCATAAACGCCATAAGTCGGTTTATATACTTAGATTGTGATATTATTCTTCTTGTTTTTAGTATCGAACTATCGATATCATGACATCGTATTGTCTGTGTGAAGGATGTTCAAATTGATGAAGAGGTTGATGTTATAATCTCTGAGTGGATGGGTTATATGCTTCTCTACGAGGTTACTGTTTTCTTAATTTACTTGTTATTCTCAAGTTTACAGTTCTATTTTGTATCTAATATTTTGTTGTATTGTAGAGCATGCTTGGAAGCGTTATTATTGCAAGAGATCGCTGGTTAAGACCCGGTGGTCTTATCCTTCCTTCTATTGCAGTGGTATACCTTATTATAGTTATAACTGTTAAGCAAAATAATTGAGTTGACATTATATGAATTTTAATTATTTTTATTGTATTTTCTGCAGCTATATATGACCCCTGTTACACATCCCAACCGATATGCAGAGAGTGTTGACTTCTGGCGCAATGTCTATGGGATTGACAGTGAGTAAAAAGATAATATGAATTATTTTATTGATATATTGAAAAGTAATAATTTTATGTATATTTTGTATTTTATTACAGTGTCTCCAATAATACCATTGGCAAAACAATGTGCTTTTGAAGAGCCATCTGTGGAGACAATCAGTGGAGAAAATGTTCTTACATGGCCACATGTGGTTAGTTTCTGGTCAACCTATTTTCAATGATAGAAGATATTTTTAACATTAATAGTTTTTATGTCGCGCAAAAATGAAATTTTGTTCTTGATTGAAACAGGTAAAACATGTGGATTGCTATATCGTCACAGTTAAAGAGTTAGAATCTGTTACAGCAAGCTTTAAATTTCAATCTATGATGCGAGGTAACGTCCCTTTCATTTCATACACTTTAAGGTAATATATATTTTTGGTAACTTTATTTTATTATCATTTTTTTTATTTCAGCTCCTTTCAATGGGTTTGCCTTCTGGTTTGATGTCGAGTTTAGTGGGCCTTCCAATACTGGTGCGCCGTCATTGGCTGACGAGTCAACAAAAACAAATCCTTCAGGTGGTCATAGGAGGAAACGAGCCAATCCCGATGAAGCACTTGTTCTCTCCACTGCACCCGAGGACCCTCCTACACATTGGCAACAGGTACACCTATAATGGTTAGATGTGGTGAAATGGATATGTTGGGTAATGTGTCAAAATGGATCGGTTCTATTACAGGTCCGGGTTAACCTGAAAGCCTGAAATGCTTCTTTTTTTGGCAGACGATGGTATACTTCTATGAGCCAATAGATGTTGAGCAGGATCAGGTTATTGATGGTTCTGTTACATTAACACAAAGCAAAGAGAACGCTCGGTTCATGAACATTCATCTTGAATACTCGTGAGTTACTCATTTTGTAGACAGCTTCTAGAACTTAATTCTTTGTTAATATAACATAGTGAATTAGTGTTATCACAATATTAAAATTGTTTCTCTAATCATAGCCAAGAATTCATATTTGCAAATAAATGTTTTTAAAGTTTCAGGCAAAAAGGTGTTTGCTGGTCAACCCAGCCAGTTTAAACATCTCTAAAACATGATCTGATTCTACTTGCAACTGTTTTGACCTGTGTATAACCATTAATGGTGTTGATCTTGTTTCTTGCAGCTCGGGTGGGCGGTCCTTTGTAAAAGAAAGTGTGTTGCGTTGACCATAGCGGAATTGACATTGTAGTTTATGGGCTTAATTGTTTTCACCAGATAGCCTTGAAGGAATACTTGGTGTTATTGTGTATTTTTAGGTAGGTAGAAATTGTGGAGAGAGTAAGATTTTGTTTGGATTAATAGGTGGATTTAAGGTGCACCTTCTCATATGTCATCTTTGTTTGTTGTGCAACAGTGACTGCTGTTTGACTGCATTTGACCGACGGTACTGCAGCGGCTATTGTTTACGGGGCTGCTGTAGTGCCACTGGCAGATGCAAAAACACGCACTTAATACAAACGCTGAAGCAGAAATGAAAGAACAAGGGAATTTAACTTCAGTCTAATATCTGATCTATATTCATGTGCTGCAACTAGGATATTTTTATTTCTTTTAGATGTGATGATATTACAATTAATACATGTAAGACCATGTCTAGTAGGAGGGGGAAGATAATGCCTCACCCTTGGGCATTATCCGCCATGTGGCGGTCCAGTCAGCTTTTGGGCATTATGGGGCATTATCTTAAAACGGATGTAGTGGTATCATGCCCCTGCAATTATTACCCAATATTATTTTTTGTTTTTTTTAATTAAAACTAATGTTTAAAATGGGGGTAGTGACATGATTGGCCAAAATAATCTCACCAGGCATTTGATTTGGAATGCCCCAAACAAAATTTTGAAGAAAAACGCCCCTAGAGGCGGTAGAGGGGCATTATGGGGCGTTTTTTTTGGGGGAAAAAACGTCAAGAAAACCCCCACTACGAGTGGTCTAAGTTGGATGCTAAATGGTTGTATTGTGGGGCAAACCTAAAAATGGTAAAATCTGCAATTCATTCATGGAAACACATGTATTTGGGTATTTGTAGGTTGACATAACGTATAAACATGACACATTACTTTAACCTAAAGAAAAAAAAAAGTATATATTTTTTGCATATTTATGTTCTAGGCCACCCATCTTAATATTTATCACCACCTCCATGGTCCTTACTCCCTCTTGCTAAAAAAGTACCATCCAACTCTCTTTCCTTCTTCTGCAGCTCTGCTAGCCGAAGCTTTTGTGAATATCATGGAACTCTTCTTCCACTTCACCATGTAGCTTACCAATCTCAGCACATCTCATTGTTGGTGTAACAACTCATGCCTTCAACTATGAGATGATGTCTTTAAGCTTGCCATACGACCGCATCACTTGTGTAGCCGTCACCTTGTAAGACATGTTTGCCATTACCTTGATTTGACCGGATGTCACAAATATGCTCATTGGGCAATACTTGGTAGTTAGTATTACTCTTATCCTTGCAATCTGTGAGAGAGTTTTACAATGGGAGTTTTACAACCTGCTTTTGAGGAGTCTTGTGCCAAATGAGGTGGTAATCATCGCTTATAAAAATGGAATGCTAAAAGCTATGTAAATTATCAGCTATGATCACTCCCTTAGATTTTTTCGAGCATGTACAAAGTTTTCAGGTATTCAAAGTAAGTTACCATCCATGTGAAACTTAATCAGCTTGATTTACCTGCCTACTATGGTTAGGCACGAGGCAGCCGAAATTGTCAACCTTTCAAGAACCAAGGGTTTTAGGCATGTGATATGAAGTTATGAATGCTCAACAAATTTTAACAAACATAAAAAAGCACACTTTTCTTGAACACACGGGAGAGCAAAATAGTACTTTCAGAATCCGTCATGTCTTTTAATAGCAAATGATGACAATTAGTAAATTCAAACATTTCTCTTCCTCCCTCCCCTAGACTGATTTTGCCAGATGTCAACATCTCGGATAATGAAACGCGCTTAAAAAATATGTTTAAAAAACTTAGAAACATCATATTTGAAGTGCGTCTGCGATAGATCCAGCCAGACTTATGACTTCAAAAGGAGCTTTGTTTGCAATTTCTTTAACAGTATTAGCACAAGAGTCTGTAATCCAAAAGTACTCAAACGCCTTCTTCGAGTTTTCTGAACATAAGTATAATAAATGCATGTTAGATCACGTCATTTTCTATTTCTCAGATCAATATCACTTATAAATGGGTCGTGTTTATTTCAAACAGGTCGATTTAGTAAGAAGAATCGACCGTTTGAAATAAACACAACCCATTTTTAAGGGGATTGGGTTAAAGAGGTTGAAAGTCACCCAACGTCTATTTTCAGTGCAGATAACCTCCTAAGTCGTTTTATCCAATATATATATATATATATATATATATAGAGAGAGAGAGAGAGAAGAGAGAGGGAGAGAAAGAGAGAGAGAGTCTAACCACCATCTTTGTGAACAAATCTCTCATAAGATTTTTTTGGAAACACTGCATGAGTGACATAAGCACTGACTTTGTTTGCTCCATGAGCTGCTAAAACTTTCTGGATGACAAATAATATAAATATGATCATCATTATACGACAATCTATACATTTTAAGGTCCGTCTCGTGGAACGGTATACATTTTGAAAAAGGTTAAGCTCAAAGAACTTTATGATCATATCACATGGGACGGGCCCGTATGTTATTCAAGATAGGCGTACATATTCCAACACTTGTGTTAAACAAATTAATAAGAATACATCTAATAACATAGTATATAATTAGTAAAGTACCTGGCATTCAATCAAAGTGCCTCCAGATTGCACTAAATCATCAACAATTACTACATGGCGACCAGCAGGATCACCCTCTTTCAGCCGTACAATCCGTTTATCACCTTCACGAACTTTTGCACAAACCACCTGTTATTGGGTATTGACGTTCCTTCATATCGTTTATAAAAAAAAGAATTTAAATATCTTTCGATTTCCAGGAAAAGAAGTTAAACTTACTGTGGGAAAGTGATCCAACAGTTTATGAAATCGCTTCCAAGCTCCATCATCCGGAAAGGCGATCACAACCTGAACGTTTATATAAAAGATGAAAACATAAACATTCAATATACAGATCACCATTTAAAAGATGTTACTATGACATGAAAGCTTATTAGGGGGTATTTGGAAGTGATTTTGAATTAACCAGAATCAGATAACTAACGGGCTTTAGGAGATAGTGTGACTTTACTTTACTGGAATCAGCTACTCAACTGTTATAACACGGGTTGTAGGAAATAGTGCTTGGATTTGTTTCCGTTGTTAGTAGTTGTGATGATCAGATAATTAGTTATATGAGTCTTGCAAAAGTTCATATTATTTTGAATAAATTCATAGGGACCATTAAAAAAAACTTGCATTATATCATATCTACCCAACCCAAAAGCTAATATAAATAAATCCATGCAAAATACTTAAAACCCGATTCGGATTCGAAAAATTCGAAATCTAACTCGATTCGAATTTGATTATGAAGCTTTGAATTCGGTAGTTCGAGTCAAATAATCAAATTCAAATTTATAATTTTCAATTCGATTTGGTTCAAAATTCGAATTCAGATTACAGATATATTTTATATTTATATATACATTAATATATTACACACACACACACACACATGAAAAAAGCTTCTAAACTTGGACCAAACTCTAAAAGCCCTTATGATTAGTTTATAGTGGTTTTGAAAGTACAAGTTATTATTTAGGGTAAATTTGAATTAAATCGAATTTATATAAGAATTCGATTTGAATTTGAGTTTCAAATACGAATCAAATTGAATCTCGAATTGGGTACATAATTCGAATACGAATTCGAATCAAATAAATCAAATCTAAATCGAATATGAATCCAAGTTAAAAAACATCAATTCGATTAATTCGAAAATTCGTTATTCGATTCGTTGAACACCCCTAATACGAGTATAATTCTACCCTTCTCGTTTTTTTCTCAGACTTTAAACTCGCATATCCTAACACAAGCTTTGAAAGAAGAGTATAAATGCCATAAATTTGAAAATGAGTATAATTGACATTAAAATTTATTTATTTTTTGTTGGGTAAACAAATGCATGATCTAACTTCCCAGACATTAAAACCCGATTAATGATAACTAATTTAAAATGCAAACCCAAACACCCCTTAACACACAAACACACTAACATTATCAGCATCGGGAAGTTGTTGAAGACGTTGCTTCAAGAGAGGCATCCCAGTTTCAAAACACGGTAAAACATGGTCCCCAAAGTAAAATCTTTCCTGCAAAGATACAAGCAGTTTTATAAGCATTATATATTAAGCAAATAATCAATATAAAACTTGAATTGCTTTCTAATTTATATTAACAAACTGACCTGCAAAGCATGTATGTCATAAATAACTAAGCTTGTGGGACCACCTCTTGACACGGGAATATTTGATAATATCCGTGCCATTGTGAATGCGGTTGCTACATCTCCTTCTCTTCCATTCTTTCAAAAGAACCCGTTGGAAAAAAAGGTAACACCAATGTGAAAGAAGCAACGAAAAGCCTCGGGAGTGCGAATATGACAGAAAGTTGTTCAAAAATGACAGCTGGTGAGCTGAATGATGCGAGAAACGCAACATGCTGGCCTCGGATATCTTTAGCATTGTTTATGAACAAGTTAGGAAACCCGTCATCAAAACTCCTGAAACATACAAACAGAAAGTTGATATTAGGCTATGAAAGTGATTACGTGGTATACAACAGGCTACATAGATAGTTTTTGGTAAATTTTGATCATTTGAGGAATTGCATGTAAAATACCCCTAAATAATCAGATAATCAAAATCAGTATTGTTGCAACTACCCTTGAACTAATTATCGATAACCAGTTATGTGACCCTAAACGATCAGATAATCAAAATAATTTACACTTTCACTATATCCAAACTCGATTAAACTGAGCGTGAAAACCAATTAACCGAACCACAATGGAAACAATCGCTATACATGAATTACCGATGGTTCGGTTTTGAACTTTTTGATAACCAAAATATCCACAAAATTGAAATAACTAAACTGAACTGATTCACCATTTTGAAGTAAGGAAAGTCAACTGAACCAACCGAGGGGGAACTCCATTAAAATCTTTTACTTTCGTCAAAGTCCAGAAACATATGTATTAAACTGTTGAAATCCTTTAACTTTGTCAAAATCGCCCATATTAAACCCGACCCGATGAAAACAAATCCAAAAATGAAGCCCGTTCATCAGTTAACCGAACCATTTTGTACATTAAACCGATAACCGAAGCCGAAACTAACCAAATCAACAGGTTAGTCATCTCCAATGGCCAAAGCTTTTGGTTATTAGGTAAAAAAAACCTAAACTAACCGAACCCAACTGTGCACACCCCAATACGACATTACTCCAGGGCTCAGTAATCATATGATCAGTATGAACACAATGTGAAACAGCCCCTAATATATTTAAAAAATAACATTATACAATTAGGGGTTTTTAAACCAACATTAATAAGCCTTTTAATTAAACCCTAAACCCTGACTCGTGCACTGGACTAGTAAAGATGCAAACTTTATCATCTTTTAAAGCAATCTGAATGTATATATCAAACATGCAACCATAGCCAACAGTAAATGGGATAAATTTTTGCATACAGGATTGAAAATAGAATTGGATATGTAATGATACCTCCAGTTGATGGATTGGAGCTGAATGAGGTCAGATTGATCGGATATTTTGCGAGCGAGTTGTTCAGACTCCACACAGTAGAAGAGAAGCACTTGCTTTTTGTTGGGTTTCTCCATTTTTTCAAGATTTGCAGCAGAGACGCCCCCTTTCTTTGTTTTGACGACGACTATGGCTCCCTCCTTTTAACACGGTATATTTATATATAAAATTTATTTTTTATTTTAATTATAGTAAAAATTTGAAGAATTTAATCACCAAATAACATATGTATACTTTCACATCTCAATCTGTATTTTCACGTGTGAGATTCTGTATATTATAAAAAGTGGTTTTCGGTGAATTACAAAGAAAATATTAGTGTTTATATGTAAATTTGGGGAACAGTGTTCACCAATATTATCTTTAAAAATATTTTTTTTAAAGTAGTTGTAAATAGAAAAGAGAGAAAAGATAATGTTAAAGGTATAAAAATGTATTATTTAGTTAATAAAGAGAGAGAATATAGTAAACTTTAGTGTAATTATAGAAATGAAGATAGATGACGGAATATGAATGCTTTTAAGTAACTAGGTTATAGCTCGTTGATTATACAAGTTGAATAATGAAAACTATTTGTTTGCATGGTACAATAAGATATGCAGGTGTGTTTGATATCATATCACAAGCTTGTAATCTCTTGCTCATACTAAGACGATACGTAATGGGGCATTATAGGGGTATGAAGAGGGATGACGCTTCTAGTATAATGCCTAATGGAGGTAAACGAAACGGAAAGAAATGATTGAAAAGGCATTAAGAGGTGTTAACCATTAAACATTTTTAAAATGAGCGATATGATGCTAATGTGATGGAAAATGTCCATTATAGGACATTAATCGTTACAGCTGATTTAATCAATACACAACCTGCTTTTTAACCAAGTACACAAGAGAAGTTGTTGCCTATTTGAAGTAATTATCCAAAAACATTATTATTATTATTATTATTATTATTATTAAGAATATAATATAAAAAATTCATAAAATTCTGTTTTTGATAAGGTTTAATTCAAAATTATCATCATCGTTATAAACTAAAAATCAAATATATATATTGATATAAGGGTTGATTTTGTGGGAATGTTTAGCAGATCTCATCTAACCAAAAATATTGGTTATGTTTAAAGGACATAGTTGAAGTAAGGGCGACTATTAAGGTAAGGATTTTAAAATTAACATTGTTGTCATTTTATGATATTAGCCTGATTTAAAAAATAATTACAATTAGTTCCGATTAAAAACGATATTTTTGAGGGTTGACATTGTGTTACATTTTTTGAAATCATTTATTTCTGTTTGGTTGAATTTCCCCACGAATGGGTTCATTTTCTTCCATGGGCTGAATATTGGTATAACACGTCTTATCAAAGTTTAGCCAAGATGACTTGTTTTGAAGTCCTCTATGGACATAAGCCTCCAACTATCAACCTGTAGATCAAGGTTTCCACGGGTATTCCTATCGTTGCTGCCCATGTGCTTACTTTTCTTAAGACTAATCTGCTTAAGGCTTAGTCTCGTGTGAAACTCCTAGTTGATTGCTATCCTCAAGATCTGTCGTTTGAGCTTAGTGATTGGGTGTACGAGAAGCTACAACCCTATCGGCATGGCTCGATTAGACTACGACACCATCAGAGAAGCTACAACCCTATCGGCAGGGCTCGGTTAACATAAATACTCACAAGTGGTATGATAACTAAATCCGACTCTACATCACTTCAGTTGGCCATTGCTTGTATCATTGGTAACACATTTGGTCTCTTGGAATTATATGTTATGGTCTTCTTTGTATGCTTTCTGATGTTGCTCACGTGTCATAAGTTTAAGTTCTCACCACCTAACCATTTTATCACATCACATTGTTGAGATAACAACAATAACTATGATCAAATATGATTTGTTTACAACTAGTGGGTTACCATCCATGCTCTGTGACAGGTTTGAAATGTAGATACAATAAGCAAATGGCGAATGCGACGATAAACAAATCACGTCATGACAGGGTATTTGAGTGTTATGGAAAAGTTACGTCATTGCATACGAAGGCCAAGCTATTTGACCTAAATTTACACCAAAACATATATAAAACGAAAAGTAGGTGTAAAAATGTTAAACCACGCACGCCCGTTGTGGTGTGTTAACGCGTAAAAATTAGACCTAAACGTGAAGCATAGGAAAGAAAGACTGAATTAACCTAGGACTCGTGCCTTGCTACAGAGCCGCTAAAAGAGAAAAATAGATGTAAAAACGTTGAATCACATATGCATGTTGCAACATGTTAACTAGCAAAATTTAGACAAAAAACGTAAAATAAAAATCTGTAAAAGATGATAATTACTGTGACAAATAAATAAAAGATGAAAAGTAGAGAGGTTAAAATTAAAAAAGAAAATAAAAAAAAACCAAAAAAAGGCAATACCACAAAAAAATGATATTGTAACAAGAGTCCCGTAAATCTTATATTAACAATGTGACCAGGGATGCGTGTGGTATCGGTACCATACCGAAAATAATGGTACTGAAATTCGTCAAAACTGAGTATCAGTATTGGTATTTGAAGGTAAAATTTGGTATTATACAGGTACCGTACCGAACCGATACCGATAGCGGAAGTACCGATACCAAAAATGCGAAAAAGTGGATACCGGTACCGAAAAAAAATTAATACATGAAATTCAATACCGGTACCCAGTACGAAATGCTCATCATCCGAAATGTGAAGTCCCATAGGCTCTTATGTCACAATGTTCGTGCTTTCCACCTATAAAACTAAAAGTGGCAATATTGACATGTATGTTTGATTAAAGAATGTGTCATCATAAAACGACCAGGTGAGGATAATGTACTTACATGGTTACACCGATGACACACTAGCAACACTAGAAAGAATATATAGAAGACCATCCATCACATGTGATTCCAACAGCCTTACTATTTACTATTGTACAACCTATCATTGTAATTGTATCGCTTCTATAAAATATAAAGGTGAATGAGAGAGGGTGTTTTATTATAGTGGAGTTACAATTCTATTTATATGCGCATTTGCAAACATGCGATAACATGTGTTTAGGTTTCACATTTAAAGTTTTACACGCCACTAAGTTAAATTTCACATTAGTCGGATGTGTAAAGGACATAAGGGTTTGTTTTAACTACAATATCTTAAAATGATCCGTATCAACTACAATTTGTATCTATTATCTTCTATATCTATCTCTATCTATAGTGGAATGATCCACTAAAGCTATAGGGTGTGGACATTACTTTTAAGATCACAAGTATCTTCTATGTCAGCGTCATGTTACCCCACTCTCATCCATCATCTTATATGATGTGGTCATGACTTAAACCACCAACCTTGTTTTTAAAAAAAAAATATAATTTCGTATAAAATATATTTAACTAATTAATTAAAAGAAAGTGCATGGTTGTAATGGTTTAATCCATGCGAACCATGGTGGTTCCCTAAGAGGGTGGTGTAACACATCATCCACCATCCTAGGTGACAATCAATGACCCCGATATCCCTTAGCTTAAAAAGTGGGTTTTGCCTAAGTAAATTAAAATAATTATGATGTGTGACTCCTTCTAAGTAGGATGAAAGGTCATTTTGTCCTAAAACATATACTTTCACCATTTTGTTTTTAAAATAATATTACAAAAAATCTAATACAAAAAATCTAGCACAAAAAAATCTATTACAAAAAATTCAACACAAAAAAAATGTAGTACAAAAAAATCTAGTACAAAAAAAAAAACTAATACAAAAATTTCAGCACCAAATACTATACAACATAGAAATACAATACATTTTTGGGGTTTTTTTAGTTGTCATATTTTATATAGCAATAGGGCACTTAAATTAAAGATAAAAAGATGTTCGATTTTATGATGCATTTTTCTTTTAAAAAATAATGTCGTATAAAAAGTTATAAACATTTAAAAAATACGAAGAGACTATATATGTGTCTTGCATGTAGAGAGAGAAAGTTAATGAATAAGATATTCCAAAATTACACTTACACCATCTTTTTCCTATGTTTTTATCATAGCCATTTGATTTGAAAAATGATAGTTTAGATATATTTTTTGGTTTTCGTGTCTCTCCTAGTTAACTATAGATAATTATTTTTAATTAAAAATAATTATTATATTATTAACCAAACGATTTTAATGTGAAATTAATTGTTAGTTTTTAAATAATTCAATTTACTTAAAAGTTTCACCAAGTTCAAAATTATAAGGGTTAAAATATATCATGAGTCCATAATGATTTATCGTCTTTTATTTTTCTAGGTAATGCCATCGTAGGTCGTTCTGTACTTGCTTAAATAGATCATGAGTCCATAATGATTTATCGTCTTTTATTTTTCTAAATTAAGCGCAATACACCCGTGAGATCGGTGAGGGGGAGTTAACACAATTTAATGCATTGATGTTAGAATCCATGATGAATTATCTACAGTTCCTTGTGTGTTTGATTTATTAATGTTTCCGCTTCTATTGATTGTGATTTATTATGAATTATAACCGATTTCTAATTAAATCACACCATAGGATCCCAATAAATTTTGTCCCTGTAATTTACATTGATTTGCATATTATATATTTTTATATTTATTAATTCGTATTTAATGACATAATTTATTTATTTATTAATCTGTATTTAATTATATAAACTTTATTTATTTGTATTCATATCATAATTTTAGTTTAAAATTTGTTTTATTCATTTTTACCTACATTTGTACAATGATATTTATAACATAATTTTAAATTTAAATTTCTTTTATTCATTTTTCTTAACCAATGTTTTTATAATGACGTACCTTTTCACGTTTTCCGAATATATCGTTATTTAATGTGTTTTTAAACCATGACATCCTCATTTCAATGACCACCTGATTGCCTAATACGTATCTGTTCCCGTCATGTATTTTCGAGCCGCAACGTGCGGTTTCCCCATTAGTGACTTATAACTCTTGTCACATATGTTTTAATAGGTCGCATTGTGTATTACGAATCATGCTAGCTTTTGACGGGGTATAAGAACCCTTAATAGGTCAACTTATGGGTTAAATTAGGTTATAGCAAGTCTTGTTAGGTTATATTGAGTTATATTGATCAATTACCAAGTCGATATGTTGTTGCTTTGTATCGAATAAAGGTCTTTCTTCACAATAAATAAATAATTACCTTTTGTAACTTAAAACAATATTTAAATGGATCTCTATTTCTCATATTAGACAAGTTTTTGTATAACATACATTTTCACCAATTATTAAGTGGACTGATCCTTTAAATTGTTTGTATAACTTGCATTATGAGCACCTTTTTTAAGAAAGATACCTATTTCAAAGAAAATATAAACCATATACTTCGACTCCATCATAGGTTTTCAAGACAAACCTTAACAATCAACATGCTTAATAATTAGGTGAGCTCCAAACTAAGGTTAAAAATGATAATCGATAGAGGAACATGTACATAGGACAGTGAAAGCACAAATGAGAAGTGTTGAAGAATCATAGCCAACACGATTTTAGCTTCCATCATCTCAAAAAAATTTAGACGATACCTATACAAGTTCCCCAACCAAATGGAAATATGACATTTGCTCTTTTTTCTCCTTCAAAATGCCTTTAGGGATTCTCTTGGGCTTGAAGTCTTTGGCAACGTCACCCCATGTCTCATGTTTAGGGTGCAACAATAACACATGCACTATGATGTTGGATTAAATATATATATATATATATATATATATAAACATCTTAATCAAGTATCCATTATAATCATCTATATTATTGGATCAAAAAATTTAGTTGATAATTGTTGATGGGCTATATTACCCGTAGTAACTAATAAAGTTTTCCTCAAGGGTGTATTTAAGGAGGTCATTAGAGAGGTTAAAAGGTTAGAGTCCACAAATAACATCACTAAGAATCCTCCTCCTCTCTCTCTCTCCCAAATATCACAAGTTTATCACTTCAAGAACTCCTAACCACCATCGCTAATATACACCCTAAAGTGAAACCAGACCAAGTTGATAATCATGTCGTCCACATCTATCCTTACTGCAGTTATTGGCTTACCAGGTACACTTTAACATGCTTTCCATTATGTACTTACAGAACTAATCAACATGTGGTATAGCGTATGTTGCTCAAATCAGTTATGTAAGTTTTCCCTAAATCTGGAATCGAAACTGGAAAACAATAAGTTTGAAGAAAAACGGTTATTCTAGATTTTCGTTTTTCTATTCATAATCATAATCACGTTATTCATCATAAAAATATGGAAAAGAGTGTGTTTTAAGTGGGTTATGATTTTATAAAACCCGAACTCTTACAAAAATCGAAATCTATTAATAAAACATGTTGAAGGTTTCGATTCCAGATAAAAACTGTAATAGATCTTTCGAAGACAAGGTTCTTCGTGTTCATCATAAAAATTCAAAAAATCACCCTTATTTTGGATGAACCGAAGGATTAGAAGTGTTATTTTCTATTATGATTATTTTTTATCCATTAAAATTTTTGAATTATAGTTTGTCAATAAGAAATTTAAATATTTTGGATAAATACAATTAAATCATTTAATTAGAAAACAAGATAATCCATTAAAATTCGAATTATTTTCATTCTTATCAAAGTTTGCAGATAATTAAGCTTTTCGAAAAACAATTCATGTCTTTCAATGGGTTCACATTTTTTATGTTCCATTAATTTAAGAGAACTCAAAATTGAGTAACTCGATTTTAAGAAAATTAATTCTTTGTTCCATAAAGTTTTTAAGGGAACACAAACTCATTTTAAGAGAACCCAATCCATTTTTAAGGGAAATCAAAACTCACTTTAAGATTACTTATATTAAGGAAACTCAAAACTCATTTTAAGAGAACCCATTTTGAGGGAACTCAAAACTAGAAAATCCATAACTAAGAGAATTCGAGATCTTTTAAACATAAAATAACTAATATATAGTGAACCTAAAACTCGAGAATTAACGGTTTTCTCGAAAACCAATTTTTCGTGAACATGAGTATTGCGAACTATTATCATGAACTAAAAATTTTGTTATTAACTTAATGGTTTTGTAAATGCTTTGATAAAAATTATTTATTTAGAAAACTAGATAGCTTAACTTGAATGAGCTCTTGATCTGATTTATGCCTTTTATACATGAATGTATCACTTCAGCCAAAAGATGATGTGCTACATTCATGTCTAATATATCTAATTCGTACATAACTAAGATAATTGTTATGCTTTTGCCCAAAGTTGATATGTTACAATTATTTTGCATACATACTTAAATGATTTCGCTTCTGCCTAAAGGTGTTTTCTTTTCATTTAAGTAGAACTTTTAAATAAACTTACTTTATTAGTTTGATATTAATAATAGACATATCACACTTTCTTCAAATAATGATCCTCAAATTAATGATCATTCATTACTCTTAGTCTTCCTTACTTTAATACCCCATAACATTACTCACTATAACTTTCTTCTATAAATTAGTATCTCTTCCAAATCATCCACTCTAATTTCATAACTCAATATGAGTTTCGTTTCATAAAGAGTTTCAATAACATCTACCTCTTTTCAGTTTTTTTTATTATCCCTCAAGACATGACAATCCTATGGCTCTATAACACTAATACAGAAGAAAACTAGAGCATGACAAAGGGAATAAGTCAAACATAATGTCTCTTATAATAATCAAGAACTCATTTAAATAAATGTTATCACTAGATTTATTCCAGATTAAGTTTTTCATAAGACTAATCTAATTTTTGTGGAATAATCAAAATAACTCCTAAGATGTATGCCTTCATTTCAAATTTTAAACTATAAGGTTAAATGACATTCATGAATACGTTATAATGTACAATACCATGACACATAAAATTAAGGGCTTACACATGGAAATAAGTACATTTTTTTCCAGTGCATTGCAGACTAACTTTTCCACTAGTACGATTTTGATGCCTTAAAATCAACTATAACACTTAGAAAGACTGAGTTTTTTAATCAACAACATACGTACATGATAGTCCTAAGGTCCATAGATGTTATTCACCTCACTACCACTAAAACCTAAAAAAGGATAGTTCTAAGGTCCATAAACAAAATATAAGTACTAATTTCAACTCTAAGGTTCTTCAAGTGAGAATCTTAATGTATAATTATGCCATTAGACTAGACATAAGTAACGAGACTATCCATAATTCAAAAGAACAGCTGACTAAAATAGGTCGCCGCCTATTAATGATATTTAAGTATGCTAATCTTAATATTGTAATTAAAGCATGATAAGTTGACTCTTGTTTTATACGTTTCCTTATCAAAAGTGAACAAATAACTAACATGAGAATTAGTAATAAAATTAAATGTTAAGGCTGTAAGAATCATATTATACTATCTTCTAATTAGGCTTTATGATACTTTACATATTCTATATATTAATCAGAATATAGTATCAATACTTAAGCTATATTATGATAGTTGTGAGGTTTCCATAGCCAACATAAAGTCATCCTTATCTTAAACTCTCATATGATTTATTATTATATTTGTGTAAAAACCTTTATAAGATAGAACTAGATGATATAATACACTTTTACAGCCTTTTGTTATCATACAAATGAGAATTTAGCAGAAGACAAATGAGACTTATTGAAACCAAATTTCATGAGAAATTATGATAAGGTTGAGGAGGATGATTTTTTTCCATCTAATCTTGTAACACCCTAAACACATATTGACCCAAAACGACGCAGCGGGAATACTGACTCAAAATTCTTTCCAATTTATGTCTATATAACCTACTTGAAGGTTCCTTTGGTAAAAATGTTGGACACTTTCTTGAAATGATTTACAACATTTATTCTTAATTAGCTTCTTAAAGGTAATGCACAGATACAAAACATGAGACTGCTATTCCCATACAATCCTTGCTTTTTGACTCGATCTTCAACCCTTTACATTCCAAGGTTATGTTAACTCGGTGTAACCTGCAATCACCACATACATTCACATTATCAATATCCGATGACAATATACATAGTATTAAACGTTCATAATTAAATGAATCACTCCCTATTCTTTCTATTCATGAAATCCTTTCAATTATTGTTCCATGTATGATACTGCATTCCAATCGTCGATCTTCAAAGATCAATGTAAGTAAACCTGCACTTTCCATTCATTCTCAAAGCAATAATTAGTAACATTAATGCTCATACGTATTGAAGCCGTGTACATACATACAGGCCCTTATTTACCCATAAATTATACTAACATGTAATTTAGCCACAAACACACATACATGATTACATACTTATTCATATCAAGTAATCACTAAAATAGTTCAATAAGTTCACATAACTCCCTATTGGTTATTTTCACTATTCGGGATTCATTTGGGTTACAGAACATATTTTAGGAGATATGGTACTCACAATACGAATAACCAACAAAAACAGTATATCAAGTTTGTTGGAGGTGTCGGCGACGCCCTCCCATAGCGTCGGCGACGCCATCTAAAATATTGCGTCGGAACTAATGTTGTGTAGACAGTGGTTAATGCGTCGGAGAATGGAGTAGCGTCGGCGACGGCTAAGGAGGCCGTCGGCGACGCCCCTTCTGTGTTGTTGACGCTGTTTTTCCTTACTCAAGCTTACGCAACCCGTTTCCGATTTCTGTTCTAACCCGAACTGACTCATTATGACCCGTATCATCCCATAACATTCCGTAAGCTTCCCGTATCCTTTTTAACACTTAACCCATGTCCCCTTAATCAAAACTATACTTCTATCATACTTACTTGATTCTTTTGACCCGTTCGACTATTCTAAGTTATTTCCAACATAGCTGCTGCTTACGGCCCGTTAACAATACTTTCTTTAGTTCTATTATTCTTAAACATTCTTATATGGTTCAAATACCATAACATCCAAATCCCACACCCGACGTATACTTCTACATTTCAACCCGTTTACTTCCATTATGATTTCCGAACGTAGTTGACATCCTCTAACTTATCACAATAATACATACCTTGATTCCTTACCTTATCCGTAATTTCTTACACAACCCCCTACATTCAACATAATAATATTCGTTTACAAAAGAAGAAGTAATTCCGGAAATCACTTACCTTATGCATCCATATTCGTATCCGCTTCCTTGCCTCCTCTTGACCCGTTAGCCTTTCGTGCTTGAGTCCATCTCGACATGTCTCCTATTCGTTCATGTCACCACAATCATATCATGGTTAGCATGTATATAATCGTTCATACAAATATTCATATCCTTTCCATTCATATATTACTTGCCTTGCATTAGTCAACTATCGCATATATAAGACATGTACTAATGACCACCTTATTTCATGTTCTCGCAACTCAATTATCACCGTACACATTCAATAAATCATCTAGTACATAACGTATGACTTTTCTACCCTTATATGTGCTCGAACGTCTAAATATGCTACTTATACATTATTGACTTTGTGAAAGTCAACTTTCTTACTTTCATACTTTCATATTTTCAACTTATGAACACACTCATAATGATATGGCAGACCGTAGTGATAACTTCATATGCATTTCATACTAATGACGTATGACTCCTAAAACTACATAATCACTTAGTCGCATATACAACGTACACATAATCCATTTATACACATGCTAATACTTTCATAATTCTACATTTGACGACCACATACCAAGCTAGTCAATTTAACATAATCATAACATCATTTGCCACTAGTGAGTCCATATGCTATGGACATAGTACACTTTCACTTCTTGATCCTAACTAACGATCAATCGAATACATGATGAACATCACCCTATCCAAGCACATGGTACAAGCTCCTAATGCATGATCTTACCCAAAACATACATTTAACCCAAATTCTTGTATGACTTTCATTTATAGCACATTCTTTAAGTTAGTTTACTACTAATTACATTATTAACATATTTCATTCATATATGTCAAGCCATTTCATCTAATTTCACATCCTAACTTCATCTAGACATTTCATCATACACTTGATGTGCATACTACTTTCTAAGCATAACGTACAACCCATTCATGCTTTGATTTCCACTTCTTGCATTCATCTTATCACACAACTATAACCAAACAATTTTCATACTATACTTTATACTAACTAACATATAAGATCACATATCGCATAACTCATCAAATTTTGCAATAGGACTAGTCATGGGTGACACACCCATATCACCTTCTTCATCATCCCAAATGGGTTTTACTTCTAAACACCGAATTAATCAAAATTGTGCATAATACATGTTCTACATGATGATTTTAACACACGCATGCTTAATTTCATACCAATTTACGGATTTGATCAAACCCATTTCTAAAAGGTCATCAAATGAGAATCTAAAACTTACCAAATGATTTATAGGACTAGATGATCAAGGATTCAAGTACATACATGAGTTTTAGCTTGAATTCATCTTCAATTTGGACAAGAAATGGGTGAATTGGGGCTTCTCCATTTCTTCTTGTGGGTGTCGACCACACCACCACCAACACACACACATACTGAACTTTTTTTTGTTATAAGAAACTTAAACCCAATTTCCCACTTTTAGTCATTCTAGTTCATTCTTATGTCACCAATAATACTAATTTTCATCCTCTTGTTACTTGACTAACTATTTAACTAAGTTAAATATATCTTGGTTATTTTATTTTGTACCAACACATAAAGAAACATACTAGTCAAGTAAAATTTGTGATTTTTGGGCATTACAAATCTCATTCTCATTGATTTTAAATCATGTGTTACATATCCTAAACATTACTTGGCTTAAGGAATAAGTAAGGGTCCACAAAATATTCAAACATAATTCATCGAAAGACTATCTACTTGTATCTAAATTTGTCTCCTATGGTCCATAGTCTTAAAGAGATCTTTTATATATATACTTAATATGATCTCTCCTAAATATATCTGTAGGTCTTCTTATGATTTTTGGACATTAAGGAAATCAAATCAAGTATAACATATGTATAACAGGTTCCCACGTCACATACATCATTAAAACTTCTCTTGTAGCATTCTTAGAGATATCATAGACCAGTGGGAGCATTAAGTGTTTCTATCATAACTTGCAAGAGTTGAAAGAGGTAGGGGAGTGAAAACTAAATACTACCTCAATTTGCACCTCTTGTACAAGACACTGCTCCTTCAACACTTGTCCATTAAAGTCTAATGCTACTCTTATAAAAGTTTCAATGTTGCTTAAATGTGGTTACTCACATATCTTACCAACACTAAAGTAAGCCTCAAACAACTGGAAAATACAATGAATAACGTCATTGACTTGTTTCTCTATTAGAATTTGTTGGTCTTTAAATATTGACCTCATGTATACTGAGTTCCTAAAGACTTCTAAGTTAGTGGGACCAGTAAAAGTCTTTATCATGACCTCCAAGGAATACAAGAGGCGGGGGGAAGAAGGTTATTAAATTTTACTTTAAATTTTACTCTGATTACACCTCTTGTATACCATATTGCACCAACTCTTACACACTTAGAATCTAACATATTTGAAAGTGATAGTAGTCTAACTAAGAGCTAATTTATAAAACTAAACTTCTAATAAACCCAATAATCAACTCAGGAGGTCATCTAAGTTTAAAAGCCTACCAACTTTGATGATTATGTAACCTCCCTAACTAGAGTTGAAATGGATTTTGAAAAAGTTTACAGATCCAACCTCTTCTAAATTACACCGTTAACATAAATCAATCTTATAAGTGGAATAAAGCTGTTATTAGTAAAATTGGTTCTATATGTTAGAATAACATTATGGATTTGGTTGAATCACCTAATTGTGTTCATAACTAAACTAAATCCTAATACACTCGTTAAGACACTAAGAAGCATGAATGATTGTCAAAAGTTATACTCAAGAGGAGATAAATTATCAAAGAATCTTCTTACCTGTCTTAAAAAAGTTTATTTGAGGATTACCATTGTTCTAGTAGATTATAACAAGTTTGAGCTACATTAGATGAACATTAAAACAACTTTTCTTAACAACTAACTTACATATTTACATATTCATAAAACAACCTGAAAGTTCTAAATTGAAGGTCAAAGAACACTTAGTTTGTAAGCCATAAAATCTATGTATGCGTGTGCAAACAATAAAATGTGATGAAATCTTAATGCAATTATTTTCTTCAAGAACCAAGTAGATTAATGTACCTACCTCAAGATGAGTGGGAGCAACTAAAACAAACTTGTCCTTAAACAAATGACATTCTTTTGACATGTATATGTTACATAAGTCAAAGCATTGTTCACACATACGTTGATATAATAGATCTCAAAGATATCTTTTACATGATAGATATCATAACATATCGAGATAGACCCAATGAGATATTAGTTTCGTTCCATAAGTTTGACCTCAAATGGGTCCTTACACATGTAACAAATGGGTCCTTACAATGTAACAAACAATATTGCTCTTATTTAGAGGATCATATGATCAATTAAATTATTTCCTTGTGCCTTTTTAACTAGAAGACTTATCTAGGTTCAAATCTACCTGGTTTAGATATTACTCGCATTGCAACACATTAGATATGTGTAGATTAATGTGAAACGTCTTATAGAGTATTAAAACATCTTTAAAGGAAACAAGATACTATAATTTAAAGAAGAAGTGAAAACTCAAACCAATTGTTTACTCTAACTTTGTAATATTCAAAGATGACCAAATGCACTTTCCGGTATATCCTTATGTAAGCGACAAATTCTATCTCATAGAGGAACCATAAGAGATTCATAACAATAACCTAAGTTATAATGACATAATATGTTGATCAATCACAACGCAATTGTCAATAAATGTTGTTGAAAATTTATCGATGGACACATAAGTTTATTAACTCCATATAAATAATATATTGAAGACTTATTCTGATAAAGCCAGCTACCATGTTTTCTTGAACACTAGCAATTCGAGAGGTGTTGTGTTAAATTTTGATACAAAATTAATTATTCATTTATGAACGAATTGAAGAAACTAAATTTTTGTATCAAATACATTCATGATATGCTTAAGGAATTTATAACTAAAGGTCTATTATCCGTTAGTCTTATTAAAAGCGCTTCTAATAGAGACGGGTTTTAACTAATGACCATGTACCACTGCATATCACACTATGAATGATTAACTATTATATTTCCTCGCCAATTTTGATTCCGTATGTCTCTAATTATATTATGTATGCATAATGACATATAAACAATTATTATACAAATCAAATGTTTAAACGGCTTACTTGTAAATTTTGATCGTAATTGTTATTTTTAATATGAGGCTGTTGTATGACTATTGGGGGTCCTGAGTTGAATGGTGAGTCAACTGCCATATTTCTCTGCAACAGCTTTTAGTTTAAAGTTAAAATGAATATTGACTCCTGATCAGGCTTATCTAATGCTCATAATGAATGATTACTCGGCTAAGTGGAAGAATGTTAGATTGAATATATTAAATGTATTTAATCAAGTAGCCATTAGAATCGGTTATAGTATATTAGATCAAAATAATAAATTATAACTTATAATAATATTAGTTAGTAATTGTTGATGGACCATATTGCCTTTAGTAACTAATAAAGGTTTCCCCTAGGCATGTTTAAGGAGATTATCAGAGAGATTAAAAGGTTAGACTCACAAATAACATCACTAAGAATCGTTCTCCTCTCTCTCCCAAATATCACAAGTTGATCACTTCAAGAACTCCATCGCTAATATACACCCTAAACGGGAACCAAACCAAGCTGACAATCATGTTGTTTATATCACCCGTGTTATAGTTGCTGGCTTACTAGGTACACCTTTACATGTATTCCATTATATTCTTACAGAACTGATCAACATATAACTTTTTTTTCCTTGATGGTAAACACATCTTGCCCAACTTAATTTCTTCATGAGTCATGTGACAACTGCTAATTTCTGGTAATTTCCGTACAATTGAACAGTCTTTAATATTATACATTTATGTTTTTTGAACATCTGAACTGCATGATTTCATGACATACATCTAAAGAACTCACAAAATACATTATATGATGCATATTATACCTTTTAGTGGTCACAACTCGAAACGGTTAAGATAATGCATCAGAACAACTAGTAGACTTACCAGTTAGACTGGCTATGTCAGCACGGTTCTGGTATTCAACTAAACGACAAATTTAGGACTTAGATGAGAGTCCAACATCAACTATATATTAAATCCTATGTGGGAAAACAAGGATTTATGATAACACATTCCGGAAACAATACATACACAAATACTCATAATATAAGTATACCCATACTTGGGAATATACACATGTACAATACTTAACAAATACTACATTTGGTCATGTATACTACAAGAACATGCACATAAATAATTGTATATCAAGACTTGTTAAAAATAGATTATTTTTTAAACACATCGTAACTATAAATGATATATAAATTGGTGCATACAAATAATACGAGTTAAAATATAATATTTTAACTAACATATCGAACTTGAAATTATATATATTTATTGGGGATTATATATATATTAACACACTTAGACGGTGATTGAGAATCACGTCAAACAAGAAGATATTTAAAATATAAAATATATCTGCTAACGACATTGTCATGACAAACGGTGAGACCCAACTACAAGAGGGGCACGACCCTACGCGTGTCGTGAAATGAACAACTTACTCGTGCGAGGCACAAAGACAAAAAGGGCTAGGCCCGTTGATACAACTCACAAGTATGCAAGCAAATATATATATATATATATATATATATATATATATATATAGTGAAATATATATTAACAACATATACATCTAAGACATGGTCGATACACAATAAATCCAAACAACTCAATACATGTCCAAGATGGTCAATTTGTACATAAACTAAACATAGACTAAAGTGTCTAACGGAAATTAGGACGCTTGTAAGTTACGTTGCGAGACAAGAAAACTTCCGGTGAATTTAATATGCATTCGGAACGCAAATCAGTGAGTTCATGTCCCCTTTTCATCTTAAACGTTTTTCAGTTTTATAACTATCGGGGGAAATACATGTACAATGGTATGAAAAGCTAGGGAATGAAACAACTTAGATCATGTGCGAATAGGGTGGTACTTAAGTACCATTAATCTTGTTTAAGACCGAGGAACAAAGAATTAGATCTAGCGGGTTTTGGCGAGCCCCACTCTTGGTCATAGACCCACACGGAAGAGTGCATTTGTGTCACAGTCGAGGGTAATCGACGGAAAATCGTCAACTGTTGGATTGATTCCTATGTCGCCACACATATTAATGTCCTTGCACAACTTTAATGATCAACGATTTTATTGGCGCTTTACATACCGGGTTTTGATACAATTACATCTTACATTTTACGGAATTATCGCATGCAACTAAAATACATGAACTCGCCAACTTTTGTTGATTTTTCAACTTAATATGTATTTCAGGAAACTAATGGACCATGCAGAGATTTTCAAGCAAGAAAGCAAGTGTCAAGACTCGATGCCACTTTTGAAGGGTTTTCCCGTTATATGCCGCCTCCTTGCAGTGATATAGTGATCAAAGCCTTAGTATTTTAAAAAGTTGCATTTTGATGTACGAATTATGACAACTTATTTTCATCTTATAGTTTGTAAACCAGATACTCAACTTATGTTGTGTTTTGAAACAATATTGGCAATGACATTAGAGCTTGTTTTTATTCTTTTAGTATGTTCACTTATATGGTATGCAATGAGAATCAATCAGATCACACCTCGTACTTTCGCCTATAAGCGGGTGTGACAAATCAATCATGAAAGTGATGGAACTGTGGGATATATGCTTAAAACTTCATGCAAATTCATAGTAACCTACGGATAAGGGAAACAAATTAAATAAAAGCACTACATCACTACATAACTGGACCCTAAATTAAAATATTCATTTGCGACAAATTTATGACCATTTTTCTATTTTATTAAGGGTAAATTACATTTTTCGTCCTTTATGCTTGTACCGAATTGCAACAAATACCCTTTAACTTCAATAATATAGTCACAGTCCTTTTTTTGCTAAAAGCATTACACCATAGATCCTTTATCACCAATTACATTTTTCGTCTTTTATGTTTGTACCGAATTGCAACAAATACCCTTTAACTTCAATAATATACTCACAGTCCTTTTTTTTGCTAAAAGCATTACACCATAGATCCTTTATCACCAACCTAGTTAAAATTACACGTTAAGTCATGTCACGTGCACCTTATGTGAGGGCATTTATGTCCTTTTATCCCCTGATTTTCCCCTTATAAACCCCTCTCTTTTTTAACACTCTCTTTAATAGAGCACCACCACAATCTTGGCAACCACCACCGCTTGTCGGAATTTACCACCGTCACCACCAGTAGTCGACCACCTCATTTTCTCTTCTTAGCTAGGCCATCACCACCAGTAGTCGACCACCAGAGGCCTTCATAGGTGAGCTAGGCCTCGTTTATGTTGGTAATTTTAGTGATATCAACAGTTTTTATAGTGCGGGTTGAATTTAATCCTAATATTATTTGAGTTTATTATGTAATTAACTTACATGAACCTTGTAATTAATAATTTGTTTGTAATTAATGGTTTTGAACTTAATATAGATATTCTATTATTACTGTTTTGTTAAAAGCCTGTTAATAGATAATTGTAATTTGTAATTAACAATTGTTCGTTAATAAGACCATTAAAAAGGTTAAAGCCCATTTTATAGTCAATTGCAACTATTTCTTCACACTACATTGCTTTTGGTGGGCCAGACTTTAAGGTCCAACATATTAATTATTATTTGAATAAAGGCGAGAATGATATAAGTCGTGTGCTACTAAATCTACCATTCTTTTTACTAACCAGACCTAGAGGTACACAAAATAACCAGTTAATTAATTTTAACTGGTTATTATCCGAATCGTAACCGGTTAATAATCGATTTTGGAATAATCGGTTAGTGGTTATTTTTAATCGTAGGTTAATAGCTGGTTATAAGAATTTTAGTATAGGAACCGATTATTAACCGTAGACCGGTTAATTGAAAAAAAAAACTAAAAAATTCAAAAAAAGAAAAAATAACCGATTAATAACCGGTTAAAATAATTAACTAGGCCTTGTTAAAGTAATAATTGGTTAAACTCAAAAAATTAAATTAACTGGGCTGTGCACCTCTAAGTATATCTCCTATAAAAGCATCACATCATTGTATTACAAATCAATATTTATTGTTTTTAAATATTTGTTGTCTTTATTATTATTATTATTATTTACCCAATATTAATTTACAAAATTTTATTCCCTCATAAAAAAACTATTCCCTTTTATTTTCTTTTACCCTTTTTATTTACTTTTTATCTTTCACATTTTTTACCCTTTTCATCTTTTACATAACCCTATAGTTTTTATATTTTACACTTTTAACCATATAGTTTTTATCTTTTACATATTTGTTACGAACATTTTCTATTTTTAACCTCACACGTTTCCACTTTCAGTTTTGGTCCTTTGTATTTTATAGCCTTTACAAATTTGTTGTTTTACGATTCGTTCTAGATTTTGCGAGTTAACACGTTGCAACGTGTGTGTGACTCAACGTTTTTACGTCTATTGTTTTACTGTTTAACGGCTCCCTCAAAACTCGCGGGTCCTAAGCTGACTTAGTTATTCTTTTCTATGTTTCACTTTTTATGTCTAATTTTTGCAAGTTAACACACCATAACGTACATGCGTGATTTATCATTTTTACGTTCACTTTTTGTTAAGCTTAATGGCCCCGCTGCAGAGCGCTAGTCATAGGTACTAGTTACATATTAATTATCAACTTTTCTCCTACTAAAAAAATTATCTATTAATTATCAACTTTTCTCAAACTCAAAAAATCACTATTCAATTTTCTTTCAGTTTTAACCCCTATACTTTTTTATTTTACAACTTTGACACAAACTTTTTTTTTCACTTTTTACTCTAACACTTTTCTATTTTCAACTTTAATTCCTCATACTTCTCATATTTTACAAATTTGTCATTTTACGCTTCGTTCTAAATTTTGTGAGTTAACATGTTGCAATGCACGTGTGTGGTTTAATCTACGTTCTTATGTTATTTGCTTTGTGGTTTTACAACTTTTCGTAATATGTTGGTCTTATTAGTTATTACTTTTATATATTTTATGTTTCAGTCTAACTTTTATGAGTTAACAAGCTGTAATGAGCATGTGTGATTCAACATTTTTATATTTACCTTTTGTTCGGTTTAACAATTCCGCCACAAAACACATTTCTTAGATACTAGCATTTATATAATATAAAATATATTCCACTACATATATGAGTCAGATTCTATGTTATAAAGCACACTCATTGAATTTTTCATATACATTTTTTAACCATCGATTTCTTTTTTATTTTATTTCTTTTAATCAAGATAAAATATGCAAAACCTAAATATGATATGAATGATCAAAACTAGATATTCATTACGAGTGTGAGTGTAAGTATTATTGATATTACTATTTTTTTTGCATCACATATTTAAAAATCATTCAAAGGAATGATTATATTCCTTTGTTGCATTGACCAATATCTTGTAACTATTTCACTTGTGACTATTGTATTCCATTCAAAGGATGTCATTATTTTGTGTTCATAAACTGCATCGTCATTTTTGAAATACTCATTCATGAGCTGCATCATGATTATTGTGTATTGAAAATTCAACCAATGATCTACATATACTTTATCATATTATTTAAAAAAACTTAAAAGATGTTTGGATTTTTAACGAATAAGTTATTGTTTTCAATCATAATGGTTCAAGTTTCAACTTAGTTATATAATCTAGCAAGGTTAAGAGCATTGTTTTAGTTTAAATGAATTCGTTTGGAAAAATAATTATACTGTGTAAGTTATACAAGTTATAAGTTTTCATTAATATAAGATTTATACACCATTAAAAACATACAAAACACTCATATATTTTTATTTTATTTTTATTTGTAACAGGTCTTTAATTTCCCATTGCCTCAAGTGTCCTTGACTTCATGTTGGAAATCTTTACTTCTTCACGCAAAAGCGGATTGTGACTTCTTTCGTTACATTGAAACTAAAAAAATTTGTAGTCATTTCGAATCAAGTTAACATACAAGTTTCATATTATGAAATCATTACGACACATATCCATATAGTTAAATCATTATGATCAACAATATTACTAATAGATAAGGGTAATAGATAAGGTTATTTTACAGTTAAAAATCTTTTTTAACTGTTAAAATTTACTTTATAAGTATAAACATTCATAGGAACTAATACCCATTTCCTCAGGTACTTGTCTTGTGCTTCATCTTTCACTGAAGCTACTCTCAAAAGCCATTCATAGGAACTAATACCCATTTCCTCAGGTACTTGTCTTGTACTTCATCTTTCACTGAAGCTACTCTCAAAAGCCCCCAAGGCATAGACCGTTTGGGAACTCCCAAGAGCATGATTACACTAAAGAGCCTGCAAGGCATAGTTCATTTATGAACTATCAAGAACAAGATTACACTCAAGAGCTTTCAAGACATAGTTCATTTGTGAACTTCCAAGAGCATGATTACACTCAAGAACCCTGGAGGCATAGTTCATTCGGGTATCTAGAGGCTGCTACACAAAGTTCATTAAGGGACCATAATGATTATGTTGATTACATAAGTCCATACATGAACTACCAAGTGCCTAGTGAACCAAGTCTGTTCATAAGTCAAGATATTAACAGAAAAAACCGTTCAAGGACTATGATGATGATGTGGGTTACGCTAGTCCATTTGTGAACTACCAAGTTCCTAGTGAACCAAGTCCATTCGTGACCCACGATAGTGATGGACATGGTTTTTTTTGTCAATCTTTTAAACACATTGGACTACGATTTTATGGAGTTGAACCAAGATATTATCGGACAGAGTTCTTTCTCCAACCCTACAAGTGTGCCGGGCTGTAATATTACATGGGGCTGAACCAATACCAAACATCACAAGTGATACACGGATATATTGATCTAATTCCAAAAATCTTCCATGGGTACGTCACACGCATACATAACGTGTTAGGTGATGGAAATTGTGGGTTTTGGGTGACAACTTCTACTTTCGGGTACGGTGAAGATGAATGGTTATCTATCTAGAGATCGCTGATGGAGTTAGTGGTGTGCATGGGTCGGTTTGATTCGGTTTTTAACATCAACCATAACCATAACCGCTAGCTTCGGTTATGTAATTCCTTAACCATAACCATAAATTAAACTTCGGTTATGGTTATTTCGGTTATCTAACCAATCAGGTTTGAAATAAATAGCGGTGTATATTGTTTGGACTTAGCTTTGTCCTTTTTTATACGATCACTAAGACTACAATTTTTGGTTAAATACCAATGTGAGATTCTTCTTAATAAGGTAATTCACAACAAAACAGGACTACACCATAACACCTCAATTTCTCATTAATTTAAAGGGCATCTACTTCAATATTATTTTGTTACTAACATACTTTTATCTTAGTAAAAGACTTCTATATGGTTATTGTAAAACATAAATCCATTATATAAACTTAACATTACAAGTTTGGTTCGATTTTGGTTATATCGGTTAACCAAAGCTTCAAAACCGTAACCATAACCGACTGGTCTATTAAACAAAGTTTTATAACCATAACCATCGATTATGTCGGGTATCGGTTACTATAGGTTCGGTTATGTCGATTATGGTTCGGTTATCGGCTATGACAGTTAATTTGCTCACCCCTAACTGGAGTTTAGAAATAAGCACACTAAGGCTTTCTATAGCTCATTTGAAAATGTGTTCACGTCCTTCGTTTGGTCAGGGTCAAGGGTTGCACCAAAAAAATGGATGATTATGCCAAAGGCAAGATTCTTGATTGAGAACAAGTTTAATGTGATCGTTCATTTTTATCTATAGAAAAAAGAAACAGTTCGACTTGTTTTTCTCTTTGGAGAGGCCCTCACTAGTTCCCATGAAAAAAAATAATTACAGTTGCACACGTAAATGGTGACCATTTTATAATGGTAGAATTGCAAGAAGAGTATCCAATTGCCAGCAAAAATGAGAGAAAATGATGCAGCTGGCTAGGAGAATATATTTGAATTACGTCAAAATATGTATAATTCTTGGATAGCACAACTTGCTACATATTCTGTTATAGAGTAATTATAACTCGGTATGTAAATTGTTAAATAATATTAATAATAATTTTGTAAGAAGGTATTTATTTTTATATAGTTTTTGTTACTACTTTAAATATAATTTGATAAATAATAACAATTAAAAGCTAATATTAAACCATTACTACTACTAATAATAGTAAATTATAAATAAACAATACATAATAATTATTAAACAAAACAATAAACAAAAGGCAGTTAAAAAACAAAATAGACTAAAAACAAAACAAAACTTATTGATTGATGTGATGTTTTATAGGGGTATAATCAGTAAAGTTAAGATGGGGGTGTATTTAGACTAACCCATTGTCACTTCTGTATTTTCGATCGCATAAAATAGAATAAGAGCAAAACTTACTGTTAAAAACTTTCCACTGGATTCAATATCATAGAATCATCAAATTCATTCCCTATAAGAGTAATCCTTTTCTAATCTGATAAACATTGCGTAACCCACAAATAGGCTAATCTAATTACGATTAAGAGATTAATCCAGGTTTCATTAAATACTTGCAATTTCAATTTGGGTTCCAGGTTTATTATTTCTTCGTATTACTTATTTTAGACTAGATTTGCAACAAAATAAATCTATTTTAGGGTTTAATTGGGTTGTTGGTTATGATTTCAAGTATATAGAATTTGTACAGTAAGATTTTTAGCCATCTGTGGTTTTTTTCTGAGAACCCTAATTTACAACGTTTGACTTTTAATAATTAAATTATCACTTGTTTTAGTCTAGGGGAATTAATGGGTGAATGAATTTAGATAAATAATTCAGAATAGAAATTCTGTTGTTAGAAAATTAATTTTTAGAATTTGGAAATCATTTAATTGAAAATGGATTTTTCAAATTGAATTATAAGGGTAGTGTACTTTGACTTTAATTTGATCACCATTAAATTTTAAGTTAATTGATTCAAAATGGTTGAACATCATGAGAAAACTTGGAATTTTAACAAGGTTAAGGGTAATAAAAGGAAGTTTGACCGGTTAAATAATAATTTTAGTAAGAAACCAAAAGGGGGTTGTTGGAGATGTGGAACACCAGGCTATTTCAAGAAAGATTGTCGCGTGAAGCTTGAGGATAGAAACAAAGCTAACATAGTGGGCCCAAGTAGGTTAAAAGATCCAAATGCTCCACAAGGTACGCTTACTGATTCCACTTTAGGTTTGACAAAACCTATGAGTTTTATAGTTGATTCTATTAGTCATTCAGGACATGTTAATTATTTACCAAACATAAAAATTGAATCTGACTCAAAGAAACAAAATTTATTTTAGGATTTCAATGAACAAATAAAAGGTAATGCTTTTCAATCAAACAAATTTAATACAAAGGTGAAGCCTGCTAGCTGTGATTGTACACACAAGAAGTGTACAAGTTGTGAAAATCCCATTGGGGTGTGAAATTAATGAAACCTGGTCTTTGGGTTTGTTATTGGACTAAAAAAGTCCAATGGTTTATAAACATAATTCGGTTGAGAATTATGTATCATATATTTCCGAGTCCTTTTATGTTCACGATGATATGCTTGCATGGTGGGTAGACTCGGGTGCTACGAGCCACGTGTGCATGGATCTCAAATGGTTTGAGGAATTTGAACAAACTGAAGATAGTTCTGTATTAAGGATGGGAAATGTTGCAACCGAGCGCATCAAAGGAGTTCGAAAAGTTAGACTTATATTAACGTCTGAAAAAAACTTGTTAGATAATGTGTTGTATGTACTGGGGATTCGAAAGAACCTCTTATCTGGGATTGTATTAAATAATTGCGGTTATAAACAAGTCATTGAGTGGATAATTTATATTGTCATGGTATGGAACCTTTGTTGGATTTGGATATTTATGTAATGACATGATTATGCTTAATATTAATGTCCCATTTGCTGTTGAAGCTGTATGTATAGTATCTACATCTTCTAGTAATGATGAGGATGATTCACGGCATGCTAGATTAGGTAAAATGAGCCTAATACGTGCCTTTGACATGCAAAACTATAGTAAATACCATACTTGTAAATTAACTAAAATTACTAGAAAACCGTTTAAGGCTGTTAAAAGAAATTCTAAGGTATTAGAATTAGTTCATTCTGATTTATGTGACTTTCATGGTATTCCCTCACTTGGAAATAAAAAGTATGTGGTTACCTTTATTAATGATGCATCTAGATTTTATTATGTCTACTTGTTACATACAAAAGATAAAGCTCTTGATAAATTCAAAATTTATAAACAAGAAGTAGAGCGACATCAAAGTGGTTTGATAATTAAAACCATCATTATGCTCCTGTTTACTTTCAGTTTACTGGTAAAATACATCAAACCACTGCTCCTATACGACACAACAAAATGGTGTATCAGAGAGGAAGAATAGGACTTTGAAAGAAATGGATAATTGTGTTATCCTATTTTGGTTTAAGTGAAGGATTCTGGGGTGAGACTATGTTAACAACCTGTTATTTGTTGAATAGAATTCCCAATAAAAAGTCTAAAGTAACCCCATATGAACTCTGGTACAAAAATGCACCAAACTTAAGCCATCTCAAAGTTTGGGGTTGTAAAGTCGTTGTAAGGCTTACTAAACAAAAAAAATGAGAATCATAGGTGAAGGAGGCATTGATTGCATCTTATTGGGTATCGTGAACATTCCCCTGTTCATAGGTTCTATGTCACAGAACCAAATGACTATGTTTCTGTTCATCTTGTGATTGAGTCAAGAACTGCTGAATTTTGCAATGAGGATAGATTTTCTTCTGTGCCTAGACTAAAGGACATGGCTTATAGTTTGAAAACATCAGCTGAGCTGTAACTGAGTTTGATAGTAACTCTGCTGGTACCAAAGATGTACTATCTATTATTCCTGAACCTAGGAAGAGTACTATAGTTAGAAAAAGCCAAGTCTTTTGATTCTGATTTTCATCTTTATTTGGTAGAAATGTGTATTACTATATAGTTAATAATGAAAAATTAGGAATTATAAGACGGTATATTGAGATAAGATGTAATACAAATATAAGAGATAGAAAACGAAAACGTAAGATAAGAGAAGCCGAACAAAGATATTTTGACTCACAAAATTGTGACATGTGACAAAACCAATTACTTATTTATTAGGTATGGATAACATATTCTACATAACTTTTTATAACTATTGATAATATATAAGATATGAAGAAAATAAACCAAAAGAAACTACAATAATATGATACACTTCACCCGTGAAGCAACGCAACTGCCCACAGATAGGCTTGGAAGCAGTAGTTTGAACCAACACAGGAGTTCAATTATGGCCAATTCAGATGAAGGATCACAACACACACATTGTTATCTAGTGGTCATGATCGACCAATTTTGATCGAGTTTAAATCGATGTTTGATCAAGTATTGTAAAATTTAACTAACTAGAACTATAAGTCATACATGTGTTAATGGGCCATATTGGGTTATAAGAGCCATGACAACTCATGATGGGCCTCCATAAATAAAACTAGATCTTAAAGGCTTCTAATGAGTTATATTATATGGCACTAATGACTTATAACTAGGGTCACATATGTCATAATGGGTCTTATTGTGTCTTACGAATCATGCTTGCTCTTTATTGGATATGAGAGGCCTTCATAGGTGAGCTTATGGGTTAAGTTAGGTTGAAGCAAGTCAAATTTTTATTGAAAGAAAACTATTCAAAAGAAAATGCATATTTGTCGAGTGAACTCAAGTTCGAACTCAAAACCAGAAACTTACACCCGATCATAGGTTTTCATGACGAACATTTAAGGATCAACCCGTTTAATAATTAGGTGAGCTCCAAACTGAGGTTGAAGAGTGATAATCGACTGAGGAGCATGTACATAGGATGGTGAAAGCACAAATGAGAAGTGTTGCAGAATCATAGCCAACGTGATTTTAGCTTCCATCATCGCAAAATTTTGTCCAATACATATACGAGGTCCCCAACCAAATGGGAAATACGACATTTGCCCCTTTGTCGCCTTCAAAACGCCCTCAGAGAACCTCTCGGGCTTGAACTCATTGACATCGTCACCCCATGTCTCATGGTCATGGTGCAACAATAGCACAGGCACTATGACTGCTGTCCTTGATGGTAAACTCATCTTGCCCAACTTAGTTTCTTCGTTAGTCAATCGGTATAATGATTGAACTGCAGGATATATCCTTAAAACTTCATGCAAAATCATAGTAACCTATACCAATCAAAGAAAAACAAATTAAATAAAAACTTTACACCACTACAACACTGACCATTTTTGACCACCAAAACCATAGTAAAGCTATGTCTAAAATACGTAAAGACTGAGTTACTACCGAATTTAGCAGTCGAAAATGGGTTCGTAGCTAGTCTCGTTTGCAACCTAGTCATTTCACTACATATTTTAGTGACCGAAATAGTCATGTACGATAAATTTTGCGAGCAACCATACAACTGTTTATCATTGTTTTTTTATTATTTAAAAACATATGCAAACCGATCTTGCGTCCTTTTTTAATTTTATTATTTTTTTCTTTGATTTATAATTTCGTACCAACTTTAATTTTTTATAAAACTTGGAATTGATTTTTTTAATTTTTATTTATAACTTTTTTTTGGAAAAATTGAACCTTTTATTTTTTATAATCATTTGCGACTGCTCTTTTTCTAATGTTTTTGTTTTTATTTTTTTCGATTATTTTTTTATTATAAATCGGTTGCAGTTGTAATCTTTTTTTCATCATAAACTTCAGTCGCTAATGTAGTAGTGTTCTAAACTTAAAGATGTTTATGAACCATGTTACCGTTTTTAAGCGACTTAGTCCATCGGTATCTGGTTTATCCCGTCCAAAGACACGAAAAACTTCGTCTCTTGCTTCTTCTTGCCAACATTGATGTTGGCTTAGCAAGATCATTGACCATACAAGCAAATTAGAGGTGGTTTCTTGGCCTGCAAAGTAAAAGAGTTTGCATTCTTCTATAACATCTTCAATGCTCATTTGTTGGACTTCCCCACGGTTGGACTCCAATAATATACCTAATAAGTCATCTTGACTAGGTTGACCACTTTCCATTGCCTTTAATCTTTTATTGATAATACCTCTTATTGAACCCTTCACATGTTTGTCAATCTCCTTTATCCTTTTGTTCTTTTTAGTTGGCAAAAACCTATATGAAGAAACACAAGCATGAACTTATTACAAGAAAGGTGATAAATTATATGTATTTGCACGACAACACACATAGGTTTTAGTGACCGATTTTGCGATAAATAAACCTATCCTGAAATTAGTGACCAATTTGCGACAATTTTAATTGGTTATAAAATTAGCGACCGATCATGTTAGACATGCGCCCCAAATTTCACATCTGATATTGGTCACAAATCGTGTAAAAGTCCAAACTATGACTAAATTAATTTCAACTTGTCATAATCCGTCGCTAACTTTGCGACTGATTTATAATCATCCCAAATCATGTAAAATAAGAAATAAATAAAAATGAACCATTTAACGCCATTCTTGGGATATCAGTTGCTAATTTTGCGAGGGATTTAAATCCGTGACGATCAGTCGCAAAATGTATGAGTCGCTGATTTAGAAATGGTTTTTTCTATCACTAATATATGTCACAAAATAATTTTCGCTTGTAAAACTCTTCACAAGACAGATTAAGTATAACGATTTTTGCGACCGAAAATTTCAATCACAATGACCTTTAGTGACAGACTTGTGACCGTTATGAGGTCGTAGATCGTTAATTTTTGTAGAAGAGGCATTTCCAGTTAATTAGCACAGTGAATGGTTCCATGAACATGATGACATTTCATAAGTCGATCTCAAGTAGTTCAAGACGTATTTACCATGATCCGGGGATATATACCGAATGTCGTGTGATTTCTAATATTAAAGGAACTACTTCTTTCTGAAGTTCAAATATCCTTCTCCCTTCTTCATAATTACTACCAAATGCTGTGCGTGAGATTACGTCGCTTGTCAATGTTTGAAGATATGGAAAAACATCGAGCTCGTATGAGTGCTCGCGCCCTAACGACATTCGCCATCTGTCGATCATCTCGGTACAACTTAAATGGATAGCAGGAGCCATGTACTGCATAATGAACATCGATCATTCATGCAATTTAGAAGCATCAGCTCAATGCATTGAGGAACCCGAACACGACCCAGACATATTTATTTGTGTAAAAGACACCAACCCTAACCAAATACACTTGAATGGTGCAACCTGAACACAACCCTTTTAATCCAGTTTTTTAAACAATTCAAACGGGTTGGTGGGTTGTAAATAGCTTGTAATTAAGTTGTTAACGGGTTAAACGAATCACAAACAGGTTGACAGATTGTAATTATTGAAATGGGTTGTAAACACATTGGCAGGTTGTAATTAGTCACGGATTGGCATTAAAAATAATTTTATTTATTCTAACTGTAAATGGGTTAAGAGGTTGACCAATTTAGTAAAAATGGTTTAGATACGATAACCAAAAACTTGTTTATTTCGTGTCGTGTTTAGGGTTTAGTGATCTTCATAGACTTTTCAAAAAAAAAAAAACATAAACATATAGACTTTTGTTTAGGGTTTAGCGAACCTTAAACTTGTGAGCATGGAATGCAGGATTGATGATCTTTCGGTGTTTGGACCATTTACCACCTTCGTAATCGATTAATCCTTGAAATAATATCTTGACATAGGGATTAGTTCTCCTAAGCTTTTGGAAATCATTGAATCTAGACAATAAATCTTTGGCAAGACCAGGATCAAGAACATGAACCACTGGTGTTGGCCCAAACCACGTAAAAAACATATTACCTGTGTATGAAGTCAATCCTTCAGAAAGATACGACATGACATCATGGTAAGTTTGTGTTATGGGCCGTGCTTGACATGACACATTTAGTTAAATGTGTCATTTCCTTGAACACTAATGCAAGCATGTTTAATAAGTGGGTTACATGACACAACATGCTTACAAGAAAGATACAACATGACATCATGGTTAGTTAAACGTGTCATGAAGGGTTTTGGGGTTGAACCCGTTCAGTCACGTTTTTAACTCTGTCATTAATGTGTCGACACGTTTAATTATTACCTAAACCCGTTTAAAACTTCATGTCAATTCGAGTCATGTTGTGTTAACGACTACTTAAACAAAAACTAGACTGTTGACTTTTTGGGAAAGAACAAATACCATAGGTTTTGGTTGCCTGATAAACAAAGGGCATGAGTCTTGGAACAATGTAATCATGTATACTGATGGGATTTTGGTTGGCTTCTTTGGCCATCTGTCCCATCCTTTTTGAATCCCCAAACAACAACTTATAGGAGGTTCCATTGATCCCTTGGAGCCTTAGGTGCCTCTCTAGCCTCCTTGGTTGCACCCACACCCACTTCGAAAGGGTCCAGGCCACAAGCACCACTATAGCCACACCACATGAGCTTGCAATCCACCTGTGCAGACTCATCATCTCCATAAATGTGTATGTGAGAGAGAGAGGTCGAGAGACCAAAAATGAGCATACAATGTGGACCGGTAGAAAAGCACTATATACATTTACGAGTCACATTATAGTTGTATCTATCTTCTTGTATGTTAAAAAACTAAGAGTAGGACGATGGGAGTCATCGGCGGAACCAAGGGCAAAGGGGGCCCACCTTGCCACCTAACTTTGTCATATATTTTATTTATAGAAACTATGCTATTTCAGTAATAATTGCGTTGAACCTTAGTTGTAGCGCGCATAAAATGGAAACTCTATACTTACCTCAACTAAGCAGCGAAGGTTATGCCACCGACGGGAGCGGTCTTAATGGTCCTAACTCCTATCTATGGTTGTGCAATTATAACGCTAACGGTTTTGTATCCAACCAGAGTAAAATCGGTTACTATAAAATCAAGAAAAAGGTATACATAATGTTTTCATGGATTTGTACTCTCCTTCATAATCAGCCAACTTTGTAAACCATGATAACATGAACCTGCAATATTATTTCTTGGAAACATAAAAGCTAGGTTATCATTTAGTGGATTCATGTTTGATTCTGCATGTTTTTAGCAACACAGACAACCAAATACAAAAACAATGGTATTGTCAAATGAAACTGTACTATTAATGTTTACATATGGAAAAAACCAAGAAGATTAAGGTGGTCGTTGTGTACTAGAAAATGAATTCTGGTGACTCAGGCTACAACATCTACTTATCCCTTTGTTGTGATCCTCCATACGGGTTGGGTCATTAACCCGCACGGATCAGCATATCCATATCACATACATGGTATCATAATTACAAATTTATGAGATAAATGGTGTAGTAAAAAAACTTGAAACAAACTAGAATTAAATCTAAGACCATACGATATGCGGAGTTGATTACATACAGTTACATACATGATTCCAAGCTACCTTTGCCAAAATAAGTTTAAAAGTTGCAAACAAAACAAACATCTCCTTTCACTAGGGCTAGAATCACTAAATTAGAAGCAATACTGCAATGGAAAGCGGCACCTTATGCATTAAAAGTTGTACATTTGCCCTGGATTTGTCAACTTCATGTCCTGGAGAAAAGTTGGTACAAAAAAGGAAAAAAAACATTACTACTGAATTCATATCTGGTACGGTTTCAGAAATCTGCTAAACATAAAAAGGAACCTTTAACATGAAAGGAATACAATAAATAAGAGTAATATGCCCATAATGTTCCACCAATGAATTGAGAATCATTTTATTGCAGCAGAGTAGCAATGCTGAAATTGTAAATATACACTCCAATAGGATATATTAACTCTTGGGCATAAGTAAAAGATTATGTATAATTTAGATAATCATACATGTGACGTGATTACTTATCAAGAACCGCCCAATCATACATCATACTTGGCCAACTATGAACAACCGTCTGTGCTATATTGGTAAGTGAATAATATATTCAAAAGATACATACCAAATTGATAGAGTGAAGTTCAGAATCAAACCACAAGTGTTCTAAAAAATCATAAGCTTCCAATTAAGAAATTTAGTTATTATTGTATATACCTTCTGTAATCATGCTTTAGAAGAATGAGCTGCATCAGATCGCGCTCCAGACGAACTGTCGCTATCAGAATCTGCAATCAAATCACAACAGTTAAGATTAATAACAATAATAAAGATGCCACTTGATCTTAAGTAAATCACATCAAGTGCGTAAACTATTTTGGGCAAAATCCCGAAAAGGTAAATGTTCTTTTAATACCACTAGAAGAAGATCCAGATACGCTACTAGAGCTGCTTGACTTATCTCCATGTGCAACCGGTTCTTCCACCGGTTTCTCCATCTGAATCGGAGAATTAGTCGAAGCGATTCTTTCATCTGCATACAGAGTATAGATAACCATAATAAGAGTTCAATTCTTTCAGAATCAAATCATGATTGGTTTCGGTTTCTCACCCGTTTCAGCTTCTTTGGGAGCATCGACCACAACAGGTGCTAGGTTCTGAATCTGGTCGGAAAACAACGCATAATTCAACATATTTCGTTACTCAAATTTAACAAAATTAAACGCTACGGGTAAACAGGTATACACTCACATTGTCTTGGACGTTCGGTTCAATGTCAAATGTTTCTAGATTAGTGAATTCAGTTTCAGCTTTCCTTTTGTTCTTGCTTACTTCTTTTTTGTAGTAGGTGACGAATCGGTCAAGCTCCCACAGAGTTTCAGTATCAAATGTGTCGATATCCACCTCAATTTCATCGTCTTTTTGGGATAACGACGGATTCCTTTTCTTGATAATCTTGACAACGTTATCCAGCTTTTCAGACGGTAAATTCTGCAAATTTATGCTAAGTTTCTGCTTCTCCTCATAAGTCATTTCCCGTTTATTTGGATCTTTAGCTTTCGGCTTCTTTAACGAAGGAGTTCTACCCGTGCTCGAAACAACCAGAGGCTGCGGTTTAGGATCAATGGCGGGAACAGGTGCTTCCACCCTACTGGATACCGGTAATAACTGAGGAGGTGTCGGTCTTGATGTTGGAGTTGGTAAACCAACTTCGTTATTTACCGCACGTTTTGATTCCTTTATATAATCCGCTTCTATAAGTTTCCATTTTTCTTCGAATAACTTTAATAGAAGCTCTGCTATAGCGTGAACATCTTGCCCTTTCAGATTATACGTCATAGCATTTTGAAACGTTAGTCTTACATCCTCAGCAAACTCCGTTGGAGAATTATACCAGTTTTTCTCAAGACGAGATTTCACCGTACCTAAATCCATTGGATGCTTAATAATGTCGAAGTAATCATGCAAACCGAGAGCTAACGGATCAACCGGCGTATTAAACACCCAACCATGTTTATGCTTCATTAACTTCTCAAGCAAAGTACCACAACTCTTGAACACTTTGTTAGAAAACTTCGCATCAACAGTATCTTGCCTCTTGGCACTGGATTTTGCTTTCTTGTAGCTCTCGGTAGCAGGAACTCTATCCTTAACAGGAAGAACATCCGGTTTCCTGTATTTCTCGACATTCTCACCTGCACTGTTCTCCAAAACAGATATACTCAACTGATGTAAAGGCTTTGATCCCGTTTCCTCTATCTTCGACACCAATCTTCTAACCAACTCAAGTTCACTCACAAGCTTCCTTTTGATCTCCTTCATCTCTTGCTTTGACCTAGATGTTAGCTGGATAGTAATTCGATTCTCCTGTCTTCGAAACCCAAACTTCCCCCCTCCGTTTCCAGGAGGAACCCTAGAAGCCATCGCTACCACCTTGTTCACGTTTGCGTCTTCAGAAGCTACGTTTTGACTATATAACTGTTCAATTCTTAACCTCTAGAACGCTCACGACTATAAACCGTAACTCATTCTGCTTCGATTGTACGTACATGCACCGGTTAACACAGCTTCAATTATCGTTCAACTGTAGAGCACTTACGACTACAAACTTCCTTGAATCCATCCACGAAACTGTAAAACCCTAACTCATCCTGCTTCGATAACACAGCTTCATTTATTGTTCAATTCTTAACCTCTAAACACTTATGCACAATAAACATGCTCGAATCCATACACGAAATCGGAAAACCCTAACTCCACATCTACTAGTTAAAACAACTTCAATTATTGTTCAATTCTCAACCTCTAGAACACTTATGAACAATAAACTTGCTCGAATCCGTACATGAAACCGAAAAACCCTAACTTAATCTGCTTCAATTGCACACACATGTACCGATTAACACAGCTTCAATTATCGTTACTATTAGAACATTTACGAACAATAAACTTGCTCGAATCCGTACACGAAACCGATAAATCCTAACTCAATCTGCTTCAATTGTAAAAACATGTAACGGTTAATACAGCATCAACTATTATTAATCAATTATTAAACAGGAACAAAGCATAACAACACATTAAGAGTTACGAAACGGTACCGTTTGCACGAAGTTCGAATCCTGTTTCAGCCATTGGATTCTTCGCTTATATGTTTCTCGCTCTACTCTCACTCTAAAACTTCCTGAAGGATCACCGATACAGGAGTGAAGGTACCAAGGGTGATTCGACGGAGTGGAGCGGATCGGAGGGCTGAGGTTTTGTGAAGATGACGTGGACTTGATGGACGAACGGATGAGATTAAGAGATTGTGGGCTGGCTGTAATGGTGTATAATGGAGAGGGCTCGCGCACACGCGATGGTGGCGCGTGTAATTTACTACGGTGTCGATTCTAGTTTTCAAAACCCTCGGTTTTGTAGGATGTCCAACTTTGACCCTCTTGAAATTACTCGTATTGAAAGCTACATGATGATTCAATTTTGTGAAGAATTTTAAATTAAATTTAAGAAATTACTCATATAAGAAAATCAGTTATTTTGTTACAGATGATATTAGCTTTATTAAGTTATTGAATACATCTATATTGAGTATTGGTTTGTTAAAACTATTTGACTGGTTCATAGGCTGAATAACTTTGTGATTAAAAGAGTTTGTGTGTTCATAGATTTTAATTTTCGATATTCGAATATCGAATTCGATTGTCGTGATATGGTCAGTGAACCGTATCTTGATGTATGTGAAGATAGTTTGCTAACGTTGAGCTTTGTACATTTATGGTTCGAGATAAAACACCTCCAAGATCTTTCTAAGATATGCTACTTATCTTGCACCTCCTTTGGTATCTCCCATGTTTTTATAGGTTTACTATTTCTACTAAGATACTTAGATTGCCCACTATGGGCTAATGCCCATCTCCAGGCGGACTCCAAGCGCGTGTGTTGTTGTGTGAATTAAATGTATTAATTTAATAATAATATCGAGCATACTTAAGTGCATTGACTTAACAACTTCAAAACACGATTATGTAGTTTTAAATTTGTAAAAATGATTTTATTTAAACTAAATAAGGGTAGAGAACCCATCGTGTGTAGTATAACTTTGGAGAAGAACCAAGTATCGTCGAATGATACACTTTCCCTACTCAATCGTTTAGTATTATGACCATCCTTATGTGTAGTTAGTTTAGTAGACTAAAATAGTAATATAGGACTCTGGGATAAGTCTTTCTTAATTAATATAGTATATTTTATTAAATGAGCACACTTTTATTCTTTCTACATGCCATGACCCTCGTTATCTTACTTGATTATTTTTGGTGAACTTAAATGGTTTGAAAACTTTATAAATTTTTGGAAGGTTATTAGTCCTTATGATATTTGATGAAGACATGCTAGCCTATAAGTAAGCGCTCATGCCAAGAGTTCCCAGGTAAGAGTGACGGGTCCGATTATGTGGATTTGTACAAACACTCTAGCCTAGAAAGAAAACTCGATGTACGGGCACTCACCATTCCAGATTGCACGTGTTCTATCATTCGGATTTCTAATCTTTTGAAAAGTATGTTTGAAAGTGGTTTTGAAAAAAAATTAATTTTTTTTGAAAACTAGTGACAAAAATGGCGAGGTTGATGAGACATAAAGCAAGTGTCCAATGCACCAGTTCATGTAATGCAATGAATGTAATGTGCAAGTGTGGAAGTAAACAGGTAAAGAAACTGGTACTCTCCTAGTCAAGTCACTGTGCTGAATGTGGAGTCATAGCCGTAACCGCTTAAAATGGATGGTTTTGTTCTGGGTTAAGCACGGGCATGCATAGGTGTGCACGGGCGTGCTTCAGCTTGAATCTATCCCAATCTTGCAATTTGTTAACAGTGTATTAACTGAAAAATGAATCAACTGTTTACTGTTCCATTTTCGCACAAGCATGGGTGTGCCACATGGTGTGCATGGTCGTGCACTAGCAGTTGATCGGGGTGTCGCGCCCTGGTCAAAAATAATTTTTACTTGCCTAAATTACCCTTAACAATGAGTTAGTGGTAGCAAGGGGCCGGGCCATGAAGTGTTTGTGGTTTGTGTACGGATGAGATTGATTGTAAATATGCCACACTTTTATGAAGCTTGCTACGTAATTGTTTAATTGTTTGTTTTTTTGAAAAGGATGTCAGATTGAACGACACTTAATTTATAAAATTTACTAAACTTTGTCACTTGCAATTAACACTAAATACGATTACCTAAAACTTGATCAAAACACAATTTGGTTGTAAATGATAATTAGAACAAGGCTCACACTCGTTTTGGTAGTTGAAGACCTAGGGTTCCTACACGTTTTCGATTCAATTCAATTGCATATAATGATTAATGGATTTAGTGTCACATGGCTTAGGTGCTAAGAGTCATCAACATTCAAGAACGGACAGCAATGCACTTCATTACCAAGAACATGTAAATCCTATCAATTGATAAGGCATAAGTGAACAAACACATTTTGCAATGTCAAATTTTATCATCACTCAACAATTCACAAATTCAATTCAAATGCACAATAATTATCAAAAGTTTCAAATTCTTAATACAATTTGTCACAAAATCAATCTCCTGTAAAAACCCTAGAATCTTACAAACACCTACACCGGGGTGAAACACGAAAGGATTAGCCGCTCATGGATGATCGAATGCGATCACCGGATGAGGAGCACATGAAGTTGAACATCATCTTGAACCTTGGAGAAATGATGAAGGTTAGGGTTGACGATTGGTGGTGATGGTAGGTTGATTGGTGAGATGATTGTGATGATTGAGGATTAGGGTTAGGATAGATTGATGGATGATGATTGTGGATGATGGTGGTAGATGGAATGGATTGAGGATGGTGTTGGTGGTGTTCTTGGCTCCAAGAATGCTTAGTGATGTTCAAAATTGCGTAACCCCAACTAATGACCCCCATTGGCTCTTAAACCCATTCAAAACATAAAACAATGGAAAACAGCATCGGAGACCAGGGAGTGGCGTCGCCGATGCTGTGTGGAAACACCAAAAGTTGCCGACGCTTAAATCCACTGTCTACGCGAATCTCGCATCCACGCGGTGCGTCGCCGACACAACCTATATGGTTGCTTTCCTGTTTGTCCACTTCGTGTACCCAGTTGATCCCACTGGCTCCCCAATGCTCCATAGAGCTCCCGAATAGCTCCTTAAACTCCATTAGACTTGTAAAACACAATTCTAATCAAAGGCCATTTGAAACCAAAAGTCACGTAAAAACATAAACTTTAATACGAAAAAACATTGGTTTTCGACCATGCATCAGCAGTCTGCAGTACATGCTTGTGCACTAGCAAGTGTTTAAGATTTGAGAAAACAATTTTAGCAGTTTTAAGAAAATGCAAACAATGGGTTTTGGAAGTCAGGCGCGGGCGTGCATGGGTGTGCACGACGGTGCTCCACTGTTTGTTTTTTAAGAGAAAAAAATGTTTCCGGAGGTTAGGAACGGGCATGCATGGGTGTGCACAGTTGTGCTCCTCTATTTATGCTACTGATTAGTTTTTCAAATTTGTTTTCCCGCCCCCACACTTAAATTTATGTATTATGTGTGGTTCTGTTAAACAGGTTGCAAAATTTTTAAACAATCTGCTTATTTAGATGATGTAGTGAACTCGAAACAGTGAACCATGGTTGAAATCATATTATGTTTGAAATCAATTTCTGAATAGAATAGTTTCTGTCTAGAACTGTTTTTGTTGAAAATATGCATGGCCGTGCTTGGGTAGGCATGGTCGGGCATAATATTATTTTTGTTCAACACCTAGTGTTTCAGCTCTTATTGGCATATCCGTGCTCATAGACAAACACGACCATGCATGACGGTTAAACTATGCCAGCTAGTTAAGTCATGTCAAAGATCCAACGATTTCTTTTTACAAATTTCTCAAATTTTCACCATTCATTACGCAGTTACTAATACCTTAATTGTTTCCATACAAGTTTTATCTTGAAAAGCTACTGTTTAAAAACTTAAATTTATAGGTTTTAGTAAAAAGTGTGTTTTACCTCAAAATGGAGATGATGAATCTCAAACAAATCGGGAGAATTGGGGCAAAATTGAAGGTGGATGGTGGTTGAGTTGCTGGTTCAGAGGAAGAAGAAGATGGGCTTCTAGTTTTGACCAAAGTCAACTGGGCTTTTATATTCGGCCTCTGTCTGCGATGCATGGTCGTGCAATTTTTTTTTGAAAAATGCACGACCATGCCCAAGTAGGCACGAGTGTGCGTATCCGTCGGTTTTCTGAAAAATTTATTTTTGTTGATTTTTGAAAATTAACCACCATTTCTTTAATTCGCAAGCTAGAAAACTTATCTTCTATATTCTTGCATAAGATACGAATCAATTGTGTTATTAGAAAATATTTTTGGGTAGATAAGTTGGGAAAATTTTCTCGAAGAAAATTGGTATTTGTTTTCGCCTTGGTAGACACCTATCGCGGTGGCGATCCTTGAAAGAAATCTGCAAAGAATAACAAAACGAGCGAGAGTACCGAGAATAAAAGTGAAGACAAAATAAACAAGAAAATAAAGAAGAAATACAAAGATAGAAAATAAGATTGGTCAAAATAATAATTTAGGTCTTTCTATGGAAGAAACCGTATCCCCAGCAACAACGTCGAAAACCTAATCTCATGTGTATTAGGTGTATCAATAAAATAATATTGAGCACACTTAAGTGCGTTGACTTATTCCAAACACGTTTATCTAGTTTTATATATATAAAAATGATTTTTATTTAAACTAAATGCACACAACAAGCAGAGAACCCATCTCGTGTACTATAGCTTTGGATAAAAACTAAGTATCGTCCAAGGATACACTTCCCCTATATTGTGATAAAGTGAGTAAACCTACACCAAGTCTCAAATCTCGCAATGTTGGAAGTACTCGTCTAGGTGATATCTCACTTGGTTACTTAGGAAATAGATAATTTAGTTATGTTCTTCATACTTGTATTCATGACCATCCGAATCATCCATGTTCTGATTTTTTGTAATGGTGAAAATCTTGAGGTAAGTGGATTACCCTACCTCTAATACAGGACAAATACGTGACTATAATATACCATATATATATAATACTTCCAAAAACAGAACCATAATATCAATAGAAACCATGGTTGAATGTTACGTGTTAAGGTAAAAATTATCTTCATTTCTTATTTGACCAGTCTCGTATCATGCTTAAAAATATTTGATTCTTCCTAATTTGCTTCTTATCTATCTTTTGGTCTCAAAACATGCCTTTCGTAAGATAAAACTATGCTACAACACAAAGACACTTGTATGTCACAAACAAAAAGAAGAATCCAGCAATGGGTGTATAACTGTAACACCCCAAAAACGGGTTTGGTAATCAAACCACGTTAATATTAAAGAGCGGGAAAAATACTGTTAGTGGTAAAAGTCAACCGTGAACATAATAACTAGGAACAAAACTATCCTAGTTAGTAACAAGTATATAGATTATAAAACAATGAGTAGTAGTAGCTTCACTTAAACAAAATTAAACTTGAGGGGCTAAAAAGGGGAAAAACCTAAAGTTTAGGTTTAATAAAGATTAAAACACAAAACACACACACTTAGTGTATGTGTGTGTCTTAACTATGGCTGGAGAACAAGGAGCAAACCCTTGTTCATCTTCAATCATCAAATTGGAGGATGCATCGAACCCAGAATCGATGCATGAACGCATTTTAATGATCAACCGAACTAGGGGGTCATGAGGTATGTCAAAAATCCTAATTTGGTGACATTATGAATTTAAGTAAATTTCATGGATTTCAATCCATGTATGAATTTCAGTAATTGAAGTAAGATAAGGGATGAAATACTTGCTTAGGAACAAACCCTTATTGAAAATTTTGAATAAATTGCTATGAATTGGGTGTTTGGATGATTTACCACACCTAGTTAAATGGGTTTTGATAACATGATGAAATTGATGATAAACTTGTGTTTAGAATCATCATACATAGTAGCAATAGGAAGATACTTGAACAATTTATGTGTTTGAGTACATGTTCATACTTGCAATGAAATGGGTTCTTGTACAATATGATGAAATAGATGATAAATTCATGTTAAATGATGTTTGAAATCATCATGTGTTTATGAATGTTTAAAGTATTTGGCTAAGTTTAATGTTTTGGTAAATTCCATATATATGATGCAATGGGTTGTTTATAGTGATGAAACAATCCCAAGTTCTTGTATGAGATTGATAGATTAGCATACAATGATTGAGATTATGTTAAAGTGATGTAACAATTGTGTGAACTTAGTAGAGAAATTTAGTTAAAACGGTGGCCTAGAAATAAGTCTACCGAGTAATTGATGAAATGCCTAAATGAGTTTGTTCAACTTAAATGTGCATTTCATATCTTAATAGACAGTTGACTTTTAAAAAGTCAAACTAACCTATAATAGGATCGAATGATAATTTTGATATAAAACTCGTAAGGTGGAATAGTCGTGATAAATGATGACTAATCTAACCATCTTGCGAATGATAAATGATAGTTTGCCGTTTGACAAACTAGGTGGAGGCTTGGGAAGAAGCGGGTCAAACGGATCACGTACGCGGAAAAAGCATAATCGGGCTTCAAGGTAAGTAAAGCTTACACCCTCCTAGTATAACACTTACTTATTGTATTGGTTACGAAAACGGTAAATTAGTATTTGAAATAGGAAGTTCCGACGCGGAATAATACGGGTCGAAACAAGTGAAAATGGTAAGAAACCATTTTTATGGTAATAAAGGGTAAAAACGGTAATTTGGTCATGTGTGACGAATAAATAAGGAGTTTTGAAAAAGTTATCTTGTGTTGTAAACCATAATGGGTAAAAAGGGTAAAATGGTAATTTGGTTATGAGTTAACGTATAGACAACAGTTTAAGAAACAGACACCCAATGGCGTAAGCCATGATGGGACAAATGAATTAAGAAATGATCTTTAAATATGATTATACGGTGTAAACCGAAAAGGGGTACATGGATGAGATGGCAAATAAATACCATCTCGCAATGATAAAATGATCATTTAGGCAAAACGGGTCAAATGCTGACGTGGCTAAGTGCCGTCGCCGACGCAACTTCAATGTTTAGAATTTTCTGGATAAATTTTGTTTAATTAGTTATGTGGTGTTACACCTTATCCAGAATAATATTAACTAAATTTAAATTTCCAGTTTAAGGTAATCGCTAGCACCCTTGGATGACGATCAAACTCAACGAAGAACCGAACACGATCAAAGACGAATCTTCCGCGTTTCGATTAAATCGAACTAACTATATATGTTAAAATATTTTGAAATAATTGTGAAGTTCAAATTAATCTAGAATTTCGAATCATTACGTATTTGCATTATGCTTATATTAATGCATAACTTTTATAAAAGTTATGGTTTTAAGAGATTGGGTCTTAAATAATTTAATAAATTAAGATAGGGTCTTACAAGTTAGTATCAGAGCTCAAGGTTAATGATCAAATGTGTTCGGTTCGAGGCTTGGTCGCACGATCGGTAAGTTATTATAAATTTTAGCGGTCTAGCGTTAAAGTGTTGTAAATAACACATAGGGCTATCATGTGAACGCACGTGACCCCAAATAAATTGATAAAAGACCGGTAGAGCTAGCTAATTACTTGTGTTAACAAGTATTGTAGAAAGCCTTGTACTACAGTATGAGCGCTTATTAATATCAACGTTACTAATATTTTGTGAACGTTCTAATCGAAGGATGCGTGCATATGAGAATGGCGAGAGTTTAATGGTCTACTAATATGACGATGGAATGGTCCGGAGAATGACAAGTAGGGCATGCTCACGAAGGACTTAAATTAAGAAATGATAGGGAATAAAGATGGAACGACAATGAAAGTCCATGAGGGCAAATATCACCCAGGTGCACACTTTAAATTATTGTATAACTAGTAGTATGCAACAGATACATAATGAACTGCGGTTGTGTACGAGATTAAAGCATGGGAAAACCAGACGGGATACCTATCCATGATGATGTTCCTGAGAGATATTGGGCGGGTAATACACATCACTCACAATCGTGAATAATAAAAATATAAAAGAGTTCAGATCTAAAATCTTGGATAGGGTGACCATCCAAGTAGAAATTTTCAATAAGATTCTATTGAGGAAAAGCAAAGATCACATGGATAACTGTGGTCGCATAAAAGTTTTATAAAAAGGAAAACATTCTATATGTTTTGAGATGAAAAAGGTAAAAACTAATAATTGTTAAATAACAATTAAATAAGGTTTTACCAAATAAAATCATAAATATAGACATCAACCGAGGATTTACTTACATGGGAAGTAATGTGATAGTTATAATAGGTCACGCGTACCATGTGTTGATCGCTTACTCTGGCCAAGTAAGTAGTAAACACATGATGCCATGAACTTCTTATAATAAGCAATATACATCCAATGTAGTAAAGACGAGGCTAATGAGATGAGTTAAAAAGGAATCCTTCGGGATAAATAAGGAATAATGTTTGATTGTTCATAAGTGATGGATTTCACGCGAACAAGTCAAAAGGGTTAAATAAAGAATAAGGGTTTGACTGTTCGTAAGTGATGGATTTCACGCGAACAAGTCAAACGGGTTAAATAAAGAATAAGGTTTGACTGTTCGTAAGTGATGGATTTCACGCGAACAAGTCAAACGGGTTAAATAAAGAATAAGGTTTGACCATTCATAAGTGATGGATTTCATGCGAACAAGTCAAACGGGTTAAATGAGGAATGAGGTTTGATTGCTCATAGGTGATGGTTTCACACAAACAAGTCAAACGGGTTAAATAAGGAATAAGGTTTGACTGTTCATAAGTGATGTATTTCAGATGAACAAGTCAAACGGGTCAAATGAGGAATGAGGTTTGATTGTTCATAGGTGATGGTTTTCACACGAACAAGTTAAACGGGTTAAATAAAGAATACGGTTTGACTGTTCATAAGTGATGGATTTCACACGAACAAGTCAAATGGGTCAAATGAGGAATGAGGTTTGGTTGTTCATAGGTGATGGTTTTCACGCGAACAAGTCAAACGGGTTAAATAAAGAATAAGGTTTGATTGTTCATAAGTGATGATTTCACACGAGCGAGTCAAATGAAGTATAATATTAGATATAAAGGAAAACGGAAACCGGGTAACGGGAGCGCTAAAGTATTAAAATAATGAGCCCGGGTAATGGGACATGAATAAATATAAATGAAAACACAAACCGGGTAACTGGGGCGTAAAGCAGTAGAATAAAGGACTCGGGTAATGGGTTGTAAAGAAATATAGGCGTAAACCAGATAACGGTAAGCGTGAAACAAACCGACGCATAAATGACGTATGAAGTCATAGAGTCGGAAGAATTGTTCGAACGAAAAACAATCTAGTCATGGACTACGATCGCGCGGGCGCACGCGCAGATACCATAAAGCAGTGTCTCATCTATGAATGAGAATGAGCGTTTTAGGCAACATATACAAAAGGTGGTGGTTGCTACTAGAGATGGTAGTTGTGACTTGATGGTGACAAATGGTCAATGCCATTTTGACCCTTGCGTCAGGCTCACGCGCAAGTGATCATCACCCAATTGGATGAAACGACTAATATATATGGCAAGCGAATACGACACATAAATGACTCGCGACGTCATAGAAACGCAAACATTGCCAATACAAATCAAACATGGTCTAAGGGCCATAGTAGGAATAAATATAAAATTTACCTTCATGGTTAAAAGGGCCATGATCGATGGATAAAAGAAAAAACAATGTAAATGATTTTCCATTCAAACATAAAAGAGGTGCATTAACACCGAATACATTTAAAGAATGACACGGGTAAAGGGACGATCTATGAGGTCACCACGATCTTCGGGTCATAAATAGTGTAAAGGTTTACGGGACCAAAATGACCTTCGGGTCATGAATCGAGAGGAATGAACCTCAAAGGTCTTACTTTAAAAAGGAGAAGGCCTAAAGAAATAGCCTACGAGGTTAAGTGAAAGGGCTTACGGGTCACTTAGGCAAAGTGAGGGAATTAGTTACGATTCCCTATGTAAAATAAAAACAGTAAAAGAAGAAATGCTAAGTTGCAATTTCTCGATGCGAGTAATTGACATAAGCTAAAAGGAAAACGTTAAACTTAAAATTCGGATTTAAGTTAGAAACAACGTTTTAACAAACAAAAATAGTATGAGATGATTTGGAAAATGATTAATATTAAAGGAAAATAGGTCTCGACACCTATAGGTGCAAGACGATAAATTCGAAAGGAAAATTTTTGAAAATGAAAGGTTGATATAGACTTAAACATGACGTGATGCAATCATGGTCAATAATAAAATAACATGGTATATGTTATCTTGTAACACGAGCTATGAGACTGGGGTCTCGAAAGCTTGTGAAAGCCTTGCGAAGGCAATATGAGCGTAACCAAACTATGAGGTATAAGGTAACCAGTGATTGATAAGTCTAACTGTAAGACCGCTGTCAAGGTCAAATTAAATTTAAAACTTGTTTAATATGCTTATCATTATATGATTAACATGAAACAAATATGATGACAGACTCATATGACCGAGTAGCCAGATGGTGACTCGCTCTAGTGAATTATAAAGAAGAGGAATGCTAATCGGATTTGATGGCCTATAAGGCCTTACACAAGAAAGGGGCACGCGGCAAGGCATATGACAACCTTTGACCAAAAGATTAAATGCCTTATATATATATATATATATCAAGAAAAGAGCAAGAAAGGAGTCAGACACCATTTGGGAGTCCGAAGGACATTGTCACATCTTCCTGGTAAGATTACTGAATAATTAAAATGTGGGAAATGCTCAGGTGAAAACAAAACCAAGTCCATCAGGTTAAACCCAAGGAACTAAGTAAGAAATGTTTCGGGTAAAATACCGTTAGTGGTAAAAGTCAACCGTGAACAAAATAACTAGGAACAAAATTATCCTAGTTAGTAACAAGTATATAGATTATAAAACAATGAGTAGTAGTAGCTTCACTTAAACAAAACTAAACTTGAGGGGCTAAAAAGGGGAGAAACCTAAAGTTTAGGTTTAATAAAGATTAAAACACAAAACACACATACTTAGTGTATGTGTGTGTCTTAACTACGGCCGGAGAACAAGGAGCAAACCCTTGTTTATCTTCAATCATCAAATTGGAGGACGAATCGAACCCAGAATCGATGCATGAACGCATTTTAATGATCAACCGAACTAGGGGGTCATGAGGTATATCAAAAATCCTAATTTGGTGACATTACGAATTTATGTAGTTTTCATGGATTTCAATCCATGTATGAATTTCAGTAATTGAAGTAAGATAAGGGATGAAATACTTGCTTAGGAACAAACCCTTATTGAAAATTTTGAATAGATTGCTATGAATTGGGTGTTTGGATGATTTACCACGCCTAGTTAAATGGGTTTTGATAACATGATGAAATTGATGATGAACTTGTGTAAAGAATCATCATATATAGTAGTAATAGGAAGATACTTGAATAATTTATACGTTTGAGTACATGCATATTCTTGCATGAAATGGGTTCTTATACAATATGATGAAATAGATGATATATTCATGTTAAAGGATGTTTGAAATCATCATGTGTTTATAAATGTTTAAAGTATTTGGCTAACTTTAATGTTTGGGTAAATTCCATATATATGATGCAATGGATTGTTTATAGTGATGAAACCATCCCAAGTTCTTGTATGAGATTGATAGATTAGCATACAATAATTGAGATTATGTTAAATTGATGTAACAATTGTATGAACTTACTAGAGAAATTTAGTTAAAATGGTGGCCTAGAAATAACGCCTACCGAGTAATTGATGAAATGCCTAAATGAGTTTGTTCAACTTAAATGTGCATTTCATATCTTAATAGGCAGTTGACTTTTAAAAAGTCAAACTGACCTATAATAAGATCGAATGATAATTTTGACATAAAACTCGTAAGGTGGAATAGTCGTGATAAATGATGACTAATCTAACCATCTTCCGAATGATAAATGATAGTTTGCCGTTTGACAAGCTATGTGGGGGCTTGGGAGGAAGCGCGTCAAACAGATCACGTACGCGGGAAAAGCATAGTCGGGCTTCAAGGTAAGTAAAACTTACACCCTCCTAGTAGAACACTTACTTATTGTATTGGTTACGAAAAAGGTAAATTAGTATTTGAAATAGGAAGTTCCGACGCGGAATAATACGGGTCGGAAAAAGTGAAAATGGTAAGAAACCATTTTTATGGTAATAAAGGGTAAAAACGGTAATTTGGTCATGTGATGACGAATAAACAAGGAGTTTTGACAAAGTTACCTTGTGGTGTAAACCCTAATGGGTAAAAAGGGTAAAATGGTAATTTGGTTACGAGTTAACGTATAGACAACAGTTTAAGAAACAGACACCCTATGGCGTAAGCCATGATGGGACAAACGAATTAAGAAATGACCTTTAAATATGATTATACGGAGTAAACCGAAAAGGGGTACATGGATGAGATGGCAAATAAATACCATCTCACAATGATAAAATGGTCATTTAGGCCAAACGGTCAAATGGTGATGTTGTCGGCATTTGACAATAATGACTAATGGTCGCTTGTCGAGGTTTGTGCTCACACGGAGAATAGCATATAGATTGCATTGCTTTTAATTAAAATTTAATATTGCAAGGTATTAAAACGGGTCAATGCTATGACACGAGCCAGGTAAGTGTAATGGGTCAAACTCTTAATAAGGACTTAAGGTCTGAAGAGAGTTAAACAAGTCATGGGTGGACGTTGGATCACCTAAAATACGGTAAAACTAGTAATTTGAATTGAAGAAACTATGTTCTTAGGAGCATAATGATTTTAAATAGATTATTGTTAAAAGTGCCCATTTGGTCAAAATATGTTTCTAAAAGTCTTTCGTCGTAAAAAGGACTAAAGTTGACCAAAACGCCATCGAATGATAAATCGACCAAACGACCCTTGAGGGTAGTTTAAGAATGAATTTTATAACTAAGTACATCCTTTCGGTAGTGTAAAAGCAAATGGCATAAGCCGTTTTGGCTTAATGCCTCATAACGGGTCTTTTTCGTAAATTGTCAAACCGAAGGGTAGAATTTTTGGGAATATATCATTTTCTATAACCAATCCACCATAAATATCGTTGTGGTGGAAAATAACTAGATATCTTAGTGTGAAATGAGAAGTAAGGAAAGAGGAAGTGAGATTTATGCTTAAGTGCTTAAATCTCTTAACATGTCAAAATGAATATGAGCATAAATCGGGAATGGATGCGTAATTCAGAAGAATTAAGAATTCGGGTTAAGGATTTCGGGTTAAATATGTAAGAAAATATTTTACGGACATTTAGAAACAAGTTTCATAGGAAACGGATGAAAATAGAACAAGTTACGGAAGTTTTCCTAATAAAAACGTCAAGACAAAAATACTTGCAGCAGCCCACCTTAAGCTACGGTGGCCAGCCGTAGCTTACGGGTGGCAACTGCTGAATGAAAACAGGAAATAGTGTTTTACGGAAGTGTCTCTGCAAGTCCTAAGTCGTGTTTATATGTACGGGACTTGAAACGGGTCGAACGGACAAACAAGACAATACAACAGCAAATTGGTGCAGTAAATGGCGTTGCCGACGCCATGTTTGGCCATCGCCGATGCAACATGGTTGTCCGACGTCTTAAATTACTGCCTACCGCAGTAAAGCTCTGACGCAAGATTAGAAGAGGCGTCGCCGACACGGCTAAGTGCCGTTGCCGACGCCACTTCAGTGTTTAGAATTTTCCGGATAAATTTTGTTTAATTAGTTATGTGGTGTTACACCTTATCCAGTATAATGCTAACTAAATTTTAAATTTGCAGTTTAAGGTAATCTCTAGCACCCTTGGATGGCGATCAAGCTCAACGAAGAACCGAACACGATCAAAGACGAAGCTTCCGCGTTTCGATTAAATCGTTTATCAAATCGAACTAAGTGTATATGTTAAAATATTTTGAAATAATTGTGAAGTTCAAATTAATCTAGCATTTCGAATCATTACGTATTTGCATTATGCTTATGTTAATGCATAACTTTTATAAAAGTTATGTTTTAAGAGATTGGGTCTTACAAAATTCAATAAATTAAGATAGGGTCTTACAATAACATGAGTGGAAATTCAAAAATTGAATGAAAAAATTTGTCAAGCCAAAAGTTGGATGAAATATTTGTTCACATTAAGGTTGGAAGTACTCGTCTGTTAGAAGCCCAAAATAAGAAGCAAAGATAATTTTCACCTTAACATGTAACATTCAACCATTGTTTCGGTTGATATTATGGTTTGGTTTTCGGAAGTATTATATATATTATTAGGTATATTATTGTCATGTATTAGAGGTAGGGTAATTCACTAACATCAAGATTTTCACCATTGCACAAAATCACCACATGGATGATTCGGATGGTCATGAATACAAGTATGAAGAAAATAACTAAACTATCTGTTTGCTAAGTAACCAAGTGAGGTATCAGCTAGACGAGAACTTCCAACACTGCGAGATTGCAGGCTTGGTGCTTATATTGTATCTATATTGTGATTGTGGTGATTTGTTGATTGTTGTTGTGGTGATTATGGATGTTTCTACAACACATGGAATTGCATGTTAAATATGTTTTTAAAAGATTGCTAAGTAAAATAAATCAATTAATAAAGCAAAACATTGTTATTTAAAATCTAGATCTACTCACCAACATTTCGTTGTCCCAAAACCTTTTCACTCATACTCCAGATACACAAGTAGAAGATAGATTTGAAGGCAATGGCACGTAGGACATGCTTTAGTAATAAATTGGACCTTTGTTCATAATTATTTATTTTTTGAAGAATGTATGAATTATGTTAAATGTTTTCTATGATTATGTGTGACAAATTTAATTTGGTAACTTTAAATATTTAAACTTATAATAGTGTCATAAGCTATGGACAATCATCATGACCCGTGCCAAGTCTGTTACGGGTCGAGGTGTGACAGAGTGGAGGCTCGTTCATGGATGTTAATAAGAATGTCCACTTTTTTTAATCAATTGATTTTGGTTTTGAGTAATGTTAAAAAGTTAATTAATGTTTTTGCGTTTGTACAATCTTCAATGCTAAGGGAGAAAAATCACAGATGTAGAGATATTGGATTACATTCAAAAGTTAAAGATTTTGTTGTTTAAATCTTCATTCACCAAATACCTCATCCCAATTGTAGTTAGACAGTGCATGATTTTAAAAGTAAGCAATACAAAGATGGGAGAACAAGTTGAAATTTGAACTGTTCATCAGCTTTTACAAGTAAAAATATTAATAATCCTTTACTTATTTATTCAAAACATGTGAATGAGGCTTAAAAGTAAATGTACTCATCTTGTGTTTTTGGATGCCTGTTAATTGTTAAAAAGATAATACCATCTTTTGTTCAGAAAACGAAGCCAACCCAACATAATGTTCGAGGATTAAGAAGCTTGGGATTAATCCCAAATATATATTAGTCTTGAATTAATAATGAGGTCACTTATCGCCCACAGCCTGGTCTAGAAGGTCCTTAAGGATTCAAATGTTATAATAAAAAGAGTTGATCTGTTTTGTTTTGATCTTTTAGTCTCCAACGGGTAACTAAAAACCTGAGATGGTTTACCTAATAACTAAATAATATGCACTTTGTTATGTATAAGAATTTGAAAGTTGATGATAACGGATCATGTGATAGAATTTTGATGACTTTGTTGCCTTTAATATATGATTTCACATTCTCCTGGTATATTGTGATAGTTGGGGCATGAAAAGATGTAAACATGTTCATCCTTTATGTATTCTCATGTTGGTTTATTAATCATAATGTGATAGTGTCATGAGTAGAGATTGAGCTTTTGTAACTCGGGATCTGAATAAGCTTTCCAATTGGAATGACTATCTACATCATTTTTTATACAATTAAATTTGGGATATTTGGAGGTAAAAATAACAGTTGTAGCATCTGGTAGATGTATTCACATCAACCTATGCTTTTCATATATTAGTTAAAGATGTATTTGGATTGAAGGCACGTTATCCTGCTTTCGATGCAACCGATAGCTTAACTATATGCTTTATGGAGTTTGGGTAACAAGTTAAAAGTGGTTCAGGTTAAAGCATGTACTTCTTAATACTTATGGGGTTGGGCTTACACATTAACACTTATTTGCTACTGTTTCCTCATTACAGTCACTATTAGAAAATTAGACGTGTATTGACCATTAATGATATCTAGACATAGTGCCTACTGCCCGATTTTTTAATAGTGACTACAATAAAGAAAAAGTTGCAGGATACATCAATTCGTTTATTATACATTAATGATAATATGGGCATAATGCCTACTTATCCATTTAATTTTTATAGAAAGTATTTCTAATTTAACATGTTTATTTTGGAAATAAATTACACCCTAAGTTGACCCACCTTAGGTAATAAATCAAAATTATTGGGTCTAAAAATGATAGTCTAATGTTATCAACAAAGTACAGGGGTTGAAGATACATATTATGTAAGTTGAAGGATCAAAGCTAGCAAGTCTTGAAAACCTCCCCAGAATTTGAATCTCTATCAGTGGTTCAAGGAGCTGACACGCTTTAAAGAGAGAAGATCTAGGCGACTTTATGTGTAAACGACTCTTTTTATTGTATAGATTAGCGTGTGAAGATTCAAGTGGTATGCAATGGTCTAGAGAGAGATTTTTGGAACTGCTAAGACCATTGTTTACCACAACTTGAAAGTGTAAAGGCTGAAAGTGTCAAGATTGCAGATCTAGATTTAGTTGATCAGGAGACAATCTCTGATGGCACTCTCAGTGTTTCCAAGAAGGTGTCAAGATTGTAGATTCCAGATCAAGACTCAGTTGATTAGGGCATAATCACGTGCTATGTATTTTATCATTGTATTGTGTTTTGGTTATCCTTATGACATCTGAGAGTCGCTAGTACATATTCCGGTGACATCTCAGTGTCACCGATGCTCAACCTAGTGGACATCATAGTGCTGCGGGCACCCTTTGTCACACCCCAACACGCAGCGGAATAAAAGACGGGGCATGATTGGGTTATCACCAAAGCTCATGATATTTACTAAGAAGTTTCATATTTATTGCATTCAAATTACAATTTAAATATCCATCAAACAAATTCATACAAATACAATAAAAATCTAAATGTTTGTTCCAACGCAATAACTTGTTTATTCTTCTAGGCCATCCTAAGTGTTTCTTTCCTCAACTTGATCACCTGTATCATGTGTAAAACAAAGGAGATTTTGGGTCAACAAAAGTTGGCGAGTGAACCTTGATAAAACATTTTTAAATAATTGCTTATTTTGTTTATTAAAGAAAATTGTGCATACATCACATGTGAGCAAATATATATATGTAACTAATCACAAACCACATTGAATGAATATATGACATGAATGATGATGTATCTGAGATCAAGGCTCAATCAAACGGAGCCGATCTAATGAGGCACCTGATGCTCAACCCGTATCCCACGAGAAACTGATGGGCATATTAAAATGAGTGCACTGAAATGATAAATTGAATCCACATATAAACCACACAACAAGCAATTCACATTTGATCACGAAATGATGTAAGCACAAGTGTTTAAATAAAATAAAGGAATGATACGACACATGATACACCCCAAAACGTGATTAAAACGGGGAATTTGTAGAGATTCACTCACAGTGGGTGCGGTCTTTGCTTGATGATGGATGCGCACGAGTTAAGAATTTGACCGACGAAAGAATACTAACCTAAAATAATAATACGGTAATTCGATAAATATAACAAAATTAATATCTTGACTTAATACTTTTTGTTTGATTTTTAGGTTATTTTTATGATACTGATTGAGATTTTTAAAACTACAAAATCGTGTCTTTAAGTGTTTTTAATTAGTTTTTAAGCAAAATATATATATGTAAAAATAATATAAGATAAAATAATAATTAATAAAAACTTGTCAGACCTGACAAGGGGGGGGGGGTCTGACCGGTTCATGCATGATATTGGTCACGTGCGGTGGGACTCGAACTCGTGACCTCTCGGTTGCGTGCACGCAGCTCTTCCAACTGAGCTACGTGTCTAACCCGTTGGATTCTCTATTTTAATTATATTTATACACTAGTTAGCTTTATCCAGAAATTATTAAATTTTAAAAAGAATTTTAATTATTGAATCGGGGAGGGTTACGAGTCTCGAACCCGCGGTCACACCAACAACTTGCACCCAGCCCAACCAACTGGGCTGGGGGTCTAACCCATAATAAACTGAATTTCTTTTATATTTATACACATACTGAAACTAATCTGATTAGGCTTGTTTAAAAAGGAACATTTTATTTCAGGAAAACCGGTGTTGCACTAGGCTCGAACTCGGACATGCATGTTAATTATGCACACAGTCCACCACTGGACTGTGTGTCTAACCCAATTAAAAACCCGATTTTAATTAAGTATATATCCAACTCAAACTTCATCTTCTTTATCAAAACAACCCATAACTCTAAACCCGACTGTTAACCCACATATTTTGATTCCCAGTTTTGAACAAATACACATAAACAGTATTGAAAAAGGTTGAATGATTGTACCGATTGGGCGAGGTGCTAAAACGTGTATCCTCCCCTGTTCCGGTCATGGAATAGATGAAATAAATCAAAAAATGGCTTTTTGTTCAAGAATGAAATCACCTTTCGGTTTGACTCTGAATAGAACTCCGGTTGATTTCTGATGTTGACAGAAACTTCCGGTGATGCAACAATTAAACGCAGAGAGGGGTGCAGTGTAATGTGAGATTCCAGACAAATGGCTGAGCGAGTTTTTTTCAACACCCTATGCCCTCTATTTATAGATATCGCAAAGGAAGTTTCGGAAATCGATTAAAAGATTTCCGTTATGATTGGCTATCCTCCGTGATTGGTAACTGAAACATGATTGGGGTTTCGGTTTCTGTTTTGAAGATAACCGCCATTTCTTCGGATTGAAGGTTACAATCTGCCGTGATTCTGGGCGGTGAACGTGAACTGGTTTAAATCCGGATTTAGTATAACATTTATTTGCGTCGGGTTAATCTCACAAATGTGAGTGTAGACCAGTGGTGTTTTGGAACGTGTGAGTATGTGGGGGAACCCGGGTTCGATTCCGGTGCCCCGTCTTTTATTTTTATTATTTAGCTATATAAAATTTAATTATTTTTCTTTTATTGATCATTAATTAAGTATGTATTGTATTTATAAATTAAACTAAATAAATTAATTAATACCAATAAATGCATAATGAATATTTAAATAAATACTTGAGACTTCAAACGGAGCGGGTTTTTGAAACCCGTTTTACAGAATGTTACAGTATCCCCTACTTTTAGAAATTTCGTCCCGAAATTTAAGTAGTAACTGCTACTGGAAAAAAATGCGGGTATTTCTCGCGTATTGAGTCTTCACGTTCCCAAGTAAACTCGGGCCCTCGTTTTGACTCCCAACGTACCCTGACGATCGGAATACGACTTCGCCTTAAACGCTTCTCACTGAAATCCATGATTTCCACTGGTCTTTCAACGAGTGCATTGATTCATCGATTTGAATGTCTTCTAAAGGGATATGGAGGTTTTCGTCGGCGAGGCACTTTTTCAAGTTTGATACATGGAACGTAGGATGAATTCTGTTAAGCTCTTCTGGTAGTTCAAGCTTGTATGCTACAAGACCTACTCTTTCGAGTATCTTGAAAGGTCCTACGTAACGTGGTGCTAGCTTGCCCTTTTGACCAAAACGAACCACTCCCTTCCATGGTGATACTTTCAAAAGTACTTGATCTCCAGGACAAAACTCCAAGGGCTTTCGTCGTTTGTCAGCATAACTCTTTTGACGACTTTGAGCCGCTAGAAGATTGTTTCGAATTTGAAGGATTTTGTCGGTTGTTTCTTGAATCAATTCAGGTCCGGTGATCTGCGCTTCACCAATTTCGTGCCAACATACTGGAGATCGGCATTTACGACCGTATAAAGCTTCGAAAGGAGCCATGCCGATACTTGAATGGTAGCTATTGTTGTACGAAAACTCGACTAACGGTAGATGAGCGTCCCAGTTCCCTTTGAAGTCTATGACACATGCTCGAAGCATGTCTTCAAGGGTTTGGATGGTGCGTTCAGATTGACCATCAGTTTGAGGGTGAAAGGCGATACTGAGGTCTAACCGTGTACCCAAAGCGGTTTGTACGGCTCGCCATGTTCGTGAAGTGAAACGACCATCACGGTCTGAAATGATGCTTAGCGGTACACCATGACGGCTTACGATCTCGCTGATGTAGATACGAGCTAACTTCTCATTCTTGAAGTCCTCGCGAATCAGAATGAAGTGGGATGATTTTGTAAGACGATCGATTATTACCCATATGGTGTCGTACCCACTGGAGGTGCGAGGTAACCCGGTAATGAAGTCCATGGTTATGTTTTCCCACTTCCATACAGGTATTTCGGGTTGGACTAGAAGTCCTGAAGGCCTTTGATGTTCAACTTTCACTTTGGAACATGTAAGGCACTTGGAAACAAAAACAGCGATATCCTTTTTCATGCCAGGCCACCAGTAGGTGTATCGTAGGTCTTGATACATCTTATCGGCTCCTGGGTGTACATAGTATCGTGTTTTGTGTGCCTCATTCATGAGGAAATCACGAAGATTGTCGCGATCGGGAATCCATATGCGGTTTAAATAATATAGAATACCGTCGGATTTGGTTTCAATTTTGAGTTCAGCTCCACATGACAGCTCATCGCGTACGTCATTTTCCATTACAGAGATATGTTGAGCTGCCCGAATTCGATCTTTGATATCGGTTATGATTTGTGAACATAGAAGACGAATAGAGTTCGCATATCCCTTTCGACTGAGCGCATCGGCCACCACATTTGCCTTGCCAGGATGGTACCGAGTCGTAATCGTTTAGAAGTTCGACCCATCTTTGTTGCCTCATATTCAACTCTTTCTGGTTGAAGATATGTTGGAGACTCTTGTGGTCAGTGTATATTTCACACTTGGTACCGTAGAGGTAATGTCTCCATATCTTGAGAGCGAACACGACGGCTCCAAGTTCCAGGTCGTGGGTGGTGTAATTCTTCTCATGAACTTTGAGGTACCTAGAGGCATAGGCTATCACTTTTCCTCTTTGCATCAATACACAACCTAGTCCTTGCCCTGATGCGTTGCAATAAACCACAAAGTCATCGCAACCCTCAGGGAGTGTAAGGATAGGTGCGTCACAAAGTCTTTGCTTTAAAGTTTGGAAGGCCTCCTCTTGCTTAGGTCCCCAAATGAAGGGTTTTCCTTTGTGAGTCAAGGCCGTGAGCGGAATGGCGATACGGGAAAAATTGGTAATGAAGCGTCGGTAGTAACCAGCCAAGCCAAGAAATGACCTAACTTCGGTAGGGGTACGTTGCGCTTGCCATTCCTGTACTGCCTTGATTTTCGAAGGATCGACATGAATCCCTTTGTTATTGACGACATGACCAAGGAATTGTACTTCTCCTAACTAGAATTCGCATTTTGAGAACTTAGCGTAAAGTCTTTCAGTCCTTAAGAGTGTAAGAATGAGTCGAAGGTGTCTCTCATGATCGGATTTTGACTTGGAGTAGATAAGAATGTCGTCGATGAAGACTATGACGAAACGGTCGAGATAGGGTTTGCATACCCTGTTCATTAAATCCATGAAGACAGCGGGGGCGTTGGTTAAACCGAAGGGCATAACCATGAACTCGTAATGACCATAACAAGTTCGGAAGGCCGTTTTTGGAATATCTTCTTCGCACACTCTAAGTTGATGATAACCAGAACGAAGGTCGATTTTGGAAAAACAGGTGGCGCCTTGAAGTTGGTCTAGAAGGTCATCAATACGAGGAAGTGGATAGCGATTCTTAACCGTCAACTTGTTGAGTTCTCTATAATCAATGCACATGCGAAACGTTCCATCTTTCTTCTTCACAAAAAGAACAGGCGCACCCCAAGGCGATGAGCTAGGACGTATGAATCCTTTGTCAGTCAGCTCTTGCAGTTGACTAGCCAGCTCTTGTATCTCGGATGGGGCTAACCTATAAGGAGATTTTGTGACCGGTGTAGCGCCAGGCACAAGATCGATTCGAAAATCGACTTCTCTCACAGGAGGAAGTCCTGAAACGTCGTCGGGAAAAACTTGCGGGAATTCTTTCACAATTGGAATATCTTCGAGCTTCCTTTCCTTGCCTTCTTTCTTGACGACGTGAGCTAGAAATGCCGTAATTCTTGCGAAGATAACTTCGGGCTTGAAGGCAGGACATCAATCTGAGCCCTTTCGAAGGAGTTTCCCCAAAGATGCGTAGTGTCTGACTGTCGGCGAGAGGAATACGAATGAACTTTTCATAGCATACCACTTCAGCGCGATGCTGGCTGAGCCAGTCCATGCCGACGATAACATCGAAACTTCCCAATTTCATAGGAATTAGATCAATTGAAAAATCGTGATCATTTAGGGTGAGAGTACAATCGCGAATAATAGAATGTAATGAAGTGGGTTTTCCGTCAACAACTTCCACCGTCAGAGATTCAACGAGATTAACACGAGGTTGATCGAGGATAGATTCGAATTCTAAAGACACAAAGCTCTTATCCGCACCAGTATCGAATAATATGGATGCATAGCTACCCTGATGAGAAACGTACCATTGACCACATTTGTAACATTTGTCAAAAACGGGTTTCCAAACCCGCTCCGTTTTGTAATCGAATATCAAGTTTTAAATGTCACGTTGCGTATTTATGGCTATTTTGATTTTTTATGATACATAATTAAGAAACAAACTAAACTATAAAATTATAATTGATAAAAAGTAAAAATAAAATAAATAAAAATAAAATGAGGCTGCCGGGACTCGAACCCGGGTCAGCCGGGTTGAAACCCAAAGACTTAACACACACACACATCACCACTCCGCCACTTGTTGTTTTCTGTAAATATTAAGAAACAATAAAATTTTATGGTCTTCCATGAAGCAACCGGTTACGCCATCTGTAACCGAAATCGGTCGTCAAACGTCCAAAGACGTTTGGTTGATCGCGGTTTACCGATTATAACCGCTACACCGACGTTTTCAATCAAGTTGCTTTGAATGAACTTGAATTCTAGAAGTGAATCGGTTTTTATAATCGAAAACTTTCAATTCCAGCATAACATCAATCTCTGTTCTCTCTTGCGACGCAAACACACTTTACAAACTCTCAATTACATTTCCGCACACTTTTCAGTCCACCGGAGAAGCTTTTTAAACTCGCCTGAAAGTTTCTGCAGTTCGCCGGAAAACCGTATTCTTCATCAAAACGGTAAGTCTTTCAATACCGTCGTGGTCTAACAATTGTTAAGCTATTTCTAACTCAAACCTTTCAATTGAAATCAAATTCAGACGCTGTTATCGGATAATTCCAGTTCGCCGGAAAATTTCTGGAAATTTTTTTTTCATCTGTGGAACGGTAAGGACATTCAAACACTCTGTAAACGTTTGTTTAGCACTTCAATTCCACGATTAGCTAATCAAAACGGTTAATTTCCTTGCTCAGTTGAAGTTCATAAAAACAGAGCCGACACCTTGCCGGAATTCTGTGATAAATCGTTCACCGGTATGTTTACTTCTAAATATCGTTTCTGCCATTTCACATTAGTCTGTACAATGTTTATCAATCGAATTAAACAAGATATAATGGTGTAATCGCAGCCTGTAATTTTGAAATGAAGAAGACGATGATAGTTTGATTATAAGTTTAATAAAATCTGGATATCACACAGTCCAGCGGTGGACTGTGTGCATATACATATCACACGCCGCGAGTTAGATCTCTGACACACGCACCCTCTAGGTAATAAAAACGTTTTATTTTTCTAACTGAACCGGGTTAAGTTACGTTAGTTGTTAAGTATAATAAAAATTTGTATATTAACCAAGTTAGACACACAGTCCAGCGGTGGACTGTGTGTAACGTTAAAGCACAGGTCCCGGGTTCGAGACCTGTTAGTAACACCGGTTCGATGATTTAAAATGTTTTTGAAAATAAAAGAATTTTGGATAAGCCGAGTTAATATATAAGTATAATTAAAAACAGAATTATTTCAGGTTAGACACGTAGCTCAGTTGGTAGAGCTGCGTGCACGCGTACGGGAGGTCTTGGGTTCGAGCCTCACCCAGCGCATGTATTTACACAATAAACCGGTCAAACAGTCAACAAGTCAGACGGTCAACGGTCAGCGAAAAAGTCAACACATTTTTATATTTTTATTTATTTAATTTAATTTAAAAATCAATTAAAAATACTTAAAAATAATGTTTTTAAAGATAGGAAATAGCCTTAAACTCACAAAAATATATCTAAAAATCCTAATAAGATTATTAATAAAATCCACTCATTTACCATATTTTTCCGTTATTATTTAGGTTAGTAATTCTCGTTGTTCAACTCTTCCAACTCGTGCGCATCTCACCATCTCCAATCAAACGCACCCAATGTGAGTGAATCTTTATAAATTCCCCGTTTTAATCACGTTTTGGGGTGTATCATGTGTCTTGCTACTTATTATACTTAAATTATTGTGCATACATTATATCATGGACAAATGTGTATTCAGTTTGATTCAATCGTTTGTGTGGTTATTGTTAGATTCAATTCATTATTTTTCAGTACATGCAAGTTTCATAGGCCGCCGCTCCCCATTACATTATGAGCGTTGAGCATGTTCCCCATTACATTATGAGCGTGAACCTGGCGTGCCAACATACGATCGGCTCCATTTGATTGAGCCTTGATCGCACATACATTTATCATTTTCAGTACATGCAATACGATCGGCTCCGTTTGATTGAGCCTTGATCGCACAGTTTCATTCATGTTATCTATTTATGTAAGTTGTTATGTTATGGTATGCTGTTGGTATGTTATAGTTTGTGGTTAACATTGTTACTGATTGATTATTTTCATTTGCTCACTTATGATTATGCACAATTTTTCCTTGATAAAATAACAAGAAAATCAATTATAAATGTTTATCTAACAAGGTTCACTCGCCAACTTATGTTGACCCAAAAACCCCCATTTTACACATGATACAGGTGAACCAGCTGCAGCCAGAAACACATAGGATTGGCCTAGAAGAATAAAATGGTTTAGAGCTTGGAATTGTTTAGTTGGTTATTTTCTTTGTATTTGTATGGATATGTTTGGATTATTGAGAATGTAATTTTGATTTAAATAAATATGAAACATAATAGTAATATCATGAGCTTTGGTGATAACCCAATTATGCCCCGACTCTTATTCCGCTGCGGGTCGGGGTGTGACAGATTGGTATCAGAGCCATGACTATAGGGATATAGGATAGGTTATTAGACCCTTAGAGCCTATACTATAGTTGTTTAGAAATTTTTAAGATTTTTGTGTGTTACATGCCAAATTTCATGATGCTTATATGTTTTATGTTAAATGTTACATTCAATGTTATGCAAGAATGTTCATAAGTATATATTATCATATAATGCCTATCATGAATCATATTCTCATAACATATCATATCCATGAAAGCACACACCACATCAATTTCATGATTGCTTTTACAATGATTTTTGTATTTTCAAATCTCATCAAAGTGAGTTCTCATGATGGGCATGTAGTAACTGGAAGGGTACCAGTACCGGTAGTCGGAACGTCCTGTCTAGGCTGGCATTCGTATAAATCCAAAATAAAGGACCAGTTTGCCTACCTGGGGACTAACGATGAGAGTACGAAGTACCTATTAGGCCAAAGCATGCTATACCAAACGTCGTGTGAGCTAACCCCACTTTGAGTTGTCATTGTATCTACACCTGGACACATTCCGACCATACATCTCGTAAACATATTTTGTGGTTTGCATTCGGGTGATGCGAGTGTTAAATCGCCAATACTAATGTGAATCCTACCAAGCCAATAGCCATGGGGGCCCACATGACTATACAGGTGAAGGTATGGGGGACATTTGAGGCCCAACATGAGCAAACCCAAGACATCCTATGGATGTAGTTGCATTATTGATATTTATGTTATTTTCATTTTCTTAAAGACACATGACACCTAAAAAGACTCCATAAACTCACAATCTTCTTATGTATGTTCCTGTAGATGTCGGCTAGACAACAACGAGGGGGTAAAAGATCAGGAAGATCTCACGAACGCTTGGCCGCACAAATCGCGAAACAAATGGCCACGGTGCTTCCTGACATTGTGGTTCAAGTACAACAAGCTCTCGCTACAAATCCTACTAACCCTCCCCAACAAGACGACCAGAACGTTGGCAACCCTCCTACCAGCAAGAGCTCATATAAACATTTCAAGTCTTGTGATTCTCCTAAATTTGAAGGGACCGAAGGTGTCACTGCTCTCCTCCACTGGTTTGAGGAGATGGAAAACACTTTCCTCAACTGCGAATGTCCTGAGGATCGCAAGGTTCGATACGCCACTGGGAGACTATTTGGGGTAGCTCTCACCTGGTGAATACTGAAAAGGGGAAGAGGGGAATTGATGATGCAATGGCCTTAACGTGGGAGGAGTTAAGGGAAATTATGACTAGGCGATTCTGTCCTAGGAGTGAGATTAAAAAGTTGGAGGAAGAATTTCATTCTTTGAAGCAGAAGGAGGGAGATCATACCTCCTACAACAAGAAGTTCTTAGAGTTGAACCAAATGGTCCCTAACTTGTTCACCCCAACTTACCGCTTGATTGAGCATTATATTCGAGGACTTCCCTCGAAAATTCAAGATTCAGTTCTCAGCACTTCACCAGCAACACTTGAAGCTGCTATGGAGCTAGCGATTGAACTTACCGAGAATCGAATTCGCAACGGTAAGTTTAAAGAAGAGAAAAAGAAAGCCCCTGTTGAGGGTCAAACTTCAAACCATTCCACCTCCTCCTCTAAGTTTGCTAACAAGAGGAAGCGTAACACCAGAAACTTCGCCGTCACACAAACCAATTACCCTATTCCTGCTGCACCCATTACCCAAGTCGCCCCTTCACCTGCACCATACAAAAGACTATACTCTGGCCCGTTACCAAAATGCAACCATTGCCAATACCACCATTCTCCTGATCATCCTTGCCAATATTGCACCGGCTGTGGTCGCGCAGGTCATACTGTTCAAACCTGCCGCATGCCTTAGCGAACCAACCGCCACCAGCCTTCAACCCAAACCCACCAACAAATAATGGGTCAAGCCCAACAACCCCTACTATTACCACCTAGCCAACATTTAGCCCAAACATACTACCAACCCAACTATCCTATGGTACAACCTATGCGGGCTTGCTACAATTGTGGAGACCCAAGCCATTTTAGAAATACTTGTCCAAGGTTGGTGAACATTATTCATGCTCAGGCCCAAGCCAATCCGGTGAATCAAGCGAACCAAGCTCCTCCACTTGCAAGAGGAAGAACTTTCAACATTAACGCTAATCAGGCTAGAGCTGACGGCAATGTGGTTAACGGTACGTTCCTTATTAATGGTCGATATGCATCCATGTTGTTTGATACTGGCGCGGATAAAAGTTTTGTGTCCTTAGAGTTTGAACCTATCTTAAACCAAAGTCGTGATAAGCTCATGGAATCCATAACAGTAGAAGTTTCCGACGGGAAACCGGTCTCATTGAACTCTATTATACGTAATTGCACTCTTACTCTAAACGACCATAATTTTCTAGTTGACCTTATTCCTATGAAGTTGGGAAGTTTTGATATCATAATCGGTATGGACTGGCTTAGTCAACATCAGGCAGAAGTTGTATGTCGCAAAAAATTTATACGTATTCCTCTTTCAAACGGTCAGACTCTACGAATCTTTGGAGAAACCTCGTCGAAATGGCTCAGCTTAATGTCTTGTCTTCAAGCTCAAAAATATCTTCGCAAGAATTATGTCGCGTTTTTAGCTCATATCATCAAAAAGGGAACCATGGAGAAAAAACTTGAAGACATTCCTGTAGTAAAAGATTTCCCGCGAGTTTTTCCTGACGACATCTCAGGACTTCCTCCTGTGAGGGAAGTCGAATTTCGTATCGATCTTATACCTGGTGCTACACCAGTTGCAAAGTCTCCTTATAGGTTAGCCCCCTCTGAAATGCAAGAGCTAGCCAGTCAATTGCAAGAGTTGACTGACAAGGGATTCATACGTCCTAGCTCCTCGCCTTGGGGTGCACCTGTCCTGTTTGTAAAGAAGAAAGATGGATCGTTTCGCATGTGCATCGACTATAGGGAACTCAACAAATTAACAATCAAGAATCGCTATCCATTACCTCGCATTGATGACCTTCTTGACCAACTTCAAGGTGCCAGCTGCTTTTCAAAAATCGACCTACGATCTGGTTATCATCAACTTAGAGTGCATGAAGAAGACGTCCCAAAGACCGCTTTTTGAACTCGTTATGGTCATTATGAATTCATGGTCATGCCATTTGGTTTAACCAACGTTCCAGCTGTCTTCATGGATCTAATAAACAGAGTCTGCAAACCTTATCTTGATCGTTTTGTTATAGTCTTCATCGATGACATCCTCATTTATTCAAAGTCTAAGTCTGATCATGAGCGACATCTTCGACTCATCCTTACACTTCTAGAGAATGAAAAGCTTTACGCCAAATTCTCCAAATGCGAATTCTGGTTAAAAGAGGTGCAATTCCTCAGACATGTAGTCAATGACAAAGGAATACATGTCGACCCCTCAAAGATCAAAGCGGGACAAGAATGGCAAGCGCCACGTACACCAACTGAAGTAAGATCTTTTCTTGGTTTGGCTGGTTATTATCGTCGTTTCATTTCAAACTTCTCTCGCATTGCTGTACCACTCACGGCTTTAACTCATAAGGGAAAACCTTTCATATGGGGACCCAAACAAGAAGAAGCCTTCCAAACCCTTAAACAAAAGCTCTGTGATGCACCAATCCTCACTCTGCATGAAGGTTGTGATGACTTCGTGGTTTATTGCGACGCGTCGGGGCAAGGACTAGGCTGTGTCCTAATGCAAAGGGGAAAGGTTATAGCTTATGCTTCGAGACAACTCAAGACTCATGAGAAGAATTACACCACCCATGACCTAGAACTTGGAGCCGTTGTGTTCGCTCTTAAGATATGGAGACATTATCTCTACGGTACTAAGTGTGAAATATACAATGACCACAAGAGTCTTCAACATATCTTCAATCAAAAGGAGTTAAACATGAGGCAATGAAGATGGGTCGAACTTCTAAATGACTACGACTGTGAAATTCGGTACCACTCTGGCAAGGCAAATGTGGTGGCTGATGCACTTAGTCGAAAGGGTTATGCGAACTCCATTCGTCTTCTGTGTTCGCAAATCATAACTGACATTAAAGATCAAATTCGAGAAGCCCAACATGTTTCAGTAACGGAAGATGATGTACGAAAGGAGATATCCTGTGGAGCTGAACTTAAAATTGAAACTAAATCTGACGGTATTCTGTACTATCTAGATCGTATATGGATTCTTGACCACAACAATCTTCGTGAAATTCTTATGAATGAAGCTCACAAAACGCGATGCTCTATACACCCAGGAGCCGATAGGATGTATCAAGACCTACGATATACCTATTGGTGGCCTGGAATGAAAAAGGATATTGTTGTTTTTGTTTCTAAGTGCCTTAAATGTTCCAAGGTGAAAGCTGAACACCAAAGACCCTCAGGACTTCTGGTCCAACCTAAAATACCTGTATGGAAGTGGGAAAATATAACCATGGACTTCATTACCGGGTTACCTCGCACTTCTGGTGGGTATGACACTATATGGGTATCATTGACCGACTTACAAAATCAGCTCACTTTATTCCTATCCGCGAAGATTTCAAGAACGAAAAGCTAGCTCGTATTTATATCAGCGAAATCGTAAGCCGACATGGTGTACCGTTAAGCATTATTTCTGATCGTGATGGTCGTTTCACTTCACGAACATGGCAAGCAGTACAAGCCGCTTTAGGTACGCGATTGGATCTCAGTACCGCCTATCATCCTCAAACTGATGGTCAATCTGAACGCACCATTCAAACTCTTGAAGATATGCTTCGAGCATGTGTCATAGACTTCAAGGGAAATTGGGACGCTCATCTACCATTAGTGGAATTTTCGTACAACAACAGCTATCATTCAAGCATCGGCATGGCACCTTTTGAAGCCTTATATGGTCGTAAGTGCCGATCTCCAGTATGTTGGCACGAAGTTGGGGAAGCTCAAATCACTGGTCCAGAATTGATCCAAGAAACCACAGACAAGATCCATCAAATCCGAAACAATCTTCTAGCGGCTCAGAGTCGTCAAAAGAGTTATGCAGATAACGACGGAAGCCTTTGGAGTTTAACATTGGTGATCATGTACTTTTGAAAGTATCACCGTGGAAGGGAGTAGTTCGTTTTGGTCAAAAGGGCAAGCTAGCACCACGCTACGTAGGACCTTTCAAGATACTCAAAAGAGTAGGACCTGTAGCATACAAGCTTGATCTACCAGAAGAACTCAACAGGATTCATCCCACATTCCACGTGTCGAACTTGAAGAGGTGCCTCGCTGATGAAAACCTCCACATTCCTCTAGAAGATATTCAGATTGACGAATCTATGCATTTTATTGAAAGACCTGTAGAGATCATGGATTTCGGAGAAAAACGTCTTCGACGAAGTCGCATTCCGATTGTTAGGGTTCGCTGGGAGTCGAAACGGGGACCTGAGTTTACTTGGGAACGTGAAGACTCAATGCGTGAAAAATACCCGCATCTTTTTCCTACTACTTCTACTATTTAAATTTCGGGACGAAATTCCTAAAAGTAGGGGATGCTGTAACATTTGTCAAAAACGGGTTTCCAAACCCGCTCCGTTTTGTAATCGAATATCAAGTTTTAAATGTCACGTTGCGTATTTATGGCTATTTTGATTTTTTATGATACATAATTAATAAACAAACTAAACTATAAAATTATAATTGATAAAAAGTAAAAATAAAATAAATAAAAATAAAATGAGGCTGCCGGGACTCGAACCCGGGTCAGCCGGGTTGAAACCCAAAGACTTAACACACACACACATCACCACTCCGCCACTTGTTGTTTTCTGTAAATATTAAGAAACAATAAAATTTTATGGTCTTCCATGAAGCAACCGGTTACGCCATCGGTAACCGAAATCGGTCGTCAAACGTCCAAAGACGTTTGGTTGATCGCGGTTTACCGATTATAACCGCTACACCGACGTTTTCAATCAAGTTGCTTTGAATGAACTTGAATTCTAGAAGTGAATCGGTTTTTATAACCGAAAACTTTCAATTCCAGCATAACATCAATCTCTGTTCTCTCTCGCGACGCAAACACACTTTACAAACTCTCAATTACATTTCCGCACACTTTTCAGTCCACCGGAGAAGCTTTTTGAACTCGCCGGAAAGTTTCTGCAGTTCGCCGGAAAGTTTCTGCAGTTCGCCGGAAAATCGTATTCTTCATCAAAACGGTACGTCTTTCAATACCGTCGTGGTCTAACAATTGTTAAGCTATTTCTAACTCAAACCTTTCAATTGAAATCAAATTCAGACGCTGTTATCGGATAATTCCAGTTCGCCGGATAATTTCTGGAAATTTTTATTTTCATCTGTGGAACGGTAAGGACATTCAAACACTCTGTAAACGTTTGTTTAGCACTTCAATTCCACGATTAGCTAATCAAAACGGTTAATTTGCTTGCTCAGTTGAAGTTCATAAAAACAGAGCCGACACCTTGCCGGAATTCTGTGATAAATCGTTCACCGGTATGTTTACTTCTAAATATCGTTTCTGCCAATTCACATTAGTCTGTACAATGTTTATCAATCGAATTAAACAAGATATAATGGTGTAATCGCAGCCTGTAATTTTGAAATGAAGAAGACGATGATAGTTTGATTATAAGTTTAATAAAATCTGGATATTATCTCGGGTTAGACACACAGTCTAGCGGTGGACTGTGTGCATATACATATCACACGCCGCGAGTTCGATCTCTGACACACGCACCCTCTATGTAATAAAAACGTTTTATTTTTCTAACTGAACCGGGTTAAGTTACGTTAGTTGTTAAGTATAATAAAAATTTGTATATTAACCAAGTTAGACACACAGTCCAGCGGTGGACTGTGTGTAACGTTAAAGCACAGGTCCCGGGTTCGAGACCTGTTAGTAACACCGGTTCGATGATTTAAAATGTTTTTGAAAATAAAAGAATTTTGGATAAGCCGAGTTAATATATAAGTATAATTAAAAACAGAATTATTTCAGGTTAGACACGTAGCTCAGTTAGTAGAGCTGCGTGCACGCGTACGGGAGGTCTCGGGTTCGAGCGTCACCCAGCGCATGTATTTACACAATAAACTGGTCAAACAGTCAACAAGTCAAACGGTCAACGGTCAGCGAAAAAGTCAACACATTTTTATATTTTTATTTATTTAATTTAATTTAAAAATCAATTAAAAATACTTTTAAAAATAATGTTTTTAAAGATAGGAAATACCCTTAAACTCACAAAAATATATCTAAAAATCCTAATAAGATTATTAATAAAATCCACTCATTTACCATATTTTTCCATTATTATTTAGGTTAGTAATTCTCGTTGTTCAACTCTTCCAACTCGTGCGCATCTCACCATCTCCAATCAAACGCACCCAATGTGAGTGAATCTTTACAAATTCCCCGTTTTAATCACGTTTTGGGGTGTATCATGTGTCTTGCTACTTATTATACTTAAATTATTGTGCATACATCATATCATGGACAAATGTGTATTCAGTTTGATTCAATGGTTTGTGTGGTTATTGTTAGATTCAATTCATTATTTTTCAGTACATGCAAGTTTCATAGGCCGCCGCTCCCCATTACATTATGAGCGTTGAGCATGTTCCCCATTACATTATGAGCGTGAACCTGGCGTGCCAACATACGATCGGCTCCGTTTGATTGAGCCTTGATCGCACAGACATTTATCATTTTCAGTACATGCAATACGATCGGCTCCGTTTGATTGAGCCTTGATCGCACAGTTTCATTCATGTTATCTATTTATGCAAGTTGTTATGTTATGGTATGGTATGCTGTTGGTATGTTATTGTATGTTATAGTTTGTGGTTAACATTGTTACTGATTGATTATTTTCATTTGCTCACTTATGATTATGCACAATTTTTCCTTGATAAAATAACAAGAAAATCAATTATAAATGTTTATCTAACAAGGTTCACTCGCCAACTTATGTTGACCCAAAAACCCTCATTTTTACACATGATACAGGTGAACCAGCTGCAGCCAGAAACACATAGGATTGGCCTAGAAGAATAAAATGGTTTAGAGCTTGGAATTATTTAGTTGGTTATTTTCTTTGTATTTGTATGGACATGTTTGGATTATTGAGAATGTAATTTTTATTTAAATAAATATGAAACATAATAGTAATATCATGAGCTTTGGTGATAACCCAATTATGCCCCGACTCTTATTCCGCTGTGGGTCGGGGTGTGACAACATTGTTGTCAGCCCTGGCTTGGTTAGCGTTGATATTGAAAGCTCTTCCTCTAGCAGATGGAGGAGCTTAGTTAGCTTGGTTTACCGGGTTTGCTTGAGCTTGGGCATGGATAATGTTCACCAGGCGTGGGCAAGTGTTCCTGAAGGGTTTGGGTCCCCACAATTTAAACAGGCTTGCATGGGTTGTATCATGGGGTAGTTAGGTTGGTAGTAAGGTTGGGCTACAGGTTGTGCAGGTGGTAGAAGTAAGGGTTGTTTTGGCTTGGCCCACCATTTGATTTTGGGTTTGGGTTGGAGGTTGACTGCGGTTCAATCGCTGAAGGGTACGGCAGGTTTAGATGGTGTGACCCGCACGGCCACAACTTGTGCAATGTTGACAAGGGTTTTCAGGAGGGTGATGGTATTGGCAACGGTTACACTTTGGGTGGGGGCCAGTGTATGGCCTTCTGAATGGTGCGGCTGAAGGGGCAACTTGGGTGATTGGAGCAGCAGTGATGGGAGGGGTTTGGGTGACAGCAAAGTTTTCGCCATTTCGTTTCCTCTTACCAGCAAACTTCGAGGATGATCCTGGGTGGTTTGGAATTGGGGTCTCAATGGGTGTTTTCTTCTTCTCATCTTTGAATTTGCCGTTTCGAATGCGATTTTCAGTGAGTTCCGTAGCTAACTCCATTGCGGCTTCAAGTGTTGCAGGCGAAGTGCTTAAAACCGAATCTTGGATTTTCGAGGGGAGGCCTCGAATGTAGTGTTCGACTAGGCGGTATAATGGGGTGAACAGATTGGGAATCATTTGGTTCAACTCGAGGAATCTCTTATTGTATGAAGTGTGGTCTCCTTCTTTTTGTTTCAATGCGTGAAACTCGTCTTCTAGCTTTTTGATTTCGCTTCTTGGACAGAAGCGTCTCGTCATGATTTCCCTTAACTCTTCCCATGTTAAGGCCATGGCATCTTCAACCTCGCTTACCCTTTTCCGTGTTCCACCAGGTAAGGGCTACCCCAAATAGTCTTCCAGTCGCGTAACATACCTTACGGTCCTTCGAACAATCGCAATTGAGAAAGGTGTTTTCCATCTCCTCAAACCAGTGAAGGAGAGCGGTGACATCTTCAGTCCCTTCATATTTTGGGGGATCGCAGGACTTGAAGTGTTTGTAGGTGCATTTGGGGGTTTTGGGAGGAGGGTTGGCGACGCTTCGGTCTTCTTGGTTGGGAGGGTTGATGGGATTAGCGGTGAGGGCTTGTTGAACTTGTAGCACGATGTCAGGAAGCACTGCGGCCATTTGTTTAGCAATTTGCGTGGCCAAGCGTTCATTTGACTTTCCTGACCTTCTACTCCACGTAATTGCCTAGCCGACATCTACAGGAACATATGTAGGAAGATTGTGAGTTCAAGAATTTCCTAGGTGTCATGTGTCGTAAAAAGAATAAAAACAACATAACTGAAAATAATTTAACTACATCCATAGGATGTCTTGGGTTTGCTCATGTTTGGGCCTCCAAATGTCCCCCATACCATTGCCTGTGTAGTCATGTGGGCCCCCATGACTATTGGGCTTGGTAGGATTCACATTGGTGTCGGCGGGTTAACACTCGCACCACCCGAATGAAAATCGTAAAAACATGATTGCGAGATGTATGGTCGGAGGGTGTCCAGGTGTAGACACAATGACAACTCAAAGTGGGGTTAGCTCACACGATGTTTGGTATAGCATGCTTTGGCCTAATAGGTCCTTCGTACTCTCATCGTTAGTCCCCAGGTAGGCAAACTGGTCCTTTATTTTGGATTTATACGAATGCCAAGCCTAGACAGGACGTTCCGACTACCGGTACTCGTACCCTTCCAGTTACTACATGCCAGTCGTGAAAACTCACTTTGATGTGATTTGAAAAATACGAAAACATTGCAAAAATCATGGAAGTCGTGAGGTGTGTGCTTTCATAGGTATGACATGTTATGAGGATATGAACTATGATGAGCATTGCATATTAACATGTACTTGTGAGAGTGCTTACATAATATTGGGTGTGAAAATAAACATGAAACATATAAACATCATGAATTTTGCATGTAACACATAAACAATTAAAATTTAATCAACTATAGTATAGGCTCTAAGGGTCTAATAACCTATCATATATCCCTATAGTCACAGGCTCTGATACCAATCTGTCACACCCCGACCTGCAGCGGAATAAAAGACGGGGCATGATTGGGTTATCACCAAAGCTCATGATATTTACTAAGAAGTTTCATATTTATTGAATTCAAATTACAATTTAAATATCCATCAAACAAATTCATACAAATACAATAAAAATCTAAATGTTTGTTCCAACGCAATAACTTGTTTATTCTTCTAGGCCATCCTAAGTGTTTCTTTCCTAACTTGATCACCTGTATCATGTGTAAAACATAGGAGATTTTGGGTCAACAAAAGTTGGCGAGTGAACCTTGATAAAACATTTTTAAATAATTGCTTATTTTGTTTATTAAAGAAAATTAGGCATACATCACATGTGAGCAAATATGTATATATATGTAACCAATCACAAACCACATTGAATGAATATATGACATGATGATGATGTATCTGAGATCAAGGCTCAATCAAACGGAGCCGATCTAATGAGGCACCTGATGCTCAACCCGAATCCCACGAGGAACTGATGGGCCTAATGAAATGAGTGCACTGAAACGATAAATTGAATCGACATATAAACCCCACAACAAGCAATTCACATTTGATAAATGATATAAGCACCAGTGTTTAAATAAAATAAAGGAATGATACGACATATGATACACCCCAAAACGTGATTAAAATGGGGAATTTGTAGAGATTCACTCACAGTGGGTGCGGTCTTTGCTTGATGATGGATGCGCACGAGTTGAGAATTTGACCGACGAAAGAATACTAACCTAAAATAATAATGCGGTAATTCGATAAATATAACAAAATTAATATCTTGACTTAATACTTTTTGTTTGATTTTTAGGTTATTTTTATGATACTGATTGAGATTTTTAAAACTACAAAATCGTGTCTTTAAGTGTTTTTAATTAGTTTTTAAGCAAAATATATATATGTAAAAATAATATAAGATAAAATAATAATTAATAAAAACTTGTCAGACCTGACAAGGGGGGGGGTTACGAGTTAGCTTTATCCAGAAATTATTAAATTTTAATTAGTTATATTTATACACTAGTTAGCTTTATCCAGAAATTATTAAATTTTAAAAAGAATTTTAATTATTGAATCGGGGAGGGTTACGAGTCTCGAACCCGCGGTCACACCAACAACTTGCACCCAGCCCAACCAACTGGGCTGGGTGTCTAACCCATAATAAACTGAATTTCTTTTATATTTATACACATACTGAAACTAATCTGATTAGGCTTGTTTGAAAAGGAACATTTTATTTCAGGAAAACCGGTGTTGCACTAGGCTCGAACTCGGACATGCATGTTAATTATGCATACAGTCCACCACTGGACTGTGTGTCTAACCCAATTAAAAACCCGATTTTAATTAATTATATATTCAACTCAAACTTCATCTTCTTTATCAAAACAACCCAGAACTCTAAACCCGACTGTTAACCCACATAATTTTGATTCCCAGTTTTGAACAAATACACATAAACAGTATTGAAAAAGGTTGAATGATTGTACTGATTGGGAGAGATGCTAAACCTTTCGGTTTGACTCCGAATAGAACTCCGGTTGATTTCTGATGTTGACAGAAACTTCCGGCGATGCAACAAACGCAGAGAGGGGTGCAGTGTAATGTGAGATTCCAGACAAATGGCTGAGCGAGTTTTTTTCAACACCCTATGCCCTCTATTTATAAATATCGCAAAGGAAGTTTCGGAAATCGATTAAAAGATTTCCGTTATGATTCGCTATCCTCCGTGATTGGTAACTGAAACATGATTGGGGTTTCGGTTTCTGTTTTGAAGATAACCGCCATTTCTTCGGATTGAAGGTTACAATCTGCCGTGATTTTGGGCGGTGAACGTGAACTGGTTTAAATCCGGATTTAGTATAACATTTATTTTCGTCGGGCTAATCTCACAAATGTGAGTGTAGACCAGTGGTGTTTTGGAACGTGTGAGTATGTGGGGGAACCCGGGTTCGATTCCGGTGCCCCGTCTTTTATTTTTATTATTTAGCTATATAAAATTTAATTATTTTTCTTTTATTGATCATTAATTAAGTATGTATTTTATTTATAAATTTTGGTTATAAACTAAATAAATTAATTAATACCAATAAATGCATAATGAATATTTAAATAAATACTTGAGACTTCAAACGGAGCGGGTTTTTGAAACCCGTTTTACACGAATGTTACACCCTTGGTTGTTCAAGTTTAATTACCGGTAAAACTTAAAGAAGACTCTCATTGAGTGTCACCCGACACTCTAACATAGTGTCGCCGACACACATAATTGTTCAAATGTCGAGTCAAAGTCAAGCGTTACGAAGTCGATGCGTAAGTCAACACGAGAATATCGAACAAGGATCGGTGTGGAAAGATTGAAGATAGATCAAGAATGTGGAATCACAGTTGAGGAATGTTAGACAAAATATATTTATCACTTTAGAGAAATTAGTTTACACAAAACTCTAGGGACTTAAATTGTAGTTAGTCTAATTATGTCTAGGCTATAAATAGATAGAATTTTTTGGGTTTATGGTTAACACACATTGAAGGTTCTAGGTGCCTTATTGTTTATAATTTGAAAATCATTCTAGAGGGATTTTGAAGATTATTCTTGTGTGCTCATCTTATTTTTCATCTTGTTCTTCATAGATTTAATCATTAGCTCATCTTATTAGCATTTTTTACCCGGGACTTACAATTTGGAATCAGGGCTTTGAAGCTCTTGATTTTTAAAAAAAAAAATTGGATTTCTATGAAAAACTTTTAGAGAAAAAAAGTGGATATTCTAGAGAAAGAGAGAAAGCAAATATGATCCAAAAATCATCAAAGCAAGTTGTTTTCTTAGATTTCAAGCTTTTTACAACATATTACAAGTTTCCATCATATCTGTACAAAAAAATTAAACGAAAACTTATTTTTGAAGCATTTATCTCGCACACAGTGTGTTCTTGCTGGCAGTACAATTTCTTCAAAAACTTATCAAGTTTTTCCAACGACACTCGACAATTCTACAAAATCTTGAACTCACGTTTAAGTGTCGACTGGCGACATTTCAAGTGTCATCGACGACCTCAAAGTCATAAATCGTTTGACGTCAGTGGTATGTGATAGACATTATGTTGTTGAACTGATTTCCGAAGTCACTCCTTTTTTGACGATTCTCTGTTTACACAACTAATTAACAAATTATCTATGAAAGGTTATATTGTTTAAATAAAAATATAAGTGTTTGATTATTTGTTTTTAAACAATTTTGAAGTATAACTATTTGAATAACTAAATAATTGTTTGCTTAGGTTTAATATAAAAAATAATTAATTAAATTAATTATTTAAGGATTTAAGAAATTACTTTATTTATAATATTTAAATAAAATAAGTTTAATAAATAAAGTTTACAAATTTATCTAAGAAAACTAATTATGAAAATGAAATGTATAAAACAAGTTTAAGAGATAATTGTTTAAACTTATAAAAAGTATTTTGTTAAAATAATATTTATAACCTTGACATTATTTTTCTGTTTTTATTTTTAGGAAACATATTGTTTAATAAAATTGTTTTTAAATAAAATAATCTTTATTGAGAATTGTTTAAACATTATAGAAATTAATTGATTGAAATAATTTATAAATTTGGAAATGTGTCTTCAGCTTTGTTTTGTTTTTTCACAAAAATAAATCAGAATAACTAATCATAAGATTTATTTATTTATTTATAAAATATATTTATCACTTTAGAGAAATTAGTTTACACAAAACTCTAGGGACTTAAATTGTAATTAGCCTAATTATGTCTAGGCTATAAATAGGTAGAATTTTAGGGTTTATGGTTAACACACATTGAAGGTTCTAGGTGCCTTATTGTTTATAAGTTGAAAATCATTCTAGTGGATTTTGAAGATTATTCTTGTGTACTCATCTGATTTTTCATCTTGTTCTTGTAGATCCGGGTCCGGAACTTACAATTTGGAATCAGAGCTTTATGCTCTTGATTTTTTCAAAAAAAATTTGAATTTCTATGAAGAACTTTTAGAGAAAAAAAGTGGATATTCTAGAGAAAGAGAGAAAGCAAATCTGATCCAAAAATCATCAAAGCAAGTTGTTTTTCTTAGATTTCAAGCTTTTTACAACATATTACAAGTTTCCGATCATATCTGTACAAAAAAAAATTAAAAGAAAACTTATTTTTGAAGCATTTCTCTCACACAGTGTGTGTTCTTGCTGGCCGTACAATTTCTTCAAAAACTTATCAAGCTTTTCCAATGACACTTTTCGTACAACTCCACAAAATCTTGAACTCACGTTTAAGTGTCGACTGGCGACATTTCAAGTGTCATCGACGACCTCAAAGTCATAAATCTTTTGACGTCAGTGGTCTGTGTTAGGCATTATGTTGTCGAACTGATTTCCCAAGTCACTCCTTTTCTGACGATTCTCTGTACACATAACTAATTAACAAATTAATTATGAATGGTTATATTTGTTTAAATAAAAATATAAGTGTTGGTTATTTGTTTTTAAACAATTTTGAAGTATAATTATTTGAATAACTAAATAACTGTTTGCTTAGGTTTAATATAAAAATAATTAATTAAATTAATTAATTAAGGATTTAAGAAAAAATTAAATAAAATAAGTTTAATAAATAAAGTTTACAAATTTATCTAAGAAAACTAATTATGAAAATGAAATGTATAAAACAACTTATAAAAAGTAATTTGTTAAAATAATATTTAGAACCTTCGTAACATTTGTGTAAATCGGGTTTCGAAAACCCGCCTCAAGTTATCAATCAAGCGTTTTTTTTTATGTCGTTTGGTTATTTTATTTACTGTTATAGATATAAATAATAATAATTAAGGTTTAAAATAAACCTAAATGAAATAATACAATAAATGATCAACTAAATACTTAATATTTATAATTAATAATTAATAAATAATTTATTTGGCCTAATAAAAAAAAGAAAATAATAAAAAGGAGGAATCGGGAATCGAACCCGGGTTCCCCGGGTAACACACACACCACAAACACCACTACGCTGCACACACTAGTGGTGCCAATTTTAGGATCTTAATTCTCTTATTTTGAAACTAAGAGGAAACCTGCAACTACCCGGAATCACCGCAACATCCTTCACGCGCCTTTCCTGTCTTTCAAAACTTCCGACAACTGGCTCGGTGTCTATTATTGGAAAATTCCAAATCAGTTGGCTGTCACCTCCGCGGCAAATTGACAATCACCGAATTCGGTTTCCTAAACCGAACCCAAACTCACCGTGTGTCACTCTATAAATACCGAATGAAATCCTCTGTCCAGAATCGTTCACTTCGTTCTATATTACTCGCATTCTCCTCTGCTCACACCCCCTCCCTGTTCACCGGAAATCAGTCACCGGAATTTAATCCGCCGGAAAGAACGTCACAGTCGACCGGTAAACGTTTTCTCAAGCTCTTTATTACATTATATATATATATATATATATATATATATATATATATATGTTAAACATCTCGGTGTAAATCACGTTCATTTTAAATTAAAATCCAGATCGGGTTCTGGGTTGTTTATGGGAAGAAGATGAAGTTTAATGTGTGTTTATATATATTATAATTCGGTTTACAACCGGGTTAAACACCCAGCCCAACTGGTTGGGCCGGGTGCAAACCAAACACAAGGTCGCCGGTTCGAATCTGAGCATACACGCCAGCCTGACCATTTTAAAACTTTTTAAATTAACCATTCTGTACTAAGCTAATGTGTGTATAAAGATAATTAAAAATCAAATCATGTTGGGTTAGACACCCAGCCCAACCGGTTGGGCTGGGTGCGAATTGCACAAAAGGTCGCGGGTTCGAGACTTCTGGCACACTCTGGTTCAACACTGTCAAAACTTTTTAAAATAAATTAATTTCTGGAATGAGCTAAATAGTGTATTAATATAATTAAAATCAGGTTTCTTTCGGGTTAGACACGTAGCTCAGTTGGAAGAGCTGCGTGCACGCAACCCAGAGGTCACGGGTTCGAGTCTCACCACACGCATGCCAAAATTCGATCAAACTGGTTTGACAGATAGCTTGTCAGACTAACATATTTTTTTAATCATTATTTTATTGTTTATTTTAATTTATTAATTTATCCTATGGTTTATATTAAAAGAAAATTTATTAAAAAATGCTTAAAAATACATAATTTCAAGGGTTTAAAATATCACTAAAAATCATAACATTAACTTAAAAATCTAAACTAAGGTTTTTAACCAAAATATTAGTTTATTTATTTATCGAGCTATCGCATTATTATTTTAGGTTAGTACTCCCCTCATCGGTTAAACTCCCAACTCGTGCTCTCTCATCTTCAATCAAGAATACGCACCCAATGTGAGTGAATCTTTACGAATTCCCCCTTTTAATCATGTTTTGGGGTGTATCATGTGTCGTATATTTTTTTATTTAAACACTAGTGCTAATATCATCTCATGATCAAATGTGTATAGTTGTTGGGTGATTATGTGTGGTTACATTTTATCATTTCAGTGCAATCATTTCATTAGGCCATCAGTTCCTCGTGGGATACGGGTTGAGCATCAGGTGCCTTATTAGATCGGCTCCATTTGATTGAGCCTTGATCTCAAGTTCATCATTCATCATGTCATGTGTTCATTGTGGATATAATGTGGTTTGTAATTTTGGTTATGTATATGCATCTGCTCACATATGATTCATGCACAATTTTTATTTAGCAACAATATAATTCAACTATTTAAATGTTTTACCAAGGTTCACTCGCCAACTTTTGTTGACCCAATTTTTCTGTTTTTACGCATGATACAGGTGAACAATCTGAGGAAAGAAATACATAGGAATGGCCTTAGAAGAATAAACAAGTTATTTCGTTTGGAACAATTTTTTTGGTTTATTGTTTATGTTCGTATGAATTTCGTGTTGAATATTTGAATTTGAATTTTAATTTAATAAATATGAAACATAATAGTTAATATCATGAGCTTTGGTGATAACCCGATCATCCCCCGACTTTCATTCCGCTGCGGGTCGGGGTGTGACAGATTGGTATCAGAGCTTGTGACTATAGGGATATAGGATAGGTTATTAGACCCTTAGAGCCTATACTATAGTTGATTAGATTTTAATTTTTGATGTGTTACATGCAAAATTCATGATGTTTATATGTTTCATGTTTATTTTCACACACAATTTTATGCAAGCACTCCCACAAGTACGTGTTAATATGCAATGCTCATCATAGTTCATATCTCAATAACATATCATACCTATGAAAGCACACACCTCACGATTTCACAATTCCATGATTTCTTTTCAAAGATTTTTGCAATGTTTTCATATTTTTCAAATCACATCAAAGTGAGTTTTCACAACGGGCATGTAGTAACTGGAAGGGTACGAGTACTGGTAGTCAGAACGTCCTGGCTAGGCTTGGCATTCGTATAAATCCAAAATAAAGGACCAGTTTGCCTACCTGGGGACTAACGATGAGAGTATGAAGGACCTATTAGGCCAAAGCATGCTATACCAAACGTCGTGTGAACTAACCCCACTTTGAGTTGTCATTGTGTCTACACCTGGACACCCTCCGACCTTACATCTCACAATCATGTTTTACGTTTTTCATCCAGGTGATGCGAGTGTTACCAAGCCGACACCAATGTGAACCCTTCCAAGCCCAATAGTCATGGGGGCCCACATGACTATACAGGCTATGGTATGTGAGACATTTGGAGGCCCAAACATGAGCAAGCCCAAGACATCCTATGGATGTAGTTAAGTTATTTTCAGTTATTTATAAATGTTGTTTTCTTCATTCTTTTTACGACACATGACACTTAGAAAATTATCAAACTCACAATCTCCCTACATATATTCCTGTAAATGTCTGCTAGACACTTACGAGGAGGTAGAAGGTCAGGAAGGTCGAGCGAACGCATGGCCACACAAATTGCTCAACAAATGGCCGTGGTACTTCCTGACATCGTACTACAAGTTCAACAAGCTTTCACCGCAAATCCCATCAACCCTCCGAACCAAGAAGGCCAAAACGTCGCCAACCCTCCTCCCAAAACCACTATATGCACCTACAAACACTTCAAGTCCTGCGATCCCCCAAAATATGAAGGGACTGAATGTCACACCCTGACCCGCAGCGGAAATAGTAGTCGGGGCATGATTGGGTTATCACCAAAGCTCATGACATTTACTAATAGGTTTCATATTTATTATTTACAATTTAATAAAAAAACAAATTTCAATGAACATACAAACACCACATGTTCTAAACACAACATTCAAGAACTCTTTATTCTTCTTCTAAGGCAATTCCCTATGTGTTCCTTGCTTCAACCTGTCCACCTGTATCATGTGTAAAAATAGGGTTTTGGGTCAACAAAAGTTGGCGAGTGAATCTTATTTAAACATTTGAAGGAATTATTTATATTGGTTATTAAATAAAAATGTGCATAAACCAAATATGAGTATACGCATATGTAAATCTAGCCACAACTCACATAATATCAATTAATGCACACACAAGCATGACATATGATGAACAATGAGATCAAGGCTCAATCAAACGGAGCCGATCTAATGAGGCGCCTGATGCTCAACCCGTCTCCAACGAGGAACTGATGGGCCTAATGAATGATTTGCACGCAACTTGACAAAAATGTAAACACGCAATACAACAACTAACATTTACATCACATGTTAGATCATATAATGGTAATGGCACAAGTGTTTGAATCAACAAATTATATGAAACGACACATGATACATCCCAAAACATGAATAAAAAAGGGAATTTGTAAGAATTCACTCACAGTGGGTGCGTTCCTTGATGATAATGAATGCGTACGATTTAAGATTCAAACGACGAGAGAAACAAACCTAATTAATCACATAAATAATTCGATAAATATATATAGCTTTCATTTGAAATTAATATTTCTAATTAATACCTTTTATTAGATTTTTAGATTTGTTTTTATTGTATTTATTACGAAATAAAACCCTTTTTAAAAAAAAAGTCTTACCTTTTTTTATGTATTTTAAAGGATTTTTAATTAAAATGAATAAAGAAAATAGTTATAAAAAAATATACTTTAACAGGTTTGACCGGGTCGAACCGGTTTGACTTCTAGAATTATTGGCAGCGTGTGAGGTTCGAACTCGTGACCTCCCGTACGCGTGCACGCAGCTCTACCAACTGAGCTACGTGTCTACCCGACATATCTCTGAATTTAATTACTTATATATACTAACTAGGTTCAAATATATTTTGCTTATATTAAAAAGATTTGGATAAATTCCAGTATCGTGACCAACCGGATTCGAACCCACGTCTGCCGCTACATGTGCACACAGCCCGACCATTTGGGCTGTGTGTCTAACCTGGTGGATACAAGATTTTTAATAAATCTTATATACATGCTGAGCTGACCTATAACCGGGTCATAAAAAGAGTTTGTTTATTTGGCGAAACCGGTAACGTATAGACTCGAACCCATGACCTTTTAGTTAAAATGCACACAGTCCACCGCTGGACTGGGTGTCTAACCTGGTTTAAACACCGGTTTTTATTTCTTTTAAACATGCTTCCAGTTCATCTTCTTCATTTTAATATGATACATACACCGATTCTTACTTAATCTGATTAATTCGATTACCACATAACTTTTAAACATAAACAGATGCGAAAACAAAAGAATGAAGAGAATTAGGTGAAGTGGTATACCGAGACAATGGTGTTTTTCCGACCTCCGGTGTTGATTCCGGCGACTGAACCAAATTCCGGCGGCAGTCCGATGAAGCAGGAGAGATGGTTTTTACGCAGGGGAAACTTGAGAATTGAGAAGAAAGATTGAGCGAGTTTGAGAGTGGGACTGATATCAGTATTTATAGGCTGCACAAGGTGCTTGATTTTTGGTTTTAAAAACCGAATGGGGATGATTGACTTCGATTTATAGAAACCAAATTTCGGGATTGATTTCGGTTTTAGAAACCGAATTGGTTGATTACGCGGTGTAGGACAGCTGGTGATTAACAGGGGCAGGGACGAGATTATCGGGTTCGTTGATTTGAATTTGAAGGAACTTAGGTGATTCGTATATAAGATTAATTTGTTTTCAACTCCTAACCAACTAGTATGTGTGCCTCAGTGGTGTTTGTGGTGTGTTGAGTGTTTGAAATGGGTGGAGACCCGGGTTCGAAACCTGCGGTCAACACCTTTTGTTGTTTATTGTTATAATTTAATCTTTTTATTTAATAAACTTATCATCTTTGTTTTCATCATTTTATTATTATTATTATTTCATTTTATTATCCTATATTTTTTTTAATATTATGAATTTTTAAACTTTTAACACATTATACGTATATTTAAATTTCTAAATGGTGCGGGTTTTAGAAACCGTTTAACTACGGATGTTACAGTATCCCCTACTTTTAGAAAATTCGTCCCGAAATTTAAGTAGTAGTCGTAACCGGAAAAAAAATGCGGGTATTTCTCGCGCATTGAGTCTTCTCGTTCCCGTCGGGTCCTCGTTTTGACTCCCAACGTACTCGGACTAATATCTGAATATCTTTTAACTTAAAAAGGGAGGTGTGATGCTTGGATTTTTGTTGAGGCGGTAACGTTCCTAGTAAGGATTGAATACCCTGCTACAGGAATCGCTTTTTGATGCCTAAGATGAAAAGCGTTGATACATAGAGTTGATTGACTGGATATGATCTCATGCATAAGAGTTTTGAGAGAATTGATGCGTTGAAACGATAAGGTTATATCAAAACAAAGCTTCAACTATGTCAATATTAAAACCTACACGAAACTTCTCATAACCGCCTGATAATGCTTTTGATCCTTTGACAAGAATACTTGTATATAGGAAGTACCAGCGGCGTATCCACCATATTTTTGTCAAATTTTCATTGGCTTTGTCAGTAAGTTATGATTAGTTCTATGTGACTCTAAAACATAAACAAACACAACAACCAAAGCTTGAGTCTCAAATATGAAAGGATGCATGACTGAATGACGACAATACCGTTCTCGTTTGCTATGATGAAGGGTCAGTCTATGAAAAAGTGAGACATGACCCAGCTTCGAGATACGTCGTGATGTATGATGATATGAAAATTAAATCAATGAGTGAAATAAAACAGTAATATCAATTTGCATTAAAATTCTTAGATACATAAATTCCCAAATTATAACAAGGATACACAAAGATTGAGAAAACATTAAGAACTAGACGGTTGGAGTTGAGTCTTGACTCTTGGTGATGGAAGGCTAGTTGGGTTGTTCGTTTGGGCCGTTATTATCTTCAACAGGATTGGCGTTGATGTTGTAAGCTCTTCCTCTTGCTGGTGGTAGTGCTGGGTTTTCTTGATTTGCTTGGTTAACTAGGTTTGCTTGAGCTTGGGCGTTTATGATGTTAACCAATCGAGGGCACGTGTTTCTAAAATGGGTAGGGTCCCCACAATTAAAGCAAGGTCGAACATGTGGAACCATGGGGTATTGGGGTTGTTGATATGATTGGATCATGTTTTGGGTAGGGGTGAAGCTTGGTTTTGAGGGGTACGACAAGTTTTGCTCAAATGACCATTACACCCACAATTAGCACACAGTCGACAAGGTATGGTAGATGGATGGTGAAACAGGTATTGCATTGAGGGTGAGGTCCAATGTAAGGTTTCTTATTTGGGTAAGTAGAGTTGGGTGCTACTTGAGTGATTGGGATAGCTTGGAGGGGTACGACTTGTGGAGCTGGTTGATTGCCTTGGGTGACAGCGAAATTTTGCCCATCTCGTTTTCTCTTAGAAGTGGGTTGAGAAGAGGATTCGGTCTGGGTTGAGTTTGAGGTTTCGGTTGATGCTTTATCCTTCTTCTTCTCCTCCTTGAAGTCTTCATTCCGTATGTGGTTTTCGGTGAGCTCTGTAGCTAACTCCATTGCTGCTTCCAAAGTTGCAGGTGTGGTACTTATTACAGGGTCTTGAATTTTTGAAGGAAGACCTCGAATGTAGTGCTCGATCAAACGGTAGAGGGGAGTGAACAAGTTGGGGACCATCTGATTCAACTCAAGGAATCTCTTGTTGTATGTGGTGTGGTCGCCCTCCTTTTGTTTCAAAGAGTAGAACTCATCTTCTAATTTCTTGATTTCGCTTCTTGGACAGAAACGTCTTGTCATGATCTCCCTCAACTCTTCCCAAGTCAAAGTCATAGCATCCTCAGCACCTCGCTTGCCCTTCTCTGTATTCCACCATGTAAGTGCTACTCCGAACAAACGACCGGTAGCATATCGCACCTTGCGATCGTCGGGGCAGTCGTAATTGAGAAAAGTGTTTTCCATCTCTATTCAAACCAATGGAGGAGAGCGGTGACACCTTCAGCCCATTCGTATTTGGAGGATTGCAGTATTTGAAATGCTTGAAGGTTCATTTAGTGGTGTTGAGAGGAGGGTTGGCGACATTTTGTCCTTCTAGATTGGTTGGGGTGATAGGATTGGCGACAAGGGCTTGTTGGACTTGAACTACGATGTTTGGTATTACGGCGGCCATTTGTTGAGCGATTTGGGTAGCCATGCGCTCACGGGATTTTCCTGATCTCATACCTCTACGAGAGTGACTAGAAGACATCTACAGGGAATACGTATCGAGAGTATGATTTTGACGTTTTAGGTGTCATGTGTCGTATTTAGAAATGAACATTCACAACAAATGAGGAAAAATTAATTTGCTACATCCATAGGATGTCTTGGGCTTTGCTCATGTTTAGGCCTCCATATGTCCCCATACTTGGCCTTGGTGGTCATGTGGGCCCCCATGACTACTGGGCTCTGGTAGGGTTCACATTGGTGTTGGCCTGTTAACACTTGCGCCACCCGAATGAAAATCGTAAAACATGACTGCAAAGTATAAGGTCGGAGGGTGTCCTGGTATGGACACAATGACAACTCAAAGTGGGGTTAGTTCGAACGAGATTTGGTGTGGCATGCTTTGGCCAAATAGGTCCTTTGTACTCTCATCGTTAGTCCCCAGGTAGGCAAACTAGTCCGTTATATTGGATTTATACGAATGCCAACCTAGACAGGATGTTTCGACTACCGGTACTTGTACCCTTCCAGCTAGTACATGCCCGTCGTAGAACTCACTTTGATGAGATTGAAAAACGAAAAACACCACAAAATCTTGAATAAAGAAATATGAGAATGCTTTAAATATATGAGAATTGATACGTGCATGATGAATGTATATGTAAGCATGTTATGTTTGACAACATTTATAACTCATTAAGTATCACAGAAAATGATAGTGAAAGTGCTTGCATGCATTTTATGGAAAATATGAAACAAATAAACATCATAAGTTTGCATGTAACCATATAAGCAATTAAAAATCTAATCGACTATAGTATAGGCTCTAAGGGACTAATAACCTACCCTATATCCCTATAGTCAAAGCTCTGATACCAACTGTCATACCCTGACCCGCAGCGGAAATGGTAGTCGGGGCATGATTGGGTTATCACCAAAGCTCATGACATTTACTAATAGGTTTCATATTTATTATTTACAATTTAATAAAAAAACAAATTTCAATGAACATACAAACACCACATGTTCTAAACACAACATTCAAGAACTCTTTATTCTTCTTCTAAGGCAATTCCCTATGTGTTCCTTGCTTCAACCTGTCCACCTGTATCATGTGTAAAAATAGGGTTTTGGGTCAACAAAAGTTGTCGAGTGAATCTTATTTAAACATTTGAAGGAATTATTTATATTGGTTATTAAATAAAAATGTGCATAAACCAAATATGAGTATACGCATATGTAAATCTAGCCACAACTCACATAATATCAATTAATGCACACACAAGCATGACATATGATGAACAATGAGATCAAGGCTCAATCAAACGGAGCCGATCTAATGAGGCGCCTGATGCTCAACCCGTCTCCAACGAGGAACTGATGGGCCTAATGAATGATTTGCACGCAACTTGACAAAAATGTAAACACGCAATACAACAACTAACATTTACATCACATGTTAGATCATATAATGGTAATGGCACAAGTGTTTGAATCAACAAATTATATGAAACGACACATGATACATCCCAAAACATGAATAAAAAGGGGAATTTGTAAGAATTCACTCACAGTGGGTGCGTTCCTTGATGATAATGAATGCGTACGATTTAAGATTCAAACGACGAGAGAAACAAACCTAATTAATCACATAAATAATTCGATAAATATATATAGCTTTCATTTGAAATTAATATTTCTAATTAATACCTTTTATTAGATTTTTAGATTTGTTTTTATTGTATTTATTACGAATTAAAACCCTTTTTAAAAAAAAAGTCTTACCTTTTTTAGGTATTTTAAAGGATTTTTAATTAAAATGAATAAAGAAAATAGTTATAAAAAAATATACTTTAACAGGTTTGACCGGGTCGAACCGGTTTGACTTCTAGAATTATTGGCAGCGTGTGAGGTTCGAACTCGTGACCTCCCGTACGCGTGCACGCAGCTCTACCAACTGAGCTACGTGTCTAACCCGACATATCTCTGAATTTAATTACTTATATATACTAACTAGGTTCAAATATATTTTGCTTATATTAAAAAGATTTGGATAAATTCCAGTATCGTGACCAACCGGATTCGAACCCACGCCTGCCGCTACATGTGCACACAGCCCGACCATTTGGGCTGTGTGTCTAACCTGGTGGATACAAGATTTTAAATAAATCTTATATACATGCTGAGCTGACCTATAACCGGGTCATAAAAAGAGTTTGTTTATTTGTGAAACCGGTAACGTATAGACTCGAACCCATAACCTTTTAGTTAAAATGCACACAGTCCACCGCTGGACTGGGTGTCTAACCTGGTTTAAACACCGGTTTTAATTTCTTTTAAACATGCTTCCAGTTCATCTTCTTCATTTTAATATGATACATACACCGATTCTTACTTAATCTGATTAATTCGATTACCACATAACTTTTAAACATAAACATATGCGAAAACAAAAGAATGAAGAGAATTAGGTGAAGTGGTATACCGAGACAATGGTGTTTTTCCGACCTCCGGTGTTGATTCCGGCGACTGAACCAAATTCCGGCTGCAGTCCGATGAAGCAGGAGAGATGGTCTTTACGCAGGGGAAACTTGAGAATTGAGAAGAAAGATTGAGCGAGTTTGAGAGTGGGACTGATATCAGTATTTATAGGCTGCACAAGGTGCTTGATTTTTGGTTTTAAAAACCGAATGGGGATGATTGACTTCGATTTTTAGAAACCAAATTTCGGGATTGATTTCGGTTTTGGAAACCGAATTGGTTGATTACGCGGTGTAGGACATCTGGTGATTAACAGGGGCAGGGACGAGATTACCGGGTTCGTTGATTTGAATTTGAAGGAACTCAGGTGATTCGTATATAAGATTAATTTGTTTTCAACTCCTAACCAACTAGTATGTGTGCCTCAGTGGTGTTTGTGGTGTGTTGAGTGTTTGAAATGGGTGGAAACCCGAGTTCGAAACCCGCGGTCAACACCTTTTGTTGTTTATTGTTATAATTTAATCTTTTTATTTAATAAACTTATCATCTTTGTTTTCATCATTTTATTATTATTATTTCATTTTATCATCCTATATATTTTTTAATATTACGAATTTTTAAACTTTTAACACATTATACATATATTTAAATTTCTACATGGTGCGGGTTTTAGAAACCGTTTAACTACGGATGTTACACTGAGGGTGTCACCGCTCTCCCCCATTGGTTTGAGGAGATGGAAAACACTTTTCTCAATTGCGTCTGTCCTGAGGATCGCAAGGTACGTTACGCTACTGGACGTCTGTTTGGGGTAGCCCTTACATAGTGGAACACGGAAAAAGGTAAGCGAGGTGTGGAAGATGCCTTGGCCTTAACATGGGACGAATTAAGGGAAATCATGACAAGACGCTTCTGCCCTAGAAGCGAGATCAAAAAGCTAGAAGACGAAATTTACTCTCTTAAGCAAAAGGAAGGGGATCACACCTCATACAACAAGAGATTCCTCGAGTTGAACCAGATGGTCCCCAACCTATTCACTCCGTTATACCGCTTGACCGAGCACTATATCCAAGGCCTTCCCTCGAAAATTCAAGATTCAGTTTTAAGCACTTCTCCCGCAACACTCGAAGCTGCCATGGAATTAGCTACGGATCTTACTGAAAATCGCATTCAAAATGGCGATTTTAAAGATGAGAAGAAGAAACACCTGGTGAAGCCCCAACTCCAACCTAATCAGGCTCATCCTCAAAGTTTGCTAGTAAGAAGAAGCGAAATGGTAAGAACTTTGCCGTCACCCAAACCAACCCTCCCATCACTGCTGCTCCAACTATACAAGTCGCCCCTCCAGCCGCACCATTCAAAAAGCCATACACTGGCCCACACCCAAAATGTAACCACTGCCAATACCATCACCCTCCTGAGAACCCTTGCCAATATTGCACCAGTTGTGGCCGTGCATGTCACACTATCCAAACCTGTCGTGCACTCCAACGATCAAACCGCAATCAGCCTCCAGCCCAAACCCAAAACCAAATGGTGGGCCAAGCCCAACAACCCCTACTTCTACCACCTGCCCAACCCATAGCCCAACCTTACTACCAACCCAACTACCCCATGATGCAACCCATAAGAGCTTGTTTTAACTGTGCTGACCCAAACCACTTCAGAAATACTTGCCCACGCCTGGTGAACATCATCAATGCCCAAGCCCAAGCAAACCCGGTGAACCAAGCTAATCAAGCTCACCCACCTGCTAGAGGAAGAGCTTTCAATATCAACGCCAACCAAGCAAGGGCTGACAACAATATGGTCAACGGTACGTTTCGTAAATGGTAGTTATGCATCCATATTATTCGATACTGGTGCGGATAAGAGTTTTGTATCCTTAGAATTCGAACCTATTCTCGACCTACCTCGTGTTAGTCTTGCTGAATCATTCACGTGGAAGTTGCTGACGGAGAACCCATTTCGTTAAATTCAATAATACGTGATTGTACTCTTACTCTAAATGATCACGATTTCCCGATTGATCTTATCCCTATGAAGTTGGGAAGTTTTGATGCTCAGCTAGCATCACGCCGAAGTTGTGTGCCATGAAAAGTTCATTCGTATTCCTCTCGTTGACGGTTAGACACTACGTATCTTTGGAGAAACTCCTTCAAAAGGGCTCAAATTGATGTCATATCTTCAATCTCGAAGATATCTTTGCAAGGATTACGTCGCGTTTCTAGCTCACATCGTCAAGAAGGAAGGCAAGGAAAGAAAGCTAGAAGATATTCCAATCGTGAAAGAATTTCCTCATGTTTTTCCCGACGAAGGACTTCCTCCTGTGCGAGAAGTCGAATTTCGAATCGATCTTGTGCCTGGTGCTACACCGATTGTGAAATCTCCCTATAGGTTAGCCCCATCGGAGATGCAAGAGTTGGCTAGTCAGCTGCAAGAGCTGACTGACAAAGGATTCATACGTCCTAGCTCTTCGCCTTGGGGTGCACCTGTCCTTTTTGTAAAGAAGAAAGATGGAACGTTTCGCATGTGCATTGATTATAGAGAACTCAACAAGTTGGCTGTTAAGAATCACTATCCATTGCCTCGTATTGATGACCTTCTAGATTAACTTCAAGGTGCCACCTGTTTTTCAAAAATCGACCTTCGTTCTGGTTATCATCAGCTTAGGGTGCGCGAAGAAGATATTCCAAAAACTGCCTTTCGAACTTGTTATGGTCATTACGAGTTCATGGTTATGCCTTTCGGTTAACCAATGCCCCTGCCGTCTTCATGGATTTGATGAATAGGGTGTGCAAACCCTATCTCGACCATTTTGTCATAGTCTTCATCGACGACATTCTTATATACTCCAAGTCAAAATCCGATCATGAGCGACATCTTCGACTTATTCTTACACTCTTCAGAGTTGAAAAGCTCTACGCAAAGTTCTCAAAATGTGAGTTATGGTTAAAAGAATTATAATTTCTTGGTCATGTCGTTAATGACAAAGGAATTCACGTCGACCCTTCAAAAATCAAGGCAGTACAAGAATGGTAAGCGCCACGTACTCCTACAGAAGTTAGGTCATTTCTTGGCTTGGCTGGTTATTATCAACGCTTCATTGCCAATTTCTCTCGTATCGCCGTTCCACTCACGACCTTGACCCACAAGGGAAAACCCTTTATTTGGGGACCAAGCAAGACGAGGCTTTCCAAACTTTGAAGCAAAAGCTTTGTGATGCACCTATTCTTACACTCCCTGAGGGTTGCGAAGACTTTGTAGTTTACTGCGACCCGTCAGGACAATGGTTAGGTTGTGTGCTGATGCAAAGAGGAAAGGTGATAGCCTATGCCTCTAGGCAACTCAAAGTGCATGAAAAGAACTATACCACTCACGACCTAGAACTTGGAGCAGTCGTGTTCGCTCTAAAGATATGGAGACACTATCTCTATGTCACCAAATGTGAGATATACACTGACCACAAGAGTCTTCAACATATCCTTAATAAAAAAGAGTTGAACATGAGGCAACGACGATGGGTCGAACTCTTCAATGATTACGACTGTGAGATTCGATATCATCCTGGCAAGGCAAACATTGTGGCTGATGCACTCAGTCGAAAGGGTTATGCAAATTCCATTCATCTTCTATGTTCTCGAATTGTAACCGACATCAAAGATCGAATTCGGGCAGCTCAACATACTTCTGTAATGGAAAATGACGTACGCGATGAGCTGTCTTGTGGAGCTGAACTCAAAATCGAAACCAAATCCGATGGTATTCTTTACTATTTAAATCGTATTTGGATTCCCGATCGCGACAACCTTCGTGATTTCCTCATGAATGAGGCACACAAAACACGATACTCTGTACATCCAGGAGCCGATAAGATGTATCAAGACCTAAGATACACCTACTGGTGGCCTGGTATGAAGAAGGACATCGCTGTTTTTGTTTCCAAGTGCCTTACATGTTCCAAAGTGAAAGCTGAACATCAAAGACCATCAGGACTTCTTGTCCAACCCGAGATACCTGTATGGAAGTGGGAAAATATAACCATGGATTTCATTACCGGGTTACCTCGCACCTCCAGTGGGTATGACACCATATGGGTAATCATTGATTGTCTTACAAAATCAGCTCACTTCATTCCAATTCGGGAGGACTTCAAGAATGAGAAGTTAGCTCGTATCTACATTAGTGAGATCGTAAGCCGTTATGGTGTACCGTTAAGCATCATTTCAGACCGAGATGGTCGTTTCACTTCACGAACATGGCGAGCCGTACAATCCGCTTTGGGTACACGTTTAGACCTCAACACCGCCTTTCACCCTCAAACTGATGGTCAATCTGAGCGCACCATCTAAACCCTTGAAGACATGCTACGAGCGTGTGTCATAGACTTCAAAGGTAATTGGGACACTCACCTACCGTTAGTTGAGTTTTCGTACAACAATAGCTATCATTCAAGTATCGGTATGGCTCTTTTGAAGCTTTATATGGTCGTAAATACCGATCTCCAGTATGTTGGCACGAAATTGGTGAAGCGCAAATCACCGGACCTGAGTTGATCCAAGAAACAACCGACAAAATTCTTCAAATTCGAAACAATCTTCTAGCGGCTCAAAGTCGTCAAAAGAGTTATGCTGACAAACGACGAAAGCCCTTGGAGTTTTGTGTTGGTGATCAAGTACTTTTGAAAGTGTCACCATGGAAGGGACTGGTTCGTTTTGGTCAAAAGGGCAAGCTAGCACCACGCTACGTAGGACCTTTCAAGATACTCGAAAGAGTAGGCCATGTAGCATACAAGCTTGACCTACCAGAAGAACTTAACAGAATACATCCCACGTTTCACTATCAAACTTGAAAAAGTGCCTCGCCAACGAAAACCTCCATATCCCTTTGGAAGATATTCAAGTCGATGAATCAATGCACTTCTTTGAAAGACCAGTGGAAATCATGGATTTCGGTGAGAAGCGCTTGAGGCAAAGTCGTATTCCAATCGTCAGGGTGCGTTGGGAGTCAAAACGAGGACCCGAGTTTACTTGGGAACGTGAAGACTCAATGCGCGAAAAGTACCCGCATCTTTTTCTGGTTGCAACTACTACTTAAATTTCGGGACGAAATTTCTAAAAGTAGGGGATACTGTAACATTTGTGTAAATCAGGTTTTGAAAACCCGCCCCAAGTTATCAATCAAGCGTTTTTATTTTATGTCGTTTGGTTATTTTATTTATTGTTATAGATATAAATAATAATAATTAAGGTTTAAAATAAACCTAAATGAAATAATACAATAAATAATCAACTAAATACTTAATATTTATAATTAATAATTAATAAATAATTTATTTGGCCTAATAAAAAAAGAAAATAATAAAAAGGAGGAACCGGGAATCGAACCCGGGTTCCCCGGGTAACACACACACCACAAACACCACTACGCTGCACACACTAGTGGTGCCAATTTTAGGATCTTAATTCTCTTATTTTGAAACTAAGAGGAAACCTGCAACTACCCGGAATCACCGCAACACCCTTCACGCGCCTTTCCTTTTCTTTCAAAACTTCCGACAACTGGCAAATTCCAAATCAGTTGACTGTCACCTCCGCGACAAATTGACAATCACCGAATTCGGTTTCCTAAACCAAACCCAAACTCACCGTGTGTCACTCTATAAATACCGAATGCAATCCTCCGTCCAGAATCGTTCACTTCGTTCTATATTACTCGCATTCTCCTCTGCTCACACCCCCTCCCCTGTTCACCGGAAATCAGTCACCGGAATTTAATCTGCCGGAAAGAAAGTCTCAGTCGACCGGTAAACGTTTTCTCAAGCTCTTAATTTCATTATATATATATATATATGTTAAACATCTCAGTGTAAATCACGTTCATTTTAAATTAAAATCCAGATCGGGTTCTTGTTTGTTTATGGAAAGAAGATGAAGTTTAATGTGTGTTTATATATATTATAATTCGATTTACAACTGGGTTAAGCACCCAGCCCAACTGGTTGGGCCGGGTGCAAACCAAACACATTAGGTCGCCGGTTCGAATCCGAGCATACACGTCAGCCTGACCATTTTAAAACCTTTTAAAATAACCATTATGTACTAAGCTAATGTGTCTATAAAGATAATTAAAAATCAAATCATGTTGGGTGTGAATTGCACAAAAGGTCGCGGGTTCGAGACTTCTGGCACACTCTGGTTCAACACTGTCAAAACTTTTTAAAATAAATTAATTTCTAGAATGAGCTAAATAGTGTATTAATATAATTAAAATCAGGTTTCTTTCGGGTTAGACACGTAGCTCAGTTGGAAGAGCTGCGTGCACGCAACCCAGAGGTCACGGGTTCGAGTCTCACCACACGCATGCCAAAATTCGATCAAACTGGTCTGACAGATAGCTTGTCAGACTGACATATTTTTTTAATCATTATTTTATTGTTTATTAATTTATTAATTTATCCTATGGTTTATATTAAAAGAAAATTTATTAAAAATGCTTAAAAATACATAATTTCAAGGGTTTAAAATATCAATAAAAATCATAACATTAACTTAAAATTCTAAACCAAGGTTTTTAACCAAAATATTAGTTTATTTATTTATCGAGTTATCGTATTATTATTTTAGGTTAGTACTCCCTCATCGGTTAAACTCCCAACTCGTGCGCTCTCATCTTCAATCAAGAATACGCACCCAATGTGAGTGAATCTCTATGAATTCCCCCTTTTAATCATGTTTAGGGGTGTATTATGTGTCGTATATTTTTTATTTAAACACTTGTGCTAATATCATCTCGTGATCAAATGTGTATAGTTGTTGGGTGATTATGTGTGGTTACATTTTATCATTTCAGTGCAATCATTTCATTAGGCCCATCAGTTCCTCGTGGGATACGGGTTGAGCATCAGGTGCCTTATTAGATCGGATCCGTTTGATTGAGCCTTGATCTAAAGTTCATCATTCATCATGTCATATGTTCATTGTGGATATAATGTGGTTTGTGATTTTGGTTATGTATATGCATCTGCTCACATATGATTCATGCACAATTTTTATTTAGCAACAATATAATTCAACTATCTAAATGTTTTACCAAGGTTCACTCGCCAACTTTTGTTGACCCAAGTTTTTTTGTTTTTACGCATGATACAGATGAACAAGCCGAGGAAAGAAATACATAGGAATGACCTTAGAAGAATAAACAAGTTATTTCGTTTGGAACAATTTTTTTGGTTTATTGTTTATGTTCGTATGAATTTCGTGTTGAATATTTGAAGTTTAATTTCAATTTAATAAATATGAAACATAATAATAAATATCATGAGCTTTGGTGATAACCCAATCATGCCTCGACTTTCATTCAGCTGCGGGTCGGGATGTGACAACCTTGACATTATTTTTCTGTTTTTATTTTTAGGAAACATATATTATTTAATAAAATTATTTTTAAACAAAATAATCTATACTGATAATTGTTTAAACATTATTGAAATTAATTGATTGAAATAATTTTATAAATTTAGAAATGTGTGTTCAGCTTTGTTTTGTTTTTTTTTTCACAAAAGTAAATCAGATTAACTAATCATAAGATTTATTTATTTATAAAATTTTAAATATTTAATTTATAAAAATAAATTTAAATCGAATAATGTTATTTAATTAAATCATTTATATGATTGAACATAGGGGGGAGGGGGGAGACCGGTTCGAACCTGGTCTACACAACCACTTGGGCTGGTGGGCTTTAAACCTTTTATAATAGAACAAAACGGGTTCTGTTTACACCAAATAAAACATAATAAAAAGGTGTGGGTTGTGTATTCGTACTCAGGACTGTAGAGTGTAAGCGGGTGAGAGTCATAACAATTGCACAACGTACCATCTAGGCTACTGGTTCGGTGGTAAACCTTATGGATTTTATTCCTTTTATATACATACTACAATTTGCCCTAATTCCTAATTATAACTAAGAACCCTAATTTCCTATTTGCCTAAAATTGAACATGTATTTGTTATAGTTAACACGAATTATTATAGGGCTTTTGATTAGCATGATAAAATGAACAATAAACACTAATTAATTTATCGGTTGCGAAGGGAGTGATTGAGGTTGATGATGCCGGAGTTTAAGCTTTTTCCGACGAGCCTTTGATCAATGTAGGGTGCATAGGAGAGTAAAATGGGGTGCGATGCTTAAGTGTGTAAGGGTCTGATTGAGGAATCTGGATTTGTATAATACCAGCTTCGTCGATACCTTATATGATTTGATAGTGTGTTAATTGTCCAAATCGGTTTTTCTAATTTGAATTAATTATGTGATTAATGATTGTAATAACACATAAAATATAATTGGAAAGATTGTTAGTATTGATATCAAGACAAAGACAGACTATCTCGGATGGATTTGATTAGGTTTTGATTGCCAAAATTTATGCTTGAGAAAGAAACGGAAATGCGAGGGTAATTTGGTAGGTTTAGGGTTTGTTGAAAATTAACAATTTAGCCCTTGAAGTTTGAATGTTTTGTTAAGTTATAATGAAACTTCGCTTTAATGTATAAAACTTAATTAGTTTAATATATCTTAATTTATAAATTTATTTTAGAAAATTTTGTTATATATCATTAACCTTCTAAATTAAATTTTGAAAATAAAAACTTTATAAGTTTAAAAAATGCATGTTTATTTCTTTTAAATATACATAAATATTTTTAATGATTAAATATCATAATATAACTATTTTTATAAAAAATATTGAAAACATATATAATTCAAATAAATAATGTCTTCTTAATTTTTTTTTCATTTCATATAATGTTCTAAAAGAATAAATTACTAATAGGATATTTTGTATAATAATTGGAAATTTAGAATTTGCTAAATAGCTATATATACACTGTCACACCCCGATTTTCGATGTAGCGGAAGCGTGTCGCGAGGTGTGGCGAGAGCGGCAATCGTTGCATTCAACCAAGTAAACGACAATTGTATTACATTAGAAAACATCATCCATACTTTTTATTTAACCAAAATTCACATATAAACTTTTGTCTTTAAAACAAACCACAAGTTTATCAACATTATTTAAATTTAGACATAAGTTTATAAAACATAACAACAAAGACTGGATGAAACATAACATCTTGACTTCACAACAAACGAACAAGGTTTTTCCCTGAAGACCATCCACTAGTTTCCTGTAATACATGTTAGTTTTGAAAACAATGTCAACAAAAGCTGGTGAATTAATGTTATAAATATTGTATCAAATGAATTATCAAAAACATTTGAAATAATAAATCCGTTTATATAGCTTCATGAAACTTGTAAGATCATTAGTGTGTTGCAAGGACACTAATCTGTATGCCGAATAAGGTGGCAACCAAACCTTGACGATTTATTATATGTCTGAGACACTCGTTTTAGACACAAAATCACTCTAATACGATATATTATTATTGCCGTAATAGAGTGGGGCTCGCCCAAACCCAATAGATCTATCCCCTTGTTCCTCGGTACTTGTCTTTCATTAATGGCCCCAATGCTTGAGCCTTATTCACATGTGATCTAAATATTTTCATTTTCCTAGCTATATTAATTGTAACATGTATACATCCCCGCACGTTTAAAAATGTCACACCCCGACCCGCAGCGGAAATAAGAGTCGGGGCATAATTGGGTTATCACCAAAGCACATGACATTTACTATTATGTTTCATAATTAAATGAAGTCAAAGTTACATTTCTCAAACATCCAAACATGTTCATTCATTACAAGGGAAAATAACCAAACATAATAATCCAAATACTAAATCGTTTTATTTCTTCTAATCCAGGTCCTACGTGTTCCTAGCTGCTGCTGGTTCACCTGTATCATGTGTAAAATGGGAGGTTTTTGGGTCAACATAAGTTGGCGAGTGAACCTTATAGATAAACATTTGGTAATAATTGTCTGGTTAGTTTATCAATAAAATATTGTGCATAATCATAAAAGAGCACATGAATGAAATCAAACATTGGCAAACATCAATTTAACAATCGATAGCATACATGAACATACCAACATCATATAATAATTACCATAAATGAACTGTGCGATCAAGGCTCAATCAAACGGAGCCGATCGTATTGCATGAACTGGAAATGTAAATTGAACTGTGCGCTCAAGGCTCAATCAAACGGAGCCGAACGTATTGCATGAACTGGAAATGTAAATTGAACTGTGCACTCAAGGCTCAATCAAACGGAGCCGAGCGTATTGCATGTATTGAAATGTAAAATGAAATGACCGATCAAGGCTCAATCAAACGGAGCCGATCGTGCGGGCACGCCCTGATCAACCGCATAATAAAATGGGGATCAAACTCAACCTCGATGGATGGGGAGCTACGGCCTCGGCAATTGCATCTACTGAAATAATAATTTGCAAACAATAATAACTACTTAACAGCAACAAACTAATACACATGTCATGATATGATATATGCACAATAACTTGGTTATAATATGTAAATGAACAAGACACATGATACACCCCAAAAACGTGATTAAAACGGGGAATTTGAAGGGTTCACTCACATTGGGTGCGTTGAATTTGAGATGGTGAGATGCGCACGATTTAGACGAAGCGAGTCAACGAGGAATCACTAACCTAAATAATAATGGAAAAATATATTAAATGGATGGATTTTATTAAAGATTTTAATGGGATTTTTAGATATATTTTTGTGAGTTTATGGCTATTTTCTATCTTTAAAAATGTTATTTTTAAGTATTTTTAATTGATTTTTAAATTAAAATAAACAAATAAATATATAAAAAAAATATTATTATTTTACTGTTTGACCGTTGACCGGTTCGGTCAGCGGTAATTGTTTGCGCCAAGCGGGATTCGAACCGGTGTCCTTCCGTTCACGCGCACGTAGCTCTACCAACTGAGCTACGTGACTAACCCGTTAGAAACCCAGTTTTAATTATATTTATATACTTATTCGACTTAACCGAAAATACCTTTATTTACAAAAACGTTTTAATTCAATTGACCGGTGCTTGGGACAGGACTCGATCGCGCGACGTGAAGTTTATTTTGCACACAGTCCACCGCTGGACTGTGTGTCTAACCCGGTTATATTCTTGATTTATATTATACTTAACAACTACTCGCTCTAACCCGGTTAGTTCATAACTAAAAAGAAATGTTATTACGTAGGGCGTGTGTGTAGTAAGGATCGAACTCGGGACTTGTATATAAACTTTGCACACAGTCCACCGCTGGACTGTGTGTCTAACCCGTTTATTATCCGAATTTTATTTACTCTTATCCCGTTTTTAAGTTCATCTTCTTCACTACAATTACCGACTTCACCCAAACAACTGGTTCATGATTTAATTACTTAAATAACATGACTACTAGCTTGAATGTACAAAACCGAACAGCTTGGGGAAAAGAAATACCGGACAGGTCGTCTTCTTTAAGGAGTCCGGCGAAATCAGATAGCTCTGTTTTTGAACCTCCGGTTGAGAGAGTCTATCAACAGAATTAAGGAATTAGATTTGAAATTGAACCAGAGTACATGGATTATTAGCACGATTGAATGTGTTTACCGTTAGCTAGCGAGTTTCCGGCAAATTCCAGAATTTCTCCGGCGAACCCAGAAATCCCAGCAAAGTCTTCTGTGACTGGTTTTGAATAATGGATTAATGTTAGAAGAGTCCTAACAATAGATTGAAACCGCAAAGGAGGAAAATCTTACCGGTTTGTGTTGAACAAGGTTTTCCGGCGAGTTCTGCAGAGAATTCCGGCGAACAGTTTTTGGTGCTCAAAAGACTTGAAAACGCGACGAAAAAGAAATGGAGTGTATTTGAGACGGTTCTGAATCGCATAAATGATTGGAACCTGAATTATTTGGAGTTTGAATACTTTTCGGTTTCAAAAACCGAAACTTTAAGTTCATTCAATTTGAACTTAAATTAGAAACCGATATTCATCGGTTATAAGCTAGCTAAACAAACTTAAACTGATTTGGCGATTCGGTTTACCGATTTCCGTTATTCAGATATCAATAACTGTTAATTCGAGTTTGCGTATAAAACCCAATTGTTTTCCTAAGATTAACAGAAAACACTTGGTGGCGGAGTGGTTTGGGAAGTGGATGTTAAGTTGTTGGAGGCAGTTGACCCGGGTTCGAGTCCGGTCAGCTACAATTTATTTTTATTTATTTTATTTTAACTTTTTATCCAATTTAATTTTTATAGTTTAGTTTATTTATTAATTATGTAACGTTTAAACTCAAAATAACCATAAATAATTAATGTATTTTCATAACTTGGTATTTGATTACAAAACGGAGCGGGTTTTGGAGACCCGTTTTTTACAAATGTTACATAAAACCCTAAAAACGTTATAATAAAAGGGGAAACATGAACTCACTGATTTGCGTTCCGTACAAATCTCTATTCGATTCATGATACTTCGTTCGTTTTTTCGACCTACAAGTGTTCTAGTCTATTAGACACTTAGGCTTTCGTTTGTTTTTGGTACAAGTATTTTATCTTGAATTTCATACTTCTAATTGTTGGTTTTCTTGGTTGATATATATATATATATATATATATATATATTTCTTTTATATATATATTTTAGATTGATTACATGTAAATGGACCTAGTCCATTATTTATAGTAAGAATTCAATCTAAGAGTTTATTACATATGGGCCTAGCCCAATAGTTTGTAAGTATGGTCTAGCCCAATTAGCTTACTTTGTGTGGGCCTAGCCCAATTCGTTTCATGTATGTGGGCCTAGCCCAACCTAATTTCGTTTATTTAGTAGGTTAAGCCAATTGGTTTATAAAAGTGGGTTTTAGCCCAAAGTTAGTTTATATAAAATGGATTAGCCCAATTTATATTTTTATAAAAGTGGGCTTGGCCCAAAGTTACATTTTATTTAAATGGGTCTAGCCCATGTAAACTTTTATAAAAGTGGACTTAGCCCAAAGTTTATTTTTTATAAAAGTGGGCCTTAGCCTAAAGTTTGATTTTATAAAAGTGGGCTTAGCCCAAGTTTGATTTTTATACAAGTGGGCTTTAGCCCAAAGTTAATTTTATGAAAGTGGGCTAGTCCATATATTTTTATAAAAATAGTTTTAACCCAATATAGTTTTTATAAAAAATGGGTTTAGTATAATAATTGTTTAGTTGGGCTTATCCAAAAAAAAATATTTACTAGTATTTGTTATAACTTATAAAAATTTATTTATAAAAACTATAAGTTATACATATTTAAAAATTCTAGTAAATATAAAGTGTATCGGTTTTATGTGTTTGTTTTGAAGGTTTGCGTCGACTATTTTATTCGTTTCGTCTTTTTCGTTGTTTCGTTTATACCATATATTTTATTTTGTCCGAATTGTCCGAGTTTATCCAAATTGTCCGATATATATATAATTTTGTCAAAAGTTGAACACTTAAACATATTTTTATACAAATATATATACACACACACACACACACATATTTGATGATTTCAAAAAATATATTTTTATCAAAAATATATATTTTTATCAAAAATATATATTTATCTCCTTTTTAGTTTAAGAAAAACTTATGTAATTATATTCTTAACTTTTTCACCAAACCTTTATTTAAACAAGATTAAAGTTCCTAATCACTTTTAATCACAAAATTTTTAGTTTAATCATATCTTAATCAAGATTAATTTTTATAAAAATTTTGCCATAGTTTCCTTTAAAAATATAAGTTTCCCATGTTTTAAGTAACTAAACTAACTCAAATCATCATCCATCACAATTTTTATATAAATGTATTAACAAAATGTGATGAACTTGTTATAATTTTTAATCTTTCTTAATATAGAAACTTTATTATAACTTTTATACAAAATTTCCAAATCATAAATTTTATTTAATGATCTAATACATGCATGATCATATTAAAATATAAGATTATGTTCATGACATATTTTGTTAATAAATCTTGCTAATCTAAACATGCATGTGTTTAGATCACCTTTTTATTCACAATTTTGCAAGATTCAAAGTTCATAACAACTTCAAGATCATCAAAATTTATCAAGAAAATCACATGATTATGTTAGTGATCTTAGATTTATTAGTGTTTTTCAAGTGGGTTTTTATATAATTTTTATGATGATCTTGTGAAATTTTAATTAATAAAAAGTATAACATAAGGTATAAAGATCTTACTACTAGCACAAGGCTAGGGATGATTTAAGAGTTGAAGAAAATGGGTTGATCAAGAGTTCCAAGCTTTCTAAGTGAGCCCTAATCCATGCAAGTTCCTTAGATCATCCTTGGATCTTCATGCAAGCTTGAAATTCTAGTGATTGGTTTTTAAAAATTGAAGGTGATGATGGGGTGCTTTGGCCGATTTTTGGGAGCAAAATGGGAGGAGTGTTCTTGAGTTTTTGTGTTGTGAAAATGAAAAGAAATGAAGATGGTGTTGGTTTTGTGTTAGGATTTCAAGATCTTACACCTCATTTTACACTAAACTCACTCATAATGTTGCCAATACACAAGTGAAGAATTAGTGGCATGGGAAAACCCATGTAGCCGTGGGTTAGGGGGGGGGGGTTGGTTTACTTATTTTTTTTATAAATAAAATGTAATTTTTATAAACTTTTATAACTTTAATAATTTTATATATAAGTTTTTATAGAAACTAATGCCCCAACACTTTCAAGTGATGTTATAGTAGGCCAAAATAATTTATTAGCCTTGTTGCTTCGTTGTTCGGTTGATAAAGTTGGTTTAGGTCCTGTACCGGGTGAAAAATAGTGTTACTTATAAAATTTTATGTTCATAATAATTCTAGTACAATTTTTATTGTCCCGTTGATCAATCTAGCTCTTCAGACTAATAATTTTGTCATTTTGAGTTCGGTTCGGGTATCGGCTTTGTTGTCTGAACAAACCGTTTATCTTTAAATAATAAGATTTATATATGGGTTTTATACTATTTCTAACACCCATTATTATTCTTTTAGCTAAAAATTTTTTATTTTTGGCTTTTTGGACAATTGCTGAATTTTGCTGCAGAATGCTGAATTTTGCTACAGACTTGAACAATTTAGTGTTTTAAATAAATTTTTTATGGTATAATAGTGCAGAAATATTTTATGTCTTAATTCTATTATATCAGACTGTACCATATCTAGTTCTGATATTTAATACATGTTCGCTTCGTTGTCGTTTGTCTAGGATGTGGTTTTATATATTCGTGATCATGACGAATCGATTATCATACCGAACTATGATCTGGTTAAATTCCTAGACATTTAAGACTTAAAATAAAAAATTAAGTCATGTTATACGATAAATAGACAATGTACTAGTTGTTTAAGTTGTACAGAATTACCGGAATTTGCCAATTGTCACATATACACTTATATAAAAAATTATACATACAATTAAATAAATGCAAAGGTAAATAATAACAATAACCCAAGTGTTTTATTGATAAAATTGGAGGCGTAGATATAATAGAATAAACTGAATGACAAATACATAGGTAGAATATCATGGTTGTTATATCATGATTAAATGACAAATCCTTCGTCAACTTCAAACCAAGAACAACCATTCGATTATGACAAAACTAGTGAACCGATGCTGCTACAACTGCAAAATTATGCTTATGATTAGGGCCACTCGGTACAACCCTTCCAGGATTAACATTAAACGACCTTCTCGTATAGTATTCTAGATCAGCCGTTTTCATCTCCAGCTTTCGCATCAAAAGTTGACTTGATTCAGTGTGTTTCCATGACTTGCTTGGCATCAGAGGTGATGAAAAAGATGATGAAAATGAGATGTAACTCTTTTGATCTAATGGTAATTTCCATTAGGATTTGAATTGTTTTTTGGTTCTTTCTTGTTTTAAAGATTTTGATTGTATATTTTAGGGATGTAGATGGTATTTATAGAAGTTGTTTGTGATAAGAATGCAAATATTAAGTTCAAATTCAGAATTATGAATATTTATGAAAAATAAATAATTTGTTAATACATTTTACTAGATTATATTTCTTATGAATTTATTACAACTAATTTCCTAACTATTTATTATTTAATTTGTGTGTTTTAAATACTATAAGCACAAACCACATTGTCATGATATATATATATGTATATGTATATATATTTATATGTGTATATATATATAGAGGAGAGTTATTTTAAGAATGCTAAATATTACGAGAACCGTGAGAACGAATGAGAAACCAATCAAAACCAATTTAATTAAAATACAGTTTAGTTGTTTTTGTTTTAATGGTATGTTAATTCTATTTATCGAATTTTTTTATTTAACCAAAAATAATACTTTATACTGTTATTAAATACATCTTGACATCAAATACCGCTAAATTATTAAAATGTTTTTATATACATATAAGTTTTAAATTTTTATTAAATATTAAATTCAAATTTAGAATTATGAATATGTATCTAATAGAATGATTTCATCAATACATTTATTAAATTAGGTTAAATAAAATCAATTACAGCTAAGTTCCTAGTTGTTTGTTAGTTAATATTCGTGTTTTAAATATTATAATCACATGAGAAAGTTGATGATATAGTTTATTTAATCGAATAATCAAATGTTTTCATATTTATAAACTTGGTAAATATTACAAGTTTTGATTATACATGGAATAAATTTATTTGAACATTTTAAAAAGTACTTTTAATAACATTTTATAACTTATATTTTTATTACTAACTATCTGATCTTTTTTATCTAACCGTGTAATGCACCGGGTTATAAATTGCCTTAGTGAGTGTGCATATATATATATATATATATATATATATATATATATATATATTAAAAATTATACTATTGAATAACTTAATTAGGAAATGTATTATTAATTATCGTTTTGATTTTTTATAATACATTTCCTTACATTAAGGGATTTTTGTTATCAGAATCAAATATCAAATTTGATTCCTTTGATTTACCACATGTTGATAAGTTTGACTAATAACTATTTATCTGGTTTATTAGTTTTTTTTCCAATGGTATGTTAATTCTAATTTTCAAAAATTAATTTTATTTAACCAAGTTAGTTTTTTATATAATTATTAAATATTAAGTTTGAATTTAGAATTAAAAATATCAATGAAATTGAAAAAAATTAGTAATACATTTACAAAATTACGTTTAACATAACTCAATTACGAATAATTTCCTAAATGTTTGTTATTTAATTTTCTTGTATTAAATACTATAACCAGAAAGAAATTACGTTGGATTAATTTATTTTTGTATATAAAGTTTAATTATAAAATCAAAATAATTCAAATCATTTTTATTTATAAAAACCAAAATATTCAAGATTTGATGTTCCATCTCTCATCTATAGATATTATTTATTCAATTTAAAAAAAAAACACATAACAAATAACGGTTGGTATGAGCATTAAAATTTATAAGAAAGTTGATGATATAGTTCATCTAATTGATGGATAAGGTGTTTTCATATTTATAAACTTTGTACGTATGATACGATTTGATCATACATGACAGAAAATTTATCTGGTATCATTTTTTTAATTTGCATTTTCATTACTAACAATTTGATTTTTTTATTCAACTGTTTAATACACGACAAGCTTATAACCTAGTGTGTAACACACATACACACACACACATATATAGAAAAAGTGTATCGTACAATATGACTTAACGTATGAAGCGTATACGATGTCAAATTTGCTCCCTTATAACAAAAGTTCGCATGTTGTACAGACAGAAGATCGTATGTTCAAAAAAAATTCGCATGTTTATAAAAGAAAAACAGTTTCGCATGTTAATACAAAGGAGAAAAATCAATTTCGCATGTTAATAAAAGGGAGTAAAATCACATGTTGCGCAAAAAACAAAATTTGCATGTTATATACCATTTTTTCGCATGTTGATACTGAATCTCGTGCGCTTCATACGTTAAACTATATTGTACAATAACCGACCCCTCTCTCTCCCCCTATATATATATATATATATATATATATATATATATATATATATATATAGGGAGGTTCATTTGAGAAAAAAAATTAATTGAGAAGAAAAAGAACAAAAGGTACAAATGTAAAACATTAAATAGTTTTTCTCCCATCTCATTTATTGTTTTTACTAATTAATTAGTCATAAAGACTATCATTATCCACACTAAAAACTTTTGTCTACACACATCAAAAGTTATCCTACACATTCCGAAATTTATCTTACACATTCCAAAATTTATCTTACACAACTCGTAATTTGTTCTACACACCTCTTAATTTATCCTACACTCTAACATAATTTTTTTTTGAAAAATATATATTTTTAAAAATAAATATTTGAAAATAAGTTACAAATTTAATTTAGTTAGTTATTAAAGAGAAAGACTACAATTTAATAATCTATGAAAGTTTACCAATATACCTTTACAATGACATTAAATACAAAAATTTAATGAAGCAAATTGAAGTATTCCTATTGGTTGAAATTTCTTTTTTTTATTCTTACAAAAAAAATCTTCTCATTTGAACTCTCCATCATATATATATATATATATATACATATATATATATATATATATATATATATATATATATAATTAAATAACTCATTCAACAAATGTACTATTAGTTATTGAAATAATATTTTTATAATGCATTTCCTCACATTTAAGGATTTTTTACCCGAGTTAAAATTTTTAATTTGTTTCTCTTTTACTTGCCACACATGTTGATAAGTTTCATTAATTACTATTTATCATGTTTAATTGTTTTTGTTCCAACGGTATGTTAATTCTAATATTTGAGAATCTTTGAGAATTGTTTTTATTTATCCGAAGATAGTTCTTTTCTATTGTTTTTGAATTCATATTGAAATTAAATACTTTTCCATTCATAATATTTTTTTAATATATTTACAACTATTATATTATTATTAAATATTATATACAAACTCAGAATTATGTATATCAACTAAAGAGAAAGATATTATTAATAAGTTACTAAACTAGGTGTAATAAAATCAATTACAATTATTTCTCAGTTGTTTGTTATTTATTTTTTATGTTTTAATTATTGCAACCACAAATTACGTTGTCATTAGTTTATTAATTTATTTTTTATATATATTTTAATTACAATATAAAATCATTTTATATACAAAAACCGATATTTTGTGGATTTAATATTTCCTCTCCCATTTATATATATATATATATATATATATATATATATATATATATATTATTCTTTCAATATAAAGAAAAACATCCCCAGATAACGGTTATTGTTACTGTTGATACTTATGAGAAAGTTGATGATGTAGTTTTACTCTAATCAATGGATCAAATGATTTCATATTTATTAATTTGGTAAACATCACATGGTTTGCTTATATTTGTAAACTTGGTATACTTTTACTCTTGAGAATAAACAAATAATTAGCTGGGGTCTTAGTAGAAGCACTTACCTGCTCTTAAGATAGATGTAAGATTTCTCTAACATCTCATCCTTCTAAGACCCCACAAATAGCTTGACTATAAATAAAATCCTATTGTATGGTTATTGTTGTAACAAAAAAGGTAATTATGTGACAATTTGGTGGGGTTTAAGGGTATTCACAAGTGTGGTGGGTTTACATTTGATACATACATACATATACATATATATATATAGGGTATGGTTCATTTGTGAATCACTCTTATTATGAGAAACATGTGAACACAAAAAATACCTAAAATAACACACAATTTTTTAATTTTTTTTTAAATCTCTATATTTCGTCACTAATTTTATTTTCGAGTAACAATTATCGATGCATATGTGCATATGTATAATTTCTTTTACAAGTTCCGCAATAAATTAACAGTATTATACAGTGACACTACTTTTTTACATTACCAACATTAAAAATGCACATGTGCATCATTATGTATAACCATAATATAACGTGTTTTAGTACAAAATGTTTGTGATTATGAATAATAAAGTAGGCCCATATACATGTTTTCGGTTAGATATAGAGGTTTATGATTTGGTTATATTTATCACTTAATGATGTATATGTTGTTTGGATGGTATGAACGGTGTTGATGCACATATGCATAAAGTGAAAATATTATACATATTGGTAATAGTATTGTATTAAGAATGGTAGGAGGTAATCGTATGGATGTTAGGAGGTAATGGTAGTGTATTGTGGATGATATCATAGATGAAAGGGAAAGTGTATTCGAAGTAGTGTATCAAAATCATGTTCATACATATAGATGCACATGTGCTTTTCTAATATTGGTAATGTAAAAAGTAGTGTATTACGTATGCTAGTGTAAATGAAAGTGTAATTGTCTAATACTAGTAATGTATTACTGAATTTGTCAAATAAATGATACATATGCACATGTGTATTGATAATTGTTACTCGAATTTTTTTTAGTGACGAAACATAGCGATTTTTTTAAAAAATATTAAAATTTTATTTGAGAGTTTTTAGACTTTTTTAGGTATTTTTGGTTGTGTTCGCATTGAGAGAGAGAGAGGATAAGGATCAATGCGAACACAACAAAAAATACCTAAAAAAGTCTAAAAACACTCAAATAAAATTTTTATTGAAAAAAAATCAAACACTTAAATATAAAAAAAAACATTTAAAAAGGCTTAATTTTTTTTTACAAAAATGATTTTTTATTGGAATAGTTTATACCCATTTTTAAAAGGCAAAGCGTTGAAAAAATTTAAATTTTTTTTTAACATGTTAAATTAATTTTATAAGATATATTTTAATGGTTTTTTAAATACTTTTTAGTTTTTGATTTTTATATTAAAAATGTTTCTACATGTATTGTAGGTCCACCTGTGGATGGTGTTAAACCGGTTCTTTGTTCATATGACATACACACAAGTGCGGAATCCAAGTGTGCATGCAACCAAAGCAAAGTAAAGAATACGGGGTAACCAAAGATTCACTATCTTGATTAATGATTGAGAACAAGTACAAACATATACACACAATGCTGGTATGACTGAAACAAACTTGTTGTGTTCTTGTGTCTTCGTCTACACCAGAAATGCTAACTTAGAGATCTCACCAAAAGATCAGTTTGCTAGCTCGTTCTTTCAGTCTGGTCAGTAACCTTGACTGAGAGGTGCATGTCTGCTTATATAGTGTCAGTCTAGATTTCGTACGAAACACTATTCTAGACATACGGAACAAACTATTTCACACGAGACACATTCCAGAGATTTGGCACGAGTCAATTGTTTTGTACGAAATACTCATTTCGTACGAAACAAGTAACACACTTGTTACTTAAGATTATTTCGTACGAATCATGTGGTTCGTAAGAAATACTTGATTCGTACGGAGCATCTTGCTCGCACTAAAACCTTATCTTTGGAGAACGTGTGCAGACTTGACGTTTTCAAGAATTATCAGTACGCACACATGCAACTGATTAACACAGACAAGCTAAGATGTCATACTAGATCAAGATAGAAGGATATCTCGATCTATTCAACACGACCAAACCTATACAGACACTTGAGCAAAGACTGTACGATTACAACTGTAATTAAGAACAAGCGACAGACACAAAACTGTATCAACATGTATTTATAAGAAAAGGCGCTGATTTATTTTTAGAAAAAAAATTGATTTTTAACATGTTAAATTTAATTTATAATAGCGTTCCCCGGTTCCTCACTTTTTTAGTGTTCCCCAATGAACCCTCCCATAATATATATATATATATATATATATATATATATATATATATATATATATATATATATATATATATATATATATATATATATATATATATAGGGTATGGATCAAGAGTGAACAACTCTATTAGAGCAAACTGTGTGAACTGATCTAGACCGTTGATTTTAATCATCTTTAATTATTAAATGGTGGCATGATGGTAAATAAGAATATATGTTTTTAACTTAAAAATTAAAGAAAAAGGGTAAATTAGTAATTTTAAAAATGCAATTGTTTTTGAAATAGGAAACTCAACCATTTCAATATATTGTTTTCATCTGACTCCCACGATTCCCCCTAAAATTCGCGAAATTCTGTTTTGCAAGAAATCCGTTCCCCTAAAAGCTTCCTTTAATCCGTATCCTTCCCCAACTAAGAATCTGCAATCAAGCTCTGCAGTATTTTGAAGAACGAAGCAGAGCATAAAGGGTACAGGTATGTAAGCATTTGTGTGTTAAATTGAACGTCGATTTGAGGTAATTGTAGTCGTTGAACTTGTTTATTTGTTGATTTTCGTATGTTTGGATGTAATGTAGGATGCTGTCGTCAAATACTCTAACTAGCATTCGTTGATTAAGGTTTTCGAAAACTCGAAAAGTCGATAATTTTGCACAGTGACTGTTAATGTTTTGCTGTGTGTATGCCGTGGTTTTCTTAGTAATTGTATATGAAACTGTTGGTAGTTGTATGTTACTGGAATCGTTTACTGGCATTCATGAACCTATTATGCAGTACACATGTGTATGTTGTTTTTTTGTTCGTTTTAGGGCCTCTTTGAATGTTTAGGATATTTAGATGATATATTTCTTAGTGTTTTTAGTGTACCTTTCCGACCTTGATGATATATAATTCTGTTATTTGAAAAAAAGGATTAGTATGTTGTTAAACAGGGTGCTGGCTGTTGGAAAAGGAATGTTTGGATGTTATTTGACACAATGACGGTGAGGCATTCAAAAAACATTTAGGAAGTACACATGTGTATGTTTTTAATCATTTGGTTTGTAGGGTCTGTTTGAAGCTTTAGGATATTTAGATTATATTTCAAAGAGTTTTGAGTGTATCTTGACGAACTTGGTGATGTTTAATTCTGTTATTTGCAAAGGAGGATTAGTATGTTGTTGTTAAACAGTGTGTTGGCTGTTGGAAAAGTAATGTTTGGGTGTTATTTAACTAATTGAAGGCTTGGCATTCCTAATCAGATTAGGCAGTACACATGTGTATGTTGAATATTCTTTTCGTTTGTAGGGTCTGTTTAAAGGTTTAGGATATTTAGATGCAATATTTCTGAGTTTCTTTAGTGTATCTTGCCGAACTTGGTGATGTATAATTCTGTTGATGTATGTTGATATTCTTTTCGTTTGTAGGGTCTGTTTGAAGGTTTAGGCGGTACACATGTGTATGATGATATTATTTTCGTTTGTAGGGTCTGTTTGAAGGTTTAGGATATTTAGATGCTATATTTCTGAGTTTTTTGAGTGTATCTTGACGACCTTGGTGTTGTTAAACATAGTGTTGGCTGTTGGTACACATCTTTTTTTACCTGTGTATTAAAAGTTTTTGGGTCCGTTAAATGTGTATGTTAAGTTTCAAGGTGGAAGATAGTTACATGGTATATTTTTATTGTGTATAGAATAAATAATGGCAATATTGCTATGATTGTTTATGATGTTTTTTGTTGGATTACATTAATACTAAAAAATTTAGTTTCATATGCTGCTGTTTGTTTTTTGTTCTGTATATTGTAGGTTTTGGAGTGGATACAAACGTCTTGTTAGCAAATGAAGAAACGTAAGTTTTTATCTTACTTATGAGAAAGTATATGTGCTTATATATAGTTGAGTTTGTGGAGAAATTTTAGTAATATTAACCGTTTAATCATGTAGGTAATAGAAGCAAAAGAATAGCTCGTATGAGGGCGAGTAGGTTTAGTAACACCATTGATGACCCTATACAATTTTCTGATGTTGGAGCGAATTCTGATAACAACGGGAAAGGTAAAGAAAATTGTGATATGTTGTTGGTGAATACGGTGTTTAAAAAAAAGAAACATACATGTAACTGAAAGGAACATTTAGTTGACAACAGAGTCTAATTTAGTTATTATTGTTATATTTTTTATGTCATTCTTTAAAATAATATTTTTTTGCTTGTTTCTTTTTTTGGTAGGAAGCATAAGTCGTAAAGCGGATCGGATTAAGGTGCAACCTGAAGTCGGCAATATGCGTGCAGGTGATGTTTATAATATCGATGTGTTAGTGGTTTTTTATGTTGTAGTTAATGTCTTGTGAATGCAGGAGAAGTAGATGTAAAAATAATGAAAACCGACAGTGTAAACAGGAAGTAAATGAGGGGGAAAAAGTCCGGATAATAGGGATCACAGTGGAAAGCATTCGGAAATGACGGGTAGGAAAAAAGTGAAGCAACGAAAAAAATAAAAAGGAGAGAGTGCAAACATTTCAAGTCCCTTTCACGGGCAACGAAGGAGGTTTGCTTGGTTCCTTTATTCTAATTTATGATATGAAACATTTGAATGTATAAAATAATAATAAAATGGTACGGGACCTGTTTATTACAACATTTAATTATTTTGGTTTGGTGTAGATGTTAAAGTTAGTCAGTTAAATATTGAAAAGCGCAAGAGGGTTAAAAAGACCGAAGAGGCTAATGAAAAAGAAGCAACAAGTATGTTTTCTACAAAAGAAATAGTAGTTGTTATGTCCTATACTATGTTACCATTGCCTGTCGACCTGTCTCTTTTTTTGGTGTACGTGTATTACTCAATACGCTTGTGATGTTTTTAACATTGTATTAATTGAAAACTTTTATTAGGAGATGATGCGAAAGTTGGTAAGTCACCTAAACGTGGAAGAGCACGTCGTAAAATAGCTAGCGACCACGAATACGTTGAAGATGAAGGTAAAGTTTGGTTTGTCAATTATACACATTGTACCGTGAAGTTGTGTATTTTATTCTTTTATGCTTTATTGTAAGTAGGGATTGAGAAAATGGAAACCAAGGGTTTGAAGGATGAAGAGCATAGTTCCATTAGTGATGTTGATGAAGAAGATTTAGGTACTTTTGAGACAAATTTGTTGTAGTGTGTAATTTAAGATTTTCTGTTGTATGCAATCTCCTGTAATTTTTTTAGTTTACTGAATAAAGTTTTGGTTGATTATGTTTGCAGATGAGCTTTTCAACTACCGCAAAAGGGGTATCACAAAAAAAAAGAAAAAAAGAAGTTTACACCAGATGAAACGGGCGAAACTTCAAAGTAGTCTGGCATCGATTAGGGTGAGGACTTCACCCAATAAACTGTATGAAGCTATCAGGGTTATGAAACCATGGCAAAGACAGATGTTCAAGGATATAGGTTTTGGAAAATTGTTGAGATTGCAGGTAAGTGAAGTTTCGGCTCACCTGGGTCATTTTATGGTGGATATGTTAGACACGCCAAACATGAGGATTAGTTTGGGAGAGAGACACATCATAGTTGACAAAGATTCAGTTCGGAAAATACTAGGGGTACATGTAGGAGATATAAAAGTATCAAAAAGAATATAGATGAAAATGGGCATCCATTGAAGGGTAAATGGTTGTGAAGGTTTGAGAAGATACCAGTTAGTTTTAAAAATATTCTTGATAAGATTAAGGCAGATTCATATGAAGATAAAGATATGTTCATTTTAGATTTTGTGCTGCTGTTTATAACCACAATGATTGGTTGCACAAAAAATGGAAGCGTGATGTACAACATGTTAGATTTATTTAATCACAAAAAAGAGCTTCAAAGATCACGATTGGTGCCAATTCGTGATTGTTTCGGTTAAAAAATGTAAAGACGACTGGGTAAGATGTGATGCAAATGTGTATTTCAGGGGGCTGCTGACGTATCTTGTGGTATGTTTCACAAACCGTTTTACGTATTCAATCAGTATGTACACATGTGTTCCATAGGGTGAATACACATGTGTACTGTATTATTATTAACAAAAAATTTGTTTACTGGTTGTTTTTTTTTTATTTTTGTTTTTTTATACATATAATCACTTCAGTTCTGTTTTGTATTAGTTATTGTATTTGGATGGAACTGATTGTCCTGGATTCCCACATGAACGACGTGAAGCGCCACTGAAATTTTGGACGCCGGATTTAATGAACCAAAGGAAGAATCAAGAGATAAGAAATGGTGGATTTGGGCTTGGAGAATTAAGGGAATTGTATGATGTTGAAGATGATGACGAAGTGTCTGGAGAAAGGGTGGCTGGCATGCGAAGGAAGATTTTGAGAGAAAAAAGGTTCCGCAAGGTTGGTCGTAGCAGAGGTATCATAATGTTAACCATCGATGTTATTCTATCATTACAATTTTGTTGTGCACGTAGGCTTAAATATATAATTCATCCGTCATTCTATATTTTTTTATGTTATTTTTTTATTCTCATATTTTTTGTTTGAACATGTAGGAGAGTAGTGCAATGATTTTATCGATGTTTGATGAAGTTGATAGCTATAAGATTAAGTTGGACGATGGAATAAAGGAGCATACGTCGCGATACCCAGCGCATGCGTCTGTTACACCGATCCCAGCGAGGTATAAATTTTTTTTAACAAGTCAGCTGTTGGTAGCTCCGAAGAAAAAGATGGTTTCGCAAGTCCAGTGATGAAAGAAACTGGTAAATAAAAGCTTGTATATTTTTTTAATACATTATGTGAAGTTTATTTTAAATGTTAATAACGTCTTTAATATAATGAAGTTGCAGGCGTGGCTGACTGAAAAGGAAAAGCAAAGAGTACAAGTGGGCCAAAGATGCATAGGGATACTCCTCCACAACCACACATTGCATCTGCCACAACTCAGATTTTTAAGAAGTCAGCGGAAGTGATTGAGGACATCATTTCAGGCGCGTATGGCACGCAAAGGCTGGATGATATACCGTCATTCAGCCTTGGTATGACCCAGGATGAGTTGAAAAATCAAGAGAGTGTGCGAGACCATGTCGAAATTGAACCATGTGTTACTGAAGACGTTGGATCGACCGGAAAAGGTAAAAGAAAGAAGGTAGGATCGTAATATGTGCAATCCCCCTTTTTGACCAGAGCTGTAAGTGTTAATAGCTGGTTAAGCAAGAAAGAAAATATGTTCTGCCGACGACAATATGTACGTTATTATTACTTCTAAATTTGTTTTTGTTTCTTATTCTAATTTACTATTATTATTTTTTTCAATTTGTCATTGTTCGCTTTAGAAAGTAAGCATGTGCATTTAATGTTCGTATACAGGGTAGCGAAAGCGAAGAAAAAAAAGGTTGACGAAGGGTCGCACAAAGCAAGGGATGCAACAGAAGCAGCAGAGGTGGAAGCGACAAATGCGTAAGAAAATCAAAATTATTAGAATTCAATTATTCTTGTTTAAAAAGACACATACATTTATAATAATTAAAAATTAGGTCACCCACGTAACCCACAGGTAGGAATGTGTTTAAGATAAGTGCACTAGTGAACTGTATGATGTGGTACACAGTACACATGTGTATAATGGTTTGTCCACAAATGATATGTTTGATGATACTTCATGTAATGATAATACACAAGTGTACTGTATAAAAATATACACAAATACGTCTAGATCCATATGTGTACTGAATACGGTATAAAAATGTGTAGTAATCAGATTGTGTATCGAAGATATAAAATGCATATGCCTGCATGCAGTGTGTCGTTATAATATACGAGATATAATAATATATGTTTTTGAACAGGCGGTTTGTATTTGAAACAGAATCGGGAGTTGGGTGTACCATTTTCAAATGAAGACCTTCAACCCAGCCAGTGGGTGAATAGTGCAGTTATAAATTGCTTCGCGTCAATGCTCAACCATGAAGAGAGTCAACGAGTGGCTGGGGAAAATGTTTTTGGTGGTGCGGATAAAGAAAAAGGATTGAATCCGTGTTTGTGTTGCCACACAGACTGTTGTGTAAGTGAATCGAGATTGAAGAAAACTTTTATATATTTTTAATTGAAAACATAAATTAAATGTTGATTGTTGTTTTGTGATTTATTTAATACATGTTACAGCCAGAAGATACGTTGACTAATGAATCGTATGGAGATGTTGAGCGTGTTGAAAAGTTTAGAAGTTCCTTGTTCCTCGTTGTAGATAAGAAGACATCATTGATGAGTTTGTCCACATACTGCGTAATCAGCTTCCCCATACTTGAGCATGACCATTTTTACCTTGTTTGCTTTGATCTTGTAAGGCCAGCAATAATGGTGATTGATAATATGTCGGCAATTGAAAGCCAAGTTCAAGTCATTGATGATGACTTTTTCAAGAAAAGCACTACGTACAAAGTTGTAAGCCATTTCATTATGTTTTTTGTTAGTTATTTTTTAATTTTTAGTTTTCGAATACATGATATTTAGATTTTTGTCAATTATTATGTTTTCAGAAAGACATTTTCACCAAGTATTTGAAACTGGTGAATCACACAAAAGCAAGTCAGGTTGAAAATGCAGTCCCGGAATGTAACATCTATCGTTAAACGGGTTTCAAAACCCGCTCCGTTTAAGATTAAATATTTATTAAATGCTTCATTCCTCATTTAATTATTTTATAATTGGTGTTAAATAATTTATAAAATAAAAATATTAAATAAATTACAAAGATAATACATAATAGTAATAAATGGATTTTTATAAAGAATAAGAAAAATTGTGCTGACCGCGGGACTCGAACCCGGGTCACGCACATAAGTGTCAACCAACAAAACCACTCCATCACACTCTCTACAGCTGATATATTCCAAACTAAATAACCTTTATATCAAAATAACTCTTGGATCCAAAATTCAAAAGACCCGCTCTGTAAAATGGTTGTAACCTCCAATCTCCATCAATTACCGTTTCTCTTTCGAATTAAGTCAAAGAAACTGATTTCTAATCAATGCATTAAGATTCAATCATGGCAAACTTCGGTTATAAAAATCAATTCGGTAATAAATCTTTTGACCAAAATCTGTTGAAACCGAAACCTTAAATGATTAACACCCTTTAAATATCGAAGGAATTAACATTCCCCACTTCGTCCATTCCAGAAATCTTCACTCCAAAACAAATTGAAGAAACTCTCTGATCATTTTCTCCGTCGCCGGAATTCGACATTGGAAAACCGGGAAACTTACTTTTCAAGTGGTATGAATCCTTAAACCCCCTTACGTTCATGTTTTGTCCATCTAGTTTGTGATTGTGATCTGATGATATATATATATATATATATATATATATATATATATATATGTCGGGTTCAGATCCGGGTTATGTTTAAATGAAGAAGATGAAGTTCTTACAGTTGATAAATATAATTAAAACTCTAAGATAAGCAGGTTAGACACCCAGCCCAACTGGTTGGCTGGGTGCAAAACAGGACTTTGGTCGCGGGTTCGAATCGTATCTCATACACCGGTTCGATAGGTTTTAAAACCTTTTTAAATTAAATAATTTCTGTAAATTCTAATGAGTGCATAACAATAATTAAAATCAGATTCCTAATGGGTTAGACACGTAGCTCAGTTGGAAGAGTTGCGTGCACGCAACCGAGAGGTCTCAAGTTCGAATCCCGTACACACTGCCTATTATCACAGTTGACCTGGTCAGGTCCCCTGTCAGACCTGACAGGTTTTTTTATATTATTTTATTTTTATTTTAATTACTTATATTACTTATATATTTTTATTTTAGTTAAAAATCAATTAAAAATACAAAAAATAAACACAATTTCGAAGGTTTTAAAATATCCATAAGAACCACCAAAAATAACCTAAAAACCTAACAAAAAGTATTAAATTAAAATATTAAATCGTTTATATTTATCGAATTATCGCATTATTATCTTAGGTTATTATTCGTTCGTTGATCAAATCCTCATTTCGTGCGCATTCATTTCATCAATCAAGGAAACGCACCCACTGTGAGTGAATTCTTACAAATTCCCTTTTTTATTCATGTTTTAGGGTGTATCATGTGTCGTTTATACATTTCATTTATTCAAACACTTGTGCTATTATAATTATATGATCTAACATGTGATGTAAATGTTGTTTGTTGTATTGTGTGTTTACATTTTTTTCAAGTTGCGTGCAAATCATTCATTAGGCCCATCAGTTCCTCGTTGGAGACGGGTTTAGCATCAGGTGCCTCATTATATCGGCTCCGTTTGATTGAGCCTTGATCTCATTGTTCATCATTTGATATGTGTGTGTGTGCATTAATTGATATTATGTGTTTTGTGAAAATTTACATATGCGTATACTCACATTTAGTTATGCACATTTTTATTTAAATAACCAATATAACTAATTCGTTCAAATGTTTTTATAAGATTCACTCGTCAACTTTTGTTGACCCAAAAACCATTTTTACACATGATACAGGTGAACAGGTTGAAGCAAGGAATACATAGGAATTTGCCTTAGAAGAAAAATAAAGAGTCCATGAATGTTGAGTTTAGAACATGTTGTGCTTGTATGTTTGATGTAATTTCTCTTTTAAATTGGAAGTAATAAATATGAAACTTTATAGTAAATGTCATGAGCTTTGATGATAACCCAATTATGCCCCGACTTTTATTTCTGCTGTGGGTCGGGGTGTGACAGATTGGTATCAGAGCTTTTGACTATAGGGATATAGGATAGGTTATTAGACACTTAGAGCCTGTACTATAGTTGATTAGATTTTAATTGCTTATGTGGTTACATGCAAACACATAATGTTTATTTGTTTCATATTTATTACACACACAAATGCATGCAAACACTTCCACTATCATTTTGTGTGATACTTAATGAGTTATACTTGTTGTCAAACATAACATGCTTACATATACATTCATCACGAACGTTTCAATTCTCACATATTCAAATCACTCTCATATTTCCTTATTCAAGATTTTGTGGTGTTTTCGTTTTTCAATCTCATCAAAGTAAGTTCTACGACGGGAATATAGTAACTGGAAGGGTACGAGTACCGGTAGTCGAAACGTCCTGTCTAGGATGGCAATCGTATAAATCCAATATAACGGACTAGTTTGCCTACCTGGGGACTAACGATGAGAGTACGAAGGACCTATTAGGCCAAAGCATGTCACACCAAACGTCGTGTGAACTAACCCCACTTTGAGTTGTCACTGTGTCTACACCTGGACACCCTCCGACCTTATACTTTGCGATCATGTTTTACGATTTCATTGGGGTGGCGTAAATGTTAACATGCCAACACCAATGTGAACCCTACAAGAGCCCAGTAGTCATGGGGGCCCACATGACTACCAAGGCCAAGTATGGGGACATATGGGGGCCCAAACTTGAGCAAAGCCCAAGACATCCTATGGATGTAGCAAATTTATTTTTCATTTGTTTTGTGGATGTTCTTATACGACACATGACACCTATATGTCAAACTCATAACTCTCGATACGTATTCCTTGTAGATGTCTTCCAGTCACTCTCGTAGAGGTAGGAGATCAGGAAAATCCCGCGAGCGCATGGCTGGCCAAATCGCTCAACAAATGGCCGCTGTAATTCCCAACATCGTATTTCAAGTCCAACAAGCCCTTGCCGCTAATCCTACCAACCCAATCAACCAAGAAGATCAAAACGGTGTCAACCCTCCCCCAAATACCACCAAGTGCACCTATAAGCACTCCAGCTCATGCGATCCTCCAAAGTACGAAGGTACTGAGGGAGTCACTGCTCTACTTTGATGGTTCGAGGAGATGGAAAGTACATTCCTCAACTGTGATTGTCCCAACGATCGCAAGGTACGCTATACTACTGGACGCTTGTATGGAGTAGCCCTCACATGGTGGAATGCTGAAAAGGGCAAACGAGGCGCCGAAGCCGTTGTAGCTCTAACTTGGGAAGAGTTGAGAGAGCTTATGACTAGACATTTCTCTCAAAAAAGCGGAATTATGAAACTAGAGGACGAGTTCTATTCCTTGAAGCAAAAAGAGGGAGATCACATGACCTATAACAAGAGATTCCTTGAGTTGAATCAGATGGTTCCAAATTGTTTCACCTAATCGAGCATTATGTTCGGGGCCTTCCTTCAAATATTCAGGACCCTGTAATAAGTACCACACCTGCAACTCTGGAAGCAGCAATGGAGCTAGCTACAGAGTTCACCGAAAACCACATTAGGAATGGAGACTTTAAGGTCGAGAAGAAGAAAGATGAAACACCAACCGAAACCTCAAACTCAACCCAAACTGAATCCTCTTCCCAACCCACTACTAAGAGAAAGCGAGACGGGCAAAATTTCACTGTCATTCAAGGCAACCAACCAGCTCCACAAGCTAAACCACTCCAAGCTATCCCAATCACTCAAGTAGCACCCAACTCTGCGTACCCAAATAAGAAACCCTGCATTGGACCTCACCCTCAATGCAACACCTGCTTTTATCACCATCAACCAACCATACCATGTCGATTGTGTGCAAATTGTGGGTGTTATGGTCATCTAAGTAAAACTTGTCGCTCTCCCCAAAACCAAGCTTCACCCTCTACCCAAAACATGATCCAACCATATCAACAACCTCAATACCCCGTAGTTACATATGTTCGAGCTTGCTTTAAGTGGCGACCCTACCCATTTTAGAAACACGAGCCCTAGAATGGTTAACATCATTAACGCCCAAGCTCAAGCGAACCCAGTTAATCAAGCAAATCAAGCAAACCCAGCACTCCCACCAGCGAGAGGAAGAGCTTACAACATCAACGCTAATCCGGTTGAAGCCAATAATGGTGCAAACGAACCCAACTAGCCTTCCATCACCAAGAGTCAAGACTCAACTCCAACCGTCTAGTTTTAATGTTTTCTATAAATCTCAATCTTTGTATATCCTTTTTTCCATTTGGGAATTTATGTATTCAAGAATTTTAATGCTAATTGATATTATTGTTTTATTTCATTCATCGATTTAAAAGTTCATGTCATCGTAACATCACGACGTACCTCGCCTCATCATTTTAGAAAGTTGAGTCATGTCTCACTTTTTCATAGACTGACCCCTTCATCATAACGAACAAGAGAGGTACCGTCGTCATTCAGTCATGTATTCTTTCATATTTGAGACTCAAGCTTTGGTTGTTGTGTTTGTTTATGTTTTGTAGATTTTAGATACACAGAACTAATCATAACTTACTAACAAAGCCAATGAAAACTTGACAAGAATATGGTGGATACGCCACTTGTACTTCATATATATAAGTATTCTTGTCAAAGGATTAAAAGCATTGTCAGGCGGTTATGAGAAGTTCCGTGTAGGTTTTAATATTGTCATGGTTGAAGTTTTTGTCTTGTGATATAACTTTATCTTTGCAATGCATCAGTTCTCTCAAAACTCCTATGCATAAGGTCATATCCAGTCAATCAACTCTGTGTATCAACGTTTCTCATCTTAGGCATAAAAAAGCGATTCCTGTAGCAGAGAATTCAACCCTTACTAGGAACATTACCGCCTCAATAAAAAATCCAAACATCACACCTCCCTTTTTCTGTTAAAAGATATTCAGATATTAGTCAGTGTACGTTGGGAGTCAAAACGTCAACCTGAGTTTATTTGGGAACGCGAAGACTCAATATGCGAAAAATACCCGCATCATTTCCCTATTACAACTTGTACCTAAATTTCGGGACGAAATTTCTAAAAGTAAGGGATACTGTGACATCTTTCGTTAAACGGGTTCCAAAACCCGCTCTGTTTAAGATTAAATATTTATTAAATGCTTCATTACTCATTTAATTATTTTATAATTGGTGTTTAATAATTTATATAATAAAAATATTAAATAAATTACAAAGATAATACATAATAGTAATAAATGGATTTTTATAAAGAATAAAAAAAATTGTGCTGACCGCGGGACTCGAACCCGGGTCACGCACATAAGTGTCAACCAACAAAACCACTCCATCACACTCTCTACAGCTGATATATTCCAAACTAAATAACCTTTATATCAAAATAACTCTTGGATCCAAAATTCAAAAGACCCGCTCTGTAAAATGGTTGTAACCTCCAATCTCCATAAATTACCGTTTCTCTTTCGAATTAAGTCAAAGAAACTGATTTCTAATCAATGCATTAAGATTCAATCATGGAAAACTTCGGTTATAAAAACAATTCGGTAATAAATCTTTTGACCAAAGTCTGTTGAAACCGAAAACCTTAAATGATTAACACCCTATAAATATCGAAGGAATTACCATTCCCCACCTCGTCCATTCCTGAAATCTTCACTCCAAAACAAATTGAAGAAACTCTCTGATCAATTTCTCCGTCGCTGGAATTCGACATCGGAAAACCGAGAAACTTACTTTTCAAGTGGTATGAATCCTTAAACCCCCTTACGTTCATGTTTTGTCTATCTAGTTTATGAATGTGATCTGTTAATATATATATATATATATATATATATATATATATATATATATATATATATATATATATATATATATTCGGGTTCAGATATGGGTTATGTTTAAATGAAGAAGATGAAGTTCTTATAGTTGATAAATATAATTAAAACTCTAAGATAAGCAGGTTAGACACCCAGCCCAACTGGTTGGCTGGGTGCAAAACAGGTCTTTGGTCACGGGTTCGAATCGTATCTTATACACCGGTTCGATAGGTTTTAAAACCCTTTTAAATTAAGGAATTTCTGTGAATTCTAATGGGTGTATAACAATAATTAAAATCAGATTCCTAACGGGTTAGACACGTAGCTCAGTTGGAAGAGTTGCGTGCACGCAACCGAGAGGTCTCAAGTTCGAATCCCGTACACGCTGCCTATTATCACAGTTGACCTGGTCAGGTCCCCTGTCAGACCTGACATGTTTTTTTTATATTATTTTATTTTTATTTTAATTAATTATATTACTTATATATTTTTATTTTAGTTAAAAATCAATTAAAATATAAAAAAATACAATTTCGAAGGTTTTAAAATATCCATAAGAACCACCAAAAATAACCTAAAAACCTAACAAAAAGTATTAAATTAAAATATTAAATCGTTTATATTTATCGAATTATCGCATTATTATCTTAGGTTAGTCTTCGTTCGTTGATCAAATCCTTATTTCGTGCGCATTCATTTCATCAATCAAGGAAACGCACCCACTGTGAGTGAATTCTTACAAATTCCCCTTTTTATTCATGTTTTGTGGTGTATCATGTGTCGTTTATACATTTCGTTTATTCAAACACTTGTTCTATTACCATTATATGATCTAATGTGTGATGTAAATGTTGTTTGTTGTATTGCGTGTTTACATTTTTGTCAAGTTGCGTGCAAATCATTCATTAGGCCCATCATTTCCTCGTTGGAGACGGGTTGAGCATCAGGTGCCTCATTAGATCGGCTCCGTTTGATTGAGCATTGATCTCATTGTTCATCATTTGATATGTGTGTGTGTGTGCATTAATTGATATTATGTGTTTTGTGAAAATTTACATATGCGTATACTCATATTTGGTTATGCACATTTTTTATTTAAATAACCAATATAACTAATTCGTTCAAATGTTTTTATAAGATTCACTCATCAACTTTTGTTGACCCAAAAACCATTTTTACACATGATACAGGTGAACAGGTTGAAGCAAGGAATATATAGGAATTTGTCTTAGAAGAAAAATAAGAGTCCATGAATGTTGAGTCTAGAACATGTTGTGCTTGTATGTTTGATGTAATTTCTCTTTTAAATTAGAAATAATAAATATGAAACTTTGTCATGAGCTTTGATGATAACCCAATTATGCCTCGACTTTTATTTCCGCTGCAGGTCGGGGTGTGACACGGAAAATATAGACTTTCCTTGGAAGAGTGTAGGGAACACGGTTGATTGTGGTGTGTTTGTCATGAGGCACATGGAAACATGGTTTGGGGTCACCGATGGTAAATAGGATTGTGGATTACCGCTAGGGCATGGACAGAAAAAGGCAACCTTGGCAAAGCTACGCAATAAATACGCCGTTAAGTTGGTGACTTCGATGGTAAACATCCACCGTGACCGTGTTTTAGCTGAAGCAGAAGAGTTTGAAAAAGCCTTTTATTTCCGTTAGTGTGTGGACGTTGTTAGATTTATGATGGATAATGTTCGTATTAATGCTGGTAAACATATAATTAGTTAGACATCATGGATAATATGAATTATGTTGCTGCATCTGGTTTGCATTTACTTTGGCGAGTATGCATCGCCGTGGCATGTATTAATGACGAGTTATGATGCTGTGGCTGGTATTTGTTATTTTGATACGTTTGTGTATTGTCTTTGTTGATGCATCTTATTTTCATTATGCATTCCGTTGATGTTTACATTTATCAAAGGTCGTTACGCACCCTACAATTCACGTGCCTACATCACAATGACTATATAAATGATACTTGTGTAATCTGCCTAAAAAAAGAATAAATGTTTGAACTGTAATTTAAGAGGAAGATATTAGCAGTTCTACAATCATTTTCTGTTTATACTAGACAAAGCAGTTATGTGTATGATTGTATTTACCTGTAGAACATACATACGTGTAGTGTAAGTCATAATTATGGAATACACTTGTGAACGGTACATATGTGTAATTTGTATGTGATTGTATTACCAAATAGACAATGAAGAGAATATTTTAAAGTATAGCAAAACTTCTTATTTATAGACAAAATGATGTTTTGTTTCCATAAGATGCTCAGACATGTGATTATGTAATTTGAGGTTCATGTGTGTATGGCGTGTAAGTGTAAAAAATGAAGCATTCCAAACATAGTATCGTACGTACAATAACAATGTCTATCATTTAAAAAAAAAGGGTAATATAATATATGAAGTCAAAATACACCAACAAAAAATGTATCGGTTGCATCTAACTCTATAATTTAAATTTAAATATTAAATCATCGTCAACGCTGTCTTGGGAAAACGCATCAGTTCCTGTGTCGGTTCCATCATCGTACTCGTCTATGTCATCACCCTCTTCGTCGGCATCTTCTTCAGTAGACGAATCATCCTTCGTGAGGTTGCCTTTTTTGAGTGGACAATTTCTTTTATCATGCAACCTCACCCTCTTGCCACAGTAGTTGCATTTTCTTCTATGTTTTTGGCATTTTTTAAAGCTTTCTCCCGTGGGCCAATTGGACGTTTGTGCTTACCACATCCTTTGTTGCGTATTTTTCTAGGAGCCGTACATGATACCTCCTCAGGTTGAGTGTGATCAAGAATTTCCTGGTAAACAAACACCTTCTTTTTAAGTTTCGGATCTGTGGGAACATCTCTGGAAACCTTATCTTTGAGCAATTGTACTTGCTCATCTAATTCCTGTTTGTCAAGCCTACCACGAACTCTATCCTGACACATTTCCATATTATCAAGGATTCTACGCCATATTCTTCCACTACGACTCTGATCTACAAATAACCTGTTTTCAATGTTATGTACACTGGTAGGCAAAGCGTCTCTCCTCTATCTTGGGTGAATATACGGACTTGGTATCTTATGTACATTGTGATGGCCAAATACGCAGAAAATATGACGACACAGATATCCGTTTCTCGTAACCCATGCATTCACACGAAACATCGACATCTTCTTTATTAAAAATAACCTGCAATGTAAAGATGCGAAAACATATAAGTTGAGGGATATAGTGTGAGTATAATTTATAAAAGTTAGTAAGATAACGCATATAATTACTGTATGAAAAATAACAAACCTTGAACTCGTTTATACCTTCTTTCGTGTGGTCTTGGTGAGCAATAACAAAGCTGCTTACACCATCGGATACGGATCGTTCTGCGATATAACAATTTTCCTTCCCGTAAAAATTTCCTTTTGTACATCGAAAAAAATCCTCCTTGTGTAAATATCATTTGCATGACGTTCGAGGGGCCAACTGGTTTTAAATTCAGGATAGTGGTGTCTGTTTTATGTGTTAATTCCCTATGTTCGTTTTGTAACCCTTCAACTGATGTGTTGTGGCACAACATGAACTGCACCAACGTATTATGAGAGCTAGAATTAGATTAGAACAGGTGGTTTGCGCTTTCACACCTGGATGTGGTCTTCATCAACGTACACATAGGTAGCTCACGAAAGTATGCCGGAATCCAACTGTGACGGATAGAATACATCTCAGACAATCACGAATGGTCTTCCAAACCGTATTCGGCAATTAGATTGTGCCATCTATTCTCAAATGTTTCTGGTTTAAATAAAATTCCAAACGAGTTTGTGGAACTTCTGTTTTATTTCTGCATTCCTCTTGTCGTTCCCCTTTATCTACATGTAAAATTCAAAAATTAATTAGGCGTACACATGAGTACATATCAGTAATCCAGGTACACATGTGTAATGAATACTTAATGTGTATGACGGGATTCATACCTTCATCGGCAATTTCTGAATAATGTGCCACATATACAACCTATGAATCGACTTATCAAATACTTTTCCTACCGCTTGTTTCATGGCACAATCTTGATCGGTTAGGACTAACATGGGCTGTTTACCGTTGTGTGCGTCAAGGAATTTTTGCAGAAGCCATGTGTAAAACTCGATAGTCTCATTATGCAACAACCCAGCGCCAAAAATAGTGCATTTTTGTGATGATCGACTCCGGTGAAAGGAACGAAAATCATATCGTACCTGTTTTGGCAAAAAAAAGAGATTATTATGTATATTAGAAGGAATAATTGATTTGAAATTTCAAATAACACATACATATTTGTGTGATACGTTGTGTCGAATGCAATAACATCACCAAATGAGTCGTAGTTTGATTTAGAAACAACGTCACACCAAAAAATTAACTGGAGTTTGGTATCAACAATATGTGTGTGAAAGGTGTAGTTCTCTTTGTTTCTACTGTGTTCCTTGAATTTATCAAGAATCATCTGGGCGTCTCTGTCGCCTATAAAATCTCGAATATCACGCCCACAATTCTTGTAGTCGACACCGTACCATGCACATTTTGGTGACCACCTTTTAAAACTACATATACTTTGTGAGACTTGGTAGGGCCAAGATTAGCGTTACGGCATTTTGCGATGAACTCTTGTGTTGAGAAGTCAAGCTTCCTCCGCTTCAAAGATAGATCAAGATTTTCGGGTGTTATAAACCCATGGTTGTGTTGTTCCACAAAGTCATATATCTCGTGTAACACCCCGACCCGCAGCGGAAATAAGAGTCGGGGCATAATTGGGTTATCACCAAAGCACATGACATTTACTATTATATTTCATAATTAAATGAAGTCAAAGTTACATTTCTCAAACATCCAAACATGTTCATTCAATACAAGGGAAAATAACCAAACATAATAATCCAAATACTAAATCGTTTTATTTCTTCTAATCCAGGTCCTATGTGTTCCTAGCTGCTGCTGGTTCACCTGTATCATGTGTAAAATGGGAGGTTTTGGGTCAACATAAGTTGGCGAGTGAACCTTATAGATAAACATTTGATAATGATTTTCTGGTTAGTTTATCAATAAAATATTGTGCATAATCATAAAAGAGCACATGTATGTAATCACACATTGGCAAATATCAATTACAATTATAACATACATTAACAATCGATTGCATACATGAACATACCAACATCATATAATAATTAACATAAATGAACTGTGCGATCAAGGCTCAATCAAACGGAGCCGATCGTATTGCATGAACTGGAAATGTAAATTGAACTGTTCGCTCAAGGCTCAATCAAACGGAGCCGAGCGTATTGCATGTATTGAAATGTAAAATGAAATGACCGATCAAGGCTCAATCAAACGGAGCCGATCGTGCGGGCACGCCAAGATCAACCGCATAATTAAATGGGGATCCAACTCAACCTCAATGGATGGGGAGCCACGGCCTCGGCAATTGCATGTATTGAAATAATAATTTGCATACAATAATAACTACTTAACAGCAACAAACTAATACACATGTCATGATATGATATATGCACAATAACTTGGTTATAATATGTAAATGAACAAGACACATGATACACCCCAAAAACGTGATTAAAACGGGGAATTTGAAGGGTTCACTCACATTGGGTGCGTTGAATTTGAGATGGTGAGATGCGCACGATTTAGACGAAGCGAGTCAACGAGGAATCACTAACCTAAATAATAATGGAAAAATATATTAAATGGATAGATTTTATTAATGGGATTTTTAGATATGTTTTTGTGAGTTTATGGCTATTTTCTATCTTTAAAAATGTTATTTTTAAGTATTTTTAATTGATTTTTAAATTAAAATAAACAAATAAATATTTTAAAAAAAATATTATTTTTTTTACTGTTTGACCGTTGACCGTTGACCGGTTCGGTCAGCGGTAAATGTTTGCGCCAAGCGAGATTCGAACCGGTGACCTTCAGTTCACGTGCACGTACCCGTTAGAAACTCAGTTTTAATTATATTTATATACTTATTCGACTAAACCGGAAATACGTTTATTTATAAAAACGTTTTAATTCAATTGACCGGTGCTTGGGACAGGGTTCGAACGCGCGTTATGAAGTTTATCTTGCACACAGTCCACCGCTGGACTGTGTGTCTAACCCGGTTATATCTTTGATTTATATTATACTTAACAACTACTCGCTCTAACCCGGTTAGTTCATGAATAAAAAGAAATGTTATTACGTAACGCGTGTGCGTGGTAGGAATCGAACTCGGGACTTGTATATAAACTTTGCACACAGTCCACCGCTGGACTGTGTGTCTAACCCGTTTATTATCCGCATTTTAATTACTCTTATCCCGTTTTTAAGTTCGTCTTCTTCATTACAATTACCGACTTTACTCAATCATCTGGTTCATGATTTAACTAATTACTAAACATGACGACTAGCTTGAATGCACAAAACCGAACAGTTTGGGGAAAGAAAATACCGGACAGGTCGTCTTCTTTAGGAAGTCCGGCGAGAAACAGACAGCTCTGTTTTTGAACCTTCGGCTGAGAGGGTCTAACAACAGAATTAAGGAATTAGATTTGAAATTGAACCAGGGTGCATTGATTATTAGTACGTTTGAATGTGCTTACCGTTAACTAGCGAGTTTCCGATAAATTCCAGAATTTCTCCGGCGAACACAAAAATCCAGAAAAGTCGTCTGTGGCTGATTTTGAGTGATGGATTAATGTTAGTAATGCTCTAACAATAGATTGAAATCGCAAAGAAGGAATATCTTACCGGTTTGTGTTGAACACGGTTTTCCGGCAAGTTCTGCAGAGAATTCCGGTGAATAGTTTTAGGTGCTCAAATGATTTGAAAACGCGACGAAAAGGAAATGGAGTGTTGTTGTGACAGTTCTGAATCGCACGAATGATTAGAACTTGAATTAATCGGAGTTTGATAACTTTTCGGTTTCAAAAACCGAAACTTTAAGTTCATTCAATTTGGACTTAATTAGAAACCGATATTCATCGGTTATAAGCTAGCCAGACGAATTTTAACTGATTTGGCGATCGGTTTACCGATTTTCGTTATTCAGATGGCATTAACAGTTGATTCGCGATTGCGTATAAGACCCAATTGTTTCCCTAAGGTTAACAGAAAACACTTGGTGGCGGAGTGGTTTGGGGACGGAATGATAAGTTGTTGGAGTGTTTCAGCTGACCCGGGTTCGAGTCCGGTCAGCTACAAATGTTTTTTATTTATTTTATTTTAACTTTTTATCAAATATAATTTTTATGGTTTAGTTTATTTATTAATTATGTAATGTCTAAACCCAAAATAATCATAAATAATTAATGAAATTTCATGACTTGGTACAAGATTACAAAACGGAGCGGGTTTTGGAGACCCGAATTTTTACAAATGTTACAGTATCCCCTACTTTTAGGAATTTCGTCCTGAAATTTAAACAGTTGAAGTAGTAGGGAAAAGATGAGGGTATTTTTCACGCATTGAGTCTTCACGTTCCCAAGTAAACTCAGGTCCCCGTTTCGACTCCCAGCGTACCCTAACTATAGGAATGCGACTTCGTCGTAGACGCTTTTCTCCATAGTCCATAATCTCCACTGGTCTTTCAATAAAATGCATGGATTCATCGATCTGAATATCTTCCAGTGGAATATGAAGATTTTCATCAGCGAGGCACTTCTTCAAGTTCGACACGTGGAATGTGGGATGAATCCTGTCGAGTTCTTCCGGTAGGTCAAGCTTGTATGCTACAGGACCTACTCTTTCGAGTATCTTGAAAGGCCTACGTAACGTGGTGCTAGCTTTCCCTTTTGACCAAAACGAACTACTCCCTTCCACGGTGATACTTTTAAAAGCACATGATCACCAACGCTAAACTCCAAGGGCTTCCGTCGTTTATCTGCGTAACTCTTTTGACGACTTTGAGCCGCTAGAAGATTGTTTCGGATTTGATGAATCTTATCTGTGGTTTCTTGGATCAATTCTGGACCAGTAATTTGTGCTTCCCCAATTTCGTGCCAACAAACAGGGGATCGACACTTTTGACCATATAAAGCTTCAAAAGGTGCCATGCCGATGCTAGAATGATAACTGTTGTTGTACGAAAATTCAACTAACGGTAGGTGGGCGTCCCAATTTCCCTTGAAGTCTATGACACATGCTCTAAGCATGTCTTCAAGAGTTTGAATGGTGCGCTCAGACTGTCCATCAGTTTGAGGATGATAGGCGGTACTGAGATCTAGTCGAGTGCCCATAGCGGATTGTACTGCTTGCCATGTTCGTGAGGTGAAACGACCATCACGATCAGAAATAATACTTACTGGTACCCCGTGTCGGCTTACGATTTCGTTGATATAGATACGAGCAAGCTTTTCGTTCTTGAAATCTTCTCGAATAGGGATAAAGTGAGCTGATTTTGTAAGTCGGTCTATAATCACCCATATAGTGTCATACCCACTAGAAGTGCAAGGTAACCCGTTAATGAAATCCATGGTTATATTTTCCCACTTCCATACAGGTATTTCCGGTTGGACTAGAAGTCCTGAGGGTCTTTGGTGTTCAGCCTTCACCTTAGAACATGTGAGACACTTGGAAACAAAAACGGCAATAACTTTCTTCATTCCAGGCCACCAGTAGGTGTACCGTAGGTCTTGATACATCTTATCGGCTCCTGGGTGTATAGAATATCGTGATTTATGAGCTTCATGCATGAGTGTTTCACGAAGATTGATGTGGTTAGGAATCCATATACGATCTAGGTAATACAAAATACCATCAGATTTAGTTTCAAGTTTTAGCTCGGCTCCACAGGACATCTCTTTTTGTACATCTTCCTCTGTTATTGAAATGTGTTGAGCTTCTCGAATTTGATCTTTAATATTGGTTATAATTTGCGAACATAGAAGATGAATGGAGTTCGCATAACCCTTTCGACTAAGTGCATCAGCCACCACATTTGCTTTACCAGGGTGGTATCTGATTTCACAGTCGTAATCATTTAGGAGTTCGACCCATCTTCGTTGCCTCATATTTAACTCTTTCTGATTGAAGATATGTTGAAGACTCTTATGGTCAGTGTATATTTCACACTTCGTACCATAAAGATAGTGTCTCCATATCTTAAGAGCGAATACAACGGCTCCAAGTTCAAGGTCATGTGTGGTGTAGTTCTTTTCGTGTGTCTTGAGTTGCCTCGAGGCATAAGCTATGACTTTTCCTCTTTGCATGAGAACGCAACCTAATCCTTGCCCTGACGCGTCGCAATAGACTACAAAATCATCACAACCTTCAGGAAGAGTGAGGATTGGTGCATCACAAAGTTTTTGTTTAAGTGTTTGAAAAGCTTCTTCTTGCTTGGGTCCCCATACAAATGGTTTCCCTTTATGGGTTAAAGCCGTGAGTGGCACAGCAATGCGAGAGAAGTTTGAAATGAACCGACGATAATAGCCAGCAAGTCCAAGAAAAGACCTTACTTCAGTTGGTGTACGTGGAGCTTGCCATTCTTGAACTGCTTTGATCTTTGATGGGTCCACATATATTCCTTTGTCATTGACTACATGCCCGAGAAATTGCACCTCTTTTAACCAGAATTCACATTTAGAGAACTTGGCATAAAGCTTTTCCTTTTCTAGGAGTGCAAGAATAAGTCGAAGATGACGCTCATGATCAGCTTTAGATTTTGAATAGATAAGAATATCGTCGATGAATACAATAACAAATCGATCAAGGTAAGGTTTGCAGACTCTGTTCATTAGGTCCATGAAAACAGCTGGTGCGTTGGTTCATCCAAACGGCATAACCATGAATTCATAGTGACCATAACGAGTTCGAAAAGCAGTTTTAGGGACGTCTTCTTCATGCACTCTAAGCTGATGATAGCCAGATCGAAGATCGATTTTCGAAAAGCAACTGGCACCTTGTAGTTGGTCAAGAAGGTCATCTATGCGAGGTAAAGGATATCGATTTTTGATAGTTAACTTGTTGAGCTCTCTGTAGTCGATGCACATGCGAAAAGATCCATCTTTCTTCTTTACAAAAAGTACAGGTGCACCCCAAGGCGATGAGCTGGGGCGTATGAATCCCTTGTCAGTCAACTCTTGCAATTGACTGGCTAGCTCTTGCATTTCAGAGGGGGCTAACCTATATGGAGATTTTGCCACTGGTGTAGCACCCGGTATGAGATCGATACGGAATTCGACATCTCTGATTGGAGGAAGTCCTGAAATGTCGTCAGGAAAAACTTGTGGAAAATCTTTTACAATAGGAATATCTTCAAGTTTCTTCTCTGCGGTCCCCTTCTTGATGACATGGGCTAAAAACGCAACATAATTCTTGCGAAGGTATTTTTGAGCTTGAAGACAAGACATTAAGTTGAGCCCTTTCGACGAGGTTTCTCCAAAGATTCGAAGAGTCTGACCGTTTGAAAGAGGAATACGAATAAATTTCTCACGACATACAACTTCCGCATGATGTAGACTGAGCCAATCCATACCGATTATGATGTCAAAACTTCCCAGCTTCATAGGAATAAGATCGACTGAGAATTCGTGGTCGTTTAAGGTGAGTGTACAGTTGCGTAAAATAGATTCTAATGAAACAGGTTTTCCGTCCGCAACTTCTACCGTTATGGATTCCGCGAGCTTATCCCGATTTTTACTTAAGATAGGCTCAAACTCTAATGACACGAAACTTCTATCCGCACCAGTATCAAATAACATAGAGGCATATCTACCATTTATAAGAAACGTACCGTTGACCACATTGCCATCAGCTCTGGCCTGGTTTGCGTTAATATTGAAAGCCCTTCCTCTAGCAGGTGGAGGAGCTTGGTTCGCTTGATTCACAGGATTGGCTTGGGCCTGAGCATGAATAATATTAACCAGCCTTGGACATGTGTTCCTGAAATGACTTGGGTCGCCGCAGTTGAAACAAGCCCGCATAGGTTGGCCCATAGGGTAATTGGGTTGATATTATGTTTGGGCTAAATGTTGGGTGGGTGGAAATGGTAGTTGTTGTTGTGCTTGACCCATTAGCTGTTGGTGGGTTTGGGTTATAGGTTGGTGGCGGTTTGTTCGTTGAAGCGTGCGGCAGTTTTGAACAGTGTGTCCGGCGCGACCGCAGCCGGTACAGTATTGGCAAGGATAATCAGGGGAGTGGTGATACTGACAGCGGTTACATTTTGGTAGCGGCCCTGTATATGGTTTTCTGTATGGCGCGGGTGGAGGAGTGGCTTGAGTGATGGGTGCAGCAGGAACAGGGGTGTTGGTTTGGGTGACTGCAAAGTTCCTGGTGTTACGCTTCCTCTTGTTAGCAAATTTAGAGGAAGGAGTGTGGTGGTTTGAGGTTTGTCCCTCAGCAGGGGTTTTCTTCTTTTCCTCCTTGAACTTTCCATTGCAAATTCGGTTTTCGGTCAGTTCTGTTGCCAACTCCATGGCAGCTTCGAGTGTTATCGGTGAAACGCTGAGGACCGAATCTTGGATTTTCGAGGGAAGTCCTCGAATGTAATGTTCGATCAGCCGGTAGGTTGGAGTGAATAAGTTTGGAACCATCTGGTTCAACTCCAAGAACCTTTTGTTGTAAGTAGAGTGATCACCATCTTTTTGCTTCAAGGCATGAAATTCATCTTCCAATTTCTTAATTTCACTTCTAGGACAGAATCGCCTAGTCATGATTTCCCTTAACTCCTCCCAGGTTAAGGCCATCGCATCTTCTGTTCCCCTCTTTCCTTTCTCAGTATTCCACCAAGTGAGAGCTACCCCAAGTAGTCTCCCGGTGGCATAACGAACTTTGCGATCCTCAGGACAATCGCAGTTTAAGAACACGTTTTCCATCTCCTCGAACCAATGTAGGAGAGCAGTGACTCCCTCAGTCCCTTCGAATTTTGGAGGATCGCAGGACTTAAAATGTTTGTAGGAGCATTTGATGGTAGAAAGGTTGTTGATGATCTGGTCCTGTTGTTGAGGAAGGTTAGTAGGATTTGCAGCAAGGGCTTGTTGTACTTGTACTACGATGTCCGGCAATATCGTGGCCATTTGATTCGCGATATGAGTGGCCAAACGTTCCCGAGACTTTTCCGATTTCCTACTTCTTCGATGCGATCTAGACGACATCTACAGGATCATAAAATGAGAAGATTGTGAGTTTATGATGTCTTTTTAGGTGTCATGTGTCTTTAAGAAAATGAAAATAACATAAATATCAATAATGCAACTACATCCAAAGGATGTCTTGGGTTCGCTCATGTTGGGCCTCAAATGTCCCCCATACCTTTACCTACATAGTCATGTGGGCCCCCATGGCTATTGGCTTGGTAGGATTCACATTAGTATTGGCAATTTAACACTCGCATCCCCCGAATGCTAACCACAAAATATGTTCATGAGATGTTTGGTCGGAACGTGTCCAGGTGTAGACACAATGACAACTCAAAGTGGAATTAGCTCTCATGACGTTTGGTATAGCATGCTTTGGCCTAATAGGTATTTCGTACTCTCATCGTTAGTCCCCAGGTAGGCAAACTGGTCCTTTATTTTGGATTTATACGAATGCCAGCCTAGACAGGACGTTCCGACTACCGGTACTAGTACCCTTCCAGTTACTACATGCCCGTCATGAGAACTCACTTTGATGAGATTTGAAAACACGAAAATCATTGTAAAATCAATCATGATGTGGTGTGTGCTTGCATAGATGTGATATGTTATGATCATACGATTTCATGATAGGCATTATTTGATGATACATACTTATGAACATGCTTGAACAATATCAAATGTAACATTTAACATAAACATATAAACATCATGAAATTTGGCATATAACACCCAAAATTCTTATAAGTTTCTAATCGACTATAGTATAGGCTCTAAGGGTCTAATAACCTATCCTATATCCCTATAGTCATGGCTCTGATACCAATCTGTAACACCCCGACCCGCAGCGGAAATAAGAGTCGGGGCATAATTGGGTTATCACCAAAGCACATGACATTTACTATTATATTTCATAATTAAATGAAGTCAAAGTTACATTTCTCAAACATCCAAACATGTTCATTCAATACAAGGGAAAATAACCAAACATAATAATCCAAATACTAAATCGTTTTATTTCTTCTAATCCAGGTCCTATGTGTTCCTAGCTGCTGCTGGTTCACCTGTATCATGTGTAAAATGGGAGGTTTTGGGTCAACATAAGTTGGCGAGTGAACCTTATAGATAAACATTTGATAATGATTTTCTGGTTAGTTTATCAATAAAATATTGTGCATAATCATAAAAGAGCACATGTATGTAATCACACATTGGCAAATATCAATTACAATTATAACATACATTAACAATCGATTGCATACATGAACATACCAACATCATATAATAATTAACATAAATGAACTGTGCGATCAAGACTCAATCAAACGGAGCCGATCGTATTGCATGAACTGGAAATGTAAATTGAACTGTTCGCTCAAGGCTCAATCAAACGGAGCCGAGCGTATTGCATGTATTGAAATGTAAAATGAAATGACCGATCAAGGCTCAATCAAACGGAGCCGATCGTGCGGGCACGCCAAGATCAACCGCATAATTAAATGGGGATCCAACTCAACCTCAATGGATGGGGAGCCACGGCCTCGGCAATTGCATGTATTGAAATAATAATTTGCATACAATAATAACTACTTAACAGCAACAAACTAATACACATGTCATGATATGATATATGCACAATAACTTGGTTATAATATGTAAATGAACAAGACACATGATACACCCCAAAAACGTGATTAAAACGGGGAATTTGAAGGGTTCACTCACATTGGGTGCGTTGAATTTGAGATGGTGAGATGCGCACGATTTAGACGAAGCGAGTCAACGAGGAATCACTAACCTAAATAATAATGGAAAAATATATTAAATGGATAGATTTTATTAATGGGATTTTTAGATATGTTTTTGTGAGTTTATGGCTATTTTCTATCTTTAAAAATGTTATTTTTAAGTATTTTTAATTGATTTTTAAATTAAAATAAACAAATAAATATTTTAAAAAAAATATTATTTTTTTTACTGTTTGACCGTTGACCGTTGACCGGTTCGGTCAGCGGTAAATGTTTGCGCCAAGCGAGATTCGAACCGGTGACCTTCAGTTCACGTGCACGTACCCGTTAGAAACTCAGTTTTAATTATATTTATATACTTATTCGACTAAACCGGAAATACGTTTATTTATAAAAACGTTTTAATTCAATTGACCGGTGCTTGGGACAGGGTTCGAACGCGCGTTATGAAGTTTATCTTGCACACAGTCCACCGCTGGACTGTGTGTCTAACCCGGTTATATCTTTGATTTATATTATACTTAACAACTACTCGCTCTAACCCGGTTAGTTCATGAATAAAAAGAAATGTTATTACGTAACGCGTGTGCGTGGTAGGAATCGAACTCGGGACTTGTATATAAACTTTGCACACAGTCCACCGCTGGACTGTGTGTCTAACCCGTTTATTATCCGCATTTTAATTACTCTTATCCCGTTTTTAAGTTCGTCTTCTTCATTACAATTACCGACTTTACTCAATCATCTGGTTCATGATTTAACTAATTACTAAACATGACGACTAGCTTGAATGCACAAAACCGAACAGTTTGGGGAAAGAAAATACCGGACAGGTCGTCTTCTTTAGGAAGTCCGGCGAGAAACAGACAGCTCTGTTTTTGAACCTTCGGCTGAGAGGGTCTAACAACAGAATTAAGGAATTAGATTTGAAATTGAACCAGGGTGCATTGATTATTAGTACGTTTGAATGTGCTTACCGTTAACTAGCGAGTTTCCGATAAATTCCAGAATTTCTCCGGCGAACACAAAAATCCAGAAAAGTCGTCTGTGGCTGATTTTGAGTGATGGATTAATGTTAGTAATGCTCTAACAATAGATTGAAATCGCAAAGAAGGAATATCTTACCGGTTTGTGTTGAACACGGTTTTCCGGCAAGTTCTGCAGAGAATTCCGGTGAATAGTTTTAGGTGCTCAAATGATTTGAAAACGCGACGAAAAGGAAATGGAGTGTTGTTGTGACAGTTCTGAATCGCACGAATGATTAGAACTTGAATTAATCGGAGTTTGATAACTTTTCGGTTTCAAAAACCGAAACTTTAAGTTCATTCAATTTGGACTTAATTAGAAACCGATATTCATCGGTTATAAGCTAGCCAGACGAATTTTAACTGATTTGGCGATCGGTTTACCGATTTTCGTTATTCAGATGGCATTAACAGTTGATTCGCGATTGCGTATAAGACCCAATTGTTTCCCTAAGGTTAACAGAAAACACTTGGTGGCGGAGTGGTTTGGGGACGGAATGATAAGTTGTTGGAGTGTTTCAGCTGACCCGGGTTCGAGTCCGGTCAGCTACAAATGTTTTTTATTTATTTTATTTTAACTTTTTATCAAATATAATTTTTATGGTTTAGTTTATTTATTAATTATGTAATGTCTAAACCCAAAATAATCATAAATAATTAATGAAATTTCATGACTTGGTACAAGATTACAAAACGGAGCGGGTTTTGGAGACCCGAATTTTTACAAATGTTACAGTATCCCCTACTTTTAGGAATTTCGTCCTGAAATTTAAACAGTTGAAGTAGTAGGGAAAAGATGAGGGTATTTTTCACGCATTGAGTCTTCACGTTCCCAAGTAAACTCAGGTCCCCGTTTCGACTCCCAGCGTACCCTAACTATAGGAATGCGACTTCGTCGTAGACGCTTTTCTCCATAGTCCATAATCTCCACTGGTCTTTCAATAAAATGCATGGATTCATCGATCTGAATATCTTCCAGTGGAATATGAAGATTTTCATCAGCGAGGCACTTCTTCAAGTTCGACACGTGGAATGTGGGATGAATCCTGTCGAGTTCTTCCGGTAGGTCAAGCTTGTATGCTACAGGACCTACTCTTTCGAGTATCTTGAAAGGCCTACGTAACGTGGTGCTAGCTTTCCCTTTTGACCAAAACGAACTACTCCCTTCCACGGTGATACTTTTAAAAGCACATGATCACCAACGCTAAACTCCAAGGGCTTCCGTCGTTTATCTGCGTAACTCTTTTGACGACTTTGAGCCGCTAGAAGATTGTTTCGGATTTGATGAATCTTATCTGTGGTTTCTTGGATCAATTCTGGACCAGTAATTTGTGCTTCCCCAATTTCGTGCCAACAAACAGGGGATCGACACTTTTGACCATATAAAGCTTCAAAAGGTGCCATGCCGATGCTAGAATGATAACTGTTGTTGTACGAAAATTCAACTAACGGTAGGTGGGCGTCCCAATTTCCCTTGAAGTCTATGACACATGCTCTAAGCATGTCTTCAAGAGTTTGAATGGTGCGCTCAGACTGTCCATCAGTTTGAGGATGATAGGCGGTACTGAGATCTAGTCGAGTGCCCATAGCGGATTGTACTGCTTGCCATGTTCGTGAGGTGAAACGACCATCACGATCAGAAATAATACTTACTGGTACCCCGTGTCGGCTTACGATTTCGTTGATATAGATACGAGCAAGCTTTTCGTTCTTGAAATCTTCTCGAATAGGGATAAAGTGAGCTGATTTTGTAAGTCGGTCTATAATCACCCATATAGTGTCATACCCACTAGAAGTGCAAGGTAACCCGTTAATGAAATCCATGGTTATATTTTCCCACTTCCATACAGGTATTTCCGGTTGGACTAGAAGTCCTGAGGGTCTTTGGTGTTCAGCCTTCACCTTAGAACATGTGAGACACTTGGAAACAAAAACGGCAATAACTTTCTTCATTCCAGGCCACCAGTAGGTGTACCGTAGGTCTTGATACATCTTATCGGCTCCTGGGTGTATAGAATATCGTGATTTATGAGCTTCATGCATGAGTGTTTCACGAAGATTGATGTGGTTAGGAATCCATATACGATCTAGGTAATACAAAATACCATCAGATTTAGTTTCAAGTTTTAGCTCGGCTCCACAGGACATCTCTTTTTGTACATCTTCCTCTGTTATTGAAATGTGTTGAGCTTCTCGAATTTGATCTTTAATATTGGTTATAATTTGCGAACATAGAAGATGAATGGAGTTCGCATAACCCTTTCGACTAAGTGCATCAGCCACCACATTTGCTTTACCAGGGTGGTATCTGATTTCACAGTCGTAATCATTTAGGAGTTCGACCCATCTTCGTTGCCTCATATTTAACTCTTTCTGATTGAAGATATGTTGAAGACTCTTATGGTTAGTGTATATTTCACACTTCGTACCATAAAACATATCTTAAGAGCGAATACAACGGCTCCAAGTTCAAGGTCATGTGTGGTGTAGTTCTTTTCGTGTGTCTTGAGTTGCCTCGAGGCATAAGCTATGACTTTTCCTCTTTGCATGAGAACGCAACCTAATCCTTGCCCTGACGCGTCGCAATAGACTACAAAATCATCACAACCTTCAGGAAGAGTGAGGATTGGTGCATCACAAAGTTTTTGTTTAAGTGTTTGAAAAGCTTCTTCTTGCTTGGGTCCCCATACAAATGGTTTCCCTTTATGGGTTAAAGCCGTGAGTGGCACAGCAATGCGAGAGAAGTTTGAAATGAACCGACGATAATAGCCAGCAAGTCCAAGAAAAGACCTTACTTCAGTTGGTGTACGTGGAGCTTGCCATTCTTGAACTGCTTTGATCTTTGATGGGTCCACATGTATTCCTTTGTCATTGACTACATGCCCGAGAAATTGCACCTCTTTTAACCAGAATTCACATTTAGAGAACTTGGCATAAAGCTTTTCCTTTTCTAGGAGTGCAAGAATAAGTCGAAGATGACGCTCATGATCAGCTTTAGATTTTGAATAGATAAGAATATCGTCGATGAATACAATAACAAATCGATCAAGGTAAGGTTTGCAGACTCTGTTCATTAGGTCCATGAAAACAGCTGGTGCGTTGGTTCATCCAAACGGCATAACCATGAATTCATAGTGACCATAACGAGTTCGAAAAGCAGTTTTAGGGACGTCTTCTTCATGCACTCTAAGCTGATGATAGCCAGATCGAAGATTGATTTTCGAAAAGCAACTGGCACCTTGTAGTTGGTCAAGAAGGTCATCTATGCGAGGTAAAGGATATCGATTTTTGATAGTTAACTTGTTGAGCTCTCTGTAGTCGATGCACATGCGAAAAGATCCATCTTTCTTCTTTACAAAAAGTACAGGTGCACCCCAAGGCGATGAGCTGGGGCGTATGAATCCCTTGTCAGTCAACTCTTGCAATTGACTGGCTAGCTCTTGCATTTCAAGGGGGCTAACCTATATGGAGATTTTGCCACTGGTGTAGCACCCGGTATGAGATCGATACGGAATTCGACATCTCTGATTGGAGGAAGTCCTGAAATGTCGTCAGGAAAAACTTGTGGAAAATCTTTTACAATAGGAATATCTTCAAGTTTCTTCTCTGCGGTCCCCTTCTTGATGACATGGGCTAAAAACGCAACATAATTCTTGCGAAGGTATTTTTGAGCTTGAAGACAAGACATTAAGTTGAGCCCTTTCGACGAGGTTTCTCCAAAGATTCGAAGAGTCTGACCGTTTGAAAGAGGAATACGAATAAATTTCTCACGACATACAACTTCCGCATGATGTAGACTGAGCCAATCCATACCGATTATGATGTCAAAACTTCCCAGCTTCATAGGAATAAGATCGACTGAGAATTCGTGGTCGTTTAAGGTGAGTGTACAGTTGCGTAAAATAGATTCTAATGAAACAGGTTTTCCGTCCGCAACTTCTACCGTTATGGATTCCGCGAGCTTATCCCGATTTTTACTTAAGATAGGCTCAAACTCTAATGACACGAAACTTCTATCCGCACCAGTATCAAATAACATAGAGGCATATCTACCATTTATAAGAAACGTACCGTTGACCACATTGCCATCAGCTCTGGCCTGGTTTGCGTTAATATTGAAAGCCCTTCCTCTAGCAGGTGGAGGAGCTTGGTTCGCTTGATTCACAGGATTGGCTTGGGCCTGAGCATGAATAATATTAACCAGCCTTGGACATGTGTTCCTGAAATGACTTGGGTCGCCGCAGTTGAAACAAGCCCGCATAGGTTGGCCCATAGGGTAATTGGGTTGATATTATGTTTGGGCTAAATGTTGGGTGGGTGGAAATGGTAGTTGTTGTTGTGCTTGACCCATTAGCTGTTGGTGGGTTTGGGTTATAGGTTGGTGGCGGTTTGTTCGTTGAAGCGTGCGGCAGTTTTGAACAGTGTGTCCGGCGCGACCGCAGCCGGTACAGTATTGGCAAGGATAATCAGGGGAGTGGTGATACTGACAGCGGTTACATTTTGGTAGCGGCCCTGTATATGGTTTTCTGTATGGCGCGGGTGGAGGAGTGGCTTGAGTGATGGGTGCAGCAGGAACAGGGGTGTTGGTTTGGGTGACTGCAAAGTTCCTGGTGTTACGCTTCCTCTTGTTAGCAAATTTAGAGGAAGGAGTGTGGTGGTTTGAGGTTTGTCCCTCAGCAGGGGTTTTCTTCTTTTCCTCCTTGAACTTTCCATTGCAAATTCGGTTTTCGGTCAGTTCTGTTGCCAACTCCATGGCAGCTTCGAGTGTTATCGGTGAAACGCTGAGGACCGAATCTTGGATTTTCGAGGGAAGTCCTCGAATGTAATGTTCGATCAGCCGGTAGGTTGGAGTGAATAAGTTTGGAACCATCTGGTTCAACTCCAAGAACCTTTTGTTGTAAGTAGAGTGATCACCATCTTTTTGCTTCAAGGCATGAAATTCATCTTCCAATTTCTTAATTTCACTTCTAGGACAGAATCGCCTAGTCATGATTTCCCTTAACTCCTCCCAGGTTAAGGCCATCGCATCTTCTGTTCCCCTCTTTCCTTTCTCAGTATTCCACCAAGTGAGAGCTACCCCAAGTAGTCTCCCGGTGGCATAACGAACTTTGCGATCCTCAGGACAATCGCAGTTTAAGAACACGTTTTCCATCTCCTCGAACCAATGTAGGAGAGCAGTGACTCCCTCAGTCCCTTCGAATTTTGGAGGATCGCAGGACTTAAAATGTTTGTAGGAGCATTTGATGGTAGAAAGGTTGTTGATGATCTGGTCCTGTTGTTGAGGAAGGTTAGTAGGATTTGCAGCAAGGGCTTGTTGTACTTGTACTACGATGTCCGGCAATATCGTGGCCATTTGATTCGCGATATGAGTGGCCAAACGTTCCCGAGACTTTTCCGATTTCCTACTTCTTCGATGCGATCTAGACGACATCTACAGGATCATAAAATGAGAAGATTGTGAGTTTATGATGTCTTTTTAGGTGTCATGTGTCTTTAAGAAAATGAAAATAACATAAATATCAATAATGCAACTACATCCAAAGGATGTCTTGGGTTCGCTCATGTTGGGCCTCAAATGTCCCCCATACCTTTACCTACATAGTCATGTGGGCCCCCATGGCTATTGGCTTGGTAGGATTCACATTAGTATTGGCAATTTAACACTCGCATCCCCCGAATGCTAACCACAAAATATGTTCATGAGATGTTTGGTCGGAACGTGTCCAGGTGTAGACACAATGACAACTCAAAGTGGAATTAGCTCTCATGACGTTTGGTATAGCATGCTTTGGCCTAATAGGTATTTCGTACTCTCATCGTTAGTCCCCAGGTAGGCAAACTGGTCCTTTATTTTGGATTTATACGAATGCCAGCCTAGACAGGACGTTCCGACTACCGGTACTAGTACCCTTCCAGTTACTACATGCCCGTCATGAGAACTCACTTTGATGAGATTTGAAAACACGAAAATCATTGTAAAATCAATCATGATGTGGTGTGTGCTTGCATAGATGTGATATGTTATGATCATACGATTTCATGATAGGCATTATTTGATGATACATACTTATGAACATGCTTGAACAATATCAAATGTAACATTTAACATAAACATATAAACATCATGAAATTTGGCATATAACACCCAAAATTCTTATAAGTTTCTAATCGACTATAGTATAGGCTCTAAGGGTCTAATAACCTATCCTATATCCCTATAGTCATGGCTCTGATACCAATCTGTAACACCCCGACCCGCAGCGGAAATAAGAGTCGGGGCATAATTGGGTTATCACCAAAGCACATGACATTTACTATTATATTTCATAATTAAATGAAGTCAAAGTTACATTTCTCAAACATCCAAACATGTTCATTCAATACAAGGGAAAATAACCAAACATAATAATCCAAATACTAAATCGTTTTATTTCTTCTAATCCAGGTCCTATGTGTTCCTAGCTGCTGCTGGTTCACCTGTATCATGTGTAAAATGGGAGGTTTTGGGTCAACATAAGTTGGCGAGTGAACCTTATAGATAAACATTTGATAATGATTTTCTGGTTAGTTTATCAATAAAATATTGTGCATAATCATAAAAGAGCACATGTATGTAATCACACATTGGCAAATATCAATTACAATTATAACATACATTAACAATCGATTGCATACATGAACATACCAACATCATATAATAATTAACATAAATGAACTGTGCGATCAAGGCTCAATCAAACGGAGCCGATCGTATTGCATGAACTGGAAATGTAAATTGAACTGTGCGCTCAAGGCTCAATCAAACGGAGCCGAGCGTATTGCATGTATTGAAATGTAAAATGAAATGACCGATCAAGGCTCAATCAAACGGAGCCGATCGTGCGGGCACGCCAAGATCAACCGCATAATTAAATGGGGATCCAACTCAACCTCAATGGATGGGGAGCCACGGCCTCGGCAATTGCATGTATTGAAATAATAATTTGCATACAATAATAACTACTTAACAGCAACAAACTAATACACATGTCATGATATGATATATGCACAATAACTTGGTTATAATATGTAAATGAACAAGACACATGATACACCCAAAAACGTGATTAAAACGGGGAATTTGAAGGGTTCACTCACATTGGGTGCGTTGAATTTGAGATGGTGAGATGCGCACGATTTAGACGAAGCGAGTCAACGAGGAATCACTAACCTAAATAATAATGGAAAAATATATTAAATGGATAGATTTTATTAATGGGATTTTTAGATATGTTTTTGTGAGTTTATGGCTATTTTCTATCTTTAAAAATGTTATTTTTAAGTATTTTTAATTGATTTTTAAATTAAAATAAACAAATAAATATTTTAAAAAAAATATTATTTTTTTTACTGTTTGACCGTTGACCGTTGACCGGTTCGGTCAGCGGTAAATGTTTGCGCCAAGCGAGATTCGAACCGGTGACCTTCAGTTCACGTGCACGTAGCTCTACCAACTGAGCTACGTGACTAACCCGTTAGAAACTCAGTTTTAATTATATTTATATACTTATTCGACTAAACCGGAAATACGTTTATTTATAAAAACGTTTTAATTCAATTGACCGGTGCTTGGGACAGGGTTCGAACGCGCGTTATGAAGTTTATCTTGCACACAGTCCACCGCTGGACTGTGTGTCTAACCCGGTTATATCTTTGATTTATATTATACTTAACAACTACTCGCTCTAACCCGGTTAGTTCATGAATAAAAAGAAATGTTATTACGTAACGCGTGTGCGTGGTAGGAATCGAACTCGGGACTTGTATATAAACTTTGCACACAGTCCACCGCTGGACTGTGTGTCTAACCCGTTTATTATCCGCATTTTAATTACTCTTATCCCGTTTTTAAGTTCGTCTTCTTCATTACAATTACCGACTTTACTCAATCATCTGGTTCATGATTTAACTAATTACTAAACATGACGACTAGCTTGAATGCACAAAACCGAACAGTTTGGGGAAAGAAAATACCGGACAGGTCGTCTTCTTTAGGAAGTCCGGCGAGAAACAGACAGCTCTGTTTTTGAACCTTCGGCTGAGAGGGTCTAACAACAGAATTAAGGAATTAGATTTGAAATTGAACCAGGGTGCATTGATTATTAGTACGTTTGAATGTGCTTACCGTTAACTAGCGAGTTTCCGATAAATTCCAGAATTTCTCCGGCGAACACAAAAATCCAGAAAAGTCGTCTGTGGCTGATTTTGAGTGATGGATTAATGTTAGTAATGCTCTAACAATAGATTGAAATCGCAAAGAAGGAATATCTTACCGGTTTGTGTTGAACACGGTTTTCCGGCAAGTTCTGCAGAGAATTCCGGTGAATAGTTTTAGGTGCTCAAATGATTTGAAAACGCGACGAAAAGGAAATGGAGTGTTGTTGTGACAGTTCTGAATCGCACGAATGATTAGAACTTGAATTAATCGGAGTTTGATAACTTTTCGGTTTCAAAAACCGAAACTTTAAGTTCATTCAATTTGGACTTAATTAGAAACCGATATTCATCGGTTATAAGCTAGCCAGACGAATTTTAACTGATTTGGCGATCGGTTTACCGATTTCCGTTATTCAGATGGCATTAACAGTTGATTCGCGATTGCGTATAAGACCCAATTGTTTCCCTAAGGTTAACAGAAAACACTCTTGGCGGAGTGGTTTGTGGACGGAATGATAAGTTGTTGGAGTGTTTCAGCTGACCCGGGTTCGAGTCCGGTCAGCTACAAATGTTTTTTATTTATTTTATTTTAACTTTTTATCAAATATAATTTTTATGGTTTAGTTTATTTATTAATTATGTAATGTCTAAACCCAAAATAATCATAAATAATTAATGAAATTTCATGACTTGGTACAAGATTACAAAACGGAGCGGGTTTTGGAGACCCGAATTTTTACAAATGTTACATCTCGTACTCAGACGAGCTTTTTATACGGACAAACTTAACACATGCCTTGCAATCTGTAACTTTAACATTCGAACGTCTCTTTGGGGAACAAGAGTTGATTTGATCAGCGATTTTTTCTTTCCGTTTAGGTTTGTTGGCTCTAGAACATAAGACATATCTCCTATTCGTAACAATATGTCTCCTATTTTTTCCTTCTGCGAAGTACCAAGACGGGTTCCAAAACCGGCAAGTTGTGCATACTCTTCATACATGGCAATAGCTTCTTCAATAGTACTAAATCTAGCTTTAATAAATGGTTTGAATCCGGGTGGGACGGTTGGTGTCCAGTACCTAGTACCATTAGGAGTTTCGTATACGTTTCTGGCAACTGATTCTGCAAATGGTTAACATCCAAAAAAGTAAAAACAGTTTATGAAAAAAAATAAGATTACAACTTTGAGTAATGTTATTTGTAAATTAGGTTAGGTAAAGAAAATTTAAAACAAGTTCATCACGGATTTTCCGCTTTAGTTCTGTATAAACTTTATACACATGTTTACTGTGATATTGATATAATACAGTTCAAAAGTGTACTAATCTTTGACATGTCGACGAATACATCAATATTGCACATGTGTAAAAATATACACATGTGTACTGTTCTGTAAAAGTCATGACAGTTCATGGCTGGCATATACAAAACGCATACATAACCTAACTGTACATATGTGTACTGTTCTGTAAATACTTGACAATTGAAGAAAACAACACAATCATATATACAATACGGAAAAAACAGCAGGTATGATCATGCTTACTGTCTGGCATATACAAAACGCATAGATCACCTACATGTACACATGTGTACTGTTCTGTAAAAAGACTTGACTATTAGTGGCTAGCATATACAAAACACATAAATAACCTAACTATACACATGTGTACTGGTATGTAAACACTTGACAATGAAAGAAAACAAAACAATCATATATAAAATACGGAAAAGACAGCAGGTATGCTCATGATTAAAAATACCTACATGTTCACATGTGTACTGTTCTGCATCGATCTTACTACAACAGGCAATTAGAAATACCAAAACGAAAACCAGCAAATATACTCATGTGTCATGATCTGCATCGATCTTACTACAACATCATAACAACAAACACAACGTAGATCACTCGTATAAAACCATGCACTGAATTATCGCAAATATGAACTTTCAGATCAATAAATTAACGAATATAACATCAAACAAAACTGACCCAGCGAATAACTCTACAATTAAACCAGTATATAACATGTCGAACGGATCAATTTGACGAAAAAATCCAAAAATACCACCCACCTGGTCGATCCAATGTCGTAACGAAAACATTACCGACGGGATCAATGTTGACTTCATCATCGTTCACCATTGTCTTGTTCGTATTTATTATATGTTCTTCCATAATAAGAAAACAATAAGAACGAAAAGTTGTAACAATATGCGGATTAAAAAAATTGTTTGAACGAATTGGAAAAAAACTGGGAATTATCAAAGTTTTCGAAAGATATAGATTGTAAGATTATGAACGAAAGGTGTAAGAATATTCGAATTAACAAACTGTTCGAACAAATTGGAAAAGAACTTGGAAATCTCAAAGTTTTCGAAAGATTTTTTTTGTAACTGAAGAACAAATATAAAAAATTATAAAAAGTTGTTTTGATTTGATTAGATCTAGATTCGGATTAACAATCTGTTCGAACAAATTGGAAACGAACCGGGAATTCTCAAAGTTTTCGAAAAGATTTTTTTTTGTACTTAAGAACAAATATAAAGGATTATAAAAAGTTGTTTTGATTTGATTAAATCTACATTTTAGGAAACCATGTAACTACCTTGTATAGGTTTTGTTTAAAAAAATTGAAAAGTAAAATAATAAGTTTAATTACCATCCTATCCTTGATAATTAATAAATAGATCAATATTCTAGATTAGTTCACACAGTTCACTATTATAAAATTGTTCACAAATGATCCTAATCATATATATATATATATATATATATATATATATATGGGAGGGTTAGAGTGATTGATGGATAATTGATTGACGAGATTAAATGAGTGGTCAAATTGCAATATATGTTTAATTTAATTTGATGAATTTCTTAGATTAAGGGTATAAAATTAAATTTAGCATGTCTTGAATTTAGGAACCCATAGGCAAGTCAAATGTAACTTCCCCTTTTCTTTTTAAAACACCAATAACTTGTTTATACGTAATTTATTTTTTTAAATATATACACCAATAAACGAGTGTTTTTTATCTTTAATATGAGTATCATATGCTACAATACATACGTTTAAAAATTATGTTTCATTGCTTTGTTTTACCAGTTACGCTGCGTTTTATATAACAGTGTGGTGTGTTTTATAGTTTCAATGACCAATTATGATGTGTTTTATGTTTTGTGTGTTGTACAATATAACACGTCATGAAGAACCTCAAAAATTATAAAACACAGTGTCAAGTTTATATAAATACATGTCACTCGTATATCATAACTAGTATAACATATCGTGGTGACCAAATACCAGATAAAACACAACGTCAATAATTACACAAATACATCTCCTTCTTAAAACATAAATTGCTATAACACTTTGTGAATGAACACGTAACTAGTAAAAGACATCGTCAAGAAATTGTTAATGAAGGATTATAACTGGTAGAACACATCATTAAGAAACTGTTCATGTAGAATCTGCTTACGTAAAAAATGAAAGCTATAACACATTGTGAATGAACGTGTAACTAGTAATACACTTATGAAAAATTAGACATCAACAACTTTTGATCTGTTTAATTTAATTGAATCAAACAAAAAAATCATGAAGAATGATGATTGAAGGATGCGTGATTCATAACTGTGTAACCTATACTTCAGAAAATTTAAAAATAGGATTTCCTTAAAAATCTCCTTTTATTGTTTTAGAAAAAATATCTTCCAAAAATAACTTAATTATTTAATTACCTTTTTATTAAAATTTACTAGATGCTAGACATCACCACAAGAACACTTCCTACATTTTATAGGAAAATTGGACTTTGTAGCCAATTCCTACCCTATATATATATATATATATATAATATATATATATATATATATATATATATATATAGGGTGAAGTTATTGTAAAAAATGGGTTTTTGTAAGAAGGGTAAAAATTGTTTTAATCTCTTAAATCTTGTAGTTAATAGTTGAGATCAAAACTGGCTTAAAATGTAAATTATGTTTTATTTTTTTAACAAATTTGATTAGATTAGGGGTAATAGTGTCTTTTAATATTTTTTTAAATAAAGAAACTGTAACATTTCCTTTTTATAGATTAAAATAATTTATATGAGACTTGTATTAAACGAGTAGGTAACCATTAAGAGGACGATTAAAAATATGAGGTCTCTAAAGGATCATATACTTTTATAAAAAAACCACTTAAATAATAATTATAAAATAGTAAAGTATTTTATTATATTTGGTTATATTCCCTTTTTTGTTTTTATTAAAATTTAGGTTGAAATGTAGAAAAAAAAACTGAGCAAGTTTCAACGACATATTTATAACGTTATAAAACACCCATTTTAAAAGTTATAAGACATAAATATAATGTAAGCTAAATTAATTATAATACTATAATTATATATTATATATAGTAATAATATACAACAATAAATAAACATCCTTATTCTTACGTTTGAAAATATGTTATGTCTAGTAATGAGCTTAATGCCATATTTTTATATATATACAGTTAGCCGTAATTATGTGTGTGCATATATTTGTACTTAATCCACATCTAAACATATATGTTGTAGTTATTAAGTTAGCCGACTAAATTGAGATAAGTAAATTATCAACACCGTGAGTATATAAAAAGAGATAATTGATATATTACATATAGTTTATAAGTAAATGTGTATACAACCGCAAATTAAAGGAAAAATACATGTATAAAAAGTATAGTGTTATGGTAATATGTATATAAGTATATTATATACTTCATATGTGAATATAGACATGTATGTGTAACGGTTGCATAAGGATACATATAAGAGATTGAGTTTGATGAATTAGAAGTATAAGAGTTCATGTGCCATATATTAATATTTAATAGCAATCTTCGTAAGTATAACTTAGATAACCTTTCCAAATTGTCTCAAGATATTGGGTAACAACCACTAAGGTTTAGACACTTCACCTCATTTTTGTTTCTTGCCACCAATATTCCTCTACCAACATCTGTCAACCAAATTATATATATATATATGTATATATATATATGTATGTATATGCTATGTGAGACACTTCTTCACAGAGAAGAATACATTGTTAGTTTGTTACTTGTACTCCTAACTTCTTAAAACATAAATTGAGAGTTAAAGTAACAATATACATAAAGGTTGTAATTTAAAGTGGTGGTGGTGATTATTAGTGCTTAATTATGCGTCAATCAAACATAAACCAAAGTGAGATGGTAGTAATTAATATCGACGCTGGAATGTTAAGCTGAGATTAATTGGTAAAGATTATTAAGGTGTTAAAAAGTAGTTCTAAGCTCTCACCTATGTGACAACCCGTAACTTCAAGGTAAAAATTGTTTGTTTCACTTTTATAAATCAAATCGTACGCTTTTATTATTTGATGGACTAGTTATTATATCCATGTCATGTTGAACCAACTCGCACCATTTGAGCCAAAGCATATGTCTCACTTGTCGATTCAACCCACTCGCGTAGCTCGAAACTTATGAGTTCCGAACCTTAGCATAAATACTATTCGTTTTTTTACAATTAATTAATTAATTAATTAATTTCATTAGTATTTGCTGAATGTGTAAAATAATAATAATAATAATAATAATAATAATAATAATAATAATAATAATAATAATAATAATACTTATAACATGACAGCAAATCGATACTGTCATCTCTCTTTGTTTCAAGATTTTTTTGGCCACTTGCAATTTATTATAAATACAGCCCATTCAGCCCACATTAATTGTATTATCAACTCAACACTTTGCTCCCCCAATGGTCTTCGGGCCATATGCATTCCTAAACCGCCCCAACATAAATCCCAAATATTATTACGTATAGTTGCATGCACTCCTTATAACACTTTCAAAATAATCCCAAACCCTAACTGCGTATATCAAACCCCCTCTCCCTCTCTCACTGTCGACGTTAACAAAAGTCCAAGAGGACTTCTAGTTCCGGCTCCAAGATCATATCTAATCTCCATAGTCGCTAGGTAACGCCTCTAGATTCTCTTGTATATAAACTCTAGATGTTTATATGTACATTTTTAATTGTTAAATCATGTTATTATGGCTGCGTTTGTGTACATTACTGATGATTATAATGTTGTATGTCGATATATGTAGTATGTGTTGCTAGGTGATTAAATCGCTTATGTGTTCGGTTATAGTTATTGTTTGCGGGTTTAAAAATTTGGTTAGTTCTTGATGTTTTGGTGATTAATAATCTGAGTTTTTGATGATTACCTGCTGTATGTGATGTTTAAGTATCGTTGTTCACCAAAAATGTAAACGAAACCATTAGAACTCGCGTTGGAACATTAATAACGAAAACAGATTCTGCCCGACAGTTACAGCCGACTTTAATCGGCTGTAACCGGGTCATAACTTACCGAAAATTTGATTTTCTTGAGTCTATTACGTGCTATTTTGAAATACGTTTCTAATGGCGCTGGAATCATGATTGTTGGATGTCGTTTGCTATTTTAAATAAATTGATTCGTTTCAGCAACGAAAGCTGCGTTTTCCTACTGATTTTACGCGATATGTTTTGCATCATAACTTGCTGCGTATCTGGAGTTTTCCTATGAAATTTCTACTGTAGATAGCCTTTGATGTCATCTGAATTTTGTCGCTGGTTTCAAGTCAATCGGATAAACGAGGAATTTTTAAGAAAATATTTAGTGGGTAGGGTCAGATTTCGATGAATCTGACCACTGTTCAGTGTTTGATTTTTCATGGAAAATTCTTAAGAAGTTTGGTGACCAAATTTTTACACAATAGTCGATGCTCCAATTGACACACCCTGCATTTTTTTGGGAATCTTTCTGTACACGAACTTTTCCAGATAACACTCCGAAAACTGTCTGAAAATGCACTATAATGCTGAATTTTTATTGAAGAGTATTTTAAATCTTTCGTGACACTTATGTGGTCGCTAAGTGAGATGGTGATAGATGAATGCATGTTAATTAGTATTTTATGATAAAATGTGCTACGTGCTAGATACGTGTAGGATTCATGTTTCCGCGTGAGCACACACACTTACCCTTAAAAGGTAATCATGCTAGGACGTGACTGACCGGTTCCATCTCGCATATTTCTTTACAGTCCTTAATCCGAGCATTCAAAGATGGGTTCACTATTCCTTGGAGGAAAACTTTTTTATAAATATTGTAGTTTAATTTCGATGTTAGTTACTAAACTCAAACCATATCTTGAAAATCCCTACTTACTACCGAACTAGTTGCCTGGGAGGCAACGAGGTATTAGTTGATAGCACTATTAGGCTTGACAAACCTCACATCGTGCTGGGAGCCGGGCGTGAACTAAGGACCTTAAACACAGGGCCAATGTTGATAGGCATTGGTAAGGGCAAACAAACATACATCATCCGGTATCGAGTTATTAATGACATGTCCTTAAACTAAACACCAAACCGTTCTCGTTAAATAAAACTGTGAACTCGTTGGCATAATCGCTGATACACTTTTCTGTATGCTTGCAGGTCGTTAGATAAACATTGCATGGGAACTTACAGTCTGGGGAGCTTGAAGTGTCATGGGGCGTGTTACTTGATTGCGAACAATAAAACTTTACGCTTTAAAACATTTTGTTTTCGATTGTTTGAGATATTTACATTTGCTTTCACTGAATACATACTATGTTTGAAATGATTTAATTGGAATTCATTATTCATGTTGGACATGATGACTTTGTTTTTGAATATTTACTATTAGTTCGACATGATTAGTGGCTAGATCCTGGTACGTCGCACGCCTCGCGGTAAAACTCCGCAAGTGGTAATTTGGGGGTGTGAGAACACAGCCCAATAACAACTAAGATGAATACGTTTAACTCTTTTACATATTTTAAAATGTTTTATATTTCAAATATTTCATGAGTTTATATTAAATATGTTTAGCACGTATAGTAAGTTTACTAAAGCATTTGGAATACGTGAGTGTATTTCGAATTTGATCAAATTGGTATATGTTGCGAAACCGTAAAACCATGTATGTAATCACGGTAGGTAAGTTGTACGTAAAACCGGGTATGTATTCACTCTAGTACACACGAGTAAGGATACTCGCTGAATGTGTAGCTTACTAGTATATGTGTATATAGCTTTAGTATTACTTATGCATTGTTAAAAATGGTTTAGTGTCGGTTAAATGTTATTCTCCAGCTTTTCGTTGACGTATTATTTTCAAAATGTTTTCAGGTGGTTGTATTTAGCAAGGGTAGATGCTCAAAAGATTACGACTCCTTAGGCACGATAAAACCTTGTGGCATGAATTTGGTAAAACCTTCCAGAAGACGGAAAATGATGTAAAAGATTTCATTTTGAAAAGAAACGTTTTCTACGAACAAGGGGTATTTAAATCCCCATTTATGAAAGAATATTTATTTCAACTTACAAGTTGTAAGAAGAATAAATGTTTTCGCTGCAATTTACTAAAAACAGGTAGCAACAGATTGGTCGCACGCCCGGGGTGTCGAAAATCCGGGGTGTGACAGAAACTGCCATCAACCTCAATGAACATGCAAGTTCCCCCCTTCCTTTTTTTAAACATTAATAACTTTTTATTTGTACCTTTTTAAAAAAATTAACCCATAATAATGAGCGTTTTTTATCTTTAATATGACTACCATATTGCTATACTTATATAGAGAACAAAGATACGTTCCAATCGGATGTTTTAGTCCATGGTGTTTTGTCTATGTTCATACAATAGTGTTTTAATTGTATTGTATTGTATTGTATTGTGATTCAATGTGTGATGTTTTGAACATTTGGAAACATTGTATTGTGATTCAAGTCATGGTGTTTAACATCTGGAATGATTTTATTGTTATTCAAGTCATGGTGTTTTAACATCTGGATTGATTTTATTGCTAATCAAGTCATGGTGATTTAACATTTGGAATAATCATACAATCATCCCCAAATGATGCTAAAACACCATGACTTGAATATCAATCCAGATGTTAAAACACCATGACTGTCTTACGATTCAAGTCATGTTTTTTTGAATCTATTTGGTGTTTTATACCTGCAAAATAACAAACAACATTATGAACTCAAGAAATAGTTCTTACATAAAACACCATATGAAAGAAACATGTACAACTATCGTCCAAACATAAAACACCATTAACGAACCTGTGCCATCTTGTTGCACCGGATTTTCCATCTAATTATCTCATACATCAAAGAAGAAATAAAAAAATGGTGGACAGCAGATGGGGTTTAATCAATAGATGTTATAAAACTGATGAAAGATTAGGTATCCTAAAATCTCTCAAAGAAACAGTTACACATTATCTTTTCCACTTAATTGAATTTTGCATGAAATCACTCAAATACCCTTAATCTTAATATTTAATTAATACCACGTGTCATCACCATGTTCCTTCCTACACTTCTCACACACTTGCCACTTTTTACATGATCCTTAATCTATCTATATATATGCACACACACATACACACTAGAAGGGTGCCCACACGATGTGATGGGGTACACAAACACCAATATTCACGTAACATATTAATTTTTTAATAAGAAAAAACTACAGCAATATCATACTCAAATTAAAAGAGAGGGCGTTGTTCGTTTTGGTAAGAAAGGCAAAGTCGCTCCTCGCTATGTGGGTCCTTTCAAGATTCTTGAAAGGATTGCAAGGTAGCGTATAGACTGGACTACCGCAAGCACTCAACAATGTTCATCCTGTATTTCATGTTTCAAACTTAAAGAAATGTCTAGCTGAAGAAGGACTTCAAGTCCCACTCGAAGATCTTCAAATCAACGAGACATTGCACTTCGTGAAAAACCGGTCGACACCATGGATCGAGGAATCAAGCAACTAAGGCGCAGTCGAATTCCCATAGTCAAGGTTTGATGGGAAGGGAAACGTGGCGCTAAATTTACTTGGGAACTCAAGAATGATATGAAGGCCAAGTATCCGCATCTATTCGTTGAGTCTTCCTAAAATTCGGGACGAAATTTCCTAAAGGTGGGGAGACTGTAACACCTCGCGTTTCGTACTTTCCTTAAATAAAAGTATAATCATATTACTATTTATGGAAACTTGTATTCGTATCGCATTCGTATTTCATTTCCCAATTTTGTAATCCGAGACTTGAATCATAATGAAACTTATACTTGATACATACTTGTCTTTCATGCATTCAATCGTTTAATACGTGTTTACATACAAATCGATACTTGTTATACGTGCGAATACTCATACATTCATACTTGATACTCAAAATATACTTACATACACGTTAAACACTTAAAACATGCTAAATTATGAGTTTCTAGCATAAAATAATTGAATTATCAAACTCTAGGGGTCAAACTACAAATTTGGGAAAATTCTGTCGGGAAGCATGACCATGCTCACGATCCGCACGGTCATGATCGTGACCCGCACGACCATGCTCATGATCTGCACGGTCATGCTCATGACCCACACGACCATGCTCATGACTCGCAAGATAATGCTCATGACCACTTAGTGAAGATTCATGACCCGCATGACCATGCTCATGACTCGCATGATAGTGCTCATAACCACTCAGTGAAGATTCATGACCCGCATGACCATGCTCATGTCTCGCACGATAGTGCTCATGACCACTCAGTGAAGATTCACGACCCGCATGACCATGCTCATGTCTTGCACGGTCATGCTCATGGCTCGCACGACCATGCTTAAGATTGGCACGACCTTGCCAAATGACCAAGTCTGGCAAAAACTTTCAAAATACGTGAATTTTGGCTCCATTTCCCTTCTTCCAACCCCCAACCACCACCAACTTCATTAATTACCTAAACCCTAATTCCCCATTATAAATAGAAGCCTCCTCCTCCTCCTCTCAAATCACACCTCAATCTTCTCATTCTTCTCTCTAAAGCTCTAAGAGCTCTCTTCTTCTAGAGATTCAAGGTTTCAAAAGTGAGTTCTAACTCACCTTTTCCCTGCTTTGAAACTTTTCTTCTTCTTCACACTTGAAACACCTTTGGGAATACTTCCATAGGTTTTCCATGGAAAACCAACTAAGAATATCACCCTATTTAAGGTCCCAAGTGTAAGAACCTTCTTGTTTTAATAGGGTTTTAACCCACAAGTGTTGTATCCTTCCAAGTTTATGCTTGAGTTGGTAGTGTGTGATCACTTGGAAGCCTTGGCTATCCTACCATCGATCCACCACCTCACTTGATGATTTTGTTTATTTTTCATCTTTAATTTATTGTTTAAACTTACTCATGACCATCCTTATCGTCCTTGTGATGACTTGTGCATTGGTGAACTATACGAAAGAGGCTTTAAAAGGAAGGTTATCCTCCTACCTCCATGCATGACTTCTATGAACTTCCATGATGTTTATGATTTACTTATTGCGTATGCTATATAATATATGTATATACTCACTAACCGAACTCTTGATGGTAATCAAATGATTGTCCGTCATGGTACTAGGTTACATCATCTACGTATTTAATCTCTCGTTACGATTCTAATGGGTAACCTAACCCATGAAAACACATCAACCCGAATGGGTCTTACAGTGTCAAAAAGAGTATTAAGTCTAGATGATTATTTTCTCGTATAACATAATTTAGTATATTTAAATTCCTAAATCCTTCGTTATCGTTCGAATACTTACCAACCTATGTTCTCCTCATGTAGGATAACTCGGTGTTCCTCCAAACCCTTCGCGGAAGTAACAAGTTGAAGCTAGCAAAACCGTGAGTACACACGACCCACTTTTCGTTTACAACACTTTTGGGTGTAACATGTTTACTTATACCAAAACCATAACACTTAAACTTTATGAAATACACAAACAATCCTACACATATGAATACTTGAAACACTTACGTGATGCTTATATCTTGGACATTCTTTATATGATACTTTAGTCATTAGCTTGTTTTAAGCCTACGTTTGGCATGTATAAGCGCTTTAGGAAGTAACGCATCCCTCTCCATCGTGTAATCTTGAGGCCATGTTAAAACATCGTGATTGCGTTTAGGGTTTGACTAGTAGTATTGCATGCCTTGTATATGCTCTTGTAGAATCATAGTTGCCATGAGGATTTGTTTAAACTTTATTCGTATACGTATGCTATGCTTAAATTTGTGTACTCGCCTTTGCTCTTGCATTGAATTCTACTTTAAAACATGTTACAGGTTGATGAAGAGGATGCTATGAAATCAAATAGCAAGGACTTAAATACACACATTTAGACATTTAGGTTAATGTTGTTGTATCAATTTTTTTTATTTTGTTTGTTTAATTGTTGTATTTGTTTCAATGTTGTATATTGACAATTATTCTTAAAATGAAATTCGACTTAAATTAAATATTGTCATTATTAGCGTTGTGAGCAATGAGCAATTTCGTTATCGTTTCACTCCGATGTTTCCGCAATCTATTGGGGTGTGACAATTAAAATGATGATTGTATTAAAAAAAATGGTTTTGATTGGTTTTCTCATTTGTTCTCACGGTTCTCGCAATATTTAGCGTTCTCAAGATAACTCTCCCAATGAGCAATTTCGTTATCGTTTCACTCCGATGTTTCCGCAATCTATTGGGGTGTGACAATTAAAATGATGATTGTATTAAAAAAAATGGTTTTGATTGGTTTTCTCATTTGTTCTCACGGTTCTCGCAATATTTAGCGTTCTCAAGATAACTCTCCCAATGAGCAATTTCGTTATCGTTTCACTCCGATGTTTCCGCAATCTATTGGGGTGTGACAATTAAAATGATGATTGTATTAAAAAAAATGGTTTTGATTGGTTTTCTCATTTGTTCTCACGGTTCTCGCAATATTTAGCGTTCTCAAGATAACTCTCCCAATGAGCAATTTCGTTATCGTTTCACTCCGATGTTTCCGCAATCTATTGGGGTGTGACAATTAAAATGATGATTGTATTAAAAAAAATGGTTTTGATTGGTTTTCTCATTTGTTCTCACGGTTCTCGCAATATTTAGCGTTCTCAAGATAACTCTCCCATATATATATATATATATATATGTATATGTATATATGTATACATACATACATACATACATATATATGTATATATATAGTGGAGAGTTCAAATGAGAAGAAAAATTTTGTATGAATTAAAAGAATAACTTTTAAACCAATAGAAATTTTCCATTTACTTCATTTAATGTGTATATTTAATATTATGAAAAAGGGCATATAAGTAAATTCATAATTGTCATTAATTAGCTAATTAATTAAACTTGTAACTCATTTTTTTCATATACTCTTTTAAGATAAAATAATTTATGGTGTAGGACAATTTTCGACATGTGTAAGATAAATTTTAGTATGTGTAGATAAATTTTGAAATGTGTAGGGTAAATTTACATGTATGTAGGGTAAATTCCGATAAATGTAAGACATATGTAGGATAAATTTTGAAATGTGTAGGATAAAATGTTTTTGCTTTATTAATGAGAGATAACATAATCAATAAGGGCAGTTATAAACTATTTAATGTTTTACCATTATGCCTTTTTTTTCTCACATTAAATATCTTCTAAAATGAACCTTCTCATATATATATTCATTGTTGCTTACACGTTTAAACTTTTAAATTAGTGTTAGATTGAATCCATCAACCCGCTTTAATATCAGGATATATGTATGTTCATGTGTTTAATATCAAAAATGTAATTATTAATGACCATGTATAAAAAAAATGTTCAAAAAAGGAATATTACGAGAATATTCCAGAAGCTAGAAAAAGCGTAGTGGTATATAAGTGGACTCATGTGCCATTTTTAGCAAGTACGATGATAACTTAATTCTCTCCCCTCCAGATTTGGTTGTTGCCACCTTCCTGTAACTTTAGTTTTCCTCGTACTTCATGTAATCTTTTTTTTTTGAACAGGTCAGAAGCTTTCATTATCACCAAGGAAAAAATATATAGCCATCCAGCAAGGAGGAAAATGGACAGCCAAATTACAACCACCAAATCATTCAAAGTAAGTTTACATCAAATGTAGCCATTTCTCCAGGTTCAAGTTTTTCTCAACAGTTTAATTTCCTAAATAATGGCTCAAAAGGTCAACGAATACAGTCAATGGGTTGATATATATCGTCAGCCCAGGTCTGCCAGTTCTTTCTTCATTCTGTGGTTGTCAATATGTGATAAGGTAAGTTAGTAAGTTATTGTTCACTGGTTTTGTAAATAGGTCCAACTAAGTAAGCTGAGTTTAAGCTCGACATGGCTCACATTTTAATCAAATATTATGTAACGTAGCTCAACCAAGTTCCACATTAATTAATTAGCTTTTAGACGTGTTTGATTGAGCTGAGCTGGAGCTAAGCTCGATAATGCATATATAAGAGTACGTACCTACATGTTAATTCAAGTCAAATTCTTTTAACTCGAGGTTCATTATGTTCGTTTTAGGCTTATATTTGTATAAAAAAATTATACATGTTTTACCAACTTAATTACCATCAACTTTGATATAAATAAATACATAATGATTTTATGTCAGTCAGAGAAAAATAATTACGGACATTTAACGGAGATGATAATTTACTTCGATCTTTTGAATTCATTTAAGTATAAATACATTTTAATAGATAAAAATTTGTTTTGTTGCAAAGTTTTCCTTCAAGAAACAATGTTGGCCATACACACAAATTAGACAGAATATTCATAAAGAAATCAAACATGCAAACACAAACACAAACACGATTAATGGTGTTTCGGATCGGGTCCTGCAGGGCTCAGACGCGTTAGCGTATACCCATTTCGGTCTCTTATTTCATATCCTAACCTCACTAACTTCTGCTCGAACATAGCTCTGAAGGGCGCAGTCAGACCCTTCCTATGCTCAAACGACTCGACCAACTTTCGTGCATTCGAGTGAGAAAACACAAGTAAGATAACACATAACAAAAGCTGCCATTTAGCCATGTTGGAGATATTTGCAAAGGGATCTCAGGTTAGACCTATTTATAGCCATTTTCATCACTGATCATACGTTAACGTTAGTGACATCAGTGTGGGCAGGCTAGCTAGCTAACTAACAACACGTCAATGGAATCCGAAGAAATAATATAAAAAGAAGGCGTCCAATCCTAGGTTGGGTGTATGGCAGCAAGTGAAGGTCTACTCAGCTGATTCTCCACTCAGGAGTTGAACATCCTAAGATGCAACATATTAGATTAAGTTATATAGCTTTATACTCGTTGAAGGTTCCAAGGGTCAAGTAAGCCCATCCACTGAGTCTTAATTGGCCCATATAGGATATCATCATCATTTTAATAAAAAATATACAAATACAATAGTAAACATACTTTTTTTTTCATATTTGAGAAATTATAGTACATGTACCGTGTACAAATCCTTACGAGTATAACATATAAAACAACATATGTAATTAAATTTTTTAATCTATGGTCTTTAACAAGAGTTTTAACCGTGTCTTCTTGTATAGTTTGTTGTGTTTTCAGTCCTTTGTGTATTCTTCAACGAGGTCTTGAACCACGTCTTCTTTTACATTAATTTCCTACACAAAGAACAAACAAATGTTGGCGGTTGTGGCTGAGGCACGCGTTCAACACGCTTCCCTTAAAACAGATTTCACGCCTCTACTAAAGACGACGCGTCTGTCTCCCAGAGTACAACAGCCGAAGCAGTCTGTACTGCCGGAGAAGACCACACGCCCGAGGTTACACCGGGTAAAATCATAGTGTTAGACATTTTGGAAACTAAGAATAGAAATGTAGTTAAATCGTGTAGAGAAACTTATCTCTATATGTTTCCAACATACAGGTTATCAAGTACTTCTCCAATGACTCTTCATGTATATATCTCTCTATCTTGTATCTTTTTATTTATATTTTTTTTCTAACCACATCAAAAGAGACACATAGTCTACTATGTGTGCAAGAGCCATGAGTGGTGAAAAGTCAAACATAATTAGAGACTTAGTTTTGTCATAAAATCTCTAATAAATTGTCATAAAAGAAACTCTATTAAAGAGTTATCATCAATACACCACATAAAAAAGTTTATTATCCTAAATATAAAACTAAACAACTGAAATAAATAACTCTATTCAAGAGTTTGTCACTATATGTAAATTTTCATTTCTCACATTTTAAAATTTTCCCACAACTCATTATTTTCAGTACTTTAATTGATATATGTCATTCTTTTCCTATATTCTTGTGGTTCCAATCATATGCTATGTACTCGCACTACAAGAAATTCGAATACTAGCGGTGGCATTGAATATACCCTTAATCCGGAACGCATGTCCCAGACTCCAATCTGACCGTTGATAAGGTGACAGACCCGAAGGCTTACGTTTTATCTTTCTAAACTCAATAGGGGCGGCATGTCGGCGCTTTGTAGTGTCAGGTTCAAACATGGTTCAAGTCTCTATGTCTGTATGTTATTATAGGATTAGTTTAAGAGGGATCTCATCGTGTTTTCAAGTTCATAAAACATGAAAACATTTTCTTCCGAGTAATGTATTGATTCGACCTTTTAAGAGCATTTACTATGTGATCCTGAAGGAAAAGTCCTTCAAAGGCACTAGTGTCTAGTAATCATTTGCTCGCTAGCTAGTGATGTGATACGAATTTTTGGTTTATTGCATCTTGTAAAAATGATAAATTTGTCCTTTTTTTTAATTACAAAATTAAGCAAATCATATCACGCCCCTATAATGCCCATTACGCATGGCCTGATAAATATTCATTTGAGTTAGAAGATGCGGACACACTCAAGTAAGACTACTATGATTTCGAGCAAATTGGAACTTCAATAATACTTAGGGTGAAGCCCATCGACCATGGGGTTTCCAAGGTGGTAAGACCGCTTGGCAGGGTCCAGGGTAGTGCCTTGGCAAGGTTCCAAGCAACACCCAAATGAAGTCCGAGAAGTAAAGCGCCTAGAAATAGTCGTCTGGATGGCTTAAAGTTGCATAAAAATGATCATAAAAATTTAATGAAATTATTAACTAGTTGCTACTGGTAACTACAGATTAATGGCAAAATAGTAACTAAACATTCTTACGAGTTACGAAGTGCGGTGTACACACTCGAGTAAGGCTACTATGATTTCAAGCACCTTGGAACTTCAATGATACTTAGGGTTGAAGCCCCTAGACCATGGGGGATCTAAGATGGCAAGACCTGCTTGGCAAGGTCTAGGGCAGTGCCTTGGCAGGGTTCCAAGTGACGCCCAAATGAGGTCTGAGAGGTAAACGTCTGAAAATAGTCGCGTTGGATGGCTTAACGTTGCATGAAAAATGATCTTCAAAATTTAATTAACTTATCAACTAGTTGCTACTCTTAAGTCTTAACTAAAGATTAGTGGCAAAAATGGTCATCAGCAGCAACTACGCGTCAACAGAAAAAATGGTTGTCATGGCAACTGGATGCTTAGAGGTTACCGAGTTATCACTAATGGAGTTGTTTGATGATGTTCCCACTGATATAATTATACAATTATAATTCCCAATCGTCTAACTACCCAACTAAAACGCTTTGAAGGTTCAACCCCTATATTAAAACTATCATCTGGTTTGTATACGTACACAACCAAAAGTCAATTCGTTTTCACAAAAAAATACCATCTAGTTTTTTGCGTAACACCTTTTTAATGTTATATGATTATTTGTTTTGAGTATTTATAGAATGATTAGACTATTCTAAAGATATCGAGGGCCTATGATGGAAACATGAAAACTACTTTCATTTCCGATCAATAGTTAGGATAACAAGGGTGGGATCGTGGGATCATGTTGAACTCAAGACTAGGCGACTAGCGGATAAAACAAACTTGATTTATTGCTGGCTGTGAATAAAAATATATCAATCTGCTTCAGGAGAATATTGTGCATTGTACATTGTACATCTATATTAAAAGGAAAGAAATGTCAATGGTTCTTTCCTTTTTTAATTGGTACATATTTCTTTTTCTTTTGATTTTTTATCTTTATTTCTAGCTATTTTATTATTTAGTCATTATTATATTTTATGTTATTTTAAGTGTAACGAACCGAAATCTTATTAATTGAGTTTTTGATGCGAAACGAACCAAAATGATGAATCAACGCCGCATCGTGCAGAAAAATAGCACACGTATAAGCAGAAATGATACCGATAGATTTATCATCATATCACATATCCCATCCCATTAAAAACCATAATATAGCGAGTCAAAATGATTTCGATTGAATATTCTCCGTGTAATGAACATTGCCACATCATGTGGATAAATCACCGTCCTCCGTGAAATGCGAGCTTACCTTAACTCTAGTCAAGTTAAATAAGAAAGATTTCTGTTTGTGGCGCTATGTGATGTCACAAATTTGACTGGCATGGAGTGTTTCAACCATGGACTGCATTTGTTATCGCGACGGGTGGGTAGTGATTCACGTTATTAATGTTTTTTTCACGGTTATGCTCAACCATGGACTGCACTAATTAGTGTTTCAACATTATGTTCACTCCTATTATTCAATCAAGAATTATCTTCATTAACTTCTTTTAAAATCCTTAGAGGCTACCATTTACGGTACACTTTCTAAAATAATAGAGATCACGAAGACTTCTCTCTAAATCTAATTGCATACGGTATGATTTATGAATTATCAATTACTTATCTTGCTAATCTACTATCTTTCTTATAAAGCTGAAAAGATTGTCAAGAAGACTCACACAATGGCTTTTGTAAGAATAGATTTGTTTTCGTCTGTTTATACTTGCACATAGTTATTGGCTTTTTTTTTTCTTTAAGATCATACGGTTAAAACATCGATCTTAGAATAGAGTCTGTTTCTATACTAAAGATTTGGATTTCAAAGTCACTTATGAGTAATGTACGTAACATTGTAGTACAAGTATATATTTTTTTCATTCATCTAGATAAAGAGTGCATTTCAAATGTGTAACCATGCATGCACTAACAAATCTCTTTGTTAATACTTGATATTGACAAAGAAATACAGGTAACGGACTTGTGGACTGTCGTTATGCATGTTAACAGTGTTGCATGCCTATATCCCCACTGTCGAATCAAAAGAGGCTCCTACAATATCTTCCCCTTAAAGCGAAAGTACATAAATATAATAGATACAAGTGTGTGCATGTGTCATGTGTGACGTCAACAATACTAGGTTATACATTATTATTCATGCAAGTAATAAACATGATGATCTAAGAAAGTGCAAATCAATAATATAAAACTGATACTTCGAGACTTGAGTCACCCGCAACATTAAGTTAATTAAATCAACAAAATACCACATAATGCAAGAACAAGTTGCTCAAGTGGATTATAAACTAATCCTCATCATTTATCACAGTGTCTCAAGCATCCTCAATAATTTCTCGTCTTGGCCCCACTTTTATGAAGCATGTATGCTGTGGAAAGCCTATTCCCACGAGGGTTTGCTTATCAAGAATTAGGTACTAACCAAAACTGGCAAGTAATCATTATCGCTTTACATCATTGACCAAACAAAAATGTCAATTTCTCAGGATATTTCATACTGTGGAGGACATTTAGGTTAAATTAGTGGGTTACACCTATGTCTATGCTGAACAGTGGTGTAAGTCAATTTTTAACAAATTTCAATAGAAACTTAAATGCAACATTACCTAAAACTAAAATATTAAAAAACAAAAATGAACACGAATGAAAAAAAAATATATATTATGAAATTAATGATATGATATCAAGAAACATTAGTTTTTAATAAGATTTGACCCGGTTATAGCCGATTAAAATCGACAGTAACTTTCTGGACAGATTCTGTTTTATCACCCGAACCCTATAAACGATAATCTAATGCACCCAACGACCTAAAATCTTTAATTACAACAGATTATCAACCTAAATTAAATCATATAGCAATTAGTTCATTACAACCCTCAAGATCCAACCCATAAACAAACCCTAGTGACTTAACCGAACCCATAATCAATCTAACCATCTTGAATTTATGATTTCCTAACACATAGATCACATGTATCAACATATAACATCAAAACATATCACAATCTAGAAAACACAGTCATAATACGAGGGATTAATCAATAATTAACAGAGGGTGTTACCGGGATCTAGGAGGTGTGTAAGACCGTTGGAAGCTTGAATCAATGGCTTGAAGCCTTGTATAGCGTCAATCTAGAAGGGTAGAAGTATGGCAGCGTTGAAGTTGTGAGTTAGGGTTTTGGGAATTGGGCGTATGATGAAAAAAAAAACATGCAAGATGCGTTAATTATAATATAAAGTCTTGGGGAGCACGGTTTATGAGTTGAGTTTGGGGCCGACATCCTAAGGCTTTGGGCCAATAAGAGTAAGTTTCAACTTACTATAATATATATATATATATATATATATATGCTATTTTGCTGCATGACGTTTATTTAATACAGCCATGGGCTTAGACAAGAAACATTAGAAATCATGGGAACTTAATGTAGTTTATTTATATGTGTTTATATTTAAAATGGACGTGCTTACAACACAAATACAATTTCCTCTCTTGAAATATTTTGTCAACATTAAGTAAGGTTCAATTGCAATGTTGCACTAATGATTATTCAGATTTATATCTGTAATCTCAAACTTCCATCGATACGTTGTTTTATAAATAATAATAATAATAATAAGTAGATGAAAGTTGCTTAATTTGAACCTAGATGATTCTAGTTAAATTGTTGATTTAACAATCATGTTTTCTTTTTAAGTTCAAACGGAGATTCACAATATATAAATTATTTAATCCTCTAAATAAATTAGTATGGTGACTTTTGATGAAATAAATAATATTCAGCACATGATTTAGATGTGCTAATATAATAATAAGATATTGACTTATAAATCAATAAGAGTAATGCATTAATTGGTTCGGACCTCAGGTTATGTGAGTGTTTGAGTCGACAAGAGAGATATGGGCTTCGGTTCAAACGGTTCGAGTTAGTTCAACATGATATGGATTTGGTTTCCAATATTCGTTTGCACACTATAAATTAAATAAGTATATAACTAATTCGTCGACTAAGATCATTATATAAATTAAGGTATAAATACGAAATTAATGGTTTTTACCTCGAGAATTCGGATTGTGACATAAGGGTGTTTGGTTGTTTGGGGTTTTGTACTGTTTTAAATGAATCAGATAAACTTAGTAGTAGAGCTGAAAAATATGTGTTTATTGGATATTCCAATGAAAAAAAAGCGTTACAAAGTGTATAGTTTGGACAACAAAACTGAGTTTTATTCAAGGGATGTTAAATTTTTTGAATCTGTGATCCCATTTAAAGATAAAACTATACTGAAAGGTTTTGATGAAAACAATAATAAAAATGTTAGAAGTTTAAATTTCTTTGATATGTATGAAGCTTTTGAATACCAAACACCTGGAAATCCCTATAATGACGAAAAGGATCAAACTAGTACTAAATCAGGGACACATGGGCCTCAGCAGTCAGTAATAGAATCACTAATACTTTGGGCAAGGCTCAAGATGAGCAACCAAGTATAAGTAGCATTAATACTAGTAGGGCTGAGCATGTGATGACTGATAGTGTACAAGATCATAATTCTAAGGGAACAAATGAGGTTCAAATAGAGGTTCAAGCTACACCTAGAAGATCTACTAGGAGTTCTATCTTACCTAGAAGTCTTAATGAGTAGGTAAGTCTTAATGACTTTATTGTTGAACAGAAGTCAAATATGGTTTAGAAAGAGTAGTTAACTATTCAAATTTATCTATAGAACATAAATGTTTTACTTTTGTGCTAGATAAAAGTTATGAATCAAAAAAATTCTATGAGGCTTCCAAGGATCCTAATTGGTATCAGCAATGAATGAAGAGATTAAAGCTCTTCATAGAAATAATACATGGGACCTTGTTGTGTTACCTCCTGGTAGAAGTATTGTTGGTTGTAAATGAATATATAAAATAAAATATAAGTCAACAGGTGAAATTAAACGATTTAAAGCTAGATTAGTTGCTAGTGATTATAGTAAAAAACATGGTATTGACTTTGAAGATGTTTTTATGGCATTACCTGATGCTTAGTATTCAAAAGATGGAAATAGAGTTTGTAAGTTAAAAAAGTCTTTATATGGCCTAAAGCAGGCACCTAGGATGTGCAATGAAAGGTTGGTTATGATAACTTGTATTTTTTTCAACCCTGGTTAATTTCATAAAGTTATTGGTGTAAATATTATGAATTATTATTTAGTAAATAATAACAACGTATAATAGCAAACTACGATGCGAGCAACGTGTCGTTTAACTGATGACTTTGGCCAAACGATACTGATTCAATATATATATATATATATGTATTATATGCTTTATATATATAATATATAGATTCCATATACTCGTTTTAATTGGATTAATATATATCTACTTGATATAGCTATTTTATAATCATATGAGCAATTATAAGCAAGATACGAGACGTTAAACGGGTTCTTACACGCGATGTACAACCACATAGCCCACCCACTTTTGAACCCCTCTAACCCTAACTATTTATTCATCTCTTTCTCTTTCCCCTCTTCATTTTCTCAAAAACCCTAGCCATCACACACAAACACCTACACACAAATCTATACACAACACATATAGTTTTGCATAACACAGAGAGAGTGAGAGAATCGGAGATAGAGATGGCCGTGAGAAGGAAAGCGACGGTCGGAAATGGTGTCGCGCCGCGTCGGCGTTTGGTAGCTAAAAAAGGGGACAAGGTGGTGAAGCACGATGTTGAAGGGTGGTGTGGTGTTAGTCCACGATGACGCAAGCAAAAAAAATCGACAGCGGCAGCGGCATCTCAAGTATCAGGGGTGGCGCCAGTGGATGGAGCCTCAAGATTTTTCTGGCAACGCAGCAGATAACCTGGTTCCACGACTTCCGCCATGGCGATTGTGTGGTTGTGACCATTCTCAGGCTTGATCTATTGTTTTGAACGCATATCAGTGAAATTTTCGATCAGATCTAGCGGTGGTGGGTGGCGGCTGGCGGCTGCCCTACCAACGACTCTAGAGTTCCGGTGATCCTTCGTTTTCTAGAAATACCGGCTCATACAGTAGCCGCTAGCGGTGGAAAGACTCTGGCTGCTAGATAATAATGAACAACATTGTTAGTTAACCTTTTGGTGCATGTGGTGGTATTCGGGGACTATGATGTTAGTTTAGGTGGTGTTTGGGGTTTTGGTGGAAGCGGACCTGGTCAAAGTTTGGGTCAGCAGGTCAACACAGTCAACTCTGGTCAAACAGCGGGTCAAACGGTCAACTATGGTTAATGGCTCAGTCTTGGTTAACATGTGGTTCTTGGCGTGTTTGTGTTAACGAGCGAGTCTCGTGTAGGTAATGTCATGTACCGAATCGTATTGTTATGTATATATGTGTAGTTTTATTGTTGGAATAAAGAGCTTTAACTCATGAACGAACCGAACCGACAAGTGGGTCAAGGGTTTAAAGATAGTTGACGTTTGGGGATCGACTAAACTTGTGATGTTATTACTTGCGAGGCTTTGTTGGACCATATAAAATATATATATGGTTTATATACTGCTTGAAACATATTGAACGAGTGGTTGTGGGAAATTGTGGACAACTTGTATTGTCTGGTTTGCGCAAAAACAGTGGAAATTCTGCCTAAATTTTTATAAACTAAAACATAGCGTACGTTATGTGCATCTTCTTGATGGATATTTTTGCAAACTACTTATTACATAGCTATGTATGTATCTATATATATATTATAATCTTGAACTATATTTCCTCAAATTATATATATAAGTTATATATGTTTATCCATTTTACAAGCCGAGGTACGACTTGAGACCAATTTGCCATCTCGCTTTATTAATTCAAAATGATTTTTATACAATAAGTTTTTAGCTACGCAATTTGAACGTTTTGTCATAGTTATATATATATATATATTCACAAGAAAACACTACTAAGTTCCTATCGGTTCGTCAAAGTTAAACCGCCTAAATCGAATAGTGTTTCGATCTAGACTATGTAGTTGAATAAACTATCTTTATAACCAAGTTGTGAAACTAGTGATTATTACCATTAGACCTTAAGGAATCTTTTACTTGTAGTAGGGCTTGAGAAGGTTGGATATTCCAAGCATCGGGGATTGCTTGTCCTTATTTATTACATGGAGTAGTATGCTTTGCACATCAGGTGAGTTCATGGTCCATACTCTTTTAAATGTTTTAAAAACACGGGGGGAGAAAGCATGCATTACATTATGGTAAAGTAATGTCATAATGTTACAGTAAGGTAACATCACAACTATTAGGGTTTTTGTTATATTAGTTATGATCACAAAGTAGCCTTTATCACATAAAGTCCTCACAAACCTCGGACCGTTAGTATTGGGTGGATAGCGGGTGAATTTTGAGTAGTACTACTGGGCCCGACGAGCCCCACTCAAGCTAGTCGCGCTAGCTAGACCGGTAATGGTCAACGGGTGTAGAATTGGCCTAACTTATCGCCATGGTTAGTGATAGACCTGGCAAACAGAGGCAACAACAATCAGCTTCGGTTTCGAACTCTTTCGTGACGTAACTTAGGTAGCTACCTACAAATATAACAAGTAACTGCTAAACACTTCAACTTACTGTTTCGGGATATAAACAGTGGAAAGCTTTTGAGAAACAACTTACTATATAACTATAAGCTAAAACCTGTGAAATCACTCATCATAATTGTTGACACTTGTTCTTGCATGTCTTTCTCAGGTTGCTAAGATATTACACATCAGGACTAGGATGTATGTCGGAGTCGCATTGATTTCACCAAACTTTTAGGATCTACTTTAATTATATTAGCTATTTTGGTTTTGTAATTATTTACGCTTCCGCAACTAAATTGTATAAACAGTAATTTCTCATTAATGAGCAAACATGAATATTTTTAAAACTCATATAGTGGTCGTTCAATATGCCTAATGTAACATTCGTTATAAAACGGGTTCCAAAACCCGCCTCGTTTAAATAATCCAAGTATTTAAGTTTCGTTGCGCATTTATTAATCGTTCAAATTCGTGTTATTATTTTATGGTTAATAAATAAATTAAATAGTTAAAATATTAAATAAATAAAAAGTAACAATAATAATTATAATAAAAAAATAAGGGTTAATAATAATAAAATCAATGGAAAGGGGCAGTCGGGTTTCGAACCCGGGTCCCGATCAAACACACGCACACTCCACACCACTACACTACAGACACATATCTGAATAAACCTTAAAACAAATAAACTTTGTATTGTGCAAAACTCTGAAATCGGTTTCAGACAACCGTCTGTAACGGTCGAAACCAAACTTCAATCACTGCAAAATTCGTTTACGTTTGAATTAAAACTGAAGAAGACATTCCCAATCATGAGTTAGACTCAAATCATGGGCCAGTTAGAGTCAAATCGGTTACATATTTATTCAATTATAAATTCTTGTTTTGAAACCAATTGAAACTGTAAATCAATTCAAAGCTGACATTCATCTATAAATAGTGATCCTAACCTATTCTGAAACTCGCTCACACACACTCAAAACCTCTCGAAAGATCCACTATGTTCATCATGCACTTCGCCGGAATTTGTTTGTCGCTGGAAGAACATCATCGGAGAATTCGAGCTCATAATAGATTCGGTATAATCACTTAATCTGTTTCTTTCATCATTCCATTTATATTTCAATGGTGAATTTATATAGCAGATATATGGTTAATCAGTCGGGTATGGTTCTGGGTTTTAATGGTGAAGAAGATGAAGTCTAGATAACGTAAAGTATAATTTAAAACGGTTTTAAAACCGGGTTAGACACACAGTCCAGTGGTGAACTGTGTGCAATATTAACAAGCACACCCGGGTTCGAGTCTCACACGTTACCGACTTTCTGAAATAAAAACCAATCTTTTTAAACCTATTCAGATCACCCTTCAGTAAGTATATATAATTAATATAATAACAGGATATTACGAGTTAGACCCATAGCCCAACCAGGTAAGTATATATAATTAATATAATACCAGGATATTACGGGTTAGACACACAACCCAACTGGTTAAGCTGTGTGCACACGGAGCCACGAGACGCGAGTTCGACCCTGGTACCATGCATCGGTTCAATGAATTTCCAAAACCCTTTTTAATTAAATGAAATTTTGATTTGACTGAGTTTATATATATATATATATATATATATATATATATATATATAAAATCAAGATTATTTCAGGTTAGACACGTAGCTCAGTTAGTAGAGCTGCGTGCACGTATACGGGAGGTCACAAGTTCGAACCTCACACGAAGCCAACTCCAAGCACAGTCCGACCGGTCAGACCTGACAAGGTCTAATATTTTTATTCCTATTTTCTTTATATTTTTATTAAAAAAATCCTTTAAAATACTTAAAAATAAAACTTTTCTAGTTAAAAAATTATAACAAATATAATAAAAATAGACTTAAAAATCTAATAACAGGCATTAATTAGAAATATTAATTTCAAATAAAAGTTATATATTTACCGAATTATTACGTGACTATTTAGGTTAGTTTCTCTCGTCAGTTGAATCTTAAATCGTGCGCATTCATCATCAATTCAAGAAAACGCACACACTGTGAGTGAATCCTTACAAATTCCCCTTTTTATTCATGTTCTGGGGTGTATCATTTGTCGTTTACATAATTTTGTTTATTCAAACACTGGTGCTACTACCATTATATGATCTAACGTTTATGTAATATTTGGTTGTTATATGTGGTTACATTTTCTCATTTGAGTGCATCATTCACATTAGGCCCATAAGTTCCTCGTTGGATACGAGTTGAGCATCGCGTGCCTCATTAGATCGGCTCCGTTTGATTGAGCCTTGATCTCACAGTTCATCATTTATCATACTCATGTGTACATTACTTGATGTTATGTGGTTTGTGAATAGATAACATATACGTATGCTCATATTTGGTTTATGCACATTTTTATTAAAATAATCAATATAATTATTTCTTTCAAATCATTAAATGAGATTCACTCGTCAACGTTTGTTGACCCAAATCTTTATTTTACACATGATACAGGTGGACAGACTGAGGAAAGGAACACTTAGGATTTGGCTTTAGAAGAAGAATAAAACATTTCTTGTCTAGAACATTTTTTCGTGTTTGTATGTGTTTGTTGGAATATTCTCTTTTAATTTTGAATTAATAAATATTAAATTTAATTATAGTAAATGTCATGAGCTTTGATGAAAACCCAATCATGCCCCGACTACTAAATCTGCTGCGGGTCAGGGGTGACAGATTGGTATCAGAACTTTCGACTATAGGGAGATACGATATGATATTAGACCCTTAGAGCCTATACTATAGTCGAATAGATTTTAATTGCTTACGTATTATTTGGTTACATGCAAACTCATGATATTTACTTGTTTTACATTTATTTCACACACAAATGCATGCAAGCACTCCCATTATCATATGATTTTTGTGTGATATTTAATGTGGTATACCTATTATCAAACATAACATGCTTACATATAAGCGCTTCACGCACGTTTCAATTTGCACATATTTAAACATTCTCATGCTTCTTTTCTCAAAGATTTTGTGATGTTTTCATTTTTTCAATCTCATCAAAGTGAGTTCTACGACGGGCATGTAGTAACTGTAAGGGTACAAGTACCATAGTCGAAACGTCCTGTCTAGGTTTGGCATTCGTATAAATCCAAAGTAACGGATCAGTTTGCCTATCTGGAGACTAACGATGAGAGTACGAAGGACCTATTAGGCCAAAGCATGCCACACCAAACGTCGTATGAACTAACCCCACTTTAAGTCGTCACTGTGTCTACACCGGGACACCTTTCGACTTTACATCTCGCAATCATGTTTTACGATTTTCATTCGGGTGTTGCAAATGTTAAACAGGCCAAAACCAATGTGAACCCTATAAAGCCCAGTAGTCATGGGGGCCCACATGACTACCTAGGCCAAGTATGGGAGACATATGGGGGCCCAAGCATGAGCAAAGCCCAAGACATCCTATGGATGTAGTGAATTTATTTTTCTCTCATTTGTTTTATGAATGTTAACTTTTAAATACGACACATGACACCTAAAACGTCAAACTCATAATCTCGTAATGCATTTCCTGTAGATGTCTTCTAGGCACTCTCGTAGAGGTAGGAGATCAGGAAAATCCGGCGAGCACATAGCTGCTCAAATAGCCCAACAAATGGCCGCTGTGATTCCCAATATCGTGATTCAAGTTCAACAAGCTCTAACTGCTAACCCTACCAACCCAATCAATCAAGAGGAGCAAAATACTGCCAACCCTCCCACAAACACCACCAAGTGCACCTACAAGCACTTCAACTCATGTGACCCTCCAAAGTACGAAGGTACCGATGGGGTCACTACTCTCCTTCGATGGTTTGAGGAAATGGAGAGTACTTTCCTCAATTGTGATTATCGCAACGACCGTAAAGTTCATTATGCCACTGGCCGTCTATCTGTAGTAGCATTAACTTGGTGGAATGCCGAAAAAGGTAGAAAAGGCTGGGAAGAACTTTTAGAACTCATGACAAGACGCTTCTGCCCAAGAAGCAAAATTAAGAAGCTGGAGGATGAGTTCTACTTCTTGAAACAAAAAGATGGAGATCATATAACCTACAACAAGAGGTTTCTCGAATTCAACCAAATGGTTCCAAATTTGTTCACTCCTCTCTACCATCTGACCGAGCATTATATTCGGGGTCTTCCTTCGAAGATTCAGGATCCTGTGATGAGTACCGTGCCTGCAACCTTGGAAGCAGCAATGGAACTAACCGAAAATCATACCAGAAATGGGGATTTCAAAGACGAGACGAAGAAGGATGCAAGTAGCAAAACATCAACTAAAACCCCTAATCCAACTCAAGCTGAATCATCATCTTAATTCGCCATCAAGAGAAAGCGAAACGAGAAACATTTTGCTGTCACTCAAACCAGTCAACCAACACCACAAGTCGTACCCCTCCAAGCTATCCCAATCACCCAAGTGGCACCCAACCCAGCATACCTAAACAAGAAACCTTACACTGGTCCCTGACGTGATGTCGTAGTCTCACATAAATTTAATCCAAATACTGCTACTAGCTAGCGGTAAGTGGGTATCGAACACAGAGAATTGTGGAAGTTGCGTTATCTAAGGTTTGTAATACTTTGGCTAAATTACCTAAATTGTACGAAATTTAATTCAGAATTTTTGGTTGTATAGTTTTAGATTTTTAACTAATAACGATTCAACGATTGATTGTTTAACAGATTTAAAGCAAGTGATCATCTTAAGTTTCCGGTTCAAGTAACGCATGTGTTTCAAGTTCAACTAGAAAGAGTCACATAGACATGACTCGTGTTTGCTTAACTTCTCGTGATAAAAGGTAACTAAGTACTCGGATTAATTATAATGCGAGGTTGTTACCCGATGACCAATTGACTAATATCCAACCTGTAAACCTCCCCGTGATATCTCGATTGTCAACGACACCAAGAACGTACGACTAAGGCAATGAATGAAATATCAATCAACAATTTACCAACAATAATCCAAACACCATAACAGCTACAAAATAGCAATTATTATTCTAGAAATCAGAAATTGAAACACAATTGTTCAACAAACCTTCCACTCAAGATGATCACAAAGAGTTTTAGCCTCTCATGTTCTTGCAATTCATCATCCCTTCGATTATATTGTTCATACGAATAAAAATCACCAAAGTAATGCTTAGAAAATGTTTAGAAACAATAAGAACACTCTAGAATCGCCCCCAAAGTTGTGCCAAACGTTCCCAATGATTATGATCTGAAAAGACCCTTCCAATTCGAGTTAAAATGGGCAACTTTTCCGCAGCTCACCACCGTAAGCAATGGTGCCCACTGTAGCTTACGGTGGGCAAGAATCTTCTTACAGTGCTTAAGGACTGTCTTACAGTGCTCTTGAAGGTGGACTCCACCGTAAGCTACGCTGCCCACCGTAGCTTATGGTGGTCAGCAGAATTTCCCATTTTGCCCTTCGTTTGTCACACCCCGGATTTCTAACCCTGAAATCCAAACACCGGTGGGCCCGGGTGGGGAGTATCGTGACGTAAGTTGATAACATCATTGTCAATTAAACATAGCACAGCGGAAGTCTTGGAGTAAAATTACTATTACAAACCGAAATGTTCGAAATCTAAAATAATATACAGGCTCGTAATAGAAGATCCACAGGCGGATCGTAAAATGTACAAGAAAGAATACAAAACAGACTTTAGGCAGATCTAAGGATTTGCAAGATCCTCTTATTCTCTACCGAGTAGCTTCCGGTCTATTTCGTATTATACCTGCAGATTAGCCTTTGGAAGATACGTCAGCTTACGCTGGTAAATACACCCAACTGACTCATTTTGGAAACATTAAAAAAATGGTTCTAAGTGCAAACGACACTAAAATCTTTTATTAACTTGGGAAGTTGACCTTGCAATGGACCAAACGATAATAATTTACCGTATCCCAAGCCCGTATAGGGAAAATAAGTCGAGAGTATTTACCTGAGCTAGTCTTCTTCTTTTATTTTTAAATAACTGAGCCGTATACAAAAGTACCAAGTGCAGATAGCATTTACCGAGAAGGCTCTAGTCTGGATTATGGCATAAGCTAGCCAATTAAATACTAACGGTCTTATAAACCGAATAATGTACATGATCCTTACGTATAACGCTTGATTAAACGATGATCGGATAGAATGTAGTTTAAACCCGACAAGTACTTGACCTGTATAATATGGGTAAACTATAAACATTCTGGATTTTGAGGCTAAATGACAAGGTTAAACCCGTTACGGTTAAATCCCGTAATATACGTAACTGTGCGCATAATAGCGATATCAGGTAACCGGATAAGTCATGGATAAGTTCTATATGCCATTATACTTTAAATAAGTTAAAATATCAGTAGGATATCAACTTATATGCCCATTAAGGTTTTAAAACGAAACTATGCCTCATAAGGGCATTTTGGTAATTTCATACCATATAAAAAGAACTTGAACATAATTTAATGTTTATTCTGGAAAAATACTTTTTTATGACATAATATTAGTAGAATGTCAATTATATGTGTAAATTATCTTTTATGACCAAACTATGCACCGAAGAGGCATTTTGGTCATTTTACATATAGTTTACAAATTATTTGGAATTCTGAGTTTATAACATCTACCTACTGTAATTATGTTTAAAATAAGTTTTGAAATCAGTAGGTATCAAGTTTTGGTCAATAATATAGTTTAAAACCATACTATGCGCCGAAATGGCGCTTATGTCGTAAGATGACGTTGTTAAGCGATGTTAATGAAAACTGACCTTAGGGTAAGACTTAAAATGTTTAAAATATTTTATTTAATATAATATATCAGTAGGTAAATGATTTACCTTGAAAAGATTGATTAAAATCATTTTATGAGTCACAAGGACTAAAACCGTCACTTATCGACATAGTTTAAGGACTTGCTTGGAAACTCAGTTTACAACTTGGTTTAACATCCCAAATAATCCTACTTATAATATTACATCAGTAGGAAACTCAATTTCAAGTTTATTATCATTAAAACCTTGTTTTGTTCAAAAAGGACATTTTAGTAAAAATGGCATAATTTTGGAACTTGTGCATAAACTTAGATTCTGATTATGATCATGTAATATAACATCCGAGGGTTATGCTACATTATATTATTATCATAATACAACTTTAGATCAGTAGGTAACTAATCTAAATCGGATCAGAATCGAAAGTCAAAGCAGAAGTCAAACTTCGGGACTTTCGGTTGCGAACCGACCCTAGAACTGAAATTGATGAGCCGAACATGCTCTTACATGTTCTAATAATTATTACCAACTTTTTAAGTGGCAAAACATGTTTCATAACATATATAAGATCAATTTATGATTTTTTCGAAAAATGGTCTGTTTGACTTTTTAATAACATAACTTTGACCCGTCAATTGGTCTAGCAAACATGATCTTCATAAGGTGCCCTTTATAGAGATTAACACCTACCTTATTACGATCACTTAGCCATGTTCATTTCGAACAATGGCTGGACCATAATGGTCTTAACCGAAAGTCAAAGCGTTTGCCGTAAAACGCTTGACTTTTGGCTATAGAAGCCTATAAACGAAAATGCAAGAGTAAGGAACACTTACAAGAGGTTCCTACAATGCAAGAGAACTAAGTTGGATGCTCATTTCATCTAGGAACTTCCAAAGGAGGGAGAAGAGTTATGTTTAAGAAAGGTGCAAGTTGGAATGAACACTTGAACAAGGAGGTGAAGCCAGGTGTTTAGGGGAGTAAGAAGAAGTTTACAAGTGTCCTAAAACGTGGCATAGTAGTTTAGAGAAACCATGGTTTCGAATTGAATGGTTTTGGAGTTTTGCTTGACCTCCAAACAATTTTTCTGCTACAGAGCCTGTCTCGCGGGGCGCGAGAGACACAAGCCATGTCTCTCGCGGCCCGCGACCGCCCCATGGCCATTTCCAAAGTTTGACACTTTTAACCCCTGAACTATATAAAGCCTCTAAAGGCCTTCTAAAACACCTTTTTAGCACTTTTAGCCCTCCGTAGCCAATACTTGGCATACCCGGGATTATGCCCGGACATTGTTGGGCTCTCGGTTCGTTAAAAGGTCACTCAGAGGTATAAATTAACATGTTAACACTTTTAATCCCTCCATTATCCAACTTTCACATATTTACAAAATTGAACCCTCTCGTCCAACAAATGGCATGTATGAGAGTTAGGACTTCACAAAGGATCACTCAGAGGCTTATTACAAGCATGTTGATTCCGATGTCACTCAAAGGCTGAGCATGTTGACATATCAGTCACTCAGAGGTCAAGTTTCAAGCATGTTGACGCATCAGTCACTCAGAGGCTAATGATTTAAGCATGTTGACATATCAGTCACCCAGAGGCTATTATTTATGCATGTTGACATCGGTTCGTCACTCAGAGGCTCAACTTGAGCATGTTGACGCCTTTAGTCCTTATTGGTCTTTAATAGACTATATTAAAAATACAACACGTGTCACTATACTATTGGACACGATTTTACAGGGTGTTACATCGTTCAATCTCTTGAGTCCTCATCTTCAACTAGCCACTTGCAAATCCCCGACAAAGCACGTTTAAACTCCCTCGTTATGATCTTCGGTACCTGCAAATCCATACACACAATAGACATCAAATCGTAACAATTAACCCATTTAAACGTGGAATAATGATCATTTTAATGTACTTTCGGTTTGTCCAATAGACCACACGTCACATCCCCACACTTAAACGTTGCTTGCCCCAAGCTACACATCACAAACGTTTTCAAACTTGAAAGTGATCATCATATAAACCAAACTCAAACATGTCATCTGGTTGTCAACTTTCCATCCTACCACATAAGAACCCCTCACAATACTCTCCTCTCGATGACAAAAATGGTACTAGCAAGATTGTGCTAGATCACTCAATGCAGGTATGTGAATGTGCGACAATAAGCTTGGATAATAGTCAAGTCTCTACCTAAAAATTGCCTAACATGCTAATAAATCAAAAGGACTTTCGGGTTGTAACAAGGCTATGTGTAAGGGTGAGAATTGGTGGGATATATGCATGTAGCTCGTTTAATCGACCCGGTTTATTATTACAACAAACAAAAGAAATAACCAACAATATTTGTGCAACTAACTTCTCTTTTTCATTTTCATTCATTTTTTCTTTCTTTTTTTTCTTCTTTCTCCTTTTTTTACAAACTACAATATTGCAACAAGATAACAAATATCGCATTACGACTATTGAAAGAAAGAATACAAACAAAGCAATATCAAACTAAACTAGACTCTTAAACCGGTCAATTAGGTAGAATTTTGTAGGACATAGGCTTGGGTAACAATTGAATGGTTAAAGCTCAAATTTTGGCTACTAATGTCCAAACCCCCATCCCGCTCACTACCAAGCTCATATATATAACTTACGAGGTCCAACCCCCAAAACCCACACTCAACACACATTCAGACGAGGCTACCTAAATGCCCTTATCATATTCACAAGCATGTTACCCTAGGTTTTGACTAGCATCTATTATCCAAGTTCTATTAACACAATGCACATACCGCCACTCAATCAAAAAGAATTTAATCTCTAAAGTACATCCATGTGGATCAAACCTCACCAAGAAAGGAATAAAAATGAATACCGATGTGTCATGTAGATTAAAATAGCATATTCAAACTTGATAACTATTAGGTTTGGTTCAAAAAAATTTTCAAAAAGCCCAAAATTTTCCCCCATCCCCACACTTGGGATACATTGACCCCAATGTATGGTTTTGCAGGAATGATCACTCAAGTTACTTCAACTTCACATTTTGCTCAAATATTCAAATCCCAAACTTTTTTTTTTTTGAAAACACATGAAAAACTCAACCACAGTACCACCAACCCAACACTTGGCTATCAATCAAAATACACCCTTTCACTCCCAACCATAAACACAATGCAACAAAATAAAGAATACAATATTGTACAAAGGAAGAACACAACCTAATCAATAATAGCGCGGATGAGGAGGTCCGAAGATGGAAGTCATCATCTCCGAAAACTCATTGAATGCAAACACGCCACTGCCACTTCCTCCTTCTTGTCCTTCTTGTTGCCCGGAGCTTTGCTGCTGCTGCTGCTATTGCCCATAACGAGGATCCACCCATCGAGAATGATGCATCGGCGGTGTCAGATAAGAAACACTACCGTCATAGGGTGGCAAGGTCGAATAGTCCACTGGTGGTGGGTCCACAACCACCGGTCGCCCCGCATGCCAATCAGCATGCATCCGTCGGTTTTGATCATCTAAATATCGGTTATTTATCTCTTGTTCGAAGGCGTACGCATGGCTGCGGTTCCAAGATTCTTGACGATCAAAATTGTGCCTCAACGCATGCTCCATACTCACACCCATGAATGTCTGATGATCAAAGAACGTTCTTTCAGCCCCACTCCAGCAATCAAACACCGAAGGCCTCTGACTCTCAATTACTTCTTGCATCGTACCTTCATGAGCCCAGTTCGGCTCATACGGATATCTTGAGAAGTCAAAGAAACCTCCAGTTGGATCACTACTCGAACCTCCCCGTTCCACATTCATCGGGGTAACATGTGGGTCATCCATATAATCTTCGTCCCCACTCAGGCCCTTTTCTTCACTCTCCGGTTCATCCTTTTCCCCCGGTCTAAGTGGCCGCGCGTTGGCCTTCAGCACTCTCCATCTTTGCCCTTCGCTCTTCAACTTATGATACCACTCAGATTCTTTGTACTTCCACCCAGCCCCCAATTGTCGGATGTCAAACGGCTTGAATTTCTTGTATGACCCCTTATCATCCGCACCAATCACCCCATACATTTTCAAAAGGGCTGTAATAAGGCAGCAATGCAGGATGATTTTCCGCTGATCGTTATTCCTGCTAATCCACACATTATTCATCACCAAAAAGTGGAACGGAAACATGGGGGCCCAGTCAACAACGCGTAGAGCACCGGCACTTCCAGCCGTCTAACCTCAGTTTTGTCACCCCGCCTTGCGATGACATTTTGCATGCAAATGGCCAACATGAACTTTCCCTCGATTCTTAAATTCGTGTGGTACAGCTTTCTGTGAGTGGTACTCGGCAGAAACAGATAATCAAGCATCGTGTTCCACCGAGGATGCTTCTCGGGTTCAAAGTATATGTCTTCCAGCCTTGGAAGCATATATTGGTTTATTGGTTTACTATCAAACTTTGCAACCCGCCGCAAAGAATCAAAAGACATTTCCACCTCAATGCCGTTTACGGTTCCTATCAGCCTCATTTTCGATGCTCCACCTTTATATGAAGGACACCTAAGAGTGGCCATCCACTCTTGAATCTCAGTGTCATATAACTTTGTACCTTCATAATCGTAACATTTCAGAGCCGCTTCCCAACCTAGTGCACGAAACTTATCTGTAACCTCAAATTGTCCAAAATCTGCTTCCCTCATCTCTTTTTCACAAATAACAGCTTCTTTTCTTTGTGCCAGTTTATTAATCTGATCATTGAACAACTCAGCCTGCCACTCCTCTGCTGATCATGTAGAGGACCAGATGTCCATCTTGTCTTCGGTCCTTTATCAGGCACATCTTCCTCGTGTTCTTCTTCAATGTCACTCTGCATCACTAACCTTCTTTTTCTTGGCGCCGGGTTACTCGAAGAACCCACTTTTTCCTTTCCTTTGCGCCCCATATTAATTCTACAAAGCATAGACATCAAGAGCACACATTATTCTTCTTCTCAATATCCTACATTGTCCCCACACTTGTTTATCACTATGGTCATGGAAACTAGCCAAATCACAAGTTCATCACATGCAAAAAAATTTGAACAACATTTCCCTAAATTAGTAAATTTTTTCCAAAAAGTTATATTTTTATCACATTACTAGCTTCCATAACCATAATCATTCATAAACCCATCAAATTTATCACAAGATAATCAACTATAAGCAAGCAAGGAAACATAGTAACATATCACTTACAATTCTACAATGCAATAACAATGGTGTAAGAAAGTGCATACCTTAGCCTTGTAGAAAAGAAGAACACTAGAAGCTTGAAGATTGATAAAAAAACCCAACAAGAACCCTAAAATTTTCGGATCAAAAAGTTCCAAATTGATCCCCCAAATGTTGGATTATACCAAATGCAAACACAAATTCGGAATCCTTGTGAAATTTTAGTCAAGATTGACCCGAAAATCACTCGATTTGGTGAGAAATTGAAAGATTGGTGTAGGTTAAAGTAGGTGTTCTTAAGAGTAAATAAGTAAGAAGAAGAATGGAGGTTATGGCTGAAAAGTGTGCAGAGAATGGATGATAGGGTGAAATCCCGTGTTAAAATATTGTTTTGCGGACCCAAGTCGCCCAGCGGCCACCCTAAGCTACGTTGTCACCGTAAGCTACGGTGGCCAGGGATTATAAAGGGGCTGTAAGACAGTAGCTTGTCACCGTAAGGGAATTAGGGTCCACCGTAGCTTACGGTGTGGACCGTAAGCTACGGCGGTATCTGGGCATTTTTTTTTGTTTGAATTTTTTTACGAATAAGGCAACTATAAACGACATTTAACATACTTTTATCCTACCATCCCGCTCGAAAACCCGTGTTGTCCTCAACACCATGTATGAGAAATTCCGTAAAACTTCCCCACACTTGTTTCAAATACAAATCAAACAAGTTCAGATAATTACTCGAAACAATCTAAACAAACAAATAAACTATATATTTACACTACCAAACCTGGGCCTCGTGTGTTTAATCCGCGTCCAATGAGCGTAGGATGTAACCACTTTGTCAATTTCAAGATGTTTGAAGCTGTTCCCTTCCAAATACGGTTTAAGCAGATGCCCATTCACCATTTGCTTCATGTTAGTCTGATCATCCACAATATCAACATCCCCAAATCTCTTCGATCTCACTCAATTGAAGCTTCCGGATCTTCCCGCTTCGTCATAATCTGCGTTTACCGTCTTAATAGCCCAATGCGCCAATTCCGTCGGTAAATGACATCCCTTTCCGTACACCAACCAGTAAGGAGTTGTACCAATAGGAGTTTTGTAGGTCGTTCAGTACGGCTTCAATCCATTTTGACACATAATCTACAGCCACTAAGATGTACGAAAAACCTATTTGAACTTGGAAAAGGCCCCATGAAATCTATCCCCCACACATCAAAAATCTCTAGCACCAAGATGGGCTGCATGGGCATTTCATCCCTTTTTGAAATACTCCCTATCTTTTGACAATCTAGACAATTTCGGGCAAATTCACATGCGTCTTTGAAAATTGATGGCCAATAGAACCCGCATGTGAGCACCTGATATCCTGTCTTGTGACCTCTAAAGTGCCCCCCACAAGCAGATGAATGAGCATGGGTTAGAATTTCTGCCACTTTTGTTTCCGGTACACACCTTCTAATCACTTGATCGGGCCCAATTTTAAACAGATCCGGTTCATCCCATATGTATTACTTGACTTGGACCATGAACTGTTGTCTTCTTCTCTTCGTCCAATGACTAGGAATAACTCTCGTGGCCAAATAGTTTACATAATGGGTATACCACGGTGTTACAGAAGTAGAGACAGCGAGCAGCTGTTCATTGGGAAACCGTTCATTAATCTCACTAAAATCGTCAACCCCTTCCATTGGAATTCGAGATAGATGGTCCGCCACCACATTTTCACTGCCCTTTTTATCTCGAATTTCCAAATCAAATTCTTGTAACAAGAGCACCCATCGAATCAACTGGGGCTTCGCATCCTTTTTCTCCATTAAATACCGAACTGCGCTATGGTCGGAATATACCACCACCTTGTTTCCCCATATGTACGAACGAAACTTGTCCAATGCATACACCACTACTAATAGTTCTTTTTCGGTTGTGGTGTAATTCAGTTGCGCCTCGGACAAAGTTTTGCTCGCATAATAGATTGCCACCGGCTTCTTGTCCACCCTTTGTCCCAAAACCGCTCCAATAGTTGTGTCGCTGGCATCGCACATAATCTCGAACGGCTTTGACCAATCCGGTGGTTGCAAAATAGGGGCTTTCACCAGTTGTTCCTTCAAAACAGTAAAAGCTTGCAACATTCGTTAGTAAAGTCAAAAGGAACATCGTTCAATAATAATTACGTAAGGGTTTAGTAATAACACTAAAACCCTTAATAAATCTCCTATAAAACCCAGCATGCCCCAAAAATGACCTTACCCCTTTTACATTTTTAGGAGGAGGCAACGATGATATTACACGAATTTTCGCTTTGTCCACCTCCATCCCTTTTTCAGAAACAACATGGCCCAACACAATACCTTCTTGCACCATGAAATGACTTTTCTCCCAACTAAGCACTAAGTTTTTCTCGACACATCTTTTTAAAACATTTTCCAACTCATCGAGACAAGACTCAAAATTTGTGCCAAAAATCGAAAAGTCATCCATGAACACCTCAAGCGACTCCTCAACCATGTCCGAGAAAATACTCATCATACATCGTTGAAAAGTTGTAGGGGCATTGTACAAGCCAAATGGCATTCGCCTAAAGGCAAAAGTACCATAAGGACATGTGGAAGTTGTTTTATGTTAGTCATCGGGGTGAATAGCAATTTGGTTGTAACCCGAGTACCCATCCAAAAAACAGTAGTATTTTTTACCCGAAAGTTTTTCAATTATTTGGTCAATGAAGGGTAATGGGAAGTGGTCCTTAGAGGTTGCGGTATTCAATTTTCTATAATCGATACAAACACGCCACCAGGTGACCGGTCGGGTGGCAATTTGTTCACCTTTATCATCCTTTATCACTTGAATATCGGCTTTTTAGGCACCACTTGGGTTGGACTTACCCAAGCACTGTCAGAAAATAGGGTAAATAATACCTGCATCCAACCATTTGATTACCTCCTTCTTTCCCACCTCACGCAAATTCGGATTCAACCTTCTTTGAGCTTCCCTCGTTGGCTTTAAATCATCATTCGTAATAATTTTGTGCATAACAATGGATGGGTTGATTCCTTTCAAATCAGCGATCGTCCATCCAATAGCCGCCCGATTCGCTCTAAGCACCCTTAGCAATTCATGCTCTTGAGCCGCCTCAAAATTAGAGGCAATAATGACCGGTAACGTGTCATTATCCCCTAAGAATGCATATTTCAAGTGGCTAGGCAAGTCCTTCAACTCTAACATTAGTGGCTCCTCCAAGGATGGCTTCGTGCCCGAACTAATTTCCGCCGACAAGCTCTCAAATTGATGAGTCCACGGCGGTCGCCCTTTTTTCACAGCCATTGCATCTTGTTTTTTTTCTTCCACCCTCAAATCACAAGCATGTACCTGTTCAGACACATCACACACACAAACTTCTCTTCCTCATATTCATGCGGGTCACACCCATCCACTAGATCTGCCATGAAACACTCATCAACACCAACAGAATTAGAAGTGTTAGTAAAAACATTTAATCTTATTTTTCTGTTACCGAATGTCATGTCAACCATACCAAGTCGACAATCGATTACGGCATGAGCAATGCTTAAAAATGGCCGACCCAAAATAACGTTCTGTTGTTGTTTTGGGTCCACGGATGAGTAGTCTAGTACTAAAAAGTCTACCGGGTAGTAGAATTCATCAACCTTCACAATTACATCTTGAACCATCCCTCGGGGTAACTTGTGAGACAAATCGGCTAAAACCACCGTTGTCTCAACCCGAGCCAATGGGCCAAAATCATAATGATCATATAAACCACCCGGTAATATACTTACTCCGGCTCCAAGATCTAACAACGCCTTTGACATTAGAAAATTTCCAACTTGAATATTTATGAGTGGTGTTCTCGGATCTTAAAGCTTGGGAGGAAGTATCCCTTTTAGCACCGCACTTACTTGTCCGGTCAAATCTACCCGCTTAGGCAATTTTTTCTTTTGTTGTCTTTTTTGAGTGCATAATTCTTTTAAAAATTTTGCATAAGCGGGTACTTGCTTAATCGCATAAAGTAATGGAAGATTTACCTTGACCTATTTGAACACATCCAAAAATTCCTCCTTTTGAGGACCCCTTGTTAAAATAAAGTTTTTCCTTCCCGGGTCAACTAAAGCGGAAGGAAACAGGACTTGACTTGGTACCCCTTCCACCTTTGTTGTAACATCCGTCAAAAACGGATTTACCAAACCCGCTCCGTTTATTAACCGAACAATCAGTTAAAAATTTCGTTGCGAATTAAATGCCCAAAATAATTTTAAACGATACATAATCAATTATTATATGGGACTATATAATTAGTTTTTGAAAAAACTGTTAAAATATGAAAATAAAAATGAATTGTCACTGCCGGGTTTCGAACCCGGGTCAGTAACCGGTCAGCAAAGTCTTAACACTCCACACTTAAACCACTGCGCCACTGATGTTCCTTGTTAAATGTTAGAATCATTTAATTCATATCATGAGTTTCCGAATTCAAAACCGGCGCCCAAATGCAGTCGTCGGAAATCCCGGCGATCTCGCCAATAATTTAACGATTCCTTCAGTTATAACGTAAATATTAAACAATACATCGGTTATAACCGATGTCTGACTTCACGACACAAGTTATAACCGCCGGAGAAATTATAACCGACGAATCAAGTCGGAAATCGGACCAAATTCATCGACGACCTGCACTATAAATACCCCCTCGAACCTCTGCAAACATTTTCGCTCAAAACCGCACCCTTTCTCGGCGAAAACTCACTCGCCGGAAATTTTCTGCTCATCGCCGGAAAACCGAACCCTCCTTTTCTAAGCCTTACTAAACCCCCTGAGCTTATACCGAAGTCACCCACGTCCTTTGTAAGCTTTCTGAAGACTCGCTGCTGCAAGACACACGTCGCCGGAAGTGTTAGCTGTCGCCGGAGTTCTGCCGGAAAAACAGAGGAATCCAGTCGGTATACCTCACGCCTAATTTCTTCATTCTTTTTATTTAATCTCACATGTAATTAACCATCAGACACTAATGAACATGATTTAATCATCGAACCAGTCGAATGTCCGATTCTGGTTAAAACTCAACGAAGAAGACGAAGTTACGGTAACATATAAGTATAATTAAAATCAAGCTATTACTCGGGTTAGACACACAGTCCAGCGGTGGACTGTGTGCACAATAAACACACTAGCGTCTCGAGTTCGAATCTTGCCCCACACACGCTGCCTTAATAAAAATGTCATTTTTTTGTTAACTGAACCGGATTCATTTCATATATATGTTAAGTATATTAATAACCGGAAAAATAACCAAGTTAGACACACAGTCCAGTGGTGGACTGTGTGTATGTTTAACGTCACGAGTTCGAGTCCGGTCTACTGCACCGACTCGGACAATTATCTAACTTTTTAAAATAGGACAGAAATGAAAAAAGTTCAGTTTGTATTTAAGTATAATAAAAATCGGTTTATATAACATGTGAAACACACAGTCCAGCGGTGGACTGTGTGTTAACTCAACCCACAGGTCCCGGGTTCGAGACCTGTGGAGAGCACCGGTCCGATTCAGTTAAATAGTTTTTAAAAATAAATGATTTTCGATTAATCTAATTAATATATAAATATAATTAAAAACAAAAATATTTCGGGTTAGACACGTAGCTCAGTTGGTAGAGCTGCGTGCACGCGTACGGGAGGTCTCGGGTTCGAGACTCACTCAGCGCACACATAAACGATTCGAACCGGTCAAAGTCAACAGTCAACGGTCAATGGTCAACGGTCAACGGTCAAAAAGTCAAATTTTTTTATTATTTTTATTTATTTATTTTAATTAAAAAGCAATTAAAAATACTTAAAAATAACATTTTTAAGGTTAGAAAATAGCCTTAAACTCACAAAAATACACCCAACAATCCTACTAAAATGGATTAATAAAATCCGTTTACTTACCAAACCATAATGCTATCTATCTAGGTTAATTTCACTCGTGGTTAAAACCACTTCGCGTGCATTCAACATCATCAACCGAACACACTCACTGTGAGTGAATCTTACAACTCCCCTTTTTAATTACACGTTTTGGGGTGTGTCATGTGTCTCAAATAATTAACTCGTTTATTTAAATTTGTGCCATACCATATCGTGACCTAAACTTAGATTGGTTATATTGTTGTGATTACTTATTTCATTTTGTCAAATTATATGAAATTCATTCATTAAGCCCATCAGTTCCTCGTGGGAGACGAGTTGAACAACGCGTGCCTCAAAACCAATCCATTATTGTTCATGTGTGTATCATTGAGTTTATATTGTTTATAGTTATGTCTTTCATATTATCATGTTTATGCAATTCATTCATTAGGCCCATCAGTTCCTCGTGAGAGACGAGTAGAGCAACGCGTGCCTCTAAACGTTCCATTATTGTTCATGTGTGCTTTATTTAATGTCTAATGATTGTTGAATAAGTTTACATCTATTTTTACTCATGTGTGGTTGTGCACTCATTTCATAATCAATTAAATAAACTTGTTCAAATGTTTTCCATAGGATTCACTCGCCAACTTTTTGTTGATCCAAAAACCCTTTTACACATGATACAGGTGAACAGGTTGAAGCAAGGAAAACATAGGAAATGCCTTAGAAGAGAACAAAGAAGCTTAGATTGATAGTTAGAACATGTTGTAATATTTATTGTAAATTTCCATTAAATTGTATTAATGAATATGAAACGTATAATAAATGTCATGAGCTTTGATGATAACCCAATCATGCCCCGGTTACCTTTTCCGCTGCGGGTCGGGGTGCGACATTTGTTTCATTTAAAATTTCACCCAAACCCGGTTTTTGAATTACTTTTTCAACGATAGGGTCCTTAGACACACTTGGTTATGAGACTTCATCCTCATCACTCTCAACTCCCGTAATATCCTCAACTACCCCTTCAACCAAACTCAGTTCCAAATTTGCCTTAAATTCTTTACTTCTTCGTAAAACATTTACATGGTTAATATTAATATTACGTGACGAATTATGAGAGGGATTTACCTTCGTGTCACTTGGAAGTTGGCCCTTACCTTTCTTAAGCTCCGCTACCTCGGTTGCAAGTTGACCCATTTGAGTGGTGAGCGTTTGGATGCTTTTATCACGAACTTCATCCTTTTGCATACGAGCCTCATCAAGTTGATTTCTCCTTTGCATATCTTGTTGCATCATTCGGATCATACCCATAACCTCGTTGCGCTTGATGAAGTTTGACCCGCATTTCCACTTTGGTCACCCGCTTGTTGAAATTGACATTGATACCCTTGACCATTTCCACCCCTAAAATTCCTTGATTATATTGTTGGCGTGGAACAAAACTCCGTTGAGCTCCTTGGAAATTAGGGTTGGCTTGATTCGTCGGGTTCCCATAGCAGAAATTTGGATGATTTCGTAACGCGGGGTGGTATGTGTTGGAGTTCATATTGAAGTTTCGACCACCACCTGCAATAGCATTAACTTCTTCCACTTGATTTTCACTCACTCCCACCAAACATACCTACGCTGCATGACCCAATTCATTACAGTTAGTACAAACATTATATACCTGATTAGTCGCTTGCGTCCCTCCATCCTCTACCGCATACACTTGGGGTCTTGTGATAACATGTCTCGCCCGCCTTGAAGATTGTGCTTTCCTTTTGGACGTAACCGCCATTTGCTCCAAGAATGCCCAATCATCTTGTTCAAAATTCGTACCAAAAGTACCATTGGTGATGGACATCAAATCACGAGCATCTTCCGAGCTCAACCCCTCATGAAAAGCATTAAACAACTCCCACAATGCAATGCCATGACGAGGACAATTCTTTAGCATCATATTGAATCTTTCAAACGCTTCATGAAACATTTCACCCGGTTGTTGTTGAAAACTTCGTAAGCTCCGCCTAGCTTCATTTGTCTTTTGGGCCGTGAAAAACTCTTCTAGAAATCTTTGTTGCATATCGGCCCAAGTATAAATCGATGCGGACGGTAGAGTATGGAACCACCTCTTTGCCTTATCTTCCAACGAAAACTGAAACAATACCAATTTAACATCATCTGACGAAAATCCTTGCCCTCCAATAGTGTGACAAATTGAATCATAATATGTTTCCAAATGGAAGTACGGTTCCTCCATTGCTAGACCCTTGTACTTGGGCAAGCTTTGTAATGCGATTGTCCTAACCTCAGATGTCCTCCCATCCGGGTGATGAGGTATCACTACCGGAGAAGGATTATTAGTAATGATCGGTTGAAAATGTGCTTCAATCCCCCGCACTACCTCTCGATGATGTCTTCACGGAACACCCAATGGTACTCTTGGTCGACTCGCTTGACCTTGCCTTAACCCTTGAGGTACGAAGTGTTGTTGATATTAGGGTTGTTGATGCATTGGTCTTTGGAATTGAGGTTGTTGATGTTGACCTTGGACTTGTTGTAAAGGCATTGGTCGTTGGAACGGAGGTCCTTGAGGACGAATCTGTTGCACCCTCGTAGGTTGCCTAATCATTTCCTGTGCTTGTTCCAATGGTTGCCTTTGTGGGTAACCCATTCCCCTTGAGGTCCCAAATTACCTCCATCACCCTTATAGTAATAACCTTCTCTTCATACCCTCCGAATTCTTCTTCGTAACCATCATCAAACCCTTCTCCCCCTACACCTGATGATTGCATAAACTGTGAGGAAGGATAATGAAGACCAGGTTGGGTTGGTGGTTGAAATGTGGAGGAGGTATGGATAACGGTTAAACTTGGTAAAGTTTGACTTGGTAATGGTTGTTGGGTGGATGAAGATTGACCGGATGTTGGGAAAAAGGATGAGAATGGTGGTACCATCGATGCGGCGTTGGATGGGTTAACTTCATGTGTTGAAGTTGGGTGAGTGGTAGGAATTGATGGAGGTGTGGATGGTGATGTTTGGCTTGTGGTAGTGGGTAATGGTTCCATGGTGTTGAGTGGTGAAATTGGTGTAGTAGGTGTTGTTGGGAACCACTAATCTTGTTTTCACATAACAAAACCCTGTTGCGTCGTAAAGTTCGCCCGATCTCCGGATCAAATGCCAATGGTGATAGCCTATTAGAGCCTCTAGTATGCATGCACCTGTAAGAACCTGCACACTAACACAACCAGCGTAAACCCGGAAAATAACAAACTAAACTAACTCAAAGATAACACACGTTGCGCACTACTCCCCGGAAACGGTGCCAAAATTTGACGTGATGCCGTAGTCTCACGTAAATTTAATCTAAATACTGCTACTAGCTAGCGGTAAGTGGGTATCGAACGCAGGGAATTGTGGAAGTTGCGTTATCTAAGGTTTGAAATACTTTGGCTAAAGTACCTAAATTGCACGAAATTTAATTCAGAATTTTTGGTTGTATATTTTTAGATTTTAACTAATAACGATTCAACGATTGATTGTTTAATAGATTTAAAGCAAGTGATCATCTTAAGTTTCCAGTTCAAGTAACGCATGTGTTTCAAGTTCAACTAGAAAGAGTCACATAGACATGACTCGTGTTTGCTTAACTGCTCGTGATAAAAGGGAACTAAATACTCGGATTACTTATAATGCGAGGTTGTTACCCGGTGACCAATTGACTAATATCCAACCCGTAAACCTCCCCGTGATATCTCGATTGTCAACGACACCAAGAACGTACGACGAAGGCAATGAATGAAATATCGATCAACAATTTACCAACAATAATCCAAACACCATAACAACTACAAAATAGCAATTATTATTCTAGAAATCAGAAATTGAAACACAATTGTTCAACAAACCTTCCATCAAGATGATCAGAAAGAGTTTTAGCCTCTCATGTTCTTGCAATTCATCATCCCTTCGATTATATTGTTCATACGAATCAAAATCACCTAAGTAATGCTTAGAAAATGTTTAGAAACAATAAGAACACTCTAGAATCGCCCCCAAAGCTATGCCAAATGTTCCCAATGATTGTGATCTGAAAAGACTCTTCCAACTCGAGTTCAAATGGGCAGTTACAACTTTTCCGCAGCTCACCACCGTAAGCTACGGTGCCCACCGTAGCTTACCATGGGCAAGAATCTTCTTACGGTGCTTAAGGACTGTCTTACGGTGCTCTTGAAGGTGGACTCCACCGTAAACTACGGTGCCCACCGTAGCCTACGGTGGTCAGCAAAATTTCCCATTTTGCCCTTCGTTCAATCTTTTGAGTCCTCTTCTTCAACTAGCCACTTGCAAATCCTCGAAAAAGCACGTTTAAACTCCCTCGTTATTCTCTTCGGTACCTGCAAATCCATACACACAGTAGACATCAAATCATAACAATTAATCCATTTAAACGTGGAATAATGATCATTTTAATGTACTTTCGGGTTGTCCAATAGACCACCCGTCAGTCCCCACCCTCAATGCAACACCTTCCATTATCACCATCAACCCACTATACCCTGCCGACTGTGTGCCAATTGTGGGCGTTATGGTCATCTGCGTAGCACTTGTCGTACTCCTCAAAACCAAAATCCACCCCCTGCCCAAAATATGATCCAACCCTATCAACAACCTCAATACCCCATAGCTCCATATGTCCGAGCTTGCTTTAATTGTGGTGGCCCTACGCACTTTAAAACACATGCCCTAGGTTGGTTAATATCGTTAACACTCAAGCCCAAGTGAATCCAGTTAACCAAGCAAATCAAGCAAACCCAGCACCTCCACCAGCAAGAGGAAGAGCCTACAACATTAACGCGAATCCAGATAAGGTCAACAATGGTGCAAACGAGCAACCCAACTAGTCTTCCATCGTTAAGAAACAAGGCTCCGCTCCAACCGTTTATTCTTAATGTTTTCTATCAATTTCATTCTTGTTTAATTATTCAAGATATCTTTGTTTTCAAATTGGGATTTAATCTATCAAAAATTTTAATGCCAATAACGCAATTTATATCACGTTATGACAAGTTGTTTCATTACATGTCTCCATTAATTGATTTAAAATTCATGTCATCATACATCACGACAAACCTCATCTCATCACTTAAAGAAGTTGGGTCGTGTCTCATTTTTTTCATAGACTGACTACTTCATCATAACACACGAGAGAGATACCGCCGTCATTCTGTCATGTATCACTCAGATTTGAGACTCAAGCTTTGGTTATTGTGATTGTTTATGTTTTGTAAATTTTAGGACAAGTCACACAGAACTAATCATGACTAACTTACAAAGCTAATGAAAATTTGACAAGGATATGGTGGATACGCCGCTCGTACTTCCTATATATAAGTATTCTTGTCAAATGATCAAAAGCATTGTTAGAAGGTTATGAGAAGTTCCGTGTAGGTAGTGTAAATTTTAATTTGGATAATGACATGGTTGAAGATTTCGTTTTTGTGATATAACTTTATCTTTTCGACGCCTCGATTTTTCTCAAAACTCTTATGCATGAGATCATATCCAGTCAATCAACTCTGTGTATCAACACTTCTCACCTTAGGCATCAAAAAGCGATTCCTGTAGCAAGGTAATCAACCTTTACTAGGAACGTTACCGCCTCAATCAAAATCCAAAACTCCACAGTCACCTGGTTATGTAAACCCTCAACGTCAAATCCAAACATCACACCCCTTTATCTATTAGAAGATATTCATATTCTTGAATCAACGCATTCCATAGAACAACCTGTAGAAATCATGAATTTCAGTGAGAAAACGTTTAGGAAATCCGATAGTCAAAATGCGTTGGGAGTCAAAACGGGGACCTGAGTTTACTTGGGAACACGAAGACTCAATGCGTGAAAAATACCCGCATCTCTTTCTAGTTACATCTACTACTAAAATTTCGGGACGAAATTTCTAAAAGTATGGGATACTGTAACATTCGTTATAAAACGGGTTTCAAAACCCACCTCGTTTAAAGAATCCAAGTATTTTAAGTTTCGTTGCGCATTTATTAATCGTTCAAATTAAATAGTTAAAATATTAAATAAATAAAAAGTAGTAGTAACAATAATAATAATAATAATAATAATAATAATAATAATAATAATAATAATAATAATAATAATAATAATAATAATAATAATAAATAAGGGTTAATAATAACAAAAATAAATGAAAAGGGGCAGCCGGGTTTCGAACCCGGGTCCCCATCAAACACACACACACACTCCACACCACTGCACTACACACACATATCTGAATAAACCTTAAAAAATAAACTTTATATTGTGGCAAAACTCTAAAATCGGTTTTAGACAACCGTCTGTAACGGTCGAAACCCAAACTTCAATCACTGCAAAATTCGTTTACGTTTGAATTAAAACTGAAGAAGACATTCCCAATCATGAGTTAGACTCAAATCATGGGTCAGTTAGAGTCAAATCGGTTAAATATTTATTCAATTATAAATTCTTGTTTTGAAACCAATTGAAATTGTAAATCAATTCAAAGCTGACACTCATCTATAAATAATGATCCTAACCTATTCTGAAACTTTCTCACACACACTCAAAACCTCTCGAAAGATCCACTGTGTTCATACACTTCGCCGAAATTTGTTTGTCGCCGGAAGAACATCATCGGAGAATTCGAGCTCATAACAGATTCGGTATAATCACTTAATCTGTTTCTTTCATCATTCCATTTATATTTCAATAGTGAATTTATATAGCAGATATATAGTTAATCAGTCGGGTATGGTTCTGGGTTTTAATGGTGAAGAAGATGAAGTCGAGATAATGTAAAAGTATAATTAAAAACGGTTTTAAAACCGGGTTGACACACAGTCCAGTGGTTGACTGTGTGCAATATTAACAAGCACACCCGGGTTCGAGTCTCAAACGTTACCGACTTTCTGAAATAAAAACCAATCTTTTTAAACCTATTCAGGTCACCCTTTAGTAAGTATATGTAATTAATATAATACAGGGATATTACGGGTTAGACACACAGCCCAACTGGTTGGGCTGTGTGCACACGGAGCCACGAGACATGAGTTCGACCCTGGTACCATGCATCGGTTCAATGAATTTCCAAAACCCTTTTTAACTAAATAAAATCCTGATTTAACTGAGTTTATATATATATACATATATATATATAATTAAAATCAAGATTATTTCGGGTTAGACACGTAGCTCAGTTGGTAGAGCTGCGTGCACGTATACGGGAGGTCACAAGTTCGAACCTCACACGAAGCCAACTCCAAGCATAGTCCGACCGGTCAGACCTGACAAGGTCTAATATTTTTTATTCCAATTTTCTTTATATTTTTATTAAAAAAATCCTTTAAAATACTTAAAAATAAGACTTTTCTAGTTTAAAAATTGTAACAAATACAATAAAAATAGACTTAAAAATCTAATAAAAGGCATTAATTAGAAATATTAATTTCAAATAAAAGTTACATATTTACCGAATTATTACGTGACTATTTAGGTTAGTTTCTCTCGTCGGATGAATCTTAAACCGTGCGCATTCATCATCAATTCACGAAAACGCACCCATTGTTAGTGAATCCTTACAAATTCCCCTTTTTATTCATGTTTTGGGGTGTATCATGTGTCGTTTACATAATTTTGTTTATTCAAACACTTGCGCTACTACCATTTTATGATCTAACGTTTATGTAATATTTGGTTGTTGTTATATGTGGTTACATTTTCTCATTTCAGTGCATCATTCACATTAGGCCCATCAGTTCCTCGTTGGATACGAGTTGAGCATCGCGTGCCTCATTAGATCGGCTCCGTTTGATTGAGCCTTGATCTCACAGTTCATCATTTATCATGCTCATGTGTACATTACTTGATGTTATGTGGTTTGTGGATAGATAACATATACTTATGCTCATATTTGGTTTATGTACATTTTTATTAAAATAATCCATATAATTATTTCTTTCAAATGATTATGTGAGATTCACTCGCCAACTTTTGTTGACCCAAATCTTTATTTTACACATGATACAGTGGAGAGGCAGAGGAAAGGAACACTTAGGATTTGGCTTTAGAAGAAGAATAAAACATTTATTGTCTAGAACATTTTTTCGTGGTTGTATGTGTTTATTGGAATATTCTCTTTTAATTTTGAATTAATAAATATGAAATTTAATTATAGTAAATGTCATGAGCTTTGATGAAAACCCAATCATGCCCCGACTACGAAATCCGTTGCGGGTCAGGGTGTGACACCTAATGACTGAGATCCTGGTTTGTCACACACCTCGTGGCCTGTGGAATTTGAGGGTGTGACATTGGTGCATGTTTTGTTTTGTTTGACGTAGGATTCAGTCAAAGCAAATGTGACTCTTCATTGTTTATAAATTGACTGAAAATGTTATTGTGTATCTACTTGTATATGTTGATGATATTGTGATTACTAGCAATAACTTTGATGAAATATAGAATATTAAAACTAAACTCAGATCAAAACTCTTATTAAAGATCTAGGTGAGTTGAAATATTTTCTTGGTATAGAAGTTGTTAGTGTCAAAGAAGGTATATATTTATTACAACCTAAATATTGCTTAGAATTAATTGCTGAGTATGGCATGAGGGAGTGCACACCTGTAAGTCATTATATTGAGCAAAATCATGTGCTATCTAATTTATGTAAAGAAAATTGTGATGTTGTTGATAGTGTCATAGGATATCAAAATTGGTAGGCAAGCTAATATGTTGCACATACCAGACCTGACATATCTTACACAATTCATTTTTTGAGTCAGTTCATGCATAATCCAACTCAAGGTCATTTGAAAGTTGCTTTTAGGTTATTAAGGTATTTGAAGCAGTCACATGGGAAGGGTGTTCTGTTTTGTTAAGGATCCGATTTCAAACTTGTTGCATATGCAGACTCTGATTGGGCTAAATGCCTTAACTCAAGAAAATTTATAAAAGGTTATGATGTGTTACTTAGAAACTGTTTAGTTTCCTGGAAAAGTAAAAAACAAGCTACTATTTCAAGGTACTCAGCTGAAGTTAAGTATAGGTCAATGTGTGCAGCAGCTTGTGAGATAATCTAGTAAAAAATATGTTACAAGAATTGAGAATAGTTGTTAACTAAAGGGTTGTTAGTCCAACAACATAATGAGTTATGCTCTGGAATTAACATGTATGATCCTTTTGGATATTAAACTGAGGGGGTGTTAAAAGTATAACATCATAATAATTTCTAATCTTCGTATATTTCAGTTTAATATCTAACATCATTGTTATTCTCTATAATAATTATTTTTGTTGTTTTTATTGTATAAATAAAATTGCATGTGGACACTTGAACTAGATCTGGATTGCTTCTAGTTGGGCACCTACGCTTGGATTGGATCTGGATTGCTTGTAGTTGGGCACCTGCACTTAGACTGGATCCGGATTGCTTGTAGTTGGGCCCCTGTTGTTGCTGAATATGGGCTTACAAGAAGTACAAGTATGGGCTTATTGTGAAGGCCTGATAGGTTGTTATAACAAGTATAACAATCGGGTTCAAATCAATTCGGTAAATGAAAGATCGGGTTCCCTATAAAAGGAAGTCACCTGAGTCTTCACAATTTTTGACGAAGATATTTTCTGAAGTGTGCTTTTTGACTTCTGTCCAAGGCGATTAAGGTTAATCTCTGATTCATCCTGAATCAGAGATCATAGTGTGTTAGTTCCTTTGTTTGTCTGTTATAGGATTATCTGATTGATAATCTTTTAGAAGTGAGAGTTGTGAGCATTATCAGAGTGTGTATCATTTTGTTGTAATCGTTCTTTATGATCTGTTTAGGGTAATAACATCAAGGTTTGGGTATTTTGAGTGTTGTTACTTTGATACTATTCTTGACAGTAGGAGACTTAGATTTCCTACACTTTAGGTGGTCTTTACATGCGATTCTCTTCTTGTTTCTACGTCTATGTGCTCCTCTAATAATGTTATATATGTTACTCCCTAACCACTTCGTTTGTTATTTGTTTTTTGTAGCTCTTTGTTCCTACATGGTTTGAGTGATGTTTGATTTTGAGCAGGTGGTCTCTCTTCCTATAATTGAAGTAAGGTTTGCCTACATCCCATCCTCCCTAGACCTTACCAATATCTTTACGATTCGTAGGATTTACTAGATACGATTGTTGTTGTTACTTTAAACATTAGTATTTCAACCCAATCTTACATACTTTAACCCATATTATAAAACGTTACAAAACTTGATCTAAACGGCTAATTCGCCACATAGGTGAACACCATAATAATGCTATCTAAACAAGATTTCTAAAAAGTGAGGTCGTGTGGGCGACGGTATCAGCAAAGTTGCAAATTTCTTCCTTCATTCCTTTTCCCTCTTTGGTATAGTAATCATTAAAAGACTAAGATTTTGTTTTCTTTTATGTCAAATTATAGGATAGGCGTACAATTGGTTCCACCATTTCCACACACCCAATCAATGGCGGATTGGAGGGCATTATTTTTGTCAAAACACAAGGCTGCACGGCATGGGCGCCATGCATTTCTCCACCTCAGCAATTTTCGAACAATAGCCCACCATCCCCTGGGCGCCATTGGGAGACGCTATTGATGCAATGTGAACGTGATAGCGAGCATTCGCGAGGACTAATGTGGGGCCATGCCTTTGACTAGCTGTTGTGTACCGGTTTTTTTTAAGATATTTTTTTTATTTTAAAATCTAATATTTACCTTATTATCATCCCATTCAACCCATTTTTAACACACAACTCACCGATTCCTTTTATCTTTTTAACACAAAACCATCTCTCACAACCCAAACCTTGATCATGTTTCCGTTCAACAACGATCCTAACGCCTTCTCGCCACACTACCGACGTTACATACAAACTCAACAACCATGGACCGTTAACCCCAACACCGGCAAAGACGATGTTATATCTTTTTTTTAATGTTAATCATAATAATTTGATGTTTTTAACGTAGGTTTAATTAACAGGTTTTTATATGTTATGGTTTTTATATATTTGTTTCTTTAAATAATAAAGAAAACAAAAACAAAATTAAAAAATAATTGATTAAGTAATGATTAAAGGGCTCCATCCCATACCATGAGTGTTATTAAGGAGATGCAATAGAGCCCCATAGATGACGTTACAAGACAATGGTGTGTTGATGATGTGTCACAATGGAGCCCCTAGGGACCCCAACGATACCCTCCAACCTAAGAAACATCTACTTTCATATCAGACGACCAATAATCCCTTTTCAAATCCTTATGCATTTTTTATATATATAGTAAGCACTTCCACTTGTGTGCCTCATCAAATTGCTTGATAGTTTAGGGGCAGCACTACCTCGAATGATTGTTAAAGAATTAAACCCCCAATAGCGTAAAAGTTTTTTGTTAAAAAAAGCCACCTAGGTAAAAAAACCAGTTGCAGGTTAAAAAATGCAGGTCAGTATAAGTTTTTTTAACGAATCAAAAAAACTTGAGGGTGAAATCGTCACGACTTGGTTGGAGTATGCTGGGTTTATCCAACATTAACATATTATGTTTCAAATATATTAACATTTGAGCATTAATTAAATAACAAACATAAATGAACCACAACAAACAAATTACTAAACGTAACTGAACAAGAAAGCGAAATATATTTGTTGATGTTGGTTCATTTAACTAGCAGACGAATGTTTATGTTCACTTTCGTTTCTTCCAATAAGAATATAAACGAACTTCCCGCTAAACATCTTGTTGAATGTTCGGTTTGTTTACAGGCTTATAGTCCTACCAACATCATATATAGCGCTAGAATAATGAGTGGATCAAATGGTTGGGTAATGGGTCAAAATGAGTAACTCATTATACAGGTTAAACTAGGTTCAGACCGGGTTGATCCCCAAACAATTTTTAATCTTATTTCTTTTAATAAACTGTTAATATCTAAAGATTGATTGCAAACTCCATTCACCAACAGCAGCCAATCTATCAAACACTTTCTGTCTAACCTTTATATACGGTATGAAACCTTTGTTTGTCATCCTCACAACAACTTTACCTGCTAAAAGAACAAACTGGATTCTAAACACGTCTCAACAACCAACTCATAACTCTCGAACCCAATGTGTATATCCATTTCAACTGCTTGATGCACATCTTTGTTAGCCCGCATCGACTTCAGAACCTTAACCACCAGTTCTTTCCTAGGGGATAATCTGAACTTCGATACCATCTCCTTCATTAACTCTTCAATCTTTTTCGTCTTTCTATAGTGACAGAGTAGACCGATTACAGAACCGAAACTGTCTAAATCCGGCACACATCCTGCACCGGCCATGGACCGTAACATCTGAACCGCTTCCTCATACTGATCAACTTTGCACATTAGTTGCATACACCACCATCTGGTTTATATCCTATAGAATGCATCTGCAATAGCATGTTGGAAACAGTATGACCGAACTCCTTTCGTTCATGAATCCATACACTGGAGATAAGCAGGTGAGTTTGAGGAAAAGGGGTGCAGCCCGACCGAGGGGTGCAGCCCGACCGAAGGGTGCGTTGCAAGATTGCTAGGGATAACGGTAGAGGATGAGGGCCTTGCAGTGTGAAAGAAAGGAGGTAGGCGTATGCGCGTTGCGAGGCCTTATAGGGATAAAACTTTGTAGAATCTCGTCAATGATTTTGGTTCTGTGTTCTTGGTGAAAGTTTGAGAGGAATGAGAAAGGATTGGATGCTTGAGAAGTTTCTTTTGAGGCGTTAAGAATGTCGGCAATTTGACGGTAACTTTTGGCTTCGATGGCTGATTTGATTGATTGTTCAAGCAATTGTTGTGATGAGATCGAATGTATGGGGAATGAAAAATGAATGAAAGGAAAGGAAAACGAACGGACTGGTTTACATAGCCTTGCCACTAACACGGCCATTGCTTCATTACTACAGCCTGCAGATACGATCAAGCTTCGATTATGTATAATGAACATCAAAGTAAGATCTCAACATTTGTGTATGGCAAACCAGGTCTTAGTATTAAACAGCAATTAACACGAGTATCAAACATGAAAACCACTGGTTTAACGACTTTATATCTCATGTCTATAACTTTTTTTAGATGTTTTGTGTAGCAAGAAGGAGAAATGGTGGAACCTAATTTTAACTATTTTTTTTTTAAAAATATATATATATATAAATTTACATAGGGTACTTTTTATTAAACAGTTTAATCGTGTCATAAACACGGGAATTGCGAATGTATTCCAAATCTGGAAACATGAAATATCAAATGACTAATGTGATGAGAACCATAGTCACATAATTCGCTGACGATTTTCGTTTTGGTTCATCCGATCCAATTCCGAAAAAACAATTCAAATGTAATAGAGAAGAAATGGTGGCTAATCGAAGTTGCTGAATAGAAGCTTATCTGCTGGCTGATTCAACCTTACCTTCCCTCCCTGCTGGCTGTTTGTTTTTTAGGTTTAGAAGATGGAGGAGCGAACAAGGGGAGATAGACACGAGGACGGCTGCTTTAGTTGTTAACTATATATTATTAGCCATAGCCAATGAAAAGTGTTACGGTAAAAGAAAATTTAATCTGTTTTTTACTTAGCATAATTAAATTATTTTGAGCTTTCTTATTTCCTCGTTCTTTCTTTGTTGTTAACATGATTTTCATTTTATACCTAGCATAATTAAATTATTTTGAGTTTTTTTTATTTACTCTTTTTTTTGCTATTAACACGTTTTTCATGTCATGTATCTTTTTCTTTTTCTAGATATACATGGCTGATAAATAGTGTCATGATAAAAATATTAATCTGTTTTTTTACCTAGCATGGTTAAATTATTTTGTGTTTTTTTATTTACTCTTTCTTTGTTGTTAACATGATTTTCATTTTTTTACCAAGTATAGTTAAATTATTTTGAGCTCTTTTACCTACTCTTTTTTTTCCTGTTAACATAGTTTCCATGTCACGTGTCTTCTTCTTTTTCTAGATCAAACACATTTCTCTATCATCTTTCTCATTAGTTTCAGAATGTCATTTTATCATAAAAACCCCAACACCTGCCTAACTCCTTCTGCTTTTGGCAAAACATGGCTTCCGTAAGCCACTTCCTTCTTCAGAGGAGGTTCTTATTTCCGTAAAACGTTGTATTTTCTTTTTATTACTAGAGCCTAACCTACTCTTAATTTATTTGTAAAAGTTTTAAATTTTTTGAAGCATGGGCTCTTAGAGAAGCTAAAGATAAGCTGGAGAAGCGTCGTGAAAAGCTAACATGGAGATTAGACTTTTAAAAAGAATGTGATGGTACATCTTTTATATGTCCAACAAAGATTAACATGTTAATAGTAATAAAAAAAGTTATTTTCTAAACGTATTATGTTATTTACTTGTCGATCTTGAAGAAGGAAAGGGACAAGAAATCATAAAGTTGTGGAATGCTATCTGATAAATGCAAGGAAAATTGGAAAATGCGTACAATCAAATTATTAATGAGAAAGGAGCAGCAAAGTCGCTACTGAACAAGCTCTGCGTAATCAAAGAAGTGTCAGTTATTGATAAAATGAAAGTGGAGTAGTTGGAAAATCGTAATCATGAACGAGAGGTATTTCCAAAATAATGAAGTTCCTATCAATTTGTTTCGATAGTTTTCGTTTTGTGGCTGAATAATCGATTCCAAAATATACACATACTATATGTTTATTATGTGCAGATGAAATTGTAGTAATGAAGAAGATTGTTGAGTTGGAAGAATCACATGCTAATACCTAGGGGACTTCACGAGATCATTGAAAGATAGCTAAAGGGCCCTAATATATATACACACACACACATATAATTTATTAAATTATTAAAAATCTTGGTTTTAAAAAAAGCACACCCATGCATCCACACCCCATGCACGCGCACACACACCTATATTTGGATCAACAACTATTGGTGTGATCTTATGTCTCACTTTTTGTGCAGGCATGGCATAATAGTCTCAACCAATGATGATTGATGAGTATTCATTCATTTGAATTAAGGTAATTGTCACACCCCGATTTAGCCATCAGAGGGGGGCGTGATCTGACTGGTATCTTCATCGCACAGCAGAAGCAGACGTGATGGCTAAGGTTTCTAGTAAATGAACGCCCGCTAAGTACTCGAATCCTCATGGGTTCTCCTATTCCAACCGTGCCATACTTTAAAATTTGTATCCTGAGAAAGAAACATGCGAAAAATTAACATAAAGTTGGCGAGTTCATAGTTTGTTCGAAAAGATTTTGAATAAATCTTTTTGGTAACCGGCTTAAATACTGTTGAGAAAACGTAATAAAACCATTTTTCCCGGCATGTAAATTGAAAACCTTGTTTTTGTAATATTTGAATAATCGTCGATGTCCGCGTACGACAAAGACAACATGCCCGCATGAGCCTATAATCCACCCCAAGCTAGTAAGTGCCTCGCCAACCCGTTTACTCAAGACGGTAGACTAGCAGGCGGTTATAGTTTCTGATATGTAGCGAGGACTTCACTATACAGTTTTAAGCGACCCTACAACCCTTAGTGTTGAGTAGTGGACAATCCAGTCCTTGTGTTTATAAGCAAGACCAACCCGTCCTCTTATTTGTAGATAGGACAATCCAGTCCTTGTGTCTGTAAGCAGGACCAACCAGTCCCCTTACTTGTTAGCAGGACAAACTAGTCCCGTAGAAACTAGGACCTTCCCGTCACTAGTCATGAAACTCATGCACGTTTTGAAAATGCGCGAGTGTTTTGTAAAACCAGTATGTTTAACATAAACCTTTCGTAAACCATTTGAGTTTATTGAAATTCATTTGCAACATGGTTTAGAAATAACCTTTTGTAAACCATTTGAGTTTGTTGGAGATCATTCGTATCATGGTTTAGAAACGTATAATTTTCGTTCATCAAAATCTTGTGTACTTTTGCTAAACTTGCATGTCTTTCTACCCCCGAAAACATTTGTAAAAATGTAAAACAATAGAAAGTGGGGGTTATGAACTCACCTTGATAATCCAGTGTAAAGCTAGCATAATATTGATTCCATAATGTCGTTTCCAAAATGTGACTCGCTAGCAAGCAATCTATAGCTTTCCTATCAAAGGATAACTTATAAGTTTCTAATAAGATGATTAGCTTAACTACGTGCCACCGAGCTCCACCGAATCACTAATCGAACGATTTGATGGGATGATATTAACTTAATAGTAACGGCATTATTATGCTCGTTTTAGTCCCGTTTATTGTCGGTGATAATTACTAAGTTTTGGAAACACTCAGTTCCCAAGAGATTTAGAATATATATATATATATATATATATATATATATATATATATATATATATATATATACATATTTATAAAAAAATATAAATATACTTATAGAATCGTATTTGTCGTTCTGAATGGTCGCGCGTGTACGCAACCAAGTGTTTGTATAAAAATAATACACGTCGTAGATTCGTAGAATGTGGTCGTATGATTCCCAAGTAGTTGTCGCGTAGTCGTAATAATCTTACGTCTGTTTATAATTAGTAAAATAATTATATAGTTGTATGCTTGCGAGAATCGATTTTCGTTTGTTTGTTTAGGTAATAACTCGGATGTTACATTGTGTTACCAACTTACAGTAATGTGTCGTGTTTCGTTTAAGAGTTTGAAATAATCATAAATAATTATTCTTATTTTATAAAAGTGTATGGATTAACAATTGTTTGAAATAAATATAAACCATTATAATTATTTTGCATGACGTCCGTATTCTAGACGTTTTAAACAAACATACATAATTATACTTATTTTATATAATTGCCGAATACTAGGCGTTTGGAGTAAATAAAGCTTCGAATTCAAGAAGATTAAAGTAGATATAAGCAATTATATCATTTTATAAAGTATATAAATTTGCGATGTTTGAAACAATTTATTTTTATTTTATAAAAGTATTAAAAATCTCGACATTTGAATATAATTAATTATATTCATTTTATATGAATTTCGAATGCTAACCGTTCGAAATACAATTTCCGAATTCCGTCGTTTCAAACATATGAACGAATTGTATTTATTTCACAAAAAAAATCCTCGAGTTTGGTTGACTTGTAAACCTTGTTCGTTGAGATGTCGTAAACTTGTTTGGCGAGTTTTAAGGAGTCGTCGAAGTAAATATATATTTATATCTATTTTATAAAAATACTTTGAATCCCGATAGGTGTGGTTTTTAGAATATAATTACGTTTCGTATTTCGGATTTTTACAAAAAATCGGGCAGAGTTTCCTCTGTTTTGGACGATCCCGACAATATTATTTGTCGATTTATTTATCAAAACACAACCTGCAATGTACGCAAACAATATATATAATTTATCATCGGGTTTCGAATGTAATTTTCGCCAATTATAATTTCCGATTTATTTTATTTGTATATATATTGTAACGTCGCATTGTTTTGGTTTTAACTCATAATTATCTTCGAGTAGTGTACGTCGACTTAATTGTTATTTTTAACTCTTTGGCGACATCGAATTGTCACGGGTCGGTTGTGAGCTCGGTTTCGCGATAATGAATATTAATGATAATGATAACTAATATAATTAAATTTCGCGTCGTAATTAAATTAACTCGAGTCTCGTGTTGACTCAAACAGTTGACCAGGTTTGACTGGATTGACTCGTGTTGGCTGGTTTGACCAGTTGACTTTTGTTGACCGCACCGAACTGAACACCGAGCCTGAAATCAGACATTTAGACTTTTAAACCAAACCGAAAATGAACTCTAATCGAAAAAAATCAAAATATTTAAAACTGTTTCGAACTTTAACCGGGTCAAACCGAGTCGAACCCGAAACCTGAGCCGGAAATCTGGACTGAACCGGAGATGAACTGTGTTGAACTGACTGAACTGGAACTGAAACTCGACGCGAACCGATTCCTGAACCGAACTAGATCCGAGATGAACCCGAAACAAATCCCCAAACTTGAACCGGGACTGAACCGCGAACTAACCCACAAAAATCTGATCGAAACGAGTTGAACCGGAACCCCAAACGCCACCGCCGCTGTCGCCGGTGTAACATTTGTGTAAATCGGGTTTCGAAAACCCGCCTCAATTTATCAATCGAAGTATATTTATGTTACATCGTTCGAGTATATTTTTTATTATTTATTTGATTGTTCAACTAATTCTTAGATAATTGTTAAGTCTAAAATAATTATGAAATAATAACAAATCAACTAAATAAATAAACTGATTATTGGATGAAAAAAAAATAATAATTTAAGCTTGAAATAAAAAAAAAGGTGAACCGGGAATCGAACCCGGGTTCCCCCGATTAACAAACACCGCCAACACCACTGTGATACACCCACTAGATGTGTTAATGTGGGATTTCAAATATTCTAATATGCAAACCGAGATGAACCTGCTAAACGGTTGCAAATCTCCTCACCGGAAATCATGGAAATGCACGCGTATTGCCAAAGAGATCGACCACAGTCTCGCTTAATTTTGGTAAACATCCAATCACGAATGAACTGGCAATCAAATCGAGACAATTTACCAAACCGAGCTCTCGATTTCTCCCCTATAAATTCCAGTCGAATCCTTCACCAGGATTCGCTCATTCCCCTGTTCACTCTCTCTCTCTTATCACGGTCTTCGGAAACTTTGTTTCACCGGAGGACCACCGGACCATCAGAAACTAACCGCCGGAGCTCGCGAACCTATAGTTCGGTTTATTCGGTACAATTTTGTTTTCCTTTTCTTTGTGTATCGCCTGTGTTCCTTTCTATTTCGCTGCATACAATTATTAATCAGAAGGAGAACCTGATTGAATTTAGGGCGGGTACAGGTTGGTTCAAAATTGAAATGAAGAAGACGAAGTATTGATGTATGCATTTTATATCTATTATGTCCCGGCTTAGAAACGGGTTAAGCACCCAGCCCAACTGGTTGGGCCGGGTGCAAACAAGACCCGGGATCACTTGTTCGACCCCCACGTACACATCGGCTCGACTTAAATTAAAACCCTTTTTAACTTATCATTCTGAATACACTTAAGCAGCGCATAAATATAATTAAATTTCAGATACTAACGGGTTAGACACCCAACCCAGTTGGTTGGGTTGGGTGCAGGCTTCAGTCGAGGTCACGGGTTCGAGACGCAGGACACACGTCCGATTCAATACAGTTAAACCTTTTTAAATTTAAATGGATTTAAATAAACTTAAGAAGTGTATAAGAATAATTAAAATCGTGATTCTTTCGGGTTAGACACGTAGCTCAGTTGGAAGAGCTGCGTGCACGCAACCGAGAGGTCACGAGTTCGAGCCTCACCACACGCATGCCTAAAAGTCGATCGAACCGGCCACTGACAGCCTTGTTAGTCTGCCCAGAATTTTTTTTATTATTTTGTTCTATCTTATTTTATTCTTATTTTTGTTTTAATGATTACTTTATTTATTAATTTAAATCAATTAAAAACATAAATATATATTTTTCCAAAGGTTTTAATATATCAATAAAACCCACAAAAATAATCTAAAAACTTAAACAAAAGATTATAACCTATATAATATCTTATTTATTTACCGAGTTATCACGTTATTATTTCTAGGTTAGTACTATCTCGTTGATTAAATTCCCAACTCGTGCGCTCTCTTTACCATTCAAGAATACACACCCAAGGTGAGTGAATCTCTACAAAAAAATGTGTATTGCTTGTAGTGTGGTTTATATGTGGATACATTTTATCATTTCAGTGCACTCATTTCATTAGGCCCATCAGTTCCTCGTGGGATACGGGTTGAGCATCAGGTGCCTCATTAGATCGGCTCTGTTCGATTGAGCCTTGATCTCAGATACAACATCATTCATGTCATATATTCATTCAATGTGGTTTGTGATTTGTAACATTATACATTTGTTCACATGTGATTATGCACAATCTTATTTAAACAACTATAAAATTGATTTACTTAAATGTTTTATCAAGGTTCACTCGCCAACTTTTGTTGACCCAAAATTTCCCCTGTTTTACGCATGATACAGGTGATCAAGTTGAGGAAAGAAACACCTAGGATGGTCTAGAAGAATAATCAAGTTATTTCGTTGGAACAAGCATTTAGATTATTATTTGTGTTTGTATGAAATTTTGTTGGATATTTGAATTTTAATTTGAATTTAATAAATATGAAACTTGTTAGTAAATATCATGAGCTTTGGTGATAACCCAATCATGCCCGATTTTTATTCCGCTGCGGGTCAGGGTGTGACAGATTGGTATCAGAGCTTGTGACTATAGGGATATAAGATAGGTTATTAGACCCTTAGAGCCTATACTATAGTTGACTAGATTTAGATTGTTATGTATGTTTCATGTTTATTTTCACACACAACATTATGCAAGCACTCTCACAAGTACAGGTTAATATGCAATGCTCATCATAGATCCTACCCTCATAAAATATCATATCTATGAAAGCACACACCTCACGATTTCTCAATTTCCATTTTTTCTTTTCAAAGATTTTTGCAATGTTTTCATATTATTCAAATCACATCGAAGTGAGTTTTCATGACATGCATGTAGTAACTGGAAGGATACGAGTACCGGTAGTCGGAACATCATGTCTAGGCTTGGCATTCGTATAAATCCAAAATAAAGGACCAGTTTGCCTACCTGGGGACTAACGATGAGAGTACGAAGGATCTATTAGGCCAAAGCATGCTATACCAAGCGTTGTGTGAACTAACCCCACTTTGAGTTGTCATTGTGTCTACACCTGGACACCCTCCGACCTTACATCTCGCAATCATGTTTTACAATTTTCATTCGGGTGATGTGAATGTTAACCAGCCGACACCAATGCAGACCCTACCAAACCCAATAGTCATGGGGGCCCACATGACTATACAGGCAATGGTATGGGGGACATTTGGAGGCCCAAACATGAGCAAACCCAAGACATCCTATGGATGTAGTTAAATTATTTTTAGTTATGTTATTTTCATTCTTTTTACGACACATGACACCTAGGAAATTCTTGAACTCACAATCTCCCTACATATATTCCTGTAGATGTCTGCTAGGCAATTACGTGGAGGTAGAAGGTCAGGAAAGTCAAACGAACGCTTGGCCATGCAAATTGCTAAACAAATGGCGCAGTGCTTCCTGACATCGTGCTACAAGTTCAGCAAGCCCTCACCACTAATCCCATTAACCCTCCCAACAAAGAAGACCAAAGCGTCGCCAACCCTCATCCCAAAACCCCTAAATGCACCTACAAACACTTCAAGTCTTGCGATCCCCCAAAATATGAAGGGACTGAAGGTGTCACCGCTCTCTTCCACTGGTTTGAGAGATGGAAAACACCTTTCTCAATTGCGACTGTCTTGAGGACTGTAAGGTACGTTACGCGACTGGAAGATTGTTTGGGGTAGCCCTTACCTGGTGGAACACGGAAAAAGGTAAGCGAGGTGTAGATGATGCCATGGCCTTATCATGGGAAGAATTAAGAGAGGTCATGACAAGACGTTTTTGCCCTAGGAGCGAGATCAAGAAGCTTGAAGATGAATTCTATGCTCTAAAGCAAATAGAAGGGGATCACACCTCCTACAACAAGAGGTTTCTTGAGTTGAACCAAATGGTTCCCAATCTGTTCACCCCATTATACCGCTTAACTGAACACTACATTCGAGGCCTCCCCTCGAAAATCTTAAGCACTTCGCCTGCAACACTCGAAGCCGCAATGGAGTTAGCTACGGAACTCACTGAAAATCGCATTCGAAATGGCAATTTTAAAGATGAGAAGAAGAAAACACCCATTGAGACCCCAATTCCAAACCACTCAGGTTCATCCTTGAAGTTTGCTGGTAAGAGGAAGCGAAATGGCAAGAACTTCGCCGTCACCCAAACCAACCCTCCCATCACTACTGCTCCAATCACACAAGTCGCCCCTCCATCCGCACCATTCAAAAGGCCATACACTGGACCACACCCAAAGTGTAACCGTTGCCAATACCATCACCCTCCTGAAAACCCTTGCCAACATTGCACAAGTTGTGGCCGTGCGGGTCACACTATCCAAACCACCCTTCAGTGATCGAACCGCAGTCAACCTCCAACCCAAACTCAAAATCAAATGGTGGGCCAAGCCCAACAACCCTTACTTCTACCACCTTCACAACTCGTAGCCCAACCTTACTACCAACCCAACTACCCCATGATGCAATCCATGCGAGCCTGTTTTAATTGTGGGGACCCAAACCACTTCAGGAATACTTGCCCACACCTGGTGAACATCATCCATGCCCAAGCTCAAGCAAACCCGGTAAACCAAGCTAACCAAGCTCCTCCACCTGCTAGAGGAAGAGCTTTCAATATCAACGCTAACCAAGCCAAGGCTGACAACAATGTGGTCAACGGTAGGTTTCTCGTAAATGGTAGTTATGCATCCATATTATTCGATACTTGTGCGGATAAGAGTTTTGTGTCTCGAATCTATTCTCGACCAACCTCGTGATAATCTCATTGAATCTCTGACGGTGGAAGTTACTGACGGAAAACCCACTTCATTAAATTCTATTATACGTGAATGTACTCTCACCCTAAATGATCACGATTTTTCAATTGATCTCATTCCTATGAAGTTGGGAAGTTTCGATGTTATCATCGGCATGGACTGGCTCAGCCAGCATCACGCTGAAGTGGTGTGCCATGAAAAGTTCATTCGTATTCCTCTCGCCGACGGCCAGACACTACGTATCTTTGGGGAAACTCCTTCGAAAGGGCTCAAATTGATGTCCTGCCTTCAATCCCGAAGTTATCTTCACTAGAATTACATCGCATTTCTAGCTCACGTCGTCAAGAAGAAAGGCAAGGAGAGGAAGCTCGAAGATATTCCAATTGTGAAAGAATTCCCGCAAGTTTTTCACACAACGTTTCAGGACTTCCTCATGTGCGAGAAGTCGAATTTCGAATCGATCTTGTGCCTGGCGCTACACCGGTCGCAAAATCTCCCTATAGGTTAGCCCCATCCGAGATGCAAGAGTTGGCCAGTCAACTGCAAGAGCTGACTGACAAAGGATTCATACGTCCTAGCTCATCGCCTTGGGGTGCGTCCGTTCTTTTTGTGAGGAAGAAAGATGGAACGTTTCGCATGTGCATTGATTATAGAGAACTCAACAAGTTGACGGTTAAGAATCGCTATCCACTGCCTCGTATTGATGACCTTCTAGACCAACTTCAAGGCGCCACCTGTTTTTCCAAAATCGACCTTCGTTCTGGTTATCATCAGCTTAGAGTGCGCGAAGAAGATATTCCAAAAACTGCCTTCCGAACTCATTATGGTCATTACGAGTTCATGGTTATGCCCTTCGGTTTAACCAACGCCCCCGCTGTCTTCATGGATTTAATGAATAGGTTATGCAAACCCTATCTCGACCGTTTCGTCTTAGTCTTCATCGACGATATCCTTATCTACTCAAAGTCAAAATCCGATCATGAGCGACATCTTCGACTCATTCTTACACTCTTAAGGACTGAAAAACTTTACGCTAAGTTCTCAAAATGCGAATTCTGGTTAAGAGAGGTACAATTCCTTGGTCATGTCGTCAATGACAAAGGGATTCATGTCGATCCTTCGAAGATCAAGGCAGTACAAGAATGGCAAGCGCCACGCACCCCTACCGAAGTTAGGTCATTTCTTGGCTTGGCTGGCTATTACCGACGCTTAATTGCCAATTTTTCCCGTATCGCCGTTCCGCTCACGGCCTTGACTCACAAGGGAAAACCCTTCATTTGGGGACCTAAGAAAGAGGAGGCCTTCCAAACTTTAAAGCAAAAGCTTTGTGACGCACCTATCCTTTGCGATGACTTTGTGGTTTATTGCGACGCACCAGGGCAAGGTCTAGGCTGTGTATTGATGCAAAGAGGAAAGGTGATAGCCTATGCCTCTAGGCAACTCAAAGTTCATGAGAAAAATTACACCACCCACGACCCGGAACTTGGAACCGTTGTGTTCGCTCTCAAGATATGGAGACATTATCTTTACGGTACCAAGTGTGAAATATACACTGACCACAAGAGTCTCCAACATATCCTCAATCAAAAGAGTTGAATATGAGGCAACGAAGATGGGTCGAACTTCTCAACGATTACGACTGTGAGATTCGGTATCATCATGGCAAGGCAAACGTGGTGGCTGATGCGCTCAGTCGTAAGGGTTATGCAAACTCTATTCATCTTCTATGTTCGCAAATTGTAACCGATATCAAAGATCGAATACGGGCAGCTCAACATATCTGTGTAACGGAAAATGACGTATGCGATGAGATGTCATGTGGAGCTGAACTAAAAATCGAAACCAAATCCGACGGTATTCTATACTATTTAAACCGCATATGGATTCCCAATCGCGACAACCTTCGTGATTTCCTCATGAATGAGGCACACAAAACACGATACTCTGTACACCCAGGAGCCGATAAGATGTATCAAGACCTACGATACACCTACTGATGGCCTGGCATGAAAAAGGATATCGCCGTTTTTGTTTCCAAGTGCCTTACATGTTCCAAAGTGAAAGCTGAAAATCAAAGACCTTCAAGACTTCTAGTCCAACCCGAAATACCTGTATGGAAGTGGGAAAACATAACCATGGACTTCATTACCGGGTTACCTCGCACCTCCAGTGGGTATGACACCATATGGGTAATCATTGATCGTCTCTCGAAATCAGCTCATTTCATTCCGATTCGCGAGGACTTCAAGAACGAGAAGTTAGCTTGTATCTACATCACCGAAATAGTAAGCCATCATGGTGTACCATTAAGCATCATTTCAGACCGTGATGGCCGTTTCACTTCACGCACATGGCGAGCCGTACAAACCGCTTTGGGTACACGGTTAGACCTTAGCACCGCCTTTCACCCTCAAACTGATGGTCAATCTGAACGCACCATCCAATCCTTGAAGACATGCTTCGAGCATGTGTCATGGACTTCAAAGGGAACTGGGACGCTCATCTACCGTTAGTCGAGTTTTCGTACAACAAAAGCTATCATTCAAGTATCGGCATGGCTCCTTTCGAAGCTTTATATGGTCGTAAATGCCGATCTCCAGTATGTTGGCACGAAATTGGCGAAGCGCAAATCACCGGACCTGAATTGATTCAAGAAACAACCGACAAAATCCTTCAAATTTGAAACAATCTTCTCGCGGCTCAAAGTCGTCAAAAGAGTTATGCTGACAAACGACGAAAGCCCTTGGAGTTTTGTGTTGGTGATCAAGTACTTTTGAAAGTATCACCGTGGAAGGGAGTGGTTCGTTTTGGCCAAAAGGGCAAGCTAGCACCACGTATCGTAGGACCTTTCAAGATACTCGAAAGAGTAGGACCTGTAGCCTACAAGCTTGACCTACCAGAAGAACTCAACAGAATACATCCCACGTTCCACGTATCAAACCTGAAAAAGTTCCTCGCCAACGAAAACCTCCATATCCCTCTAGAAGACATTCAAGTCGATGAATCATTGCACTTTGTTGAAAGACCAGTGGAAATCATGGATTTCGGTGAGAAGCGTTTAAGGCAAAGTCGTATTCCAATCGTCAGGGTGCGTTGGGAGTCAAAACGAGGACCCGAGTTTACTTGGGAACGTGAAGACTCAATGCGCGAAAAGTACCCGCATCTATTTCCGGTTACCACTACTACTTAAATTTCGGGACGAAATTTATAAAAGTAGGGATACTATAACATTTGTGTAAATCGGGTTTCGAAAACCCGCCCCAATTTATCAATCGAAGTATATTTATGTTACGTCGTTCGAGTATATTTTTTATTATTTATTTGATTGTTCAACTAATTCTTAGATAATTGTTAAGTCTAAAATAATTATGAAATAATAACAAATCAACTAAATAAATAAACTGATTATTGGATGAAATAAAAAAATAATAATTTAAGCTTGAAATAAACAAAAGGGTGAACGGGGAATCGAACCCGGGTTCCCCCGATTAACACACACCGCCAACACCACTGTGATACACCCACTAGATGTGTTAATGTGGGATTTCAAATATTCTAATATGCAAACCGAGATGAACCTGCTAAACGGTTGCAATCTCCTCACCGGAAATCATGGCAATGCACGCGTATTGCCAAAGAGATCGACCACAGTCTCGCTTAATTTTGGTAAACATCCAATCACGAATGAACTGGCAATCAAATCGAGACAATTTACCAAACCGAGCTCTTGATTTCTACCCTATAAATTCCAGTCGAATCCCTCACCAGGATTCGCTCATTCCCCTGTTCACTCTCTCTCTCTCTCTCTCTCTCTTATCACGGTCGTCGGAAACTTTGTTTCACCGGAGGACCACCGGACCATCAGAAACTAACCGCCGGAGCTCGCGAACCTATAGTTCGGTTTATTCGGTAAAATTTGTTTTCCTTTTCTTTGTGTATCGCCTGTGTTCCTTTCTATTTCGCTGCACACAATTATTAATCAGAAGGAGAACCGGATTGAATTTAGGGCGGGTACAGGTTGGTTCAAAATTGAAATGAAGAAGACGAAGTACTGATGTATGCATTTTATATCTATTATGTCCCGGCTTACAAACGGGTTAAGCACCCAGCCCAACTGGTTGGGCCGGGTGCAAACAAGACCCGGGATCACTTGTTCGACCCCCACGCACACATCGGCTCGACTTAAATTAAAACCCTTTTTAACTTATCATTTCTGAATACACTTAAGCAGCGCATAAATATAATTAAATTTCAGATACTAATGTAACATTTGTATAAATCGGGTCTCCAAAACCCGCTCCGTTTTGTAATCAAATACCAAGTTATGAAATGACATTAAGTATTTATGAGTATTTTGAGTTTAAATGTTACATAATTAATATATAAACTAAACTATAAAAATTATATTTGATAAAAAGTTAAAATAAAATAAATAAAAAATATTTGGAGCTGACCGGACTCGAACCCGGGTCAACTGCCTCCAACGACTTATCTACCGATCTTTTAACCACTCCGCCACCAATTGTTTTCTGTTATCATTATGAAAACAATTGAATTTTATACACAAACACGACTTAACGGTTAATGATATCTGATTAACGGAAATCGGTAAACCGAACCGCCAAATCAGTTTTTGTTCGCTTAGTTAACTTATAACCGATGAATGTCGGTTTCTAATTAAAGTTCAGATTGAATAAACTTCAAGTTTTGGGTTTTTGAAACCGAAAGGCATTCAAACTCCAAATGATTCAGATTCCAATCATTTATACGATTCAGGACCGTCTCAAATACACTCCAATCCCTTTTCGTCGCAATTTCAAGTCTTTTGAGCACAAGAAAACTGTCGCCGGAATTCTCTGTAAATCTCGCCGGAAAACCGTGTTCAACTCAAACCAGTAAGATTTTCCTCTCTTGCTGTTTCAATCTATTGTTAGGTCACTACTAACATTATTCCGTCACTCAAAATCAGTCACAGAAGACTTTGCTGGATTTTGTGGGTTCGCCGGAGAAACTCTGGAATTCGCCGGAAACACGCTAGTTAACGGTAAACACATTCAATCGTGCTAATAATCCATGTACTCTGGTTCAATTTCAAATCTAATTCTTTAATTCTGTTGTTAGACTCTCTCAGCCGGAGGTTCAAAAACAGAGTTACCTGTTCTCGCCGGACTTTCTGAAGAAGACGACCTGTCCGGTATTTCTTTTCCCCAAACTGTTCGGTTTGTTCATTCAACTTAGTAATCGTGTTATTTAAGTAGTAGAACCCTGAACCAGTGGTCTGAGTAAAAACCGGTAATTATAGTGAAGAAGACGAACCTAAAAGAAACGGGTTAAGAGTAAATAAAATTCGGATAGTTAACGGGTTAGACACACAGTCCAGCGGTGGACTGTGTGCAAAGTTTATATACGAGACCCGAGTTCGATCCTTACTACACACACACTGCGTAATAACATTCCTTTTTATTCATAAAACTAACCGGGTTAGATCGAGTAGTTGTTAAGTATAATATAATTCAAGAATATAACCGGGTTAGACACACAGTCCAGCGGTGGACTGTGTGCAAAACAAACTGCACGTCACGCGATCGAGTCCCGTCACAAACACCGGTTCAATGGGATTAAAACGTTTTGCAAAATAAAGGAATTTTCGGTAAATTCGAATAAGTGTATAAATATAATTAAAACTGGAATACTAACGGGTTAGTCACGTAGCTCAGTTGGTAGAGCTACGTGCGCGTGAACGGAAGGTCACCGGTTCGAATCCCGCTCGGCGCAAGTATTACCGCTGACCGAACCGGTCAACGGTCAACGGTCAACGGTCAAACAGTAAAAAAAAAATATTATTTTTTTAATTATTTAATTGTTTAATTTAAATTAAAAATCAATTAAAAATACTTAAAAATAACATTTTTTTTTTTTGGGATAGAAAATAGCCATAAACTCACAAAAATATATCTAAAAATCCCATTAAAATCTTTAATAAAATCCATCCATTTAATATATTTTTCCCATTATTATTTAGGTCAGTGATTCCTCGTTGACTCGCTTCGTCTAAATCGTGCGCATCTCACCAACTCAAATCCAACGCACCCAATGTGAGTGAACCCTTCAAATTCCCCGTTTTAATCATATTTTTTGGGTGTATCATGTGTCTTGTTCACTTACTTATTATAACTAAGTTATTGTGCATATATCATATCATGACATGTGTGTTAGTTGTTGCTGATAAGTAGTTATTATTGTTTGCAAATTATTATTTCAGTACATGCAATTGCTGAGGCCGTAGCTCCCCATCCCTCGAGGTTGAGTTTGATCCCCATTTTATTATGCGGTTGATCAGGGCGTGCCCGCACGATCGGCTCCGTTTGATTGAGCCTTGATCGGTCATTTTATTTACATTTCAATACATGCAATACGCTCAGCTCCGTTTGATTGAGCCTTGAGCGCACAGTTCAATTTACATTTTCAGTTCATGCAATACGATCGGCTCCGTTTGATTGAGCCTCGATCTCACAGTTCATTTATGTTAATTATCATATGATGTTGGTATGTTCATGTATGCTATCGATTGTTAATGTATGTTATAATTGTAACTGATGTTGCCATTGCTTGATTTCATACATATGCTCTTTTATGATTATGCACAATATTTTATTGATAAACTAACCAGAAAGTCATTATTAAATGTTTATCTATAAGGTTCACTCGCCAACTTATGTTGACCCAAAAACCTCCCATTTTACACATGATACAGGTGAACCAGCAGCAGCTAGGAACACGTAGGACCTGGATTAGAAGAAATAAAACGATTTAGTATTTGGATTATTAAGTTTGGTTATTTTCCTTTGTAATGAATGAACATGTTTGAACGTTTGAGAAATGTAACTTTGACTTCATTTAATAATGGAACATAATAGTAAATGTCATGTGCTTTGGTGATAACCCAATTATGCCCCGACTCTTATTTCCGCTGCGGGTCGGGGTGTGACAGATTGGTATCAGAGCCATGACTATAGGGATATAGGATAGGTTATTAGACCCTTAGAGCCTATACTATAGTCGATTAGAAACTTATAAGAATTTTGTGTGATATATGCCAAATTTCATGATGTTTATATGTTTATGTTAAATGTTACATTTGATATTATTCAAGCATGTTCATAAGTATGTATTATCAAACAATGCCTATCATGAAATCGTATGATCATAACATATCACATCCATGCAAGCACACACCACATCATGATTGATTTTACAATGATTTTCGTGTTTTCAAATCTCATCAAAGTGAGTTCTCATGACGGGCATGTAGTAACTGGAAGGGTACTAGTACCGGTAGTCGGAACGTCCTGTCTAGGCTGGCATTCGTATAAATCCAAAATAAAGGACCAGTTTGCCTACCTGGGGACTAACGATGAGAGTACGAAATACCTATTAGGCCAAAGCATGCTATACCAAACGTCGTGAGAGCTAATCCCACTTTGAGTTGTCATTGTGTCTACACCTGGACACGTTCCGACCAAACATCTCATGAGCATATTTTGTGGTTAGCATTCGGGGGATGCGAGTGTTAAATTGCCAATACTAATGTGAATCCTACCAAGCCAATAGCCATGGGGGCCCACATGACTATATAGGTGAAGGTATGGGGGACATTTGAGGCCCAACATGAGCGAACCCAAGACATCCTTCGGATGTAGTTGCAATATTGATATTTATGTTATTTTCATTTTTTTTAAAGACACATGACACCTAAAAGATACCATAAACTCACAATCTTCTCATTTTATGATCCTGTAGATGGCGTCTAGACCGCATCGAAGGAGTAGGAAATCGGAAAAGTCTCAGGAACGTTTGGCCACTCATATCGCCAACCAAATGGCCACGATATTACCTGACATCGTAGTTCAAGTACAACAAGCCCTTGCTGCAAATCCTACTAACCCTCCTCAACAACAGGACCAGATCATCAACGACCCTCCTACCATCAAATGCTCCTACAAACATTTTAAGTCTTGCGATCCCCCAAAATTCGAAGGGACTGAGGGAGTCACTGCTCTCCTACATTGGTTCGAGGAGATGGAAAACGTTTTCTTAAACTGCGATTGTCCTGAGGATCGCAAAGTTCGTTATGCCACCGGGAGACTACTTGGTGTAGCTCTCACTTGGTGGAATACGGAGAAAGGAAAGAGGGGAACGGAAGATGCGATGGCCTTAACTTGGGAGGAGTTAAGGGAAATCATGACTAGGCGATTCTGTCCTAGGAGTGAAATTAAGAAATTGGAAGATGAATTTCATGCCCTGAAGCAAAAAGATGGTGATCACTCTACTTACAACAAAAGGTTCTTGGAGTTGAACCAGATGGTACCAAACTTATTCACTCCAACCTACCGTCTGATCGAACATTACATTCGAGGACTTCCCTCGAAAATCCAAGATTCGGTCCTCAGCGTTTCACCGGTAACACTCGAAGCTGCCATGGAGTTGGCAACAGAACTGACCGAAAACCGAATTCGCAATGGGAAGTTCAAGGAAGAAAAGAAGAAAACCCCTGCTGAGGGACAAACCTCAAACCACCACACTCCTTCCTCTAAATTTGCTAACAAGAGGAAGCGTAACAACAGGAACTTTGCAGTCACCCACACCAACACCCCTGTTCCTGCTGCACCCATCACTCAAGCCACTCCTCCACCCGCGCCATACAAAAGACCATACATAGGACCACTACCAAAATGTAACCGTTGTCAGTATCACCACTCCCCTGACTACCCTTGCCAATACTGTACCAGCTGCGGTCGCGCTGGACACACTGTTCAACACTGCCGCGCGCCTCAACGAACAAACCGCCATCAACCTATAACCCAAACCCACCAACAATTTATGGGTCAAGCCCAACAACAACAACCATTCCCACCCACTCAACATTTAGCCCAAACATACTATCAACCCAACTACCCTATGGGCCAACCTATGCGGCCATGTTTCAATTGTGGATATCCAAGTCATTTCAGGAACACATGTCCAAGACTGGTTAATATTATCCATGCTCAGGCCCAAGCCAATCCTGTGAATCAAGCGAACCAAGCTCCTCCACCTGCTAGGGGAAGGGCTTTCAATATTAACGCAAACCAGGCCAGAGCTGACGGCAATGTGGTCAACGGTACGTTTCTTATAAATGGTAGATATGCCTCTATGTTATTTGATACTGGTGCGGATAGAAGTTTCGTGTCATTAGAGTTTGAACCTATCTTAAGTAAAAATCGAGATAAGCTCGCGGAATCCATAACAGTAGAAGTTGCAGATGGAAAACCAGTTTCGTTAGACTCTATTTTACGCAACTGTACGCTCACCCTAAACGACCACGATTTCTCAGTCGATCTTATTCCTATGAAGCTGGGAAGTTTCGACATCATAGTCGGAATGGATTGGCTCAGTCAGCATAATGCAGAAGTTGTATGTCGTGAGAAATTTATTCGTATTCCTCTTTCAAACGGTCAGACTCTTCGAATTATTGGAGAAACCTCGGCGAAAGGACTCAACTTAATGTCTTGCCTTCAAGCTCAAAAATACCTTCGCAAGAATTATGTCGTGTTTTTAGCCCACATCATCAAGAAGGGAACCGCAGAAAAGAAACTTGAAGATATTCCTGTTGTAAAAGATTTTCCACAAGTTTTTTCTGACGACATTTCAGGACTTCCTCCAATCAGAGATGTCGAATTTCGTATCGATCTTATACCTGGTGCTACACTAGTGGCAAAATCTCCATATAGGTTAGCCACCTCTGAAATGCAAGAGCTAGCCAGTCAATTGCAAGAGTTGACTGACAAGGGATTTATACGCCCCAGCTCATCGCCTTGGGGTGCACCTGTACTTTTTGTAAAGAAGAAAGATGGATCTTTTCGCATGTGCATCGATTACAGAGAGCTCAACAAGTTAACTATCAAAAATCGATATCCTTTACCTCGTATAGATGACCTTCTTGACCAACTACAAGGTGCCAGTTGCTTTTCGAAAATCGACCTTCGATCTGGCTATCATCAGCTTAGAGTGCATGAAGAAGACGTCCCTAAAACTGCTTTTCGAACTCGATATGGTCATTATGAATTCATGGTTATGCCATTTGGATTAACCAACGCACCAGCTGTTTTCATGGACCTAATGAATAGAGTCTGCAAACCTTACCTTGATCGATTTGTTATTGTGTTCATTGACGATATTCTTATCTATTCAAAATCCAAAGCTGATCATGAGCGTCATCTGCGACTTGTTCTTGCACTTCTAGAAAAGGAAAAGCTTTATGCCAAGTTCTCTAAATGTGAATTCTGGTTAAAAGAGGTGCAATTTCTCGGGCATGTAGTCAATGACAAAGGAATACATGTGGACCCATCAAAGATCAAAGCAGTTCAGGAATGGCAAGCTCCACGTACGCCAACTGAAGTAAGGTCTTTTCTTGGACTTGCTGGTTACTATCGTCGATTCATTTCAAACTTCTCTCGCAATGCGGTGCCACTCACGGCTTTAACCCATAAAGGGAAACCATTTGTATGGGGGCCCAAGCAAGAAGAAGCTTTTCAAACTCTCAAGCGAAAACTTTGTGATGCACCAATCCTCACTCTTCCTGAAGGTTGTGATGATTTTGTAGTCTATTGCGACGCGTCAGGACAAGGATTAGGTTGCGTTCTCATGCAAAGAGGGAAAGTCATAGCTTATGCCTCAAGGCAACTCAAGACACACGAAAAGAACTACACCACTCATGACCTTGAACTTGGAGCCGTTGTATTCGCTCTTAAGATATGGAGACATTATCTTTATGGTACGAAGTGTGAAATATACACTGACCACAAGAGTCTTCAACATATCTTCAATCAGAAAGAGTTAAATATGAGGCAACGAAGATGGGTCGAACTCCTAAATGATTACGACTGTGAAATCAGATACCACCCTGGTAAAGCAAATGTGGTGGCTGATGCACTTAGTCGAAAGGGTTATGCGAACTCCATTCATCTTCTATGTTCACAAATTATAACCAATATTAAGGATCAAATTCGAGAAGCTCAACACGTTTCAATAACAGAGGAAGATGTACAAAAGGAAATGTCCTGTGGAGCCGAGCTAAAGCTGGAAACTAAATCTGATGGTATTTTGTATTACCTAGATCGTATATGGATTCCTAACCATATCAATCTTCGTGAAACACTCATGCATGAAGCCCATAAGTCGCGATATTCTATACACCCAGGAGCCGATAAGATGTATCAAGACCTACGGTACACCTATTGGTGGCCTGGAATGAAGAAAGATATTGCCGTTTTTGTTTCCAAGTGTCTCACTTGTTCTAAAGTAAAGGCTGAACACCAAAGACCCTCAGGACTTCTGGTCCAACCAGAGATACCTGTCTGGAAGTGGGAAAATATAACCATGGATTTCATTACCGGGTTACCTCGCATTTCTAGTGGGTATGACACTATATGGGTGATTATAGACCGACTCACAAAATCAGCTCACTTTATTCCTATTCGAGAAGATTTCAAGAACGAAAAGCTTGCTCGTATTTATATCAACGAAATCGTCAGCCGACATGGAGTTCCGTTAAGTATTATTTCTGATCGTGATGGTCGTTTCACCTCACGAACATGGCAGGTAGTACAATCCGCTATGGGCACTCGACTAGATCTCAGTACCGCCTATCATCCTCAAACTGATGGACAGTCTGAGCGCACCATTCAAACCCTTGAGGACATGCTTAGAGCATGTGTCATAGACTTCAAGGGAAATTGGGACGCCCACCTACCGTTAGTCGAATTTTCGTACAACAACAGTTATCATTCTAGCATCGGCATGGCACCTTTTGAAGCTTTATATGGTCGAAAGTGTCGATCTCCTGTTTGTTGGCACGAAATTGGGGAAGCACAAATTACTGGTCCAGAATTGATCCAAGAAACCACAGATAAGATTCATCAAATCCGAAACAATCTTCTAGCGGCTCAAAGTCGTCAAAAGAGTTACGCAGATAAACGACGGAAGCCCTTGGAGTTTAGCGTCGGTGATCATGTGCTTTTAAAAGTGTCACCGTGGAAGGGAGTAGTTCGTTTTGGTCAAAAGGGAAAGCTAGCACCACGTTACGTAGGACCTTTCAAGATACTCGAAAGAGTAGGTCCTGTAGCTTACAAGCTTGACCTACCGGAAGAACTCGACATAATTCATCCCACATTCCACGTGTCGAACTTGAAGAAGTGCCTCGCTGATGAGAATCTTCATATTCCACTGGAGGATATTCAGATTGATGAATCCATGCATTTTATTGAAAGGCCAGTAGAGATTATGGACTATGGAGAAAAGCGTCTACGTCGAAGTCGCATTCCTATTGTTAGGGTACGTTGGGAGTCGAAACGGGGACCTGAGTTTACTTGGGAACGTGAAGACTCAATGCGTGAAAAATACCCTCATCTTTTCCCTACTACTTCAACTGTTTGAATTTCGGGACGAAATTCCTAAAAGTAGGGGATACTGTAACATTTGTATAAATCGGGTCTCCAAAACCCGCTCCGTTTTGTAATCAAATACCAAGTTATGAAATGACATTAAGTATTTATGAGTATTTTGAGTTTAAATGTTACATAATTAATATATAAACTAAACTATAAAAATTATATTTGATAAAAAGTTAAAATAAAATAAATAAAAAATATTTGGAGCTGACCGGACTCGAACCCGGGTCAACTGCCTCCAACGACTTATCTACCGATCTTTTAACCACTCCGCCACCAATTGTTTTCTGTTATCATTATGAAAACAATTGAATTTTATACACAAACACGACTTAACGGTTAATGATATCTGATTAACGGAAATCGGTAAACCGAACCGCCAAATCAGTTTTTGTTCGCTTAGTTAACTTATGACCGATGAATATCGGTTTCTAATTAAAGTTCAGATTGAATAAACTTCAAGTTTTGGGTTTTTGAAACCGAAAGGCATTCAAACTCCAAATGATTCAGATTCCAATCATTTATACGATTCAGGACCGTCTCAAATACACTCCAATCCCTTTTCGTCGCAATTTCAAGTCTTTTGAGCACAAGAAAACTGTCGCCGGAATTCTCTGTAAATCTCGCCGGAAAACCGTGTTCAACTCAAACCAGTAAGATTTTCCTCTCTTGCTGTTTCAATCTATTGTTAGGTCACTACTAACATTATTCCGTCACTCAAAATCAGTCACAGAAGACTTTGCTGGATTTTCTGGGTTCGCCGGAGAAACTCTGGAATTCGCCGGAAACACGCTAGTTAACGGTAAACACATTCAATCGTGCTAATAATCCATGTACTCTGGTTCAATTTCAAATCTAATTCTTTAATTCTGTTGTTAGACTCTCTCAGCCGGAGGTTCAAAAACAGAGTTACCTGTTCTCGCCGGACTTTCTGAAGAAGACGACCTGTCCGGTATTTCTTTTCCCCAAACTGTTCGGTTTGTTCATTCAACTTAGTAATCGTGTTATTTAAGTAGTAGAACCCTGAACCAGTGGTCTGAGTAAAAACCGGTAATTATAGTGAAGAAGACGAACCTAAAAGAAACGGGTTAAGAGTAAATAAAATTCGGATAGTTAACGGGTTAGACACACAGTCCAGCGGTGGACTGTGTGCAAAGTTTATATACGAGACCCGAGTTCGATCCTTACTACACACACACTGCGTAATAACATTCCTTTTTATTCATAAAACTAACCGGGTTAGATCGAGTAGTTGTTAAGTATAATATAATTCAAGAATATAACCGGGTTAGACACACAGTCCAGCGGTGGACTGTGTGCAAAACAAACTGCACGTCACGCGATCGAGTCCCGTCACAAACACCGGTTCAATGGGATTAAAACGTTTTGCAAAATAAAGGAATTTTCGGTAAATTCGAATAAGTGTATAAATATAATTAAAACTGGAATACTAACGGGTTAGTCACGTAGCTCAGTTGGTAGAGCTACGTGCGCGTGAACGGAAGGTCACCGGTTCGAATCCCGCTCGGCGCAAGTATTACCGCTGACCGAACCGGTCAACGGTCAACGGTCAACGGTCAAACAGTAAAAAAAAATATTATTTTTTTAATTATTTAATTGTTTAATTTAAATTAAAAATCAATTAAAAATACTTAAAAATAACATTTTTTTTTTGGGATAGAAAATAGCCATAAACTCACAAAAATATATCTAAAAATCCCATTAAAATCTTTAATAAAATCCATCCATTTAATATATTTTTCCCATTATTATTTAGGTCAGTGATTCCTCGTTGACTCGCTTCGTCTAAATCGTGCGCATCTCACCAACTCAAATCCAACGCACCCAATGTGAGTGAACCCTTCAAATTCCCCGTTTTAATCACATTTTTTGGGTGTATCATGTGTCTTGTTCACTTACTTATTATAACTAAGTTATTGTGCATATATCATATCATGACATGTGTGTTAGTTGTTGCTGATAAGTAGTTATTATTGTTTGCAAATTATTATTTCAGTACATGCAATTGCTGAGGCCGTAGCTCCCCATCCCTCGAGGTTGAGTTTGATCCCCATTTTATTATGCGGTTGATCAGGGCGTGCCCGCACAATCGGCTCCGTTTGATTGAGCCTTGATCGGTCATTTTATTTACATTTCAATACATGCAATACGCTCAGCTCCGTTTGATTGAGCCTTGAGCGCACAGTTCAATTTACATTTTCAGTTCATGCAATACGATCGGCTCCGTTTGATTGAGCCTCGATCTCACAGTTCATTTATGTTAATTATCATATGATGTTGGTATGTTCATGTATGCTATCGATTGTTAATGTATGTTATAATTGTAACTGATGTTGCCATTGCTTGATTTCATACATATGCTCTTTTATGATTATGCACAATATTTTATTGATAAACTAACCAGAAAGTCATTATTAAATGTTTATCTATAAGGTTCACTCGCCAACTTATGTTGACCCAAAAACCTCCCATTTTACACATGATACAGGTGAACCAGCAGCAGCTAGGAACACGTAGGACCTGGATTAGAAGAAATAAAACGATTTAGTATTTGGATTATTATGTTTGGTTATTTTCCTTTGTAATGAATGAACATGTTTGAACGTTTGAGAAATGTAACTTTGACTTCATTTAATAATGGAACATAATAGTAAATGTCATGTGCTTTGGTGATAACCCAATTATGCCCCGACTCTTATTTCCGCTGCGGGTCGGGGTGTGACAACTAACGAGTTAGACACCCAGCCCAGTTGGTGGGCTGGGTGCAGGCTTCGGTCGAGGTCACGGGTTCGAGACGCAGGACACACGTCCGGTTCAATACAGTTAAACCTTTTTAAATTTAAATGGATTTAAATAAACTTAAGAAGTGTATAAGAATAATTAAAATCGTGATTCTTTCAGGTTAGACACGTAGCTCAGTTGGAAGAGCTGCGTGCACGCAACCGAGAGGTCACGAGTTCGAGCCTCACCACACGCATGCGTAAAAGTCGATCGAACCGGCCACTGACAGCCTTGTTAGTCTAGCCAGAATTTTTTTATTATTTTTTTCTATCTTATTTTATTCTTATTTTTGTTTTAATGATTACTTTATTTATTAATTTAAATCAATTAAAAACATAAATATATATTTTTCCAAAGGTTTTAATATATCAATAAAACCCACAAAAATAATCTAAAAACTTAAACAAAGATTATAACCTATATAATATCTTATTTATTTGCCGAGTTATCACGTTATTATTTCTAGGTTAGTACTATCTCGTTGATTAAATTCCCAACTCATGCGCTCTCTTTACCATTCAAGAATACGCACCCAAGGTGAGTGAATCTCTACAAAAAAAAAAGTTTTAATCACGTTTTGGGTGTATCATGTGTCGTATCATTTCTTTATTTTATTTAACACTTGTGCTTATATCATTTCGTGATCAAATGTGTATTGCTTGTAGTGTGGTTTATATGTGGATACATTTTATCATTTCAGTGCACTCATTTCATTAGGCCCATCAGTTCCTCGTGGGATACGAGTTAAGCATTAGGTGCCTCATTAGATCGGCTCCGTTCGATTGAGCCTTGATCTCAGATACATCATCATTCATGTCATATATTTATTCAATGTGGTTTGTGATTTGTTACATTATACATTTGTTCACATGTGATTATGCACAATCTTATTTAAACAACTATAAAATTGATTTCCTTAAATGTTTTATCAAGGTTCACTCGCCAACTTTTGTTGACCCAAAATTTCCCCTGTTTTACGCATGATACAGGTGATCAAGTTGAGGAAAGAAACACCTAGGATGGCCTAGAAGAATAATCAAGTTATTTCGTTGGAACAAGCATTTAGATTATTATTTGTGTTTGTATGAAATTTTGTAGGATATTTGAATTTTAATTTGAATGTAATAAATATGAAACTTGTTAGTAAATATCATGAGCTTTGGTGATAACCCAATCATGCCTCGATTTTTATTCCGCTTCGGGTCGGGGTGTGACAGCCGGCCAGCCAGAGACCTGAGCCGCCACTTGTTTGCAGCCTCGACCCAACCCTCAAAACCCGAACCAAAACTGAACCAAACCATCCACTATCTTCGCCGCCATGCCAGTCGAAGAAAGTGGTGGCCCGCCACTGAAATGCGGCCGCCACTGCCGCAACCGTGAGATCGCCACCGCCACCGCCCTCCTTTCTCTCGCTGATCTCTCTCTGATCTGATCTCTCTCGCACTCTACCAGTCTCTCTCTATCTGCGTATATATGCAGGTGTGTGTGTCTAGTGGTACGAGAGGGGGAGGGGTGTGTCGCAAGTGGTGTGTGTCGGCCGGAGAACCGACCGGAGTCGACCGGCGGTCCCACCGGATTTCGATCGACCGGGAAAGAGGAGAGGGCAGGGAAGTTGTATTTTGTGCTAGGGTTACTTAGAAGAAATGAGGGGATTTAGGTTTAGTTTTATTTATATACTTATGGTTTTGATTAGTGGGTTGGTCTCAAGGCCCGTTATCATGTTTTCAAGCCCAATACGCATCCAAGGCCCGTTTTCAAACCCAAAAGTCGTGTTTTATTCGGAATTTATTTATTCGGACCCGAAAGCGTTTGAAATTATATCGGGGTCGTTGTTTGACGTGTAAACCCGTCGGTTGCGTTAAATTGCGTATTTTGCTACGGTCACCGTTTTTGTCCTTTTTTCGATCCGGTTTCAACCAGGAATAATAAAATTAAATTATGGAGCTAAATATATCATAATATATTAATATCAAGGTGTAACTCGAGTCCGTTGCTTCCGTTTTGTTGTCGGTGCGTTTCGGTTTTCCGCGTAACTTCCGCGTTGTGCTTTGCGACGTTCAACGATCAAATTTTATCACATAATTATGAATGTATGATAAATACAAGTGTAAAATTCGTATTTTTAGGCGTTATCAGTATTCGTTCAGCATCAGTTCGCTTAACGTTTAAATTCGCGTTAAAGTTCCTGATTGTCGCCAAATCGCGTAGCGTGAAGCAAGTAGACGTTCCTAGGCTTTCCAAAGGCCTGATTGAGTTAATTTACATCTAATTATGCTAATTATAATGGTATTACTGTTCGTTATGCGCTTAATTACAACCGGAAAGTGCCGGTTGTCATATTCTCCCCTTGTTATAAAAATTTCGTCCTCGAAATTTAAGTTATGTTATGTCCTTAGATTTTTGTCATGCGTAGATAAGTATTAATACTACCCATGTAAATGATCATGTAATCGCATCGAGACTTGTCTGGATTATATGAATACAATGTCTTACTACAACAACATGAACCCACTGGTTCAACTGAATCTGTTTTTAGGATCGATGCCAAGTGAACGAAGCGTAAATGACATAATCACCAATGTGACTGAGTTTACATGGGTCCTATAAATGAGAGTCTCTACCAATGAACTAGCGTTGGTTGTTGGATTGGTGAGACTTTGAATCAACAAGCTCAACTGAATTAGAAACATGGAGATGATCTGTTAACTTTTCGAACCATAAGTTAACACTATTGAATTTGCAACGATACACCGAATTACAACCGAAGTTAGTGTATCATTGTCTTAATACATAGTTGCATTAAGACCACTTTCAAAAGCTACAAGTTCATACCGACGCCACAAGGCGTCATAGCCATCAAAATAATTCAATGATAGCGGTGACCGAACAAATTCACCGTGTTTACAATTAAATGAAAGATTCAATCAAGCAAGTCTGAATATTTGTTCCAAATAAATCTCATAGGATTTTCAACTTGATAATGAAAGAACAAATAAATATAATTTTCGGTCGCTAGTGGAAGAACAATAAATACCCCAAAACCAATATTGAAAGAATCCGTTAAGAGGTACACTGAAATAGACCATAAAGTTGTGTACCATCTTCTTAATACACGATTGTATTAAGAATGTTTTAAGAAAATGATCCAACAAGGGGATTTAAAATGAATAAAAATCAAGTAAGTAAATCTGTATATGTGTCGTGAAAGTGAGATTAGCACAAGCTTCAACTAGTGTAAACGCCACCACAAGGTGTCGTAACCAATAAATGACTTAATAAGGGTGCAGACTGAACCAATCCGCTATGGTTCGAAACAAATGAATTGCTTGTTGGTATTACTTTGAATATGACGGCCTACATCCATCATATGAAATCCTTGAATTGAATTTCGTACACAGTGAGCAAGTTCAAACAATTAAACTTGGTTTGACACAATCCAACAATAAATACATGATTTGACCAAGAAGTTTCGATAAAGTTACTACGAAAACCCATGTATGCAACTTGGAAAGAAAATGAATTTCAAGAAATTCGTTGACTCGATATCAAGGAGTCAATACTTGCAATAATGGAGGTCATCTAGATCACAAAGCAAAAAATTGAATATAGCGAACCAACCTTTGAATTATTGATGAAATGACCATTCGAAGTGAAGACCCTGATGGTCTCCACGTATCAAGTTAACCACATGCGTAACAAACAAAGCATGCGTATCATGTAAATCTGTCAAGAAATGATGCAATATGCGTTCGCTAATCAAGAAAGAATTTTCCGTGACACAATGACCGTTACGAGGAGTAGAGGTATGCAAACCTACTCAGTATATGCAAAGTTGAAATTTTTCAACAAACAGAATTCGAGGACTTTACCTGGTATTTCCTGCGATGACTTATTGTTTCGTGACATTACCACCGAATGTCGAATATGGCGAAATCGTCATTAATAAAATAGGGGGAATGCGATGACACGTGACTTCTTTTGCAGCGCCAATGGTCGCGATTACCATTGTAATAAGTACCGACTGTTATGTATTCTCGTTTGAACGTACTTCAACGTTGTTCGTGTCGCTTACAGGACCACGTGACAAATTGCCACATTCTGGTCGGTAGTTCTCCCGCTGACGGGATTAGCATCGTTGTTGTAAAGTCGTGTTTCCTCAAGGCTGCGCCTTAAAAGTCGTATGTGATGTACTTCAACAGCCGGTATCGTTTAAGTTTCATGTATATTTTCACACTAGCGTTTTCGTTTCGCGTAGGCTACCTGCTCGGTAAATAAAATAACAACGATAATATATGTAATGTGTTTGTCCGAGCTAATAATTGTGGTTCCTACGTGCTGACCTTTAATGGATATTGTCATAAGCTTTCCCAAGGTCTTAAATGCATGTTGTCAAAACTCTCAAAGTTTTGTTTAAGGTATGTAATGTTTTCGTGTACCGTGTATGAAATACAACACTAGTGTATGTTTAAAAATCAAAATGTTGACTTATAGTTTTCGACCACGGTTGGAACCCATATTCGAGTGCTAGGCGTTCTGTATATATTCAAGTCTTAATGATCTAATGTCCCCAAAGGAACATGAGATTAAAGCCTAGGTATCACCACAGAAACCTATATGTTATCATAGCCAGGTTTGATACCTAATTCGCTAGAACCTATAACTCTGATACCACTCTGTCACAACCCAACGTACCGCACCAAGATATTGTCCGCTTTGGCAGGCGCTGAGGGCGTGCTGGCTGCCAAAGCGGACAATATCATGGTGCGTTTACGCTGGGCTGTTACATTAATAACCGGTATGGTTTGAATTGGTCGGGTCGGATGGACCTGAGACGCTTTGTCCAAAACTCGATGTGTTTTATAAACAGTTAGCGTGTTTCATATTAATAAGAAGTTATTTTTTTCACTAATAATATGATTTCTTATGTATAAATGTTGTAAGAGGTTTTTTGCATTAGTAAAAAAATTTAGGCAAACATTCATCCGTGTTTGACTCATTTCCTTTTTAACTACCTTAATCTATTATTTCTTTTATTTTACCAATTCGACATGTTAGCTTGCAGTTTATCAGTTAAAACAAGATTCCATATAGTTATCAATATTGACAAATAATTAGTTTTCTTACATCTGGGGTTAGTAAGAAAAAATACTAAAGTAGTGCAAAGGATCGTTGTTGCAATATTTTAAAAGACTAAAATAGAAATGAGAAAAACTAGTTATATATTATATTAATGAGAATAAGGATCTAGAGTAGTATACTCCCATTGGTCCACGTGTCACTCTCTAATTAGTCCACGCAGCAGTAATTTTTTCTGTTTTTTTTTCTTTGCTAGATCTCTATACAACTCGTTTTAACCTCTCAACACGTTTCAATTACTCAACTTCACGTATCAAACCCCTAAGTTTATAATACATGTCGTTTCATCCCCCTTTCTTTTATATCCATATAAAAGTAGCCTCCAAAGCAAAACCATCATCAAAGTTGATGGTATTAAAATTCCCAACATAAAAGAGTACATATTTTTTTTACATTTGAGGTTAGTCTTAGGTGTACATGAGGCCTATATTGTTGTCTTATTTCACATATGAAGCTCCTAAGCAACTATTAGTGACATTAAGTTGCCAAACCCGAGACTATTATCGCAACTAAAGCAATAGAATGGATGTTGTTACAATGTTTACGATAACTCTAAAAATAGAAATGGGGAGAAATTTGTAATATAAAACATAAACATATTGCTTAATATTAAAATAAAAGCATCCTTAGAGATTGATGGATCAATCTTGGAAATAGCCCCGAACAGGATGAATTTACACGTGAGATTCTTTGTCGCTAAAAAAATAAGATACATCCTTTGATTAATCATATGATAAAAAAAAGCCAACAAAAGATATATGCAACATTGTCACACCCCGACCCGCAGCGGAAAAAGGTGATCGGGGCATGATTGGGTTTTCATCAAAGCTCATGACATTTATTATAATGTTTCATATTTATTATTACAATTTAAAGGAGATCGTACAATCAAATCATACAAGTACAACATGTTCTATACATCTTTCTAGACTTCATTATTTTTCTTCTAAGGCAATTTCCTATGTGTTCCTTGCTTCATCCTGTCCACCTGTATCATGTGTAAAAATGTTTTTTGGGTCAACAAAAAGTTGGCGAGTGAATCCTATGAAAACATTTAAACGTGTTTATTGTATTGATTATAAAATAAAGTGCATAACCACATATGAGTAAATGTAGATGTAAATTTATTCACAAAACACATAATATTAAATATTGCACACACATACAACAATTGATTGTTTTGAGGCACGCGTTGTTCAACTCGTCTCCCACGAGGAACTGATGGGCCTAATGAATGAGTTTTGAGGCACGCGTTGTTCAACAAACTGATGGGCCTAATGAATGAGTTTTGAGGCACGTGTTGTTCAACTCGTCTCCCACGAGGAACTGATGTGCCTAATAAATAATTTGCATACAACTTGACAATATGTAATACATCACAACAAACAATATTCACATTCTAAGTTTAGATCATATAATGGTATAGCACGAGTTTGAATAAGCGAATTAATTTAGGCGACACATGATACACCCCAAAACATGAATAAAAAGGGGAATTTGTAAGAATTCACTCACAGTGGGTGCGTTCTCTTGATGTTGTTGGATGCGCACAAGTTTAGAGAGTTGATCGACGAGGAATAACTAACCTAGTTAATAATGAAAAGGTACGGTAAGTAGTGGATTTTATTAACAATTTTAATTGAATTATTAGGTTTATTTTTGTGAGTTTAAGGCTATTTTCTAACTTTAAAAACATTATTTTTAAGTATTTTTAATTAATTTTTAAACTAAATAAATAAATAAAAAAAATGTTGATTTTTTTGACTTTGACCGTTGACCGTTGACCATGACTGTTAACCGTTGACCGGTTCGGTCGTGTATATAATTGCACTAAGTGAGACTCGAACCCGTGACCTCCCGTACGCGTGCACGCAGCTCTACCAACTGAGCTACGTGTCTAACCCGAAATATTTCTGTTTTTAATTATATTTATACACTATTTAAGTTAATCCGAAAACCATTTTATTAAAAAGGATTTATTTGTATCGAACCGGTGATCTCAACAGGTCTCGAACCCGGGACCTGTGGTTTAGTTTGGCACACAGTCCACCGCTGGACTGTGTGTCTAACCTGGTTAATATTCTGATTTTTATTATACTTAACATCTTACAGTGAGTTAACCCGGTTCGGTTTTAAAAAAAAACATTTTTATTTCCGAGGATACGGTCGTGATAGGGATCGAACTCGAGACGTGTGTTTATTGTTTGCACACAGTCCACCGCTGGACCGTGTGTCTAACCTGTTCATTATTCTGATTTTAATTAATCTTATAATCATAATCGACTTCGTCTTCTTCGCTCAAGAACACAGACATCGATTATTCAACTGTTTCTTGTTAAATTAAATTAACGAACTTTATAAGCGATTGTAATGTGATGAAATAGAGAGAGTTTTAGAAAAGAATATACCGAACAGATGTCGTTCTCAGAACTCCGGCAAGGATCGTCGGCTCTGTTTTGTGTACTCCGTCTGTTCGGATCAATTAACAGTTTTGATTGATTAGATGTGAAATTGAGTTACAAGACAATGATTAACAGGAGGTTTAGATGATCATACCGATTAACAGTGTGATTTCGAAAATTCCAGCGATTTTCCGGCGAGTACAGAATAACCGGCAACGTCGTCTGGGATTGATTCTGGGTGTTGGAGTGATGTTAGTAATGGTCTATCAAGGGAATGAAACAGAAAGAGTCGAGGTATTTACCGTGTTGATGTGAGTCTCGGTTTTTCGGCGAAAGTCCGGTGATGGCAGAAAAGTTCCGGCGAGTGAAATTGCTTCGAGAATTGGTGCGATTTTGAGCGAAAAGATTACCAGAGGCTAGGGTGTGTATTTATAGGAAAGAATATCGATGAATTGGGTCCGATTTCTGTCTTGATTCGTTGGTCAGCCGTTCTCCGGCGGTTATGACTGATGTCGCGGAACTAGACATCGGTTATAACCGATGGCGACGTTAATACGTACGTTAAGTCAAAAGTAACCGTCGATAACTGGCGAAATCGTCGGATTTTTCGGCGTCTGCGGATTTGGGCGCGCTGAGTGATTGAATTCGACTTCCAGTTTTATTATATATATTAATTGTTTCAATAAATCCACAAGTAACACAAGTGGCGGAGTGGTGGAATGTGTGTGTGTTAAGTCTTTGAAGTTTCTATCCGGCTGACCCGGGTTCGAAACCCGGCATCAGCATATTATTTTTATTTCATTATTTTTAATAAATTTTCAATTATAAATTTTAAATTCTAATATATTTATTAATTATGTATCGTATAAAATTAATTTGAGTATTAAATACGCAATTAAATTTTTAACTGGATGTTCGGTTAATAAACGAAGCGGGTTTGGTTAACCCAGTTTTTTTACGGATGTTACAGTATCCCCTACTTTTAGAAATTTCGTCTCGAAATTTAAGTAGTGGCATGTTTGTCTCCAAAGGATGGTGTTTTAATTTGACAGTTACATACTTAGAAGGGAGTAAGAGTTTAAATTTTATTTGAGGCGGTAACGTTCCTTGTAAGGGTTGAGTACCCTGCTACAGGAATCGCTTTTTGTTGCCTACAATAAAGAATATTTAGAAACATAGTTGATTCACTAAGTATGATTTCATGCGCAAGAGTTTTGATATGTTTGGAAAGATAAGGTTATATCCTAAAACAAAACTTCTACTACTAAAACCTACATGGAACTTCTCATAACCGCCTGACAATGCCTCTGATCCTTTGGCAAGAATACTTATATATAGGAAGTACCAGCGGCGTATCCACCATATTCTTGTCAAATTTTCATTGGTTTTATCAGTAAGTTATGATTAGCCCTATGTGACTCTAAAACATAAACAAACACAACAACCAAAACCTGAGTCCTAATTCTGATAGTATACATGTTTGAATGGTGACAGTACCTCTCTCGTTTGTTATGATGGAGAGGTTAGTCTATGTAGAAATGAAACACAATCCAATTTCTTTAAATGATGAGATGATATGAATGCTAAATCAGTGAGTATAAAACAAACTTCAACCAAGACATTACTAAATCCTACATGGAACTTCTCATAACCGCCTGACAATGTCTCTGATCCTTTGACAAGAATACTTATATATAGGAAGTACCATCGGCGTATCCACCATATTCTTGTCAAATTTTCATTGGTTTTATCAGCAAGTTATGATTAGTCCTATGTGACTTTAAAACATAAACAAACACAACAACCAAAGCTTGAGTCTTAATTCTGATAGTATACATGTTTGAATGATGACTGTACCTCTCTCGTTTGTTATGATGGAGAGGTTAGTCTATGTAGAAGTGAGACACAACCCAACTTCTTTAAATGATAAGACTGAGATACGTCGTGAGGTATGATGATATGAATGTTAAATCAATGAGTATAAAACAAACTGAAATAGTAATTCGCATTAAAATTCTTGGATAAATTTCCAATTTATGATTGAGATACGTGAAAATTGAGATAACATAAAGAAAAACATAAAAAAAACTAAGCGGTTGGAGTTGGATTCTTGATTTTTGGTGAAGAAAACTAGTTGGGTGGTTCGTTTGGGCCGTCATTATCTTCAACAGGATTGGCGTTGATGTTGTAAACTCTTCCTCTTGCTGGTGGCCTAGTGGTTAGGTTTTCTTGATTTGCTTGGTTAACTGGGTTTGCTTGAGCTTGGGCGTTTATGATGTTAACCAATCGAGGGCACGTGTCTCTAAAATGGGTAGGGTCGCCACAATTAAAACAAGCTCGAACATAAGGAAACATGGGGTATTGGGGTTGTTGATATGTTTGGATCATGTTTTGAGTAGGGGGTGAGGTTTGGTTTTGAGAGGTGCGGCAAGCCTTGCTCAAATGACCATAGCGTCCACAATTCGCACATAGCCGACAAGGTAAGGTAGATGGATGATGATAAAAACAGGTGTTACTTTGAGGGTGAGGTCCAAGGTAAGGTTTCTTATTTGGGAAATTTGAGTTGGGTGCTACTTGAGTGATTGGGATAGCTTGGAGGGGTACGGCTTGTGAGGCTGTTTGATTGCGTTGGGTGACAGCAAAAAGTTGCCCATCTAGTTTTCTCTTAGAGATGGGTTGAGAAGGGGATTCGGTTTGGGTGGAGTTTGAGGTTTCAGTTGATGCTTTATCCTTCTTCTTCTCCTCCTTGAAGTCCTTATTTCGTATACGGTTCTCGGTGAGCTTTGTAGCTAACTCCATTGCTGCTTCCAAAGTTGCAGGTGTGGTACTTATTACAGAGTCTTGAATTTTTGAAGGAAGACCTCGAATGTAGTGCTCGATCAAACGGTAAAGAGGAGTGAACAAGTTGGGAACCATTTGATTTAACTCGAGGAATCTCTTGTTGTATGTGGTGTGGTCGCCTTCCTTTTGTTTCAAAGAATAGAACTCATCCTCCAATTTCTTGATTTCGCTTCTTGGGCAAAACCGTCTTGTCATGATTTCCTTCAACTCTTCCCAAGTCAAAGTCATAGCATCTTCAACCCCTCGTTTGGCCTTCTCTGTATTCCACCATGTAAGTGCTATTCCAAGTAAACAACCAGTAGCATATCGCACTTTGCGATCATCAGGGCAATCGCAATTTAGAAAAGTGTTTTCCATTTCCTCAAACCAATGGAGGAAAGCGGTGACACCTTCAGTCCCTTCGTATTTTGGAGGGTCGCAGGATTTGAAATGCTTGAAGGTGCATTTAGTGGTATTTGGGGGAGGGTTGATAACATTTTGATCTTCTTGGTTGATTGGGTTGACGGGATTAGCGGTAAGGGCTTGTTGAACTTGAACTACAATGTTGGGTATTATGGCAGCCATTTGTTGAGCGATTTGGGCAGCCATGCGCTCGTGGGCTTTTCCTGATCTCATCTTCCTACGAGCGAGACTAGAAGACATCTACAAGAAATACATATCAAGAGTATGAGTTGAACGTTTTAGGGGTCATGTGTCGTAATTAGGAATGAACATTCATAAAATAAATATAGAATAATAAATCTACTACATCCATAGGATGTCTTGGGCTTTGCTCGTAATTGGGCCTTGCATGCCCCCATACTTCACCTTCGTAATCATGTGGGCCCCCATGATTACCGGGTTTTTCATATGGTTCGCATGTGTTAGCCTGGTTACGTACACTAAAACCCGGAGAAAATCGAGAAATATGTATGTAACGTATGATATTCGGAATGTATCCAGGTGTGGACACGGTGACACCTCAAAGTGGAGTTAGTTCGAACGACGTTTGGTGTGGCATGCTTTGGCCTAATAGGTCCTTCGTACTCTCATCGTTAGTCCCCAGGTAGGCAAACTGGTCCGTTATATTGGATTTATACGAATGCCAACCTAGACAGGACGTTCCGACTACCGGTACTTGTACCCTTACAGTTACTACATGCCCGTCGCAGAACTCACTTTGATGAGATTTGAAAAATGAAAAATGTGACAAAATCTTGAATAACGGAAGTATGAAGATGATTTGAATACGTGAACCTTGAAATATGTATGATGAATGTGTATGTAATTATGTATGTTTGACTGTAAGTATAATTCACTATGTATCACAAAATGTAATATTGGAAGTGTTTGCATGCATTTGTGTATGTAATAAATATGAAATAAATAAACATCATGATTTGCATGTAACCACATAAACAATTAAAATCTAATCAACTATAGTATAGGCTCTAAGGGTCTAATAACCTATCCTATATCCCTATAGTCAAAAGCTCTGATACCAATCTGTCACACCCCGATCCGCAGCGGAAAAAGGTGATCGGGGCATGATTGGGTTTTCATCAAAGCTCATGACATTTATTATAATGTTTCATATTTATTATTACAATTTAAAGGAGATCATACAATCAAATCATACAAGTACAACATGTTCTATACATCTTTCTAGACTTCATTATTTTTCTTCTAAGGCAATTTCCTATGTGTTCCTTGCTTCATCCTGTCCACCTGTATCATGTGTAAAAATGTTTTTTGGGTCAACAAAAAGTTGGCGAGTGAATCCTATGAAAACATTTAGACGTGTTTATTGTATTGATTATAAAATAAAGTGCATAACCACATATATTCACAAAACACATAATATTGAATATTGCACACACATACAACAATTGATTGTTTTGAGGCACGCGTTGTTCAACTCGTCTCCCACGAGGAACTGATGGGCCTAATGAATGAGTTTTGAGGCATGCGTTGTTCAACGAACTGATGGGCCTAATGAATGAGTTTTGAGGCACGCGTTGTTCAACTCGTCTCCCACGAGGAACTGATGGGCCTAATAAATAATTTGCATACAACTTGACAATATGTAATACATCACAACAAACAATATTTACATTCTAAGTTTAGATCTTATAATGGTATAGCACGAGTTTGAATAAGCGAATTAATTTAGGCGACACATGACACACCCCAAAACATGAATAAAAGGGGGAATTTGTAAGAATTCACTCACAGTGGGTGCGTTCTCTTGATGATGTTGGATGCGCACAAGTTTAGAGAGTTGATCGACGAGGAATAACTAACCTAGTTAATAATGAAAAGGTACGGTAAGTAGTGGATTTTATTAACAATTTTAATTGAATTATTAGGTTTATTTTTGTGATTTTAAGGCTATTTTCTAACTTTAAAAACATTATTTTTAAGTATTTTTAATTAATTTTTAAACTAAATAAATAAATAAAAATGTTGATTATTTTGACTTTGACCGTTGACCGTTGACCATGACTATTGACCGTTGACCGGTTCGGTCGTGTATATAATTGCACTGAGTGAGACTCGAACCCGTGACCTCCCGTACGTGTACACGCAGCTCTACCAACTGAGCTACGTGTCTAACCCGAAATATTTCTGTTTTTAATTATATTTATACACTATTTAAGTTAATCCGAAAATCATTTTATTAAAAAGGATTTAATTGTATCGAACCGGTGATCTCAACAGGTCTCGAACCCGGGACCTGTGGTTTAGTTTGGCACACAGTCCACCGCTGGACTGTGTGTCTAACCTGGTTAATATTCTGATTTTTATTATACTTAACATATTACAGTGAGTTAACCCGGTTCGGTTTAAAAAAAAACATTTTTATTTCCGAGGATACGGTCGTGATAGGGATCGAACTCAAGACGTGTGTTTATTGTTTGCACACAGTCCACCGCTGGACCGTGTAACCCGTTCATTATTCTGATTTTAATTAATCTTATAATCATAATCGACTTCGTCTTCTTCGCTCAAGAACACAGACATCGATTATTCAACTGTTTCTTGTTAAATTAAATTGACGAACTTTATAAGCGATTGTAATGTGATGAAATAGAGAAAGTTTTAGAAAAGAATATACCGAACAGATGTCGTTCTCAGAACTCCGGCAAGGATCGTCGGCTCTGTTTTGTGTACTCCGTCTGTTCGGATCAATTAACAGTTTTGATTGATTAGATGTGAAATTGAGTTACAAGACAATGATTAACAGGAGGTTTAGATGATCATACCGATTAACAGTGTGATTTCGGAAATTCCAGCGATTTTCCGGCCAGTACAAAATAACCGGCAACGTCGTCTGGGATTGATTCTGGGTGTTGGAGTGATGTTAGTAATGGTCTATCAAGGGAATGAAACAGAAAGAGTCGAGGTATTTACCGTGTTGATGTGAGTCTCGGTTTTCCGGCGAAAGTCCGGTGATGGCAGAAAAGTTCCGGCGAGTGAAATTGCTTCGAGAATTGGTGCGATTTTGAGCGAAAAGATTACCAGAGGCTAGGGTGTGTATTTATAGGAAAGAATATCGATGAATTGGGTCCGATTTCTGTCTTGATTCGTTGGTCAGCCGTTCTCCGGCGGTTATGACTGATGTCGCGGAACTAGATATCGGTTATAACCGATGGCGACGTTAATACGTACGTTAAGTCAAAAGTAACCGTCGATAATTGGCGAAATCGTCGGATTTTCCGGCGTCTGCGGATTTGGGCGCGCTGAGTGATTGAAATTCGACTTCCAGTTTTATTATATATATTAATTGTTTCAATAAATCCACAAGTAACACAAGTGGCAGAGTGGTGGAATGTGTGTGTGTTAAGTCTTTGAAGTTTCTATCTGGCTGACCCGGGTTCGAAACCCAGCATCAGCATATTATTTTTATTTCATTATTTTTAATAAATTTTCAATTATAAATTTTAAATTCTAATATATTTATTAATTATGTATCGTATGAAATTAATTTGAGTATTAAATACGCAACGAAATTTTTAACTGGATGTTCGGTTAATAAACGAAGCGGGTTTGGTTAACCCGGTTTTTGACGGATGTTACAAACATCACGTGCCATTTCAAGATTTAGAAACATACTTCAACAAAAAAGTTACTTTGACCGTTTGTGGTCAAACAATTCGTTCCAAGATATATAATTTGTACATATAATCTAAGTAATTTCATAGTATGTTAAATTTCAGGGAATATATCATCAGAATTTGGACCACATGTTTCAAGTCCCAACCGATACTCAAACGATCATAAAATTATGGATGACTCCCATAATATTATTAGATCAAGAAAACTACACAAAAACTTGATTCTTATAATCCAGATACCTAATATATGGTATTTATAAGCTAACCTATCACATTAGACTTATACTAGGATTGCTCATATAATTATCCTATAGACATCCAAACCTCACTCGTTTAGAATGTTAGATAATTATCTAACCAATTAACTAGTACATGATAATTACAACTATTACATCATAATCACACTGTAATTCGAAACATGATTTCTCTAATGAATAAAGACTTTGAGTCAAGGATTAAGGATTGTAAGTCAAGTTTTGAGATAGTTTCTTGAGATAAATAAAATTTGGGTGCTTAGCCAAGCTCTTACTGTTTTCCGTTTTCGTTCTTGTTCGATACTAATTCTATGGTTGACGTATGAAGTAAAAAAAGGTTAATGATTTATGCTCTTCCGAATTGAATTGTTAAGCATAGCTTTTGTATTTTAGATTACACAGTACATTTAGGTGCAGTTTGTTTTTTAAGAGGTAAAATGTCTGCGGTCTACGGACCACATCTGTAAAAGAAGAGTTGGACAAAACCTCTGCAGTCTGCAAGAAGAATGTTGTTTGTTTTTTAACGTATGTAGACTTCTAAAATAAACTAGTGGTGGTGTACGGACAATGGTGGTGGTGGTTAGGGATGAACTTTTTTTCCCAAATATTCGTACTCATACCGTAATTATACCCGTACCGATTTTAGGTATTTAGTACATATATCGGCACCCAATTTTATATAGACCTTTAAAAGTTTTTTTATATTATGTTTTATTTCGTGTTATGGTATTTATAATACTTGTATTGATTTTACCTATACGGTACCCGTATCATATTGGTACTCGTACTAATTTTACATATTTGTCACCCGTATATATATGGTACTCATGTCAATTTTACCTATTTAGTACCCGTACGAGTGCTTAAAAACTATATAAAAACAAAATTGCACCAAAGCGGGTACTATACCAAAAATACCCGTACCCGTACAGTACCCATATATGGTACGATATTTGGTACCCAGTTTTGTTCAAATTCGGTACCGGTATTTTCGGTACCGGTATGTGTACGGTACTAATCCCATCCCTAGTGGCGGTGATGGTGGACGGTGGTGATGGTGATGGACTGTGGTGGTGTTTAACCCTTTGCAGATCTTAGAAGATTTTAAAAGTGCTTGGTCCAAGTCTGCACCAAGAAGAGCTCGCGCAAACGTTTTTTAATGTCTACAGATGACATGGTCTGCGGGGAACATACCGCAGAGCCTATGCAGTTATTTTAAGAAAAACAAACACCATCTTATAATAAGATGTAGACAAAAACTAATGATTATTTAAGAACACACTAACATTGAAAAACTTGATTAGTGTATAGGTAAACAAAGATTCAACCGAAAATATAACTCAAGACAAATGTTTGACTCTTTGTTTTAAATTTTATGATTAAGAAAGAAAATTGTATCTTTAAGATTTAAAAGTTAGCATTTAGGAGAGATACACAGTGTTTGGACATGTATACGGTCAACATTGCGCATGGGATAACAAGAATTTGTCCATTAATCGTAATAAATATGTTTATAATACTTATGTATTATTGAAAAAGTATGTTTATAGGTTATAGTAACTTTTGGGTCATTGAACGACAAGAATCAGCAAGCAGATCAACTTGCGTGATTTCAACGCGCAACGCGTGTGTGTGCGACATTAATGCCATATTAGCAAAATACTAATATTTTTAGCATAAAAATAATTATTTTAATTTATAAACTAATTTGTATTGAAATTTATGCGAGAAAACGAGAATTTTGACGCAAGAACAAGCTGAAACAGAGTTGTGTGCAGATAATGGTGGGCTGAAGAAGTATGGGCTTGGCTGATGGGCTTCAAAGTTCAAACCCTGAGTATATAAACCCCTATATACCTCCACATCCTTCATTATTCACAAACACTTTATCTCTCCACCTCCCTTCTCTCTAACCTCTCTCTACATTCTCTCTCTAGAACATAAGATCCTTCGACCAGAATCCAGCCACCACACGGCGGAGCCGTGGCGGCGGCGGCACGTACCGGCAACGGTTTTCCGGCGAACCTTTCGGCGACCCTTTTCCGGCCAAAGGTACACTTTTCTACTAATTTCGACATTCCTAACACCATGGTGAGGTCCATTTTCTCTAATTCAGTGCGGTTTGAGCCGTAGAGCAACTCTGTAAAGAATCTCGGCCAAATTCTGTCAAGTTTGTTTTCAAGTTTTCTCTTCATGCATGTCAAGATCTTGCTTTGAAGGATGTTGGTATTGCTTATCCAAACTATGTCAAGATCTTGCTTTTAGGAGCCCCCAACTTATTTATAGTTAACTTCAACATGTACATTATACCACATTATATGGTACATCATACCGAAGCGATTTGAAATGAGCCTACTCCACTCGTACCGAATTTTAGAGACCTAGCGAATTGCGACCGCGTTTCACGTTCTCGTACCAGAGCGTACCACTAACCATGTGACTATGATGAGAACACTAGTGTTGTTGAGTTTAATTGATGAAAATGCATTTGTATATGATGTGTATGCATGCTACAATGGATGTATCAATGATTCAACTTAGAATTGATGCTAATTCTGCTTCAAAGTTATGTAGAGTTATAGAAGAATCCTATCTACAGCAGGTTTTGGCGAAAAAAATCATTTCTAGTGACTTGATTTCGAACAATAAGACAAATTGTATTTACTGCAAACACTTATAATGAAACAAATTTGTTCTAACGAATACTTACTGGATTGAAACAAAACAGATTACTAGTTTATTACCTCCAAACGAAGCTTTGAAGGTCACGGTACTTCAAATTGTTGTTTTCGGCTTGTTTAGAACTCGAAGAACCCTAATTAATATCATAGTGGAGTTGGTATCAACTAAAAGCCTAGTCACGATGTTTGTAACAACAATTGGAGCACTCGCTCTGGTTTGGATTCTCTTGACCCATGAAAACTAGCCGGTTTGGAATTTTGGATCCCCACACACTCTATTTCAAGATAAAAATCAGGTTTGGTTGTTGTATCATGTGACAACCCGTACTTCTGAGGTTAGCACCTTTTCTTTTCACGTCTATAATATACGTTCCGTTACACGTTACTTTTATACGTCACATGTTGAATTTAATTTAACATATCTACACTAAAATATATATAAATCTTTCCTTTGTACACGAAACTTATAACTTGGAACCGAGACCCGTTTGCACGACCCGACCCGACCCGACCCAACCCATCACCTCTTACCCCCATCCCTTGCTACGACCCAAACTAAATCCCCAAACTAACTATCGATGACAAAACTTCAAAGCTATCATTTATTTTATTATTTTTATATCTTAACCTTAATTACCCACTTCTTAGATTTAAGTATTATTGTTTGTTTTAACTTAGCCGTAGGCTTTTCAAAAGAATGGAAACAACCCTTTTCTAATTTATTATTTTATTTCTTTTGACTTGGTCGATTATGAGGAACAAATATATGAATTCATGCAACTCAAATTCCAAACCGCCACCCCGAGCAAACCTGGCCCAAACTCTTTATTCGCAGCCCATTGGTAATCCTAAACTACCAGCATGTTTTATCCTCTTCTTTAATTACGTATTTGTGCATGAGTTTTTTATAACACTTCCAAAAACCCACAAACCCTAACCTGCGACCTATCCTTCTCTCGCTACTGTTGACGGGTAAGCAAGCTCAAGGAGTCCACAAGCCATTCGGTTTCAAATCCCTAGCAACTCACATCACGTTTCTATCTCGGCGATCTTTATTTTATGGTTTTGATTCTTGTAAAATCTTGCGTATCATGGCTGCGTTTTCTGGGACTGATGATGATTCTTGATGTTTTGATGATTACTCGTAATATAGGTTCCTAGAAATCTTGTTGTTAATGTTATGATCATTCTTACGGGTTTTATATTTACTAGGGTTCGAGTCTTGTAAGTGGTTAGGTTGAATCTTTCTGATTTGAGGTTGTAGATGATGTATGGTGATGACAATCCGCTGTGGTTAATGTTTTTAGGCCGTTAGGTTCATTAAATAGTCGTTTGTGGGGTCCAAGTAACGAAAACAGAACCTGTCAAACAGTTACATCCGACTTTAATCGACAGCAACCGAGTCATAATTTAATGAAAATTTGATTTTATTTAGTCTATAACGTGCTATTTCGAAATAAGCTTCTATTGGTGCTGGAATCATGATTTTTGGACGTCGTTTACTATTTTAAATAAATTGTTTCGTTTGAGCAATTTAAGTTGCGTTTTCTGCACATTTTATGCGATATGTTTTGGGTCATAACTTGCTGTGTAATTGGAGTTTTGCTATTGAATTCTTACTATAGATAGCCTTTAATGTTTTAAGAATTTTGCTGATGGTTTCAAGTCACTTGGATAAACGAGGAATTTTTAAGAAAATATTTAGTGGGCAGGGGTCAAATTTCGACGAATCTGACCACTGTGCAGTGTTTGATTTTTTACGGAAAATATATAAAGAATTAGGTTCTAAAAATTTTACATAAAATGAAAGGGGCTGTTGGGCACTTTCTATAATTTTGTGGAAATTTTGCAGTTCTGAAAGTATATTATAAAAATTCTCGAAAACTGCGCAGAATTAAGTGTCAATGCTGAATTTTGATAAGTTAACTTAACGTGCTTGTTTCTTGCTTGTGAGATCATATAATGTCCTATTGTGTTTGATGACTACATAATTGATACTTAGTATGTGATATGCTATAATGTTATGTATGCATACATTTGGTTAAATGGTTCATGTGTAAACGTGTTACGTGCAAAATGTTAGATTGCGTGTAGCAATATACGTGTTGCATGAATTCACTCTAATGAAATACATGATGCCTATCTTGGGATGCGGTTGATCGTCTTCGCTACTATTTGCACTTTATTTCTTACCGAGCAAAACAAAAGTGAGTTCACACCTATACTAAAAGCATGTATTCTCGATGGTTGGGAACCTCACTTTCTAGGATATGGGATTGTCTAGTATTCCTGGGGATAGAATACTGTTAAATGCTATTTATATTTCATGTATTTAGCGGACTAAACGAACTCTATCCGAAAGTCCCCACACATTATACCGATTAATCGTCGGGGCCTGGCAAACATGATTTTAGTTGATAGCGCTATTAGGTTGACAAACCTCACACCGTAACTGGGAGGACGGGCGTGAACTTTTATGCCTTGGCAACTGGTCAATGACGATAGACATTGACTTGGGGCACAAACAACTTACACAGTTAAAGTTTCGGTACCACTCAGTTTAGTAGCTTAAAGATGGGGTAGCTTCCCATGACGTATTTTTATAAATTAAATAATTTAACAACCTAAGTTTTTTTTGGAAAATAATACTAAAAAACTGTGAACTCGCAACCTTATGTTGACATACTATTACATGTTTTGCAGGTCGTTAGGTACAGCGCGAAAGCTTGCATTGGAGGAGTGTCGTGGTTGAGTTAATTATTTGAATTGGTTTTACTTAAACAATTATGGTTTGTAAACATTGTTTGGATTTTTAAACTGTTTGCTTCCGTTGTTGGTTAAACTATGTTTTTGGACATTTAAACTTTAGATCACTAATCGTGTTGGTGGTGATACTTTTTGATATCTTTAATAGTGGTTCAACATTGATTAGTGGCTTGATCCTGGTCGGTCGCATCTCTCGCGATAAAACTCCGCACGTAGAAATTTGAGGGTGTGACATATCAAACCTGTAAAAATGAGTCGTGTTTGACTGATATGTTTAATGAAACGATTTTTGTTCGGACATTTGACCGACCAGCTCGTTTAACTTATTTTTTTACAATCCACTAACTCGACTAACAAGTTTACAACTTGACTAATGTGTGTCAAGTTGTCAGCTCATTTAACACATTTAGATAAACAAATTAAACATGCAATGTTAGAGTTACATGTTTATAAATGAGTGCTACTTATGATTGAGGATTGATGTTTTTTTACATAAAACATGGGTTATGTTCAGATTGAATAATCAATACCTCGACATGATTTACCCAACTGAAAAGTCCATTTAGTTGTGGGTATTCACAGGTTCTCCGCCAACCCAACATGATTTACTAAAAAAATCCATTTAATTGTGGGCCTTCGCAGATTCTTTCGGCATTTGGGCTTCTTAATTTGCAGTCTAATGAGTTTAGGTCAGCTGATGATGAATTTGGTCCAACTATTTTTCAAATTGGGCCTCCTTTCAGCAAAATTGTGAAAATTGGTTTGGTCAAAAATCAGCAACTCGTTTCAACTTTCAAGGCTATTGTTTTGTCTTGACCAATAAAATATTACGCTGGTCATATACACATAACACATTTACTATAGCCTTTGGTTGGCCCCAAATTTACAATCAAAGTCCAGCAAATACACCGTGTCCAACTGTCCATCCACGTCAGCAAAACCTCAACATATATACACACATTTTAAGTGCAGAAAATCATTAAGTTACCATACCATTAACCACCTTAAACTCACGATATCTCTCCGCTATGGGTGGCTCGAATTCTGGTAGTGTTGACCCGCTCTTAGTCGGGGCTCTCGGGGCCCTTTCTGGTTTCTTTTTCGTGTGTTTTATCCACTGCATAGCTGCTAACTGTCTTCGCAATACCGATCAAGCCCTTACCGAGCCGGCTAGACCAACAAATGTGCACCGTCGTCCAAGAATCCGGGTTAACCGTGAATCCAACTACATGTTATCCCTCCCAGTTAGTATCGGTAGCTCAGGTTCAAATGGTTTGAGCTCGATTGGTTTGTCGACCTTGTTGGCCGTTCATAAGTACACTAAAGAGTTTAAAGAAGGGACGTGTGCGGTTTGTTTGGGCGAGTTTGAAGAAGACCAAGACGTTAGGATCATGCCCGAATGTGCACATGTTTTTCATGTTTCGTGTATTGATATGTGGCTATTTTCGCACGATAATTGTCCGCTTTGTCGGGCTAATGCGACTCCTCGGACACATGGTGTACTTTTGTCGATCTTAACATCAAGGACGGTTGAGTGAGCCCGCGTTAAATGATTCAGTGGTGATTCTTTAAGAGAATTTCATGGTGTAAAATGTGTAAATTATAGTTTTGTAAAGGAATGTTTACAGTGGAAAATGTATATCAGTTTCAAGATTACCATTTTAAACATGTTTGGACAACTTCGATAATGATAATTAGAGGATGCTAAACTGGTCGTGTCTGTTGATTGGCAATTCGAATCAACACAAACCTAAAAACTTGACACGACCCAAACCTAAAAATCATGTCGGACACATGAACCCATACAATACATGAGTTTTTACTGGTTTACACGAACACCGCCCATTAAACCTGAAATATTTATTTTGTTCTAACTTCTATATATTAATACACCAAATTACAAATTTACAACGATGATAATACCAATATATATAAAATACATGTCCATTTCCTTTTTTACTTCTAAATTTTGACATAAAAAGTACCTAATGAGATCTAAGTTATAACATAGATCACATTTATTTTTTATATATTTTATTTTAATAAACAAAGATGAAGAACATGACCTGTAAGTTAAATTGTAAGTTAAAACCCGAATTTGTTTAGACTGAATCAAAACCTGTAAATTTTGTTTCAAAGTTCATGTTGTGAAAGAAATTTATACCCTTGTAAGATATAAGCTTATTCGGCACAGGTCAAATAAGCTTATTCATAAGAGTTATACCAAAACTTAGGAAATGTGAAGTGACATTACTAAAATACCCTTCTTTTATCTATTAGTTCTAAAATATCTGTGTAGGGTTAAAGAGGGTCCATTGACCCTCCGAGTGTCAAAATTTGCTTTGTAAACGTGAGTTTCTTTGAGAAAAACATGAACTGGACCTCCACAAAGGTGTGTTATCTTAGTGTGTATGTATAATATATCCACAACAATCCTTTTAGACGAAAATTGTGAGTTATGCAAATCCAGCACTATGGGTCTTCAGCCCCTCTTTTACACTACAACAAACCAACTCTATGTATACATAAAAATTGTTACAAAATCACCATCCTAGATTTTTAACTAAAATGTGTTGCTAAAACTAATATAATTGGCATATGACCCGTTCATCAACGAGGAATTCTCCTCCTGGAATTGGTTCGCCAACGACGCTGGCAGAGGAAGACTAAAAAGGCAACGAAAATCACCTGTATGAATATCAACACCTTCAAACCTGAAATCACATAATTGCGGTCAGTATTAGAAATGAAAATGTGTAGCATTTGACTTTTAAAGTCAAACGAACAACTCTTTCAATTTCAACAATTCAACATCAATAGGATGATAATAAGATCTTAAAAATTACCTTTCACCTTTTTATCATTGTAAAGGAAAATGTTTTTTTTTCAATTGTATGCAACATACTTTCAAGTCTTTATCATTGTATATGACCTTCTATAGAACGCAAAATGTTGAAGTGGCACCAGTATTGATTATTGCCATGTCATCATTTCACACCATATAGAAGGTTGCTAGCATAAAATTCTATAAAACTGGAAGTAGGTTATATACATTGACAAAAAAATACATGTTTTTTTCTTACAAACAATGATAAATTATGAAAGTAAATTTCATTTTAGTGAAATGAACCCCAAAATGGGGAGTGTTGTATTTATTTTGGAACAAAGTGCATGTAAATGTATCCAACTTTACGCCTATTGATATTGTATACTATACGGACTTCAAAACTTACCTTTTGACGCGACCAACTTTAAAACTTGTCTTTAATGCAAAAAAAGTGTAAACTTGGATGCATTTCCATGCATAAAGTTAAAAAAACCAAATGCATTAAAAAAGTAAGCTTTAAGTTCTGATACATCAACAGTTATATGTGTAAAGTTGGATACAGATCTGTACTTATATACACTAATTCCATATCAATTTTCAATGTGAAGGTGGAATCATGAATGATTTGACCTCAAAAGTCAAGTGTGTATGAAACTCATTATCTGTAAATATAGTCATATACAGAATATAGAGAGCCGTGTAATACCTTGGAGTTTTTGTTTCGTGTCTTCCCCGTTGGAACCAACCCCTTTCTGTTTGGTGCCACGAGAACCAAATCTTTTAACTCGGGAATCATAATTTACTGTCTTGTATTCGGTATGCCCGCCCATGACACATGTATTAGGACAGATGATGCCACCATCATACTCATCACTCCCATCACAACAATCTTGTAAAGAAAAATAACAAAGGAAAACAAGATCAATGAAAATACTGAATTCATGACTTGGATTTTGACCCGTCATTTATAATATCATGTCGAGTTCATTAAACAGGCTTAGGCAAAGAAAAGATATGCAAGTAAGCCGATGAAGCATACCACAAATTTGGTCATTCACACGTGAGGAAAATAAGAACCGAGGTAAACTTCCTGCGTTTCTGCAATAAAACTTTGCAGTAGGACAAGCATTTGTTCCTGCAGATCATAGGAACAAAGTTATGTGATGTACAAATGTCATGAATCATCTAAAGTTACAGACTATATATAGATATACAAAAAGATAAAGATAAAAAAAGAAAACCCATGAAAGGAGATAAACAGATATTGTAAGCTACTACAGACAAAGAATGACGATCATCAACGTTAAACACGTGTTGCATCAACAAACTTGGAATAATCACTTAAATATCAAAGTAAGCATGCATAATATTACTAGGGGTGTTTGTGAACCGTTGAAACCCACTGAACCGCCAAAACACGGTTTGGTCAGTTTGAGATATATTCAGTTCAGTTCATGGTTATACATATGTATAATATTAATCTATAATTTACAACTTTCGAAATATACGGTTATACATATGTATAATATTCATAAACCATCATTATAACTTTCTAAAATTCAGTATAAACTAACCATGTTGAGATAGAAAAAACTTTAAAAACCGGATCAAACAGCCCAAACAGCCAAAAACAGAATCATTTTGGCTGGTCCAGCTGATCCAACCAGCCTGTCCGGTTTAATTTTCCATTTTCCGAAACCATAGCAAAGACATAGGGCCATAATTTTGTCAAATAATACATTCCAAACATATAATATGTGTGTTTTCAGTGTTAGGGGCATTATTGTAAATTTCACTTAATTACCAATACATTCTCTAAATCTACAAAACTCGAATCAATTTGCCCTAAAAACTATAACTCAATCAACAATTAGTGAATTAGGGTTTAAAAATTACCAGGTTCATCAGTACCATCAACACAGTCACAAAATTCATCGTTAATACGATCTCTAGTGAACGAATTCGATCCATCTTTGCAATGGATCACCTCCGAAGCAAAGTATTTCTCATCTGCTAAACAAAAAGATCAAATTAACGTCAAAATTAGAGAGAAATTTGTGGAATTAGAACGAATGCGTACACGCAGAGAACCTAGAAGGTGGATTCCGATGGGTACATTTGAAGAATCGGAGAAAGTTAAATTGATAGTGAAAAAGATGCAGAGAATGAAGAGAAGTAGAAGTCTTGTTGTGTCCATTGGGATCGGAGTAAGATTTTGAGAATTGGGGACGAAAGTTTACTTTGACTTTCATGCAGTCAACGGTTGTGAATTGTGGATGTAGAAAATAGAAACAGTGACACTTAAACGTATAGGTTACTACTGGTTAATGCTAAGTGCTGAGCAGTCCTCATGGTTCTCATACATACGGGTTGTTTAGCTTTTAATGGCTCACACCTTTATGTTTAGTGTGTTTGTTTCGCGAACAGATATTTAAATGATTCAGATATTTACCTTTTAATGATTAAGCATTATAATGAATCTGAATGGTTAAGACCTTTAATTTGAATTGGTCAAATATTTGTTTCCGAACGGTTAAGCATTATATTGACTCTTAGTGGTTTAAACATCTTACTGTTTTAGCAGTTAATGGTTCAGCCCTCTTACTGGTTCAGCACTTAATGGTTCAGACCTCTTACTGGTTCAGCACATAAACATTCAGAATTTGGAAAACAGCCCCTAAGTGACATTAGGCTCAAACTAGCAGGAGACCCGTATGTTGCAACAAGTGGGGACTTGGTTGGTTTTGGTGTAGTTGCTATAGCAAACAAAATTGACAACCAAAAATATTGTTGTCTTACGCCTGAAACATGCTAAGTCTAAGGGTTTTTTTTTTTTTGTTATTTAAGTTAATTTTATCATAATATTAAAGGAATTGTATTTGGGTAATATAAAAAGTTATAATACATACATTGTAGTTTGTATTTTTGTATGATAGACAATTATATTGAAACGGATGGTCAAAGTAGCATCGTCTTATGTATAATCTCAAAATAGTATTATGTTTATATATTATCAATTTGTAACATACTTGTGCTTCTTCTGATTGTATCTCATGCATCAAGGCTTTAGTGTGTTTCTAGGTTTGTACTCTTTGCTTTGCAAGTTATTCTCTTTAGTAGTATTTAAGGGTTTTTTACTAGGTTATGTGGCTTTAGTTTGAAGCATCCACTTTTTCTTTCTCTCTACCATCGACTATGCTCTTCCGTCTGGGCTTCCGTCCGTCGTCTACGACGGCCAAATTTGCTCCGATCGACAACCTCTTTGTTTTTTTAAGGTAGATTCTTAGTTTTGTTGTGTATGGATTCATTTTTTCTTTCAACGTTATGTCGTCGCTAAAGACGAAGACTTAGGCACCGCCTTTTTATTTGTACTTTAAGTTGGATTTTTGTGTTGAGATGAAGGATTTGTCGGTGCATGCGTTTTTTATGTTAATCAGGGCCTCACTATCGTACGTCTGGTGTTGTTGTTCATCTGAGGTTTTGGTTTACATTTGTTATCAGATATTTGGATGAGTCCTTTCGATGATTTTTGTTTTCGTTTTTCCTTTCGGTTTTATGCTATGTTTAGTTGTCGTTTTTTAGGGTATGTGAAGGTTCTATACCTTTTGTGGGTGTTTGTCATGTTAGTTTGTTGGTTCGATGAAGATGACTTATGCCATATTGGAGACCATTAGCTATGATGTTGCTTTGGACTTGGCTTGTTAACTTAGATTGTAACTGTCTATTGCTTATGAGCTTTGTTTTAAGGTTGTTTTAGTGTTGATGTGTGAAATGTTGTTTATATTAATTAAATCATCAAATTAGAATGGTCTCACAACTTAATTACACATAATCGGCAAGTGTATAAATAGGTTTGTAGTCAAACCGGAATCAATCCAAGGATACAAGGGCACGACTCTTGATGCTAAACCTCTATTGAGTCCTAATCTAAATTTTTTTTGTGAATGGTTTAGATTTTATCCACCACTAAAGCTAACAAAAATAATAATTTGCAAATCACAAACCAAATAATCAAACACGATTATAGGTGAGGAGAAAGTAGTTACTTAGACAAGAATCATGTTAACTCACTCCCAGCTCAGGGGATTGAATAACTAGATTTGGCTACCGGGATCTTAAATACACTATCTAGACCTAAACTGGATGTCAAATCACTCTCCAAACATAGACGCAACCTAGTATCTAGGGAAGTGTGTAAACTCACTGGGCTCGAGTTTAGATCACCTCTCAGTCTCTCTAAACAAATGCAGTGGTACCCTAAATCTGGATATCCTCTGAGCCCCACCAGAAACAATACATCCATGAAGTGTAAGGGATGTAAGGGGTAGTGTTCTATCAGGTTTTTAACATGGGATGCAAAATAGATAGACACGCTAGGGATGACTTACTCTCGTGTAGGCCACAATCCTGAATATTTATAAACCTAGACCAAATCAAATCACTTTGGCTGGTCCAGCCAATCCAAATTCTATAAAACTCAAATCCATTTGCTCTAAAAACTAACTCAATTAACAATTAATGAACTAGGGTTTACAGATTACAAGGTTCATTAGTACCATCAACAAAATTCATCATTAATACGATCTCTAACGAACGAATTCGATACATCTTTGCAATGAATCACCTCGGAAGAAAAGTACTTCTCATCTTTCAAACAAAAGGGTCAAATTGACATCAAAATGGGCGATAAATATGTGGAATTTGAGCGCATGCGTACACATAGAGAACCTAGAGGTGGATTCCATTGGATACATTTGAAGAACCAGCGACAATTAGATTAAGAGTGAGAAAGATGCCAAGATTGATGAGAAGTAGAAGATTTGTTGTGTTGATAGGGTTTGGAGGAGGATTTTGAGTGGTGTTAGGGAAATGAGTGATGACCTCCATTAGAGCATTGGGAATGATGGTTTACTTTGACTTTCGATGTAGTCAATGGTTGGGAATTCTTTAGTGGATGTTAGAAAATGGAAATAGTGCGACAATTTTAGGGGTGTGAAAATTTTAAAAGGTAATGGAAATTAACCATAATTTGTTTTTTTTAATCGTAAATTTGGATCATTGATAGACCACTGAAGTATCATCATGTCACCAGCAGAACCACTCGATCATATCCATCTCCGCTAGGCAACCTATACACCAATTCAAGAGGAAACCCAGTTGTCATTGAATCGACTTAAGTGATAACTAGGGATGAACATTCAGTACTGGTAAGAAAAATATTGGTATTAAGTGGTACTTTACCGATCAAATTTCAATATCAATATCAATATTGTACTCACTCTTTGCATTTTCCGGATCGCTACTTTCGGTACGCTAACGATATTTTACTGATTTTTACATTCAAAGTTTAGTTATGATTATGGTCAAGGAAATACCAGAACTGAAGCTCGCAATTATCGTCATAGTTCAAAGTAAAACTCGAACCGAACTGCAATTTAGAGGGTATTGGATTTTGGAGTTCTACTCAGTCTCCTGATTTGTTAAGGAAAGTTAGTACTCCATTAATGTAAGCAAGAAAAAATAAGTTGATCCGTGACCATCTTGAGGACGCCACAAGGGTCTCATACAGCTTCGTGAAACTATACTCAATTAACTGTATCATGGTCGGGACGTCGGTTGAAATATTCTAAGCTCACTCCTTAAGACAATTTTGAATGTCTCACAACTCCACCTTGGTGTTCCTCAACCCCAAACCATCCTCATCAACTTTGTCTGTCAGAGTAATAAATAAAGGATGTCAGTTGGGATAACCTAGGAGTAGTCAACAATTCTTTAAGAGGTGTTGTATCTTTATTTAGGTCTAAACATCCAACTTCAAGTTCTAGAAGACATGTGGCCACTTCTTGTGATAAATCATCAATCATATTCGGTTCAACGCTCGGTTCTTCAACAATCGAGGGAATCAGTGTGGTATTTTTCTCCACGGCCTCATTCTAACTTCATGAAAAACACATCACTGAAGGACTCTTCTACTATTGGCGCTACATCTAGTGTCAATTGATGAGCTTGGGCTTCCAATGATGTTAATGTTCTCATTCAGATTTCTTTCTTTATTCCTTTCCTATTCATTTAAACAATTGTGTTGATATTTTTCAGCATGGCTAGCAACATCGTGTTGCGTCTTGTGAAGACGTTGACCTTGATTCTATTGGTAAGCATTCGATGAACTTGATTGTTTATTCTCTTGGTTACACAAATGAACATAATCTTTGGTTGAGGGTATTCATTGTAGTAGCTAGTATACTCCATATAACTTAAAAGATGAGCCACATCGGGGTCATGGTTGTTGGAAGCTGACTCTTACACAAAGTGGTAATTCATTCTTGACTCATAATATCTTTCAGAGTTTAATTAAGATGAGCACACTATGAGTGATATGAGTGTACGCTTCATATTTCATTTGGTGATATCCTTGAAAAACTCTATTAATATTCTTACGCTTTGAATACTCTTCTAAGAACTTCAAATTTTGTTAGTTTAAGTGAAATTGGGTCCTGCAGTATATACATGAGCATTTGGCTCTGTCCATGGTGAGATAAAAGTACTCGGAGATTCTAAAATGTTTTTTAAAAGAACCCACACAAACAAAATAGAATACTCGAGTAAAATCGAACAAATACAAAAATAAACAAACAAAAATGATTTTGGATTTTCATAACTAAAATAAAAGGTAACGAAAAAAACCAAACAAAGCAATTAAATCACTAAGTGTATTGGGTCCCTAACAACAACGCCATTTTGCTGATTATTATCAAATCATGCAAAAAAAAAAAACTCAATTAACATAAATAGGTAGGTTAAGTAGGGGATTGCATACATGAGGAGATCAAGCAGGGTTAATATTTTACAAGTTTATTTCATTATGAAAGCTAAAACCAAAGATTTGATTCATGATTATTAAACTAGATTGCAAGTAACCTAAATTAAACATACGTCACACAAAAACACAAGACATGAAACACACGATCACAATCAGGTTTAGCGTTTAGGTTTGATTTTTCTTAAAAGAAAATTTCGTTAAACACAACCGAAAACCCAAATAGGGTCGACATTGAACATCCAACTACAACATATAAAACGGGTTTTTACATCAATCCTTCCAAACTATACCCTTATGTTTCGACCTATTCTTTTACCAAAGAAATCACAGAGATTTAATGTCGCCCATTATTTCTTCACTTCTACCTTTACCGTTAGTGAAAACCTTTGCATTCCTAGCTTTCCACATACTCCGACACCCCAGCTTAATTCACCCTTGGACCACCTCCATTTCCTCTTTATTCGACTTACAAAATTTGCGAAACTCCAAAATATCTTTAAATGAGAAAGCAAATAGAGGGGGAAGGCGGGCCCAAACATTAAAGAGGTGCCATAATCTCATCGATGTCTCACAAGTGATCCGTAGTTTCCTTGGCTTCCCCACAAAACACAACTTCACATCCGGAATGCTAATATTATGTCTAGTAAGAGCGTACCTGGTAGGTATCCTATATATCGCAACCCTCCAAATGAATTTGTTGCATTTAGCAGGCAAGCACTTGCTCCATTTAATGACCTCCATATTCACATCCACCCCATTTTCAGTCAGTAACTTCTTGACCGAGGCCGATGAGAAGTGACCAGACTTCTCTCCAAGCCGGCTCTAGGTATCTAGGCGAGTAGAGGGACATACCGCAGCTAACAACACACAACATTCATTTGCTTATGTTGACACAATCCATATGACCATACAAGTTACTAACTCCACTTCATTTTATTTAATTCTTAGCCTTGTTTACTTCTAATCTCCCCTTTATATATTATCAACTCTCAGTTTCATTCCTTTTAGCTTTCTCTCCAGGACCTTACAAAGTTGAAAAACGAATCAAGATGGGGTCTTTATGATTAATTATATCGATGTATTTTGACAGTTAAGTAATAGGCAATTAGGTGTACATAAATGCACCATCAATAAGCCGCTCTATTCATACATCATATATTTTGCCACTTAGACTATAGCATGGTGGTTAAGAGTACATATCTCTTATGGGAAAATATATGTTTAATCTTTTGAAGATGTAAGTATTTAAGGAGAAAATTAACGGTTTAAAAAAAGCAACTCTATTATTATTATCTGGCTTTTAGTTGTTAAGACTTTGGACACACAATTGTGAGTATACGCTTAAGCTAAACTCCTTTGAGCTCTAGGATTTAAACTCAAGCTTGGATAGTTAATAACTTTTCAAGTTTGTGCTTGACATGTGCCCAACTCGTTTTTTATCTTTTAAATATTATTCATTTTATTTTTGCTTTTATATATACTTGTTATAGTTATATTTATTTATATAATAAAACTTATATTATTTATTTTTGTTACTAGGTTACAATCTCGAGTATTATACCGGTTGAATAAGATCTCGTGTATTATACGGGTTGAATAAATGTAAATAAATGTAAATATATATACTAAATAATAAAACAATATATCTTTAAAAACTTTAAAAATAACGTTTAATACGCGAGTTAAATAAATGTAATTTTATATATCAAATTATAAAAAAGTTATATCTTTAAAAACTCCATGTATTGTACGGGTTGAATAAATATAATTTTTTATACCAAATAATAAAAAAATTATATCTTTAAAAACCTCGTTTATTACACAGGTCGAATAAATGTAATTTTATATACTAAATAATAGAAAATGTTATATTTTAAAAAATCTCATGTATTGTAAGAGTTGAATAAATCTATTTTTATATACCAAATAATAAAAAAAGGTTATACCTTTAAAAACCTCGTAATTATACGGGTTGAATAGTGTAAGTTTGTATAGTAAATAATAAAAAGTAATATCTTTAAAAAACCACGTGTATTAAACGGGTTGAATAAATCTATTATTTTATACCAAATAATAAATATTAATGGATATGCTGATTTCCATTAATTTGATTTATAAATTATGCAATAAAATTGATATAATAAACTTTTTAATAATGAAAGTAAAAATAAATAATATATTATTACAAAGTTTGGGTTAGTGATAAATATTTTGTTTTATTTAAAAATACCTTAATTAACAATTTAAACTTGAGGATAATATTTTGTTAGAAAAATAGAAGGATTATATTCAAAATTCAAAGTAAGATAAAATTTGCCATTAATTTATTATTTATTTACTTAATATAAGATAGGTATGAAAAAGGCGGAAAATAAAAGATGTTTCAAATGAATGACACATATCATATTTTTTTATATTATATAGACTATGTTAAAACCTCGTGTATTACATGTGTTGCATAAATGTAATTTTATATAATTAATAATAAAAAGATATATCTTTAAAAAAATATTTGTATATTGCACGTGTTAAATAAAATACAATATCATATGTTAACACATACATTGTCAAAATTTATCTTTTAAAAATGAATTTTTATGTACTATTTACTTATTATAACATTTTACTTTGTTTTTTTTATTTTGCATAAATGTAAATTTATATAATAAACAATAAAAAATATATATCTTTAAAAGAATACTCATATAGCGCACGTGTTGATTAACATATAATGTCAATAATAATAGTACGCCTAACATTATAAAGGTGAAACTAAGTTGTTTAGATTTGGCATTTGAAATAATTGTGCAATTAAGATGATGAGTACAAACTATTATAACGATACATCTAAAACACTTAAAATTTGATAGAAACATGTGCCCCGATCTAGAATAATTATTTAATTCTAATTTAAAAAACAATAATACAATTATTAAATACATTTATTCTAGAAGTCACATATGGTTTGAATTTGTGTTGTCTAAAAGTATTTGATGGATTATATTCCCAATATAAGTGTTAGTTCTGAATGTGATCTGCCGGGTTCATAATATCTTCTGACTTGTATATGCACGGTGCCTTTGGCGAAATAATTAAAAACACAAAACTTCATTCGATATCAAAGACATTTAAAAATAACGCAACCAACACTAAATTGTTCACATATTCAAAACATTAAACGAAAGACACCAAATGAAACATAATAATAAACCGACAATGATGGCTTTATGATGAACACATGTGATTACTATTCAATCTTTGGAGTTCTGATATTCTGTTTGCCGTCTCCTTCCTCAGCTGCATTTAAATTATTTATATAAAAAAAATTATTTTTATCTAAGTTTATTGTTTAAAAAATTATTGTTATTATTATTTAATATAAGAGATAAATAGAAAAATAAGATGAGAAACCATTAGACTCAAGCCACTTTTTAAGTATAGGAAGATAATAATTATTATATTATAATAATAACACTAGTTTTGTAATTTTATACTCATTATATAAAAAATGTAATGATTATATTTATACAACTAATAGGCTTGTTTAGACTCACGAACCTAGTAAAATCGACATTGAAAGGCCAATTCGACTCAAGCCACTTTTTAAGAAGCCCCAATTTATATCTGAGCTCAACAAAACTTACTCATAATACTTGATTACTTTCGAGCTTTAAACGAATTAATTCAAGTATATCACGAACAGTTTGAGGCGTTTACACCCAACCCTAAACCAAAAATATTATAGTCGTTAAAGGAGCTAAACAAGAAAATGGTATATTATATGTATTTTTTTTAACATGTATTCATTTCTTTTACTTGTATTGTATTTGCTTAACATACAAGTAAATATATCGGGTCTAGATTACCATTGCTAAAATCCAGGGGTTTAAGTTGAATTTTTGTTGAACATATATTCAACGGGTTAATACTTATTTTTTTTTGTATTTTTATTTTATTCATAATTGTTTTTTTTTAACTTATTATAAGTTCGAAAACGGTTGCAATTTTTGTAGGTTTATCTGAAACACGGAAGAAAGTTTATCAAAAACTGAATATTGGATGGATTTGAATTCGTGATAAAGTTTAGATAAACATTAGACATATCCCAATAGCGAATTTGAATTTATACAAAATATTGGGTAACAAAACATATAAAGAAAACCAAAACTACTTTTTTAAATAAACAAGAAAATAATATTAAACGCCATCTTCATGTGAAATACCAACAATTACCCATAAAAACCCTAAAACACTTTATAAACAAAATTTTCTCAATCTTTTCATGCTTAATATTTATAGATCTCTCTTCCCCAACTGTAATTTCTTGGTATGTCTACTTCTCTTTTCCAAGTTTTTTTTATTATATTCAAGAAACACCCTTTTCATTCTTTACATAAATAAATGTGTAATTATGTAAGGTATCTTGTTTACTTATATGAAACAAACATGGGCCAAGATCTTGTTTATATATAGACGTAAAAAATCATATTTGTAATTTTTTACCCTAAATCAATCAATTAATATTCTTTCATTCAAAGCTTTTCTTGATTCAATTCCTTCAATTCTTGATTTATATAGAGCTATCACAAGATGCAGAAGACTCACAATGGTGCAACCACAAACCCTATTAGGGTTGCTGCCCCCTTCCCATCCCCACCACCAGCCACCGGAGTCCCCGCATGCGCATCATGCCGCCACCAGCGAAAGAAGTGCACCGAAAAATGTGTTCTTGCACCGTTCTTTCCAGCGGATAAAACCCAAGATTTTCAAGCGGTTCATAAGGTGTTTGGGGTTAGCAATGTGACTAAACTAGTAAAGGATTTGAGTCGAGAAGATGCGAAAAAGGCTGTGGATTCTCTCGTATGGGAAGCGAATTGTCGGCTTAAAGATCCCGTGTTGGGGCCATTAGGTGAGTTCCAAAGGGTTTCTGAAGAACTTGGGGCTTATAAGACACAATACCAACAAGCTAATATTCATCATCATCATCATCTTAGACAAGTTCCCATAACCCAAGGGGGGGTTATGTATGGTGGTAAATCTGCACAACAACGTTTGCTTGGACCATGTTATGGTGACAACAATGGGATGAACAATGGGTCGATGTTGGATTACATTCATAGTAACATTCATAGTAATGGTGGTGTTGATAACCCTCGTATGTACAACTATGGAGCTTTGCCAAATGCGGAGAAACTAAAGCAAGAAAGAGATCAACAAGCTTCTTTGATTCATCCACCACAACATATGATGAACGACTTTAGTGCATATTACTAGCAAGGTATTTATTATCTTTTTTTTTTTTCTTTTTGAAGGTTAGCTAGGGTTCTAACTAAAGATGCAATCAATATTTTGTTATTATTATAAAAATCTTATAAAAACTAGAAGTTATGAATTAATTGGTTTTTGCGTTCAATTATTTTTAATTATTATAGTATATTATACTTAATCACTAGTAACGCAAGCCTTAAGATTCCTATATTTTCTTTTCTTCTGCTCTCCGTAGATATGCATTACCTTTGTATTAGGTTAGGGTTTGACTAAAGTTGTGTTATTGTTTACCTAAGCACGGCTTGCTTTCAATACTTGGAGATATTTAATTTAGGAGAAAATCACCAATATCAGACAAATCTTAACCCATAAATGTTAACAAGATAGGCAATGACTTTTTGGACTTAAAAAATTAGCCAAATTCAAAAAATCCATCAGAAAAGGTAACACAAGCGGAGCCACCTAGCAACATCTTCAGTGATGTTCAAAGTCCAAGATTCAAATAAGTTATATTATTCAAATATCACGCCTACTCATAAAGCCTCTTATGGGACGTTATCCAACAAGTGTCAAAAAATGCATAAGGAGAGCTTTATGAGAGTTTCATATCACAAGAAGGTATGGTCATAAAGTCATACTCATCATTACCTAATTATTAATTTTTTTATTTTTTAATTAATCTCTAGATTATTTAAAAACCACTTTATTAAATTAAAAAAAAAACATTACAATTTTAAAAACAATCCATTTATTCTTCATGGTTAAGACCAGTAATCTGAATTGGTCAAACATTTGCCTCTGAACGGTTAAATATTATATTGACTCTTAATGGTTCAGACCTCTTACTGTTTCAGCACTTAATGGTTCAGACCTCTTCCTAGTTCAGCACTTAATGATTCAGACCTCTTACTGTTTTAGCACTTAAACATTCAGAAGTTGCCTAGCGACCCCTTAATAATTCTTAGCTATTGAGAAAAAAATGCTCAGAACAGACTAATTTTCTCTTAGGTTTTCTACTTATTACTGTACAAATTTGTATAAAATTAAGAGGTTAAATATTTTTAACAGTTACTAAACGTTTGGTATATATGTTATCTTCAGGTCAGCAAACGCCTACGTCCTACAATAACTCCGGTTACTTCATGACAGCTTGGAACGCTTAGCCTATTGATTACCCTTTTCTCTCATTTATTTCATTGTTCTTTTGTTTGATGATACAAATGTAATGTAATATTGTTACGGTCTTTATGAAGAAATTCAAAGTGATATCAACTACAAGACTGATGAAATTCGATACCTTTATTAAGCTCACAAAGGGCAATTTATAGCCTTACATCATAACATAAACATAACAAGAAATAAGGAACGATAAACGAATAAAGTGCAACAACCCTAGAACGTGACTATTAACAAGACCGAGTAAACTGACTGGACTTTGACTGCCAACGTATCTAAAGCCCGTTATTCAAAGTAACAAAAACAACCATTCAGCCCATGTATATGCCACTTATACTATAGGCCCAATAAATTCCTCCCCTTAAACAAGTAGTCGTCAGATTTCTTGTTTAACATCTTTCACACCCATTTGTAACCTGATGTTATCAAATGTATCCAGCTTTAATGGCTTGGTCATGACATCAGCTAATTGCTCCTCTGACCTGCAAAACTCCAGCTTGACAATTTCTTGATTCACCAGATCTCTAAGGTAGTGAAACCGAACATCAATATGTTTAGTTCTCCGATGCATTACTGGATTCTTGGACAACTTAATTGTTGAACTGTTGTCACATAAGATAGTAATTGTTTCAGTTGACTTTTCTTCCAGCTCCTCAAGCAACCCTTTAAGCCAAACACAATGACACGCACATGTTGTCGCTGCGACATATTCTGCCTCTGTAGAGGACAGTGTGACTATATCCTGCTTGCGAGAACTCCAGCTTATTGCAGCCCCATTAAACAAACACACATAGCCAGATGTGCACCTTCGGTCTTCTCTATCACGAGCATAGACACTATCCGTGTAGACTTGCAGCTTTTGGCTTTGGTTCCTTCCATAGAATAATCCAAAACTGATAGTGCCCTTTATATACCTCAATACTCGTTTGGCCGCTGCCATATGCTCTTCCTTGGGATTAGACATGAACCGAGAGATCAGGCTCATAACATACATTAAATCTGGACGAGTCACTGTTAGATACATAAGGCTTCCCACCAAATTCATGTATTCGGTACCACTAGCATCCTCCCCTGCTGCTGATTTGGTTAGAACAGCACCTGGAACAATTGGATTCTTAACATCATTTGCTTCCCACATTCTGAAACGTTTTAGAACTTCCTTAGCATACTGAGTTTGACACAAAAAAAGTTCCAGATTTCCTTTGATACACCTATACTCCAAGAAAGTACTTCATCCTGCCCAAGTCTGTCATTTCGAATTCGCTTTGCATTGACTTCTTGAAATGTTCGCACATAATAGGATCATTTCCTGCATATATTAAATCATCAATGTACAAACTTACTATGATGACTTTGTTCCAAACCTTCTTTATGAACAACGTGTGATCATAGTTGCTCTTCTTGAAACCTTCACGTTTAAAATAGCTTTCAATGCGATTGTACCATGCTCTAGGAGCTTGTTTTAACCCGTATAGTGCTCTCTTCAGTTTGTAAACTTTCTCTTCTGCCCCTTGCTTGATGAAACCTTTTGGCTGATCTACATAAACTGTTTCCTTAAGTTCACCGTGCAGGAATGCACTCTTAACATCCAATTGGTAGACCGTCCAATTTCTTTGTGCAGCTACAGCTAGTACAGTTCTGATGGTGTCCCATCGAGCCACAGGGGCAAAGACCTCATTATAGTCAACACCTTTTCTTTGAGCATAACCTTTTACCACAAGCCTTGCCTTGTATTTATCCACCAATCCCCTTTCATTGAGTTTCGTTTTAAACAACCGTTTCACTCCAATGGGTGTTACTCCCGCTGGTGCTTCTACCAACTCCCAAGTGTGATTCTTCTCAATCGCTGCAATTTTCGTCTCCATTGCTTTAACCCACTTCTCATCTTTACATGCTTCTTCATAAGTCGTAGGATCATCAGTTGAACTATACATAGCAAACCCTGCTTCATCTTCAACGTCTAGATCCTGACTTGTATAGTAATCATTCATCCAAGCTGGAGTTCGTCGGGTTCGAGTAGATGGTTCAGGTTCCATAGACTGGTCGGTTGTGGCAGCAGAACCTGAATTGTTTGATTCATTAGGATCATCGTGAGTATTCTGAGGTGGGATCATACCTAGATATTGTGTATTGACTTCATTTTCTGAACTTGTGCTTGTTGTATTTTGTTCTGCCATTGGAAAATTACTATTAGGACTTATCTGATCATCACCCTCTTCTTTGATAATTAAATCTTCCACTTTCTGATTTTCTTTGTACCACTCCCAGGTTGCTTCTTCATCGAAAGTGACATCCTTACTAATCACAATCTTCTTGCTTATAGGATCATAAAGACGGTATGCTTTAGATTCTTGACTGATGCCAAGAAACACACACTTATGACTTCTTGCATCTAGTTTGGTCCTCATCTGAGAAGGCACATGAGCATACCCTATGCAACCAAAGACCTTAAAATGCTCAACACTTGGTTTTACACCGGTCTAAAACTCTTCAGGCACTTTATCATCAAGGCTCCTGCTTACACACCTATTCAACACGTGGCACGCCCATTTTGCTGCCTCCGGCCAAAAACATTTGGGCATTGATTTCTCAGTCAAAATGCAACGAACCAAATTCATCGTAGTTCGATTTCGCTGCTCTGCCACCCCATTTTGTTGTGGGGTGTAGGCCGCTGTAAGTTGCCTTTTGATGCCTTGTGACTCACAAAATGTTTTAATAAACTAGAAGTGAACTCCCCTCCCCTGTCACTTCTGAAGCATTTAAGACTCTTGTCGGTTTCCTTCTCCACCATACATTTAATGATTTTGAACCATTCAAAACATTCACTTTTATGAGTCAGAAAATAAACTCAGGTCTTGCGTGTATAATCATCTATAAACACTAGTATGTACTTCTTTCCACTGTTTGAAGCTGGAGTAATTGGCCCACACAAGTCTGTATGGACTAGCTGTAATTTTTCAGTAGCACGCCACTCATTTTTCTTCGGTATGGCAGCCCTTTGTTGCTTTCCTATTGCACATGTTTCACATACCTTATGTCTTTCTGCAACAGATGGTAGACCTTTCACCATCTTTTTGTACTGCATGGTTCTGATTGCTTTATTGTTGACATGTGCAAGCCTTATGTGCCAGATTTGAGCCTTTGAATCTTCTCCAACTTGTAAACATCTAATCTAGACTGACTTTGATGACGCATAAACTGGGAACATTTTGTTCCTTGACATTTTAGATGTCATTATTAATCCTTTTTGGGGGTGATAAGCCTTACACACACCTCCTTGAATCACAAATGACAGAGCCTTGTCTTGTAACCGTCCAACACTGATGAGATTAGACGTTAACTGAGGTACATAGTAAACATTAGTAATGACCTGTGATATGCCATCCACAGTAAGCCGAATGTCTCCCATTCCTTTCACATCCAGTCTAAGGTCATTTCCAAGCTTGACCTTGTGTTTGTAAGTCTCGTCCATGCGTATAAACCAACTCTTAGTACCTGACATGTGGTTTGAACATGTTGAATCCAAGAACCAAATGCCCTCCTTGTCTTGTTTTCCTTCTTCCATTGACGCCATCAGAACATGAGTTTCTTTCTCATATCTTTCAACATCTACGGATGCCATTAAGAGTATTTCTTCATTATCTTCGTCTTCAGCATAGTTTGCGGAACGATCACCATTGGACATTCATATTGGAAATGTCCCAATTGATGACATTTGTAGCATTGGATCACAGACTTGTCAAATTGAGGTCGATTTTCAACTTGAGATCTTCCACGACCTCGCCCTCTTCCACGGTTGAAAGATCTTCTGCCTCGTCCTCTTCCACGATTAGTATTCTGATCATTCTCCACCTTCAAAACCTGTTCATCATTTGTCTTTCTCCTAATTTTTTGTTCATGGATGAGCAGTGAACTTTGTAGTTCATCCACTGTCATCGTGTCCAGATCTTTTGATTCCTCTATGGTGCATACCACAAAGTTAAAATTCTCAGTCATTGTGCGAAGTACCTTTTCAACAATCTTGACATCAGGCATGTCATCTCCTGAGTTTCGCATGTCATTGGCTATGACCATGACACGGCCCAAATATTCAATCACTGTCTCTCCTATCTTCATCTCTAGGAGTTCGAATTCTCTTTGCAATCTTTGTAATTGGGCTCTTTTCACTCTAGCATTTCCCTGGTACTTGATCTTCATGGCATCCCATATATGCTTGGCCGTTTCTTTCTGCGTTATCGTCTTGAGTATCGATTTATCAATCGACTGGAACAGATAATTGCAAGCCTTTAGATCCCTGGTGTAACTTGCTCTCCTGCTTTAGGGTACCCGTCTGCAACCACTCTCCAATACTCTTTGGAACGAAGCAGATTCTCCATGACCATACTCCAGTGGTCATAATCTCCATCAAATTTGGGTACATAGGTACTCTGAAACTGTCCTGTTTCTTCTCCCATAGCAGCAAACTCACTTTCTTCACTCAAATACACTCTCGAATTTGGTAATTTTGCTCTGGTACCACTTGAAAAAACTCAAAGTGATATCAACTACAAGACTGATGAAATTCGATACCTTTATTCAAGCTCACAAAGGGCAATTTATAGCCTTACATCATAACGTAAACATAACAAGAAATAAGGAACGATAAACGAATAAAGTGCAACAAACCTAGAACGTGACTGTTAACAAGACCGAGTAAACTGACTGGACTTTGACTGCCACGTATCTAAAGCCCATTATTCAAAGTAACAAAAACAACCATTCAGCTCATGTATATGCCACTTATACTATAGGCCCAATACTTTAAACCTTATTCCATTTTATATCTATGAAATATATTGTAAATTAGTTAAAATCTGCTTTGTATTAAACATGAAATATTTCTAATCAAACAATATTTAGATTCATCTTGTAAATATATAGGTTGCAAAAACTTGTCGATTCATGATGATGGTGAAGGATATAATCTTAATATTTTATATGTTCAAGGGGATATTCGTGTGGTTATTGATAATTTTAGGTGAATTATCGGTAAGTATTTTAGAGATATTTGTATTAGTTTACTAGTTAAAATAAGGCTAATTGTTAGGTTATTATTTGTGGTTTTGATTATATGAAAAGTGTGACTTAGTGTCCAAGATAGTCCCTCGTTCTTTTCTTTTGTACATGAATAGTGTGGTGACCGATCCACTTGCTCCAACTATTGGTATCAGAGCCAATATTAAGAAACAAAGATATGTGTGTTCATTGAAATTTTGCTCCAACTATTGGGGAGTTTGAATTTGTGGTCTTGAAGGTGGGTCCGGGATCCTAGGGGCGGGCAGGAATGGGAAGAAGCAGGTCGTCTGATGATGAAACTAAACAACTATGTTTTGGCAAAAGGCTTGGACAATTGGGTGTGGAAAGGAGATGATGGAACAGATTCTATAGCTGCATTTATCCGATCCAAGTTGGCAGACAAAATGGGTGAGCCGACGGGTTGGTTTAGACCAAGGTGGAATGCTTGGGTTCCTATGAAAGTCGTTCTTTTCGGGTGGAGGGCTGTAAATGGTAGGATCCCGGTTAACGAGGAGTTGTATCGTCGCAGGATTATGGTGGAAAACAGGTTGTGTATTAGCTACGGTATCGACTACGAAACGCCGGAGCACATTCTGACTCGGTGTAACGATGCAAAGGAGATATGGAGGGAGGTACTCGGTTGGCTGAAACTTCTGACATCAGCAGCGGAGTGCCCTCTTAATGATCTGCTCGGCATGGCGTCTAATATGGAAGGTTCGAAAACTTGGAAAAGGCTCATTGAAGCGATCCTTCTAACAACGACTTGGGAGATTTGGAAAGCTAGAAACTATAAAGTTTTCAATAGTGCTCACCATTCTAGAACTAGAATAGTCGATCTTATTAAAGAAAAATCCTTCTTGTGGATATCTTATAGATCTAGATTTGCGCCATTGGATTGCGATAGATGGAAGGATTTTAATGTTCGAGATGTTATTTTCTAATTCCTGAGTTTTCAGTTTCTAGCACGTCTCTGTATTTTAATATAGTTTTTCGCCATTCAAAAAAAATGTGTGATTCGTGTACAGAAGACCAAGAGGGGAGTTGTGTGCCAATGTAGGTTTTAGGCTAGCCGGCCAATCGATGATTTCCGAATGGAGTGGTGTGAAGTCGATCAAAGAAGTTTATATGACTGGTTGAATCTAAGTGGTTCAAAGCAACGAAATTTGTGTGGTTCAAGATGGTGATCTTGTGAGACAAATGTGTAGGTACTTTGTTTATTATTGTTGTTGTTGAGAAGGAAGGAAAAAAGAGGTGGTACATATGCTCTTGTGAGGCAAGAAGTAGACTTTTTTAAGAAAGGTTTTGCTTGCTGTCAGGTGGAGAAAGAAAGAAAGGAAGTAAACGAGAAAGTCAAAGCAAAATTAGTCTTCTTTTGTTATGTGGTGTTGTGTTTGTGCGGGTACAAGAAGAAAAACAACTAGATGAGTGTGTTTTTTGGGTTCGGTAAAGGCATTAACCAATGTTTTTAAAATAAAAAGTGTAAAAACAACCAATTGAACACAAAATATAAAATAATTTCGAGAAAAATGTAACACAACGCTAAAAAATGTAACACAATATTAAAGAAAAAAGACACAATTAGTCACAAAAAAGACAATGACGCAAATATAGAAAAAACACAATAATATAAACAAAAAATTTAAAATCTAAAAGCCAAACATCTAAAAACAAAAACTTTAAGGGTCTGTTTGGTAGGAGGTAATAAAATAGACGAGGGAATGAAATAGACGAACTAATGGAATGGACAAAGGAATCAAATGAATCATTCAATCCCATGGTCTTGTTTGGTTAACGTATGAGAATAGAATGAATAATTACCTTGTAATGTTTGGTAGATAGGAAAAGAAGAAGGAATCAAATTGGTGATCGGTGGCGGTTGTGGGTGGCGGTAGTCGATGGCGGCAGTGGGGGTGGTCGGTAGCGGCGGTGATGTCGGTGTTTGGTGGTAATGGCGTCGGTGTTCGGTTGCGACGGCGGGTTACAGAGGTGTTCGGTGGTGGTAGCGGTGGTCGGCAATGGCGTCGGTGTTCAGTGGTGGCGCTGGTGTTCGGTGTTGGAGGGTGGCGACGACGATGGGTTATGGTGGCAGTGTTCGGTGGTCGGTTGTGACGTGGCGACGACGGGTGGCGGCAGCAGAGGATGGAGGTGGCAGGTGGCTGCGGCGGTGATGGTCGACGGCGTAAAGTGGCGGCGGCGGCGGTGGGTGGCTAGTGGTGGAGGTGTTGATGATGAGGTGATAGGGAAAGGAATGAAAAAAAACAAGGGGTGTAGATGGAATCAATTTGAGGGAATGGAATGCCCTTTAACGAATGATTCCATTACTTTGATCAACCAAACACGTTTTTTTTTTTCATTCCCTTCAAACACTACTTAAATCTCAAATCGTAGAGTTTGATAAGATGGTTTCAATGCCGGTTGAATGAGGTCAAGCGAGTTTGTTTGATACCATTCTTACGAATTCTTATTTTTAGAAAACTTTGTATTTGATCCTAAACCATAGCAAACAAGAATGCGAAAGGAAGAGCAGAAGATGGGCCTAAAGAATTCTTTGAGTGGCATGAAAATTTTATTAATTTTGTTAATGGGCTGCAAGGAATTATCTTGATAATTGTTGCCTGGGCGATTTCAGATGGGTCGGGTCGCATGTTGGCATAGAAATAAATTGGATGCATGGAGTCTATATGACCAATGAGTAAATCGGAAGCAAGGAAGGTGATCTGCAAGAGTTAAAATTGAAAATGTGAGATTATTGTTTGGAATCAAAGATCTAGAAGAACATATATTTAAGCTTAAAGGGGAAAATGAATGATATAATCTTAATATTTTGTCGAGAAGTATTTTAGAGATAATTATCAGATAGTTAGTTTATTGTTTATTTTTTGTTAGTAGTTGTTGGAAATCAGACCCTTGATCGAACAGGAAAACATAAGATTAAATAACTTGTTCAACTCCTTTTATTATCAAAACAAAGCACACCAATTACAATGATGATAACCATCTATTTATACTACTCGTTCTACTCCTAACCAATTCAAACATTATTCTTAATAATAAAATAAACCAACTAAATAAACCTACCTAATAAATAGATAATTCAAATTATTTAAATAAATAAACAAAACTATATTTTTCGTGAACTCACTTGAATTATCTTTAACTCATTTAAACTTTATGGATAATCCACCAAATCAGAATTAGAGTAAATTGCACAAAACATCCTTTATGTTTCCTCAAACTTGCAGGTTCCAGCCTTAATGTTTAAAAGTTGCTAAAAACAGCCTTTAAGTTTATTTTTGTTGCGGGTTCAATCCTTTACAGCTAACCACGTTATTTTCTTCAGTTAAGTTCCCTCACATGCATAACATGTGAGGGTATATTCGTCATTTTGGTTGATCATGTGAGGGAACTTAACTGAAGAAAATAACGTGGTTAGCTGTAAAGGATTGAACCCGCAACAAAAATAAACTTAAAGGTTGTTTTTAGCAACTTTTAAACATTAAGGCTGGAACCTGCAAGTTTAAGGAAACATAAAGGATGTTTTGTGCAATTTACTCTCAGAATTATCTTTTCATTCATCCCGTGTGAACAACAAAGAAGTAAGTAACCTTGATCAGATTTTTACATGAAAATCTTGCCTGATTGATATGCACCCGTTGCCATAAACCACCAATACGACAAGCTATCGCTATTCTGTCTTTTTTTTTTTTTTGTTTCTAAACGAACCCCCTTCAGCCCTGCTGATCTCGAATCCATTGCACTAAATTATGTTGGTTTTTTACCTACATAGAACACTCGCCATTTTCCCTACACAGATAAAAAGCTTTCGAAACCCGGCCTCTATTGAACACTTCTTTCACTTCCTTTGATTGATTAACACCTCCACTAAACGTATCAACACCTCACAAAACCAGGCATGCTTCTTGCGAGAAACCCACACAATTCCCACACCAAATAAATCTTTGTTAAGTGAATGTTCCACCCACTTTATTTTATGCTCCAATTCAATATTATCACATTATCACAAAGAATTAATTGTGAAAATTTCCATGCTCCATGTGAACGTAGTAAAAAATTGAAGCCTCCATCTTTGACTAATAACATCATCAATATAAGTATATGACAATAAATTTTCTGGTTTCGTTTTTCCAGTCCCCCATTCCGGGTAGCCTGTTCTTTCAAAACATCCCTCATGGTTGTGTCCGTTTTTTGCCACTGTAGGTGTAGTGATTGACCTCACTTGTGTTGCTTGCGTTTGACATCCCTCTGCCCAACTTTGTTCCAATAAACGCCGGACATACCATCTAGGCGAGCTTGAGAAGAGGTTTAAAACGCAGTCGCCTCCATGTGTGGCTTCTTCATCGTTGAGATAGTTCTTGGCACTCGTCTTTGTTGCCGGCCATGTTGGCAGCGATGGTGTTCATGTTCGGCGGCTATGGTGCGTTTTGGGTTTGTAGTTTTTGGTCAACATTCGCTGATACCACAAAACATTATGATACTAAAAACTATTATGAGATTTCACTAATAAGAAAGGAATGAACTCGAAAATATGGAAACAATGTCAAGAGAAATAATAAGGGGAGAGGGGGCGCGGCGTTGTGGCAGCGTGGTGGTCGGTGACCACGCGTGGAACACCGCCGCCACCCAAGGTGACCACGCGTGTTGGCCAAAAGGCGTTTGTCACACCCCAACCAATGGTGGAAACATCTGGCGGGACCAACGAGATTGTTTGAGACTTCATAACGCTAAGATATACCAAGTAATTTAAATAACAAGATTTCATTTTATTGATTGAATAGCAAGTATATAGTTTCAAATTTAAAAATACAATATCATGATAAACAAAATACAAATACAATAACTTTCTAATACATTCTAGGTGAGTATCTAAGTCGTCCTACTTGATTTTCATGTGTCTCACCGTCAATATCAACCTGCAATACATGTTAAAGTATAGTTCAACACATAAGGCATTCGTGAGTATACAAATTTAAATAAATAACATAGTATAAAGTTTTAAATGAATCTTTATACATCAATGTCTGTTCTCGAGGCTAACATGTAATACACAAGCATGCAATTATACTAGTCAACCCAAAGTTTCCCACTAGAGTAATCTAATTATAGCAATGAAAAGACCGTATGTGTTTAACTTAACATGACCTCAAGTTTACAGGTGGTGCGTTACTCCTATAGCGCAATACATGTTAAGGAAGGCTTGATCAAAGTTAGTGACTAAGTATAAGCAATTCGAGTATAAGCATGTGTGATTTTGTGATAAAAGCATGTATAAAGTTTGTTTTGTGATTTTTAATGATAATATGATTGTGTGATTTTGATAAGAACATGTATTGCACCCAAAAGTGACAAAGGGTAAATGGGTCGAGTATACTTACAACTTTGAAAGCTTCCTAGTATTCCGTGCGTAGTGTTCAAATGATGCAACCCGAAGTTACCCTACATGGGGTAAACATATGGGCGTGAGTATACAGAGTCGGACGATAGATCCAGATTCTTAAGCAAAAAGTACGAAAAGAAAACGGGAAAAATGTCACTTCGCACGAGGTGACCACTTCGTGCAAAGTGACAGTCCACTTCATGCAAAGTGACTGATCACTTCGTGCGAAGGGTCTATTTCTGTAACATTTTAACTCATTTTGCACCCGTTGTGACATTGATTTTCGTGAACAAGGTATTAACAATGAGGCAGAACAGTCTATGACCATACTACTTAACTAGAAATCGGTTAAGATTCTGTTCCGACTAGTTTATTAAGAAAATACGAAAATATATTCTAAGTTTGTAGATATTCATGTTGGTCATAAAGGTCAAGCATGGAGATGTCAAATCTCGTTATATGATTCACCAAAGCACAAGGTTGCAATAACCTGGTTGGTCATGAATGTACAGAAAGTAAAATGCAAAAAATGTTTAAGTGAGGTGTGGAACTTATTTCGGGTAGCCAAGGCTCCCAGCGTTCTCACTAGCTAGAGAACCAATCCAATCCTATAAGGATGATGGACTAGGTTAGCTTACAACACTTGGTACAAGAGAAAAGAAGAAAAAGAAAGTTATGTAATTACAAAATTTAGTGAGTTAAACTCACTTAGAAGGAGATAGTTCTACCGAAAATCAAGAATTTCGAGAGTGAGAGTGAACGGAAGGTTGGATGTGGTGAAGTGCGTCTGCTCTTATAGGAAAAACATTTGCTAGTCCCACTTCGTGTGAGGTGGGTTCAACTCATACGAAGGAGGTCAGTTGCTGCTGATTTTTCGTGTTTTAGCCGGTTTTAAATATTTTAAGCATAAGAGAATGATGTATAAGTATAATTGCACGTAAAATCGAGCATTTGAGTATTCAAGTATGAGTTTTTTTTGCATGAAGTCACGTATCAAGCATTGTAAAATATGAATCATACGTGTAAAAGAGGTAAATTTATTGAATAAAGTTCCATTATGATCAAAATCTTGGATTACAATGATTGAAATAAAAGATACGAATACGATTACAAGTTTCCAAAAATAGAAGTACATTTACACTTTTTAAACAAAGAAAGTACAAAATGCGGAGCATTACAGCGTTATCCCGAGCACGCGTGAAGATGAGGAGGTGAACATTTAAATATATATTTGTGTGGATGGGTTGGGTTGGGTGTGGTGAGTGATGGGCACCTCCACTAAAATCCATCTAGTGACGAAACCAAACTCGATAACATGGCGTTTGATGATTGTGTGTGGTAGGTGATGGCGAATGGAGCGCTTCTCCCTCTAAAAATTTATCATATAAAATAACCAAAATCCTTTAGCTGCTCTACTTAAATGACACGTTACCGAACGGATTCATAAATTGTTAATTGTAAAAGTAAAAACAAACTTAGTTATCATCTAAGAAACATTTAGATACAACATGAATAAGAGAGTTTACCATCATAGGGTTAGTTCTAAATACATAGTATTCTAAAATTTGAAAGTTATGGAAAAGGTATCAAACAGATTGAACTCATTTTAGTGACATTGGAATCGTCTTATTGAACTCTACAATCTTAGATTTTTTGTTTTCGTTTTTGGATTTTTAGCTTGTAGATTTTATAAATTTTGTTTCAGATTATTGTGTATTTTCATTTGGTATTGTGGTATTTTATTTTCATCTTTGTATATTTTTTTCGATTCCTTGAATCTTTTTACCTCGACATTGTGTTATATTGCTCGATATTATGTTATATTTTACTTAACATTGTATTATATTTTATAATCTATTGTATCTTTGTACCATTTCTAAATTTAGAAGACTGTGTACGATAACTCGACCCTATCCCTATTATCATATAGATTTCACACATATTATAACAGCATCTATACTTGGTCGATTCTAGTAACTAGTATACTAAGTTCAATTAAAGTAGCTGACGCATTAAGTATAACCTGAAATTAAAAAAAAAACTAAAAAGATACAAGTTCCGTCACAAAAACAAAGAATAAAAACAAGATTCAAACTAAAAATATATATGTTAAAAATATCATTTGATGATTATATGATAACTCATAAACATTCAAGCGCATCATCTCGACATAATAAACAACACATATGACACCGTTGATCTATAATACATGCGTCGTGATCACAATCATTCTTCTACGTCTGCCAGGAAACAAGACTTAGCGTGTACTCCCCATCTGCTAACTTAAAACATCCTTTCGTTGTTGTGACCTTTTTCATGTGTTGGTCTTCAAAATCAAAAAAGAAAACCGAACCATCTTTATCCAAGAAATACAACTCCCATTTAAATCTCGAAAAGTAAAGAGGGATCAAATCTCTTATACACCCCACCGCGATCGTACATGTCTTCGTCCACACTTCTTCCGACACGCTTCCCAAGACCCAGATGCTTATTTCGTTCATTTCCTCGTGTGTCACGAAACAAAGGCGCTCACACGCTTCCATTATTCGATCATTAAATCTACTTGTCTTAGGAAACATGATCTTGTGAAACTTCTCATCATCTATAGTCATTGTGACTATGTATTCACTATGGTCAATTTCAGGAACCAAATGTAATGCCCCAATAGCGAAAACTGGGTCATATCCAAACCATTTAATGAGCCCAAAAGATGGCCCGCTGATATCCACCCATGACTTCTCACCAATTTTTAAAACCTCACATCTGATGAACTGCGACTCATCTCGAAACAAGTGAACTAGTTTATACCCTCCTGTGTCACAACACACGAGCGCAAATGACTCGTCGTGTGGAGGGTATAAAGTCCCTAATGGAAGTAAATTCAGCTCACGAGTGACCGGGTTCATGGTCACCAATTCACCCTTTTCCAACGTGTTATCAACCACGATCAGCCCGTTACAACTAGCCCTAATCCTGTCCATAAACGTCCCGTTATAGTCACGTGTTGTGCTCTTTCCATCTTCTAGGACCATGAACTTGATAGCATACTTATAGGTTGGGTTAACTAACGGCTGAAGAAGCTTGTGAACCGATTTCAGCTCAAAAACCTTCTATTCAACCGAAAACGTATTCGGGTTTTCGTGAAAAAGAAAACTCGAATCAAAATCTTGATCCCACCAGCGTGACAATCGTTTCACCAGGCTCAAGAAGATCAAGACCTTCTCGGCTCGATGAAGATTGTCACGAATAAAGGTGGGACTCTTGATGATGCTATACCATGGCTTGCAAACAAACCTTGATCGTTGAAGGGACTCGATCGGTAATCGAATTAAGATATTGAAAACACAATCTTTTGGAAGATAAGGTACTGAATCCAACTGTTGTTTCTGTTTCTCTTCATCTAGTTTTTTCTTCATGGACGCCCTTTCTTCAACTAACTTCAGTAAACTCATTGATTTACATGCTTTGTCCCCCATTTTTAAGCGAAAATTTAAGAAGTTAAAGAGTGTGAATCAACAAGAGAAGAATATATGGATTGGATCAAAGAACAAGGGGGACTTGGTTACTTTGTCTGTGACCATATGTCCATATATGACGATGACTTCTATAGTTGTATGACACTATGACGAATGTTGAACCGGTCAGCCGTGTAGATCGGGGTGTTGAAATGGACGTCCTTCGGAATTTCTTGTTTGGAGGGGCTGGTTCATTGGTTGTAGGTCTATATCCAATTAAATTCCTATCAAATCATGTTGAATATTGTATAGAAGAACTATTCCAACTCTATAATTGTCAAGGTGCTACAAGAAATCTATAAGAATATAATGCAAGAAAACACTCTACTTAGTTGACAACAATAATAGTTTTCTACCTTTAATTTGCTAATATGACTTAGTTTATCAAATGTCATCAAAGGTGTACAACTTAACTTTCTTTTTCTTTTAAACTCATCTTATTTGATAAAAGTTTCAAGTTAGAAGTTAATGATGTGCCGGTCTAGGTTGACCTCATAATTGTGGTTTGGATGGAAGTAGCTATCAAGTCCCTTTTGCTTTTTAGGAGAGGGTGAGTTTTCCACAAATATTATTTAATCAACTTGTATCACTAGTGAATTTTTTGAAGTGTTTTACGTGAGAATTTGATCGGTACTAGTTCATATTTTTATAATAGTACTGGTTCTATTTATTAAGGATTTGTTTGACTCATTAAAGTACCTATACTTAGAATAAAAAATAAATTCATAATATGTCTAAAGTGATATTGGTACGTCATTTTAGGGATTGCAAGGTCGATTTGATTTGGTTGTGGAGACTTAACCATAACCGAACTTCGGTTATGGAGAATTGCTTAACCATAACCATAACTAATGGTTTGTTAAGCATGATTCAGTTAACTGTCGGTTATGGATCGGCTTTGGTTATATTTGGTTAATTATCCGATGTTTTTTTTTGCTTTGTTCAAACTCAAAATGTTTGATTACGGTGTTCTATGCTTAGTTATACATGGAAATATGCATGTTTAATGTCAAAAACATATTCAAAAACCTCTTATTGAAAAATTAAAAAAAATTATAAATTATAAATTATAAATATGAAACGAACTACAAAATCCAAAAGATATTTATAAATGTCTAGACACACATAATATGATTAAAAAAACAATAGCAATGATAAAAACTTTATAACATGATTACCAACTCACAACATATATGTCAAACTATTGAAAAATAGAAACATAATTTTTACCAACTTAAATTAAATATTTTAAAAGTTCGGTTCAATGGCACGCTTATGGAGATACACTTAACCATAACTGATTGGTTTGGCCGAATTTCGGTTAACGGTTCAGTTTTCGATTATGGTTCGTTTTTTGCACACCTTCTTCATGATGTACATCAATAGAAAACCAAACAAATATCAGTAACGGTTCAGATAATACTAATACTAGTACCAATGTTCATCTGTCGTAATCGACGTGGTACCGATATTGTTGGGACGATATTAATTCGGTTCGTCAAAGTACCGGTACGATAGCGAACTCGCTAGAGATTACAATATTAAAAAAGATATTTTTTAGCGAAAACTATAAAAATGTATATTGATACCGCTACCTAAATTGTTTGAACAAGTTCATCATGGTAAAGAATTAAAAAAATCAATTAAATTTAATCCGTTCGATTTTGAACAAAACTTTTATTAGAAAAGTAATTAAAAATAAGTATGCTACAACGGTATATTCAGAATTTTATAAAGCGTTGCATGAAAAAGGTAAATGACTAAAATTAAAAAAAATTAATTACAAGAAAGCTTTCATAAGATGTGCATTTGTGCTTCGACTATACAAGGTATACGACACCAATTTAAAATAAAATTAAATGCATGAAAGCTTTGATAACATGTACGTATGTGCTTTAATTAATTATACATTACTACTCACAGCTCGAATTAGAAAATTTTATATCCAAACGTAGATAAAAATAGAAAAATCACAACGACATACTCAGAATTTTATAACACATGATATGTTAAAAGTTATACGAGAAAAATAAAATAATAGACGATTAATAAATAAGAAAGGTAAGAAAGATTTCAGTCTATTAATATTAGGTTTGAAGGGTTGAGATTAATTTTAGAAAAAAGAATACAATGGAAGGACATAAAGGGAGTTATACATTTATTGACTTTCTCTCTTCACATACAAGACGCATGCCAATTCATCTCATTAATTTAAAACTTCCATAACTTTTTCATACAAGATTTTTCTTAAAAAATCATAATAACAAGAATTTTTATCTTTAATATGAGTATGATATTGTTATACAAAAATAAAATAAAAAAATGATTTAACTAGGTTTTCTTTGTATTGTGTTAAAAGTTCTAGTCATTGTGTTTTTCAATTGAGTTTTGGTCATTTCGTTTTTACTTGGGTTTTCTATAAGTTGTGTTATTGGTTCTGATTATTGTGTTTTTCCTGGTTCTGATCATTGTGTTTAGTCTGTTATCCATTGTGTTTTACTCTGTTGTATATTTTATTTTTGTTTTGTTGTTCATTGTGTTTTAATTTGTTGCTCATTGTATTTTAGTCTGTTGTTTATTGTGTTTTAGTCTTTTGTTCATTGTGCTTTTAGTCTGTTGCCCACTGTATTTTAGTCTGTTGTTCATTGTGCCTTTAGTATGTTGTCTATTGTGTTTTACGTTATATCAATTATGTTTTACATTATGTCCATTGTGTTTTACATTATGTCCATTGTGTTTTAGTTTGTTGTTCATTGAGTCTTTTATTTGTCGTCATTAATTGTGTTTTAGTCTGCTTTCTATTATGTTTTTAGTTTGATACTCATTGTGTTTCACGTTATGTCCATTGCGTTTTTAGTTTAATACTCATTGTGTTTTGCATTAGTCAATTGTGTTTTACTCTACTGTCCATCGTATCTTTTATCTATTGTCATTGATTGTATTTTAGTATACTTCCCATTGTGTTTTTAGTTTGATACTCATTGTGTTTTTACGTATGTCCATTGTGTAATACACAATTGAGTTTTTTTTAAAGGATAAAAATATGGTACTCGTATTAAAGATCATAAGATGCTCAATTTTATGGTATATTAAAAAAACAAATGACATATAAAAAAGTTACGGACGTTTAAAAAATGGGTGGGATGGGGGGATAGCATGTGATTTGCATGTGTATATTATTTTTTTCTCTTAGACAAAATTACCCTTCCTACTTGATTTCTCTTTGTACACTTGTTACTCTATAGTGGCTTCTTACACTTCTTATTTTTTAACTTCTTTATACTATAACTCAACCCGTTAGAGTACTATTCATGCATTCTCTTTTTGTATGTATATATATATATATATATATATATATATATAGCATATATTGAATAAAGAGTTATTTCCTATGTTTTAATCGGACAATCTATGTAGCCTTTTGAATCATGTAAAATAAAGTAGTTTGTGGGTATACTGCATCAATAATCGGATAAGACAGTATGGATCTACTAAAAAACGAGATGTGTATTCTTATATGAAATGAAATGTAGATCTTTTATGTATATGGTATATTTAAACATAACATGTAATATCATCCATGTAACGATACAAAGAGAATTTAAAATCACCTATTGTAAATCGCTGGGTAAATTCCACATTGGTGGTGACCAGGAGAAATTTTTACTTCTTGAAGACTATTTTGCCTCTTAAAAGACCAATGTGTTTTAGACACATTAGTTGTGGAACATAATACTCTTGTCACACCCCAATCGATGGTGGAAACATCGGGATGAGACGAAAACGAGATTGTTCATTGCTCATAACACTAATAAATGACAATATTTAATTAAATCCAAATTTTATTTCACAACATTGTCAAATACAACATGAAACAATACAATAAGTTCATAAAACATAACAAAATTTGGTACAACATTTATAAATCTAACGTCTAAAATGTGTGTATCTAAGTCCTTGCTATTTTCATTTCATAGCATCATCTCCTTCAACCTGTAACATGTTTTAAAATAAAGTCAATGCAAAAGCAAAGGCGAGTACACAAGTTTAAGCATAGCATACGTATACGAATAAAGTTTTAAACAATCCTCATGGCAACTAAATCTATAGAAGAGCAATATCAAGGCATGCAATACTAATAATCAAACCCTTAACGCAATCACGATGTTTTAACATGACCTCACGAATAACACGATGGAGGTGGATGCGTGAATTCCTATAGCGCTAAGCATGTCAAACGAAGGCTAAAAATAGTTAATGACTAAAGCATAGCATAACGAATAACCAAGACAAGCAACAAGTATACGATTCAAGTAGTCATGTGTATAGGATTGTTTGTACGTTTCATAAAGTTTAAGTGTTTGTGATTTTTGTATATGGAAACATGTTACACCCAAAAAATGATATAAACAAAAGTGGTCGAGTGTACTCACAGAATTGCTAAGTCTTCTTTGAAAATTCCACGACGAGTTGATGAGTGGGAGAAAGGGGACATCGAGGTCACCTTAAAAATGGCAAACGAATGTACATGAATAATCGAAGCTACGACCGAGGATTCGAATTAGAGTTGAAAGTACGTATATAGTTAACATCGTTTAAGAAAGGAATTTCTAAATTAAATTCATCAAAAGGGTTGTAGGAGTGTTGTCAAATAATTAATATATATATTTGACGAAAAGCATATTTGGTATATATATATTTATATTCTAACGAATGGTATGAGATATATATGTATATTGTCGAATGGTGTACAAATATATTTGTCGAAAGTAAAATAAATATGTTTTGTCGAAAGTATAATAAATAAGTATATTTGTCGAGAGATATGATAAATATATCTATATTTTGTCGATGAATATAATAAATAAATATGTTTTGTCGAAAGTATAGTAAATAAGTATATTTGTCGAGAGATATGATAAATAAATATATATATATATTTTGTCGATAAATATAATAAATAAACATATTTTGTCGATAAACGGGCAGAGTTTCCTCTTGTTTTTGGACAATCCCGACAACATATGTGTCGATATATTTTTCCAAAACACAAATAAACAACCCCAAGAATCGACGAAACACTATAAATGTTTACATACTCTTTTTATGTCTACAAATTTTATAAGGTTTGGTTATGCGATTATAACACTAATTAAATACAAAACAATATAATTAATAACATGACATTATACCAAGTCGAGTGTGGATTGATTTTGACCCGAACTTTGAAGCAAGACTGAACTGAGTTAACCTGTTGATTGTTGACCAGGTTTGACTCGAACCGGAACCGAAACAAACTGCTGTTGACTGACGTTGACCGACGCCAAACTGAACTGAGATGAAACCAAAAGTGAACTCAACAAACCAACTAAAATCAAATGTGAAACTGAAACAATCAATGCACGATCCGTACCTGAACCGAAATGTATCTGGACTGAACACGGACCGAAACAAATCTGACTTTGGGCCTGAGATGTTGACCAGATTTGACCCGACAAGAACCCGAGCTGGACCAAGCCCCGAACTAAGATGCATCAGGGCCGAGACTGACTGAAACCGGAACTCCTGCCGCCGCCGCTGCTGTCGCTTGAAGCCGGAAAGCGGATTCTGTCGTTGCTGCCGCTGTTGTTTGCTCCGGCGCCGCCACCCCCAAGCGGGTGTTGCGGCCGCCGCTGTTTAGAGGGAATGGAAAGAGTGAGGGAGAGGGTGAGTGGTTAGAGTTGGAGGTCTCGCCGGTTTCCACCGGCACCGGAAACGGGAGAGAGAGAGAGAGAGCTGGAAGGTGTTTGGGTTGCTGGAAGTGGTTCGTCGGAGTGAAAGGAGGGAGGGAGGTGATGGTGTGTGCGCGGCCGGTCGGAGAAGGAGTGGCCGGAGGATTTGCCGGAGATAACTCCGGTCGCCGGAGATGACCGAGAGAGGAGTGCGGCTGGTGAGTGAGAATGAGGGGACTAGGGTTTGAGTAAGAATGAAGAAGATGAGTCTTTATATACTTCTAGGGTTTTAAGTGAGTTGGGCCTAAACCCGTTTGCAGCCCGATCACTTTTTAAGTCCCCGTTTCATACCCGAACGTCACATAACAGCGTATAATATCATTTTAGGTTTAAACATGCGATTTAAACGTCGGCGCTCGAAAATGATCGCGTTCAGTTGTCGTTTCGTTAAAACACGTAAAACCGCGTAGTTTTCCGATTTTAAATCTGTTTCTCGATCAGGTTTCAACCGTGACTCTGAAATTAGAAAACGAACACGAATTTTATATTAATTTTATATAAATAATAATTTTCGAAAATACGGGCATTACAACCCTATTATGACATAACACCCTATTGTGGAGCATAACACCCTATGGTATGTGTTAAACATAGCATGTAATATCATTATGTAATATTATAGACATAAATTAACATGATCTATTGTGACATCCTGATAAATTCTACATCAGTTGTGGTCAGCAGAAATTCTCGGTTCGTAAAGAATGTCCTACTTCTTAAATCATCAATGCGTTTTCGATGCATTAGTTGTGGAGCATATGAAAACTTAACAGTTAAGTGTGCCCATATGGGAGTAGTACTAGGATGGTTGACCTCCTAGAAATTCTTCATCAGGGCAACCGAAAACAAATCCTTGAGTTCTTGGATGGGCAATCTATCGGAGGAACCGCGAACAATATTGGTGATACAAAAGACCGGATGTTAAAAATTGTGTCAGGGCCGCTCTTTGCCATCGGGGATGGTGAGACAAACCTTATCGAGGATGATGAGTCCCTAAGAAAGATGATTGTAGCAATACATAGAAGATTAACATGACCCTATGAGATGTGGCAAATAACGTTACTAGGATGCATATAATCTAAGGTAGAAGAGTATTTATGTGAGATATGTGTTGAATTAGTGTTACTTAAATGCTCTTTTTTTATTTGAACGGTCATTAATCACCGGATAAACATCATGAGATGTTCTTAATCGAGTAAATGCATCTCCTTCTCCATAACGATTAGAGTTGAATATTCTAAGTTGTAAGGCTGCTGGTAGAAAATACAGTTGAAGTCATTTGACATAAAACATTTACAAAGCAAGCGAGATTCCACATAATGTGTCCAAAAACAGTTTACGTTATCATACATATTTATGCTCATCGTTCTTTATTTCTATTTTCATGACACCATTGAAACCTTGTGACCACCTAGAATCAGCCATACTATGCTTTTAATTTTGTCAAGATTTGCAAACTTGACGGTAAATTTAGGTAACATAAAATTTAACCATTACTTTACAAGAAAATTGTGTTTTAAGAAACTGTTAAGGCTACTGATACGTTTCCTTTAGTTTATTAAGAAAGCTCGTCAATTTATTACATTGTGAGAATAATATATTGTAATTTAACACTTCTTAAATTGTTTCTTAAATTATTAAAAGTTTTAAAGGTTTTTATTTTTATACAATCACAAACACACCTAAGACATAACTTTCAATAAATGCATTAACTATTTCTTAAAGATTGACCCCAATAATCCAAAAGAGTCATCATAAGCATTTGGAATGAGTAAGCCATATCTCTTCCTTAATTCCCAACTAACACCACCACCCAACTCTTCCCTTTAAGTCGTCTTTGTGGATAAGTGGATTATGGATTATAGGGTCAAATCTTAAATAAGCCCAAAAGAACTCAAATACCAACATGGAAATTATATCACTTGACGGTCTATTTAACTCATGAATTTGTAAATCATCTTTTTACATATTAATACTTTAAAATTACAAATTTATAATAAAAGCATCAACGGTTGAAGGGGCACCTAACTACTAATTCATTTGAATCCATGAACCCAACTAGGGGCGGACCTACTTTATTGATAGGGGTAGCCTCCGCTACCCCTTGGCGCTCCGGCAGTAGTGTAAATTTTGAAAAAAAATGACGTTTTTTCGATTTCGTTACCTCTTTCTTTTAAAATGTTACCCCTATGAAAGTTTTCTAGATCCGCCACTGAACCCAACCAACCAGAAGATGCCAACTATTTAAAATTACTCTAATTCATTTCAACCCACCATCCAATAATATTATACCACATTACTATCTAATACAAAATTAAATAAACAAAAAATAGATACTTGTGCTACCACACATCCGTCTAGCACGGGTTCGTAAAACCAGAGTTAATCCCATTATCCCATCCCACGAGACTTGTGGCGGTTTCCCGTAAAACCCATCGAACACATGAGGTGCCCTAGGGACCCTATGTGTATAAAACAACTACTTTTAAGCTATAAAACTTAATGTTTATTGATCTTTATTTTTTTTTTAAATTTTAACAAAAGAACCTAACCAGTTTAACAGTTTAAGTTATTACATTAAATAAAGTATATCTTACTTAAATTATTGAAACAAAAGATTAATCTAAGAACCTGCCAAGTTAACTCATACACTGTCTGTTTTGTTAATTGTGTTTAACTTGAACTTGTTTCGTCTAAGTAAAAACCCATAAATTTTGTTCTACATTTATATAGTGTTTTCTCGTTACATAAAGTCACATTCCTAATTATAGAAAGTTCAAATAAACCTCTTTGAGTAACAAGTCTTAATAGTTAGAAAATGTTTTAAAAGTTTTTTGACCCACAATTATTACTTCTACTTTACTTCACACCATTAATTGTTATAAATACAACATGCTTCTTATGGTAATTAAATTGGTAACTATAGTTATTAGGACAGGAGATCAATCGAACATTCACGAACTGTTTATGGACTTGTTTAACGGAAAGTTCGTTTATGTTTATTTATTCAATAACAAACGAATATGAACAAAAAAAATTCTTCAGTTAATCAAGCGAACAAACATGAGCACACATATTGTTCATTCATTTATGTTCATAAAGTCCATTCATGTATGTTCATTTATGTTCGTTCGTTTACATTTTAATAAATACATAAGGATTATATTTATATAAATATAAATATAACTAATTGGTAATTGAGCTTTCCAGGAATTAAAATATGCTAAGCTTATTATAATTAATCATTAATTTATATAAAAAACTACTTTATGTCCGTTTATGTTTATCTGTGCCTGTTTATATTTGTTCAATTATGTTCATTTTTTTATTTGTTTTATGTTTGTTAATTTATGTTCGTTAACTTCCATGAACTGTTTATTTATGTTTTTAACAAACGAACACAAACATGAGTAGAAGAATTTATTTGATTATATTTGGTGTTCGTTTAAAATTAAATAAACGAACATAAACATGTATCCGGTCGTGTTCGTTCGGTTCTTTTACGGATCTGATAATTACACCTTGTATTCACATTTATAGTTTTTAAATTTTATTCGACTTCAACCCGTATCTTAGTTAAAGTAAAAAAAAGTTCATTTCATTTCATCTATTCCTTGTCCCGCATGATTATTCAAGGTAAGAACTAAGAAGGTGTTCGAGTTTCCAACTCTATAATTAAATAATAAAATGAACAATATATCAAATAATAACTGCAACTAGTTAGCCATTGCACACGTTTCAAGAACGAAAGACGATAAAATCGACAACAAGACATGTTTATGAGCTTCTAGAATGTATATTTAGTCAACTTTTATTACAAATTGAGTTTTCTCTATAGACAAATAATGAAGTAAACTTCACTTTTATATCCTGTGTTAACCTCAATTAACACATTTATACCGTGTTTTGAAATTTTGTCGCTTTTACACCCTGTCGTTTCAAAATGAATCAATCCTGAACCCTGCTTTCCGATGATATCATATTTGTGTCGTTTTTAGGCTGTAAAAACACTTGTATCTTGGAAGGTAAATTTATAAGACTAGGTTTGACTTTTGAGATGAAAAAGATTATATAATGTGTGTTAGCAGATCTAAGAGGATAGAATAGAACGTAGAGATTGGATTGCATCAGGAGACTGTGGAAACAAGATCAAAAGCCATTGATGATAGCCATGTTGATTGTTGATGGGAGTCAAAGATGGGTTAACTCAGTCAACCAAGTTGACTCGGTCAACACAGTAAGTCGGGTCAGAACCCTCTCAAACGATGGGAAGCTAGATAGGTAGTGAGAGCGGTAACCGGTCTATTTCGATGATTTTCATAATTGTATATTATTATTTTGAAGGATCACAAATTTATTGAAGGATCAAGAGAATTAGAAAATTGTGTATTGAATTCGAGTTTGGGCTATAGTGATGGTTCTTAATATGTATTTTCGCATCAAAATGGTATCATTAACTCTGAGAATAATGATGTGATAGGGTTGTTTAACTTGTGTTTGTGGATTCTTGACTCCTCCACAACGCGCGGGTGCATCATTCTAGTTATATTATAAAAGTGAAACTTTAATAAAAATTATATTAAATAAAATCAAAGGAAAACAAAATACATTGAGCCACAACATTTTTTGCCTAAAGTAATATATCTACTAATACGTTTACCTTTTTATTTTGTATATTTTGAATTTCCTTGTATAACAAAACTATAATACTGCTAAAAGATTAATAAATGTATATGGAAATCTTAATTAACATGTAACTTTAACTTACCAACTAACGATTATATGTGATCTTGATGTGTCTGAAAGACAACATGTTTTCATAGTGTTTAACCCCGCATTATATGCGATCTTGATTACTGAAGTTGTGTAGAAGGTAGGCCCAATCCATATGTTTATGGGCCTGAACAAGAGTGCGTACTACGAGTCATGGGCTCCAAGTTAGTGCACCAACCTAAAGAGGGGAACCCTAAAGCGAGAAGGCAACACATAGCAAGTCTATAGGTGTGACCCAGATCTTGTTTATTGGTCGTAACCCACTCAAACTACACATGGGCCGTATTTAAGAAATGAGATGTCGTTAAACCCTAAGAAGTGACGGACTTAGAAGAGAATAGCGAAAAAGTGGTTGTTGAAGAACAAGGATTTAAGACCGCTTTATTCGGAGGAAGATTCAAGGAAGAATAGCGTACAGGGGGGCGAGAGATCGGTCTTTACTGAGTTCCTATTATCTGTTATTATTTGAATGGCCTACTGGGAATGAGTTCCTATTATCTCTCCAGTTAACCCTAGGTTTTCCTTTATCAGAATTGAATGGATATCTGAATTGGTCACCTAAAGGAAGAGGATGACTTCGTAGGTATAGAAGCCTAAACCTGATCTTCCTTAAATGAAGAGTATTCAGCAGTCTTGTAGAATAAGTTACCATCTAAAGTAGTAGATCCAGGCAGTTACACCATCCCATGTTTAATAGGGAATCTATCTATCAACAATGCTTTCGCTGATCTAGGAGCAAACATAAATCTGATGTCTTATTCAGTTTTTTTGCTAAGATTAGCCTTGGGGAACCCACTTACACTCAGATGAGTGTTCAGCCAGTTGAACATACAATCAAGTATCCAAGGGTGGTTGTTGAGAACATGCTAGTTAAAGTTGATAAATGTGTTTTCCCAGTCGACTTCGCCATCCTAGATATGGACAAAGATGAACATGTACCTTTAATATTAGGATGACTATTCCTAGCTACTGCTAGAGCTTTGATTGATGTTGTTGAAGGAAGTCTCACTTTGAGAGTTAGAGATGAGAAGATAGTATTTGAGCTGGAAGAGCTCAGGAATCAAGCGTATGATAATTCGCTAATCTATAAGGAACGCACAAAGAAAATTCATAACCGCCACTTAATGGGTAATAAAAGTTTTAAGTGTGGGAATCGTGTTCTTCTATACAATTCAAGACTATGACCTTTTCCTTTAAGTTGAAGTCAAGGTGGACATGAATGTTCATTGTTAAAGAAGCATATCCATATGGATTCGTCGATCTGATAGATGAAGAAGGAAAAACGTTTAAGGTCAATGAGCACATTAAAGCGTTATATTGAAGGCCATGTTAACTTAAATGAGGATGAGGAATTTGACTCCATCCTATACTCGACGATTGAAATCGTAGGTTCACGTCCGGCTGAAGACGCATAAACTTAGCACTTTCGGGGGGTAACCCGAGGGTCCATAAATCAATAAGTTATGAGAAAACGTAATCTAATCATCAAATTTGAAGGCCTACTGCATTTTAAGGCCTACGAGTCGTAAGCAACCTTTACAAATCGTAACCTGGCAATAGGGTCCACCTCAAAAATTGTGTTAGTTCACGGCCCGTGCACTAACCCTAGTTCACGGCCCGTAAGCATTGAAACCGCCTCTTTCATGACGTAATCTATATATTGAAGGTCTGAAAGCTAATTCTCTCATTCTGCCCACTTGCATTCAAAAGAGTTCAGGCATTCAACACGATGGCGAGTATTGAAAACTTGAAGGTATATTCTCATTCTATTTGTGTTTTGTTATCTTCATTTTGTCAGTTGTGATCTATTTAAGTTTTCAGAAACGTTTTACTTCATATAACACTATTTTCGTAGAAACTGAAAACCCTAAAACGATATATCTAAGTTCGATCACATACGATCTGTGACCCTTTTCTGGCCCACGGCTCGTAAGCAAGTTTGTTGACTGGTAGTTGACTTTTTCTTCTTCCAAAAGCATATTAACCTGGAAACTGACTGTTGCATATGGCTTGTAAGCCCAGTCGAGCATACAGCTCATAAATAGTGTGTGATCAATTTGTTCTGTTTTGTTTTGTTTTTTGGTTAAAGTAGAGAGCTCGAGATCATTATGAGGTGCCACAGAAATATGGTAAGGGAAGACGTAGGAAGAACCTTGCCGAACCATACCCTGCTAATCCTAATGTGCAAGTGTATGGTTATAATCTAAACCACATGAGGAATGAACTTAGAAACATGAAGAGACAACTTGGTGATTACCACATGCATGTGATAAGGAGGATAATTGACGTTGAGAGAAGTCTCAAGGACTTAAGGAATGACATCCAAGAGATGTTGTTTGGCATACAACCTCATGAGCCTATCAAGCCACTAAATCCTAAGACCCAAGAGTCGAATTTTGTGACTATGGGATATGGATATTCGTCATATTAGCCTCACCCTTTTACTCTTCCATCCCTTATGCTCCCTAAGCCAGTTACCCCACTTTTTGATAGGTTCCAAATGCTATATCAGAATTTGCCTATATACGGGAAGGCTACTTCATTTTGTGAAGCAGGAGAACCATCAAAGAAGCCTGAGTCACCTTTGAATAATCTCTTGCGTGTTAGAGCTTTTAGTAAATCAAGAGAAGTGATCGATGTGGATGCAATATTTGTGAAGGAAGAGGAAGATGAAGATGAAAACCTAGAAAAGGATCAAGAGTATGTCCCATGTTCTGAGTAAAAGGAGGAAGACCCAAGAGAAGGCTGCAATTATGCGGAATAACTAGTTGAGGATATGATTCCTTAAGTGTTTTGTTTGTTTTGGCATGGACCTTAGTACTTTTGTTTTGTTTAGGTCTGGTATTTCATTGTCTCGGTTTGGTTTGTTCAAATGTTCTTGTGTGAATAATTGAATGCTAGTATGAATAGGATGTCCTATTGATAACCTTAATTCATCAATCTTGTATGCATACAAAGATATCTCTTTCAAGTTGTGTTAGTAGGTTTGGTTGGTTGAGAAATCCAAGAAGTAGATTGCTCAAGATTAGTGCAGAAATTTTCACAATGTCATTTCTCATTTCATGAAAACAAAGAAGTTTCTAATTCCCTTTTACCTTTTGCTATGGGGATGGGGAATTGTTACTAGTAATGTTAAATTTGGAAAATTTTTGAAACTTCTATTAACTTTTTGATCATTGTAAGTCATAAATGTAAAACCATGAGACAATGCAATGTTTTAGGTCATGAACTTTCGAGTCTGATTTTGATTGTAAGTTTTAGGATAGGGTTTTTCCAATACAAGTCGAGTTTTTAAAATGAGGTAAAAGAAGTGATTAGTTAGTGAAGAAAGCTTAATAGGTATTTACATCAGTACATATCGACAACCCTAATTCCTTCTATTTAGGTGAGTGTTTGAGCCTTTTTGTAGTATTGTCGTTCGTTGAGACATACTAGTGTAGCTATTCGTTGCAGAACTTGTGCATGTTATACAATTAGCTGGTAGATACGGTAATTACTATACATATATGGTTAAGGCAAAAGTAGGATATTATGAGCCCTTGTTTAACCTTTTAGTTTGATATTCCTACCGAATATTTCCATTAGAAGCCCTGTTGAGCTTAAACCTTTTCATGTGTTTACCTTATTATTTGAAGTTGAATTGATGCTTGATTAGCCATTTTGTTACCCAATTTCATTTGTTCATTTACTACCAAAAACCCATTTGTAGTATTGTTGATATACGATGTTGATTTCTATACAAGCTTATGATAATGATAGTTATATCTAGGTTATGAGGTTAACTAGTAGTTACTACTACATCTTATGCTAGTTTTCAAAAATAAAATACAATAACTCAGAGGAGTGAAAATTGTGAGGGGTATGTACTATGTAAGTATTCTAAGAAGGTGGACTGATCAAAGCTTAGTATCATCTTGTTTTTAAATGTATCACCGAAATGACTTGTAGAGGATGTCAACCTCTTCACTGTGTTAGTCTTGGGAGTTGGGTCGAGGGTTTATGGTTTGGAAATAGCATTGGTCTTGATTTGAGTTTTGTGCAAATGGTTAAGTTGATCTTTTATGAAATGAATTGCTTAAGGACAAGCAATATTCAAGTGTGGGGATATTTGATGTGTGTGAAAGACAACATGTTTTCATAGTGTTTAAACTCGCATTTTGATAGTTGTTTGTCATAAATATTTCTGGGAATGGATTAAATGTTTGTTTCTAAGTGTTTTACAGGTACCTAAGTGAAATGAAGGATTTCCGGGCCAGAACTGGATATTACTAAAGTTGCGCAGAAGGCAGGCCCAATCCATAGTTTACGGGCTATGAACAAGAGTGCGTACTACGAGACGTGGGCTCTAAGTTAGTGCGCCAACCTAAAGAGTGGAACCCTAGAACGAGAAGGCAACACATGGCAAGTTTACGGGTGTGATCTGGGTCTTGTTTATGGGTCGTAACCCACCCAAACTACACATGGACCATTTTTAAGTAATGAGATGTCATCGAAACCCGAAGAAGTGACGAACTCAAAAGAGAATAGAGAAAAAGAGGCTGTTGAAAAACAAGGATTCAAGATCGGATTATTCAGAGGAAGATTCTAGGAAGAATAGCGTATAGGAGGATGAGAGATTGATCCTCACTAATTTAGACCCTTCGTAGTATCGTCTTTCTTTTGATTTCAATCATGTATTCGTTGAATTTAAAAGTAGTGTTTGTTACTATGAGTAGCTAATCGTGCCATAGCTAGCTAGGGTAGGATGATTCTTAATACTTTGTAATGAATTGGTTGATTTTGTTATAAAAGTGTGTTTTTAGTATGGTTTGCTTATTATCTTGTGATAGCGTAATCTGTATGTTGAGTATCGACGTTCAAATAAGTTTGTGTGGATGATTTAGATCTTTCTATGAGGTTATGCATGTTTGATTTGCTTAGGCTATATGTTGGTCCCTAGTCTAGGGTTGGAGCTTAGTTGGCAAAGGACAAACTTGTTTGGGTATTGGTAATTCATATGGGCCACCTACTGGAAGAATCTGATTAAAGATGTCACACCATGACCTGCAGCGGATATGGTAGTCGGGGCATGATTGGGTTTTAATCAAAGCTCATGACATTTACTATTATAAAAGTTTCATATATTATTTCAAATTAAAAAGGAATATACCAATCAGCACATAATCCATACAAACACAAAATGTTCTAAACAAGACTTTCAAGTAAAGCTTTATTTTCTTCTAAGGCCCAAGTCCTATGTGTTCCTTGCTTCAACCTGATCACCTGTATCATGTGTAAAAGTAGAGTTTTGGGTCAACATAAGTTGGCGAGTGAATCCCGTTTAATCGTTAGAAAGGATTTGCATGTTTAATATTTTAATAAAAAAATGTGCATAAACCAAATATGAGCAACGTGTATGTAATCTAAACCACAAACCACACAATCATCTAGCAATGTACATGTGAACACGATAAGTGATGTGCTGTGAGATCAAGGCTCAATCAAACGGAGCCTCTCTAATTAGGTAACGCGATGCTCTACCTGTATCAAACAGGGAACTGATGGGCCTAATGTGAAAGCTTGACTGAAATGAGAAAGTATAACCACATATAACAATAAACCAAATATCACATAGTACGTTAGTTCATATAATGGTAGTAGCACAAGTGTTTGGATAAATGATATAAATAAACGACACATGATACACCCCAAAACATGAATAGAAAGGGGAGTTTGTAGGAATTCACTCACAGTGGGTGCGTTTTGATTCGATGAAGAGTGCGCACGATTTAGCGTTAGAGATACCAACCGACGAGAAAAACTAACCTAAATATTCATGTAATAATTCGGTATATATATATATATATATTTTAGTTAAAATTAGTATTTTTACTTGATAAATTTTATTAGACATTTTAGATAATTTTATTGTATTTAATACTATTTTTATGCTTAAAAGACGATTTATTTGATTATATATTTTATGGTTTTTTTAAAGGAAAATTAACAAAAGTTTAGTTAAAAAAATTGTTTCTTTTTCGGGTTGGACCGGTCGGAATTAGCAGCGTGTGGGGATCGAACTCGTGACCTCTCGTTTACGTGCACACAACTCTACCAACTGAGCTACGTGTCTAACCCGACATATTTTGGAATTTAATTAACTATATATACTTACTGAGATGAACTTATTTTTTAATTAATTAAAAAGGTTTTGTAATTTGCAAAGTCGATGTAACGAACCGGCCTCGAACCCGCGCCCACGCTTCGTGTTGCACACAGCCCGACCAATTGGGTTGTGTGTCTAACCCGGAGAATATATGATTTTAATTAATTTTATATATTATCTGAGTTGTTTTATACATTAGATATAAAAAGGGTGGAATTATATATGGAAATCGAAAACATGTGCGAGGCTCAAACCGGTGACCATCTGGTTTACATGCACACAGTCCTCCATTGATTGGACTATGTGTCTAACCCGGTTTAAATACCGGTTTTAATTCCTCTTAAACACAAGCTTCCCTTCATCTCCATCATTTCAACAGAACGTTAAACGAAAGCTTACTAATTTGATTTGCTCAATATTCTTATAAATTTGTAATTGCTTAAACGAGGCATAAATAACATAAAAGAAAAGAACAAGGGTGAAGATTTATACCGTTTGAAGCTACGGTGATATTCCGACAAGGATTCCGGCGAATCTTTGATTTCCGGCGAAGTTTAAATTTACAAACAGAAACTCGCAGAGGGTTGAAATGAACGTAGGTGTGTTCTAGCGGTGTTCGGAAGACCCTATTTATAGAGTAAGACAAGATTCGATTGAAGTTTCGGTTTTAAACATTTTGGTCAAAGATTTTAATGGCAACAATGATTTCATGACCATTTTTGACGAATTAATTCAGTAATTAAGTTGATTCTAATGATTAGAAACGGTTACGCACTTTAATTGCAAAGGAAAGAACGGATCTGTGATGATAGCTTGATTCCAGTTCGGCTGTTACAGGACGGGTTTTTGGGTTTTGATTTCAAACGTAATTTTGATATAAAACTTGTTTGGTCTGAGTTTAAAATAGATGTGTGTCTGTGGTGCAGTGGTGTATTGGGTGTTTGATTTGGGTGGAGACCCGGGTTCGATACCCGCGGTCCATACCCTTTTTTTCCTGTTTTATTTATTTATTTATTTTTATTTATAAATCAGTTATTACTATTATTATTATTTTAAACTTTATTATTTTTATTTATCATTTAATACTAATAATATAACAAACTTTAAATGCTTAACATAAATGCGTAACGAAACATCTTAAGTATAATTGAATTACAAACAGAGCGGTTTTTAGAACCCGTTTTTCGTTAGATGTTACAAAAAAAGATTTACAAACTAGTTATAGGTTTTCTTTAAATTGAGTAATCTATATAGTAATTCGCTTGATTTGTTAATCTATGGTTTCTAGAACAATATGAGAGACTTTTTTATCACAAGGGATTAGTAAATGACTTAGTTACTTAGAACCTATATGAGAGGGCTGTAGCTTATTAACACTAAATCCTCATCACTAGTGTCAACTATGCTATGTTTTTCATAAGAACTATAATCAACTATTTTGCAAATGTATTAAGATGATTCTGAACCTAACTAGTTATTTTTTCATCATTGCTTTCTAAACTTTATAAAATAGGTTGTTTAGTGTTTTCTTGATCGTTAAAAGCTACACAGGTTAGATATTACCAAAGAGATAGGTTAATAGATCTTAGTGTCTACGGATTGATACTTGGTTGCTTACCTTGGCTATATTATATATTGATAGGTACGCTTGCATAGAACATGTATAGTTAGTATTAATGTTTTTATTCTTAAAACTCGATTGTGGTTTATGTCAATTTATTTGTTACTTTCTTAGCACGTCAGATATAGAAAAATAATGAGTAACAAATATACTTGGAAATCTATTTGTTATATATCTAATAAAAATCAAGATCGATGCTCTTACTATTCATAATGTCACATCAAAATTATCTTTCAATTTAATTACTTAAACTATAAATAGAAAATGTATTTAACCCACTTAATTTTTATTTAATTAGATTTAATAAGTTGTGTTCGTCAACTTTTTTAAAAGTTGAATACCCAATTGTGTTTAACTTTTTTCCTCAACATTTTGATATAAATTTTATTGAAAATAGAGTTATATTTAATAGATAGTATTTTTTGTATTATAAGTTATACGAGTGTAATTACCTTATAGGTACCATGATGAATGAATTGATTCTGACTAAACTACATTGATGATAGAAATGACATTAAAACAATTAAGGAACTAGGAAGAAGCTAGCACCAAATTACAAATTGCAAATGACCTCAAATAACCATGGACCAATCTAACCAAGATAGCTTAGCCCTATGCTTAATCAATGAAACGACATCGCTTTGATATCCTCTGCATCTTGAAGATGTTAGAAACTTTCTTCTTGAAGCCTTTGTCATTTCTAGATCTCCAAATACTTCATATGGTGGTTGAGAACATGTATCTAATAATCTTATTTTGAGTCATTTTTGGGAACAAAAGAGAGGCATATTCCAACAACTCAATAATTGATGACTTATTATGATGGGGAATCTTGCACCAAACCGACACCTGATTCTAAACATCATTTGTACCTGAACTATCCACACCTATCTATCTTTACCCCCATGATAGCCAGATTTGGAAGAAGAATAAGCAAATCAACCACCACCTCCATTAAGGTAATAATGAAAGATTGGCAACGCGCAAAGAACCAATCCCCTAACCCCATTAGCCTTCGAAGCCATAATTTTCTCCTAACCAATCCAATGAATTTTAGAGAAAGCGCCAGAACCTACCTAAAGAAAACACTTTTGAATATGCACTAGGAATCCTATAACATGCAAGGGAGAAATAGTAGAAGGCAGGCTGCTCAGAACAAATTTTATGAAGGAAATATGATCATTGAAGAAAGAAAATTTTCCTTCCAAACTGCAAGTCTAGACTTGAATATCTCTATCACATCATTCTAATACTTAATATGGTTCATGTTTGCCCCAATTGGCAACCCAAGAAACATAAACGAAAAGGATCCAACCTTTCACTGAAGAGAATTAGCCATACAGATAACATGGTCAACTCCCTCATTTACACCACAAAACATGCTCTAGCTATAATAAACTTTACATTAAAACAAAGCATAATGTTTGCAAGATTACCACCTGGTCATTCACCCAGGAATAAGGCATTACATGAAAAAAGAAGGTGAGAAAGAATGGGTCCTGATTAGGCATACGAATACAATGAAAAAACCCATATCAACGTCATTTTTCTGTAACACCCCAAAAAGTTAGATGTTGTGACCAAGTTGTTTTATTTTGTTTAGAGTATTCTAGCATGATGAATGATTCTAAAATAATAAATTTAATCTAGTTATGAATTGTTATAAAATAATTAATAACATTATGAATGAAAGAAAAACATAACTAAACTAGAGGGACTAGATGTGAATATATGGTAACTAAATTAGAGAAAAAGAAAGTGCAGGAAGAGGTAGGCGTGTGTGCGTGTTTTAGAGAGAGGGAGGAAGGGGAAGAACTTCACTTTAATCAAAAGTCTAAAATCTAACAAATTGAAGAGGCAAATCAGTACAAATCTTATGCATGAACATTCATTTAGAATTATCAAAGCTTGTCTAACAAGAGGTAAGTCATAATTTGTAAGTTTGTGGAGTTTTGATGTAATGAGAAGATGTGAAGGAGGTTATATATTATGTGTCAAGTATGTACAATGAGAAATTGGATATAGAACCCTTGTTAGGAAACATATGTGATTGCTAATTTGTATGAAATTGATTGGTTTATGTAATTTATAGAAAATCCCTATGAATCATGAAGTGGGTTTTGAGTTATGATCATAGATTATGAAGTATTAGATAAGACTTATGTTAACAAATTGTCATGATTGTAGATTTAATGATTATCGTTGAAGAAATTTGTGATATTAAGTATAAGTGAGATTTTATGTAGATAGAAAATGGTATATAATAACATGACAAGTTGTAGATTCTAAACATTTTGATAGATGCACACCAGGTACTCGATGAAATGCATTAGTTGATAAATGTGTGAATTATGATAGTTATTGATGTTGTTTAAAGTTTAGATGTGAGGAATCTTTGTATGAAATGGAATGGATTGTTAGAACTAAAGAAAGAATGTGTTGAATGTAGCCGTGAATGAGGAAAGTTTAAGGGGCCGGAAACCTCAAGGCACACAAGACCAAGGTACGTTACTTGTACGATGATCATGTAATAGACCCATCACGAACGGGTCAAACAAACTAGAATGTTATGTTAAAGAATGATCATGTAATAGACCCATTACGAACGGGTCAGTAAACTAGAACAAAGTATTTAATATGGTAATACAGTTGATCCGGTACGAACGGGTCAACGAATTAGAAGGAAGTATTTAATATGGTCATACAGTTGATCCGGTACTAACGGGTCAACGAACTAGAATGAAATATTCAATATGGTCATACAGTTGATCCGGTACGAACGGATCAACGAACTAGAATGAAATATTTGGCACGAATGGGTCAACAAACAAGATTGAAATATTTAATATGGTCATACAGTTGATCTGGTACGAACGGGTCAACGGACTAGAATGAAATGTTGAATATGGTCATATGGTTGATCCGATATGAATGGGTCAACGGACAAGAATGTTATGTTTAGAATGAATATGTAAACGATTCGGTACGAACGGGTCAAAGAATAAGAATGTTATGTTTAGAATGAATATTTAGATGATCCGGTACGAATGGGTCAAAGAATAAGAATGTTATGTTTAGAATGAATATAATATGAACGAGTCAAAGAATAAGAATGTTATGTTTGGAGTGATCATGTAGACGGATCCGGTACAAGCGGGTCAACGAGCTAGAATATAGAATGTTTGAAATAGTCATGTATTTATTACGTTGTGAGCAGGTTAAATGTTTATAAATTGATTATGTTCGAACGGATTAAAGTGATGAAATTGAGTAGATAAGTAAGCCAAATCAAATGTAATCGGAAGGAATATAAACATGAAGTTTATGGGAATAATGAAAATTGTGGAATGTTATGTTCAATGAAAGTTAGGACTTTACCATTCTTTTAAATAAATCTTTGTTTATGTTGTAGGTAAAACCGCACTATAAGCGGACTCTCAAGCTTGGAACGAACACACGAACAATTCTTTTTCGCCCTCAACGCGCTTCCGAACTAGTTTATGCAATGGGTCAAAACTTTTGGTTATTTATTTAGTTAAAGTCTAGTTGTTAGACATGCTCCAAAATCATGTGATTATAACTTTTGTTAAATGCTAGTTGATTGTATCTAGTTTTTTAAAACGTTAACTTTGTATAATTTGGCCGAATTTCAAGTAACGTATAAAAATTTAAATTGAGTTGTAAATTTCGTTGTTTAATATTTGGTTTTGATAGCTTGAAAGAACAAGCGTGTCATTTTCATAATCATAATACAGAAACAAAAGGGAGAGAAGCGATCCCCTTGTCTAACCACTCTACCCACCAAGACATCTTTTGTTTGAGAGCATTGTCATAACAAAAGGTCCTAATAGAAGACAAGTTGTGCTCCATCCACCCAGGCCTTATAATAGGAAATTTAATATGTTCTAAAACAGACAATAGGAATTCCCAGTTATGAAAATGAAATGCGTTATCAAAGTCAACCTTAAAATTATAGCTTTAGACTTAAATTTCTTTAGCCAAGATACTAGTTCGTTGACTATAAGGGGCCATCAAGGATACTACGCCCATAAACGTAAGCTGATTGATTATTAGAGATAATACTTTGCCTAATTAGCATGAGTTTATTGGCTCGGACTTTTGAAATGGCTTTCGAGATACATCTTCTAAGATTAATTAGAAGATAATCTGACCAAGCACAGAAATTTTTAATCTTGGGACCAAAGTGATAAAGGACGAATTGCATCCCTGACTAATACTCCCATTTGTTATAAAACAACTCATATTATTGTGAAAATCAACTTCAAAAAGCCCCCACCTTTTTTATATAAATTTGATTGTGAAACCATTAGAAGCATGCACCTATCACTACCACATTCCCACACCGCGCTTTTGATCTCTTCCTTCGAAAATTGCCTAGTTAACATATCAACATCCTCTTCATTAATCATATTGTAGCCAATATCCTTGGTCTGCAGGTGGTTTTGCATTAGTTCCATAAATATAACGTTAAAGAAACTGTGAACTTCTCCTTTAATATCTGAAGGGGTATTGATCCACACACCACTACGTGACAACCCATTGAGATGACCTTCAGATAAATTGATGTTTACGATATGACGAAAGAACCCTGAAGTTTCATCACCCTCCACCGCCCAGTTATTGCGAGACTTCTGTTTTAGGTCGACTATTTTACGAGCATCCAAATACGTCAACAGATTAATGCAATCTGACGGGTGATTCACTTCTTCTTGACAGTTATCTTATTCCTTAATTAACTCCAGGTCGTTAAGTTTTACCACTATACAACCTAGAGCCTTGATGCCTCATCCTTCAGATTTGCCTCACGCCATGAGGTTTAATTTATGCATTAAAACATTGTGAATATGTTTGTGTGTATATATAATATTATATTTGAGCCGCTAACCCACAACTTTCTTATCATGTCCTAGACTTTTGTTCACCACAGGGCTAGACTTAACTCCTTAACATTGAGAATGAACCCTAGAGGGGTATGGTACCGAAAACCCTGTGTTTGCGCAAGGTACCATACCCTCATAATGATAACATGTCACTGTAATAACCTTGCGCACTACGCGCAACGGTACGCCAACATTAAAACCAGTAGGTTGTCTAACAAACCTTGCGCACCCTGAGCAACGGCAAGTTAAACCTAGAAGCGCAGGTCCCTGATCCTGCACGGGTCGAAAAAACCTCTAGCCACGATGTCCTAAAACCTTACACAAGGCCAAGACTAAGACGAGAGCAACTCATACTTAGTCTTGAGAACACAAGGACTTAATCCCTACAAGTCCGTGCTGGCTAAAAAGCACTGATAAAGCCACGCAGAAGAGATAAGCGCAAAGAGGCATTAATCAAGTACAAGGGTACGAAGTGGCAGAACTGCGACCCAATAACCCCTCGGCAGGTTGTGCCAGACCACGTCGCATGATGAGCAGTCATGCAGAGGGCAGAAAGTACGCAAGGACGTACACGTGGCACCAACCAACTCACGCCAGCGACTGTCACACGATCTCCACTACCGGCTGATGACAGGTCCGACAACAAGGACAACTGCCAGGACACGTGGCTCCATCCACCGTGCGCCAAGCGCACCTCCTGCTAGAGACCATTAACGGTCGTCGCAGAGAAGACAGAATGGATATTCCTGGTTCTCGGTTCCAGGCTCAAGGCCCATCAGCCCATCTCCTACACACCTCTCTTCGGCTATAAAATAAGGATCACACCTCAAGGTAACTCACACTGTTTTGAGCTCACTCACTAATTACTTGCTTATTCTTTTGCAAACCCCGATACTTATTCTCACACCGGAGTGTGGTCACGGCAAAAACCCTCCCCCTTTCTCTCGTTATGAGACTAACGGTGCCCACACCCCGACCCGCAGCGGAATAAGAGTCAGGGCATAATTGGGTTATCACCAAAGCTCATAATATTTACTAATATGTTTCATATTTATTTAAATCAAAATTACATCCTCAATATTCCAAACATGTTCATACAAATACAAAGAAAATAATCAACTAAACAATCCAAGCTCTAAACCAGTTTATTCTTCTAAGCCAATCCTATGTGTTTCTTGCTGTAGCTGGATCACCTGTATCATGTGTAAAAATGAGGGTTTTTGGGTCAACATAAGTTGGCGAGTGAACCTTGTTAGTTAAACATTTATTATTGATTTCTTGTTATCATTATTAAGGAAAAATTGTGCAATAGTCATATGTGAGCAAATATAAATAATCATACAATAACAATAACAACCACAAACAATAACATACAATAACATATAATAACATATCAACTTCCATAAATATATAACATGAATGAAACTGTATATGTTGGCAACCTCGCGTTCACGCTCATAATGTAACGGGGAACGGACGGCCTATGATGAATGTCTGTGCGATCAAGGCTCAATCAAACGGAGCCGATCGTATGTTGGCAACGCCCGGTTCACGCTCATAATGTAATGGGGAACAGCTCAACGCTCATAATGTAATGGGGAGCGGCGGCCTATGATATTGCATGTACTGAAATGATAAATTAAATCTAAACAATAACCACACAAACAGTTGATACAAGCTGAATACACATTTGTTCATGAATATGATGTATGCACAATGATTTAAATATAATAAATGGTAAGACACATGATACATTCCAAAAACGTGATTAAAACGGGGAATTTGTAGAGATTCACTCACATTGGGTGCGTTCGGTTGAAGATGATGAAATGCGCACGAGTTTGGAGGATTGATCGACGAGAAACTAACTAACCTAAATAATAACGGAAAGTATGGTAAATGAGTGGATTTTATTATTAATTTTTTAACAAGATTTTTAGATATATTTTTGTGAGTTTAAGGCTATTTTCTATCTTTAAAAACATTATTTTTAAGTATTTTTAATTGATTTTTAAATTAAATAAATAAATAAAAATATAAAAAAAATGTTGACTTTTGCGTTGACCATTGACCGTTGACCGGGACTGTTGACTGTTTGACCGGTTCGCTGGTGTATAAGTGTGCGCCGGGTAAGGCTCGAACACGAGACCTCCCGTCCGCGTGCACGCAGCTCTACCAATTGAGCTACGTGTCTAACCCGAAATAATTCTGTTTTTAATTATATTTATATACTATTTTAGTTTATTCAAAATTCTTTTATTTTCAAAAAGGGTTTTAATCATCGAGCCGGAGTGTGCAACAGGTCTCGAACCCGGGACCTGTGGGTTAGTGTTGCACACAGTCCACCGCTGGACTGTGTGTCTAACCTGGTTAATATACCGATTTTTATTATACTTAACATCTACCGTGAGTTAATCCGGTTCAGTTAGAAAAATAAAACATCTTTATTACAGAGCATAAGTGTGTGTCAAGGATCGAACTCGCGGCGTGTGATATATGTGTGCACACAGTCCACCGATGGACTGTGTGTCTAACCCGAGATAATATCCAAATTATATTAAACTTATAAACAACCTAACTTCATCTTCTTCGTTACAATATTACAGACTACGATTACTCTACTGATTCTTGATTAATTCGATTGACAAACATTCAAATGACTAAAATGAAATAGCAGAGAAGATTTCGGAAGTAAACATACCGGAGAAACGATCTATCTCAGAATTCCGGCGAAGTCGTCGGCTCTGTTTTTACGGTTTTCGTCTGAGCGGACAGATTAACAATTTTGATTAGCTAGATGCGGAATTTAAGCACTGAACAAGAATTACCAGGAGGTTTAGAAGGCTATACCGTTTCACAGCGAGAATTGGAAACTTTCAGAAGTTTTCCGGCGAGAGTGAATTATCCGATATCGTCGTCTGAAACTGATTCTGATTGAAGGGTTTGAGTTAGCAAAAGCTTAACAACTGATAGACGATGAAAGAATTGAAAGACTTACTGATTTGATGGAAGACACGGTTTTCCGGCGAAAGTCCGGCGAGTTCAAAAAGCTTTTCCGACGAACTTAAAGTAGTGCAAAAATGAAATTGAAGGTCTGCAGATGAGTTTGAGTCGCGAGAGGGGACTAAGGTTGGAGTAATTCAGGAAGTGCAGATTTTTCGGTTATTAAAACCGATCAACTCATGAATTCAAGTCCATTCAAGACCAAATTGATTGAAGGTGTCGGTGTATCGGTTATGGTCAGAAAACCGCGAACACTCAAACGTTTTTGGACGTTTGGAGACCGATTTCGGTTATAGTTAGCTTAAACAGATCGATTCATGGTTGAACATAAGGTTTAATTGATTCCTAGAACTAACAGAAAACATTAAGTGGCGGAGTGGTTATATGTGTGCGTGTTAAGACGTTGAATCCTTTCCGGCTGACCCGGGTTCGAGTCCCGGCAGCCTGCTCTTCATTTTATTTATTTTATTTTTACTTTTTATCAATTATAACTTTTATATTCTAGTTTGTTTATTAATTATGCATCATTAAAAATTAAAATCAACATAAATACGCAACGAAACATTTATAACTTGATATTCGATTACAAACGAAACGGGTTTGGAAAACCCGTTTTTGACAAATGTTACAGTATCCCCTACTTTTAGGAATTTCGTCCCGAAATTTAAGTAGTAGTAGTAGGAAAAAGATGCGGGTATTTTTCGCGCATTGAGTCTTCACGTTCCCAAGTAAACTCAGGTCCCCGTTTCGACTCCCAGCGTACCCTAACAATTGGAATGCGACTTCGTCTTAGACGTTTTTCTCCAAAGTCCATGATCTCTACAGGTCTTTCAATGAAATGCATAGATTCATCAATCTGAATTCCAAAGGAATATGAAGGTTCTCATCGGCGAGGCACTTCTTCAAGTTTGATACGTGGAACGTGGGGTGAATTCTGTTGAGTTCTTCTGGTAGATCAAGCTTGTATGCTACAGGTCCTACTCTTTCGAGTATCTTGAAAGGTCCTACGTAGTGTGGTGCCAGCTTGCCTTTTTGGCCAAAACGAACTACTCCCTTCCACGGTGATACTTTTAAAAGTACATGATCACCAATGTTAAACTCCAAAGGCTTTTGTCGTTTATCTGCATAACTCTTTTGACGACTTTGAGCTGCTAGAAGATTGTTTCGAATTTGATGGATCTTGTCTGTGGTTTCTTGAATCAATTATGGACCGGTGATTTGAGCTTCCCCAATTTCGTGCCAACATACTGGCGATCGGCACTTACGACCATATAAAGCTTCAAAAGGTGCCATGCCGATGCTTGAGTGATAGCTGTTGTTGTACGAAAATTCAACTAATGGTAGATGAGCGTCCCAATTTCCCTTGAAGTCTATGACACATGCTCGAAGCATATCTTCAAGAGTTTGAATGGTGCGTTCAGATTTTCCATCAGTTTGAGGATGATAAGCGGTACTGAGATCTAATCGTGTACCCAAAGCGGCTTGTACGGCCTGCCATGTTCGTGAAGTGAAACGACCATCACGATCTGAAATAATGCTTAATGGTACACCATGACGGCTTACGATTTCGCTGATGTAAATACGAGCTAGCTTCTCGTTCTTGAAATCTTCGTGGATAGGAATAAAGTGAGCTGATTTTGTAAGACGATCAATGATTACCCATATAGTGTCATACCCACCAGAGGTGCGAGGTAACCCGGTAATGAAGTCCATGGTTATGTTTTCCCACTTCCATACAGGTATTTCAGGTTGGACCAGAAGTCCTGAGGGTCTTTGATGTTCAGCTTTTACCTTGGAACATGTAAGGCACTTGGAAACAAAAACAGCAATATCCTTTTTCATTCCAGGCCACCAGTAGGTGTATCGAAGGTCTTGATACATCTTGTCGGCTCCTGGGTGTATAGAGTATCGTGTTTTGTGTGCCTCATTCATAAGGAATTCACGAAGGTTGTTGTGGTCAGGAATCCATATACGATCTAGATAGTACAGAATACCGTCAGCTTTAGTTTCAATTTTAAGTTCAGCTCCACAGGACAGCTCCTTTCGTACGTCGTCTTCCATTACTGAAACATGTTGGGCTTCTCGAATTTGATCTTTGATGTCGGTTATGATTTGCGAACATAGAAGACGAATGGAGTTTGCATAACCCTTTCGACTGAGTGCATCGGCCACCACATTTGCCTTGCCAGGGTGATATCGAATTTCACAGTCGTAGTCATTTAGAAGTTCGACCCATCTTCGTTGCCTCATGTTTAACTCCTTTTGGTTGAAGATATGTTGAAGACTCTTGTGGTCAGTGTATATTTCACACTTAGTACTGTAGAGATAATGTCTCCATATCTTAAGAGCGAACACAACGGCTCCAAGTTCTAGGTCGTGGGTGGTGTAGTTCTTCTCATGAGTTTTGAGTTGTCTAGAAGCATAAGCTATCACCTTTCCTCTTTGCATTAGAACACAGCCTAGTCCTTGCCCTGACGCGTCGCAATAAACCACGAAGCCATCACAACCTTCAGGAAGAGTGAGAATTGGTGCATCACAGAGTTTTTGTTTAAGGGTTTGGAAGGCTTCTTCTTGTTTGGGTCCCCATATGAAGGGTTTTCCTTTATGAGTTAAAGCCGTGAGTGGTACAGCGATGCGGGAGAAATTTGAAATGAAACGGCGATAATATCCAGCCAAACCAAGGAATGATCTTACTTCGGTTGGTGTACGTGGCGCTTGCCATTCTTGTACTGCTTTGATCTTTGAGGGGTCGACATGTATTCCCTTGTCATTAACAACATGTCCAAGGAATTGTACCTCTTTTAACCAGAATTCGCATTTGGAGAATTTGGCGTAAAGCTTTTCATTCTCTAAGAGTGTAAGGATGATTCGAAGGTGCCGTTCATGATCATACTTAGACTTTGAATAAATGAGGATCTCGTCGATGAAGACTATAACAAAACGATCGAGATAGGGTTTACAGACTCTGTTCATTAGATCCATGAAGACAGCTGGAGCGTTGGTTAAACCAAATGGCATGACCATGAATTCATAATGTCCATAACGAGTTCGGAAGGCGGTCTTTGGGACGTCTTCTTCATGTACTCTAAGTTGATGATAACCAGAACGAAGGTCGATTTTTGAAAAAAAACTGGCGCCTTGAAGTTGGTCAAGAAGATCATCAATGCGAGGTAATGGATAGCGATTCTTGATCGTTAACTTGTTGAGTTCTCTGTAGTCGATGCACATGCGAAACGTTCCATCTTTCTTCTTCACAGAAAGGACAGGTGCACCCCAAGGCGATGAGCTAGGACGTATAAATCCTTTGTCAGTCAACTCTTGCAATTGACTGGCTAGCTCTTGCATTTCGGATGGGGCTAACCTATAAGGAGACTTTGCAACTGGTGTAGCACCAGTTATAAGATCGATGCGAAATTCGACTTCTCTCACGGGAGGAAGTCCTGAAATGTCGTCAGGAAAAACTTGCGGAAAATCTTTTACTACTGGGATGTCTTCAAGTTTCTTCTCCATGGTTCCCTTTTTGACGACATGGGTTAAAAATGCGACATAATTCTTGCGTAGATATTTTCGAGCCTGAAGACAGGACATTAATCTGAGCCCTTTCGATGAGGTTTCTCCAAAGATTCGTAGAGTCTGACCGTTTGAAAGAGGAATGCGTATAAACTTTTCGCGGCATACAACTTCAGCCTGATGTTGGCTGAGCCAGTCCATACCAATTATAATGTCAAAGCTTCCCAACTTCATAGGAATGAGGTCAACTGGAAAATCGTGATCGTTTAAGGTGAGAGTACAATTGCGTATAATAGAGTTTAATGAGATCGGTTTCCCGTCAGCAACTTCCACTGTTATGGACTCCATGAGCTTATCACGAATTTGGTTTAGGATGGGTTCAAACTCTAAGGACACAAAACTTTTATCCGCGCCAGTATCAAACAACATGGATGCATAACTACCATTGATAAGGAACGTACCGTTAACCACATTGCTGTCAGCTCTAGCCTGATTAGCGTTGATGTTGAAAGCTCTTCCTCTTGCAGGTGGAGGAGCTTGGTTAGCTTGATTCACCGGATTTGCTTGGGCTTGAGCATGTATAATGTTCACCAAACGTGGACAAGTGTTTCTAAAATGGTTTGGGTCTCCACAATTGTAGCAAGCCCGCATAGGTTGAACCATGGGATAGTTGGGTTGGTAGTATGATTGGGCTAAATGTTGGGTAGGTGGTAGTAGTAGAGGTTGTTGGGCTTGACCCATTATTTGATGGTGGGTTTGGGTTGAGGGCTGGTGGCGGTTCGTTCGCTGAGGTATGCGACAGGTTTGAACAGTGTGACCTGCGCGACCACAGCCTGTGCAATGTTGACAGGGATGATCAGGAAAGTGATGGTATTGGCAACGGTTGCATTTTGGTAATGGGCCAGAGTATGGCCTTTTATATGGTGCAGGTGAGGGGGCAACTTGGGTAATGGGTGCAGCAGGGATAGGGTAATTGGTTTGTGTGACAACGAAGTTTCTGGTGTTACGTTTCCTCTTGTTAGCAAACTTAGAGGAGGAGGTGGAATGGTTTGAAGTTTGGCCCTCAACGGGGGCTTTCTTTTTCTCTTCTTTAAATTTACCGTTACGAATTCGATTCTCGGTCAGTTCAGTAGCTAGTTCCATAGCAGCTTCAAGTGTTGCTGGCGAAGTGCTGAGAACTGAATCTTGAATTTTCGAGGGAAGACCTCAAATATAATGCTCGACTAGGCGGTAAACTGGGGTGAACAAATTAGGGACCATCTGGTTCAACTCTAAAAACCTCTTGTTGTAGGAAGTATGATCTCCCTCCTTTTGCTTCAATGAATGAAATTCGTCCTCTAACTTTTTAATCTCACTTCTAGGACAGAAACGTCTCGTCATGATTTCCCTTAACTCCTCCCACGTTAAGGCCATTGCATCTTCGATTCCCCTCTTACCCTTTTCAGTATTCCACCAGGTAAGAGCTACCCCAAATAGTCTCCCGGTTGCGTATCGTACCTTGCGATCCTCGGGACAATCGCAGTTGAGGAAGGTATTTTCCATTTCCTCAAACCAGTGGAGGAGAGCAGTGACACCTTCGGTCCCTTCAAATTTCGGAGGATCGCAAGACTTGAAATGTTTATATGAGCACTTGTTGGTAGGAGGGTTGCCGATGTTCTGGTCTTCTTGCTGGGGAGGATTGGTGGGATTTGTGGCGATAGCTTGTTGTACTTGAACCACAATGTCAGGAAGTACCACAGCCATTTGTTTTACGATTTGAGTGGCCAAGCGTTCGTGTGACCTTCCTGATCTTCTACCCCCTCGTTGTTGTCTAGCCGACATCTACAGGAACATACATAAGAAGATTGTGAGTTTATGGAGTCTTTTTAGGTGTCATGTGTCTTAAAGAAAATGAAAATAACATAAATATCAATAATGCAACTACATCCATAGGATGTCTTGGGTTTGCTCATGTTGGGCCTCAAATGTCCCCCATACCTTCACCTGTATAGTCATGTGGGCCCCCATGACTATTGGCTTGGTAGGATCCACATTAGTATTGGCGGTTTAACACTCGCATCACCCGAATGAAAACCATGAAATATGTTTACGAGATGTATGGTCGGAATGTGTCCAGGTGTAGACACAATGACAACTCAAAGTGGAGTTAGCTCACACGACGTTTGGTATAGCATGCTTTGGCCTAATAGGTACTTCGTACTCTCATCGTTAGTCCCCAGGTAGGCAAACTAGTCCTTTATTTTGGATTTATACGAATGCCAGCCTAGACAGGACGTTCCGACTACCGGTATTTGTACCCTTCCAGTTACTACATGCCCGTCATGAGAACTCACTTTGATGGGATTTGAAAATACAAAAATCATTGCAAAACAATCGTGAAAATGATGTGGTGTGTGCTTGCATGGATATGATATGTTATGAGAATATGATTCATGATAGGCATTATAAAATAATATGTACTTATGAACATGCTTGCTTAACATTGAATGTAACATTATACATAAAACATATAAACATCATGAAATTTGGCATGTAACACACAAAAATTATTAAAATTCTAATCAACTATAGTATAGGCTCTAAGGGTCTAATAACCTATCATATATCCCTATAGTCATGGCTCTGATACCAATCTGTCACACCCCGACCCGCAGCGGAATAAGAGTCGGGGCATAATTGAGTTATCACCAAAGCTCATGATATTTACTAATATGTTTCATATTTATTTAAATCAAAATTACATCCTCAATATTCCAAACATGTTCATACAAATACAAAGAAAATAATCAACTAAACAATCCAAGCTCTAAACCAGTTTATTCTTCTAAGCCAATCCTATGTGTTTCTTGCTATAGCTGGATCACCTGTATCATGTGTAAAAATGGGGGGTTTTGGGTCAACATAAGTTGGCGAGTGAACCTTGTTAGTTAAACATTTATTATTGATTTCTTGTTATCATTATTAAGGAAAAATTGTGCAATAGTCATATGTGAGCAAATGTAAATAATCATACAATAACAATAACAACCACAAACAATAACATACAATAACATATAATAACATATCAACTTGCATAAATATATAACATGAATGAAACTGTATATGTTGGCAACCTCGCGTTCACGCTCATAATGTAACGGGGAACGGACGGCCTATGATGAATGTCTGTGCGATCAAGGCTCAATCAAACGGAACCGATCGTATGTTGGCAACGCCCGGTTCACGCTCATAATGTAATGGGGAACAGCTCAACGCTCATAATGTAATGGGGAGCGGCGGCCTATGATATTGCATGTACTGAAATGATAAATTAAATCTAAACAATAACCACACAAACAGTTGATACAAGCTGAATACACATTTGTTCATGAATATGATGTATGCACAATGATTTAAATATAATAAATGGTAAGACACATGATACATTCCAAAAACGTGATTAAAACGGGGAATTTGTAGAGATTCACTCACATTGGGTGCGTTCGGTTGAAGATGATGAAATGCGCACGAGTTTGGAGGATTGATCGACGAGAAACTAACTAACCTAAATAATAACGGAAAGTATGGTAAATGAGTGGATTTTATTATTAATTTTTTAACAAGATTTTTAGATATATTTTTGTGAGTTTAAGGCTATTTTCTATCTTTAAAAACATTATTTTTAAGTATTTTTAATTGATTTTTAAATTAAATAAATAAATAAAAAATATAAAAAAATGTTGACTTTTGCGTTGACCATTGACCGTTGACCGGGACTGTTGACTGTTTGACCGGTTCGCTGGTGTATAAGTGTGCGCCGGGTAAGGCTCGAACACGAGACCTCCCGTCCGCGTGCACGCAGCTCTACCAATTGAGCTACGTGTCTAACCCGAAATAATTCTGTTTTTAATTATATTTATATACTATTTTAGTTTATTCAAAATTCTTTTATTTTCAAAAAGGGTTTTAATCATCGAGCCGGAGTGTGCAACAGGTCTCGAACCCGGGACCTGTGGGTTAGTGTTGCACACAGTCCACCGCTGGACTGTGTGTCTAACCTGGTTAATATACCGATTTTTATTATACTTAACATCTACCGTGAGTTAATCCGGTTCAGTTAGAAAAATAAAACATCTTTATTACAGAGCATAAGTGTGTGTCAAGGATCGAACTCGCGGCGTGTGATATATGTGTGCACACAGTCCACCGATGGACTGTGTGTCTAACCCGAGATAATATCCAAATTATATTAAACTTATAAACAACCTAACTTCATCTTCTTCGTTACAATATTACAGACTACGATTACTCTACTGATTCTTGATTAATTCGATTGACAAACATTCAAATGACTAAAATGAAATAGCAGAGAAGATTTCGGAAGTAAACATACCGGAGAAACGATCTATCTCAGAATTCCGGCGAAGTCGTCGGCTCTGTTTTTACGGTTTTCGTCTGAGCGGACAGATTAACAATTTTGATTAGCTAGATGCGGAATTTAAGCACTGAACAAGAATTACCAGGAGGTTTAGAAGGCTATACCGTTTCACAGCGAGAATTGGAAACTTTCAGAAGTTTTCCGGCGAGAGTGAATTATCCGATATCGTCGTCTGAAACTGATTCTGATTGAAGGGTTTGAGTTAGCAAAAGCTTAACAACTGATAGACGATGAAAGAATTGAAAGACTTACTGATTTGATGGAAGACACGGTTTTCCGGCGAAAGTCCGGCGAGTTCAAAAAGCTTTTCCGACGAACTTAAAGTACTGCAAAAATGAAATTGAAGGTCTGCAGATGAGTTTGAGTCGCGAGAGGGGACTAAGGTTGGAGTAATTCAGGAAGTGCAGATTTTTCGGTTATTAAAACCGATCAACTCATGAATTCAAGTCCATTCAAGACCAAATTGATTGAAGGTGTCGGTGTATCGGTTATGGTCAGAAAACCGCGAACACTCAAACGTTTTTGGACGTTTGGAGACCGATTTCGGTTATAGTTAGCTTAAACAGATCGATTCATGGTTGAACATAAGGTTTAATTGATTCCTAGAACTAACAGAAAACATTAAGTGGCGGAGTGGTTATATGTGTGCGTGTTAAGACGTTGAATCCTTTCCGGCTGACCCGGGTTCGAGTCCCGGCAGCCTGCTCTTCATTTTATTTATTTTATTTTTACTTTTTATCAATTATAACTTTTATATTCTAGTTTGTTTATTAATTATGCATCATTAAAAATTAAAATCAACATAAATACGCAACGAAACATTTATAACTTGATATTCGATTACAAACGAAACGGGTTTGGAAAACCCGTTTTTGACAAATGTTACAAACGGTGCTTCTAGTTTTGCAGTGAGCTTGAAGGAAGATCGTATCGACAAGCAAATGAGAGATAACCTTTTAGGCAGAGACTTTGAACCATAACCTAGATAGCTCCGGATACCTTTTGGTCCAGTGTTTCTTCATTGGCGTCATCCGATTTTTTCTGATTGTTAGATCTGTCTCTCATTCGTTTTTCTAAATCTCATTTTCAATGGCTAACATTCCATCAAGCGTACCACGAGATCCTCAGGCCGAGGGCAAGAACCCCGTTCATGTCCTTCAGACTGACGGACAAGTGGAAGAAGGATTTTCCGAAGACGCCGGTGTTCACCACGATTTAGGTCGTGTGAATATCCCGGTGACTCCCGAAATCAAGTTGAAACTCCGTTCATTCCAATGACATTAATTTTGCCTCCAGGTGAAACTCTGATGTCATGGTACATCAAATCTCAAATGGCTGTAAATGCCCTTTGTGCGTAAACTAATGCATCTGCTGCACCGGCGCAACCATCCACAACTCACGTGCATGCCTCCCCTGCACCGCTAGTACTAAGTTACGACTCGCCGGCCGGAGCGAGTGTTCCATCACACCTCCGTACCAGGGAAACAGAATATTCCCAGTCGCTGCAAAAATATGAGTTAAGCACTTATAGGCGAGCGTCTATTCATTCACGGCTGGGCCTGCACCCATTAGAGAGGCGGAACACCCAGCGTGAAGAAGTCGATAGAACATATGGCGAGGGTGACAGCGCCAGTGTGTTTCACCAGTTGCCTAAAGATCATGCCGCATATAAGCCTACGCCACGGGCTGTGTACAACCCGGAGGCGGAGTATAATTATAACTTGATCTATAGGCCAACTGAGGCAGACGAACACTCGAAGTTCGTGAAGGAAATTGCGTTAGCCCCACTTGAACGTGCAAAATTACCCTCCAATGTGGGAAAGTTCAATGGGTTGACAAACCCATACGACCAAATGCGCTTGTTCACCGGCACAGGGCTTATCGGAGGTTGGATGCTGCCTATGTGGTGTCATCTGTTTGTCCAAACTCTTACAGGTGCTACGCACCTATTGTTTGACAACTTACCCACGGGTAAGCTCACTTCGTGGAACAATCTCAAAGATAAGTTCCTGACGCATTTCAGCCAACAAAGACGATACGTTAGAGATTCTTCTGATATTATGAATATTTGGCGGCAGGATGAAAAAATTCTAGAAGATTTCATCACACGCTACAACAATGAGGTTTTTGAAATCGGTGAATTGCACAAAGACCTGATTGGTGCACAGTTCAAATATGTTGTCCGCTGTGACGAGATGATAAAAGTCTTGTCAGAAACCTCTGGCCTCCCAAAAAGTTGGAGAGAAACTCATTGCAGCAGCCAAGGTCTACGCGCAACCTGAACTCCAACCGACCTCCTCTACTTCAGTACTGCCTGCAAGAAATGAGCAGGAGTTTTGCGAAGAAAAACAAGAAGAGTTGGAAGGAGTCTAACTAGAACCCTTGTTACTCATCGGTAGATGCACGCGCAATTATAAATAAGATTGCTACTCAAAGAGCAATCAAACAAGATAATCGCGATCGACAGTGGGCGCGACGAAGACCCCAACGGAAGTGCTCAGCATAGAAGATCACCAGTTCAAGCAGCCATCACTGATGAGAAGCAAAAAAGGTCAAGACCCTAACCTTTTTTGTGATTATCACAAAGATACAGGGCACACAACCGACAACTGCATCAGCTTGCGCACTGAAATAGAAAAGCCACTGAAGAGTGGGAAGCTCACACATCTGCTTAAAACGTGCGCAAGGAAGTGCGCCAAATTACTCGCGGCGAAGAAGGCCCGAGTAACAAGAAAATGAAACAAGCATTCGTTCATATGATACAAGGTGGCCCAACGTGTAAGCGCAGCCATCAGAATTGTTGTACGCCACATTGGCGCGAACAACAAGTCATCTTCCCCATAGTTCTCGGGGGTCCCCAGGAAGAACGACCGGTTGTCATAACTGGCATTTTTGGCCATTATCGGACCAACTACATGTTTATCAACCCGGGAAGCTCTATGGACATTATCTATGAACAATGTTTTCAACAGTTGGACCCGAAGGATAAAGCGCGCTTGGAGCCAGTCGATTTCCCACTGACCGCTTTCTGTAATGAAGCCGTTTTTCTGTTGGGTCAGATCTCTTTTCCGGTAACTCTTTCTGACGGACGACACTCGCGCACGGTCTCTGTCAATTTCATGGTAATGCCAGCAACATCGCGCCATGATCTGTTACTAGGTCATCAAGCCCAAGAGAGAGTTCAACATGATCACCTCTACCCCTCACACTGCTTGCGGGTATCCAACAGAAATCAGGATGGCAATCATGTGAGGAAGGAGGTCATGTCCATCTAGGAAGAACTGCCGGTGAAGGTACCAAAGTCATCCTCAAATGGTGAGCTGGAGAAATGGTTACTCAACAACAAGTACCCAAAACAAACGGTGTTGTTAGGACCCACCATGACCCCTTCAGTCAAGGTGCGGCTTAAATAACTCTTGTTCCGCAATCTAGACATTTTCGCATGGTCACCAACAGATATGACAGGGGTACCAAGAGAGATCGCAGAGCATGCGCTACACACTTTCCCTTCAGTTGAGCCGGTCGTTCAGAAAAAGCGCAGTTTTGGGCATGAAAAAACTCTCGCAATGAACGAGCAAGTTTCAGAGCTCCTCCAAGCCGACATCCTCAGAGAAGTGCGCTACCAAACATGGGTAGCCAATCCGGTCATGGTCCAGAAGCACAACCGATCGGAGTGTCGTGCCTCGGTCAAAGATAAAATTTATAATCCCAAATTACCCTTAACAATATGTTAGTGGTAGTAAGGGGTTGAACCACGAAGAGTTTGTGGTTTGCATGCGGACAAGATTGATTTCAACGAGTTGTCATGAATTATGAAGATTGCTAATATTTTGATTAATTTTATGTGTTTGAAAGAGATGTCGGAATGCTCCGACCAATTTGATTTTTATTACTTAAATACTAAAAACATGTATACTTGCACGAAAACTTAATTAATTGATTAAAACAATGATTTGAGAACAAGGTTCACACCCGGTTCGGTAATGTAAATCCTAGGATTCTTACACGTTTTAAGTTCAGTTCATTTGTAACAATGACCAACAAGTTTAGTGTTACGTGATTTAGATGCCAAAAGCTATCGACGTTATGAACAACGGAATACAATGCACTTTGTTATCACAAACAAGTAAACTCTAACCTAGACAAGGCATAATTGCACATAAACATTTCACAAAGTCAAATTTAATCTTCATTCGACAATTCATGAATTCAATACAAATGTCAATTATCATAGGTTTCAAAATCAAAGCACAAATTGTCACAAATCAATACTCAAAACAATGTCAAACCCTAGAACTTACAAAACCTACACCGGGGTGAAACCCAAAGAAATTAGCCGCTCATGGTGAACGGGACTTGATCAACGAGTGATGAAAGCTTGAACATTGACATCTTGAGCTTGGTGATGATGATGTATGGTGATTAGGGTTTAAGTTTGATGGTGAGAATGAACGGATTGAAAGATGGATGAAGATGATGATGGTAGTGGATTAGGGTTAGGAATGATGAGGATGATGGATTGGATGATTGGTGTGGATTGGTGATGCCCAAGATGAAGCTTGAATGATTCTTGGCGCCAAGAACAAGTTCAAATCTCCCAAAACTCGTAACTCCCTCAAAAATTGGTCAAACATGTGTTATAACCCGTACAAAGTTGAATTTCAGCAACAAAGATTTAGGAGGGCCGTCGCCGACGACCATATGGGGCGTCGACAACGGCCTCTAGTTTGTGGCGTTCTTCTCTGACGCTCTAATCTACTGTCTACGACCAATTTTCTATGACGGGATTTCTAGGGGCGTCGCCGATGGCCCAGGGGTGCGTCGCCGACGGCCTCTCTAAATCATGATTGCCTGTTTTTCCGTTTTGCTCTCCCGATTGACCCATTTTCCGCCCCGATGCTCCAAAATGCTCCCGAATAGCTCCTTAAACTCTGTAAACCTGTAAAACACAAATCCAATCAAAAGTAGGCTATTCAAAACTAGTTACATAAAACATTAACTTAAACTTAATAAGGAAATTGGTTTTCAACCACGCATCAACAACGGCGGTTGGCGCATGTGCGTTGATTTCAAAGACTTGAACAAAGCATGTCCAAAAGACTGCTACTCTTTGCCCGAAATCGAAAAAAATGTGGGCTCCCTTGCTTCATTCCGGTGGAAATGTTTTCTTGACTGCTACAAAGGCTACCACCAAATTCAAATGAAAAAAGAGGACGAAGACAAAACCGCTTTCCGCACGGACAAGGGAATCTTTTGCTACACAAAGATGCCCTTTGGGTTGCACAACGCGGGTGCTACATACCAGCGTTTGATGGACCATGTCTTCGGAGAACACATTGGCGAAACCGTGGAAGTGTGCATCGATGACTTGGTCATCATGAGTCCGGACGAGGAAAGGATGTTGACAAACATTCAGAAAACTTTCGCATCATTGCGCAAGGCCAACTTGAAGTTGAACCCTGGTAAGTGCTCGTTTGGAACGGAAGGAAAATTTTTGGGATTCATTGTCACGCGCGATGGGTTCAACGTCAATCCTGAGAAGGTGGAAGCAATTCAGCGTATGCCTTCTCCTTCGACCATCAAGGAAATGCAACGGTTGGTTGGGCGACTGGCTGCGCTGAACAGGTTCTTAGCCAACCACGCGATGAAATCCTTCCCATTCAGCACCCTGAGAAATTGTGTAAATTAAAACAAGTTTCAGTGGACTCCGGATGCAGAGAAAGCCTTCCAACAGATGAAGAAATGCTTTATTCAGTTTCTTACACTCACGGCACCGCAATAGAACGAGCCACTGATCCTTTACCTTTCTGCATCGGATATCGCTATGAGCGCAGTCTTGTTAGTAGAGCGCGCAGGAGCCCAAACTCCAATCTACAATGTCAGCAAGATGTTAACTGACCAGGAGACAAGATACCCAATGATGGAGAAGCTTGCTCTAGCTTTAGTCCACGTATCCCGCAGGCTGCGTCGGTATTTTTCAGGCCACGTGATCACAGTTCTCATGAACTATCACCTGGGCCAAGTTTTGTCCAAACTGGACATATCCGGCCGCTTAGCGAAATGGGCGATCGAGCTAGATGGACACAATATTTTGTACAAACCACGCCCCAGCTATTAAAGGCCAGATATTGGTCGATTTAGTCACATAAGTGCCGAGCAATAAAGTGCAAGAATGTGAAGCTGTACAGAATCCAGCGCCTGTCACAGACGACCGCGCATGGATCCTTCACACAGACGACGCATCTAATGATGATGACGCAGGGGCTGGTCTTCGTCTAATAAGCCCTGATAACCAAGAGTTCACCTACGCATCAGATTGGACTTCAAAAGTACGAATAACGAAGCCGAATATGAAGCTTTTCTGGCAGGTCTTTGGTTAGCCATCAAAATGAGTGCTAGGAATTTGGAAGCACACGTCGACTCCCTCTTGGTCGCGGGGCAGATCAATGGCCTGTACAACGCAAAAGGCGAAGCGATGGCCCTTTACCTTGAACAGGCGCAATCCTTGATAACCAAATTCCAACATTTCAAAGTGACCCACATCAACCGAAGCGAGAATAAACATGCCGACGCGCTCAGCAAATTGGCAGCTACAAAATTCCAACACCTCGCACACGAAGTGCGCGGCGAGGTGATCAAAAACCCTTTCGTTCCTCTACGTCAAGTAAACGTCATAGAAAAGGGAAATCCTTCCTGGATGTCTCCCATCATCATGTTCTTGAAGTCTGGGATACTCCTAGAAAACAAGGCGGAGGCAAGAAAGGTCAAGAACAAGGCACTCAACTACGAAATGGAAGACGGAATACCTTATCGGAAATCGTACCTAGGACCACTCCTCCACTGCGTAGATCCGCAAGACGCACAAAACTTGATCTGCGAAATAAACGAAGGGTTGTGCGGAATTCATGCCGATCCGCGCATGGTAGTCGCGAAGATCCTGAATGCTGGCTAGTATTGGCCTGGCATGCACTTGGACGCAATCAAAACGCTGCGAAAATGTTCATCATGTTAGCGACACGCACCTAAGACATTGCGCCCTAAAAATCCCTTGATCCGAGTCACAACATCATGGCCCTTTCAGCAATAGCAATCAATATGATAGGACCTTTCCCTGATGCCACAGGTGCCGTAAAGTTCATAATCATAGCCGTCGATTACTTTACCAAGTGATTACAAGAAAAGCCCCTTGCATCCACCACATCAACGGTAGTTTGCAAATTTATTTGGGAGCACATCATTTGCCGCTTTGGGTTACCCCTGTGCATTGTTAGTGATAACGGCCCCAATTTTTGTTGCTGAAGAGCTACAACGGTGGATGACGGAAATGCATATCGAACATGTGTTCAGTTCGGTCCCGCATCCCCAAGGGAACGGCCAGGTGGAAAGCATAAACAAAAGTATAGTCGAAGGGATCAAGACGAGACTGGGGACGGCGCGCAGAGGATGGGTAGATGAGTTGCCAAGTATCCTTTGGGCTCATCGAACCATGCCAAAAACCAGCACCGGCGAGACACCATTCAGCCTAGTTTATGGGACGGAGGCAGTAATTCCCGCTGAGATAGGCCTCCTGTCACCGCGCATGCTCGCTATGCAAAACCAGAATAATGAGGAAGAGCGCAGGCTCGACTTGGACCTCCTGGAAGAAAGGCGTGAAAACGCAGCAATAAATGAATCAAAATACAAGTCCAAGCTCGAAAAATACTACAATGCGCGAGTCCGCATTTGTACCTTCCTAACTAGTGATTTCGTTTTAAGAGACAATGAAGCGTCCAACGTTGAAAGTCCAGGAAAACTCGCGCCTAAGTAGGAAGGCCCATACATATTCCATGAAGTCCTATGGAAAGGTGCATACACCCTCAAATGTTTGGACGGCATAAACGTCCCTAGGAACTGGAATGTGCAACAGCTAAGGCGGTGCTACATGTAATCTAAGCATGTTCAAATGTAAAGCTTCATGACTCATCAATGTTCGCGCAACAATCTAGCGAACCTACGATCTAATTTTGTCGATTTTGTACATGGCTCTTATGCCTTATTACTAATACAAGACAATCGATGCATGGTTTTCATTATTTAGACATTTTGTTACAAATGCACAAAACCACTTTGGGTATACGTGAAAACACCATGGTACAACATGACTCATGAAAAGAATTCACTACCTATTTTTTTGCGCATGGGATGTGATGTTCATACACAAGTTCATTACCAGTTTTATTCGCTCTACCTATACAAAGTAGTTATTTTCACGCAAGTATTGTAACTTCAAACACATTATCATTTCATATCAAAAGAAAAGTACAATCAACAAGCGCGACGCGCAATTACATACAAGAACAATATAACAAGCCCACAAACATTCAACACTCTATCCTACCCTTCGGATTCTTCAATCTCGGTAGCATCTTGAAATATGTCTTTCAAATGATCCACAAAATCGTCATGCTGGTGGAAGCGTGGCTTGTATCCCATTGAACGTCCAATGCACGAGTCACGTGGTGTGCGCACTCTGTGTAGCCCTGCGCGTATCCATCATGGCGTGCTGTGACCATCAGCTTGGCCACAACACTGTCCAACTCCACCAAATTCAGGATAGAGTTTGCGATCTACACAATGCAAGAGAAATAGAACGAGAATCAAGATAAAGGGTGATCAAAATAACAATGGATAACTTAGATTGACGACCCCATGTTGCTACATCCAGAGCATCTTGTTCGTCATGGGCTCCAGCAGACTCTCCACGATGGCGCGGGCTGCCTCAGCGTTTTCTAATTTTTCCTCTCCCTAGCCCACCTTCACCTCCACGAGGCGCAATTTCTCTAAATCCTCCAAGTGCCTGCACTGCAAATCTGCCTTTTCAACCAAGGCAGCTTGGAGATCTTTCTTTACACTCTCTAGTGTCACACAAGCCTCCACCTGGTTACACATAGCAAGGTTAGTTTGGCAATCTCTTGATCGTGTAAAATAAAGAAAGGCAGGAGTTTTTACCTCCTTCTGCTTGCTGCCTCTCGGTAAGACCTTGCCTCTTCGGCCACAGTGGAGGCCGCCTCCCTATCCTTCTTTAAGCGCTCGGCCTCAGCACGCAGATTCACAATGTCATCCCTTAAAGATTTTTTCTCGTTACTATCCCTCTCGTAGGCCCCCTCCACAACTTGCGCTCGTTAGCAAGTGTGGCAGCGGAGTCTTCAGCCTTTTTCTTTCACCCCAGTACGGACCACTCCTCGGTCCGTTGAGCTTCTGCGAATTTGGCGCTCTCAGTCTCGAGCTCAAGTTTTTGCGTGACCACTTAGGCCCGCTCAAGGACCATTTCTTTCTTTGCCGCCTCAAACCTCTCTTGTCCGAGTGCATCCTGCGCCAATGGAGGTACGCGCGATATGTTTGCTCATAGATCTGTTATGCGCGCGCGCACGTATCTCTACTGGGGGAAGGCACCCTTGAACCACTCACGGCACGCCTGCCAGTGGCTAAATTTCTCTCCTTTCCTCAATTTCCACACGGGGGTGTGGATCTCAGCAGCTCGGCCTTCAGAATATGCCCGGGGTCTTAATCGGGGACCCTTCATCAGAAGGGCGCTCCCCAGATCCCCCAGCTTCAAACCGGGGCACTGGCTCTGCCGCATGAGCATCCCGAGGCGCATCCTCAACCTGTTCACCACCCTCAACCACAACCTCTTCAACCACCTCCTCTTCAGGCACAACGACCTCTACATCCACCTGTACCTTCGCTGCCCTGGCACTGGTCTCACCACCCTTCACACTTGATGCTTGTGTGGTCTCAAACACGGGTGGTGGCATAGAGATCTCAACTGGCGCGGCCGGAGCAGTCGGGGCGACAAAAGGTGTCTCATCCTTCCATGCAGAATAATAGGAAGTTAAGCAAGTGAAACAGGAAGAAAAATAAAGCACAAAGTGTTTACCTGGAATATCCGCCATCTCTTGCGGCTCCGGATTCGGCTTCTTCAGACCTACAGGCGCCCTCAATGGAATCAGAGACTACTACATAGTCATTCCAAGAATCAGGCACAGAACACGTACCTTTGGGCGGGTCTGCACTGGGTTGAGCCAATTTCTTTGCGGCCACTACGCTAGGCTCCGCACGCTTCTTCTTCTTAGAATCCGGACCAATGCCCAAATTCTTTAGTGCACATGCATCATGGCGCAACATAGCAAGCAATCTGAAAAGATGTAGACAAACAAACAATGAAGGCTTACCACTTTTAGGCGCAGGGGCCGCCAAATCTGCACTCTACGGCAGCTCAAAATTCCCAAGGATCTAGGCATGCCAGTTGACTCCTCCAGGTTGAGGGGGACATTTTCCATCCGCCCCCTCTCTTTTTGGAAGGCCACTATATACAGCACCACCCCTGCAAAAACGCGCATAATGTTAGTCCGCGCACAAGGAGACAATGAAATAATGAAATAAGGGAACTTACTCTTATCTTCCTCCATATACACCGGCTTTTCCTGGCGGTCAGGCTTCCACTAGTGCCCTCTCCGGCAACTGAACCGCCGGAATCTCTTTAATCTCCTGGTACCAGGACTCCTCTGCCGGTATCGAAGATATCTCAACAGGGATGTCTTACGCTCCCCGGAAGTGCATCCGCAACGGAATCACGCCGGCCTTTATATAAAAGTTTTTTTGTTTCCAGTCATGGTAGGACTTCGGCAGAGAGTGCAGGATCTTCTTGGCATGAATCCTATGCTGAAAGGAATAAAACCCCAATGAGCAATGTAATTGGTAGAACACCTGGAACCGATTAATGGTTAGGTGAATACCCATGGATCGGCACAAGAATTCGAAGTGCTTTATCCATACCATCCCCATCGGATTGAGTTGGGAGATGTGGAAGCGGTAGTAGTCAAGAACATCAAGGAAGAACTTTGTCACTAGCAACCGAAAGTTGCCGTCGGCAGAGAAGCAAAAACAGGGAGACGTAATCGGCGGGGGCGTTGGCGGCTGTGTCCCCCTCGGATGGATACCGAGCATCCCATTCCTTGGGGAACCGGAACCGGCGACCAACCGTTGGAAACTACTCACTGACCATTTCAATGCCGGCAACGAAGTGGAAGCCTCCATGGCAGTGGCACTTTCTGGACCTCTAGTAGCCATCTGAAATCGCCAGAATAAAGAAATAAGGGAACAAGAAAGTTTCAGAGAGAAGAAACAAGGAAGAAGATTTCGGAGAATAAGAGATGAAAACGTGATTTTAACCCTAAGTGGATCGTCTATTTATACCCATCGCATTTAATGCGATGGGGAAACGTGACCCATCCGCAGGCCCCCCAACCAATCCGCGACTGATGCGTGGATAGCAAGTGGGTAACTGACAGCCGCCACGCGCGTGTGGCCTGTACTTTCTCTACAATTCATTAATGAAAAGGAAGTTGCACTGTTGACCGCATGCTACATCCGTTAGAGGTCACTTCCGTCTCACCTTTTCCTCACCAACTCACCTACAACATCAACATGACGAAAATTCAAATTTCAAAGACCTTATCATGAAGAAAGGTTTCCCCCACACAAAGGTTTTCTTCATTCCTTGCAGATACCTTGTTGAATTCTTCTCGTTGAAATAAGCACGCATACATGAGTTTTTATAGTCTAGCACTCCACCTACTTGCCAACTTGCACATAGGAGCACCACTGGACTAGGGGGACTTGGAGGGGTATGGTCCCAAATACCCTGCGCATGCGCAAGGTACCATACCCTCATAACAAAAACAAGTCACTAGAAAGACTTTGCGCGCTACGCGCAACGGTACGCCAACATTAAAACCAGCAAGTTGCCTAACAAACCTTGTGTACCCTGCGCAACGGAAAGTTAAACCTGAAAGCGCAGGTCCCTGACCCTGCGCGTATCGAACAAACCTCTAGCCGCGAAGTCCTAAAACCTTACACAAGGCCAAGACTAAGATGAGAGCAACTCATACTTAGTCTTGGGAACAAAAGTACTTAATCCCTACAAGTCCGTGCTTGCTAAAAAGCACTGATAAGGCCACGCAGAAGGGAGAAGCGCAAAGAGGCATTGATCAAGTACCAGGGTACAAAGTGGCAGAGCTGTGACTAATAACCGCTCGGCAGGTTGTGTCAGACCACGTCACATGATGAGCAGTCATGCAGAGGGCAGCAAGTACGCAAGGACGTACAGGTGGCACCAACCAACTCACGCCAACGACTTTCACACGATCTCCACTACCGGCTGATGACAGATCCGACAACAAGGACACTGCAAGGACATGTGGCTCCATCCACCGTGCGCCAAGCGCACCTCCTGCTAGAGACCATTAACGGTCATCGCAGAGAAGACAGAATGGATATTACTGGTTGTCGGTTCCAGGCCCAAGACCCATCAGCCCATCTCCTCTACACCTCTCTTCGGGTATAAAATAAGGATCACACCTCAAGGTAACACACATTGTTTTGAACTCACTCGCTAATTACTTGTTTATTTCTTAGCAAACCCCGATACTTACTCTCACGTCGGAGTGTGGTCACGGAGAAAACCCTCCCCCTTTTCTCTGGTGTAGAGACTAACGGTGCTTCTACTTTTGCAGTAAGCTTGAAGCAAGATCGCACCGATAAGCAGATAAGCAAATGAGAGATAACCTTTTTTGCAAAGACTTTGAACCATAACCCAGATATCTCCAGATACCTTTTGATCTAGTATTTCTTCAAACACCATTATTTACACACTTTGATACTTCTAAGCTACCTTTTTTGAGAAGTGTATGCTCAGATAAAAAAGTTAGTCTTATAAAACATAGATATTTAAAATAGTCTACCACCTTCATGTAAACAATATTTATAATTATAATATATATATATATATATATATATATATATATATATATATATAGAAACAACTTGTAGCTACTAGAGAAAACTTTATTATTTTTGGATTTTGGAAACCGTCAGTTTAGAAATTGTTTTCATGAATATAAACATTTATGAATATCATTAATTTGTATTTCTTTATTGCCTTTAGCAATCCAAACATTTATGAATATTAATAATTTGCATTTAATTTTAGACATCGTGTTCAATTATAAAATTCTTAATACATTAGTTTGCATCTAATATTAGACATTGGGTTCCAATTTCTAATCTAGTATTAATAGACTAGAGGTCTAGAGGCGAATTCAAACGAATTTCCTGAATTAAATGCTAACTTTGTACACAAGCAAATTATTAAGTTAAAAGTTAACATATATATACATACGATGATAATCATTACATAATTGCGAAAACAAAAAGAACAACTTTAAATCACTAAATTTTGGGATTTAAGGTTCGTATTTTTTATATTTTATGTTTTTAGGTTCATATATGTATTATATATATATATATATAGAAAACCATATATTTTTACTTACACATAGCCTACATACCAGTAGGTAATTTAACGTACACATAACCTACATATGTGTAGGTTATATAAAAACTAAAAATTTTTCATATTTTATTTTGAATTTTAGTGTGAGAAACAATAAATATTACATTTGTAACATTTTAATCTACTTTTTAGGTTTCTACGATTGAAAAAAATGTGTGATTCATTTTGTTTAGTGTGTTCTCGTAATATTTAGTGTTCTAATATAACCTTCTCCTACAAACAAACAAACACACACACACACATATATATAATATATATATATATATATAATATATATAAATATATATATAGAGAGAGAGAGAGTTAGGGTTAGGATATTTTAAAAACGGTCAAAAGTATAAAAATGCTAAGAACTATTATCGACCATTGGATCAAACCAGTATATGGACAATATTGAAGTAGTGGCGTTTGTGTAAAAAATTAGAACTTCCAAAAAGGTGCGAGGGATTATTAAGGGTAAAAGAGTCATTTGAGAACAAAATAGACAGAAGACCATAACGTCAAAACATAAAGGCTATAGGGATGCTAGATCATGGCATTCCTCTTAATAATTGTGTGAAAAGACACAAACCGTCATAAGAAGGTTAAGAAGAAAATTTCTAGAGAATGTTGAACATTATTTTGTCGATGAAACCATGGCTTCATAGGTTATGATCAGGAAATGGAAATAGTGACGGTTGTGTGGGCGGATGGACCAAAAGATGACTGCATAATTGAAACCATACTAACCCAAGAGACTTTTGGGTTTATGAACAATTATGTAGTTTCCCATGTTCAAACACTGTCATAACTCTGATAGTTGTTTCATTGGAAGAAATGTTTAAATAGAGGCTTGAAACACTACAAGACTCAACCGCAATTCATATTGAAGATGAAAATGAAGAATAGGAATAAGAAGATTAGAGAAGTGATGGGTACTTATCAGATGTAATCCCATTAAATGATGAATTTTGATTATTTTGTTATGTTAAATGGTGTGTTTTCTTTTGATAAAAAATTTGGTTGTTTGTTCATGATTGAAACTTTTATTTTTATGGCTTAGGTACTGGTTTTATTGTAACATCCGTCGAAAAACGGGTTTCCAAAACCCGCTTCGTTTATTAATCGAATAACCAGTTAAAAATTTTCGTTGCTTATTTAATGCTCAAATAAATTTTAAACAATACATAATTAATAAATATATTAGAATTTAAAATCTATAATTGGAAATTAATAATAAATAATGAATAAAAAAAATAAAAGGGGACGCCGGGTTTCGAACCCGGGTCACCCGGATGAACAAACGCACAACAAACCACTACACCACCTCTCCATATCTGAAATGATTTAATCAAATAATCATTTATGTATTCCTTAACTTCTTGATCTGAATTCAAAAGTTCCGCTCAGTAACGGCTGTAACCTGCAGCAATCACCAAGATTGCGAATTCTTCGCAAATAACCGAAGAAAATGTTTCCAGTCTTGACCCAAGACTCAAATCGAGTCAAAATACGTCCAATTAGCTATGCAATCAATCAATCTGCCATAACTCAATTCTGACCGAAACCGAAGATTTAATTGTGCGACCTCCTCATCTATAAATAGGAGCTCTAGAACTCGTTAAAATTGCACATACACACTCTTAAACCTTCTCGCAACTCTCTGTTCACCAGAAAACACTTGTCGGAAGATCTGCACTTAACGGAATCTCGCCGGAAAACCAAAGAATCCATTCCCTTATTACCTTACTCTAAAATAAGACTTCTAGAGCTCAGGCAGAAGTCACCCACACTCACTCTAAAACTCTCTGATCAACTTTCCTGTTCGCCGGAATTTGTCTGTTGTCGCCGGAAAAATTTGGAACTCGCCGGAGTTGGTCACCGGGATCATCAAGGTTCTATCTTCCAGTGGGTATGAATCTTTAGATAACAGTCGGATTCATTCTATGTTCGATTCAAGGAAAGAGATGAAGTTCAAAAAGTTTATAAGTATAATTAAAAATGGGATTTGTATCGGGTTAGACACACATTCCAGCGGTGGACTGTGTGCATTTGAAACGCAAAGATACCGAGTTCGAGTCCCATACATAATGCTGAATCCTTTATATTAACCGAGCATTTTTATAACGTTAATATAAAACAAAAATATAATTAAAATCAGTATTTTAACCAGGTTAGACACACAGTCCAGCGGTGGACTGTTTGCAAAGTTAAACCCCATGTCACGGGTTCGAAACCTGTCGTGCACGCCGGTTCAAGGGATTATAAATCCTTTTTAAATTAAATAATTTCTGATATGTTCTAACTAGTATATATATATAACTAAAATGCGATTTATTTCGGGTTAGACACGTAGCTCAGTTGGTAGAGCTGCGTGCACGCGTACGGGAGGTCACGAGTTCGAACCTCACTCAGCGCACAGAATAAACGCGGTCCGACCGGTCAACGGTCAACGGTCAACGGTCAAAAAGTCAAAATTTTATTTTCTTTTTATTTATTTATTTTATTTAAAAATCAATTAAAAACACTTAAAAATAATATTTTTGAAGTTAGAAAATTTCCTTAAACTCACAAAAATAAATCTAACAATCCCATTAAGAACACTAATTAAAAATATTAATTCCAAATAAAAGTTTATTTATTTATCGAATTATTATGTTATTTAGGTTAGTTTCTATCGTGGTTAAATCCAAATTCGTGCGCATTCATCATCAATCCAAGAAACGCACCCACTGTGAGTGAATTCTTACAAATTCCCCTTTTTTATTTATGTTTTGGGGTGCATCATGTGTCGCTTTAATTATTTCGCTTATTCAAACTCGTGCTATTACCATTATATGATCTAAACTTATAATGTAAATATTGTTTGTTGTAATGTGTGTTTACATTTACTCAAGTTGCGTGCAAATCAATTCATTAGGCCAGTTGATCTTATGCCTGGTGCTACACCAGTTGCAAAGTCTCCATATAGGTTAGCCCCCTCTGAAATGCAAGAGCTAGCCAGTCAATTGCAAGAGTTGACTGACAAGGGATTCATACGTCCTAGCTCGTCGCCTTGGGGTGCACCTGTCCTCTTTGTAAAGAAGAAAGATGGATCTTTTCGTATGTGCATCGACTACAGAGAGCTCAACAAGTTAACCATCAAAAATCGTTATCCTTTACCTCGCATTGATGATCTTCTTGACCAACTACAAGGTGCCAGCTGCTTTTCAAAAATCGATCTTCGATCTGGCTATCATCAACTTAGAGTGCATGAAGAAGACGTCCCTAAGACTGCTTTTCGAACTCGTTTTGGTCACTATGAATTCATGGTTATGCCATTTGGATTAACCAACGCACCAGCTGTCTTCGTGGACCTAATGAACAGAGTTTGCAAACCTTATCTTGATCGATTTGTTATAGTCTTCATCGATGATATTCTTATTTATTCAAAATCTAAAACTGATCATGAGCGTCATCTTCGACTCGTTCTTGCACTTCTAGATAAGGAAAAGCTTTATGCCAAGTTCTCCAAATGTGAATTCTGGTTAAAAGAGGTGCAATTCCTCGGGCATGTAGTCAATGACAAGGGAATACATGTTGACCGTTCAAAGATCAAAGCAGTTCAAGAATGGCAAGCTCCACGTACACCAACTGAAGTAAGATCTTTTCTTGGACTAGCTGGCTATTATTGTCGGTTCATTTCAAACTTCTCTCGCATTGCTGTGCCACTCACGGCTTTAACTCATAAGGGAAAACCTTTCGTATGGGGACCCAAGCAAGAAGAAGCTTTTCAAACTCTTAAACAAAAACTTTGTGATGCACCAATCCTCACTCTTCCTGAAGGTTGTGATGATTTTGTAGTCTATTGCGACGCGTTAGGGCAAGGATTAGGCTGCGTTCTCATGCAAAGGAAAAGTCATAGCTTATGCTTCGAGACAACTCAAGACGCATGTAAAGAACTACACCACTCATGACCTAGAACTTGGGGCCGTTGTATTCGCTCTTAAGATATGGAGACATTATCTCTACGGTACTAAGTGTGAAATATACACTGACCACAAGAGTCTTCAACATATCTTCAATCAAAAAGAGTTAAACATGAGGCAATGAAGATGGGTCGAACTCCTGAATGATTACGACTGTGAAATTAGATACCACCCTGGTAAAGCAAATGTGGTGGCTGATGCACTTAGTCGAAAGGGTTATGCGAACTCCATTCATCTTCTATGTTCGCAAATTATAACCGACATTAAAGATCAAATTCAAAAAGCCCAACACGTTTCAATAACAGAAGAAGATGTACGAAAGGAGATGTCCTGTGGAGCCGAGCTAAAACTTGAAACTAAATCAGATGGTATTCTGTATTACCTAGATCGTATCTGGATTCCTAACCACAATAATCTTCGTGAAACTCTTATGAATGAAGCTCACAAAACACGATATTCTATACACCCAGGAGCCGATAAGATGTATCAAGACCTACGATACACCTATTGGTGGCCTGGAATGAAGAAGGATATTGCCGTTTTTGTTTCCAAGTGTCTCACATGTTCCAAGGTGAAGGCTGAACACTAAAGACCCTCAGGACTTCTAGTCCAACCGGAAATACCTGTATGGAAGTGGGAAAATATAACCATGGATTTCATTACCAGGTTACCTCGCACTTCTGGTGGGTATGACACAATATGGGTAATTATAGATCGACTTACAAAATCAGCTCACTTTATTCCTATCCGCGAAGATTTCAAAAACGAAAAGCTTGCACGTATTTATATCAACGAAATCGTAAGTCGACATGGGGTACCGTTAAGTATTATTTCTGATCGTGATGGTCGTTTCACCTCACGAACATGGCAAGCAGTACAATCCGCTATGGGCACACGATTAGATCTCAGTACCGCCTATCATCCTCAAACTGATGGACAGTCTGAGCGCACCATTCAAACTCTTGAAGATATGCTTAGAGCATGTGTCATAGACTTCAAGGGAAATTGGGATGCCCACCTACCATTAGTTGAATTTTCGTACAACAACAGCTATCATTCGAGCATCGGCATGGCACCTTTTGAAGCCTTATATGGTCGTAAGTGCCGATCTCCTGTATGTTGGCACGAAATTGGGGAAGCACAAATTACTGGTCCAGAATTGATCCAAGAAACCACAGACAAGATTCATCAAATTCGAAACAATCTTCTAGCAGCTCAAATTCGTCAAAAGAGTTATGCAGATAAACGACGGAAGCCCTTAGAGTTTAACATTGGTGATCATGTGCTTTTAAAAGTATCACCGTGGAAGGGAGTAGTTCGTTTTGGTCAAAAGGGGAAGCTAGAACCTCGTTACGTAGGACCTTTCAAGATACTCGAAAGAGTAGGTCCTGTAGCATACAAGCTTGACCTACCAGAAGAACTCAACAGGATTCATCCCACATTCCACGTGTCGAACTTGAAGAAGTGCCTCGCTGATGGGAATCTCCATATTCCGCTGGAAGATATTCAGATTGATAAATCTATGCATTTTATTGAAAGACCAGTGGAGATCATGGACTACGGGAGAGAAACGTCTTCGACGAAGTCGCATTCCAATTGTTAGGGTACGTTGGGAGTCGAAACGGGGACCTGAGTTTACTTGGGAACGTGAAGACTCAATGCGTGAAAAATACCCGCATCTTTTTCCTACTACTTCAACTACTCAAATTCCGGGACGAAATTCCTAAAAGTAGGGGATACTGTAACATTTGAAAAAAATCGGGTTTTCAAAACCCGCTCCGTTTTGTAATCAAGTATCAAGTTATAAAAGTTACATTAAATATTTATGATTATTTTGAGTTAAAATGATACATAATTAATAAATAAACTGAACTATAAAAATTATATTTGATAAAAAGTTAAAACCAAATAAATAAAAAAAATTATGAAGCTGCCGGGACTCGAACCCGGGTCAGCCGGTTACAAACATCAAAGTCTTAACGCACACACATCACCACTCCGCCACTTGCTTGTTTTTGTTATCTTTAGGAAACAAATAAGTTTTATGGACTAAGGTAAATCAATCGATTTTACAAATTGTAACTGAATCGGTTATCAAACACCCAAAGTCGATTTGGATATTCTCGATTCAGCGAGTATAACCGATAAACGGACGATTCCAATCAATGTTGCCATGAGTATAACTTGAATTCGGAAGTAGATCGGTTTAATAACCGAAAGTTGTCAATTCTCGAACTACTTCAATCCTAGACCTTTCCTGCGACTCAAAACACTCCGCAAAGCTTTCAATTGCATTTCCGCAACCTTACAGTCCACCGGAGAAGCTTGAATCAGACCGCCGGAAAAATTCTGCAAGTCGCCGGAAAACCGGGACTCACATCCACACGGTATTTCCTCCGACTCTTTCTGTTTCAATCATGTGATTAATCAGTCACTAACACAACTCCACCATCAGAATCGATCCTAGTCAACGTTTGTCGAAAATCTTACCTTCGCCGGAAAACTCCTGAAACTGCCGGAAACACTCCGTGAACGGGTATGATCTCCCAAACTTCTGTTAAACCTTGTTTAAGTGACTCAACTTCTTAATTAATCGAACAAAGCTGTTAATTGGTTTCAACAGCCGGAGTTCACCTTCAGTACCGACAAACCTCTGCCGGAATTCTGTGAACAACATCAATAGGTATATCTTTTTCCTCAAACTATCTCCATTCTTTACTTTTAAATTACTTGTAATGTCCGAAGAGCGTATAAGTCATGAATCGGTCACAACAGTCGGAATATATTTTTCTGTGTAAAATCAACGAAGAAGATGAGGACGCAATACAACTTAAGACTAATTAAAAACGGTATTTTAAACGGGTTAGACACACAGTCCAGCGGTGGACTGTGTGCAAAATACACACGCACGTCCCGAGTTCGATTCCTGCTACACGCACACCTTATATAATAACACGCCTTTTTGTTTAAAAACTAAACCGGGATAACTCAGTTAGTTATTAAGTATAATAAAAACCGAGATAATAACCGGGTTAGACACACAGTCCAGCGGTGGACTGTGTGCAACACTAAGTCCTACGTCGCGCGTTCGAAACCCGTCACGAGCACCGGTCCGATTGAATTAAAATGTTTTTGCAAATAAAGGAAATTCGGTTAAATTGAATAAGTGTATAAGTATAATTAAAAACAAGATTATTTCGGGTTAGACACGTAGCTCAGTTGGTAGAGCTGCGTGCACGCGAACGGGAGGTCTCGGGTTCGAGCCTCACCCGGCGCAAATTAATTCGCTGACCGAACCGGTCAACGGTCAACGCTAAATAAACAATTTTTTTTATATTTTTATTTATTTAATTTAATTTAAAAATCAATTAAAAATACTTAAAAATAACATTTTTAAAGATAGAAAATAGCCATAAACTCACAAAAATATATCTAAAAATTTCATTAAAATCCTTAATAAAATCCACCCATTTAATATATTTTTTCGTTATTATTTAGGTTAGTAATCCTCGTTATTCCGCTCATCTAATTCGTGCGCATATCACCATCTCCAATCCAACGCACCCAAGGTGAGTGAATCTTACAAATTCCCCGTTTTAATCACGTTTTGGGATGTATCATGTGTCTTTGTATATATATTATAACTAAACCATTGTGCATACATCATATCATGAACATGTGTATTCAGTTTGATGCTGTTAAGTAGTTATTATTGGATGCAATTTATTATTCAGTACATGCAATTTCATAGGCCGCCGCTCCCCATTACATTATGAGCGTTGAGCATGTTCCCCATTTCATTATGAGGTTGAACCTGGCGTGCCCACATACGATCGGCTCCGTTGGATTGAGCCTTGATCGCACAGACATTTTCATTTTCAGTACATGCAATACGATCGGCTCCGTTTGATTGAGCCTTGATCGCACAGTTTCATTTATGTTATTTACAGTATGATGTTGGTATGTTCATGTATGCTGCCATGTGTTATTGTATGTTATAGTTGTGACTGCTATTTGCCATTACTTGATTATTTACATTTGCTCATCTATGATTATGCACAATTTTTCATTGATAAACTAACCATAAATTCATTAATAAATGTTTATCTAATAAGGTTCACTCGCCAACTTATGTTAACCCAAAAACCCCCATTTTACACATGATACAGGTGAAGCAGCAGCAGCTAGGAACACATAGGACTTGGACTAGAAGAATAAAACGATTTAGTGTTGGGATTGTTATGCTTGGCTTATTTTCCTTGTATTGAATGAACATGTTTGGATTTTTGAAATGTAACTTTGACTTTATTAAATATGAAACATATTAGTAAATGTCATGAGCTTTGGTGATAACCCAATTATGCCCCGACTCTTATTCCGCTGCGGGTCGGGGTGTGACATGGATGCACTCCGAATTTCATACGTTACATACATATTTCTCGATTTTCTCCGGGTTTTGATGTATGTTACCAGGCTAACACATGCGAACCATATGAAAGACCCGGTAATCATGGGGGCCCACATGATTACGAAGGTGAAGTATGGCGGCATGCAAAGGCCCAATTACGAGCAAAGCCCAAGACATCCTATAGATGTAGTAAATTTATTATTCTTCATTTATTTTATGAATGTTCATTCCTAAATACGACACATGACCCCTAAAACGTCCAACTCATACTCTTGATACGTATTCCTTGTAGATGTCTTCTAGTCTCGCTCGTAGAAAAATGAGATCAGGAAAATCCCGCGAGCGCATGGCTGCCCAAATCGCTCAACAAATGGCTGCCGTGATACCCAACATCGTAGTTCAAGTTCAACAGGCCCTTACCGCTAATCCCGTTAACCCAATCCACCAAGAAGATCAAAACATTGTCAATCCTCCCCCCAAAGCCACTAAATGCACCTTCAAGCATTTCAAATCCTGCGATCCTCCAAAATACGAAGGGACTGAAGGTGTCACAGCTCTCCTCCATTGGTTTGAGGAGATGGAAAACACTTTTCTCAATTGTGACTGCCCCGATGATCGCAAGGTGCGATATGCTACCGGTCGTTTGTTTGGAGTAGCACTTACATGGTGGAATACAGAGAAGGCCAAGCGAGGTGCTGAAGATGTTATGACTTTGACTTGGGAAGAGTTGAAGGAAATCATGACAAAACGGTTCTGTCCAAGAAGCGAAATCAAGAAATTGGAAGATGAGTTCTATTCTTTGAAACAAAAAGAGGGCGACCACACCACATACAACAAGAGATTCCTTGAGTTAAATCAAATGGTCCCCAACTTGTTCACTCCCCTCTACCGTTTGATCGAGCACTACATTCGAGGTCTTCCTTCAAAAATTCAAGACCCTGTAATAAGTACCACACCTGCAACTTTGGAAGCAGCAATGGAGTTAGCCACAGAGCTGACCGAAAACCGAATACGGAATAAAGACTTCACGGAGGAGAAGAAGAAGGATAAAGCATCAACCGAAACCTCAAACTCCACCCAAACCGAATCCTCTTCACAACCCACTTCTAAGAGAAAACGAGATGGGCAAATTTTCGCTGTCACCCAACACAATCAACCAACTTCACAAGCCATACCCCTCCAAGCTATTCCAATCACTCAAGTAGCACCCAACTCTACTTACCCAAATAAGAAACCTTACATTGGACCTCACCCTCAATGCAACACCTGTTTTTATCACCATCCATCTACCTTACCTTGTCGACTATGTACGAATTGTGGACGCTATGGTCATTTGAGCAAGGCTTGTCGCGCCTCTCAAAACCAAACCTCACCCCCTACTCAAAACATGATCCAAACATATCAACAACCCCAATACCCCATGTTTCCATATGTTCGAGCTTGTTTTAATTGTGGCGACCCTACCCACTTTAGAAACACGTGCCCTCGATTGGTTAACATCATAAACGCCCAAGCTCAAGCAAACCCAGTTAACCAAGCAAATCAAGCAAACCCAGCTCCACCACCAGCAAGAGGAAGAGCTTACAACATCAACGCCAATCCTGTTGAAGATAATAACGGCCCAAACGAATCACCCAACTAGCCTTCCTTCACCAAGAATCAAGACTCAACTCCAACCGTTTAGTTTTATGTTTTCTTTACGTTATCTCAATCTCTACGTATCTCAATTATAAATTTGAAATTTATGTATCCAAGAATCTTAATGCGAATTACTATCTTAGTTTTGTTTTATACTCATTGATTTAACATTCATATCATCAAACATCTCGACGTACCTCGATCACATCATTTAAAGAAGTTGGGTTGTGTCTCACTTTTACATAGACTAACCCCTTCATCATAACAAACGAGAGAGGTACTGTCATCATTCAGTCATGTATCCTTTCAGAATTGAGACTCAAGCTTTGGTTGTTGTGTTTATTTATGTTTTAGAGTCACATAGAACTGATCATAATTTACTGACAAAGCCAATGAAAATTTGACAAGAATATGGTGGATACGCCGCTGGTACTTCCTATATATATGTATTCTTGTCAAAGGATCAAAAGCATTGTCAGGCGGTTATGAGAAGTTCCATGTAGGTTTTAATATTGTCATGGATGAAGTTTTGTTTTAGGATATAACCTTATCTTTCCAAACGAACAAATTCTCTCAAAACTCTTATGCATGAGATCATACCTAGTCAATCAACTCTGTTATCCATGTTCCACATTCTTATACTTTAGGCATCAAAAAGCGATTCCTGTAGCCGGGTATTCAACCCTTACTAGGAACGTTACCGCCTCAAATAAGATTAAACTCTCACCCTCTTCTAATTATGTAATTGTCAAATTAAAACATCCTCCTTCAAGTCAAATATACCACTACTACTTAAATTTCGGGACGAAATTTCTAAAAGTAGGGGATACTGTAACATCCGTCGAAAAACGGGTTTCCAAAACCCGCTTCGTTTATTAATCGAATAACCAGTTAAAAATTTTCGTTGCTTATTTAATGCTCAAATAAATTTTAAACAATACATAATTAATAAATATATTAGAATTTAAAATCTATAATTGGAAATTAATAATAAATAATGAATAAAAAAAATAAAAGGGGACGCCGGGTTTCGAACCCGGGTCACCTGGATGAACAAACGCACAACAAACCACTACACCACCTCTCCATATCTGAAATGATTTAATCAAATAATCATTTATGTATTCCTTAACTTCTTGATCTGAATTCAAAAGTTCCGCTCAGTAACGGCTGTAACCTGCAGCAATCACCAAGATTGCGAATTCTTCGCAAATAACCGAAGAAAATGTTTCCAGTCTTGACCCACGACTCAAATCGAGTCAAAATACGTCCAATTAGCTATGCAATCAATCAATCTGCCATAACTCAATTCTGACCGAAACCGAAGATTTAATTATGCGACCTCCTCATCTATAAATAGGAGCTCTAGAACTCGTTAGAATTGCACATACACACTCTTAAACATTCTCGCAACTCTCTGTTCACCAGAAAACACTTGTCGGAAGATCTGCACTTAACGGAATCTCGCCGGAAAACCGAAGAATCCATTTCCCTTATTACCTTACTCTAAAATAGGACTTCTAGAGCTCAGGCAGAAGTTACCCACACTCACTCTAAAACTCTCTGATCAACTTTCCTGTTCGCCGGAATTTGTCTGTTGTCGCCGGAAAAATTTGGAACTCGCCGGAGTTGGTCACCGGGATCATCAAGTTCTATCTTCCAGTGGGTATGAATCTTTAAAACCTTTCTATGTTCATGTTTAATTCCGTTAGTGGTAAACCAGTAATCAAAATTGTCAAAAATTTAGATAACAGTCGGATTCATTCTATGTTCGATTCAAGGAAAGAGATGAAGTTCAAAAAGTTTATAAGTATAATTAAAAATGGGATTTGTATCGGGTTAGACACACAGTCCAGTGGTGGACTGTGTGCATTTGAAACGCAAAGATACCGAGTTCGAGTCCCATACATAATGCTGAATCCTTTATATTAACCGAGCATTTTTATAACGTTAATATAAATCAAAAATATAATAAAATCAGTATTTTAACCAGGTTAGACACACAGTCCAGCAGTGAACTGTGTGCAAAGTTAAACCCCATGTCACGGGTTCGAAACATGTCGTGCACGCCGGTTCAAGGTATTATAAATCCTTTTTAAATTAAATAATTTCTGATATGTTCTAACTAGTATATATATATAATTAAAATGCGATTTATTTCGGGTTAGACACGTAGCTCAGTTGGTAGAGCTGCGTGCACGCGTACAGGAGGTCACGAGTTCGAACCTCACTAAGCGCACAGAATAAACGCGGTCCGACCGGTCAACGGTCAACGGTCAAAAAGTCAAAATTTTTATTTTCTTTTTATTTATTTATTTTATTTAAAAATCAATTAAAAACACTTAAAAATAATATTTTTGAAGTTAGAAAATTTCCTTAAACTCATAAAAATAAATCTAACAATCCCATTAAGAACACTAATTAAAAATATTAATCCCAAATAAAAGTTTATTTATTTATCGAATTAATATGTTATTATTTAGGTTAGTTTCTATCGTGGTTAAATCCAAATTCGTGCGCATTCATCATCAATCCAAAAAACGCACCCACTGTGAGTGAATTCTTACAAATTCCCCTTTTTTATTCATGTTTTGGGGTGTATCATGTGTCGCTTTAATTATTTCGCTTATTCAAACTCGTGCTATTACCATTATATGATCTAAACTTATAATGTAAATATTGTTTGTTGTAATGTGTGTTTACATTTACTCAAGTTGCGTGCAAATCAATTCATTAGGCCCATCAGTTCCCCGTTGGAGACGGGTTGAACATCGCGTGCCTCAAAATCATTCATTAGGCCCATCAGTTCCTCGCGGAAGATGAGTTGAACATCGCGTGCCTCAAAATCATTCATTTGGTGTGTGCTTGTGCATTTACTGATATTATGTGTTTTGTGATTAAGTTTACATTTACGTTTATTCATATTTGGTTATGCACAATTTTATTCAAATAACCAACATAACTAATCCTTTCAAATGTTTAAATAAGATTCACTCGCCAACTCCAAAACCCTATTTTTACACATGATACAGGTGGACAGGTTGAAGCAAGGAACACGTAGGAAATTGCCTTAGAAGAAAAAAATAATGAAGTTATGAAAAATGTATTTGAACATGTTGTATTTGTATGCTTATTGTAATGTTCTTTGAAAAGAAATAATAAATATGAAACTTTATAGTAAATGTCATAAGCTTTGATGAAAACCCAATCATGCCCCGACTACCATTTTCCGCTGCGGGTCGGGGTGTGATAGATTGGTATCAGAGCTTTTGACTATAGGGATATAGGATAGGTTATTAGACCCTTAGAGCCTATACTATAGTTGATTAGATTTTAATTGTTTATGTGGTTACATGCAAACTCATGATGTTTATTTGTTTCATATTTATTACACACACAAATGTATGCAAACACTTCCACTATCATATTGCGAGATATTTAATGAGTTATACTTATTGTCAAACATAACAAGCTTACATATACATTCATCACGCCTGTTTCAATGTTCACATATTCATGTCATCCTCATATTCCTTTATTCAAGATTTTGTCGCATTTTTCGTTTTCAATCTCATCAAAGTGAGTTCTACGACGGGCATGTAGTAACTGTAAGGGTACAAGTACAGGTAGTCGGAACGTCCTGTCTAGGTTGGCATTCGTATAAATCCAATATAACGGACCAGTTTGCCTACCTGGGGACTAACGATGAGAGTACGAAGGACCTATTAGGCCGAAGCATGCCACACCAAACGTCGTTCGAACTAACCCCACTTTGAGGTGTCACCGTGTCCACACCTGGATGCACTCCGAATTTCATACGTTACATACATATTTGGGTAAGTAGAGTTAGGATGGTGATAAAAACAGGTGTTGCATTGATGGTGAGGTCCAATGTAAGGTTTCTTATTTGGGTAAGTAGAGTTAGGTGCTACTTGAGTGATTGGGATAGCTTGGAAGGGTATGGCTTGTGAAGCTGGTTGATTGCCTTGGGTAATAGCGAAATTTTGCCCGTCTCGTTTTCTCTTAGGAGTGGTTTGAGAAGAGGATTCGGTTTGGGTGGAGTTTGAGGTTTTGGTTGATGCTTTATCCTTCTTCTTCTCCTCCGTGAAGTCTTTATTCCGTATGCGGTTTTCGGTGAGCTCTGTAGCTAACTCCATTGCTGCTTCCAAAGTTGCAGGTGTGGTACTTATTACAGGGTCTTGAATTTTTGAAGGAAGACCTCGAATGTAGTGCTCGATCAAACGATAGAGGGGAGTGAACAAGTTGGGGACCATCTGATTTAACTCAAGGAATCTCTTGTTGTATGTGGTGTGGTCGCCCTCCTTTTGTTTCAAAGAAAAGAACTCATCTTCCAATTTCTGATTTCGCTTATTGGACAGAAACGTCTTGTCATGATTTCCTTCAACTCTTCCCAAGTCAAAGTCATAGCATTCTCAGTACCTCGCTTCGCCTTCTCTGTATTCCACCATGTAAGTGCTACTTCAAACAAACGACCGGTAGCATATCGCACCTTGCGATCATCGGGACAGTCGCAATTGAGAAAAGTGTTTTCCATCTCCTCAAACCAATGGAGGAGAGCGGTGACACCTTCAGTCCCTTCGTATTTTGGAGGGTCGCAGGATTTGAAATGCTTGAAAGTGCATTTAGTGGTATTTGGGGGAGGGTTGGCAACAGTTTGATCTTCTTGATTGATTGGGTTGACGGAATTTGTGGTAAGGGCTTGTTGAACTTGAACTACAATGTTGGGTATTACGGCAGCCATTTGTTGAGCGATTTGGGCAGCCATGCGCTCTCGGGTTTTTCCTGATCTCATTTTTCTACGAGAGAGAGTAGAAGACATCTACAAGAAATACGTATCAAGAGTATGAGTTTGACGTTTTAGGTGTCATGTGTCGTATTTAGAAATGAACATTCATAAAACAAATGAAGAATAATAAATTTACTACATCCATAGGATGTCTTGGGCTTTGCTCGTAATTGGGCCTTGCATGCCGCCATACTTCACCTTCGTAATCATGTGGGCCCCCATGATTACCGGGTCTTTCATATGGTTCGCATGTGTTAGCCTGGTAACGTACACTAAAACCCGAAGAAAATCGAGAAATATGTATGTAACGTATGAAATTCGGAGTGCATCCAGGTGTGGACACGGTGACACCTCAAAGTGGGGTTAGTTCGAACGACGTTTGGTGTGGCATGCTTTGGCCTAATAGGTCCTTCGTACTCTCATCGTTAGTCCCCATGTAGGCAAACTGGTCCGTTATATTGGATTTATACGAATCCCAACCTAGACAGGACGTTCCGACTACCGGTACTTGTACCCTTACAGTTACTACATGCCCGTCGTAGAACTCACTTTGATGAGATTGAAAAACGAAAAATGCGACAAAATCTTGAATAAAGGAATATGAGGATGATTTGAATATGTGAACATTGAAATACGCGTGATGAATGTATATGTAAGCTTGTTATGTTTGACAATAAGTATAACTCATTAAGTATCACACAAAATGATAGTGAAAGTGTTTGCATGCATTTGTGTGTGTAATAAATACGAAACAAATAAACATCATGAGTTTGCATGTAACCACATAAGCAATTAAAATCTAATCAACTATAGTATAGGCTCTAAGGGTCTAATAACCTATACTATATCCCTATAGTCAAAAGCTCTGATACCAATCTGTCACACCCTGACCCACAGCGGAAAATGGTAGTCGGGGCATGATTAGGTTTTCATCAAAGCTCATAACATTTACTATAAAGTTTCATATTTATTATTTCTTTTTAAAGAAGAACATTACAATAAACATACAAGTACAACATGTTCAAATACATATTTCATGACTTCATTATTTTTCTTCTAAGGCAATTTTCTATGTGTTCCTTGCTTCAACCTGTCCACCTGTATCATGTGTAAAAATAGGGTTTTGGGTCAACAAAAAGTTGGCGAGTGAATCTTATTTAAACATTTGAAAGGATTAGTTATGTTGGTTATTTGAATAATATTGTGCATAACCAAATATGAGTAAACGTAAATGTAAATTTAATCACAAAACACATAATATCAAATAATGCACACGCACACACCAAATGATGAACAATGAGATCAAGGCTCAATCAAACGGAGCCGATCGAATGAGGCACCTGATGCTCAACTCGTCTCCCACGAGGAACTGATGGGCCTAATGAATGATTTGCACACAACTTGACAAAAATATAAACACACATCACAACCAACAACATAATCACATAATCCACAAGCACACACCAAATGATGAACAATGAGTCACCTGATGCTCAACCCGTCTCCAACGAGCAACTAATGGACCTAATGAATGATTTGCACGCAACTTGACAAAATGTAAACACGCATCACAACAAATAATATTTACATCTCGAGTTTAGATCATATAATGGTAATAGCACGAGTTTAGATAAATGGAATAATTAAAGCGACACATGATACACCCCAAAACATGAATAAAAAGGGGAATTTGTATGGATTCACTCACATTGGGTGCGTTCTTTGATGACGTTGGATGCGCACGAGTTTTGGGATTTGATCGACGAGGAAAACTAACCTAAAAATAATAACGAAATGGTTCCGTAAATAAATGGATTTTATTTGAGATTAATACTTTTAATTCATAATCTTAATAGGATTTTTAGATTTATTTTTGTGTGTTTAAGGACATTTTCTAACTTTAAAAATATTATTTTTAAGTATTTTTAAATAATTTTCTGATTAAATAAAATAAAAAAATAAATAAAAAAATGTTGACTTTTTGACCGTTGACCGTTGACCGGTCGGACCGTGTTTATTCTATGCGCTGAGTGAGGTTCGAACTCGTGACCTCTCGTATACGTGCACGCAGCTCTACCAACTGAGCTACGTGTCTAACCCGAAATATTCTCAGTTTTAATTATATATATACTGATTAACTTCTATCTTATTTACTTTATTTCAAAAATGATTTAAGATGGCCGAACCGACTTTAGTGACCCATAGTCGAAATCGGGACGTTCGGTTCGAGTACGCACAGCCCAACCAGTTGGGCTGTGGGCTTAACCTGTTTAATTACTGAATTATATCATATTTATATACATGTTGAAAGGTGATCTGAATAGGTTTAAAAAGGATTGGTTTTATTTCTGAAATTCGGTAACGTGTGCGATTCGAACTCGTGACGTGCGTGTTATGTTGCACACAGTCCACCGCTGGACTGTGTGTCTAACCCGGTTAAATATTCAGTTTTAATTAAACTTATACACATGTTCGACTTCGTCTTCTTCGTTTACAAAGAGACAGAACAAAGATGTCCGACTGTTCTTGTTTAAATCAGTCATCGAACATATAATTGATTGGAATGAAATGGATAAAGAGGGTTACGGAGTAAAATGTACCGAACAGAATGTTTTTCTCAGATTTCCGGCAAGAGTCGTCGGCTCTGATTTGTGACTTCCGTCTGAGTGAATCAATTAACAGTTTTGATCAACGAGTTGTGCAATTAAGTTACTAAACAAGGGATATCAGGGGTTTTAGATGATTGTACCGATTGACAGTGAGATTTCGGAATTTCCAGTGACTTTCCGGCGAGTGCAGGAATTCCCGGCAACGTTGTCTGAGACGGATTCTGGTTGAACGATTTATGTTAATACTTGTCTAATAATGGTTTGCAAACAAAAGAGTCGAGAAATTTACCGATTTGGTGTAAGTCTTGGTTTTCCGGTGAAAGTCCGGCGAATGCAGAATATCTCCGGCGAGTGCTAAAGCTTGGAGAGATTGTGCGATTTTGAGCGAAAAGGTTACTAGAGGTTTGGGTGGGTACTTATAGGGAAGAAACAGAATGTATCGAGTCCGAATTTGGTCTTGATTCGTGGTCAAAGTTTCTCCGGCGGTTACGACCGCAATTGACTGTTAGACGTTGGTTATAACCGATGTCGAAGTCGGTTATAGCGTTTTAGTCAAAAGGAAAATGGCTAAACTCGCGGATTGCCGGATTTTCCGGTGATTGCGAGTTCTGCCGCGCTGAGGTCCGGTTTTGAATTCGAGTTTTAATTTAAGTATTATTTGTTTCAGTAATTTCACAAAGGAGTCATGTGGCGGAGTGGTGTAATGTGTGGTTGTGCTTATGGGCGACCCGGGTTCGAAACCCGGCAGCCTCATTTTATTTTTTATTCACTTATTTTTATCATTTATTAATTATAGTTTTTAAATTCTAAAATGTTTATTAATTATGTATTGTTTAAAATTAGTTTGAGCAATAAATATGCAACGAAAAATTTTTAACTGGATATTCGATTAATAAACGAAGCGGGTTTTGGAAACCCGTTTTTCGACGGATGTTACAGTATCCCCTACTTTTAGAAATTTCGTCCCGAAATTTAAGTAGTAGTGGTATATTTGACTTGAAGGGATGATGTTTTAATTTTGACGATTACATAATTAGAAGAGGGTGAGAGTTTATATCTTGTTTGAGGCGGTAACGTTCCTAGTAAGGGTTGAATACCCTGCTACAGGAATCGCTTTTTGATGCCTAAAGTATAAGAATGCGGAACATGGATAAACCGAGTTGATTGACTAGGCATGATTTTATGCATAAGAGTTTTGAGGGAATTGATACGTTTGAAATGATAAGGTATGTATCATAAAACAAAAACTTTAACCATGACGATATTTAAACCTACACGGAACTTCTCATAACCTCCTGGTATGCTTTTGATCCTTTGCCAAGAATACTTATATATAGGAAGTACCAGCGGCGTATCCACCATATTCTTGTCAAATTTTCATTGGCTTTATCAGTAAATTATGATCAGTTCTATGTGACTCTAAAACATAAACAAACACAACAACCAAAGCTTGAGTCTCAATTCTGAAAGGATACATGACTGAATGATGACAGTACCTCTCTCGTTTGTTATGATGAAGGGTTTAGTCTATGTAAAAGTGAGACACAACCCAACTTCTTTAAATGATGTGATCGAGGTACGTCGAGATGTTTGATGATATGAATGTTAAATCAATGAGTATAAAACAAAACTGAAATATCAATTCGCATTAAAATTCTTGGATACATAAATTCCCAATTTATAACTGGGAGACGTAAAGATTGAGATAACATAAAGAAAACATTAAAACTAAACGGTTGGAGTTGAGTCTTGACTCTTGGTGAGGGAAAGCTAGTTGGGTGATTCGTTTGGGCTGTTATTATCTCCAACAGGATTGGTGTTGATGTTGTAAGCTCTTCCTCTGGCTGGTGGTGGAGCTGGGTTTGCTTGATTTGCTTGGTTAACTGGGTTTGCTTGGGCTTGGGCGTTTATGATGTTAACCAATCGAGGGCACGCGTTTCTAAAGTGGGTAGGGTCGCCACAATTAAAACAAGCTTGAACATATGGGAATATGGGGTATTGGGGTTGTTGATATGTTTGGATCATGTTTTGAGTAGGGGGTGAGGCTTGGTTTTGAGGGGCATGACAAGTTTTGCTCCAATGACCATAACGTCCACAATTTGCACACAGTCGACAAGGTACGGTAGATGGATGGTGATAAAAACAGGTGTTGCATTGAGGGTGAGGTCCAATGTAAGGTTTCCTATTTGGTTAAGTAGAGTTAGGTGCTACTTGAGTGATTGGGATAGCTTGGAGGGGTATGGCTTGTGAAGCTGGTTGATTGCCTTGGGTAATAGCAAAATTTTGCCTGTCTCGTTTTCTCTTAGGAGTGGTTTGAGAAGAGGATTCGGTTTGGGTGGAGTTTGAGGTTTTGGTTGATGCTTTATCCTTCTTCTTCTCCTCCGTGAAGTCTTTATTCCGTATGCGGTTTTCGGTGAGCTCTGTAGCTAACTCCATTGCTGCTTCCAAAGTTGCAGGTGTGGTACTTATTACAGGGTCTTGAATTTTTGAAGGAAGACCTCGAATGTAGTGCTCGATCAAACGGTAGAGGGGAGTGAACAAGTTGGGGACCATCTGATTTAACTCAAGGAATCTCTTGTTGTATGTGGTGTGGTCACCCTCCTTTTGTTTCAACGAATAGAACTCATCTTCCAATTTCTTGATTTTGCTTCTTGGACAGAAACGTCTTGTCATGATTTCCTTCAACTCTTCCCAAGTCAAAGTCATAGCATTCTCAATACCTCGCTTGGCCTTCTCTGTATTCCACCATGTAAGTGCTACTCCAAACAAACGATCGGTAGCATATCGCACCTTGCGATCATCGGGACAGTCGCAATTGAGAAAAGTGTTTTCCATCTCCTCAAACCAATGGAGGAGAGCGGTGGTATTTGGGGGAGGGTTGGCAACATTTTGATCTTCTTGATTGATTGGGTTGACGGAATTTGCGGTAAGGGCTTGTTGAACTTGAACTACGATGTTGGGTATTACGGCAGCCATTTGTTGAGCGATTTGGGCAGCCATGCGCTCGCGGGTTTTTCCTGATCTCATTTTTCTACGAGAGAGACTAGAAGGCATCTACAAGAAATACGTATCAAGAGTATGAGTTTGACGTTTTAGGTGTCATGTGTCGTATTTAGAAATGAACATTCATAAAACAAATGAAGAATAATAAATTTACTACATCCATAGGATGTCTTGGGCTTTGCTCGTAATTGGGCCTTGCATGCCGCCATACTTCACCTTCGTAATCATGTGGGCCCCCATGATTACCGGGTCTTTCATATGGTTCGCATGTGTTAGCCTGGTAACGTACACTAAAACCCGGAGAAAATCGAGAAATATGTATGTAACGTATGAAATTCGGAGTGCATCCAGGTGTGGACACGGTGACACCTCAAAGTGGGGTTAGTTCGAACGACGTTTGGTGTGGCATGCTTTGGCCTAATAGGTCCTTCGTACTCTCATCGTTAGTCCCCAGATAGGCAAACTGGTGCGTTATATTGGATTTATACGAATGCCAACCTAGACAGGACGTTCCGACTACCGGTACTTGTACCCTTACAGTTACTACATGCCCGTCGTAGAACTCACTTTGATGAGATTGAAAAACGAAAAATGCGACAAAATCTTGAATAAAGGAATATGAGGATGATTTGAATATGTGAACATTGAAATACGCGTGATGAATGTATATGTAAGCTTGTTATGTTTGACAATAAGTATAACTCATTAAGTATCACACAAAATGATAGTGAAAGTGTTTGCATGCATTTGTGTGTGTAATAAATACGAAACAAAGTTCCTGTTGTTACGCTTCCTCTTGTTAGCAAATTTAGAGGAAGGAGTGTGGTGGTTTGAGGTTTGTCCCTCAGCAGGGGTTTTCTTCTTTTCCTCTTTGAACTTCCCATTGCGAATTCGGTTTTCGGTCAGTTCTGTCGCCAACTCCATGGCAGCTTCTAGTGTTACCGGTGAAACGCTGAGGACCGAATCTTGGATTTTCGAGGGAAGTCCTCGAATGTAATGTTCTATCAGACGGTAGGTTGGAGTGAATAAGTTTGGAACCATTTGGTTCAACTCCAAAAACCTTTTGTTGTAAGTAGAGTGATCACCATCTTTTTGCTTCAGGGCATGAAGTTCATCTTCCAATTTCTTAATTTCACTCCTAGGACAGAATCGCCTAGTCATGATTTCCCTTAACTCCTCCCAAGTTAAGGCCATCGCATCTTCCGTTCCCCTCTTTCCTTTCTCGGTATTCCACCAAGTGAGAGCTACACCAAGTAGTCTCCCGGTGGCATAACGAACTTTGCGATCCTCAGGACAATCGCAGTTTAAGAAAACGTTCTCCATCTCCTCGAACCAATGTAGGAGAGCAGTGACTCCCTCAGTCCCTTCGAATTTTGGGGGATCGCAGGACTTAAAATGTTTGTAGGAGCATTTGATGGTAGGAGGGTTGTTGATGATCTGGTCCTGTTGTTGAGGAGGGTTAGTAGGATTTGCAGCAAGGGCTTGTTGTACTTGTACTACGATGTCAGGTAATATCGTGGCCATTTGATTCGCGATATGAGTGGCCAAACGTTCCCGAGAATTTTCCGATTTCCTACCCCTTCGATGCGGTCTAGACGACATCTACAGGATCATAAAATGAGAAGATTGTGAGTTTATGGTATCTTTTAAGGTGTCATGTGTCTTTAAGGAAATGAAAATAACATAAATATCAATAATGCAACTACATCCGAAGGATGTCTTGGGTTCGCTCATGTTGGGCCTCAAATGTCCCCCATACCTTCACCTATATAGTCATGTGGGCCCCCATGGCTATTGGTTTGGTAGGATTCACATTAGTATTGGCAATTTAACACTCGAATCCCCCGAATGCTAACCACAAAATATGCTCATGAGATGTTTGGTCGGAACGTGTCCAGGTGTAGACACAATGACAACTCAAAGTGGGATTAGCTCTCACGACGTTTGGTATAGCATGCTTTGGCCTAATAAGTATTTCGTACTCTCATCGTTAGTCCCCAGGTAGGCAAACTGGTCCTTTATTTTGGATTTATACGAATGCCAGCCTAGACAGGACGTTCCGACTACCGGTACTAGTACCCTTCCAGTTACTACATGCCCGTCATGAGAACTCACTTTGATGAGATTTGAAAACACGAAAATCATTGTAAAATCAATCATGATGTGGTGTGTGCTTGCATGGATGTGATATGTTATGATCATACGATTTCATGATAGGCATTATTTGATAATACATACTTATGAACATGCTTGAACAATATCAAATGTAACATTTAACATAAACATATAAACATCATGAAATTTGGCATATAACACAAAAAAATTCTTATAAGTTTCTAATCGACTATAGTATAGGCTCTAAGGGTCTAATAACCTATCCTATATCCCTATAGTCATGGCTCTGATACCAATCTGTCACACCCCGACCCGCAGCGGAAATAAGAGTCGGGGCATAATTGGGTTATCACCAAAGCACATGACATTTACTATTATGTTTCATAACTAAATGAAGTCAAAGTTACATTTCTCAAACATCCAAACATGTTCATTTATTACAAAGGAAAATAACCAAACATAATAATCCAAATACTAAATCGTTTTATTTCTTCTAATCCAGGTCCTATCTGTTCCTAGCTGCTGCTGGTTCACCTGTATCATGTGTAAAATGGGAGGTTTTTGGGTCAACATAAGTTGGCGAGTGAACCTTATAGATAAACATTTGATAATGATTTCCTGGTTAGTTTATCAATAAAATATTGTGCATAATCATAAAAGAGCACATGTGTGAAATCAAACATTTGCGAACATCAGTTACGATTATAACATACATTAACAATTGATAGCATACATGAACATACCAACATCATATAATAATTAACATAAATGAACTGTGCGATCAAGGCTCAATCAAACGGAGCCGATCGTATTGCATGAACTGGAAATGTAAATTGAACTGTGCGCTCAAGGCTCAATCAAACGGAGCCGAACGTATTGCATGAACTGGAAATGTAAATTGAACTGTGCACTCAAGGCTCAATCAAACGGAGCCAAGCGTATTGCATGTATTGAAATGTAAAATGAAATGACCGATCAAGGCTCAATCAAACGGAGCCGATCGTGCGGGCACGCCCTGATCAACCGCATAATAAAATGGGGATCAAACTCAACCTCGATGGATGGGGAGCTACGGCCTCGGCAATTGCATGTATTGAAATGATAATTTGCAAACAATAATAACTACTTAACAGCAACAATTAATACACATGTCATGATATGATATATGCACAATAACTTGGTTATAATATGTAAATGAACAAGACACATGATACACCCCAAAAACGTGATTAAAACGGGGAATTTGAAGGGTTCAATCACATTGGGTGCGTTGGATTTGAGATGGTGAGATGCGCACGATTTGGACGGAGCGAGTCAACGAGGAAACACTAACCTAAATAATAATGGATAAAAATATATTAAATGGATGGATTTTATTAGGGATTTTAACGGGATTTTTAAATATATTTTTGTGAGTTTATGGCTATTTTCTATCTTTAAAAATGTTATTTTTAAGTATTTTTAATTGATTTTTAATTTAAATTAAACAAATAAATATTTAAAAAATATTATTTTTTTACTGTTTGACCGTTGACCGTTGACCGTTGACCGGTTCGGTCAGCGGTAAATACTTGCGCCGAGCGGGATTCGAACCGGTGACCTTCCGTTCACGCGCACGTAGCTCTACCAACTGAGCTACGTGACTAACCCGTTAGAAATCCAGTTTTTTTTTTATTTATACACTTATTCGAATTTACCGAAAATTCCTTTATTTTGCAAAACGTTTTAATCTCATTGAACCGGTGTTTGTGACGGAACTCGATCGCGCGACGTGTAGTTTGTTTTGCACACAGTCCACCGCTGGACTGTGTGTCTAACCCGGTTATATTCTTGAATTATATTATACTTAACAACTACTCGATCTAACCCGGTTAGTTCATGAATAAAAAGGAATGTTATTACGCAGTGTGTGTGAAGTAAGGATCGAACTCGGGACTCGTATATAAACTTTGCACACAGTCCACCGCTGGACTGTGTGTCTAACCCGTTAATTATCCGAATTATAATTACTCTTATATTCTGAAATAGGTTCATCTTCTTCATCGGATTAACTGTCAGCGTATTTCAACTGGTTAAGATTGATTTTGCGACTTTCAAAGATCTTAAACACTAATAGTAATTCAATAGTAAGGAATGGAAAGAGTTTAAAGAACAGGATTTACCGATTGGAGATAAACACAGAAATCCGGTGAAAGTTCTGTCGGTACAGGAATTGAGCTCCGACTGTTGAAACAATTAACAGTGTGGTTCGATTATTTATAGAATTAAATCATCTAAACAAGGTTTAAATGAAGTGTAGGATATCATACCCTTTCACAGTGAAATTCCGGCAATTTCAGAAACTTTCCGGCGAAGGTGAGATTTCCGATAAATGTTGGCTAAGATTGATTCTGATGATGGAATTGTGTTAGAGATTGACTAATCACATGTTTTAAACAAAAAGAGTCGAAGAAATTACCGTGAGAATGCAAGTCCCGGTTTTCCGGTGAGTTGCAGAAAATTTCCGGCGATCGAATTCAGAGGGTCTTACAGTTCAGAATCTTGACGAAAATGAAATTGAGTGTTGTTGTGATAGTTATGAATCGCGCAAATGATCAGGACTTTGATTTAATCAGAGTTTGGTACAATTTCGGTTTCAATTACCGGAAGTGATGAAGTCTTTAAGTTCATTTAATTAGGACTTAATTAGAAACCGATATTCATCGGTTATGAGCTAGCCAAACGAAGTCGAAAAGATTTAGCGTTCAGTTTGCCGGTTTCCGTTATTCAGATGGCACCAATGGTTAATTTGAGTTCGCGTATATGATCCATTTAGTTGCCAATTGTTACAGAAAACACGTCGTGGCGGAGTGGTTTGGGAAGTGGATGTTAAGTTGTTGGAGTGATTCAGCTGACCCGGGTTCGAGTCCGGTCAGCTGCAAATGTTTTTTATTTATTTTATTTTAACTTTTTATCCAATTTAATTTTTATAGTTTAGTTTATATATTAATTATGTAACGTTTAAACTCAAAATACTCATAAATACTTAATGTAATTTCATAACTTGGTATTTGATTACAAAACGGAGCGGGTTTTGGAGACCCGATTTATACAAATGTTACAAAAGTCCGGCGAATGCAGAATATCTTCGGCGAGTGCTAAAGCTTCGAGAGATTGTGCGATTTTGAGCGAAAAGGTTACCAGAGGTTTGGGTGGGTACTTATAGGGTAGAACATAATGTATTGAGTCCGAATTTGGTCTTGATTCGTGGTCAAAGTTTCTCCGGCGGTTACGACCGCAATTGACTGTTAGACGTCGGTTATAACCGATGTCGAAGTCGGTTATAGCGTTTTAGTCAAAAGGAAAATGGCTAAACTCGCGGATTGCCGGACTTTCTGGTGATTGCGAGTTCTGCCGCGCAGAGGTCTGGTTTTGTATTCGAGTTTTAATTTAAGTATTATTTGTTTCAGTAATTTCACAAATGAGTCATGTGGCGGAGTGGTGTAATGTGTGCTTGTGCTTGTGGGCGACCCGGGTTCGAAACCCGGCAGCCTCATTTTATTTTTTATTCACTTATTTTTATCATTTATTAATTATAGTTTTTAAATTCTAAAATGTTTATTAATTATGTATTGTTTAAAATTAGTTTGAGCAATAAATATGCAACGAAAAATTTTTAACTCGATATTCGATTAATAAACGAAGCGGCTTTTGGAAACCCGTTTTTCGACGGATGTTACAATGGGTTCAAGAAAAAGAGGGGAAGACCGCGAAAGTACGGACCGGACGGTAAACCGACGGTGGCGCTGTCTGCGATGCCGATGCCGGCGTCGATTCCCTTCACCGGAGATTATCTAGTTGGAAGCACAGTCAGGGGGAGAAGAGTTTGACTTCTGTTAAGAGAAAACAGAAGTTGGTGATTATGACAGTTACCGGAGATGAAGACGATGGTGAGAGTGGTGGCCAGAGGTGGAGCTGATGGTGGTGGTGTGGTGGACGTTTATAATATTAAAAAAACTTGGTGGGATCGGGACATCACCCATTTCCTTGGTTCCATCCTTCGAGGGGCGTACTCCAAGGACTCTGACGTGGATGCTAACATGACGGGTCGTCTACCAAGAGGCCCGTCACCTACACCAAGTAACCTAAGTGCATAATTAGCAAATATATATTGATTTTGACAATATAAGTTACAATTAATGGAAGTGTTGAGCGCCACTAGTATTTTCATAAACGCCACAATATTTATAATGCTTGAAAAAAAACAACTAAAAGTAAGAATGAAAAATTAAAACGCCAATACTTGTGTTGTCAAATACACCTTAAAATGCCAAATGATCCTCGCTTGTATATGCTTTCGAAGACCGTGTCGATTTTCTTTTAATCACGGGTTATTTGCATGTGGATGCATCATGTCCAGGTTTTTTTTTACAATTTTGACACAGTCTTTCTTTCGTCCCTGCTTCCTTTTTTGTCTTTTCACCAGCCTCCTCATATTTGGATTTCATATGCTTGCGACATCTAGATCCTTTCGGCTTGTATCAAACGGGATCTCGTATGGGTTTCTTGTTTTTTTGGTAGTGGCATGTTATATCAGCAAATTGTCCCTCTTGCTAGGAGTTGGGGCAACAACATGCATATGCTGAACCTTCTTTGTGTACGATTCAATATGATCCTTATACAACGAAAGCTCCACCTTGTTACTCAACAAACGGTTCAAAGTATACTCGGTCGCAAAATCAATTTCTCGCATCATACCTTGAACATCAAGATCAATCTCAAATATAAAATCATGGATCATTGGATAATTAGTAGATAAATTTGGGTAACATCTTTACGCCATCTATTAAGAATATATTGTTTCGGAAATTCCCTTATGTATATGCTTTTCAAACTATAAAATATATGTTGACATGGCAATGTACGAACAATAACTAGAACAATCGGATTTCAGGAACGACATAACTTGTCATACAAAAACATAAAGTATTTATACAACAAAAAACGCCATTATTGAAAAGTAAGATAAAAACGCCATGAAATAAACATAATAACGCCATTAAGAAAAAAAAGTATACAAAAACATAACTGTTAGTGTAGCTGGCATAATAACGCCATTAAGAAAAAAATTCTACAAAAACGTAACTGTTAGTGTAGGGGATAAAAACGCCATCAACAGTAAAACACACCATTTACATTAAACAACGACGAACATGGCTGCTGAAGATCATTTACAAAAAACTTAACAAACTGTGACAACCGGCAAAATAATGGTATATTTCGTACAACTAAACAACTTGATTATACAGTTAATTGCGTTCGTTACGACTTAATTAATGCATGATTAGGTCGCGTAAAGTCTAGCAATCATAGGACATGGTTAAATATGTCAAATGACATCGTTACATTCGTCGCGTTGCGAGAAAACAACAAACTATGTCCAAATATGTTGGCAAAATGCTGAAAACACTATTCACCAGAACACACTATTCATGCCAACAAGTTCTGAAAACTGTCGGAACGAGCAACGAATGGCACGAAAGCATTTTATGGATGAAATACAAATAAAAACCCCTAATTAGGGACACTAAATACAAAAACACTTTAACTTTCCGGAGAACACTTGTCGTTAAAATTCGTCCGAATCACGCTAATATATAACAAAGTAAATTGTCCGAAGGGCCAAAACTCAACAATTTGAGGGTCATAGGATTCGTAAATAATGTTATACACCCTAAATAAGCTTGGGGATATCAACTGAACATCCTAAACATAAGCTTCTGACGGGACGCCATAGCGGGCACAACTTGTCCAATACCGATCCGACGAACTAGTAGGAAGCATCCTTACCATCCTAACACCTAAATGGATCATCCAGTGAACTAGCCAAGAGTATTTCATGTCCTAAACAACATTGGTGGCGCCATATAATAAGTCGAGACAACGTTTCCAGTATTACAGCACACTTTCCATATATTGTCCGAAAGTGACCAGACGACCGATCCAATAATATTTGTACCACCCGAAACTAATACCAAAGAAACAAAGGAATTAATTTATAATAATTAACATTCTAAAATCCCTAATGACTCCCTAATGATGCAGGACTAATCACTAATCAATATACTTAACTAAACTACCTAAATATCTACCATTTTTTACACATGTTAAATAAAATGTTGCACTTAACCCCCCCCCCCCTTCAAGAATTCGGTCAACAAGTAGGTCCCACCCACTTGTTTCCTTGTTGAAATATGCAAGATACAAAGGATGGTAGTAAGATTTTAAGAATGACTTGAACTTGATATATATAACCTAACATCATCATCAACTTCCCATCACTTCAAACCTTCAAAAAACTCAAGAATCAAACTCCTTCCTCCCTTTCATTTTCGGCAGCCCCCAAGTCCCCAAAACCCTTCTTTTTGATCCATAAAACTCACCAAAATAAGCTTATAAAACCCACTTCAAGACCCCTCAAGGAAGATGCAAGCATGGAGGACTTTTAAAGCTTCATTTGGAACTTAATCTCTTCTTAATCTTCATCATAATCATTGCAAAGTTGTAAGACTTTATTCCACTAAATTTAAGATTGTTATTATGTGTAGTTAACAATATACATGTTGATCATCTTGAAACTCAAATAAAATAAAAGCTTAAAACCCTAACCCCACCTTAAAAGTACACTAAAAATAATGTATAATGTACTGATTATGTTATTATGTGCTAAATGATACTTTTACATATGTTGATCTTGTTCAAATAGGTTGTTTAAGTATATGATCTTGCATGATTAAGAGCAAAAATGATGATTTAAACATATTAATGTTAAATCCAGACAAGATCATCCATTCCATGATCCATGAACTTTGCTACAAATAAAAAATGAGTTAGAACTTATATGTGATTTTTAAAGAGATTAAAACCATAATTTTCACTAAGAACATCTTAAAAAGTGGTTTAAACAAGTTGTTAAATTGAAGAATAAGATGGAAGTTCATGAGAAATAAGTTGGTTTTAATGATCTTGCTAACTAATATAAAAGTGTCATCATATATCTTAAAAGTGTAACTAGAAAATATATAAAGTTCATGGAGTATGAGGATATTTATATGCAAGTTTATTCATGCAAAGTTGATAGATTGAAACTTGATTTGAGTTGATTGTGATTAAGGATTTTAAACATGCTTAAAAATACATTTTAAAACGTGGAAAACGCTATAGTTTAGGGGAACTATGGCGGAATTTTTCTAAAATCTAATTGCGATTAAAGTATGATTAACGGGGTGATTAATGGGGCTAAACGCGATTAGTGACCTTAATCGGTAATTATGAAAGTTTAATGAAAAGGGTTAAGCCATAATCTTATAAGAACTTCTATAAACACTTATATATAATTATAAGTTAAATTGAGTTATAAAAAGTGAAATAGAAATTTTATAAGTATAAATATAATTTTGAATGAAAATATATACATGTTTAGAATACACCAACTTATGTGTACAAATGCTTGTGTACAATTATGTGTATGTATTAGAAGTTAGGAAGAATACTAACTAAAATACAAATACACTACATAAACAATCTCCAAATACGCGAAGAGGAACGAGTATAAAAATACATAAGGAACTCAGTAAATGAACAATGTCATATTACACTTTGACACGAAATGCGGACGACGAACAACCGGACATCGGGCAAATCATTATATAACCTTATATTACGGACAAAATATATATACATATAACTAAAAACCGACATGAATTATCAAATAAACGATCTAACGGAGTAAATGCGTCGCCATCCACAAGGGTCGCCACATCATCACAACACGGGATGAATACCTATCACGGACAATGCTTGGGCGTTCCGACAAGAAAATATATAGTAACAAGTTCTACGACGAACTCTAAAAATAATATATTTTTGGTTAAAAACCTATATATATTCAACACTTCAAATTCTGGAAAGTATAAAATGAAGAGTCACAAATTATACCCATGTAAAAGTATATAAGTATAAAATACACTCGAAATACGCTTGTGGTAATACAAGAATACTTGGATTTATAATGGGCTAGTAAAAGCCCATTAATATATAATAAGTTGGGCTAGGCCTATTAACATATAAAATGGGCTAGGACCATTTTAAAACATAACATTGGGTTAGGCCCATTAACGCGTCGAATGGGCTAAGCCCAACATCATATAATACATTGGGCTAGGCCCACTTACATAACTTAATTGGGATAGGCCCATTCATAAAAAATTTATTGGGGTTGGGCCCATTTATACAAAAACATCATATAATACGGTATACAAATACGTATAAATACAGCATAAATACCAAATAATACGGTATACAAATACGTATAAATATAGTATAAATACCAAATAATACGGTATACAAGTACGTATAAATACAGTATAAATACCAAATAATACGGTATACAAATACATATAAATACCCAATAGTATAGTATAAAAAGTATAAATACCAATGGAGCGGTATACAAATACAAGTACAAATACGGTATACATACACGTCTAAAAATATGTAAGTACATAGTGATGTACTCATATGCACTTGTTAAAGTATACTCACGCAAAGAATAGCGTACAAATACTTTTCAACGTATTTACGATGTTAAAAATAATATTTTTAACACTTTTAATTATAAAAGACTTACAACATGAAGATCAAATACTCATACTTAAGCCGAACATGTTGTTACGAGTGAACGACGTTCACTAAACTCAAGATGTATATATTTTGAGAACATATATATATATATATATATATATATCACACATAACGAACGTAAGTCGTGTGTGGCACGGAGACTCTCATGGGCTAGGCCCACTCATACCGTCTGGATCACGGAGACTCAAATGGGCTAGGCCCATTCTCACTTGTGCGAGGCACAAAGACTTTTATGGGCTAGGCCCACTTATACTCGTGCAAGGCACGAAGACTCACGAAGGGCAAGGCCCATTCACTTGATGGATACGATATATATATATATATATAATATATATATAAAAGAAGTGTGTGTGTGTGTATATATATATATATTAAAACAAAAATACGAAACTAATTCCAACATATTTAAAATACATAAGGGATCCAAATATTTAACTTATACAATAACGTTCAAGATGAACAACGTGTACACATTTAACCTTAACTCAAATGTCTAATGAGTTAGAGCACTTGTAGGTTGTTATGCACTTCTAGGATACCCGAACTTCTAGCATATATATACGGATGCAAATCAGTGAGTTCATGTCCCCCTTTTCTCTTAAATATTTCGGTTTATAACTCTCGGGGGAATACATGTTTCGATGGTATGGTTTAGCTATAGAATGAAATATTAGATCATGTGCGAATAAGTGAAACTTATGCGCCGTTAATCTTTTATAAGACCAAGGAACAAGAGGGGTAGATCTATCAGGTACGGGCGAGCCCCACTCGTGGGTCCTTGTGTGGCTGCATGTAGTGCTTTTGTTGTCCCAGCCAATCGCGGATCGGTACTAAATCGTCTAGGGTTGAGTGCTTCCTTTGTCGTCACATATATTAATGTCCTTGCAAAACATTAATGATCATCAAGTTCATTGATGCTTTACATACCACATAATTTTATATACGAACTCTCAATTGTTTTTAAGATTCATTTGGTGCGCACACAAAACGCATGAACTCGCCAACTTTTGTTGATGTTTTCAAACTTACATGTATTTCAGGAAATTGAAGCGGATCTTGGTGCAATCAGTTATGAAATTTCCAAGGTTAACAAGTAGTCGATGTCATCCGTATTTTGGAAGGGTTTGGTCGATATATTCCGTCTTCGAACGGAATATAGGATGCAAAGCCTTAATGATTAAAAGTTATTTTGAACAAGCCTTTTTTAAACTTTAAATTACTTATGACGTCTTTTATTTCCAAACAATTTGTGGCTTGTAATGTTTATTTTTGATGAATGGATGAACATCATGCATGCTTTCATTTCATATAGTTGTTTACTTATGTCGTATGCGATGAAAACTAATCAATTTCACACCACGCGCTTCCGCTAAGAACGAGTGTGACACAAACCCATCAGGATGATCTTCATAACGAGCATTTATACAATCCCCAATCCGAATTAATTCAGCTTGTATATCTAGAAAAATGCTTTTGGTGTATATATCTGAAGCTTGTTTATCCAAAACTTGATAATTACTCTTCAATTCGGGGTGTGTTTATCGCGAATTATGATCATGTCTATAATGCGTATGATGTTGTGCTTCAATCGTTTTTTTATAGCGAGTCATAAACTCCACTAAAGTAGATTTGGAATTACATACTTGACCAAAGTAATGGTTCTCGCTCTTGGACCTGTATGTCGTACGTATAAGGCCCGACAAAAAATTCATCCTATTATATGTAGGGATCCATGAATCCCTAAGAGCAAAGATATCAGATAACCAGTCATTATCAACTAGATTATACTCGTTGATAACCTCTTCCTATCTAGATTTAAACTCTTCAAATGTAAGTGCATCGGTCGAGACAACACCAAATATATGTTCCTTAAATTGATGGAGTTGCATAGCCTTACACCCACATACAAAACATGAAAACGCCACGTAAAAATGGAACAAGAATGCTGATAAACGTTGTTATCTATATATATATATATGTGTGTATATGTATATGTGAAACACCAATAAAATTAAAAACGTCATATACAAGTTTTTTTAAGTGAAAGTTTGTGCATCACATGGCACATGCATAACTTATGCCGGGTGTTAACCAATACAACAGAAATAGCTTTTTTCATTGCTGTTTCTTGATCGATGACAACAACTTCGGTTGATCCCTAATAGCTTTTAAAAACACTCTCAACAACCATATATAAGTATCACATGTTTCAGATGCCAATAATACACACCAAAAGTGGCATTGCTATGGTGGTTATCTATACCAGTAAAAGGTACAAACACCATAAAGTATATGAGTTGATGTGAAAACGCCATAACCATTAAAAGTTGAAAACGACAAATGCATGTAATTCATACTTGTTGGAATGGTAAGTGGCATCAAATGAATCACATCCCCAAAAACATGATAATTACGTTTACATTGATCATCGCACTAAAACAATCCATTCAAACAATTATTATCGTCTGTGAAATAATCATACAAAAAAATTAGGTTGACACTGTTTCTTTTCATGAAGATGTCTCACGACCATGTCTACATCATATTCAGCAATGAACAAATTTTATTTGCCTCTGTAATTCTTAAAATCAACTTTACTTGAACCAACATTTCAAAACCACCAAAAACAGTCTTCTTGACATTTAATGCCTTAACATGACCCAATTTCATCTTAGACATGTTATGTATAATATGTTTTTGGAGCTGAGTGAGCTGGCTTTCTAATGGTAAGAAATTCTTGTTAGGCTGATCAACAAACTAGTTATTATGCTCTTCAAAAAACTTATATAACTTTCAAAATCCATCCTCAAACTCAAGACGAATTTGAGCTTCACAACTGGTCCGCTTAGAAATGTTTGATCTAACACTCATTTCCTTTTGTTTCGCGTCCAATGTATCAACTTCTTCTTCCTATTTACCCCCGCTTTCTTACAAATATAATACATAAGGTGTTTTTAATCCTTTCGGATTATTTTTTCGGTACCTTCCGAACTGCAAAACCACCATCCGTAACATACTTAAGATACATAGCATAAGCTTCATCAAGGCTTTTAAATATCATTCCTATCTTGGGCTTTAAATCTTTTGAACATCAGGTGTGTACAAAGTAAAACTAGTTATTAGACACAGTGGCGGATCCAGGAATTTTTTCCATTGGGTTCACTTTTTTAGATGCTCCAATTTGATATGGCTGAACACAAAAAATTCCGGTCGGTTCGACTATTAGAGTCGGGTCAGGGCCGGCTCAACCATTCTGAGGCTCTAAGCCGGCTCAACCATTCTGAGGCCCTAAGCAAAGTAAAAATCAGAAGCCTTTTTTTCAAATTCTTTGTTATAAAATCTAGCTCGTCATTTTGAACAAGTTGATTGGCACTTTCGATTTCTATTCATCATGAAAATTACTTAAAAGGTAATACGTAACTTATATTGTATTGTACCTAATCAATTAAGTCTCATTGAGTCTTAATTCAGTTAATTATTCAAATCTCAATCTATTTAATTTACCAAGAAACTGTAACATATCTATAGAAACATTTAACAGAAGTTGAAAATTGAAATCAACATTACCTTGAATGGTGAAAGTTGGAACCTTTGAACTCAAGAACTGAAATCAACAACCACATTCTAGCTTTTTGTTCCAAGATTATTTCTAACAGGTTGATAAACAAGAGAACAATTTTAAATTATCAAGATCCTCATTGAGAGTTTATGTTGTAAATACTAAATGTTGTTAAAAGAGCTGCCAGATGTTGGCAATAGGCTTGGAACTTAAAAGGAAAAAAACATACATCAACTGGTTAAGCAAAACGGTCGGAGGTGGAGTGGGGGAGGACGGCCGGAGACCAGAGACAGACGAGGTTAAGGGTGGAGGCTGAGAGAAAGTATGTGCGTTGTATTGCTGTTGTTAGTCGTTGAGTTCAGTTTGACTTCCTAACCCTAATATGGGTTCCATAAAATTTAAAAAAAAAAGGAAAAATCGGCTGGAAAGGGTTGATGCGAGACTCAAACCCAGGGTGTCAAGTTAAATGGGGGCACAATTAACTAGTGAAACACTAGAGCATTTGTGTTATGGGTTCCCTCAATATTTTACTTATGGGTTCCTTTTCAGTTTGTCTTATACATTTACGCTAAAATTTAAAACCAAATGGGTTCCTGGAACTCGATATTCATACATAAGTCCGCCCCTGATTGGACATATTCTTTCATTAGACGCCACGGTTTCACCATGATAAACAAAAAAGCAAAAAAAAACCCGCCATGAACATAGTCTTAATACAAGTAATACACACCAAGCCTAGTATGAAATTAGTTTAAAAACACCAAAGTAACATTCATAATTAAGTTGATAAATAGTAAAAGAAAAAATTATACCCCAATCCTGGAATGAAATTAGTTTAAGACGCCGAAAGAACCATTAATTAAATAGGTTAATGAATAGCATGCATGGATTTTACTTCTAAAAAATAATACACACCAAGTATTTAGTTTAAAACACTAAAAAACATTCATTAAGTAGGTTAATAAACAACATGCATGGATTTTACTTCTAAAAATTATAAATCCTATATAAACAAACACCACACACATAAACCAGTTGTTAAGAACCCTAAAACCGATTGAAAAGACGGTTACATTATATCAATTGAAAACGCCTTAAACACCATAACAGGGTTAAGTAAGCTACCAATGACATATACACCAATAGTCTTACATAGATTGAAATGCCTTGTTAAGTGTTATAAAAACATCACATAAGATACCATCTAACCTAAGGAAAACATGAACACCACAAATAACATAATTACTCGAATAAATATCAAACAGAGATAAAATAATTGTGAAAAAATATTCGTTAAAAGATACAAAAGAGTGATATTACTTTGTTACACACAATTCAAATCAGACGCCATAAATCTTGAAAACTTAGAAAAGATGTAACAACTAATTTGAAAAAAAATAGAATTCGAAAAAAAGGATATGGGTGCTAACAAAAGGAATGTTTCAAAACCATTGAACAAGCTTATCCATCACCTACTAAGTTTCCCATATCCTTGAACAAAAGGAATTCGAAAAACGACTCATATGAATTACCAACCATTGAACAAGCTTATCCATCACCTACTAAGTTTTAAACCCTAGACTAACGATCAATATATAGCATAAAGATAGACATAACAGATCTAACATGCACAACCTCATAGAAAGACCTGGATCACCCACACAAACTCATTCAAAGATCAATACACAACATATAGAGTAACACAATCACAAGTTCATCAGCAAACACTTACTAAAAACACAACTTTCACAAATAAAATCATTCAACTTCACATGGTATCAAGATTGATCATAATCTAACCGGGCTATGAGCCGGTTAGCTACTCATAGAAATAACTAAAACACAATAATTCATTGAATACATGGTCAATCTAAAGGAAAATGGAAATACAAAGGTTCTAACTTAGTAAGAATCGCTATCATAGCTCCTGTATGCTATTCTTCCTCGAATCATCCTCCCTTGAATCTTCTCTTGATTCTCTTCTTTTTTTCGCTATTCCTGACTTCTAAGTTCGTAACTTAGGGTTTTCTAGACATCACTTTCTATTTATACGAAACATGCACAATCTGGGTCGGGTACAACCCCCACTCATACTCTCGGGTACTGCCTATAACTTTGACACATCAGGCCCACTAAGGTTCAAATTGAATTTTGAGTTACAAAAGTGACATACATGGATGATGCGTGAAGCTCAAACGACTCAAAACACAAACATAACCTCACTTGAGAGTTGCAAAGAGTAAATTACGCAAAAAATAAACAAGCGGTCATCCACTTTAATAATCAAAATATGATTGAGTTTACTGAGGAACCACTTTAATAAACAAGCGGTCATCCACTTTATAATCAGTTTTAAATAGAAAAAAAATTCAGATCTTTTTCATATAAACACATGTAAAAGATGTTCAAATAAAAAAATAAGTTTTGTATATTTTTTTATCTTTTTAGAACTGTTGTTTTATTTTTCAATATGTTTTTTATTCAAACAACTTCTACATGTGTTTACATGCAAAATCTTTGAAAAAGATCAGATAAAAGTTAATTTTATTTTTTTTATGACCTTATTTACATGATTAATCAGTTTTCTAATATTTATGGTTTATGTTTTTATTCAAACAACTTCTACATGTGTTTACATGCAAAATCTTTGAAAAAGATCAGATAAAAGTTAATTTTATTTTTTTTATGACCTTATTTACATGATTAATCAGTTTTCTAATATTTATGGTTTCTCATCAAACCTCACACATCAAACTATATCATTAATAAGATGAGATTGGCCACTGATAGCACCTATGATATCCATTTTCAAACTCATTAAAATCTGTCACATGAGCAGTTCAACCGTCCTTCAAACATATCATTTATTCTCTGTTATTATGTTCACCTTCAAACATTTTATAAAAGAATTATAATTACAATATATACACATATGTGTATGTATGAGAGAGAAAGAGAAAGATAGTGAGACCCGACTTTTCTCCATTAACACAATTTCGAAAATCCTAAAATGCTACCAATCAGAACAAAAGCAAAAAACACTTGCAACAATGCCATCTGAATTTAGATGCCACAACATCACCACCTGTTGATCCACTCCATAGCGTTTTATGTAATTAGCAAAAATCATTATAATATCCATTTTAACCCACTTGATTAACAAAATACCATTGACATTTTGAGATTATGAAAAAAAACCATTTGGCTTTTATTTTCTAACTTTTAATAATATTAACCAATGACACGTCCTCACGTGTCAACGCCCCCTGCGCCAATTTTCTCAGCTGCGCATTTTGGTGGACTAAAATCTCATGTTTCGATAAAGAATTTGTTGTGCCTAATAACAAGATGAATCAATCAATCATACCCAGTAAATCGCACACATAGCAAAGCTATTGGCAGAGTCTGGGGAGGGTGAGATATAGACAAACCTTACCTCTATCCTTAGAGATAGAGATTCTGCTTCCAGAGAGACCACTGACTCTAAAACAAATAACGGACAGATAAACATAACTAAAGTTATGCATAGAAAGCTATCAATAACAGTTAAGTGGTGAAAGAGCACAGAGTAAAATAGAAAAACAAAAAAAGCCACATATATCAATAGAGAGGCGTATATATGCATATATAAAGAACACAATCTAACGTATGGGCCACCTAAAAAGTAGGGGAAAATCTAAGCCCTAAGAGTCTAAGACAAAAGTAAGACCCATCTATACTCAACCCTAAAAATCTTTAACCTTAATTCTACATTTTCACGAAGTCCTATCATAGGCCATTTCTTTGGAGAAATGCAACTCTAGTAAATCCTATCTAATTTGTTTATCCAAAGTCAACCTAGGTCTGCCTTTACTCATCTTATCCTCCAGAGTGAAGGTTTCACTACTCTAACAAGCTCCTTCAACTGCCTTCTTTTTACATGGTTAAACCATCTCAACCTCCCCTCCTTTATCTACCCGATAAAGTAGTTACTCCTAACTTTTTCCTAATAACCTCATTTCTTATTCGATCTAACCTTATGTGGCCACACATCCGCCTAAACATCCTCATTTCAGCTACCTCCATCTCATGTGCCTAATAACAGGAACCACTACACAAATGAGATCCAATCTCATGTGTTGTGCCAAGGTGATACAATTTGCTACGCTTTATTAAAATCTGCTACGCCAAATAACACCTATCCCACCCTAGTTGATCAATAATTCTATAACCATTTTGTCAATCAACTCGGTCAAAATAGATAATTCAATAATTTTCCCATTACTTCAACTTCTGGATGAACTCGGAACTGGTGCCAAAAGTACTAATGCCAAAAATCGAAAATTTAGATACAAGTACCATATAATAAGACATTTAAAGGTAAAAATCGGTAAAGTAGCAATGACGTACCATACTGAAAAATAACGATCCCAAAAACATAAAAAATAAGTAGAAAATTGATACTGCTATATATATATATGTATAGGATTAGGATCATTTGTGAACAACTTCTTGAGAGCGAACTGAGTGAACTAATCTTGGCCTTTGATCAATTTTTAGATTAAAAGGGTAAGATTGATATTAGTTAAGTACTTTTAATTAAAATTCCTTAATTTTCTCATCTCTTAACTTTCTCTCTCTCTCTCGTTTTTAATTATTTCTCTATTATTTTAATTATAAGAGATTAATGGGATAATGTTTATTTTTAAATAAACTCTTATGTTCTTATTAAAATTAAATATTAAACCTAATTATATTATGTTGTTTACATACATGTATACATGTAAGTAATACAAGACTTATACACTTGTGTATAATTACATCTTGTTCCCACAGGTCGGTATAAACCAAATTTATACACATGTGTATTATTCAAGTACATATGTGTGTAAACCAACATCTGTGTATCTTGTATAAATTGATAGTTAGCGAGACTGTACACATGTGTGTATAAACTAACATATGTGTATCTTGTATAAGCTAATACTATCGAGACTATACACATGTGGATACACTAACAACTGTGTATCTTGAATATACGGAAACTAGCAAGATTTTAAGAATTTTGATTATATTGTTTAATAAATGAAATTTACAAAAAACACAAATACCCTTCTGCCAATTAATTTAAATGGAAGTTACAACATTATAATTATAATCTTGCCATTGTTTAAAAATCTATAGATGATATAATTCAATGACTTAGATTAGTTCACATAGTTCACTTTCAACCTAGTGTTCACTCTAGAACCCTACCATATATATATATATATATATATATAGTAGAGAGTTCAAATGAGAAAATTTTTTTTGTAAGAATAAAAAGAATAACTTTTAAACAAATAGAAATTCTTCATTTACTTCATTTAATGTGTGTATTTAATATTATGAAAAACGGAATATAGGTAAATCTATAATTGTCACTAATTAAGCTAATTAATTAAACTTGTAACTCATTTTTTTCATATACTATTTCAAGATAAAATAATTTATGGTGTAAGACAATTTTCGACATGTGTAGGATAAATTTTAGTATGTGTAGGATAAATTTTGAAATGTGTAGGGTAATAATTTACATGTGTGTAGGGTAAATTCCGGTAAATGTAAGACATCTGTAGGATAAGTTTTGAAATGTGTAAAATAAAATGTTTTTGCATTATTAACGAGAGATAACATAATTAATGAGAGAAGTTATAAACTATTTAATGTTTTACCATTATGACCTTTCTTTTTTTTCTCAAATTAAATTTCTTCTCAGATGAAACTTGCTATATATATATATATATATATATATATATATATATATATATATATATATATATATATATATATATATAGTTCTAGAGTGGACACAAGGTTGAGAGTGAATTGTGTGAACTAATCTGAGCCATTAGATTATATCATCTAGAGATTTTTAAACAATGACAAGATTGTAATTATAATGTTCTAACTTCCCTTTAAATTAACAGACATAAGGGTATTTTCTTCTTTTTTAAATTGCATTTATTAAACAATATAATCAAACTTCCTAAAATCTTGCTAGTTTCCGTATATACAAGATACGCAATTGTTAGTGTATACACACGTGTACAGTCTCGATAGTATTAGTTTATACAAGATACACAGATGTTAGTTTATACACATGTGTACAGTCTCGCTAATTATCAATTTATACAAGATACACAGCTGTTAGTTTATACACATATGTACTTGAATAATACACATGTGTATAAATCTGGTTTATACCGAACTGTAAGAACCAGATGTAATTATACACAAGTGTATAAGTCTTGTATATATTGACCTGTATACACGTATGTAAAAAACATAATTTAATTAGGTTTAATATTTAATTTAAAAAAACATAAGAATTTATTAAAAAAAAATAAACTTTAACTCTTTAATCTATTATAATTAAAATAATAGAGAAATAATTAAAAAAGAGAGAGAGAATTAAAAGAAGAGAAAATTAAGTGATTTTAATTAAAAGTAGTTAATTAATATCAATTTTACCATTTTAATCTAAAAGGTGATGAAAGACAAAATTAGTTCACTTAGATCATTTTAAAAAATTTGTTTACAAATGATCCTAATCCTCTCTCTATATATATATATATATTATACGAGGACACTCATCCTTTACGTCTTCAACTGCTTATCCATTACGTCTGCAACACCCATACGCAACGACCGACTTTTCGTCTTCTTTTAACAAACCCCCATTATAATTATAATCATATAAACCATTAAATTCTTTTCAACCCATTACCAACATCTTCATCTTCGTCTTCATCATACCCATCAATGGACCGAGTCAATTTCAGGACCCAAATCCTCACCCGCCATCTTCAAACCCACCAAACCACCACCACCACCGATCTCCTCAACACCGCCCCATGTGTCAGCTACTCCCCACCAGAACCCTCCGAACCATCACCTAACTTCGACACGACGTCGCTTCGTAAGCTTCTTGACGGTCAAAGTGTTGAACATATTGATTACATATTCAATTTGATGATACAGAGTCCTCTGTTTTGCCCCAGAGAAAGAGGGGGAAAGGTGTTTATTGCTCCGGATTTTAACCAGTCTATGGAGCAGCAGAGAGAGATGACGATGAGAAGAATTGATTATTTGAGAGAAAAAGGGGTGTTTGATGGGTGGTTTGATAAGAAAGGGCCTGAAGGTGATTTGTGGAGATTTGCTCAGGCTGAATCTGTTAGTGTTTTTGATCATTCTCTTGGGATCAAACTTGGTGTTCATTTCTTTTTATGGTATGTTTTAAAAGCTCAATTCTTGTTGTTAATTTGGATAATTTGTGTTTGCTTTGACAATGATTAAATTTTGGTGCTTAAATTGAGTGATTTGTGTGTTTGTTTTATGGGTTTTTGTTTAAGAGAATAAGTTTGAAGAAGAGTAATTGAAGATGTAGAAATTTGTTAAATTCAATTTTGTTTTGAGGCTCAATATTTTGTTTTTGTTTTTGCTGCTTAAATTCAATGATTTGGATGGTTGCTTTTAGGGTCAATATAAGTAGAAAATAAGCCTGAAGAAGAGTAATTATAGATGTAGATAAATTTTTAGACAAAGTGGTATTAAAATGTTCATACATAACTAGAATGCCTTAACAATTTATAGTGAAATTGATGTGTTGTGTTCAAGTTAGGGGTGACAGTCAACCATGTTGGGCTGTTGATGGTTACGGAACTCAAAACACATCAAAGATGACCCATATTTATTTTTGTGTCAAAGATGTTAACCATCTAATTGAGTCAAACGGGTTGTAAATTGGTTGCCGGGTTGGTCGTGTAAAATATGTTTATTATTTATGTTATACTTTTAAACGTGTTGCCAGGTCAACTTGTTTAATTACAAGGGTTAAACATGTCAACCCGAACACGACCCTTTAATCAAATGGGTTAAGCAGGTCAACTTGATGTACGCCCGTGTATATTGAAGTTGGGACACACCAACCCAAAATTAGATTAGTTTGTCAGGAATTGCCACCTGTAATGCTAGACTTCTAGTAACACTATATTATTTTGTCAAAGTGACTTCACTTATATACCTACTGAAATTAATTTATCCAAAAGTTAATCTTTACCATTGATAATTAAACACAACAGAAGTTTTTAGATTACTTCTGCAAGCCAACATAAGTACTCGTTGACATATGAACTTTATAAGCTGTTAAAGTTGATGTACATAACTGTTTATTATAATTTCAGGGGAGGTGCAATCCGTTTCATGGGCACAAAACGTCATCATGATGCGTGGTATAAGCCAACCGAGACTTATGAAGTCAAGGGTTGCTTTGCTATGACTGAGTTAGGACATGGCAGCAATGTATGTATTTTTTTCATCTTTTTAAGGTGTCACTTAGCCGTAGTATGTTGCTTCTTGAGTTGTTTTTCAGGTCAGAGGCATTGAAACGATCACTAGATATGATGCAAGCACCGGTGAATTTATTATTAACACTCCATGTGAATCTGCTCAAAAGTATTGGATTGGAGGTGCAGCTAACGTAAGACTATATTATTCCAATCTTCATTTTGTATTTTTTATTTTATATTTTAATTTGGCTTACATAATTTTGTTTAATGTCTTCAGCATGCTACGCATACAGTCGTTTTCTCACAACTTGAAATCAATGGTGTGAACCAAGGAGTGCATGCTTTTATAGCCCAAATCAGGGACGAAAATGGAAATGTATGTCCAAATATTTGTATCGCTGATTGTGGTCATAAAATTGGTTTGAATGGTGTTGACAATGGTCGAATCTGGTATGAATAAATAAAATCCATACATATGCAGTGTATATATTTTCTTTTTCTAATTTTTTAATCGTCAGCTGACCCGACCTGACCCGAGTGTTTTGACAGGGTTAGTATTAATATCGAATCTACATGTGTTTCAGGTTTGACAATCTTAGGATACCTAGAGAGAATTTGTTGAATTCAGTTGCTGATGTGTCACCAGATGGGCAGTATCTGAGTGCAATAAAAGATCCAGATCAGGTGAATTTATTTAGAGCTTGATATTTATATTATTAAGTTTTAGAGAAAACATATTAAAGAAGTTTGTTTTTTTTTAATTTTCTACTCAATCCGTGTTTGATACTTGTTTTCAGAGATTTGCAGCCTTTATGGCCCCTCTGACATCTGGTCGTGTAACTATCGCTGCAAGTTCAATGAACACAACAAAGGTACTAGAATCTACACATTTATTATGTGTTTATTGTTAATTCTAACTATTACTGTTATTGTTTGTGCGGTTTATTTCGTTTAGATTGGTTTAGCAACTGCAATAAGGTACTCTTTATCAAGGCGGGCGTTTTCGATTAGACCAAATGAACCTGAAGTTCTTCTGCTTGATTATCCCAGTCATCAAAGACGCTTATTACCTCTTCTTGCTAAGACGTAAGTATCAAATATATACGTTTAAAAATAAAATTTCGTATGAAATTATAATTTACTCTTGAATTCAACTATGCAACTCGCCAACCCGACACAATTGACACTCCTATTACTAACCTTGTATTTCTTGTTGTTTGGCAGATATGCTCTGAGTTTTGCTTCCAACTATTTGAAAATGATATATGTGAAAAGAACGCCGGAATCAATCAAAACCGTTCATGTCGTTTCTAGTGCACTCAAAGCTGTTTTAACCTGGCATTGCATGCGAACTCTTCAGGTTGTAATTCCTCATAATAAATTCAGCTATTTACTGATTTTTCAAAATTTATTTAACCCTGATTTCGAGTTATGCTGATTTTGGGTCAGGAATGTCGAGAAGCTTGTGGTGGGCAAGGTTTAAAAACTGAAAATCATGTTGGTCATCTGAAAAGCGAGTATGACGTGCAATTGACTTTTGAAGGTGACAACAATGTACTGATGCAACAGGTAATATAGTTAAAACGGCTAGTTAATATAAGTTTCTTTTTTATGGTATATTACTTATTAATATATAATCGTGATTTACATATGTTAATCAGATTAGTAAGGCACTCCTGGCTGAGTTTTTGGCAGCCAAGAAAAGGAAGAAACCGATCAGAGGTTTGGGATTAGAACACTTGAACAAACCCGCCCCTATTATCCCTACTCATCTCACAAGCTCCACCCTCAGAACCACTCAATTTCAGGTAATAGTCAAAAAAGCATTTTGTGTACTTTAATTTTTGATTTTAAATAAATTTTATTTTTGATAACTTAATATTTGGTTGTAGACCGACATCTTTTGCCTTCGAGAGAGAGATCTATTACATCGTTTTGTTACAGAAGTTTCACAACACCAATCTCAGGGAGAAAGCAAAGAGCATATATTCACAGTGGTGAACCCTCATTACTAGTTTTCTTTTTAATGATTTTCGGTTGTTGTATAAGGTATCTTTGTTGATCCTGTTTTTTCGTGTTTTTGTGCCATCAAGACTTATCAAATTGCCGAGGATTTGGGCAGAGCCTTCTCGGATCGTTTGATTCTACAAACATACCTTGATGTTGAAGCAACTGTACCAGAAGGTCCTTTGAAGGTAAACTTCTGTTCCTTTTAATTTGAAGAGTAACTTACGTGGATTGTTTATGTGGTAAGATCATATATCAGCACGAAAACTTAATGATTAAGATCAAATAGTGAAAAGGACCTATTGTCACTCGTTAGTGATTAGATTTGTAATATGGTCTTACCACGTGGAATATCCTTGTAATTTATACACTCATTAAAATTTTGTTTTTAGTAAAATAAAATAAACGTCAATAACTTATGAACATTGTTGCAGAGTGTACTAGGTTTAATGAGATCAATGTACACAACCATCGTGTTGGAAGAAGATGCATCGTTTCTTAGATACGGTTACTTATCAACCGACAATGCTGCAGTGGTTAGGAAAGAAGTTTTGAAACTGTGCAGTGAACTAAGACCACATGCACTCTCTTTGGTGTCTTCTTTTGGAATCCCTGATGCTTTCTTGGCACCGATCGCTTTCAATTGGGTCGATGCCAATGCATGGTCCTCGGTTTAATGACAATATAAAAGCCGGTTAAACGCCTTGTTTTCTGTTACCTTTTTAAAATAAGGAGTCATCAGTGTGTTGTAAAATCAAGTAACAAGCTTTCTTGTTCTGTTGTTGGTGTCCTTTTAGTTTTCATCATTTTCCTATTGTATACGCACGGTAACCGGGTCTTATTACATTCTTGAGCCTGTGAAGGTGTTGTGTAATCAGTTTCTTCAGAATACTGGATCATGTTAGGACATACATAGATGCTTACAATACTGGAAAATTCATAGCTGATAGACCATATAATCAAGTTAGAGATTAGTTTTATATACCATTATATTTAGTGGTACTAAAGTGTATCTTTATGTTCTATGAAAAAGAAGAAAGTACATAATGGTAAAACATTAAATAATTTATTACATTAATTATGATATCTCTCATTAATAAAACAAAAACATTATATCCTACACATTTCAAAATTTATCTTACGTACCTCTTATACTTATCGGAATTTACCCTACACACATGTAAAAAAACCCTACACATTCCAAAATTTATCTACACATACCAAAATTTATCCTACTCATATCGAAAATTGTCCTTCACCATAAATTATTTTATCTTGAAAAATATATTAAAAAAATGAGTTACAAATTTAATTAATTAGCTAATTAATGATAATTATAGATTTACCTATATGCCATTTTTCATAATATTAAATACACACATTAAATGAAGTAAATGGAGAATTTCTATTAGTTTAAAAGTTATTCTTTTTATTCTTACAAAATTTTTCTTCTCACTTGAACTCTACACACACATATATATATGTATATGTATATGTATATGTATATATGACATTCTTGTAATCATCATTCAGAAAAATCAATAATACAATCTTTACGTTCTGTTACTACCAACTACTGATACTAAAGAATTTGTAATATAAATTAGCAGTGGTGCATGCGGGCGAGTTTCTTTTAAAGTTCGGTTTTTCACTCTTTTACATGATAAAATTTGTCTGGCCGGGTGGCATATGGTATTTATCTTCGTCAAAGTGGTGTGGATCCAGTCAAGTCCCACAGTGAGCGTTAGATAAATTTTAGGAGAAGATTTCAAGAAGGTTGGTAATATAATGGCTCGAAATCATGAGCCATTCTCATTGATACAATAAATCTAAACAATTTGCAACATAAAGCATATACAAATATTACTAGTCTAATATAACCCCAAGTCTAAGGAGAGGATGTCAAATGTTTAGACTGGATCTGAATCATTGAACAAAACTTGTGGTATACCCTTTGTGAAAATATCTGCAAGCTAGTAACGAGAAGGAACATGTAGAATTCGGATTTGGGTATGAATCAGACAGAAACCATGGATATATTATAAAACAAACAGAATGGCAGGTGGCAAGAGAAAAGATTGAATAATTTAAAATGTTAGAAAATACAAGATACATTAGATTAGTTTCATCAAATAGAACCCTATAATTTAGAAACAATAATTAAAAATATGCTGCCTTGCTGGATTGGTGTTGATGTTACAAAAGAAATGTTTACGTATCATTCAAAATATGGAGTTTTAATTATCCATGAAATGCATAACACAATTATTCTAAGGTTAGTTTATTTGCAGGTTCCACAAGAAGAAAAGCTCAATAATTTATAAAGATAACAAGCAGCAAATACTTTAGTAACATACATCAATAATATATTTGTGTACCCGAAGAATAGAGTGTAGATTTAACACCCTTAAACGTTTTGACCATAAGAGACTCAGCGGAAATATCAACTCAAAATTTATTTCTTTATTGACTATATAACATATTTAAAAATTCATTTATAAAATGTTGGACACTTTCTTGAAAGGATTACAACATGCATTCTTAATTACTTATTAAATGTGAAACACAATTACAAGCTATGAGACCGCTCTTCCCGTACAATCCTTGCTCCTTAACACGATCTTCACCCTTTTGACTCCTTAGTGATAATAATTCCGTGCAACCTGCGATCACCGCATACACGCGCACGATTAATATTCGGTGACGTCATTCATAATTTTAAACATTCATAATTAAATAATCACTCCATATTCTTTCTATTCATGAAGATCCTTCCAATTATCTTTCCATGTATGATCTCTCATCCCAATCATCAATCTTCATAAATCAACAATAGTAAACCTGCACTTTCATTTTATTATCAGGACAATAATTAATAACGTTAACGCTCATTCTATTGAAGTCGTGTATTCATATATACAGACCCTTACATACCACTTATATTCCCATAAGATTATACTAACATATCCTAGTCACAAACATCCACATAATAAGTCTTATACATACGAACTTATGCGCATGCTTATTTCTATTCGTACTTAAATATGAATCCCTCTACTAGCATATAAATAAGCCATACACATACATGCGTACATACTCATTTGTCCCCGACAAGCATTATCACAGTTCATTAAGTTCACAAGCTTCATATTAGTTGTTTTCACTGGTATCAGGAAGCCGTCGGCAACGCCCCCTATATAAAGTCGACACTGTTTTACCTTGCTTAAACTTACACAGCTCGTTTCCGATTTCTATTCCAACTCGAACTGACTCATAATGCTCTGTAACATACCATAACATTCCATAAGCTTCCCGTATCCTTTCGACACTTAACCCCATGTCCTCTTAATCAAATCTATACTTCCATCATACTTTCTTGATTTTTGACCCGTTCGACTATTCTAAACTACTTCCAACATAACTAACTGTTTACGGTCCGCTACAATAATACTTTCCTCAGTACTGATATTACTTAACATTCTTATATAATTCCCATAACATCCAAAACCCACACCGACACATACTTTCTATATTTTGACCCCTTCACTTCTATCTTGAAATCCGAACATATATGATTTCCTATGACTTACCACAACATTACATACTTTGATCCTTATCCTTATCCATAATTTCTTACACGATTCCCTGTATTCAACATGACAATCTTTATTTATAAAAGAAGAAGTGATTCCGGAAATCACTTACCTTATGTGTTTGTATTCGTGTCCGCTTCCTTGCCCCCTCTTGACTCGTTAGCCTTTCGTGCTTGAGTCCATCTTGGCATGATTCCACTTTTGTTCATGTCACCATATTCATATCATAGTTAGCATATTTATAATCATATATATACTAACATTCATTACTCTTCATTCATATATTTCTTGCTTTGCATTGATCAATAGCTCGTTTTAACTTGCTTAAACTAACACAGCTCGTTTCTGATTTCTATTCCAACCCGAACTGACTCATAATGCTCCGTAACATACCATAACATTCCATAAGCTTCCCGTATCCGTTCAACACTTAACCCCATGTCCTCTTAATCAAATCTATACTTCCATCGTACTTTCTTATTTTTGACCCGTTCGACTATTCTAAACTACTTCCAACATAACTAATTGTTGACAGTCCGCTACAATAATACTTTCCTTAGTACTGTGATTACTTAAACATTCTTATATAATTCCCATAACATCCAAAACCCAAACTGAAACATACTTTCTACATTTTGACCCCTTCACTTCTATCTTGAAATCCGAACATAGATGATTTCCTATGACTTACCACAACATTGCATGCCTTGATCCTTATCCTTATCCATAATTTCTTACACGATTCCCTGTATTCAACATGACAATCTTTATTTATAAAAGAAGAAGTGATTCCGGAAATCACTTACCTTATGTGTTCGTATTCGTGTCCGTTTCCTTGCCTCCTCTTGACTCGTTAGCTTTCGTGCTTGAGTCCATCTTGGCATGATTCCACTTTTGCTCGTGTTACCATATTCATATCATAGTTAGCATATTTATAATCATATATACTAACATTAATTACTCTTCATTCATATATTTCTTGCTTTGCATTAATCAACTATCGCATATATAAGACATGTACTAATGGCCGTTTTATTTCACGTTCTCGCAGCTCAATTATCACTTCATACGAGTGAGATGCTTATCACTCATACGATTGAGATGTTTAATGTACACGTATTCATTCATATACATGCTAAAACTTTCATAATTCCACATTTGATATCACTCGTACGAGTGAGATGTTCATCACTCGTACGAGTCACCTATATAACATACACATAGTTCATTTATACACATGCTAATACTTTTATAGTTCTACATTTGATATCATTCGTACGAGTGAGATGTCTATCACTCGTATGAACGAGATTTTTATCACTTTCACTTCTTGATTCCAACTAACGTTTAATCGATTATATGATGAACATCACACTATCCAAGCACATGGTACAAGTCCCTATTGCATGATCTTACCCAAAACATACATTTAACCCGAATTCTGGTATGAGTTCCATTTATAGCTCATTCTTCAAGTTTGTTTACTACTAACAACATCATTAACAATATCATTCATATATGTCTAGCCATTTCATTTAATTTCACAATCTAACTTCATTTAGACATGTTATCATACACTTGGCGTACATACCGCTTTTGTGAGTCCCAGTGACGGCAGTTCCAGTCGAAAGTTTGGGCATATAATAGTGCCGATTCGGTAGAATGTCCTTAAGAAGGAGTAGAAACAGAATCAGCGGACGGAATTCCTGGGGAGAATTTGCCAGCATTTCCCCTTGGGGAACTTCCAAAACTTCCAAACAATGACACACATCTCATATATATCGGCATGAGCAGCTCGTACGAAGCGGGCAGGTTAGCTTCATATGAGTGTCCTTCGTACGAGTCACTTGTCGCTCGTACGAGCCACTTGTCGCTCATACGAGCCACTTGTCACTCGTACGAGCATGTTCTCCTTCGCATTTGGGTCGTGTGTTCATATCTAATCTATAAAATATTCAATACACACACACATAATGAACTTTCTAGTTTATATGAAACTTAAATTTTATTTGTGATTTTGGGGCGTTACAAATCTACCCCCCTTAAAAGAGGTTTCATCCCCGAAACCTTTCTCATTCATGCTAGACCAATTCTACTCTTACTTTTCATCTATTCATGATGCTTACTACAACATGAGTACATTCGGGATCTTGGCAAAAGTTTTATTCATGCATAAATATAATTGTTCATATTGTCCCCACCTTCTTTAACCTGGCAAAAATTTACCTTCATACTCACATAAGGTCAGAATTTTATCCAGAGCTCTTATTAGTGTCTTCTTCATTTTATAATGCTAGTTCCTAGCACACATAATTACTAGCGGTTCATTCATTGAATTTATTCCAAGAGTATACTATTGCTCGTACAAACTTAAGTTTACAGCTTGTTTCTATCTTTCTAATTAAGTCTAATACATTCGTACATTTATTAATTAAAATAAATTGATTTATTTCATTCTATTCATATATATATCATATATGATATTTTCACTTTGTTTACCATGTGCAAACCCCAACATCTCATTACTAACATTCTTTCCAATTACTTTCATATTCGTATGAGGGGTCAACGTATTATTACACGTATACCATAAACATTCACTAAACTATTAATACTACAACGAAATTACCCATTATAATATATATACTTATTCGTACTTGACAAGTATTAATCGTCATTTTATAGTTACTATTGCTACTTACACCATACATACCTTTAAGTTAGCCTCAACTTATCTCATTCATATCATTACACAATTATCTTCCTTCACGCACTACTTTCCCTATTAAGTAAGTATGTATCACGGGTGCTCCGTCCGAGCGTTTAACCAATACCCTAAATTTTTATTAATAAAACTTTGGAGTTATCCTCCTACTGACATAATTTCCTTGTTACATTACCCATTAAAGCAAATCATTCAATATACCAATTCTCACTCGTAGTTGCGAGCTAAACATTTTTACTAACCTTGATTCCATTGCATAACCAATGGTCTGTAATCCGATCGGCCTGATTCTTCGTGAGTTTATGCGATGCTCGGATTGATCGCATACATTCATTTGTTGAGCTTCCGTCTATTCGCATCTTTTTAACAATGTCTTGTTTAGATGAACATGGTCAACATACCCATCATTGAAGTTAACATTTTCTGATGGTACTTACCATTACTACATTCCCTTCAAATACTCGTTCTTCTTGGTGCTTACGGATCTACCATTCTTTCATAAATTTCTTACATGTATGCTAATACATTTTACACATCCCATTTCTTTCATACAATTCTTTCATTTTGCTAATTATTTCATCTACCTTTTGTAGTTTGACTTTTTCAAGGTCAAACTAGCGTTTCTACCTATCATAAATGTATTGAAGTACTCATTGTACCCTCTCTAATTCAAGCTTATTTACTAGATATTATTTTAGCTTTTCTTGTGAAAGTCTTCCTTTCCTTGTAAATTGCGTAAGTCATTCATCCAAATCCTAGCCCATTATTCAACTTTTACTCTCATGTGTTATTTGTTAACATGCGCAATGTATAGTTTATCCAGTATTTCTTTCCTTCAACTAAATTTTCAAAGGGTTATAGTTACTTCATGCATCAAACTTCATGCTATTTATAATTACTTGTCTTATAATTAATCAACTTAACCTTGTTGACATTTCAGGAAGTTTAACTATAAATACGTTCTCATTTATGTTTTATCAATTACTCATCCGACCCGTTAAGAGGCGTTTCGCATTCAAGCTCGTGCCTCCCACTATTTATCAAAATTTTCATTACATCTTTCATCACAGCTTCTTTTATAGTGGTTTATGCTAGAAAACCTTTATATTCAAATTTTACCCACCGGTAAGACATTAGAACAAAATGACCGTCAACCCAAATTGCTAGATGCATTTCACTTGGTGGATCTATAACCCAATTTTTTGAACACATCCCTTTCTAGTCTAGCCATAAGCTCCTACCAAAAGCATAATCTTTTATACATACCTGACGCAAGTCCAAAACCATTAACTAGTTATTCACACCTTGCGATGTTTATTTCTTCCCAATTTGTGGCAATGCATGCCCATATATTACGCTTACCTGTAAGCATAAAACTTGACAAAACAAAACATTAATTACCGGGTTCAAATGGCAATTACCATTTGACCCGCATGACTCGTTTGTCCTTTTAATCATTCTTGTATATATATATATGCATGTGTGTGTATTTAAAACATAACTTGAATATTATCTGCTTTAAGGAATATTTACTTATTTGGTCCATACCTACTTACGGACCAAATGAATAAGAAACTTACAGTATGGTTTGAGTTCGAGCACTTCATTTCATTCTTATAACACCAAGAACATAGTTCATCAGACCCGACCTTACGGGTCCATATAACGAACATTTCATCCTTATTGACACGTTTACAACGAGTCATCATGTTCAGAATTTTATCACCTTTATATATATATATATATATATATATATATATATGTACGTTCGTAATTATCTTCAGCTCGATCACACTTACAAAACGTCATTTCATCTGTTTCGCGTTATTTTTTCAAAAACTTTTTCCTCACGTCCATACTTAATCTATCGCTATCTACTTTATACTTACTTATAAGACCCGCTTGACTCCAACAACGTCAAATTGTCAACACATTCTTTTGTAGGTACTTTCATTCTTTTCATGTTTAGAATCCGTCTCACGGATTCAAACCTTTCTTTTTATACTTTTCATTCTTAGTTGTTTGATTCGTATCTACTTACGGATTCAAACCTTTTTTTATACTTTTCATTCTTACTTGTTTGATTCGTACTTACTTACAGATTCAAACATTTTCATTCTTATCATACATTCTTACTTGTTTAATCCATACTTACCTACGGATTCAAACATTTTCATTCTTTCATATATTCTTACTTGTTTGATCCGTACTTACCTACGAATTCAAACATTTTCATTCTTATTGGTTATTCTCCATTTCTTGAGAGTCTTACAACTCCTCTCACTCACACGTCAAACTACTTCCCGATTGTATCGAACATACATGTGATGATTATTATGATCTCACGAGGGTCATATGCTTTTTTTTGTAACACCCGTACCCATATATATATATATATATATATATATTAATATTGTGTACCTGGAGTTCATCTTCTAATTACATACATTGATATTAGACCACATTCTCAGATCATTCTCTTCAATCTCTTAAGCTTACCTTGCATATACAATTCAGTTAGTTTCTTTATGTAATTACATATAGACATGCTTACCTTCATTTACACATTTGGATCTAGATCGAGTCTTGGATTGTATGGGTCCTTTATCTCAAGAGCACACGGGTTTGAGTTCAAGTACTTACCTTCTTGTACTTTTTTCACTCAAACCTTAGCTCTGATACCAACTTGTAACACCCTTAACGTTTTGACCATAAGAGATGCAGCAGAAATACCAACACAAAAATTCTTTCTTTATTGACTATATAACATACTTAAAAATTCATTTATAAAATGTTGGACACTTTCTTGGTAGGATTTACTACATGCATTCTTAATTACTTATTAAATGTGAAACACAACTACAAGCTATGAGACCGCTCTTCCCGTACAATCCTTGCTCCTTAACTCGATCTTCACCATTTTAACTCCTTAGTGATAATAATTCCGTGCAACCTGCGATCACCGCATACACGCGCACGATTAATATTCGGTGACGTCATTCATAATTTTAAACATTCATAATTAAATGATCACTCCATATTCTTTCTATTCATGAAGATCCTTCCGATTATCTTTCCATGTATGATCTCGCATCCCAATCATCAATCTTCATAAATCAACAATAGTAAACCTGCACTTTCATTTTATTCTCAGGACAATAATTAGTAACGTTAACGCTCATTCTATTGAAGTCGTGTATTCATATATACAGACCCTTACATACCACTTATATTCCCATAAGATTATACTAACATATCCTAGTCACAAACATCCACATAATAAGTCTTATACATACGAACTTATGCGCATGCTTATTTCTATTCGTACTTAACTATGAATCCCTCTACTAGCATATAAATAAGCCATACACATACATGCGTACATACTCATTTGTCCCCGACAAGCATTATCACAGTTCATTAAGTTCACAAGATTCATATTAGTTGTTTTCACTGGTATCAGGAAGCCGTCGGCAACGCCCCCTATATAATGTCGACACTGTTTTACCTTGCTTAAACTTACACAGCTCGTTTCCGATTTCTATTCCAACTCGAACTGACTCATAATGCTCTGTAACATACCATAACATTCCATAAGCTTCCCGTATCCTTTCGACACTTAACCCCATGTCCTCTTAATCAAATCTATACTTCCATCATACTTTCTTGATTTTTGACCCGTTCGACTATTCTAAACTACTTCCAACATAACTAACTGTTTACGGTCCGCTACAATAATACTTTCCTCAGTACTGTTATTACTTAACATTCTTATATAATTCCCATAACATCCAAAACCCACACCGACACATACTTTCTACATTTTGACCCCTTTACTTCTATCTTGAAATCCGAACATAGATGATTTCCTATGACTTACCACAACATTACATACCTTGATCTTATCCTTACCCATAATTTCTTACACGATTCCCTGTATTTAACATAACCATCTTTATTTATAAAAGAAGAAGTGATCTCAGAAATCACTTACCTTATGTGTTCGTATTCGTGTCGGCTTCCTTGCCTCCTCTTGACTCGTTAGTCTTTCGTGCTTGAGTCCATCTTGGCATGATTCCACTTTTGTTCATGTCACCATATTCATATCATAGTTAGCATATTTATAATCATATATACTAACATTCATTACTTTTCATTCATATATTTCTTGCTTTGCATTAATCAACTATCGCATATATAAGACATGTACTAATGACCGTCTTATTTCACATTCTCGCAACTCAATTATCACTTCATACGAGTGAGATGCTTATCACTCGTACGAGTGAGATGTTTAATGTACACGTATTCATTCATATACAGCTAAAACTTTCATAATTCCACATTTGATATCACTCATGCGAGTGAGATGTTCATCATTTGTACGAGTCACCTATATAACATACACATAGTTCATTTATACACATGCTAATACTTTTATAGTTCTACATTTGATATCACTCGTACGAGTGAGATGTCTATCACTCGTACGAGGGAGATGTTTATCACTTTCACTTCTTGATTCCAACTAATGTTTAATCGATTATATGATGAACATCACACTATCCAAGAACCTGGTACAAGTCCCTATTGCATGATCTTACCCAAAACATACATTCAATCCGAATTCTGATATGAGTTCCATTTATAGCTCATTCTTCAAGTTAGTTTACTACTAACAACATAATTAACATATTTCATTCATATATGTCTAGCCATTTCATTTAATTTCACAATCTAACTTCATTTAGACATGTTATCATACACTTGGCGTACATACCGCTTTTGTGAGTCCTGGTGACGGCAGTTCCAGTCGAAAGTTTGGGCATATGATAGTGCCGATTCGGTCGAATGTCCTTAAGGAGTAGAAACAGAATCAGCGGACGGAATTCCTGGGGAGAATTTGCCAGCATTTCCCCTTGGGGAACTTCCAAAACTTCCAAACAATGACACACATCTCATATATATAGGCATGAGCAGCTCGTACGAAGCGGGCAGGTTAGCTTCGTACGAGTGTCCTTCGTACGAGTCACTTGTCGCTCGTACGAGCCACTTGTCAATCGTACGAGCATGTTCTCGTTCTCATTTGGGTCGTGTGTTCATATCTAATCTATACAATATTCAATACACACACATAATGAACTTTCTAGTTTATATGAAACTTAAATTCAATTTGTGATTTTGGGGCGTTACAGTAGAACTCATAAGATCACATTTTGATGTGGTCAAACCAGTTCTAAGTTTAAAAAAACTAGTCTAAGTTCAAAAAACTAGTCTTATATTAGCTACAACAAAACTAACTTATCACAGGGTATGCATAAAAAATATTAGTGGTTATTATTAGATATCCTTTGATCATGTGACTTGGATAATCAGATATCCTTTCATCACATTCAAAACATACATATAAACATCTCTTTACAGAGGCTATCAGATATACATTAACCTTAGTTAACTCTATATAAATGTTTCACTACCCCTTTTTTTCTTTCTTACTCTATATCATCCTAAGGAAATAGTTTAATCTTGTTAATTCTACCTCACTCATAATTTTTTAATTATCTTAATATTATATATTTAAACTAAATATAAATAAATAGTAATAATAATAATACCATTTCATTAACTTTTTAGTTAAAATAAACATCCATAATAAATAGAATTAATTTCTTGTTTTTTTTCTAAGTTAACATATTAATCAAGACAGGTTTTAACACCCCTTAACATGGAGAAGGAGTGGTTTGAAAGACATGTTAACTTGCCATGCCATTTATAACACCAATCAAGTTAGAGTACACCCCAGGTCTCTGATAAGTAAACGGGAAAGCATGGGAGATCCTTTTTCACAATTTAACATTTTAAAAAAACAATCATATAATAAAGTTGAATACACCCTTGGCATTTTATTTTATTATTAAATTACCCAATAACCGAACCGTTTAAATCTCTCGTTATTCGGTTTTTTTAATGAGATGCCAAAAAAATTTATTTAAATGTCAAAACCAATATTATTTGTAAGGACATAAGCTCCTTTTTTAGATTTATACATCTTTAAATAAGTTATGTGGGGCCAAAGTCGAAAGGTAAGAAAAACAATATTTTATGCAACAATGATTTAGCACGTTCATTATAGTATTACTGAGCAATGATAAGATGCCAAAATAAAATTATATGCCAACAAATCAATTCCAATATTCCATCAAATGGCGTCTTCTTCAGATTCCCTCTGTAACTAACTGATTGCAATTAGTTATATTTAATTTAAATAAAATATAAATTACACAAATGTGGAAAAATGGTTAGTAGTTTTAAAATGTAGTTGGGATTTCTTTAATTTAAATGGGCCAAACCACAACATGGAACCTTAATATAAACAGAAATTGTTTTCTCGTTTCTTCTTCTCATAGCTTGATAATATGAGGGGTGAAACTCCAAAAACATTCGATCGCATCCAAGTTCTAACCCGTCATCTACAGAACCACACTGCCACCCCATGCGTGTATGATTTTGATACAAAGTCGCTTCGTAAGCTCCTAGACGGTACAAGCATTGATGACATTGACTATATCTTCAATCTGATGATACAAAGCAATTTGTTTTGTCCTAGAGAAAGAGGCGGTAAAGTGTTTATTGCGCCGGATTTTAATCAGTCTATGGAGCAGCAGAGAGAGATGACGATGAGAAGAATCAATTACTTGAGAGAACAAGGAGTTTTTGATGAGTTGTTTTCTAAACGTGATTTATGGGGGTTTACTCTTGTTGAATCTCTTGGTGTTTTTGATCATTCTCTTTCGATCAAGGTTTCTGTTCATTTCTTTTTATGGTATGTCTTGTCATTTTTTATAGCTTATGGATTTTTAAATACTCATTGACATCTCAAGTTTAGAAGCGATTCGTAATTTCAGGGGCGGTGCGATCCGTTTCATGGGCACAAAACGCCATCATGATAAATGGTTCAAGCCAACTGAGACTTATCAAGTCAAGGGTTGCTTTGCAATGACCGAGTTAGGACATGGCAGCAATGTATGTACTAAATGTTTTCTAATCGGAAGAATCATGACAATAGATTTTCACCGAAAAAATTAACAAAATAAACTTTGACTCTTAATCTTCGTAAAAATAGGCATGTCCAAACCATCCTATCATGATTCAACAAATATAAAAATACACGTGTATAGCGAGGGTTAATTTAGTAGCTGACTAAATTTAGTTCACACTTTACACGAGTATTATTTTGTTTGGTTGTTTACATGGATCTCATTGTACTTTTCAAGATTTTATGTACTGGTTAAATTCTAGTCGTCTTAGGCCGCATTATTTATTTGTCAAATCGTGATTGACTGGTTTGAATATGTGTGTTTTCACGAGGCTAAAACTACTTTTAAATAAAAGAAAGTTCGTCTAAATGTTTAATTTGATGATTTTTCTTTCTCGCTTCTTGGTTTTAAAAAGGGGGTGACGGGATATGTTGCTTCTTGGGCTTGAACCATCTTACAGGTCAGAGGCATTGAAACAATGACTAGATATGATGCAAGCACCGGTGAATTTATCATTAACACTCCTTGTGAATCTGCTCAGAAGTATTGGATTGGAGGTGTAGCTAATGTAAGACTTAAATTATTCTAATTTCCATTTGATAATATTTAATATTATAATACGATAAAATAAGAGATCATATATAGAAAAATTTCATACAAAGTGTAGGAGATATATGATGGTCTTTTTCCTCCTTAATTTTCAAACAACTATAACTTTTTTCATATGTTAACATTTTTTTTACAAAAATTACACCGTATTAACGGACATCTCATTCTCTTTAATTCGAGCAGACTATTGCTATAGTTTTCTTAATTTTTTTTACAGTATACGTGATTAAACATTTAACATAACTCATTATGTGATTACACATTCAACATAAATCATTTACGTGATTAAACATTCAATATAATTTGTTATAATTGATGTTATTACAATTATACTTATTACGTGATTACACATTTAATAATAAGAACTTAATTGCTTATCCTTTATTACGTGATTAAATCTCTAATGTTTGGCATTACGTAGTTATTATAATTGATTGGCTAATGTTTTGAACATGTATAATTAATACATGATTATGCCTGAAGTATTAGGTATTTCATGAAATACTATGTATTACATGTTTTAATTTGTTTCTACGTAATTACGTAATCACTTAGTGAGGTTTCACATAAATACTATAATGAAATCACGAAATGACAATTCAAAATCACGTAGTCACGTAATAATACCTAATCAACTATTGTTACGTAATCACTTAGTGGGGTTTTATATAAAATACTATAATAAATCACGAAATTACGTAATGGGTATTCAAAATCACATAATGATTATTCAAAATCCTGTAAATTTGTTTTAAGAAAAACTATAGCAATAGTCTGCTCAAGTGAAAGAGAATGAAATGCTCGTTAATACGGTGTAAATTTTTTTAAAAAAAGTATTAATGTATGAAAAAGTTATAGCCGTTTAAAAAACAATGGACAAAGATTACAAGTGAGAAAAGACCAAAATACCTATTCTCTATTTATTTTTTCAATTGTTTAAACACAATATTTACTAAAATACCACCGCTTGATTTTGAACCTTAATCTTGGGAGATTAATGACTCTTTCTCCCATACAATTTGAAAACTTTTCCTCTTTTGTACACAAACAGCCTCCTTATATTATAATCTTTTCGGAATCATATGATTCTGTTTTATGTTTAAGGATGCTATTTTATGTTTAAGGATGCTACACATATAGTGATTTTCCATTTATTATTATAATATAATCTTTTCAGAATCGTATGATTCTGTTTTATATTTCAGGATGCTACACATACAGTGGTTTTCTCACAACTGGAAATCAATGGTGTAAATCAAGGAGTGCATGCTTTTATAGCTCAGATTAGGGACGAAAATGGAAATAAATGTCCTAATATTCGTATCGCTGATTGTGGTCATAAAATTGGTTTGAATGGTGTTGATAATGGTCGAATCTGGTATGAATATCTAAAATCCATACGCATGTAATGTATATATTCATTTTGAAGAATTTATACCCTCACAAACATTCAAAATATGATATCTATCCCAACCAAAATTTTAAATATCATCGTGGTTTTTGTGAACAAAATGAAACAATCTGACCATTCATTCCTTTTTTATAGGTTAACAAATAAATAGAAAGTGTATAATAGTAAGTTTAAATACCTTCTCTTTCTAAGTATAATTAAATTCTTTCTTTCTTCAATTATACACATGTGTATGAAAAATATATGTAAAATAACAGTGTGTCTTAGTTGTTCTGTATAAAAAACAAGCAGTCACTATACACATGTGTATAAAACTCAATTACTCAGCTAACAACAATTATACATACGTGTATAAAAAACAAATAATCACTATATACATGTGTATAATACCCAAATTGACAAGCGAACAACAATTATATACATGTGTGTATAAAATACAAATAGTCACTATACACCATCGGCACCTTTAATTTTTTTTAAATTAAAAAAACTATAGCAAGACCATAATCAAATTAAATACAAATAAAATGCTCATTTTCATGATGTAATTATTTAAAAAAATATAAACGTATGAAAATGTTATCGTCATTTCAAAATAATGGAGGTAGTTTATTTAAAAGTAAAAAAACAATTAAGGAAATAGTATTTTTTTTAACTTCCTATAATATCTTTTTGAATAAAAATAAAAGAAAAAGTCAACAAGATAAGTGGTCTAGATTGGTTCATTTAGTTCACAAATAGGGGGATGTTAACAAATGAACCTAGTCCTATGTATGTATGTATGTATGTATGTATGTATATATATATGCATATATGTATGTATGTATGTATGTATGTATGTATGTATGTATATGTGTGTTAGAGGATTCAAATGATTAGAAAATAAGTTAAAACCAATAAGAGTGTTTTATTTAATTTTTGTATTTAATGTTACCGTATAACAATAAATTTACATTATTAATAAATTTACTATAATATCCTAAATTAACTAACTACATTACAGTAGTATTTTGTTTTTTCAAAACATGTTTCTTTCAAATCAAACCTAAATTATGGTGTATGGTAAATTTTGACATATATAGGATAAAGTGTATGATAAATGTAGAATGGATTTGGATATGTGTATTATATATTGTGTAAGATAAATTTATATATGTGTAGGTTATAGTATTTTTTTACTAATTAATTAAAGAGATATTAATAGTCGGAGGGATAAACTATTTAGTGTTTTACCATTTTACCCTTTATTTTCACATTATTTTTATTCACCAAATATATATATATGGTAGGGATCCTAAGAGATATTCACCTATTTGAGAAACTTGAGAAGCATTTTGGACCATGCATTTTCCAAAGGTTTTCGTAATATACACATATGTATATTGAATTATACACATATGTATATAATCAATTTTAACCTACATATGTGTATATTACGAAAAGCTTACGAAAAATATGTGATCCAGAATGATTCTCAAGTTTCTCAATTAGCATAGTGCTTCTCACATGATCCTACCCCTAGATATATATATATATATATATATATATATATATATATATATATATATATATATATATATTTGGAATATTATCTACTTTTTTCCCAGATATCCGTATTGGTTAAGTAATTCCGCATGTGTTAACCTAACGTGCTAGTTTTACCCGGCTTAGTATTAACCAAGTCTACATGTGTCATAGGTTTGACAATCTTCGAATACCTAGAGAGAATTTATATGTGTAATATATATATATATATATATATATATATGGAATTTTAACTATTATCTTCTAGATATCTGTATTGATTAAGTAATTCCGCATGTGTTGACCCAACGTGCTCGTTTTATCCGGCTTAGTATTAACTGAGTCTCCATGTGTCACAGGTTTGACAATCTTCGGATACCTAGAGAGAATCTGTTAAATTCAGTTGCGGATGTGTCACCAGATGGGCAATATCAGAGTGCAATAAAAGATCCAGACCAGGTTAATTAAATTTATTTAGAACATGATATTCATTTCATCTACGTTTAAAAAAAACAAACAAAAAGAGGTTTTCTATTTAATTCATTGATGTTTATCCTAAGAATTTGGTTCAACGGTTAATTGGTCTGTTCTCCTTATTGGAGACGCAAAATTGATTTCCTCTTGAGCCATTTTCGAATATTTGGGTGAAGGGACGAATTGGGCCTTTAATACCGGGCTCGAATCTGACGGGGGACGAGGGTTTACGGATTCCATCCGGTTTCTCGTGCATTAGCGGGGGCATGGTCACATGGTGGTCGAGGAGTCAACCTTATACATAGCCCCAAGTATAGTGCGTTTACACGTGAGATTCTTTTTCGTTCAAATAAATGTTTGATATCTGATTTCAGAGATTCGCAGCCTTTTTGGCCCCTTTAACATCCGGCCGTGTAATGATTACTGCAAGTTCAATGAATTCAACAAAGGTACTACAATCTAAACGTTTATACCTCATGTGTTTATTATTTTTACATGCATTAATTTTAACGTGTAAGTATCAAATACACATGAGTTTTAACATACAAAATGGATTTTACATAAGAAGTGAAGAGGGCTTTTTTTTCTATCTACTTAAGTATGATGTTTAGTTTCAAAATATAAAAGAAAAAAAAATCATGATTTTACACTTGTAAAGTATTATGTAAGTAATTACATAATTACCCTACTAGTGTAAATATACCTTTTTTTTCTAGATTTAAAAATACGTGATCAATAAGATGAGAAAAATAAAAAAAAAATTCTATTTTACCTCTCACATTAAGCCAAGTTATATGCTAAGACTCATTTGTACAATAACTTACACCTAAGTTTAATTCGCGTGTTAATTATTATTTGTGTTGCTTAGATTGGTTTAGCAATTGCAGTAAGGCACTCTTTATCAAGGCGCGCCTTTTCAATTAGACCAAATGAACCTGAAGTTCTTCTGCTTGATTATCCCAGTCATCAAAGACGCTTATTACCTCTTCTTGCAAAAACGTATGTGTTACAATAAAAATATCAAATACCACTTATTTGAACTTTTTTATGTTTGTTTAAAACACTTACTAACCAGGAGTGGACAAGACCCGAAACACAATGCAATAATCAAGGTTCGGATTAATGTCATATCTAACATAAAAATCATGGCGTGTCTGGGTTGACCTGTTCAACCTTCCAATTTTAACAAATCATCTAAATGTAACGGAACTAGAACTTTATAAAGTGAAAGGTCATGGTAGTATTTTTTTCTAAATTCGCTAACATAAGTCTGAAAACATCTTCTATTTTTTTGAAAATCATACTTTTAGGTTGATAAAAGTCTTTCTTTGTGTTCCTGAGTTTCATTTAAATAATAAAAAGAAAGGAAAATGAAACATGTGTTTTCGAGTTTCATTTAAGAAAAGAAATAAAAGGAAAAATATAAAAAATTCTTTAGTTTTTCTTTGTTTTCGATTTGGAAGGAATATTTTTTTCTTTTCCTTTCCTTTCTTTTACTTTTTCCCCCTTTTCTTTTCCCTTATTACACGAACTCGGTAACAACCAGCTTTTTGTCTTCTTTCGAATATAATACATAATGAAAGCAATTTTGTTGGATTCATAAATGATAATAACATGTAATGTAAAATAACAACCCATATGGCAATCGATCAAATAAATTAATACCCTATACAGAAATGAAAATAGTATGTAATATAAAATAATCACCCATAAAGCACGAGATCAAATAAATTAATACCACTATAAAGTAACGTAATGATGCCAACAAATAGTTTAAAAATATGAAATTATTAGTTCATTATAAGAAAAAAACGTGATAATTGCATATTTATTCAAATCCAATTAAATATTCGCATATATTTTCTTTCTTACTAAAAGTTACCCTTCAAAATTAAAAATCTTATCATACACATACACAATGATGATGATTAGGAAGGACCAAACGGCCGCTAAATAAAAATAATAAAAAAATTGCTTCAAAGTCTCAAATAACCATTACTGAAAAATTGCTTCAAGTCTCGAATCACCATTACAATCTTCAAGTTTATCACAAATCTATTCAATTTTGTTTGAGTGATACTGATTAATAAAAATATTAAGGGACACATGACACAATTCTAGACAACCTTAGTTTTTGTCTTTTAGCTTAAACAGCACACCCCATTAACTTATATTTATACCAAATGAAATTAATTTGTGTAATCGTGTCATAACTATCAACCTTAATCTGGACTCATTTAAAATCGTGTATACACCACAAATTAATCTAAACGGGTTGATGAATTTGTAATCAACTTGTAAACGTGCTAAATAGGTTGGATGCCAAGGCGGACCGGAGGGGGGGGTCCTTTTAACCCTCCGGCCGGCTAAATTTCAGTTATATTAAATAAATACTAACATTGTATTTCTTGCTGTTTGGCAGGTATGGTCTGAGTTTTGCTTCTAACTATTTGAAAATGATATATGTGAAAAGGACCCAAGAGTCGATGAAAACCGTCCATGTCGTTGCTAGTGCACTCAAGGCTGTTTTAACCTGGCATTGCATGCGAACCCTTCAGGTTACAGTTTCTCCGTTGTTTGTATTAGCTACTGATTTTCCAATCTTATGGTTTGCTGGTGTCGGGTCAGGAATGTCGAGAAGCTTGTGGTGGGCAAGGTTTAAAAACCGAAAATCATGTTGGTCATCTAAAAAAAGAGTATGATGTGCAATTAACTTTTGAAGGTGACAACAATGTTCTGATGCAACAGGTAATATAGTTAGTTTAAATGAGTTTCTTTTTTGTTTGATTTTTTTTATAACTTTATGGATTAAGATAATCATCATATGTGAACTCAGGTTAGTAAGGCCCTCTTAGCTGAGTTTTTGGCAGCCAAGAAAAGGAACAAACCGATCAAAGGTTTGGGACTAGAACACTTGAATAAACCTGCCCCCATTATCCCTTCTCATCTCACAACTTCTATCCTCAGGACCACCCAATTTCAGGTAATATATATACATAGTCAAAAAAGTCTTTTTCTATACTTCTGATTTTTTCATTATTATTCCTTTTCATACTTACCGCCCTGCTTGCGGTATGTGCATATAATGTATATATGTGTGGGCGCTTCGACGGAAAAAATGAAAGTGCACTGATTTTAAAGTTATTTTACTAATTTCATGAAAATAACGTTAAAAGAGGGGGATGGTTAATCATGCTTCATATGATCGCGTTGATGGCCGAAAGACAAGGGGTACATCCATTAATCAGCATTTGTCTCAATTGCTTTGAGTGTTATGTGCCTTATGTACAAGGCTTGATTCATAACTACTATGGAGCCGGGGGTTGATAGCCGAAAGACAAGGGGATAAAAACTTTAACTTCGACCCTTTCGACTTTCTTCTATCTTCGTTTTATGATTAAATTTCAACTACCAACACCTTGCTAACTAGCAAGAATAGATAAAAATTACAATGTGTTGTGTAGACAGACCAATGGATCTATACTTTTGATTATTCATACCTTTTTTATAACATTTAGAACTGTATTTTTGGTTGCAGACCGATATCTTTTGTCTTCGTGAGAGAGATCTATTGCATCGATTTGCAACAGAAGTTTCACAACACCAAGCGCAGGGAGAAAGAAAAGATTATATATTCACAATGGTGAATCCTAAATACTTTTTTTTTAAATGATTTTCAGTTTTTTGTATAAAGATAAGTTTGTTGATGCTGTTTTTCGTGTTTTTCTGCCGTCAAGACTTATCAAATTGCCGAGGATTTGGGCAGAGCCTTCTCGGATCGTTTGATTCTACAAACATACCTTGATGTTGAAGCAACGATCCCAGAAGGTCCTTTGAAGGTAAACTTCCGTTTGTTTAAACTTGCTGAGTAAATTACGAGGATGGTTTATGTGGTAATATGACCTTACCACATGGACTATCCCTGTAATATTCTCATTTAACACTCATTTTTAAGAAAAAACTATATGTAAATGAATTATGAACATTGTTGCAGAGTATACTAGGTTTAATGAGATCAATGTACACCACAATTGTGCTGGAAGAAGATGCATCATTTCTTCGATACGGCTACTTATCAACCGACAATGCTGCGGTGGTTAGGAAAGAGGTTCTAAAATTGTGCAGTGAACTAAGACCGCATGCACTCTCTTTGGTGTCTTCTTTTGGAATCCCCGATGCTTTCTTGGCGCCGATCGCTTTCAATTGGGTTGATACCAATGCATGGTCCTCGGTTTAGAAATGATACAAATGCTGGTTGGCGTTCGTTTTATCTGTATTTTTTCTTTTGAAAAAGGAGTCATCCAGATGTAAAATCAAGTAACAGGTTACTTGTTCTGATGTTGGTGTCTGTTAGGAATAAACAAATAAATAGTTTCAATTCATAGATATAGATCTCATACCTATGAATGGGGATATTCCCGAAACTGATAAATAAAAAAGAAAGTGAGTTAGACAAAATAAAAAAGAAAGTGAGTTAGACAAAAAAGAAGAAGCAACTTGGACGAAAAGAAACGAACAGAACAATCTCCAACATGAACGGATATCGACTGAGAACATACAAAAGAAAAAAACAACGATTGAATCTGTTAATGACCATGACCCGTTTTGTCTTCTATAACCCGTTATCATACACATTCAAGTTTTCAAGAGCATCATCTCTTAAAAGAATAATTATTCATGAACAGTTTTAAATGGTTGAATGATCATAGAAATACAACACATACCTATAACTATATAACATAAATGTCTACATGCTAAGAGTTACCATGTCACTTGACCTCTTATGTTTAACGGATCGATCAAGAGTTCGAGCCCGGAAAAGTTTCAAACCAGTTGAAGTGTTCATTGCTAAATTCCTTTGATTTTCTTGCCCTCGATTGCAAGTGGGTTTCTAAAGTTCAAAAACTTGGATGATCCTTGTCCATTAGCGTTCTGTTCTATTTCGTAAATTTTGTATTTGAGCATCTCGATTTCTCTAGCAAGATCGTCATCGCGTTGTCTCAAAGCCTACAAAATATTAGAAGCAATGATTTTCTTAATAGATATTAGGGATGACAATGGGCCAGGTATGTGACTGATTTTTGGTGATCCAGTCCCATACCGGGGTTCACGGGTATAACCATTTATGGTCTTATAAAACCATGTGGCGTCATAACTCAAATATGATGTTAGATTCGCCTCAAAAACCAAACTAAAATATCAAATACTCAACTATGTTTTTAACAATTCTATAATTGACTATCACTTCTATGAAAAAATAGAATATAAAATTAACCTCGAGTTCTTGTTTTCGAAGTGCTTCCTTCCTAGCTTCTGCTTTTGAACTCCTTTGAACTTCTAAGATAAGAGCAGTTCCTGCAACCTGCGAAAGTAGGATCATTTAAGTTAAATTTTATATAATGTTTGATTTTTTACACAGTAATTTGGTGGATGTGAATATTTTGTGAAATGTTTTCATTTATTAAATTAGATGGGTGTGAAACAATGTTGTAAAACAAGGTCTCGGAGGCCGAGTACTCCCCGAGTAATCGCTACAAGGTAGGCTGTAAAGTCGACTTTCTTCAACTCCGTCTAATTACTCGGAATCGATCAAATGCGGTCAACCTAGGCAAGAATCGGATCTAATAGGTCAACTCGAGCCGAGTTTTGACTTTAAAAAAATAGAACGTAATTCCTATGTCTATACTATTGAAGAATGAATATCATTTTTAAAGGAATGAACATCAATTTGTGAAATACTTTACTACTTGACATGTATTTTTTTTATTTATATTTGATATTCACGTATTTTGTTATAAATATTAGTAAACTTATGTTATTTGACACATATATAATATCCTGAAAACTAATTTCTTTATAATTTAACATGTCCGAATATTCGATCGAGTACTCTCAACTCCGCAGTCAACCAAGTGGGGACCGCCTAGTGACTTTTGCAACCATGGTATGGATGTATGTATGTGTGTGTATATATATTCAAGAAAGACTTTTTGAGGGAATATTACTGTGAACACAAAGAGTTCTCCAATAAAATCTGCAGCAGCTTGGACAGCTTTTTCCTCGTTTAGGGGGCGAATAGCCGCATCTATTGCATGACCATATATTCGCCTTTGCAACTTTGTACTGAACCGATGATTAGCCTGCATAGTATCTTGCCACAATCAACATACAAATGTAATAAAATATATATATAGGAAATAACATAGAGCAATAATAATTAGGAAAATCTATTACAAGGGGACGGTGATCAGAATACATTAACAAATCTCACTATCAATATACACGGAAACATTTTAGACGGACGGTGTCATTCTATGCCAATTTCTATGCGGTACAGATTCAACTCCCCATAAGCAGACATCACATACTTCACCATCTTCCTCTACATATACCAGACAAGTCCCCAAACTCTTTTGAGAATTGAGATATCTCGTAATCTACCTTACATCCTCCAAATTCAATTTATAGAAGTTAGAAGATATCTTTTGACACTATAAAGCCAGGAAACAAACACCTTAACTCATCTAGTAAGTTTCTGTTCATTAACTTTGCTAAGCCGTTCTGTTGTGGTGTTCAAACAATGGTATAGTTCCTTGCCATCCATCCCCTAATATTTGCAGAAATTCTTAAACTACTGACTGCAAAATAAAATACCTTTATAAGTTAACATCTTCTTCACTCTTCTATCTGTCTGATTCTCCACCACGTTTTTCCATTCATCAAATATTTAAACACATCACCCTTGTTCTACACTCCTCTAATTTCTATCTGGACCTTTTACTTAACAAGCGGTAGTAAAGAGCCACAACCACCTTCAATGAATGGCTGAGAGATTGGTATGAAGTATGATCGGAGTAATGAACGTTCATCCTTATTAAACACCCTTACATGAGATTATATACTTTAGCCTTTACACTCTGCGTACTCCAGGTCTATGAATACTCTAATACCCATATCTAACAAGATTGAATATTAATAAAAAATACAGTGATAAGTAAGAACATTTGAAATCACAAAGAAGGGGACCAAGGTCCTAGTATAGCTTTTTTTACTCAACCTTTGAAGTGTGAACAAGAATTATGGACCATTGGGCTATTCATATAGCTTTCAATATATGTATTGATCATATCTCCACTCACAGGGCTTTCAATATAATTTCTTTTTGAACGACCAACAAAATCGATCCTGAGCACTCTCGGGGCACCCACTGGATCAAATGGAGTACTCCGAGAGTAACCCGAGTCCACTACCAATTCCGGGGAAAACCCGGTAACCCACCCGCCCGTAGGCACGACGGTGAAATTACCAGTAAAACACGTTTGGCTCAAGGATCGAACCCATGTTTCCCTGGGTCTCCTATCATCGCCCACCAGTGCCTCACTCTACAACAAGTGGGAGTTGAACCTGCATCTCCCAAAAGAAACGCAAGCCTTCCACCACTTGATCCCAGAGATCATTGGCTCAATATATTGATCAAAAGATCCCTCCTTTCACTGTTCATAATCACAACACCACACAACATAACTGATTCAGTTCAGTTAATTTGGTTATGCAACACACCAAAACCGAAACCACACCACAGTCTTCGTTTAATTGGTTATGGCTAATGACCTAACCAAATCATCGGTTAATTGTTCAGTCTACTTAATTCGATTTCGGTTCGGTTAATTCGGTCTTTAGCTCACCCCTGGAAACCGAACTCGTGGACTTATAAATTGATCAAACAAACCTAAAGCTCTAGCCTTACTAATAATGTGGGCACCATAAAAAGTGATACAACAATTCAATAAAATGGGTAACAAAAAAACCCAATTACCTAAACAGTACGATATCAATCACACAATAACATCTAAGTTGGCAATAAATAAGTTGCAGATAAATTGGGGAAATGGTTACCTGTGCAAAGTTGATAATTGCGTAACGGAACTGAGGATAATGACCAGCCTCTTGCTTGATACGTTTGGCGATTGGTTTGCAGATGGTTTTGAGAGCAAGTGTTCCTAGCTTGGCGAAAGGTAATATCATCACTCGGAGGTGTGATGCGTACCAAGTGTTTGATGTTTTGCCTCTGAGAATGGCAGCAATATCTGTGTCTATGATTACAGTTTGATTGGTTTGAGATTTTCATGGGTCGGAAGAATCAACTACATCTACTCCATTACGCAAACTTATCCAAATGATTGCATCACAAAAAAAAGTATGTTTCTTTTTTAGATATTTTTAATAATTGTTTTCATTATTTCAGGTACGAAGCATTAGCCAAGAGTGAGATAAAATGGTAATTTACGAGAAGTGTAATATATTCTTTTCTTAAGTGAATTAGTTTTTCTTAATTTTTAAATGATTATAACTTTTTTCATACGTTAATATTTTTAAAAATTATTACAGTATATTAGTGAGCGTTTTATCCTCTTTAGTTCGGAGAGCCTATTACTATAGTTTTCTTAAAAACAATTTATAGAATTGTGAATATCCAACAAATGACTATGTGATTTTGAATACCCATTCAACATTCAACACAAATCATTACATGATTACACATTCAATATAAATTCATAATGTGATTATACATTGAATAATAACAACTTTATTGTTTTATGTTTTATTACGTGATTAAATCTTTAACATACGACATTATGTGGTTAGTATAGATAGTTGATTTGGATAGGTACACGAAGGTCGATTAGAATAAACATGATGAAACTTGAGAGATGTAGAGGGGTGAAAAAGGAGCGATGGTGAAGCCGGAGAGACTATAAAAAAGGGCAGATGGAAGAACAATGACTAGAAGAAAAGAGAGACACAGAAGTAAACAAGTTGAATTGGGCTTTGGTATATGAATTGCTCCATTTAATTGGGTTGCAAAGATATAAACAAGTTGAATTGGGCTTGTATTTCCTTTTGCTTGTTTTCAATCTCTATCAACATTGTTGTTGTGATTGTTGCTTGTGTAGTTTCTATCTCACTTTCTTTGTGTGTATCCTGCACATGTTTTCACCTTTTTCAATATCAACCAACATTAATGCTGTAAATTGTGATTGTTTCTTGTATTGTTTCAAAATTTCCCATCTCTTGTTTGTACCCCTGCTTGTTTCTCTTTCTTCTCAATCTCAAGTAATATTGATCCGGTTATGGTTTCTTGTGTTGTTTTAGCATGTTCCTCATGCTCATGCGTATTTTATAGTTAGGTTATATAAAATCTATTGATGATAAAAACTAAAACATAAAGGAACAATCATTTTTGTCTAAAGAAATAAATAAAAATATAGTCACAAGTCCACCAGTTTCTTTCCCATTAGAAGCTTCTCAAAACAGCTGTCCCAACTAATACTACATCAAACTACTGCCTTCAAAGATTAGAGTATAGAAGAACAAGTGTCGGATTGTCAAAGTAAAGGTTTTGACACCTAAAACAGAAAACTCAAAAATAAAGTTGTGATGTGTCAAAAAAGATATCAACAGGTGTTTTACATCGGTCGAAACCATAAAAGTAAATAGCGGTTCTGATTATACCAATATCGATATTGTTCTGTTAGAATCTGTTCGATTCGTCACGGTACTGACACAACACTCGTAAAGATTTCGATACGAAAGAAACTACTCTAATTGGAATATAACATTACTTATAATCATAATTAACAAAAATATTAATTTGTTTCAAACTTCCATCCTTCCTTAGAATTCATCACTACCCACCATCACCCTTTATAAAATAATGTATGTTTTGTAAAAATTATATTATAACAATAATAATAAAAGGAAATAGGTGAGCATGTGGAACCAACCTTTAAAGGCCACATCGTAGGCCCAAATGAAAAGCCAAGAAAGACTATGGTCGAAGTAGAAAAATCAAAGTGTCCTAGCGCAAACCTACGTTAGTATTTGATATTATATAATAATGTCAAAAATGTGTTTTGTGTTTATATGTACTAAGAGGATCTTGAAAAAATCATGTTCCCCACCATTTATATTTAATAACTGGTTCTGTCAATATGAGGTTAATTTATTTTGTCTAAGGCTCGTGGGTGGTGTTCAAATTTGATGATAAAACCTTCACAACAGAGGCTAAATTTAATAAAGAGAAATAAAACATATTATTGAAAACTATATGCTATATATCCACTAACAAAATCATTATAAAAGAAAAAAAAATACAAAATGATCAAACAAGGCTCTTTTAAGTTAGGTTGATGAGTTGTATTTAAGCTAATTCCCAAACTAACATTTCAAATTGCAAACTATCTAAATTCATGATTGGTCTTCGTATATTAATAGTTCTCATTGACGATTGTTCTTCGTATTGGTATTCATATATTATATTAGTTGTAATTCATATACTCAAGATTGGTTTTCATATATTATTTTTATATTAAGATTTTATTACTGTTTTATTATGGGTGTTAGAGCATTCATATTCATTCTATCAAATTGTGTAAGTGGAGTTTTTATAATATAAAGAGTATAAAAAGTGGTTGTGAGTGGAGAAGAGATAAAATATCACTGTTCATCTGTATATTTGAGGGAACACTGTTCACCCCTTTAAATTTTTAATATATTTTGAAAGTGGTTGTGAGTGGAGAAAAGAGAAAAGGTAGTGATAAATGTACAAAAAAATATTATTTAATTGAAAGGAAATAGAAAATGTAGTTTATTTTCATACTCTCTATTTGGGTTACTTGTATGGGGTTATACTGCTCATATATAATAATCTGACATTACAAATATTGGGTCGTATAATACGGCTCATATCATGTTATATGGCTTATATAGACGGAGAAAATATTAGGTCATGTAATATTATACGGGTCCTATAACATTATATGAGGTTTGGATCGTATAACATTCTACACGGGCCATATAATGCTATACGACTTGTATACATGGGGACAAAAAACATTATTTGACATTTTTTGTGTGCAACATTCTCCTATACGACCCGTATAACTCTATACGTATCGTATAAATGTAGGAGTGTGAAACAATATTATAGGGGTGTAGAAATAGTGGTAGCTTTAATATACATATAATATTTTTATATTATTTTTAGTGTTAAAACCTCCTTGTTAAGACACGCAATTAATAACATATTTTTAGTGTTGATATTGATCACGATTACGATTTGTACACTCACTATGTCCCTGCTGCAATGCCGTTTAAATTTAAGTTTGCATGATACATATTAAGTATTCTTTATACCGTGTAACCAATTTAAAATTTCTTTTTAGCCTATTATACTTAACCCTATTATTTGTTTATTTTTAGTGTCATTTACATTAAAATCTAAATAGCCTAATATGAGTCAACTGATATACGCTTACCTACATTCTTCTACAACCCCAATGCAAAACACGAGCTTATAGTTTGATAACAATACAAAAATACTCAATTGTTCATTTTATTTAATGATACGACAAAAAAAATAGTAGCTTTTTTTAATGACTAAACTTGTAAACCATAGATATTAAACCCATAACCTTCTACTATCACAAACCATTTCTAATTCACAACACTATTAAACTATTCAAAGCGGATAAAAAGAAGTTGTAGGTGGGCACCCAATTTAGAAAATGAGTAAAGTTTCTTGTCCCTTTGTCTACTTTATATTACATCTTATCAATTAAATTTCACGGTTCACATTAACATTCACATTCAATTTCTTATTCATATTCTTATAATTATATAAAAAATTACTATATTTTTTTTTCTTATTTTGAACTAAAAAATATTCTTATATCTTTATTTATCACCTTTTTTTCTCCTCCATTCATAAACACTTAAAAAATATTGAAAAAATTATAGAGGTAAACAGTGTTTCCCGTATATTTATAGATGAAAAGTAACATTTTCACTCTTTTCTACTCACAACCATTCCTTATAATACAAGTAACACACTCATAAATATACAAGAGAACCATTGTGAATGCTCTAAGATATGGTGAATTTGCATGAAGCCCGCCTAAATTATTATAATATTTTCATACTAAGCATATCCTTAGTTAGGGCTGCAAACATACAGAACAAACATAAAAACAACCTTGTTTATGTCAGTTTGTTAAGGATATATTGTGTTTACGAACTGTTAATGAACACTTAGCGAACAAGATTTTTTGTTCGTGTTCGTTTGTTAAGGAAAAGAATGTGTTTGTGTTTGTCTGCATTTGTTCTTTAGTTTTAAGTACTAGACAAAGGTAAACACAGGCGAACACAAACGAACATTCATGAACACAGAAGAACACTAACGAAGACAAATAAACACACACAAACAAGCGTTCATGAAAAAAAACACGAACTACTCATATTTTGTACTGAGAATGATGAAGAACACGGGTGCAAAAACCCTAAATCGAAGACTAGAACGGGGGCGTAGTTGTGTCACATCTGCTTCGAATGAGAGCGGGAATGAAAAATTTTAACTAGGATTCCAGGAAGCAAGGGGTAACACTAATACATAATATACTATATCTAGTAAATAATTAATTGGTGGGATTTTTGAGGTACTTAATCAAAAAAATAAAAGTTAAAAACCCTAATTAACTATAGAACACAAACGAACACGTTACTGAACATTCACAAACATAAATTAACGAACGCGGCCCCTGTTCATGTTCGTTTGTTTAACTAAATAAACGAAATTTCGTGTTCATGTTCGTTTATTTATTAAACAAACTTCCCGCCAAATTATTCACGAACTGTTTACTGAATTTTTGACTTGCTTGCAACCCTATCCTTAGTAGTAAGGTGAATTTGCATGAAACCCACCTATTATTATTATTATTATTATTATTATTATTATTATTATTATTATTATTATTATTATTATTATTATTATTATTATTATTATTATTATTATTATTATTATTATTATTATTATTATTATTATTATTATTATTATTATTATTATTATTATTATTATTATTATCATCTTACGGAAACAGTTTGAATACATGGCCTCCTAATGATAGAAAGTTGTAGCAAGGTTATCAAACGGATTTTGATAGAACTTATTCTAATGGCATTGAAACTGTCTCTTTGAACTCTATGATCTTAGATTTTAGGTTTTCGCTTGTCGATTTTTTATTGAAGATTTTAGAAATTGTTGTTTAAATCATCGTGTCTTTTTTATTCGGCATCGTACTTTTTTTATTTTGTTGTCATCATTGTGTCTTTTTGGCGATTAATTGCGTCTTTTTTTTCGTAATTGTGTTATATTTTACGAACCATTGTGTTATGTTTTACGATCCATTGTGTCTTTGTATCTTTCTTAGATTTATGAGATTTTATAGGATAATTTTACCCTTTTTCATACTAGAATATCCTCAGTAGTAAACATTTTTTCTCTCTGTTCTCAAAAACAATTTTCACCATGTTATAGTTGAGGCTTTTTACTCGTACGCACTGATAATTTGATTCAGTTTTCCTTTATTTAGTCTTGAATCTCAAAATCATATAGCTTTCATCTTCTTCAACTTGAGCCTAATTAGAATTATAACTTGAAATAAATTAATTGATGCAAATTAAAACCCCACAACCGATAACTTTCCAGGACCTTGATGTCTTGAATTTCATAAGTCAAGATAAACCCACCAACATCGTCCAAGAAACACGTTTATTTTATAATTGAAAAAAACAAAAAAAAATCTAAGAGGTAAAGACCTAATGGGATCAACTTAATAATAATATTCTATTCTATATACTTAACAATTCACAATGTGAAGAGTTGTACTCGGAGGTAAAGACCCAATGGGATTAACTTTATAAGAATATTATATATACCGACAATTCACAATATGAAGAGTTCCAAATTTGAATTGGTCTATATATTACTTCAACTTAGAGAGTCTTAGTTTATTGAGCTAGATTATTGTTGTTTTTATTAATTTACATATTTAATCTTAAATTTTAATAAAGTTATCATATGCTTCTAAAATCTAATATTTTTTTATAACTAATTTATGTTTGTATCCGTGAACTTTAATAGATTTATCATACTGAAATTTAATAATTATTCTCTATTTAAAAACGATTTACGTTTTGCCCTCCCCCATCCCTCCGGAAACTTTAATAGAGTTATCATATAGGCATTTAAGTTTAATAAAGTTTTTTTTTACATTTATAACAAATATTTGTTCTTTTATCTTTTTTTTGTAAATTTAATTTGTTTTTTATTTTACTTATTATTATAGTTAGAGCTAACTTTTAAATTTAGATATATTTACTTAATCGTATTGCTTGTTTATTTTACCGTCGTTTATATTAAAGCCTCACTTTTAAATTCTAAAAACGATTTACTTCCCTCCCTCCCCCCGGTTACATTAATAGAGTTATCATACATAGTCTATTTTAAACCTTTGACATACAAGGTAACAAATTTATTTATTTTTTATTTACCTTATTAGAGTCAAAGCTCACTTTTAACTTTAGACATGTTTACTTAACCGTTTTCATTGTTTATTTTTATCGTCCTTTAGATTAAAGCTTGCATGATCTGTAATAACCCATCGATATATCATGTAACAAATACATGCTCTTCGGCACCTTTTTACGATCCCACATCAAAATGCAGGCTCTAATACTAATTAACCAACAATAGTCGTGTAAATGGGGTAAAAAGATTTGAAAAAAAGTTTAATCTTCATTCCAGAAGGGACAGGATTTATGATTTATATGTAAAAGATATATAAAATATATCTATACATCACAATTAAATTAAAAATACTTTTGTGCGTCCTTCTTAGCTCATCTTTTCCATTTCATGAAAGAACATGTAACATGTGTTGTGGACCCTTTGAATACATTGCTTCGTCCTTATAAGCAATCAATTCGAATCACAAATGTAATAAATTTTACATATACACATTTGTTACACTTATTGATTTTAAAAACATTTTATCATGACATCAACTTTTTCCATCATTTTGGAGCTTGCTTCAAGTCTTGTAACTTGATGAAATTACATACTTTTCTATCTTGTTTATATGCTGAGAAACCTGCAAGTTGCTTTATGTAAATTATCTTATTCTAAATCTCAGTTTAGAAAAGGCAGTTTTCACATGTCTTTGATGAACTTCTAAATTTCTTAAAATAGCCAAATATAGCAAACACACATAATACAGGTTACTCATGTTAATCACAAGCGTAGAAGCATTAGAGTAATCTATAACTTCCTTTTGTCTCTACATGTTGATGACTAATTTTAACTTATAAAATATTGCTTTGTGCTTGCATCATCAATTTGAAAATCCAGTTGTTTCCAAGTGGATAACATGAAGAAGATTTACTAGCTCTCTAGCACCGGTGGATTTAACACTAAGGATACATGATCCGGTATAAAGCCCCTAACTCCTGAGAGTTTTATTACGCTAAGTCAGTGTCAACTAGACGCCACCTCATATGGAGAGTTTTAAAGCGTCTTCCTTTAACATCCTTATAATGGTTTAAAGCCCTCGTTATCATTACCTAAATATTATTTTTTATTTAAATTTAAACATTATTTAATTTAGATATATCAATTTAAATTTAAATAACATGAACAAAATATAAAAAAAAACATAATTTAAATAAATTAAATACAATCACTTGAAAAATACAAACCTAAAAATACTTAAAAGGTTAAACTAGAAACTAAATCTTCACTCGTCATCTCCTCCTTGTTTACGATCAAATCATAGGTGCTAGGTTAGATCAGTTTGAAGGTTAAGGTATGTGTCCCTGTAACATATTCTTGCTCGGATAACGTTCTTCTGAGCGTAGGTGAGTAATGGGTTCGCCGGTTGGTTACCTCCATCAAAACTCTCTGAACAAAAGGCTCTACCGAGTCCGCCAATATCATGTTATGCAAGATAGTGCACGTATACATTACGTTCTCATTTTACTCTTTTCAAGTAACCTCGACGGTTGGGTAATGATAGACCATCTCTTTTTCAATAAACCGAAAGCCCACTTGGCATCTTTTCTTGCCGACTCATGTTTGTTCTTGTAATTTCTCGTCATCTGGACACGAAAGAGTTTTCACCAACGTAGCCCACTCCGGATAAATATCGTCGACCAAACAATACCCATACTTACACTCCAGTCGTTTGCATAGAAATGAAGTATTTGGTACAACACCATCTATGACATCATCCAAAATACTCGGAATTCGTAAAACTATGATATAATTGTTTGCACTGGCCATGCCAACGTATGCATGACAAATCCATAAATCTTGAGACGCGACCGCTTGTAGTATTAGGGTCGGACCCTCGTGGTCACCACGATGGTGTGCCATTTCCAAGCGGTTGGACTTCCCACCTACTTCCAATGTGTGCAATCAAGACTACCAAACATCCCGAGAAACCTGTGTATCCGCAGATGAGCCTCGTATAAAAGTGGAACGTCAGTAGTGGTCGGCATCCTCAAATATTGCCTAACGTAAAGAAAAATAACACCTAACATAACACATTAGTAAACTATAAACTAAAACAACGACAATAAAAATATAAGTCACTAATAATTAACGATTACCTTCACAGAAATTATCAAGACTGTCATGACAAGTTCTAACCGCATCCTTAAATATTCGTCCCACGCATCTTTGCCATGTCGTAGGCAAGTTTCCGGATTGCGATTGTACACTAATGTATTCCAAAGAATCCAATTTTTCGACTAGCACTTTTTATCTTTGTGTGAAAAAGGATATTGGACCGCAAGATCATTAGATATTCTTAAAAAAAGAGAACGACTCATACGAAATCGACACCTAAATTATGCATCGTCGTACAACGGATCTTCACAAAAATAATCATGCATTAAATGTTCATGAGCTCCTAATCGATCTCCATCAAGAGGCGTTTGTCTGGTATGCGTTGTAGACGATTCGGCTTCTTCTCGCAAATACTGAATCGCTTCCTAAGTAACTATGATAAGCATATTGTCGATCAATTAGCCGGATGAAGAGCTGGATGAATCGAATGAAAACTTGGATGACATTTTATATAAAAATGATTGGGGATAATTTATATGTTTTAGTGAATTAGTTTGTGACTAGTTTGTGTAAATAATGATATATATATAATAAAGTTTAAGTTAATTTTTTTATTCAAATCGACCGTTTACAAATGGTCATGTTTGACCACCACCTCGTATTCAATTCAAAACGCCCATTAGACCATGGCAAATGCAAAGCATTTTGCTCGTATTTGGCTTATGTGGATTTCGCATTAAATAGAGAGTACATTGAAGGAATTTGCATTTGAGTGGAATGTTCTTGGGGAAGAATGGTGCATGTGGTGTGATGGCGCGCCTCTAGGTTTGTTTGTATTTATTTTATTATTTTCTTGTTTTAATATGTTTTGAAATACATAAATAAGTTGTACACTACAAGCGTTAGTGACTTGTATATATATTTTTTTTCAAATATAGTAATTGGACAAAATGACAAAAAATGTACTGTTTTTATTTAAAAACATAAGCTTATTAATGCTACTTTAATAAAAAAATAATACAAAAGTTCAAGATAGGTATATATTAATTTTGGTGTTTTGAAATTTAATGTTTTGTTTCTATAATTTTGGATATTAATATTGTGAAGATAAAAAAAATGTATATGTATAGAAATAACTTAATTATTAAAAATAAATGTAAAAGTGGTGATGATGTGGAAGTATAAGTATTGGTAAAGATGTTTGTAGTATTGTAAAGAAAATGTGTATATTTAGTGTATTTATGAAGATCTGATATGGCAACTGACTAGGCACGTCTATAAGTTCATTTATCACCTTGCATTGATGATGGTTTTAAGGGCATGCCAAAAAGTACCATATCAGTCCATTTGACACTAGAAAATGTATTGAAAGCGTTATAGGACGTCATGTGACAGGAGCGATATACAACACCGTTTGGTCTAACGGAGGGTGGGCCAAGACCACCGTTCGCCTCAAATTTTGAGCATCAAAAGTATATATGAATATTTTAGCATAATTTTTACTGAAATGGACACTTTGGCTATAAAAAGTATATATTTGAATATTCAACCTAATTCTCTGGCGAGGTTAATTCTACCGACTGTAAATCGTAATAATTATTTTATTCATCAAAAATTTAATTTGATTATTTTAGATTTTCTCAACAAAAATACAAATAATTCAAAAAATTTCACATAGTTCTGCATGTTTTAAAATATGATTATTATTTTTTCACATTACAAACAAGTGAATTACAAATTATAAACCACATATTTCCAATTACAAACCAAGGAAGAAAATAATTACAAATTATAAATCATGAAATTGCAAACACATAGCCACATTTTGTATGCTAGGTTTTACTCATCTTGTGGTGTATTGGCTTCAAACCCATTTCCTCATGTTGAAAAGAAGCTGGTCGTTAAAGTTGTAATATAATCAATCGGTGTTTATGATTCCATATTTAAAAGCTCTACCTCTATAGAAAAGTCAATGAGAACCTCTTGGTTTCTAGTCTTTATTTATTTTTTATTTTTCAAATGGGTTACAAAGATCCCTCAACAAGGTTGCTTATTCATCCCAATACTAAAGCATACACAAGCTTCATAGAAAAAAAGTTTTAAGTTGGGTATTCAGATTATAAAATAATGACTTTGTAATAATTAAATGAAATGAGATCCTTAATATGTCTTACAATGACAGTATATCTATGTCTTTGTGCATGATAGATGAACAATGTATTAAATTTTCTTAATTTGCCGGTCTGATCATGATTCATTACAAAATATCTAAAGCTTAATTAGACAGATATGCCCTCAATGGTTGTTGATATTTCTCTTATCGAAACCATCACACTTATGCACCATACCCATGACAGACATACTTATGCACAATGACTAATGAAGTGATTACGCAGTTATTTACTATTATGACAAGAAGTGATTACGCAGTTATTTACTATTATGACAACATAGTTTGATAAGAACAAAAATACAACAAGAATTAGGGTCACATGTCTCATAATGCACGACCAAAGTGTATGTTAATCATAAACATACACTAAACCTGTATGTTAAGGTTTGAATCAATACTATACCAATGTAAAATGAAACCAAATATAAATACATCCACTAGATATAAACACTTCAAACAATAGAATAATGTGAAGATTTAATAGGGTTAGAAAAGAAAATGGGTAAGAACATAATTCCTTCTATTATTAGAAGAGTAGGTGGGAAACGGTTCACAAACTTAAGTACGACTACTATCTAACTTTTTCTATTAGAAACTAATAGGAATGATGGATTTTAATAATCTCAACTATTATTTGTTAGTCGACGACAGTTCCAACTTTAAAAATAACTAGTGGTGGTCCCACTTTTTCAAATATTGTAAACCAATGGACCTTTTACTAACAGAACCTTCAATTCTTTTTGTCCTTGTTTTCTTTTCTATTAGGTAAAGGTCCATTAGTTTACGATATGTGAAAAGGTGAAACCATCACTGATTATTTTTTAAATTGGGACCGTTACTAGCCAATGCAAAATAGTTAGAATCATTAAAATCTATTATTCCAAACTAATAATATCAATCAACTTTTTTTTCTAACTTTTGCTTTCTTTTTATTGGTCCATGTAGTATAGTAAAAACACAATAGCATAGGGTACCCATATTTTATAGCGTAATTAATATTATCTCATATGATAGTATAGTATAAACACAATAGCATAGGTACACATATTTTATAGCGTAATTAATACTATCTCATATGATAGTTTTTCTTTTATTTAGGGGTGAGTTATTTATTTTTATACGTAAATGAATATATTTTGTTTTCTAACTTATTTTTTAGAACTAATTACAAAGATTGTTCATGTGGTTCACCTAAATTACGTATATGATTACGGGACCGTTGCCATGCACAAGTCCTCAATACTAGTTTCTTTTATTTTAGTATCTATCTCTCTCTCTCTCACACTCACATACACACACGTTAGTGCATACTTGATACCCATGTGAACCAGCGATAAGGAAGCCTCTAATGGTGTCGGTTTGGTTAAACAAATGGAGTTGACGGTGGTACATGGAGACCAGAGACGGCGACGTTAGGGTTTCGTCGTAAACCCTGCTAGCAGCAACAATATTTACGTAATTTGAAGCCTTTCCGGCCACAACAACTGTTTTAGTGACAATAATGTTGGTGGTCGAGCTTAGTAGAGGAGGTGACGAATAACGAGTGTAGATTGGACATCATAGTTTCTGATGAGGGTTTAGACCAGCGACAACAACCTACCAAGCTTGGGTTTCAAGGGAGATAAACGATGGCTGCTGATGAATTATGGTTATGACTAAGTAGGATTACTAAAAAAACCCGAGCCTGATGGGTATAACCGAAACCCAAAGCATGGATGGGTATACCTACCAACGACTATGGATTGGAAAAAAATTATTTCACAGTAATAATTTTTTTTCCATACCTTAAACAATATACCCGTTTACTAGAAACATGTACCCGAAAACTTTTACGTTTAATATTTTATTTTCCTTTACTATTGTTTAGTAATGTTTGTCTAGTAGTTTCATTATTTGAAAAATGAATACTTTTTTGGAATATATGTTTTGATGATTGATGTACCGTCAATTATACATATTTGTAAAAAGACCCAATTTATGAATATTTTTAGGCAATTAATCAAGGAAGCTCACATGATGGAGTGTGAGTATAATTTTTAGATATATTTGAAGTACTTTTTACTCGTTTATTCAAACTTTACATTTATAAAAACACGATATGCAACTATCACTCTCTACAACACGCTAAGGCAAGTGCACCCATTGTTGGCGTGGTATAGTGATGGTAAGATACCAAGGTCGTCCAATGACACAAGGGCTTTTAATACCGTAATATAGTCGACGTCTAATCTAATCAAAATTTGAAAAGAAATTTTTAGATAAGTAAATATAAAGAAATAAACTAAGTAATGAAATACATAGTCAAGATAGAATTACTTGGCTCCGACTTATTATTTATGTATCCTTTGATGATTTCCATGCTTTGGATTTTTAAGAGATTATCTTAGTTAAAGTTGCATGTCCCTCTTTGGAGGCAACGCTACCCTTAGCTATATTGGTGTGAGTTAGCAGGGATACAGTCCCGCAAGGCTGGAATATTGAAAGATAATTAAGTAAGTTACTAAAGAAAAATGTAGCATGTGCCTTTTTTGGAGGCAACGCTACCCTCGGGCATATTGGCCTGAATCAGCAGGGATATAGTCCCGCAAGGCTGGGCTAAAGTTTTAATAGTTGTTTATGTATAAGGGATTCAGGCCGTTCTTACTTCCCCCGATTTGATGCTATCTGCCTCAAGGGAAGTCCTAATAAACTTGAATCAAGTCCTCGTAGGATCTATACACTGAACAAGGTTAGAAATTTACCCATACCACCCTTTTAACCCCCTTCTAGGCAATTAACGTGCTTTATATAGACCGTAAAGACATGAATAAGTGAATCAATGAAACATGAAAGATGATAGAATAAAGTTCACTTTTCATATAAAAAACTAGTTATTAAAGTTATTAATACATACCTAATTAAAAGTTAACCAAAGCTAGGAAATCAAAAGTAATACATAAATAACTTGTCTCATCAAGTGATGTAAGAGATTATCCAAGCATGGCCTTTGTTTGACAAAAAATCTTACGATCAATCTTGGATCCTGAGACTACTACACACTCTAAAATGGATGATGGATGAATATAGTGGATGATGGTCCTATTGTGGTGGTGGATTGGTGTCAGGTGTGAGAGAAGTGGTTTGCTAAGGGATGAGTTGGAATGAAACCAAACACCTCTATTTATAGCTGGGAACAGACACTTCATATGGCCCCGTGCCTGCAGGGCATGGCTCCGTGTCTTCCTTTTCTCTGTCTTCACTTAATTTTAGTGTCAGATCAGCCTGCTACACGACCCCGTGTGTCAACGGCACGGCCCCGTGGCCCTTGTACTTGCTGTACTATACCAGATATGTGAATCAGGAAATTGACCATGACCCATGCCCGAGGGGACACAGCCCCATGTCTCTTGTCTACTTCTATTTATCTTCTTCTAATATGGAATCTTGAAGGGGCACGATGTAACATCCGTCAAAAACGGATTTTACCAAACCCGCTCTGTTTATTAACCGAACAATCAGTTAAAAATTTCGTTGCGAATTTAATGCCCAAAATAATTTTAAACGATACATAATCAATTATTATATTGGAATATATAATTTGTTTTTGAAAAACTGTTAAAATCAGAAAATAAAAATGATTTGGCATTGCTGGGTTTCGAACCCGGGTCAGTCAGCCGGTCAACAAACTTAACACACACACACTCAACCACTGCGCCACTCATGCTTCTTGTTAATTATTAGAATCATTTAATTCATAACATGCTTTTCCGAATTCAAAAACCGGCGCCCAAATTTCAGTCGTCGGAAATCCCGACTAACTCGCCAATAATTTACGACTTTTTCAGTTATAACGTAAACGTTTAAACCTACATCGGTTATAACCGACGCCTGAACCCGCGACACAAGTTATAACCGCTGGAGATTTTCTAACCGACGAATCAAGTCAGAAATTGGACCAAGTTCATCGATAACCTGCCTTATAAATACCCCCTCAAACCTCTGCAAGCTTTTTCGCTCAAAACCGCACCTTTACCCGACGTAATTTCACTCGCCGGAAAACTTCTGTACCTCGCCGGAAAACCGAACCCTTCACTTCTGAGCTTTACTGAACCCCCTGAGCTTATACCGAAGTCACCTACATCCTTTTCAAGCTTTCTGAAGACTCGCTGCTGCAAGACACACGACGCCGGAACCTGTTGCTGTCGCCGGAGTTCTGCCGGAGAAACAGAGGAGTCCAGTCGGTATACCTTACGCCTAATTTCTCTTTCTTTTATTTATATCTCACCTGTAAAATTAACTGAAAAATGCTAACGAACATGATTAAAGACTTCGAACCAGTCAGTCATCATTTCTGGTTAAAATCAACGAAGAAGACGAAGTTCTGTAGTGTTTAAGTATAATTAAAATCAAGTTATAACTCGGGTTAGACACACAGTCCAGCGGTGGACTGTGTGCACAATAAACACGTAAACGTCTCGAGTTCGAATCTTGTCCCACGCACGCTGCCTTAATAAAAATGTCTTTTTTTTGTTAACCGAACCGGAGTCACCATTGATATATGTTAAGTTTAATAATAACCGGAATAATAACCAAGTTAGACACACAGTCCAGTGGTGGACTGTGTGTATGTTTAATCACACGTCACGAGTTCGAGTCCGGTCTACTGCACCGATTCGGACAATTATCTAACTTTTTAAAATAAGTCAGAAATGAAAATACTTAGTTTGTATTTAAGTATAATAAAAATCAGTTTAGTTAACAAGTTGGACACACAGTCCAGCGGTGGACTGTGTGTTAGCATAAACCACAGGTCCCGGGATCGAGACCTGTGGAGAGCACCGGTCCGATTCAGTAAAAGCTTTTTAGAAATAAATTGATTTTCGGATTAATCTAATTAATATATAAATATAATTAAAAACAGAAATATTTCGGGTTAGACACGTAGCTCAGTTGGTAGAGCTGCGTGCACGCGTACGGGAGGTCTCGGGTTCGAGCCTCACCCAGTGCACACTTACACGCATACGAACCGGTCAACGGTCAAGGTCAAGGTCAACGGTCAACGGTCAACGGTCAATGGTCAAAAAAGTCAACTTTTTAAATTATTTTTATTTATTTATTTTAATTAAAAATCAATTAAAAATACTTAAAAATAACATTTTTAAGGTTAGAAAATAGCCTTAAACTCACAAAAATACACCCAACAATCCTACTAAAATGGATTAATAAAATCCCATTACTTACCGAAACATTATGCCATTATCTAGGTTAATTTCACTCGTGGTTAAAACCACTTCGCGTGCATTTAACATCATCAACCGAACGCACCCACTGTGAGTGAATCTTACAACTCCCCTTTTTAATTACACGTTTTGGGGTGTGTCATGTGTCACAAAATAATTAACTCGTTTATTTAAACTTGTGCCATACCATATCGTGATCTAAACTTAGATTGTTATTATTGTTGTAATTATGTATTTCATTTTGTCAACTTATACGAAATTCATTCATTAAGCCCATCAGTTCCTCGTGGTAGACGAGTTGAGCAACGCGTGCCTCAAAACCAATCCATTATTGTTCATGTGTGTATTATTGAGTTTATATTGTTGTAGTTATGTCTTTGATATTATCATGTTTATGCAATTCATTCATTAGGCCCATCAGTTCCTCGTGAGAGACGAGTTGAGCAACGCGTGCCTCTAAACGACCCATTATTGTTCATGTGTGTATTGGTTAATATTAAATTGATTTATGAATAAGTTTACATCTATTTTTACTCATGTGTGGTTGTGCACTTTATTTCATAATCAATTAAATAAACTTGTTCAAATGTTTTCCATAGGATTCACTCGCCAACTTTTTGTTGATCCAAAAACCCTTTTACACATGATACAGGTGAACAGGATGAAGCAAGGAAAACATAGGAAATGCCATAGAAGAAAACAAAGAAGCTTAGACTGATGTTTAGGTCATTGATGTAATTATGATTGTAAATTTCCATTAAATTATATTAATGAATATGAAACGTTAAAATAAATGTCATGAGCTTTGATGATAACCCAATCATGCCCCGATCACCTTTTCCGCTGCGGGTCGGGGTGTGATACACGACCCCATGCTGACAAATGACGGCCCCGTGCCAAACTTCTGATTTGTTATTTTTGATCTTGGGGTGAAGCTCGGAGGGTTGGTATAGTATGTTATCTTCCCATATTCCATACTTTTGCTGGATTTTGATTTTGTCGTTAATTTTTCCTTTTGTACATTTAAGCTCTTTTATCCTAAAAATCAAAAGTATACAAAGAAATGCACTTTTTTCAACATTAGTACTAAAAATGGTTGATTATTATACCGTATTCAATATAATTTATATGTTACATTTGACGTATATCAGAAACAATACCTAATTCATCCCTTTTTAGTTTTTATAGGATTTGAATGTCCAAAATAAAAAAAGAATCAAAAAATGATGAAAAACGAACCACACATACGAAGTTTCAAAAAAGCACCCCCGTGCACAAAAAGGCATGACAATGCCTCTCACCTAAGCCCGTCTTCTTGAAGAATCAGAACAACTTGGTGGCAAGAAAGGAATAATGACATGCACGCCCGTGCATTGGCATGCACGATCGTGCTCCCATGAAAAACAAAACAAGATAAGAAAAAGCCTCGAGACCAAAAGTAAACCTGCTGCAAACATTGTCGAGACAACTCACCATGCACGGTTGTGCATGGGCAGGCACGCTTGTCCGCAAGACCCCAGGAGACAAAAAGGACAAATTTTCGAAATTTCCAACAAAATACAAGCATAAGCATGGTCGTGCTCCTTAAGCACACTAGTGCGCCCCTGCTTTTGATCAGCTTATAAATTCCAGCTTCATTCACTCATTTGAAGCATGCCCTTCTTTTCTTTCTTGTTCCTTGGCGTGCTACAGCCCCAAGGCTAATAGACTTGTGCCTCTATGGCCTTGTTCTCTCACCCTTGAAGACTCTAGTCCCTTGGAGAAAATATGGACGATCTATAGAGCTTGATTAATTAATAGCTAGGTATGCCATGATTATGATGCTTCCCAAGCCCCCTTGCTTGGAAGTGAGAGGTTGATCCTTAGGGACGGCCTTCATGCCGACCGAGACCTCTCCAAAGCTAATCATCCATGTTAATAATAATGCACCGTTAGATTAGTTCACTAAATATATGTAATAGATAAGAGTTGAGAGACACTTGGTTGCACACATACTTGCATTTAAGTTAGAGCTTGAAGATCATGAAATGTGGTAATGGCCATTGGTACAAGTGTTTCATATGGTTGTAATCTCTATGGGTTCTTATATTCTTGGATTAGTTTATCTTATTAATATAGTATTTTTTTATCTTCTCTAATGTGTATAATCTTTTACTAATTCTAGGTTTATTATCTTTTGTGACAGGATTGCATGACCCTTTTGAAACTAAGTTAACTTAACATCTTTGTTTAAATATACTAATTTAAGCTAACTTAACTTGACTAAGGTGTGCGTACGGCTTCTAGTACTCTTAATCAGATCCGGTGTTCTTTATAACCTTGGGAGGTGAAGCATATTAGTACACTAATGGTGTGTAACAACCTATATACTAATAAGAGAAATCCGAACTTGGCCTATCAAAATTATTATTATGTAGACTTCTGGTATTGAACCAGATTCAAGTGAAAAGCTTTTAGTATCGAACAAGATCTTGGGAAGGCTTTTAATACTACATCCAGATCCTTTAGGAAGGCTTCCGGTAATGCACCAAGATCCAATTGGGGGTAAAAGTTAAAATAATGAATTAATAGGGGGAATAAGGCTATCTGACGGAATATAAGATAACATGTGAAATGGGACCTATTTTGCTTATTCAGTAACTTAATTAATTTGATCTCTAAATTGCTTCAGCAAGTTAAAAGATCCTTAAAACGTGATCCCATTTGTTAAGCGTGAAATAGAGCATTAATTAACTAAGTTATAAAAAATAATATAAACAAGATGGCTCAAACCAATCTTGATGTGGCATATCATTTATTAATCGACAGGCTAGGGGAGGTTCATTATGGACATATTTCCATACCGGTTTATCAATATGTTGTGGCAAGATTGAGGGAAGTTGGCGATCGGGCCAAGGAGGCCACTTCTATGTTATATAAAAGACAAAATGGAAGACTTAAACATTTTCCCCATTTTATAATATAAACTATATTGATGAAGAAAGACTTATCCAAGAGTCTCATATTACTATTTTAGTCTACTAAACTAACTACAAATAAGAATGATCATAATAATAATAATAAACGGGTGAGTAGGGGAAGCGTATCCTTGGGTGATACTTGGTTCGTGTTTTAAAAGTTATTAAGTTAACCCACCTAATTGTGCTAAGAGTTATTAAGTTAACAAGATCAATATAATAAAAACGCACACATCGATGATATTATTTATATCTATATGTTAAGAAATACAAATTAAAAACAAAGTAATTTCCAGTTAATGAAATACTTTCGTTTTTAACGCCCACTGTATCTTCCAAACATGCATTGCATCATCTGTTAAGCCTTAAAAAGACTTTTAAAACATTAATTTAAGATGTTTTATGCCAAAAAGTAAAAGCGCTCAGGTTTTCATTAACCTAGGGTCTTTTTTTTAAACATACAAAAGCAACACAAAACTGCACATTTTGCGACTGTTTACTAAACCTTTTTTTTATCCTGAACTGATAGAAAAACTGTTTAAGCTCATCCTAATGTTGAAAAGAGTGTGATCAACAAGTCAAGGGGCACACTTGTGCCCCCCCCCCCCCTTGTTCCGATTAGACCCTATAGGCCAAACACACACACCCCTTACTAAACATATTAAAAACCAACCTAAACAATTTCTAAATTATTTCACTTTTGCTCCCAGGTGTTCTAAGCAATTTCTAGCCAAAAACCAAAGGTATAAAGCGTATTCTACATGATATTAAGGTTATTTTTCATGATTAAGTATAGTAAACAAAAAGAAAGGTGTTCTTGATTCATAAGACCTAAAACTTTGGTCCTACGGGCTATTTAAACTTATAATATTTATAACAAGTTGGTTCATGATGTTTAATGGTGCAAAACTACATATTATGGATAAAAAACACTAAGGATTTGACAAGAAATGAAGTTAACAAGGCTTAATATGTGATTTTGTATAAATGTTTGTGTTGATTATGGTCTATAGGTATAGTATCTAGTCTTACTAAGAATCTGGAAGCATAGAGACGGAATGTATAATGCCGAAAACTAAAATTAGGGACATTAGAACTTTGATTAAGCAAAAACTAAAAGTGTGGCATAGGTATGGTTAGCTTATGAAATTTTACAGGATGATCATATACAGTAAAAATAAAGTCTATGCAATATATGAGAATTTTTGGAATATCTAAGATTTTTTAGTGAATTTATTAGTATTTCATTGCGTTAATAGGGAAAAATTGCAAACGGATTCAATAAATTCCTAATTTTTTTAGAGAGTTCGTTTTTGGTATAAGAATGAACTATACAAAATTCGGGGTTCATTTATTAACCCTAGCTATGGTTTTAAATTTGTGTTTTATCAAACTTTCGATAACTGAAACACATGTTTAGGAAGCTCGGTTGGATCTGAAAATTTTAAAGAAATTATTTGGACATATTTTGACCATTCAGTACATATAAAATTTTCTTTAATTTAATTAAATTCGGATATATATAGTTATGAAAGTTATGCGTTAGAAATATCATCAGTTTTAACAAAATCCGGCAAAATAATTGTTTAATGAACCTGCCAGAACTTTTAAGCATTTTATGACTAATTGGCGTGTTAGGATTTAAGTTTTAACTTGTGTGCTTTGATGTGTGAATAAGTGAAGTATTTGATATAAATAAATGAAGTATAATAAAAATGGAAATATGAATTGCAGCAGAAGTAAAGGGGCACACAAGAATAAAAAGTTTATCAACTGTTTTATATTAATAACCCAAATATTACAATTACAATAATGATTATACAAACACTTCCTCAGCCTGATCACTCACTTAGACTGTTTGTAGAAAAGAAATGTTTGTGATGTGATAACTAAATCTCTAATATGTGGTATCTGTTTATACAAAGGTACAAACAACTGTTGGTAATCAGGGCTGACATCACACTTATAGCGACATCTAACATTTCTAACATAAAAGATTTCACAGATGTTAGAAACATTTGTTGGAATATAACAACTGTTCTAATACTTTAGCAGGTGTTTGGACACTGTTACATTAAAAGTGTTGTTCTTTAAACCTCTGTTAGCTTCATCCAAGCATCTGTTTTGGCCAAAATAGATGTTTGGTCTTCTATAACAACGCTTTATCTTCACAGGGCTTTGGCCATGAATATACTTCTCTTCTTCTTGAAAAGCGGTCTCATGTCTTCAACAGATTTTTGAAGTCTTCAAACAGATGCTCTGTTAGGGTTCAAGATTTAGTCCTTTGGGAGGAGATGCATATCAAAGCTTGATTATTTCTATGATCTTAGTAGCATGTTTTTGCCTTTGCAATTATATGTTCTTTTGTAGGTCCAACATGGTGATAATTGGAAACTCGGGAGTGAATCTGAACTATTCGGGAAAATTGAGTAATTAGGGTGAATTAGACGCTTGTTTGGTCAATCCCCAAACTACAAAAACTGGAACTGCTGTTTAAGCGAATTAGACCGCTCTGACACCCAAACTTTCTTCATAAAACAAATCATTTTTATTATTCAACGAGTTTTGACATTCTATGGGATCATGCCATTAACCTAACTCCTAAAACGAACAATCGTGACTAGCACGAAAAACGGTGCACGGAATTCAAACTTGATTTTGAAACTAAGACATTCTATAATGCCATACATTGAGGCTATTACAGTGTTCTCGTATTAATATTCACATCCGAGCTTAGTACATAGAAATTACCGACCTGAAAGCTTTTTTTGGTGATTAACCATACAATACTGATACTAGGACTAGACTAGCTTTATTGTTACACTACTTGCATATCGTGAGCTATACTATCAAGTGAGTTTCGTGGCTCATCTTTTATACATGTTTTATCAATTACTTAGGGGGAAAACATGATTTATACACATATGCACATGAAGATTTTTTTGATGTGAATTATCTATGTACTAACCTAACACTTGTAAAATCCCCACAAACACACAAGTTCTTACTACATTGCCAGTGAATATAGTGGATAGTACTTTTTGACCCAACAAGCATAAACTGCCCAACAATTTTGACACTATTGAATACCGAACGCGTGAAACGCGGTTGCACATATTCATGACTTAATAAGCTATGTTATGTTAGGCATAGCTACTTGGGGTATTGTTATGTTGTTTATTGTTGTGGTTGGTGTTGGCCACAGTGATTTGGACACATGTCTTGACACTACTTGTGAACTTATTATAACTACATTGCAGGTGCAACTTTATTTGTGTACTGACTTTTAAAAACAAACAAAACCTGTGAGGCTCACCAACATTTGTAGTTGACCATTTTTAAACATGCTTTTCAGGTAAACAGGAAAATGACTCTGTTTGCTGCTTCAAGTTTTGCTTACGGATAATTACATACATACATGCATACCTGCTATAGGAATAAAGCTATTCGTAGGAACATACCGTCGTAACATACCCATAGTGTGTAAACAACAATGTAACAAGATGTACAATTTATTGTTTAATATAGTATCTTTACAAAAATGTGCTTGTACCAGAGGTGTCTATTGCATCCTTTTTTACTTCCGCGTGGATAGTAGTGGTTATGATGGTGGTTGCCCAGATGGTGAAAGTAGAGGTGTTTTAAAGCTTCTGAGATATAGATGAGGTTATTTTAGTTGCGGTTAACGCAGGTCAAACCCGATTCAATGCGTGGTCAAACTCAGTCAACAAACGCATCTGGTCATATGATGGTCAACAATATTTGTGTATATATAAATGAAAGAAATATGTAAAAAGGGGTGGATGAAAAAGACAAAACAAAAAAAATATATGTAAAGCGACCAAAATACTCCTACTTTAACTTACTTTTTTGGATGGAGGTAGTGGGTAAAATGACAAAAAAAAAAATGAAAACCTCAACTACATAGATGAGAAAAAAACTATTTGGACGGAAGTGAAATTTCTCGACAAACCACATGCACTAAAATGACAATTTACTCTTTAAACTAAATTTGATCCAGCAACTTCTTATAAATAAAACCTTAAAAATATCGCGTACTAACCTCTAAAGATGTAACACTGTGTGTAACCGGATCACGTCCCTGGCATGGTGGGTGGGAGGGGGGGGGGGGAATCCAACGCTAAACATCGCTCCTAAAAAAGTTAGGGGGCATTAAAACGTATGCTCATGAACTACTTCACATCGTCCTCTTTCTTTATTACCTAATTTATTAGAGTACTATTTTAACAAGTTGTGGGTAGTGAAAACTTGTGAAACCATTACACGCTAAAGGTGACAAAAAGTGAGCGAGAGCTCATGACTATGTGGCAATAATGTGTCAGACACTTTATGACGTGATAGTTAAAAAAGTTAAACCATTAAGCTAGTTGTTTCCGGATCACGACCCAAGTGAGGTGGCATTTTAAAAGCGTGATCCAGCATGAATCACCGCCCATAGGGGTATTACTAGAGTTGATTGAAGGTCGAGAATTTGTGACTTAACGGCGTTAAGAAGAAGGGAAAGTGCGTGTTCAAAACTAAAAAAATTATAAAAATGTTTGTAATATATATATATATATATATATATATATATATTGTAAAAAGGATGTGTTTTGTGAGAAGTGTAAGAAAGAATCTACACCCTTTAATCTATAATCTAATGGTTGAGATTATAATGGCAAAATTGTAAGTAAATAATGTTTACCCTTAAAATAATTAATTTTCTAGATTAAGGGTATAAAAGTAAATTTAATATTTTTAAATTCAAAAACCCACATCCAATGCATATGCAACTTCCCCCACCTTTATTAAACGTCAATAACTTTTTTATACGTAACTTTTTTTTAAAAAAAATCACACCGTAATAACGAGTGTTTTTTATCTTTAATATGAGTACCATATTGCTATACTTATATAGAGAAAAAAATTACGCTTTGATCGGATGTTTTAGTCCATGGTCTTTTGTCTATTTTGTTTTAGTTACCTAGTGATTCAAGGTGTTGGGTTTAAAAGTAAAACACCATGAACGTATATAAGACACCATAACATTGAAATACCATTGAATTCAGCAAACTACCATTTTCTTATACAGAAACACCATGAAAACTAAAATAAAACATCATAGAAAACAAGACACCATACAAGTATACAAAGAACCATTCAATTAGCAATAAAAATATCATTAAATTTAACGAGCTATTTTTTTCCTTTTACAAGACACCATAATCTGTTTTGAAATCCTAAAATAAAATACTATAGAAAATGAGATTGAAAGATTGAACGTAAAATGTATTTGCAATATTATGGTGTTTTATACACGTTCATTGTGTTTTACTGTAAAACACAATGCCTTGAATCACTATACAATTAAAACAATATAAAGAAAACACCATGGACTAAAACATATGATCGAAACGTAATTTTTTTACATAAGTATAGCAATATGGTACTCATATTAAAGATAAAAAGTTCGTTATTATGGTGTAATCTTTTTTTTTAAAAAGATACGTATAAAAAGTTATTGACGTTTAAAAAAGACGGGGAAGTTGCATATGCATTGCATGCGTTTTTTAATTTTATCTTTAATTACGTTTTTTTTCTTAAATTACTTAATTGCCCTTATTCTAATAAATTAAATAATGACATGTGTCATCATCATGTTCTTCTTATCCTTCTCACAAATTTCATCTTTTTTAAAGGATCCTAAACATACATACATATATATATATATATATGTGTGTGTGTGTGTGTGTGCATGCGTGTGTGTGTGGTGAGGTTCGACTACAAAGTCCAAATTTCCTAAAAAGTTATAAAACACTATAATTTCAGCCACAAAACACACTAAAACCCACAAATAACAGATTGAAGATTACTAAAACACTATATTCAAACCATAATAGTCCATAAAAAAATTCAAACACACAATCGTAGAACTATGAATATAAAATATAACGTGCTAATCAACATAAAACACAATAATGTTTTTCATTCGATAATCAGAGCTTATCATCCAAAACACAAAACACAACCCACATATATGATGTTTTTAGTAATCTTCATTTTGTTATTTATGGTTTTGGGTGTGTTTTATGGTTAACATTTTGGTGTTTTATGACTTTTTAGGAATTTGGACTTTGTAGCCAACTAATAGCCTATATATATAAATACTTTACAATTTTTTTACCACACAATCTCATTCTTAAATCCTTAAATTTTTGTTTTAATAAAAAAATGTTTCCATGGAACCACACTGATCCGAACAACCTGTATAACCAAAACCGAAACTCATCGAATACCATAAACATACTGAATACCTCGAATACACCAAACTCTCAACCCAATACTTACCTCTACCCTTCCAACATCTTCATTGGTTGTTACCGGCCGGCAGTTGAAGTACCACTTAACTCACAAGCACAAAGCGACCAATTTTTATTATCACTACGGGAAAAACTTGCAAAATTTACAAACCACCATATTTGAAACTCAACCTGAACTTGTATAACCAACACAAATGAGCCCATCCCGACGATAATAGAAAATAAAGCATAAAAAGGGAGATGGCGCTGAAGCCCTTGAAAAACATACGAGTGGTGGATGACCACGGAGGAGGTAATTTTGCTCGTGCTTGGGTAAACATCTTGGAGGACCAGGCTACCGGTATTATATATTGTTTCATATTTATGCTACATTTTAATTTGGAAGTATTTATATAAATGTTTTATAGCGGATCATCAAAAAGGAACCGATTTTTGGAGTCATGTTCGATAAACTTTCACAATCTAATGGGACGTGAACCTTATTGTAATCTAGATTCCATTTTCGTCAAATGGAGAAAAATGCAAAAAAAATGCATCTTCTTTAATGGCATCTACAACAACCTCACCAACCAATGCGGTGGTAGAGTGAGTGGTGCAATGATGTAAATTTGCTTATCGAGGCGCCTAAAATCTACAGATAAGTTGCACAACATACATTTATAATGGAGTAGCCGTGGTAAATCTTAAGTAAAAGAACCAAGTGGCTTGTTGTCTTGCTTATGGACATGCGTGTGTCACGGTCCAAAAGGTCAAAGAGCGTATCGTCCATCGGAATAGCTTTGGATGCGCGATCCCAATATAATTTAAATGACTTGTACTATGATTTTGATTTTTTGAATGCACGGGTTGAAGTAAGTCTCCTATTTAAGAGAGATCGTGCAAAATAGAAAAACAAAGGTGCGGGTTCGTCTTCAACTCAATCCATATCCAAGCCCAAAAAAAATTTATCGATTAAGCAACAAACGTCCAATGTCTTTGATCTAATGGTGCTTGCGATGAAACCGAAGATATGTCTGAGGTGGAAAAAAATAATAGAAAAGAAAAAGGACAAGGCCCGTCTGATTCTTAGTGGAAATGGATTACTTGGTTGATATTTTAATGTGTTTTAGTGTAGTTTGTTTGAATTATAATGCATTTTTAGTCTAGCTATTTGAGTTTTAATGCATTTTAATTTAGTTTTATTTTTATTTTTAATTGTACTTTTCTAAAGATTATTCTATTTTTATTTATATATTTAAATTATATAATGAAAAAAATAAGATTTAAATAAATATGTAATGATTTTAAAATGATTGAACTGTGGTGAAAAATAGTAAAACCATAACATGGTATATAGTTAAAAAAAAAGTGAATGAAAACAATTTGGTAATGTATTAGTGAGTTGACATTTACTTTATCATAGTGAGAGTGAAAAAAATTAACATGATAAATTAAAGAGATTTTGGATGTAAATAACCTTAACTTTTACTATTTAGCCGGTAACACTTTCAATTTACGAATTCTACCATGTCACTCCCAAATTTCAACTTTTTTTCTTCTGGCACTCCCAAACTAACTAAAACCTAACCTAATTAGTTTGAGAGTAACATAGTGAAATAAGTTGAAAGTTAAAAGTTACGTGATACAATTTGTAAGTTGAAAGTGTTATCGCAAAACGATGAAAGATAGAGTTATCTGAATCCAATATCCATAAATTAAATTAACAATAAGCAAACCTCATTGTTATATATTTTAAAAGTAACTCAATATCTTTTCGGAAATGAAGTCGTCTTGTTAGGCTATAGGGTGTGGTTATGACTCTCGTGACCACAATGATCATCTACGTCAGTGCCATTTCATCCACCTCTAATCCATCATAAAAAACCACTATCTAAAGGTGTGGTCATGACTCAAATCACTATCCTCTTATTTATTTTAATTTATTTTTCTCTAAAGAAAAAGGAAAGGAAATATTGGAAAATGGAAAGGAGGACCATGGTTGCCATGGTTTAATCCATGCGAACAATGATGGATCAAGTAAGGGGTGGTGTACCTTCCATTAATATTTGTAAGTGGCAATAACGTCTCAACCATTACCCCCTCACCCTTTAGCCTCATAAAAAACATCTCCATCGATTATTTGGTATTCAACTTTTAGTTTTGGGATAGTCTTTTTCTAATATAAACATTGTTCCTCCTAATTTTCATAGGTAACTGTTGCTCAAAGAAAATGTTACTGTTACAATTACATTATGATAAACCTAAATTCACTACTTGTAGCCTAGTAGTTGGAGGTTTGTTTCTTCAGTGAAGATCCAAGTTGATCCCAACTTGTGTTACTTTTGTTGAATTAAGGCAATGAAAGATTTGAGTTAGGTCTTGTGTGAGGTTTTAAGTTCGAATCTCGAGTCAACCGGTTTTCGTCCCACCGTATATTACGTCGGAGAGTTTTACTCTTGTGATGGCATAACGACTGTCAAGACCCAGCTGGCGATATGTTTCCCGGGGGAACGCCCAAGTCAAACTTTAAAGCCAGCGTGGGCCAGGTTAAGACTACATAGTTTGGCCGGAGTCAGACAACGGGTCTCTTCAGTTTGAAAAGTATGATAGCCTAAAACAAGAAAGTCCAGTTTGACCGGTGACGCAACGGATCCTCCAATTTAAAAAGTGCAATAACTTAATACAAGAAAGTGGTCGTTTCAAAAAATATATTACAGTAAACTTTTTCTTGTGAATGCAATCTTTAGTGATTTGAAGGGTCCAATACAATCCATGTGACATGATTTCTTGAAATGAAAAAAGAGTTATGAAACATACAAGTATACGTAATTTTCAGCGTAAACAATTAAACGTGATGTTTCTTACACTACAGAAACATTATTCCATAATATTTATATTTGTACATGATAACAATTTTAACCTAATTAAATTTGTTTTTTTAACTAATTAATTTTGTTTTTTTTATTGTACTAAGATACATCGAAAGATCCTCACTCTTTTCCCATATATATATATATATATATATATGATTAGGATCATTTGTGAACTTCTTAAAAATAAACTCAGTGAACTAATCTTGACCCTTGATTATTTTTTAGATTAAAATGGTAAGATTGACATTAACTCTTTCTCTCTCTCTTTCTTAGTTAAAATCCCTTAATTTTTCATCTATTAATTCTCTCTCTCTCTCTCTCTCACGTTTTTAGTTACTTCTCCATTATTTTAAACTCGTGTAGAATCAGTTGCTAATAACGTATATGAAACTTCTAACGGAACTAGGTACTGGACAACACTGTCCCTTTCGGATTCAAACCGTATATGAAACTCATAACGGAACTAGGTCGTGGACTACAAAATACACAGATGTGTCAAAAGTCTGTACACACCTGTATAAACTAACAACTGTGTATCTTGTATAAACTGATAGTTAGCGATACTTTACACGTGTGTATAAACTAACAGTGGTGTATCATGTATAAATTGATAGTTAGCGAGACTGTACACATGTGCATAAACTAACACCTGTGTATCTTGTATAAACCGATACTATCGGGACTGTACACATGTGTATATACTAACAACTATGTATCTTTTATATACGGAAACTAGCAAGATTTTAGGAATTTTGATTATATTGTTTAATAAATGCAATTTACAAAAGACGCAATTACCCTTCTGTCAATTAATTTAAAGGGAAGTTACAACATTATAATTACAATCTTGCCATTGTTTAAAAATCTCTAGATAATATAATCTAATGGCTTAGATTAGTTCACACAGTTCACTATATATATATATATATATATATATATTCCAATGTCTCAAAGGTTACATCATGTCAAATTGTAGCTTTCACACGTACATTATAAAAAAGAATGGCACTACAAGAAGCTGAAAAACACTCTAGACGCTTGCTTCATTCTCAAGCTCACATATGGAACCACATTTTCAACTTCATAAACTCCATGACACTCAAATGTGCAATTCAGTTACAATTACCCGATATTATCAATCGTCATGGTGCACCAATGTTGCTCTCTGAGTTAGTGGAAGCCCTCCCTATCAACAAAGAGAAATCCTCTTTTGTCTATCGACGTATGAGCATCCTTGTGCACAATGGTTTCTTCATGAAACAAAGTCTTTCCACGACCGGAGGCAATGATAGGGAGGGAGAAGGCTATTTGCTAGCTCCTGCTTCTTGGTTACTTCTAAAGGACGAACCATTAAGCATCAGGCCTTTCTTGCTAGCCATGTTGGATCCAATACTTATGGATCCATGGCAACATTTGAGCAGTTGGTTCCAAAATGAAGTTGTCACCCCATTTCAAACAGCCCATGGGAGGATCATTTGGGATTTTGTGTTCCAAGAGCCAATGCTTAACCAATTCCTTAATGAAGGAATGGCTAGTGATGCAAGGCTTTTTGCAGTTGTCATTCTTGAACAATGTGGAGGTATTTTCGAAGGGCTAAATTCGATCGTTGATGTCGGAGGTGGTACTGGGACTCTTGCTAAATCTATTGCAGAAGCCTTACCCAATATTGATTGCATTTGTTTTGATCTCCCACATGTTGTTAAGGGTTTGGATGGAAGTAAAAATTTGACATATGTTGGTGGGGACATGTTTGAAGCCATCCAAAAGCAAATGCAGTTTTGTTGAAGGTATCTTTTTTTTTCTGTGCATCTCTTAATTTCCTTACTTTAAAAATATGAGAAAAAATGAAAAAAATCATTATCTGACGACAGAAATCTACAAAGTAGCCATTGAAACTAACCTTTATATAAAAAGTTCATCTAATTATACGATGAGGCATGTCCAAAAAGTCAAATCATACACCACGTCTCAACAAAGAAGAACGAGTCTCTTGCGTTTAAAAAGTTTTAAAATATTAAAAGTATTAAGTATAACAATTTTAAATTTTTTTAGATGCAAGTCTCGTTCTCCTTTACTAAAGCATGATTTGACTTTTTGGACATGCATCATAATATGCATGATTTGACTATTTGGACATGTGTCAAATTATACACCACGTCTCAACAAAGAAGAATGAGTCTCTTGCGTTTAAAAAGTTTTAAAATATTAAAATTATTACGTATAACAATTTTAAAATTTTTTAGATTGAAGTCCCGTTCTCCTTTGCTAAGATGTGAACCATGATTTGATTTTTTAGACATGTATTTGGACATGCATCATAATATGCATGATTTGACTATTTGGACATGTGTCAGACATGTTAATTTTGAAATATTAACTTAGCAATTTTTTTGACTTTTTAAAATATGAAAGTTATTTTATATGATAATTACTCCCGTAGGGAACGATAAGGATGTATTTAAATACATGCCTTATTTACTTGCTACACCCGCTTCTTTGTGAGAGAAAAGACGATGAGCCTCACTCTTAAATCTGTGATATAATGGGATGTAAAAAATAAATAAGGGGTGTATATAGTAGCATCTGATACAATAATTTTATCTTTCTTTTTAAACTTAATTTCAAAATTGCCATTTTTTTACTTATCATTTGCCAATACTGTTGTGTGTTTTTAGCAAACTAAATATTATATATCAAATAATTTTTATATCTTATAAAATAATAATATTAGTTAATAAAATAAGTGGTATTTATCATTTTTAAACTATATCTATGATCCACCGTTATAATAGATTGTGTCGGAATAAATTCAAGCTTGTACGTTTTTTGGTCGGCTCGCATTATTAGCTTGCGTTTGTTTATTACTGTGTTTTACATCACGCCACGGTATAAATTCACATATTTGTTTGCTTACTACGTGGTGCGGTTATACGATCCATGCACCCGCAACATGTGGGTTAACCAGACAAATCCCCGCCGTGTAGTGCAGGTGCTTTTTCTAGTTAAGAATAGTGTAAGTATCATGCACCATATCAGAATATGAATATGTGATCTTTGCGTTAAAAATTATGTTTATTGAGTAAACTATCATTTTGGTCCATGATGTTTGGTCATTTTTTCTACTTTAGTTCAAAACTCAAACCTTTTGCATCTGGGTCCTGTGATTCACTTTTATGGTCATTATGGTCTAAAAGTAAAATCCGGTCACATTTGTCTAATAAAATCATGGTATTTTGTCTTTTCCTCGTAGACAAAATAGTCATTTTATTTTTATTATAACACATTATGAATTAAAATAATTAAATTAAATTAGACCTTTGACCATATAAAAGCACAATCTCAGAAACAAGTGGCAGATTCAATCTCAGATTCAGTTTCTAATCTTTTCCGGTTCATCTTCATCGAATCATGTTTGTTTTTCGTCTATGTTCATCGTATACACAGTTGAGTGTGTGAGAGTCGAAATAGTGAGAGAAACAAGTTTCAGATTTCAGATTTCAGATCTATATAACCGCTCAAATTTTGTATGAGCGATCACTTGCTTTGATAGATTACTTTCATGAATAATGAGTTACAAGCGTTAAATCATCATCAACAACATCACCAAACCAGCCGATCTGCTTCACAACAACAACAATCGATCCGATGCCGGCAGCTAGTCGACCGTTCTTATGAACCATTCTCAAGTTCTGATCTGCTTCACAAGAACAATAAATCCGATTCAGGTTCTGATCTGCTTCACAATCATCAGAATGTTCCATATTTCATCCCCATCCTTCATCTTTTAAATCAAGTTCAGTTTTGATGTTTGATAAAGACGCTGGATTTTGGGGTGTTGAGGTGGAAGTGTGAAGGTCGTGATGGTGGTTTGGTCGTGATGGAAGGGACGACAGCGGTGGTGGCGGCAGCGTCGGAGCAAGTGCCGGAGTGGAGGTGTGAAAGTGGTGATGGTGGTTTGGTCGTGTAGATCATAAGGGGAAAGAGAGAAGAAAAGAAGAGAGGGGTGGGGGTGGGGGTGGGGGTAGGGGTGGGTAGCTGGGCAGTGGGCAAAATGATCATTTTGCCCTTTATTAAACTGATGAAAAGGATAAAAAATCTGATATTTCTTGAGAGAGCTGAGCTTAATTTGTTTTTGGACCAAAATGACAACAAAATTGAAACAACATGACCCAAATACATAATGTTTAGTTTTGGACTAAAGTAACAAAAGTGATCAAACCTTAGGGACCAAAATGACAGTTTACTCTTGTTTATTTTCTATAAACTATTAACAAACTTAAAACTATTAAAATATATAACTTTATAAAATATATAAATACATAATTTTCTTTAACCATAACTTATAAAATTACTTCAAAGTTTGATTAGCTAGTGTTTGCTAGATCGTATGCATTTTTATTAAAATATGTTAGAATAACTATAAACGAAGTTTGGCTATTGTAAAAAAACAGTGGATATTACATGATTGGAACGATGAAGAATGCATAAAGATACTGAAGCGATGCAAAGAGGCGATTTCTAGCAATGATAACAGAGGAAAGCTGATCATCATAGACATGGTGGTGATGAACGATGAACCGGGCAACATATCACTTGAGACTCAGCTTAGATTTGATATGATGATGATGACCTTGGCTGCAGGAAGAGAGAGGAGCGAGAAGGATTGGGCAAAGCTATTCTCTAATGCTTGCTTTAGTGATTATAAAATAACTTCACTTCCGGGTTTTAGGTCTGTGATCGAAGTCTACCCGTAGTTAACAACGGTAGGTAACTTTCTACAGCCATCACAAAAGATGGTGGAACTAAATAATGACATGATTCGTATCTTTTGTTTGTTGTAACATTCAATCATTGTATCAATTATCATTCATCTTCTAGATTGTTTTCAGACACCGCCGCGTTGCGGCTTGCTCAACCGAATCGCAGCTGATGTTATAACATGTGGTGGCTAAATGCACCTTGACTTTTACTGTTTGTATCTTCATTTTCAAAAATATCATTTTTATAATTTTTAAAAATTTTAAATTCTACCCTTTACCTTTTATATATTATTGTTTTTTTCAATTAATTACGGCTTCTTCCTTTTTGGTTCATCCCCCTTTTGTTTTGTATCAATTCTTTTGTTTTCTTTAAGTTTTTTTCTCTTTTCATTTTTCACACAAATAATTTTTATGCTTCTTAACAATTTAACTTGACATGGAAGATTTTTCAATCAGTTACACCCTTTACATGTTGCTCTGTATCATTTATATAAAAATAGGATGTGCTTGACAACTAAATTTCATTTACCTCACTTTATATATTTAACTGTTGATGTATAAACAATATACATAAAAAAATTATAATACAAAATAAGTGAATACAATCATTAATTGAATTGAAATATAACATTTATGAATCGATACTTAAAAAAATAAGATTAAGACTATGATGAGTTTGTTACATTTAAAACAAATGAGTAACACATTAAAAAACAAATGAAGGTTAACCAAAACAAATTAAAGTTTAGATTTAACTAAAACAAATAAAGTTTAATCGAAACAAATTACAACTGAATTTTAACCAACATATTGTACAGTTCCGTCTGGATTAGGATCTTTTAGCTCCTTATACTAGTTTATATGAGAACTATACATAACTTCCCAATCTGTTGCAGCATCATTTCGGTTGTTACTCCAAAGACTGTTCGGTAGAGGCATCGGATAGTCTCCTTCTAATCTAACATGATGAAATGGTGTCCATGAACATGAACAAGCGACACCACCTGATGAGGGCTATGAATTTGGTTTGGAGCAGTCAACAGCGGGAAGAAAGTTTGATTGCCGGCATGCTTAAAAGGTGAACAATCACACCAAATCTTTGAGTAATGAGGAGTCCAGTGTGGGGCATATCTATCTAGTGATCAGTGCTTGCGAATCCCTTTCCTTGATAATCTATGTTCCCTCCAAATTTTTCAGTTAATGTCCATCTCTTGTACAAGTTCAGCTCGAATAAAACTCCCCAAGTTTTATCCATCTCCAACCCCACAACGACAAATCGAAAATCGGGATCGACATTTTTATACGTGAAATGTACGGGTGAAAGATACTTGGGATTTCTTTCATTAGTGCTCAGAATCATTTGCGTAGGCAGTATGTCTTGGCGGCGATGGTTTCAAATCCATAAAATTATATTCAACCACATTTGGTGATGGTTTCAAAAACCATAAAATTATATTCAAGCACAATACCTTTTTTTGTTGTTGTTTCTTTATGCTTGGTCGTCCACGAGTTTTTTTCTTAACAATAGATTCTTTCATTAATGGCTCAGAATTGTTCGCGTCTGAACTATGTCTCGGAGGTGATGATTTCAAGTCCATAAAATTGTATTCAACAAAATTTGAAGTGGTTGAACGACTACATTTATCTGAATGCTGAGGATTGGCTCAACTTTTTTGTTGTTTCTTTAAGCTTGGTCGCCCACGAGTATTTTTTCAAATAGTAGGTTCTTAAATGATATTTACTTGGATTAGCTATTTCTTTTAGTTTTTCTAGAAACACTTTCTTTCCCGGTTTGGACTGCTTGTCAAAGAGTTCTTTAAACATTATTAATTCAGCATCACAAGTAATGTTACCATTTTCCTCATGTTTTAACGGCGATATATCAAGTTTCTTCCAAAATATGATGATCAAATTCAATGGAATACACCACTCTGCGTACAAAAGAAAATCAACTTATTAATTTTTTGTATATTGGAATAGTGAATATATATTTAAAATAAATCGAGCTATTGTGGTGGGATCAACTAACCTTCATTCACATGCGTTAAACTAAGCAAGCACATGGTAATCTACAACTCTTACGAACTTGACAATCACAATTAGAAGAGTTTAACTTGAGCTCTTCCACTAATATATCCAATGCCTTATGAGAAACAGAACCACGTAGTAGTTTCAAGACTGGTAAATTATGTTTATGCTTTAGTGTATTCTTATTCTTTTAGAAACTTACTTTAATTGATGTATAGTGTATTCTTATTCTTTTAGAAACTTACTTTAATTGATGTATATTGTGAATTCACAATCTCATCAATGCAACCAACAAACTTATCTAAGCTAGAATTTGGTGAATTTTAGTATACTTTTAGCTTTGCATGTTGGCTCTCAACTCTGTTGGTTGTTTGATTTCTAAAATGTAAGCATTTATCAGTCCAAATGGAGACAAATAGTTCTTTGTGATTATCCAACCAAGTGTTTTCCAGGTAACGTAAGACACATGTAAGATAATGACAAGGACACTAATAAATAAAACACCACCGAAAACAACAACAATAATAATAAAAAATAATAAATACCTGGATGTTTGGCTAACATTGATTGAAGTTCTTTGTATTTTTCATTGAATGATGTCAAAGTTTGAGACTCAATTAGTGAACTCCACATTACAGTAAAAGACTCCCACTTACGTTGCGACTTGAAATGTGACTTGCAATTCTTAAATATGCTTTGAGAAATGTGAAATCTACAAAGTAATCGGGTAGCATTCAGAAAAATTTGTTCGCATGCATTCCTGAGTGCGAAATCCGTTCTGTAACTATAACACGTGGTTGCATGTAGTTATCTAGAATCGACTTTAAGCAGTTTAATACCCATAAGTAGACATCCTTTGTTTCTTTATGCATAAACACAAAAGCTATATAAAGTGTCTTCTGGTAGAAGTTACACCAACAATTTCAAGAAAAGCTATATTATACTTGTTTATCTTATACGTGGCATTCATAAGCATCACATCTGGGAATGCACGCAATATGTCTAATGATGTCGGATGAGTGAAGAATAAGATTTCCAACTCACTTGAAATATTATTGATAGAAGTATAATAAGTATAAGATTTTTCATGTAAATGAGACATAACAACCTGCATTGGACTTTTTCCTTTATGGGTTGTCTTTCGAATTTTATCGTGTGCATTGTATACATTTTTAAGCGTAGAACATTATTTTCACTCTGCTCCTTTATGATACCAAGAATATCTTGTGGCGTCACATGCTTCTTCGTCAAATCTGCCACTAATTGAAACTCGTTACATGACAATCATTCTACATATGCATGCCCCTTATGTTGTGCAGGTAGATGATTATGTTCATCGCGTATCATATTTAACTTCCAAGAATCGTTCTCCTTTGTATATGCCCCGATCAATTCAAATGGACAATTTATTTTTTTTTGGTGCCAGTTGCTTTACTTGTACCTTTTACGGGCCTATACGCTCCACCACGTTCACACATTAGTATGACTTTACAATAGCCATTTGGTTTTTTTGTGATCTTTTAATGACGATAACATGGCCAACAACACGTGCGGTGTTTTGAACCCATTTAATCATCTCTTCACGAGACTTGAATGCCTAATAAAAACAAATATTAGAGTTGGGACATATGACTACAAACATTATGTAAATAAATATGCAAGCTTATAATCTTTTAAATATAACGTATACCTGATTGGTAGAAAATGTAGACATCTTTTTGTATAACTCTTGATGTCGAACTGTGACAGAGCATATCAGAGACAAACCCAAAAGCAATTTCCAACATATACATAATTATAATACATAATATATAACATATTAATATCTATATATATAGCTTAGAATATTGATACACCTCTACCCATCTCCTTTCTCAAAAAATACCCATATATGCATAATTGTTCTCCAAATTCAATACTTGCGGTGTAATTGATTGAAACATTATTTCTTATTTTTTTGTAATTATCTATTCATGAGAATTAATATCCATATGGATAATCAACTTTTTGAAAAAGATGACGAACACCTTTAACTTGAATTTGCTAGAGAAATTTTGCAGATGAGAGAAGTTTTCCAAATCAAAAGAATATAGTTGATTTTTAGTTAGAATACATACCAAGAACACTCAACCAATTAGAACTATGATGAAAATCAAAGTTGAATTTTTTTCTTGAAGCTCTCTCTTAATCTCTTTCTTTCAATCATTGCAGGTTTTTTTTCTTCGATAGAATCGTTATATATTCATAAGTATATCTAAATATTCAAACTATGGCAAGTAGATACCCTAGAAAAAATAGGGATATTTCCTAATACAAATTTTCAAAAAGTAGAAAATACAAGGGTTGATTGTATTTATTTACAAACTTCAGGGGGAAGTGCAACCAGTAAAATTGAAAAAAATGGGAGTGCATTTAGCAACACCCATTATAACATGTACGTTGTACGGTGTAGCAAACCACCTCTAACAGTGTTGCCTCAACTTCTCTAATGCTATTCTAAATGAGCAAGAAAAATACAACACTTCCTCACATGTGTCCTCTATTCTAATGCTATCCTAAATGAGCAAGAAAAATACAACATTGTGTTTCAATTAAGTTAATTTGTATTGAAACGTTAATTTTACAAGTGCTTTGTAGTTCTTTCAGTAGCACTGCACCAACACATTTAGTCTTAAGCAAACAACTACTAATGGGAAGTTAGCTCAACTTCTCATAAGAGTATCAAAGGAGTCACATAAAATTATGGTTGTATATATGGAATTGTGAATGTTAGCTCAACTTCTCATATGTAGATGGTAAGTTACCAGTAGAATGTTGAAAAAAATGCATATTAGATTATATATTTGGCATGGATCCGTAGGATCGAGTGAGTTTTCCATACAAATAATTTTTATATTCTCAACATGTTTTCCAAGTCAGCCAGACTTTATTTCAGTGACTAATAGTTAGGGGCGACCCCGTGAACTTTTCGCTCAGTAGCGTCCGGCATTTAGTTTTCGTATAAATTTTTTAGGTATATACGTTTTCGACCCCCGGTTTTATAATTTTTATTGTATAATTTTAGGTTCGGTGACTTCCGACCCTCGGTCGGAAATCTCAAGCTTCGCCACTGTAGGGGAGTCCACAGTCCTGTTTTTAGGTCGAACTGTAAGCCAAACCGTTAATAAATAACGGTTTTTTTTATCATTGAAAACTGAAACCAAACCCTTCAGATTTAAAAACCAAATGAAACCGAATGGTTACCAACTTAATGGATTTAGGCGAACACCACCTAGAAGATGTGTGTGTGGAACAACTCTTGATTACCACTGGCCGATTGATCTTCAGGCATAGCGGCATTGATGAACTAAATGGCCAAACCTGAGCCAAGTTACCTGAACCAGTTTATTATCAGTTTTGGACCAAATCAGATAATCCACTGAATTAGAAGGTTTTGGGCTAGTTAATGATTTCTAATTACCCATGTAAACAATATGATTTCATTTAAAAAAACAGATGAATGAAGGTTTTTGGACCAGACTGAACAAAAACTCTTTCTTCCGGTTTGTTTCAGTTCTGTTTGTTGGTTCAGAGGTTTGGCCTGAGATCGAATGCAGGTGATCGCTTACATATTTTATTTGATCTAGAATACCAGGACTGTTATCTTGAAATCACAGCAGCAGAGTTAACAAAATAAAAATCACACTATCTATATTGAAAAGGGAAGAAATTATCACTTAGCACACAATTTAATTATTTTTAGTCTTTTAGGTTTGAAATTATCACTGAAAGTTAAACACAACTTAATTCTAATTTCCTAATGTATTCGGCCAAACTGTCATATGTCGACTTAGATGTTGAAAAAAATAACAATTCTGGTTCCTCGTGGGATCAAAAGCAGTATTCAGGGCCAATACAGGTTCGTTCCCAGTACTAAAACAGTTTTACAACCCATCCCAGTCAAACGCTATGTAGCTGATTATTTATGGGAAATTTAAGTTCATATGTGTCGTTTGTGAAGATCTAATCCCTTCACATTCTAAGTCTAAGGGTTATTATGTAATTAGTATAGAGTTAGTTTGTATTATAGTTAGATTAGTTAAACAAGTGCGAGAACCGAAAGCAACAAAACAGAAGATTGTAACCTACATAACAAAGGAAGGGACTCTCCTGGAGACGCAACGCTTCACAAAGGGGAGCAACACCACACGGACTTCAAGCATCATGTCGATTCAAGGAAGAGATGCAACCATTCACTCGCACCTCTTCGATTAGTATAAATAGGCTTATAATCTCATTTGTATTTCAATTCATGTAAACATAATCATTCAGACTTATAGAAATTCTGTTTTAGTTCATTCATTCTAGAGATTAAAGATCAAATTTGGGCAACAATTAGTATGGGAGAATCAAGCTCTAGAGACCAGAATCACAAGGCATAAGATTGCTGGAATCGATTTGCGATCACTGGTTTCAACTTTTATTTTTTATTAGTTTTCAGTTTGGTTCTAGGATCGAACCATGGTTCAATATCAAGGTAGGGTTTTTTGATTGCGGGTTATAGTGCGAATTAGATAGTCACAGAATTCAATCGTTACGCACTTTGGGTATTCACGGGTGAAATATTAGAGGTTTATTGAATTCAAGGAAATTGAATTTTACCGGTACAGTGGTTCGTATTGATGGTTAGGAATTTTAAGAAACAAGAATGTAAAGGTTGTTTGATTATAAGTTTTTGTTATAGTGAAAATCGTTCGGTAAGAAATTATGTCGCGTACAGCTTGACCAAATCAGCAAATTGTAATCCAAAAGAAAGGAAGTTTTCTTCTCCAATTTCAATGCCCAATTTTGAAACCTACAAACTACACCGTCCGGGCAATACGCATAAAAACCATATTAGAAGCGAATGGACTTTGGGAAACGATTGAACCATTAGAAAATACACAACCATATGTAAAGAAAGATAAGTGAGCAATCGCATATTTGTTCCAAGCAATACAAGAAGATACTGTATTGCAAGTTGTAAAATTGCAAAAGAAAACAGGAACACGAAAACAAGAGACGTTGGTGTTGATCGGGTATGGTACTAAAGGCTCATTTGCATACACTCATGTCAGAATTTGAGTTATTGCAAATGAAGGAAGATGACATTGTGGATTCGTTGTCCGCAAAGATAAACAATATTGTTTCAAGGACAAGTGAATTTGGAAAAACACTATGTCAATTTATTCTAGTAGGCAAACTTTTAAACACTGTACTAGATAGATTCACTCAGATTATCGCATCTATGAAACAATACTCCGATATGGATACAATAACGCTAGAAGAAGCATTCAGAAAACTAAAGACTTATGAAGAGAGACTTAGGTTAAAAATGAAGCCCGGGAGATAGCCAAGACAAACACATCAATGATAACAATTTTGGCTGTGGAAGACATTTTGGAAACCGCAAGCATGGTAGATTCAACTAACCGCATGGAAACTAGCTAGACAATAAAGACAAGCAAAATACTAAGAGAGAGGAATCTTCATACAGGACTAGAGGTGGAAATTCTAGGAATTGAAGGAAGTTTGCAAGGAATCAGACAGACCCAAGCAAGATCCAGTGCTTCAAGTGTCAAAAGTTTAGACACTTCAAAAGGGATCGCCCAAGAAGGAAGATGTACAAGAACATTGAAATCTTTTGGAAGAAGATAAGAACACTAGGTATGCCGTAGAAGATGAAAGTCTACGGTACTTAGACAGCGGGGCAAACAACCACATGACAAGCGTGCACAGTCACTTTAGAGAATTAGATGAAAAGGTAACTAGCCAAATACGTTTTGGTGACAGGTCGCATGTAGAGATTAAAGGCCTAGGTTCAATATTACTGAATTGTCAAAATCAAGAACAGAGAATTATTTCTCAAGTGTATTACATTCTAAGTCTAAAAAGCAATATATTGAGCCTTGGACAACTCAGAAAAGTTGGTTGCAAAGTGAATGTGGTGGGAGATCTACTAACACTTTGTGATAGAAACAAAAAGTTACTGATGATTCAAGTTGAAGAGAATGAAGAAAATGCTATACAAGGTTATATTGAAGATTGGAAAGCCAATCTTCCTGCTCTCAAACACTGAAGATTTAGCATTGCTATGGCGCAGAAGGTTAGGCCATTTACACATTGATGCTATTAAAGAAATGACTCGAATGAACTTGGTACAAGGAATTCCTCAAATAAGTCATGCAGGTCAAATCTATGACGCTTAAAGAAACATAATAGGACACCATTTCAAAATAAGGTGAAATTCAGATGTTTAACACATCTAGATTTAGTCTCCGAAGATTTGTGTGATCATATATCCCCACCAACACATGCTAGGAAGAAGTACATATTCTTACTTGTAGATGATTGCACTTGCTACATGTGGGCATATCTACTAACTTCCAAGGATAAAGCATTTGAAACTTTTTTAGGAGTTCAAAGAAAAAGTGAAGACAGCGACACGAACCAAGTTAAAGATGTTAAAGACAGACAGAGGAAGAGACATGTCATAGTCCCCACAACAAAATGGAGTAGTAGAAAGCAGAAACAGGACAATGTTATCCACTACTCCATTTTGCGAACCGTATGGGTTTCCCCTTCCGGTCCGCAAGGGGTCTTGCGTAGAAGAAAAATCATTGGACAACAACCTTTCACCATTTCTTACCCCCTATTTCGAGTTCTTTCCACATTCCTTCTGCTCTTGACACCTCAATGGACACTAATCATCATACTAAGCCTTCAAGGACACTTCTCCACCTCTTATGCTTCTTCCTTAGTTATAAATAGCACCCTTATGTCTCACAACTTTTGAGTCCAAACACACTTCACTCTTAAGTCTTGTGTAAGCTTTTTTCCCTTCTACTTGGACAAGCTTCTTTAGGTCCTTTTAAGTTATCCTAAGTAGTAGTAAGTTCATTTCCTTTAACTCTTTCAATAGCAATTAGATTCGTAGCTTAAAAATCCTAAAAACGACTAATGGGAACACATATGCGTTCTTCCTCTTTCGAACTGATTCTGTGTTGTAACTTTGGATGACTATAACTTAGTCAAAACTTAACAAAATCAAGTAAATTCTTACTTCATGACTTAACACATCGAAATACGATTTCAGCGATATATAAAGAAACACCTTTGTTTAGACCCACAACCATTTAAAACCAAACCGAGGCACAAAACTGAATAATCTATAAAGATCCATGGTTTGACCATTTTCCGGGTCCGAAACAAAAAAAACTTTTTAAATGAAAGTTGTAAAACACATTCTGCTTAAGTAGACTGTAAATTTTGGTAATTTTTTGTTATCATTTACTATTTTTAAAACATAAAATAAAAAACAACACACAAAGTTATCAACTTTTATACTTCCTAAAAACTAAACGATTTATGATTTACCAATGGTTCTTTAACCAATACCATCTACAAACATCATCATAAAAAAAAACCCCTAATGAACCATCTTTATTATTAGGATTTGCTTGTAACCTTGAAAACGTAAGAAATCATCGTCAACCATCAAGGTAAGTACATAGTTCTTTTTTTTACATTTTAAACTTCTGAGGTGATTCATATGTTACAACTATTTTCTTATTGCAATCCGGCTACGTTATGGCATAGGTGATTACTATATGCTCTTTGTGTGTAAAACTTGTGTAGTAAACCAATGTCGATAACAAAGTACATTCTTTAACAAAAATCAAGCCGATTGATAGTATATTATATCGCTATAGGTGTGATGACCCATTCCTACTTCTACTGTGTGTGGTGTTCTAGAAGACCTACTATGGAATGAAAAAACTGAGCTATGTTTTCTGGGATACATCCTTGGGATCTATCCTACTTGACAACTAAAGGTTTGAATGTACCTCTTTTACTTGGAAATCCTTTTTGGGTCTTTCTACTCAATTATATAAACCCTTGGATTCCCATGCCAAGCCATATCTTGTTGACACAAATTGCTTGGTTATACATATTGCCTTACGAATTGTACTATAACTTTTGCTACAAGTTTTTTCGATTATAACCTATGTTACTCACCAGCTCTTTGTAATTGACCTATATTTTTCACATATGTATTAGTGCTGGACCTACAAAAGAACAGATAATATTTAAAGCCAAAACATGACAACTTGATCAAAGAATAAACAATAGATGAAGCATTCTTCTCCCGAAGATAGTGAATCTTGAACACTAATCAGAACATCTATTGAAGACATGGAAACATCTATTCAAGCCTTGGAACCACTTTTGAAGAATAACCTAGCACTGATTAAAGGCCAAAGCTCCATTGAAGTAATGATCTGTTCAATAAGACTAAACATCTGTTCAGGCCAAAAAGATGTTTGATATAAAGCAACAACGACTTGAAGATTAGAGGTTTCATCAATGTAACAATATTTTTTTTGTAACAGAGTTTTGCAAACATCTGTGGAATCTATTCTGCTAGGAATGTTAGATGGCACTATTAAGGTGATGTCAACTGATTGCAAACAGACCTTTTCTACTTAGTATAAATAGATCTCACCTTTTAGAGATCTATTCATCACTTCACACACATTCTCTCTTGTATGAACATATCTGTGAGTGATCAGGCTAAGGTGAAGATTGTAAAATCATTAGACTGTAATTGTAATAATTAGATTTCAAAACAAAGCAGTTTTGATATATCTTCCTACTTGTGTGTTTGCATTATTTGTCTTTCAATTTATAAATAGTTTGTTCTTGTTTTGCTTATAAACCACAAGTTTGATAATCTCAAATCATACATTCAGGTACTAATCCGTGATACTATTAAAGTTTTCTTCACATAGCAACGAACTTTTGCCCTTAGTTGCTTTAATAACAAATACTATGTGATGTTTTAAAACAAGTTGTTTTGTGCCATTTGAAAACAATAAACTTTGGTTAATCAATATATTGCAACTTTAAATTAGTGCCAGGTGTTTTGAACAATCTACCTTACGTGACGCCCCGGCTTTTCGACCTCGTTAATTTTCAAAATTTGTTCAAGTTTCAAAGCTATTTTTCTTTTGGCTTTCGTAGCATTCCAATCCCCATTAGATGGTTTAACCTTAGGATTCACATTCTTTATTACCTTAGTTGAAAATACCTTCATTGGTTTGGAATTGTAATTATCCTTTGGTGTAACTCTGATTTTTCATGTAATAGGACTCCTAAGGACGAGATACGCAGTTTCTTGCTATGTGACCAATTATGCCACAGTTCTAGCGAGTTTGCTTCTTTTCATAAGGAGCATATCCTCTATCATCAGTTCTTGTAGATGATAATGAAGTTGGAAGCCTATGCTTGTCATTTGTGCAAGCCTTTTGTTTTGAAGCTTTCTTTTGATTACATAGAGCCTTATTTTGTGAAGCTCTCTTTTGATTCTTTATAACTTGCTTTGATTGCATATCTTGTTTAGAGATCTCATCTATCTTCCCAAAAGCTTTGTTAGCATAATCAAACGCATATTTTTCACATTTGCCATTATTAATAGGCTTTACAAAAGCATTTTTCAAACCACGAGCATTTTGAGATCTATTACTGCTTGTTAACCTTGATGATCTGGGAGAGCGAGATTGTCCTTGACGTGTAGGCTTCTCATACCCTCGTCTTTGATCTGCACACGTAGGCTCTAGTTGCTGATTCTTTTTAACATGGTTAGCACAAGAACATGAATATGGTTCGTTTACTGATGATGTTTAGGCTTGTTTCTTAACATTATGTTTAGGTACAACATATTTGTCAGTTTTAGCGTTTTGCAATGGTTTAACAAAAACGTTTTCAGTTGGCACACAAGTATCTTTTGTTGCATGCACATCCTTTTTCAAACAAGCATCATCTTTCAAATCGTAGTCAATTTTCAAAGATGGAATTTCAGAAAAACCAGTGTTAGCACAAGCAGTAATAAACGAATCAATGCTCTTTAGAGAAGAGCTCAAAACATCAAATAGAAGTCACACAAGCATCAGAAATAGAAACTGTTTTAGGTTTTAATTCAGAAAAAAAAACATTAGAATTAATAGGTTCATCATCCTTAGAGTCTCATTCCTCAATGGTCACTTTTTCTACACATGAAGTAGAAGCATCAGTATCATTCACACATTAAAATGCTGGTTCAACTGGTTTGATTGATCCTTTCCAACAGTCTCGTTCATAACATGTTTCACATACACCATAAATTCCTCTCTATCCTCTTCCTTCTTGGAGATTGGAAGACTAGTGTAATTGTCATTATATGGAAGAGGTGTCTTTGATAACCTGAACCTAATCCCTTGTTATCCTTATATTCAAGCTGTTTATTTATCATGTTCTCAAAAACAACACTAGATACATCAAACTTTTTGAAATTAAAATCTGCCTCATTATACTTGGCTTTCAACTTCTCTAGTTCAATGGTTAGCTCCTCTATTTTTCTTTCAGCATCCAGATGCACACAACTCTTTTGACTTAATCCCTTTTAAGTTGTAAAATATCTTTAGTCTAAGCCTCAATTTTCTCACTAAAAACTTTGTTATTTTTCTTCAGTTGATAGTGATCACTTTTGCCGTCTTCTAGTTGTCTAATTAAAATTGAGTTTTGTGATATGTATGAGGCAACTTTTCAATACAGGCTTGAGAGCATAATGTAATCTTACCTCTGTGGAAGCTGGTGCAGTATCTGGAATGTGAGTCATGTAAGCATGCTCAAAATTTGAAGCTTGTAGCTGATCTGCAGAATTGTATCTAGTAGTCTTCTGACATGTGGATGTAGAAGACGGTGTGGTTGCATGATTTTGAGCCCTCTTGTCATCTAGATCATATAAGTTGATGACTGAAATCAACTCACTCAAATTCATTCAATAATAATCTTTTATCTTCTTGATAAGAGCGACATTATTATCCTAGCTCTAGGTACGTGGCAAAGAATTTAGAAGTTTCATGTTCACATCTCCATTACATAGCTCAATTCTAGTATTTTTTATTTCAGCATGCAGTTAAGAAAACCTTTTGATCTGGGCTTCCACGGTTTCACCCTTAATGTGATTGAACCATATGAATCTTTCTATGATCTGATCGCGTTGTACGACCAAATCACCTTGACAATACATTTTTGAATCGAAGACCAAGAATTAGAATTTAAAACCTACAAACCAATTAGTAACCCGATGACAAACAGGCTCGGTGAAATACAAACCAATTTGAGAACTTGTGTACTTAGATTCACGAGCGTACGAAACTTATCACACAAAAATTTATATATATATATATGTATATATATACTTATATTATTTAAAATTTTATTTAGATTTTTGTTGTTTTGTTTTGTTTTTCATATTTTTTAATTATAACTCAATCCTCTGCACCCTTTTCGAGACCTCCCTGACCCAAAATTTAAAAATAATCCAGCCACTCAAAACGTTGTCTTCTTCTTCTAACCTGCGTTAACAGAGATCCCTCTCTCACTTTTGTTCTTCTTCTTTCTTGGAAACACACACAACCAAGAACAAATGTTTAAAAACTATTTCACCCGACCGTTTTTCCTTTTGTTTCTTTGAACGTAACAACAACCTCACAAAAGCTGCCACACATTTCTTATTTCTTCCCTCTATTCGATGGAACACAACACAAATTATCAAGCTCTTCATCTCTGTAACCGTAGCAAAAATTTAAAGCTTGTAAATCGGTGTTAACGTATTATCAGAACAATCCCAAGTATCACGTACCTTAAATCCTTCCTTGAAACCTAATTAAATCAACTTTGGGGACTAAAATCATCAAAAAGGGGCATAGTTGCAAGTACAAGGGCCAAAATTTCCATAAACCAAACTATCTGCATTAAGGGGGCCTTGCGGACCATATGACCTTACCTCTTGCGGTCCGTAGATAGTAGAAAACTTCTGGCTCCAGCCCTTTGCAACATTGTGCCACTTTTCTTCGAATTTTGCCACACTTTATCTGGTTTTCCGGCATCATAAGACCTAATTATTCCATAAGACCATCCTAAGACACTTGGCAACTTCTTGTGCACCCTTGATCCTTCCATTTTCTCACATCACTTCAAAGCACTTCAAAGTTAAAGTATGAATTTTTTTCTCTTCTGCATTCAAGATCCATCTTTGAGTGTTTTAAGAAGCTTTCTGTAGTAAGTAAATATTCTTTCCTTAACTCTTTCATTAACATTCAATTTCATAGTCTAATTCTGTCCGAAGGTCCGGAATTGTCGACCGTTCGGCTTTTTTGTTGATCTTCGAATCAGACCACAAACCAATTTCAAATTCATTTCACTTAGATGATCATCATAATGGAGGGTATAAATCCCTACATTTACATGACATGATCATCACATCTAAATGGGTCAAGTGACAAATCAAACTTGAATTTCTAAAAAAAAAAAAAAAAAAAAACCCTTTTGTCTAATAAATCAAAGAATGAAGTAATGAAATATATTTTAACATGTTAAACTTGTTACAAACCCATTTTTGACACCAATATAGTTTGTACAACATAACAAAATATATTTTACATGTTAAACTTGTCACAAGTGCATTTTGACCATCCTAACCCGTATTTGCACACACGACCCGTGAAAATGACTTAGACAATTTAAATGAGCCGTAACTCGTCAAAACCAATTCAAAACACTTCTGAATCAGAATGTAAGGTTTAACAAGCCATATTACACGAGACTTCTAGCTCTTATGCTTATAAACTACATTATATCTAATCTTTCGTTTAGCTTAACAAAAACCATAATTAAATCCACGTTAACTATATGATCATCCTATTACTAGGAAATACTTGTACTCTTTGAGCACGTGTGAAATCAACATCAACAACCAAAGTGAGTACATAGTTCCCCATTTTCTTACACCTTTGGGTTCAATCATATGTGCTAAACTATTTTTCAGATTTACAAATCTACTACATATAGTTTATATAAAATAAATTTTGCTTTTGTATGAAATTTGGTGGTGCGTCATCTATTACAAAAATACATTCATTAATTTTGGCGAAGCCGACCGTTAGTATGTTATAACGCTATAGCCTATAAGTGTGATGCCCCATTCCCTCTTCCAGTGGGTTTTGTTTGTTTATGGAAGTTACGTTGGGAATGATAGAAACCGAACAATATGTTCTAGGTGAAACCTTTTGGGTTTATCCTACAAGTCAGCAAAGGCTTGAATGTATTTCCAAATGACCACACGTGTTTATGCAAAAATATAAAACTTTCTATATAATGGCATAAAATTTGTGCTTAACCAAATTATTTCGATACGATTATTACACAAACCATTTTTGCTACAAACTTATTTTCTCACAAACTCTTATATATATATATAACAAATGGATTTGCAGATATAAAAATGGTGATAAAAAACTATGATGTTTTTTGTTTTAAATATAAGGCTACAAATACAAGAGGGATGAACTGGTTGATTGTACATGACAAAAATATTATGGGTGTTACATGCCGGTGAACAACTTTCACAACAAGTAATGTAACTAGCAATTTTTACCTTGTATGGTTAAAGCGTTATTCTTTTGTAAAGTGTTGATCAACACCTGGAGTTTTGGCTTTTAGAATCAGTAGTTGTTTTCAGGGTCCAACAATTACTAGAATCCATGTTTACTTTATTAAAAAAACATCTCAACGATTTAACACCCTGAACCTTGATCCGAGCATGGATGCCTACATAGTAGTATTTGACAAGAAAAGAGGTTGATTTTTAAAAAGGATTAGCTATGGAATAACATCCAATGAATTTTGGCATGTTTACATCCTTTAACATTAATTAAACATCTAGATCAAGTTTATAATTACACCTGTCCAACATTAACTATATTTTCTACTAAATTAATGTAAGAGAAATTAAAATTAGGATTGAGAAACCTAGAAATACTTCAATATTACCTCGTCATATAGGTCCACACTAGATCAAAATTTACTGAAGGCAACATAACAGTTTCACCCCAAAATCGACTAGATTAGAGTCAGTTCCAGAACTGAGTGGGCCCAAATAGTGTCATCATGACAGATAGTAGCGGCGATAGAGAGGTGATTACTTTCGATATCGCATATCAAATGGTCGTTGACGTAGTACACTTGCCACCACATTTTGTTTCGATTATTTTCTCTTACATTCAATAGGATAATCCTCTACCACTGTTGGATCTGAACTCGTTGCCGAAAAACGTACCTGAGCACAAGGCTACCCCCGATCTTCATCCATATGTCGTAAACCTCGATCCTTCTGTCTCTCTATCATTCTCTCTTTTCTCACTCTTTCTCAATCATTCTCTCTTTTCTCACTCTCTCAATCATTCTCTATTTTCTCGTTCTTTCTCCCTCCTCTATATACGAAAAATGAATAGAAGAAAGAGGTGTACGGGAATTGGGATGAGCTGGAATTCCAAAGTTGAATTTAAAATTTGGCCACTCAAAATTGTGCTTGAAGATGTTGTACATGATGCATAAACACATCTACTTGTTAAAAGAGTGGCAAATGACTAAATTTGTCTCTCCAATATGCATATTAAATAGAGTATATATCTAATTTTAATTAAAAAAACTCCAACTAATGCCACATGACATTTTCTTATTTAACATTCCAACTAAAGCCACACGACATTTTCTTCTTCAATCATTAATGATAATATTATTTAATTAATATATAATTAGAATTAATAATTTATTAATAATACTATGCTATTTATATTAGTATTAATCAAAATTCAAGATTGATGATTAAAAGGAAACTTAAATTTTTTATTAAAAGAATATTTTAACTTTTTTAACGGTAGTTATCTATAATTTTAAAACTTATGTTTTTAATACTTTTTAAAATAAATAATTATGCTTAAGGTTTTTCATATAATCTATATTTTTCATATTCCACACATTAGTTGTGTTTTCGGATTTATTCGTATATTTAACAATAATTTATACTTAAAGTGAATATTATGAACTACTCACGCCAATCATATATTTGTAATAGGATTTTTGTTTCTTTTTTAATGGAAAGTGTTTGAATCTTATTTATCTTTTTTTTTCAAGTTGTAACAGGTTCATATGAAAATGGATGATTTTTTTACGGGTCCAAAGGATTTGAGTCATGTTAGGTCAACGTTTCAATACCTTTTATGCATTCTATTTTATATATACATATAGAGTGAGGTTATTGTAAGAAAATATAAAAGTGTGAGAAGGATAAGAATTAATCTAAACCATTACATATTTAATCTAATGGTTGAGATATTGATAACAATCTTGTAAATAGTGTTGACTATTAAACTAATTAATTTTCTAGATTAAGGTATAAAGGTAAATGTAACATTTTTAAATTAAGAAAACTAACCTTAATGCACATGCAAGTTTCCCCCTTCTTTTTTAAATGTCAATAACTTTTATACGTAACTCTTTTTTAAAAAAAATTACACCAGAATAACGAGTGTTTTTTATCTTTAATATGAGTATCATATTGATATACTTATGTAGAGAAAAAAATTACGTCTCGCTTGAATGTTTTAATTCATAGTGTTTTTTTCTATGTTCATACAATGGTGTTTTAATTGTAGGGTGTTATTTCTGTTATGTTTCTGTTCTTCATAAGATGTATGCCTTCAATATACATGCTGTGGTGTTTTTATGAGTTAGGGTGTTATTCCTGTTATATTTAATGTGAGGACAAAGGTTCTTGCATTGCTGTGGTTTCTGGTGTCTTCAGTAGGTTTCTGTTGCCTTCAAAGAGTTAGGGCGTTATTTTTGTTTTTATATATTTAGGGTGTTATTTCTGTTATATTTATGTTCTTTGTAAGACGTATGCATTCAATATACATGTTGTGGTGTTTTTATGAGTTAGAGTCTTGGTTTTGTTATATCCTGTTCTTTATAAGATGTATGCCTTCAATATACATGCTATCGTGTTTTTATGAGTTAGGGTGTTGTTTCTGTTATATTTCTGTTCTTTATAAGATGTATGCCTTCAATATACATGCTGTGGTGTTTTTATGAGTTAGGGTGTTATTCCTGTTATATTTAATGTGAGGACAAAGGTTCTTGCATTGCTGTGGTTTCTGGTGTCTTCAGTAGGTTTCTGTTGCCTTCAAAGAGTTAGGGCGTTATTTTTGTTTTTATATATTTAGGGTGTTATTTCTGTTATATTTATGTTCTTTATAAGACGTATGCATTCAATATACATGTTGTGGTGTTTTTATGAGTTAGAGTCTTGGTTTTGTTATATCCTGTTCTTTATAAGATGTATGCCTTCAATATACATGCTATCGTGTTTTTATGAGTTAGGGTGTTGTTTCTGTTATATTTCTGTTCTTTATAAGATGCATGCCTTCAATATACATGACGTGGTGTTTTTATGAGTTAGGGTGTCATTTCTGTTTTTATGAAATAACACCATAAAATAATTGCTAGAATCGGTTGAATATATTCATTCCATTATTAGATTTTATTAGTTAAACTACGCTTATACCCTTAAACTACCAAAATAAAAAGGGACACGTGTCACCTCTAGAATCTTTCTCATCCTTCTCACACTTTTATATTTTCTTACATGAACCTATATATATATATATATATGTATATATACACATTTTGTAATGTTTGACGTATCTTTTATGAGTATCTAAAACATGGGAAAGGATCCACTACAAAGTGAGTTTTGCCTAAGTAGCCCGAGAAGGATTGTGGAGATAACATGTGGCAATCCTTATAGGTAAGATGGAATGGTATTTTGGTCTTAAAACACAAACTCTCACATATTTGTTTTTTCAAAATACAATACAAAAAATCTTGTACAAGAAAATCTAGTAAAAATGTAGCACAAAAAATCAAGCACAAAAATTCAGTACAAAAAAATCCAACACAAAAAATATAGCACAAAAAAATCAAGTACAAAAAATTCAGCCCAAAAAATACAGCACAAAAATGTAGTACAAAAATCTAGTACAAAATATTTAGCATAAAAATGTTATACAACATAGAAATCTAAGATAATTTTTTAGGTTTTTTAAATCTCATATTTTATATAGCGATTTGGTGCTTATATTAAAGATTAAAAGATGCTCGATTTATGGTACAATTTAAAAAAAATGATGTCGTATGAAAAAATTATGAACATTTAAAAAATGAGGTGGGGGAAGGGGGGACATGCATGTGGAGAGAGAAAGTCAACAAATAAACTATTACTAAAATACTCTTACACTCATCTTTTTTCTACATTTTGATCTTAAGTATTGATTTGAAAAATAAAAGATTAAGATTCTTTTTTATCCTTCTTATGCAAAATCAACTTTTTTTTATCTTACCCCTCAAAAACATATTATCAAAAGTTTAATATAAGATTTCTTTTTAATAGAATGATTAAGAATATTTTAAGCATTTAAATACTTTGACACATTTGGTCATTTCACTTTTTTATTTTTTTAATAAAACATGTTACTAGTTGAATCTTCCAATTAAATACGACTCTAATTGATCGTTTCCACTATCATATGTAATTTCAGTCCTATGATGTATTTAGTGATTTATAAATGTTACATATCTATACACACAACCCCTATAGTACACGGGTCTATAACCTAGTGTGTGTATATATATATATATATCATTTTCTTTATAAAATTATATACTAGTAAACTTTGTTTTTAAAATACTATCTCTCCAATATAAACTCATTTTAGAGATTAAATATTTATATTTAAAATATATTTCAATCTCATGAAAAATCAGGACGTTTCACATGTGATCTCTTGAATCCTTCCAAGATGATTAGGATGAAATATATTAGAACTTATATGTATTTAATTATGACTAAATATATTTAAATGATGTTTTAGTTAGGTTTGTATAATATTTTAATTAAGTTTGTGTAAGATTTTATTTAAGTTTCTGTAATATTTTATTCGGTTTATATAATATTTTAATTTGATTTGTGTAATATTTTAAGGTTTATACATTTATGTTTAAAGTTTTTAGAGTAAATTTCCGTTATGCTCCCTGTGGTTTGACCGTTTTAACGGTGTTGCCTCAATCCTTTAAAAATAGCTATTTTACTCCCTGATCTATGAAGCTTATCTCTATTTCACTCCCCGCCCCTAACGCCATCCAATTCAACCGTTAAATCCTGGTCACATGCCCCTCACATGAGGGGCATTTTAGTCTTTACCCATATTTTAGATATATATTAATAATACATATATAAAGCAGATCTAGACTCTTTCTATCTCTACCATCCTGCACCACCAGCACCATCCCGTCGACACCACCCACCACCCCACTAACCACAACCTGCCGACACCACCCACTAACCACTACCTGCCGACACCGACACTACCCACCACCCCACTAACCACCACCTACTGACACCACCCACCACCACCACCGTCTCCATTCGGTATTGTGTCACTCCACCACCTTCAACCTTCACTTCCAACACCCCCCACACAACCCCGACCATTATTCTCCTATCTCTAACAACCACCTTACAAGTTTTGTCATTAGAACCGCCACCACCTCACAGGAACCTAAATCCCCATCGTCATCATCAACGTGGTTTGCATGGAAACCCTAGCTGCCGCCCCTTACCCCTTTTCAGATCTGAACCGATTCAAGAATTTGAAGATTGAAGATAAAGCTTACCTTGTTTGGTGATATTAGCGGAGTATGGCGATGGTCCAATAGGCAGCTTCATCCGATCCAACCTCTCTATCTCTCTCAGATCATATCGCAGAAAATCCGTTGCAGGAGGGGGTCGGAACGACCGGAATATGCCGGAACTCTCATCAGGTCCCATCACGCTCTCTCTCAGAACTCATCCGGTGCTCGGACTTGAACCAATCTTATGGTGACCGAATTTGACTATAGGTTTGGGTTTTTGGTTTGGGGCCGTGCTGTAGGGTCTGATCAGATTTTCATCTTTGATGGTGGAAGGGTAGGGAGAGAGAGTAGCAGAGAGTGTATGCTTCAAAGAGAGAGAAAGAGTGTTTCCAATTTTATATACATATATAAAATAAATAATTAATTGTGGGAAAAGATTAAAATGCCCCTCATGTGAGGGACATGTGACCAGGATTTAACGGTTGAATTGGATGGTGTTAGAGCGGGGAGTGAAATAGAGATAAGCTTCATAGATCAGGGAGTAAAATGACTATTTTTAAAGGATTGGGGCAAAACCATTAAAACGGTCAAACCACATGGAGCAAAACGGAAGTTTACTCAAGTTTTTAATTAAAACACAAAAGTTTTTTTAACAGAAAAAACCTTTTTCTTTTAAATTTAATGATATATTAAATAAAGGAGGCTCCAAATGGAGAGTTTTGTACTAATCCGGTGCAGCATATCAGACTAGTCCACCTCAACACCTCCAACGTGCGGTTTGGTCCAGAGATAGTGGTCCAGAATTGGACTTGTGTTTTGAACGTCGAAGATGTGGATCCTCTTAGTTTAAACCGGAGCTGCTTCACGGAATCACAGCTTAGATCCAAGTGACGTGAGTTTTTTTATGTTTGTGTGCATTATAATATAATATAATAGAATACTAAATACTTAATAGTGAAAACACTTGAATGCTAGTTTATGAATAAATTATTGAGTTATTGAATAATTTGTCTGTTTATTAATAAATGTCTATGAATAATAAAAGTTGCATACATGTGAAATAAACACGATACATAGCTTGACTTTGTAAAAACAATTAGATAAATTAAGGTGTTTATATCTGTAAATATATAAATAGATAAATAAAAAACTAGAGAAGAATTGGATACTTTAAATATATGGATTCTAAACCGTTGGAACAAAGAAATACAAATAAATTATAGACCATTAGATCAAACAAACTTGACTCTGTAAAAACAATATGATAAATCCGAAATCTCATGTACATAGAGAAAGAACCGTTCTACGTATTCTCAAGAAGAAACCAACTGAACATTAATAAGTAGAAATTGCAAAGAGTAAATTGTTTATTAGTTTTCGAATAAATTAGCAAACTTTCTGGTAAGGATGAGTATTTTAAGGTTTACAGAAAGGGTTTGTATGTATGTATGCATGCATGTATGTATGTCTCTGGCATGCTTTCTAAATTATGTTGCATCTCTAGCATGCTTTCGGATGTGCTATATGTGGTAGCTGCCTCTCGTGGAGGAGAAGAAAAGATCGGTTTGGGTGGAACTTCCAATGCATCCATGCTTCACTCTTAACATTTCTAACACTTCATCAATGGATGGCCTTTCATTTGGAGCAGGTTGAATGCACCATGAACCTATTATCGTCATCTTTTTTGCATAATCATTTTCCTCAGTTGTCGTTACACTATCTAATAGGAAGTCATCCTTGTGAACACGGCTGTAAATCCAATCAGGAAAATATATTTCACTGGTTCGCCCAGGACCGACATTAGCATCTACATTTTTTCTTCCTCCTACCATTTCTAATAACAACATACCATAACTATACACATCAGATTTATGGGAACTCCCCCGAAGTTTTTATTATAAACTTCTGGTGCAATATAACCAATTGTTCCTCTGGCCTCGAACATAGAAACAATACTCTCTTTCCTCGAGTACAACTTAGCAAGTCCAAAATCTACAATCTTGGGACAAAAATCTTCATCAAGGAGGATGTTATGTGGCTTTATGTCAAGATGCAAAATCCGAGCGTTGCATCCACGGTGCAAATAGTCAAGACCGCACACTATTCCAAGTGCTATCTCATACAACTTTTTACTCCTATGTTCTCACTTGACTCCATGGGTACATGGCTATGTATAAACTTCTTCAAGGATCCATTTGGCATGTATTCACATACGAGTGCCCTTTTTTTATAGTTGAAACAAAATCCCAAAATGGTAACAATGTTAACATGAGAAGTCCTACCAATGCTTGCAACTTCGTTTATGAATTCTTGTCCATTTCCTTTTGATGAGTTTAACACTTTTATAGTCACAAGTCGACCATCTGATAACTTCCCTTTAAACACTTGTCCGAAACCACCTTGTCCTAATTTAACTTTGAACGAGTTTGTCATTTTCTTGATATCACTGTATTTTAAGGATCCATATTGCATGACAAAGGCCTCCATATTTTTGTCTTCCTCGGTTTTATGCTTTAGTGAGTCTAGTGAGTCTACACAAATTCTTAATAGCAGTTTCCTAAAACAATATATTAGGAAAATAATCACAAATGATAGTATCGCTGATCCAACTCCTATAATTGTGATAAAGAAAAAGGTAACTAGTTATGTTTTGTACAGGTTGAGAATATTAATGAGGAAGTAGTAGTTAAGGAAGAAAAAACGTACTGATCAGTTTCCTTCTTAAATTTATATTGGCACCTGGAATACCAAGAAAAATATTCAGAAAGATGTTAAATCGTATAATACGTCTCGATGATGTTCAACAATCTTTTGAAAAATTAACTTTAGGGGCTTAGTATTATGAAGAATGAGGTACGAACCTAGGTGCACCGACTCAAGAAAATCATAAATCATGAAATTACTTATAAGTTTCTCCGTGGTTGTCTCTAGATGAGTGAAGAAAATTGTGGACTCTAGACTTTCCTGATACAAAGTAAACGAAAAATGACATAGATAATCATTTGATTCATTAAGATCTCCTGAGATAAACCAATAGTATGAGTAAATATATTGTATTGATAAGTGTATCTAGAATAGGGTTACCAAGAGGGTTATATATGATAACCATTTTACGCATAACTACCTTTTAATTTTGGTATCTATAAAATATGATCTAAAATTCCCTGCAAGCGAAGGGTAAGGAGCGACCTTTTGCTTGGAATATGAAAACATAAATATTTGAGTTGGCAACTGATTTGTAAACCTATCTGCAATCTGGTCGTCTATCGATATATATTGCACATGAAACTTTCCTTGTACAAGTATTTATTTGACAAAGTGAATATCAACTTCAACATGCTTTGTTCTAGCATAAAAGACAAGATTAACCACGAGATAAGTTGCACCAAGGTTATCACACTATGTCTATCTCAAGTTATTGAAGAAGTGCATCTAACCATGTTAGTTCAAACAACAGTATCTGCCAATGCTTGGTATTCAGACTGGATGGATGACCGACAAATGATTTTCTATTATTTTGTGTTCTAGGAAATAACATTGATGCCCATATAGATAAAATATCCCCTTGTAGATTGATTGTCTTCTAGCCAGCCTGCCAACCCAATCAACATTTGATAATGCACAAATAGATGTGAATCCTTTCTAGTGAACATTAGTAAAGACCTAAAGTGTGGACCCATAGTAGTGGCGAATTAGTAATACATGATCAATAATGTCCTTCAAATGACGGAGAATTCGTTTGGATGCATACCCGGGATTTTCGGGTGCATCATGCATGTACTCACACATTATGTTATCAACAAATGTGATGCTTGGTCTAGACAGTTTGACATATTGAAGGGCACCAAGGTCACCATGTGGTTGTTTGATGTAGACTGTCTCCTTAAGGTCACCATGTAAAGAAGGCGTTGTCAATGTCTAGTTGACGAAATGGCCATTGGCTTGTAAAACCAAGGGGATGGTGGTAGACTCGACTAAAGGTTTCATGCAAATCAACCATCGGCTATAGTTGAAATCCCATTTGCCACGAGACAAATTTGGTAGTGATTAATAACACCATTTACCACAAGACAATCCTCATTGAAACTTATATTAACTTTTTGACTATTATAAGTGATAAATTTAAAACGTGAGACAATGTGATGTTTCGAGTCATTAACTTTCGAGTCTTAATTTCGATTGTAAGTTTTAAGGATATAGTTTTCCAACACAAGTTGAGTTCTTAAAATGTGTAAAATAAGTGCTTAGTTAGTGAAGAAAGCTTAATAGGTATTTGCATTAGTACATATCGGTAAACCTAAATCCTTCTGTTTATGTGAGTGTTTGAGCCTTTGTATATATTTTTCGTTTGTTGAGAGATACTGGTATAGCTCTTTATTGCAAATTTTGTGAAAGTTATACAATTAGCTAGTTGACACAGTATTTACTATATGGATATGATTAAGGTAAAAGTAGGATAATTATGAGCACTTGTTTACGGTGTTCATTTCAATTACCTACCTTGAAATTTTTTATTAGAAGCCCCATTGAGCCTAAACCTTTTCATTTGTTTACCCTATTATTTGAGCCAAGTATACCACCTTTGTTTAGCTTATTTGTTTCATTACCCTGGAAGTATAATTCAACAAGAAATATGAAGAGATGACAGTCAAAGAAAAAAAAAGATAGAATGAAAGAAATAAGTGCGGGATTAAAGATTCCACTTCCCTAAAAGAAGAAAAAAAAGTTGAAGATTATCAGAAGAAAAGAAGTTTAATTGTAGTTGTTTAACCCTTTGTTAACCCATTTTATTTATTTATTTATTACATTTTTAACCTTTAACTCTATGCCTTAAAAAGTCTTTATGATCTATTACTGTTATTTGTGGATATATGCACTTGATTTCGGTACAAGCCTATGATAATGGTAGCTATATCTAGGTGGTGAGTTCAGTAGTTTATCTAGCACATTATATGCTAGTTTTTTAGAAATTAGCCTAGAGGAGTGAAAAATCGTAGAGGTATGTACTATGTAGGTATTCTATAGAGGTGGAGTGATCAAAGCTTGGTATCTTCTTGGTTTTTCTAAATGTATCATCAAAATGACTTGCAGAGGATGTCAATCTCTTGCCTTTTTTAGCCTTTGGAGTTGGGTCGAGGGTTTATGAGTTGGAAATAGCATTGATCTTAGGATGAGTTTTGTGCAAATGGTTGTTAAGTCGGTCTTTTAAGAAATGAATTACTTAGGGACAAGCAATGTTCAAGCGTGGAGATATTTCATGTCTCTGAAAGGCAATATGCTATTATAGTGTTAAAACCTACTTTTTGATAGTTGTTTGTTGTAATTATTGATTGGATTTGATTAAATGTTTGTTTTAAGTGTTTTACACATTCCTAAGTGAAAATGAGGATTTTAGGGCCAAAAATTGGAGACTACTAAAGTTACGTAGAATGCAGTCCATTATGCTGGTTTACGGGCCGTGAGCAAAGAAGCGAGTTACGAGTTGTGAGCCCCAAGCTATTACACTGACCTACTGATTGGAAACCCTAGAGCGATAAGGTGGCACCTGTCATTTTTACGAGTCATAACTCGGGTCATGTTTACAGGTTATAACACACTCAATCGATATATGGACCTTATAAATAGAATGAGATCTCGCAGAAACCCTAAGAGGTGACGAAATCAGAAGAGAAGAGGGAAAATGTGCTATTGAAGAACAAGGATTCAAGGTCGGATCATTCGTGAGAGAATTCAAGGAAGAATAACGTACAGGAGGTCAAGTGATTGCACCTTACTAAGTTAGAGCCCTTGTTATCATTTCTTGTTGATTTCTATAATGTATTCAGTAATTCATTAGCTTTGTTTGTTACTATGAGTAGCTAACCGCACCATGGCCAGTTAGGGTAGGATGATTCTTGTTGCTTTGCATTGGGTTGGTTGATTTTGTTATTAAAGTGTGTTTTTAGTAAGGTTTGCTTATGAACTTATGATTGTGTAATCTATATGTTGAGTATTGATGTTCAAATGAGTTTGTGTGGATGATTTAGATATTTCTATGAGGTTATGCATGTTAGATTTGCTTTGTTTATCTCTAGGTTAAATATCGATCGTTAGTCTAGGGCTGGATGCTTAGTAGGCAAAGGACAAACTTGGTTAGATGTTGGTAATTCATATGGGTCACCTAGGGGAAGAATTTAATTAAAAAGGTTTGGAAACTAGATAAGGTTTCGCTTTAAATTGACTAGTCTAGAAAGTAATTCTAATCTAGGGTGCTAGAACAATATAAGAGACTCCTAGATCACAAGGAATTAGTAAACACTTAGTTACTTTGAACCATATAGTTGGCTGTGTCTATAGCCTGGTTGTTTGGGGACATGGGATTAACCCTAGAGGGCTCTAGCTTTTTAAGACTACACTTTCGTTACTAGTGTCCGTTATGACGAGCTTCTCATAAGAACCATAATCAATTGTTTTCTGATAAAGTGATACTTGAGTATTTTCGATACCTATACTAGAGATTTTTGGTACCGAAATATTCGCTAACGGTATCGGTTGGTGTGTAGCTCATTCCTAGTGCACACTAAAAAGTAAAAAGTATACGGTCAACGGGTAACGTAGCATAATTTCCATGGAGGAAAGATAGTTAAAGAGTCAATAAGGAAACAATTAGCTTGACTTTTCAGTTAGGGTGGTCGGGGTGTCATCGGGGAGGAGGGTGATTGAGTGAGGTCCCCGAGCGGGAACACCGCCGCCACCCCCTTCCCGCGGCTCGGTGACTCCCCACTTCGGCTACTAGTCACCGCTCACCAAACGTTTATTTGACCGTTGTTTATTCGACCATTGTGGTTGATTGTTTGGACCGTATACCCCATTCTTTATTACATATATATATATTCACACACCACTTTTTATTTACATATACAATTTTCACACAATACTTTATACTACATCCGACAATATGGATAAACAAAACAAAGATGATCCCAAGAAAAAAGGTTCCGTTAGTCGAGGCTCGGGTTCAAACTCAAGTGGACATGTGTTGCAAACGAGACGTGGAGATTCTAACTGTCCGAGTGCCCCGGTTCAAACCCCATACTCTCAACCTCAATATTTTTATCCTCATGCTTCACAACCGACTTTTTATAACACCCAACACCAACCTAATTTTACGCCACAAGTATTTTCACACCCACATGGTCCAATGATGGTCGCTACCAGCATGTACGAATACTCCATGGAAGCGCAAAACTCATTTGATCCATTTGCATTTAGGACCCCGCCAATTCAATCACCAATAAAGAATGCCGATCGCACACTTCCGATCTACAATGACAATGATGACGAAGATGTAGAGGTTGTCCCGAAACACAAGAAAATATTGCCGATGAAGAAGAATATGTTGTTGAGGCCGAAGATAGCGGTGAAGCTAGTGAGCCGAAAGAAAAGGCAGGCAAGGCGGAGCGTCAAACTTGGACGAAAAAACAAGAAGAGGCCTTAGCCAAGGCATGGGTTCATTGTTCGGTAAACAAGAAAAAAAGCAACCAACAGAAATCAGATAGTTTTTGGAAGAAAGTTCTCGAGCATTACAATGCTACGGTTGGCGGAAGTACACGAACCATCCATCAAGTACGTTCAAAATGGCTCCCTATGTTGACTAAGATAAACTACTTCAACGGACTTTGGCAACAAGTGGTAATTTTTTTTGACATTTTAAAATATTTTCTGTAACATTGTTTTTACTTGTAACATTTAACTTCATATTTGTTATATATAGGATCGTATTCGTGGTAGTGGGTGTGGCGACCTCGATGTCATGAATAGGGTTTTAAAAGATTACCAATCAAAATATCCGGGTGGTTTCAACATACTGAGGCGTGGGAGGTTGTTAGTAAACATGATAAATGGGCCCCGGTACCATTGTAGGGTGAAGAAAGTGGTAGTTCGGGCCAAAAAAAAAAGTCGTCGGATTCTAGTAATATAATGCGGGTACACCGGGAACTGAGTTCACAAGCGATATACCCGACATAAACGTAGACCCCTCCCAACAAGATTACGAAAGAAAGTTAAAAAAGCCGCAACAACACTATCCGATAGCGCGGAAGCGGCTTTGACCGAGAAGCTCTCACAATACACCCTTATGAAAGAAGCAAAACAAGCACGGGCGTTGGAGTTGTCAAATATAAAAAAAGAAACGTGAGGAAGACACCATAGCGTTAGTGGCAGAACAACGCGAGGCGGTGAAATAACTTATGTACGATCAGGATTTGGAGACTTTTACTAAGCCACACGACCATGTTTCACCTGAGATGTTGCTGATTATTCTAGCGCGGAAACGAGATATCGCAAAAAAATATAATTGGCCTTGTTATTTCTAAATTTTAGCTTGTATGATTTTAATTTGTTTAATATATGTTTTATTAACTTTTAAGTGTTTAATATTTGTTTTATTTATTTTTAATGCATGTATAAAAATATGTGTCTAGAAAAAAAATATTAAAAAAAAATCAAACACCCCAAGTGTTTGAGAACCCCTAGTGATTGAGTGTAAAATTGAGAGTATAGTAGTGACTTGACATGACATGATATTATTGGGTAAAAAAAAGTTTACCGCCCCTTCCACCCTTCTAATATTTTATTATTTTCTCATTTATTTCAATAAAATTGTGATATTATAAAGTTGAATGATATTATTATCCGACGAAATTCGTCCAAAATATAAGCCATAGGACTAAGTCTATGTAATTATAATTGCCATGGGGGATAAAACTGGAAATATATAGTTTTAAAATTTAGTGATTCTACCTGTGCAGTCGCCTTCGCAGGTGGTACCGTCGTGGCAAAAACAAAGGAACCCGGTTGTATTGTAGCGACCGCACCGGCCGTTGGACTCTTCGCACTTGTGACAATCATCCAAGCTCCTCCATTCTAGCTCGAATCCTCTTCCCAAATTCTGCCTGTTTCTGTGGAAAGATTAGGGAATCTGTTGATGTTCTCCCGGAGCACTTACGCACCACTTTCTTTTGATCATATCAAAACACGGCATCTCAGTTACAAATGGACAACTTTTGCAACTTAAATGAAAACTAATGTTAACCGTAGATATCCAGAAACTTAGAGGTAAGGTTTCTATGTTAATGCCATGCCGCGGCCTATTGCAGTGGTTGGATTCTGAAACCCCGTAAGAAATTTCGGAATCAGTGACGCGGATGTTTCTGAGTTCGTAGTTTATGCTCCGAACGTAGTAATAATTGCCGCCTAAAGTAATACCCGGGATACTCTGGTTACCAGTTCTTTCGAAAGCCATCATAACCACAGACCTGGGTGGTTGGTTCGCTGTCAATGTTCCAAAACGGGTAGCTGATAGTGACATCACCACATTCGTATGAAGGGCAATCAGGGAAAGTTGAATTTTTCATAGTTAAATGAATCCCTATTCCCTAGCAAGTCTTTTCTGTTACAGTAAGAGCTGTCGAGAAAATAGAAGATCTGGTCCTATCCATTGCTGGTGTTGAAGGAAGAAGCTGTTTTGAAATTCAAATGGGTTGCAACAACTAATAAGAAAAACTTATTTGATTATTCAAAAATAGTTGTTTTCGAATAAGCTCTTTGAAAGATAACTGAATGCGCTTAGTCCCTTGGGGGATTGGTCTGCATTCAGGGGCTCCTTTGAGTAAGTGAAGACGAATAGTCGGCTTTGCCTGCTTGACTTACAGATAAGGAATTCCCGGAAAGACTTCTTGATTGATACATAAATCTATCTTCGATGCGGTCTGTCCGCTTCCAGCGCTCTTTCACCTCCCAAAGAGCAAAGTTGGCTTGATGAGCGCAGATGAGGAAGTGGGAGCAAGAAAACCAAGAATCTCTTTCTTGTCCTTCTACTTAAGGGGAAAATAATCTCTTTCTTGTCCTCAATCTTCAGTTCATGATGCTTATGTCGGCCATGAACATTGTCATACTTGAACATGTACGTCTACAAGAAAACAAACTTGTAATTAACTGCACGTAAACCAAACCAATAAAAGCAACATGAACTTAAGTGAAACAAAGATTATGGAGGGTTTACCTCGTTCTTCAAAGAGGTTACTGCCTTGGAGACTGCAGCCGACATGATCAACGACTTGAGCGGCTACACGGATCCAAGATCCGACAACGTAGATTCATACAAATTCAGTGAAAACAAATCCATCTAGTCATAACAACGATTGAAACAACATTAGAGATTCTCCAAAATGAAAACACAGTCAGAAATGATTTTACAGCATTGTCACCTACTTAATTAGAAACATTGGAAACAAAATAAGTATAGATGGAGGGAGAGACCTGCAGAGCTGGTGGTCGACAAATTCGATTAGGGTTTTGGCAAGATAAAGGAAGGTTGTTTCAGGTGAAGTAGTAGACGAGCAAGAACCTGGAGACTACTTCAACATATTAACATGAACATCTTCCTTACCCCCATAAACACTCGACGCTTCAATTGCAGCATTCACAAGCCTCCAATAGATGAGGGCGTTGAGGGGATGCAGAAGATTAAAGGTAAGAAGCGGCAAAGGAATGAGCAATGGCGGAGTGGTTTTTCAGCTCCATCGCGTTTAGTGTTAATTGATGAAGTTTTGTTAATTTTAAATTAGGAAGTTTTATTAAAATTTGACTAAAGTATAAACAAATCTTTTAATGAACAATAGTTTTAGCTTTAAAAATTTTGGAACGAAAATGTTATAGAAGAAATCATTTAACTAAAATATCATATGGATATGTTTAGATGTATGTGTTCATATATATTTTTAAATAAATCTCGACAACAAATTAGCTATTAAACATTGTGTGGCATTGATGGTATTTAATCACTTGACATTATGTAGTTATTAAATCTTTTTTTATTATGATAAGTACGTTGGACTTTAATTACTTGTACACTAAGGATCATCTACTTGTACCTTTTAATCCGCACTTCAGTCAATACTGACTAAGACAACAATCGAAACGTCGACAAAATGGGTAGATCGTCATGGTAACTTTGTGTTTTTTTTAAACATTATAGTTTATATGATATAACAAGAATACGAAAAAGAATTATAAGTTTGTTGTGCAGGGAGGAAAGTGTAGCTAACCCATAATTTTGTTAAACCTTAGGGTTATAAGTGTAATAAGATGAAAGGCTAAAATATAATTAATTTTTAAAAGACCAATTTACCCTCATTTTAGAAATGTATCTATTAATTAAGAGGGAAGAAGTTCTTATTTTTTAGGTATCTTAAAATGTTCATCTCTTATGCATTATAATATAGTATAGATATAGAGGATCAATATCAACCGCAATATTAATGACTCTCGATTTGTGAGAATATAAAGAACTTTGATTTTATGTGCGAGTTTTGCGACTTTTATCCTTATTTTTCACACACATAGATTAAATGTTAACAACACAGCTATAAAAAAATTTCGAAGTAAACTTTTTAGCCTTTTTACGCTGCTATAAGAAATGCTAACGTCAACATGATCGGCATCTACACCACTTGTAAACGTTTTTTACGGGTGGAGTAAATCAACAAAACATTTTTTTGGAAAGTTGATTTCTTTTAAGATTTTAGTAAAAAAAATTCAAAAAAAAACTTTTGTTAGTCCGAGTTCACTAAGTTCTCACGACTCAAAAGAGTTTTCTTATATATGCATACATAGGCTAAGAGTTGAATATAAAGTACAAATTTCCTAAAAAGTATAAAAAGTCATAAAACACCAAAATGTAAACTATAAAACATAAAAAAACCTCCAAAAACAAAAACAAAATGAAGATAACTAAAACATCATATATGTGGGTTTTGTGTTTTGGATGAAAAGTTTCTGATTATTGTATGACAAATATTATTGTGTTTTATGTTGATTAGCATATTGTGTTTTATATTTATAGTTCTACGATTGTGTGTTTGAAGTTTTTATAGACTCTTATGGTTTGAATATGGTGTTTTAGTATTCTTGACTCTGTTATTTGTGGGTTTTAGGTGTGTTTGATAGTTGAAATTATAGTGTTTATGACTTTTTACACTTTTTAGAGAATTTGAACTTTGTAGCCAAACCCACCCCTACTTATTTATATATATATATATATGTGTGTGTGTGTGTATGTATGTAGGAGGGGTTTAAATGAGAATGTTAAATATCGTGAGAACTGTGAAAATGAATAAAAAAAACCAGTAGAACTTGGTCAAAAACAAATGAAATTCAAAATTTCTTTTTACACTTGTCATTATTATTGGAATACAATTCTAGAAATTTAATTTACACATTTAAATTTACGTGAATTCGGAAATAAAGAAAATTTACACCTGTGTAAGTTTGCCATTTACATATGTGTAAATTTGTTATATTTACACATGTGTAAAAAATCTAATAAGAGTGATTTTGAGAAGAGAAATGAATTATTTGATGTTGTAATTTCTTTTTGATGTTGTATTTTAATTAAAATGATGATTGTATTAAAAAAATGGTTTTGATTAGTTTTCTCATTCGTTCTCACAGTTCTCGCAATATTTAGCGTTCTCAAGATAACCATCTCCTATATATATATATATATATATATATATATATATATATATATATATATAGAGGATAGGGTTCATGCGAGAACAATCCTTATTGCGAGAACCAATGTAAACACAACAAAATAAACCACCCCACCACAACCCAAATACCTAAACCCCCCCCCCCCCCCCCAAAAAAAAAAAAAATTTGTGTGTTTCTAAGTTTTTTTAAATAGTTTTGGTTGTGTTCACATTTTTTCTCGTGGTTCTCGCAATAAAGGGTGGTTCCTAATGAATCCTTGCTCTCTCTCTCTCTATATATATTTATATAGAGAGAGAGAGTCTACGCACCTGTTGAACACATTAACATTTCTTATTTTTTCTATTTTTCCCAGAATATACTTTGTCGTCTTAGACTTTTCCAAAAACTAATTTATCTTAATTCAATTTAAACTTTAAACCCTAATATATTTAAAAACTTTTACTATACCTAAAAAATATAAACTACATAACCAAAATAAAAACAATATAATCACATAAAAAAACACATAACTAAAACTAGAATTCTAAACACTGGTTCCCATTGGGATGGTTTCTCAAAATTTGCCATGCCGAAATGATTAAGTTTCCGAGTCACGTAGCAACTTTGGTACTCGCGACGGGCTGCCTCAATCGCTTATGTCTTTCGTTATGTTGCCACTACCATTCATTATTCATTAATGTGTTGAAGAGTGGTTTAATTTAAAAGCCCTTGCATTAATTTCTCTATAGCTGAATACATTTTATCTAACTTGCGATAAATATCACTCAAATGTTGACGGAATTGCCGCGTTTAAAAATAGCTTAGATTCATGCGACAACATGTCCAGTAAAATGGTGTACTTTAACTAGGATCACAATGGGTCGGATTCTGGCGGGTTGTAGGTAATGCCAAGCCCATACTTGGTTGAACTCAAATGCAATTTTGCCATATGAATTCATTTATTATCAATTAATACTCTAACAATCGCAATTAAATCAAACTAATAACCAATCTATCATTGATAGTTAAATGGTGTACTTTACGTATGGATGGCAATGAGCTGGGTTCAGGTCGAGTTAGGTAATTGAGGACTAGTCATTGGGGTCATGCAAAAGCCAAATTAATCTAAATAACGCATAACTTGTGATCAATAGTTTGATTGTTAATTCTATAATTTAATTTAAAACTAATTTGTGAATTAGTTTTAGAAACCTAGATTAATAATTAAAAAAATGAATTTGTGTTTAGTTATGACGAAGGTGATTCTTCCTGGATTCAAGAAAGTTAAAACACATAACCTAGTAATCAGTTTTGGAAAACCACATAGACATGATTATGTAAATTAAGTGATTGTGTTAAACAAACACAATTACTCGCATTGCAAAACAATGAAAGGTTTATCACTTGATTTATCAATTATAAAATAACAAAACATACCGTTTTCTAACATATCTCAATTAGTAGAACTCTTAGAAATTGAAGGCTAAAAAATAATGTTTCAAATAATATACAACCGTTTACAACTTTTCAACCAAACAAATAAACAACAATCATTGAATGGTTAGATTGCTTGTCCCAAACATTAATGAAAACCAGGTTAAATCATCCTACTTACAAGAACTATTCACCCATATGAATTCCCAAGAGAATTAGCCAATAATAAAAATAATAATGAAATCAAATACTGTCACCATACGATTGTTCATTAAAAATGAATTAACTAAAACCTTTCCTCTTTTCTCATCTCGTTCTTCCTTGATCCCGTAATCCATACGACACTAAACAACCCAAAAACGATTGCCATCTTCTCCTTTTTTGCATGACCATTACCGCCAGCAACTAAGGGGTTTCTCCTAAAAAACAGTACCACCTTAGTGTGCCTCCAAAAACTCTTTTTTTAATTTTCATTCCTTCGAAGCCCAAGTTTTTATGTACTGAAGCTCACTTTCATTTCCATGTTACAACCCAACAAATGTAGTCGAATAAGTAACGGCCCATTTGAAGTCCAAATTCCCATCTGCCACTATTGTGTAGCCTATGTGCAAGTTGCCTATTAAAGAGGTAATATCGCAACACCGAACCAATGGTCCAGCTAACCGTGCTAGGAGTGTACAAATACATTGGTCGTTGAAAGAAGGCCTATCGGCCTATTAACCTTGATAGCGACTAGTTTTGGCCAGGACCATCAGTAAATGTCATCTCAACCAATGGGTATAAATACCCCCTCACAAGTACACCGAAAGTAAGTTTTTCTTCTCACTCACCGAATCACTTTCTCTCTCCACGTTCTCTCTATTCTCCGTATACTTATCCTCATGCTGGGGGCTAGTCGCAGAGTGGCCTCCCACCTCTTCAATGAGCCTAACGGTTTGTTGTTATGAAGACCCACCTCCCCATCCACAAGCTCTTCTCAACCGTCCATTTAGGGGACTATATTTTTTTTGGATCATCAATTGGTGCCATCTATGGGACTTGACCCCATAACCACGTGGTTAGATAATCTGATACTTGATCTATGACGACACCTGCTTCCTATTTGGTGGATGATATTTGGATTACAAAGATTGGCATTTCGACGATTTCCTCTATGTCACTGTCCACAATTACTACACCTCTAAGATCTGGTACCACTACCACAATACCTATGTCTTCTCAGACTACTATGAAACCATTGGTATTAGTCGGTTTTGGATTAGGAGGTGGTCCTTGAAATGCTGACTTTGATGCAGCTTTCCTACAAAGGAACGTTGATCTCCTTTGACGTTTATGAGATCAATAAGCTCGAGGCAAGCAGATTCTTGGTCTAAGAAAAAGGTTGTTTCATACAGATGACAATTTTTTTTCTGTAAGAGGTAGTACCACAACATTGGTTCCACCTACCTACTTGAATGTTGTTATTACATCTACTCCATTTTAAACTCCCTACAACCATTTCATCCCTCGGATACTTCGGACCACTCCCCACTAGCCCCTTCTCCGTCAATAGAGGTTCGGGAGGTTTTCATTTAGAATAAAACAAACTCACTAGATCATATCACCCTCTCTGCTTGGTAGTTCAGGGCAAATTTTCTTAACAAATAGCAGATGCCAAGCTTCCTCCGAGGCAAAAAATACCAACCACTATGAAGAAATTAGATGGCACTAAAGGTCCGGATGACCATATATTTTATTTTGACGGAGCAACTAAAGTAAAGCAATGGCATATGTCGGCATGGTGCTTCATGTTCGTGCAGACGTTCACAGGAGCCACTAGAGTATGGTTCGATGGTCTTCCGGAAGGTGAGATAGATGGTTTCAGAGAGTTCCGACACTTGCTACTATAAACCATGAGTCGACATAGGCTTTATTCCTAAGAAATAACAGAAGTGCATAACATCAGGCGTCGGGGTGGCGAATACTTAGAGAAGTTTATCGGTCGTTTCAATTGGGAAAGCATGCATATAAGCGGTGTGGTGGATCAACTAAGGGTTTCGGATTCTGTCATGGTGTTTAGAACCATCAATTAGTTGAAAAATTACATGAAAATTTTCAAAAAACAATGGAGGCTCTAATGGACCGAGCAAGAGCATTTGCTCTAATGGTCAAGAAGTAGGACAGACCCTGGAGAATATGTCTGGACTTCAAGGATTTGAATAATGCTTGTTCGAAGTATTGTTATTCTCTCCCTGAAATTGATGTTAAGGTAGATGCTAGGGCAAGTTACCGATTCAAACGTTTTCTCGATGCTTATAATGAATACCACCACATTCAAATGGCAGCGGAAGAAAAGGATAAAACAACCTTTGTCACCAATGAGGGGCTGTATTGCTACACTGAAATTCCATTCAGCTTAAAAAATGCCAAAGCAACTTATCAGAGACAGTGTCTAATGGACAAGGCATTTTGTGACACTTGGCAAATACTTGCGTTAATCCTTACATCTAGTTAATCATGTTTTGCACTAGTTATGAATATTTAGACTTAATCATGATTAAATTGAGTCTATAGAAGTTTCGCAAGACCCATTTAAATGCGTAGGTTTGCATTCGGTAAATAATAGTTGTTGTTATATCGTCTAACACTATTAATATACGAAACGAACGTTGGTGATCACACAGTGAATTAATTGCATTATTATTTGAATCGGTGTAAATTTTTGTGAAAACCCAAAAATTGACAAATAAACGTTTTATTGTCCGATTTTCGCATGTTCATGCAATTTAATTCACTAATTAACATTGTTAGATCCAAATTAATTTTAGACTATGTGTAATTATGTTAGTACACTTTTGTATATCCATAGCTAGGAAATCTTGTATAGATGATTTAGTCTTGAAGGTCGTGTAAGTTATGACAAATTTCGAGGGTCAGAAGGTGTTGTGTTGAAAGTGCAAGAAGTGCATGAGTCACGCCAACCCATGAGTCATGCGCAACGCATAACTCATGTGTAATGCTTGTGTTATGCGCAGTTAGAATTGCACATGTGACCAGTCTATATATTTGTGTCGTCATGCGTTGGTTAGGTAGATTTCCAGTTAGTTAAGTCCAGAGCTATTTTTCATTGAGATCATAGTTTAATGAAGCTCTGTCCTAACTATGAAGCTCTGTCCGACTAGGGATTGAATAAGATCAAAACTTTTATTTACATAATCTTTGCACAATTACAAACTTTGATACTGGATTATGAACTTTATCAAAGCTAAAAGTAGAATTTCGTGTTCGTAGAGGTCTTGTGACTTAGAACAAGATCTGAAATCGGACTTCTAAGTGGTATTAGAGCATTGGCTTATTCTACTAGTGATTATGCACAACAATTGGACAAGTTTGTGAAAATTAGGACCTTTTTTGTTTGTTTTTTATGATTCCTAGACATTTGGACGGTTAAAATTGATTAAAAACTAAGTGCAATTATTCTAAAATTAAGATACACCAAAACCTGTTTAATGAGGCATGACCTCGTGTCTGGGCTTTTGTGAAGAAATTAAAGAAGAAACTAGATCGTCGACTTTAAACTATCTTAAAATTCTCGTATCCTCGACAACGGCAGCAACAACTTGACGTGTCGAGACGTGTATAGAAATATTAGATATTTTGAGCCCGCTTTCAACACTATATTAAGCTTTAAAAGATAAACATTATAAAATACGATCACTTATACAACACGTTAGAGGAAGTGCACCCACCGTTAGCGTAGTATTGCGAAGGTAAGATACCAGACTATTGTTAACATCTAGTCAAACTAAAAAGTAAGTTTCGTAGAAAAAGTTTTAAAAATAAAACAAATCAAGTAAAAGATAAATGAAATCAATAACAAAGGAATCAATTGGATCGGACTTCCGTTTAATGACTAATTTAACTTCTTTGGTTAAGGACTATTCAAACTCTCTTGTGATTTTAGAAATAGTTTATACACATACTTATTGGGACAAAATGCAAGATTACAACAACCAGTTTTTTAAATCGATGTGGCTAAAAAGTAACCCTAATAAAAAATTCATGTGATCGTTGTTACCCTTTAACCACACTTAATGGACTAAATGTTTTATTCTAACAATATGTATTGAAACCCCTTTAGTCATACTTTCAAGTTGCTACGGCCACTAAATGTTAATACGGTTGTATGATACCTACGATGACTTTTGGTCACACTTAAGCTAAAAACAATTCACGTTGAGGAAGGCATATAGTAACACTTTTTTGTGCGGACGTATGCCCTTTTGACTTGACGTATATTAGGGTTATGTTTTTAACCCTTTCCCTTGTACAATTCCTAATTACATTTACCAATAGAACAACAATTACACTATACTAATTACAATTATCAATAGAACCACAATTACACTATACTTCACACACACTTTAAGAGTTTTCACTTAATTAAAATAAAACATTAAAGTAGAAAACTTAAAAAACATTAAATACTTCAATTATTATTTAATTCCATCCCGATCCTTTCACCTTTGAATTGTCCACATGGATCTGTATTATCATAGAAATGTGGTAGTTGCTGATCATGGAGAAGAAGAAAAAATCGGTTTGGGTGGAAACTCCAACGCATCTATGCTTCCATCCAACATTTCAATGACTTCATTAATGGATGGCCTTTGATTTGGATCTGGTTGTATGCACCGTAAACCTACTATTGCCATTTTCCTTGCATAATGATTATCCTCTGTAGTCATTATGCTATCTAATAGGAAGTCCTGCTCGTGAAGTCGTTTAAAAATCCAATCAGCAAAATGTATCTCACTGGTTTGGCCAGGACCGACACTAGTGTCAATATTTTTGTTTCCTCCTACCATTTCTAGTAACAACATACCATAGCTATACACATCAGATTTATGGGAGACTCTTCCAAAGTTTCTATTATATACTTCTGGGGCAATGTAGCCGAGTGTTCCTCTAGCCTCCAACATAGAAACAACACTTTCTTTCCTTGAGGACAGCTTAGCAAGCCCAAAATATGCTATTTTGGGACAAAATTCTTCATCAAGGAGGATGTTTTGTGGCTTTATGTCAAGATGCAAAATCCGAGTGTTGCAACCACGACGCAAATAGTCAAGACCGCATGCTATTCCATGTGCTATCTCATACAACTTTTTTCCTCCTATATGTTTACCTTGTATAAACTTCTCTAGTGACCCATTTGACATGTAATCGTATACAAGTGCTCTTTTTTTATAGTCGAAACAAAATCCCACAAGAGTAACAATATTCACATGAGAAGTCCTGCCAATACTTGCAACTTCATTTATGAATTCTTGACCATTTGATTTTGAGGGGCTTAAAACTTTTACGGCCACAGGTCGACCATCGGATAACATTCCTTTAATCACTTCTCCGAAACCTCCTTGTCCTAATAGAACTTTGAATGAGTTTGTCATTTTCTTAATATCACTGTACTTATATCTTTTGGTACTTAAGGATCCATACTGCATTACAAAGGCGTCAATATTTTTGTCGTCCTCTGTTTTATGCTTTAGTGAGGCTAGACAATTTCTAGATACCGGTTGCCAAATACAATATATTATGAAAATAATTACAAATGATAGTGCTGATCGAATTCCAACAACTGCGATAAAAAAAAGTTAAACGGCATCTATTATAACACCATGAAAATCTTCGTCGAGGTTATAGTACTTTATCGAGACAAAATGTACCTAGTTTGATCGTTTGATTAAAAGAATGAGCACCTGTAATGACAAGAGAAACATGTATTAATGATGTTAATCCCTAGAAAAACAAGTTACTGAAAAACAGACTATATATATCATATTTTTATTCATGGTGCAACACAAACATATACATTTTTGATAATGTAACTTGTATCTATACCTTCTAACATCAGTAACATGTATACACATGGATTTTATGCTTAAAAGACAACCTACACCTAGTTACATAATCAGTACTAGAAAACAGATTTTTACATATGAAAAATTAATATATTAACTTATACTGCTAGTCTCGTGATGCTCGACTGGATGATCCATATAGAGGAAAGAGTGTGGTTCTTCAGGAAGCAACTACGTTGCATAGTCTCCGATGAGGTCACGAGAGGGTTTTTGTTGATTATACCTGTTCTTAAAAAAAGGCAAAGTCGTTGAAAGAGTCTTTGGCCAGCCGGTGTGGGGTAGCGCTCCGTGCCATGTAGGAACGATGGCGCCCCGTGCCATATCCACTTTTTCTAAAAAACGTTTTCCTACTCTTCATCCCACTCATCTCGTGAAAACACGGGTGTGCTCGACGACTTGATTCTCCAAGTTGATAAGGAGGCGATTCAAGTTTTAAGAGACGAAACTAAATTGTCCCAGCTACGTACAAGACAAGGACCCCTTGAACGAGATCGGTTGGGTGCTCACCAACGTTTGGTAGATGATGATTTTGCTCAAAACCTTTTGTATGATGCTACACATTTTTGGAATTGCTTTGGTACGAGTCGCCGATTTTTTTGGAGAATTTCAGGCGATTTAGAACGTGAGTATACATTTTTGAATAAAGAGAAGATGCTATAAATAAACTTGGATTCTCTGGTTTGCAAAAATGTAAAGTCACAACTCGTTAGCTGGTGTAAAGAAGAATTTGTTGATTTAATATAACTAATGGGATTTTCACGTGCTTCGCTGCTGGTCGATCTAGTTCATTACAGTACCAGTACTATAACATCCGGTCCTCGAACCACCAATATTCAGGAACTCACACAAATATTCAGGAACTCACGGATTTGTTTTTGTTTGCACAGGTGGAGACGTCCCAGGTGGTCACCCATCCTTGTGATACTCCCAACTGAGCACACGTCCCAGGTGGTCACCCATCCTTGTGATACTCCCAACTGAGCACACTTAACTGTGAGTTTTCATGTGCTCCATAGCCAACTAAGCCAAAAAGCATGGTTGACTTAAAAAGCGGGAAATATCTTATGAACCAAGAATCTCTAGTAGCCACGACCGATGTGGGATTTGCTTAGGGCGTATCAATGGTCCATGTTAATCTTTAATCTTCTCGGTAATCGGTATCGGTATCGTTACAATCACCCAGCCCCTTAGGGACTTGTCGTCCTCAATGAGGTTTACCCCACCATCCCGAACGACAATGGGAGTGGCTCTTATACCATTTGTAACATCTGGCCTATTTAACCACCAATATTGTTCGTTTTGCCCCCGATGGACTGCTCATCCAAGAACTCATCGATTTGTTTTTGGTTGCATAGGTGGAGACTTCCAAGGCGGTCACCTATCCTAATGCTACTTCCATCCAATTACGCTTAACTATAGAGTTTCATGTGCTCCACTAACAACTAAGCCTAAAACGTGTTGGTGATTTTAAAGACAGGGAATGTCTTACGAACCAAGAATCTCTCTTGGCCACGACCGATGTGGGATTTCCCTAGGTTGTATCAATGGCCCATATTAATGTTTAATCTTCTCGGTAGTCAACCATAAAAATAAATATACATACTGGTTACAGGATGTTGTTCGGCCGGTAGTGGTTAACTTCATTACGGTACCGGTACGTACAGACACTTGATATAGCTTACGATATAGGAAAATACTTTATACAGTTTCGTTTCTTTGTGTCTTTCTTATAACTTGTAAATAACGTTATATATATATATATATATATATATATATATAGTGAAAGTGTATTGTACAATTTTGCTTAACGTACGCTGTGAAAATATTATATGCGAGATTAGTTTTATAACATGCATGATTATGGTTTTCAACATGCGTGATTAGGGTTTTTGAGTTTTATAACATGCGTAATTTCATCTCATACACATCATACGTTAAGGAATATTGTAGTTTAACCAATCCATATATATATATATATATATATATATGGGTTGGTTAACGTACAATTGCCTTAACGTACACTGCGTACGCATTGAGTATTCTACATGTTATAAACCTCAAAACAAAATCCCGCATGTTGAACCCATAAACTCTTGTAGGTTTGAACACATAAAAACCCGCATGTACACTTTCACTATATAACATGCAGATTTTACTCCCATTAAATCGAATAACCGCATGTTATAAATCCCTCACACATGAATCAAAACCGCATGTTACAAATCCGCATATTATATTATCATTGCGTACACATCGTACGTTAAGGACAATTGTACAATACACTTTCTCTCTCTCTTTCTCTCTATGTATATATAATATATATATATATGTATATATATATATATATAGGTAAAGGTTCCTCTACAAAGGACATTTTCCTACAAAGTCTAAAAAGTCTATGTATACATTGTTTTTTAAGTTTTAGACATGATGTATTAGATTCTTTGGCATGGTATAATATAGAAAATCATCAAACGTAAAGGGGATGGATCACGAGAAAACTCATTTAAATTAAAAAACTAAAAAACACGCCAAAAAAAGAATTTTTTTATAACACTTTTTTATTGTAAATCTACATTTTTAAGATAAAAAAATTAAAAAAAAATAAAATAAATTAGTATTACACATGTGTAATACTTTCAAAAAACCAAAACCCCCTAACCCCCCCCACCCTCATCCCCCAAAAACCTAAACCCCCTCCCCACCTTCCAAAAACCTTACCCCCCAAAATCCCCGGCTAACCAAAAAAACTAAACCCTAAACCCTAAACACCCAAAAAACCTAATTCCAAAAGTTAAATCAAACCAAAAAAATAAACCCTATTGCTAACCTGAATGTGCAACATAACATATGTTACACATATGTAATACTAATTTGTTTTTATATTATTTTTTAGTCTAAAGAATGTTATACTTGCAGCCAAAAAATGTTTAAAAAAGGATGTGTTTTTTAAGCTTTTTTAAGAGTTTTTTAGTTTTATCACATTTAAAAAGGTTTCTTATGATCCTCTCCTTATATATTATTCTACTTATTTTTTGAAGGGCTTATGTTATCGTATCAATTTAGATAATTTTTTTCCAAGATAAAGTTTTATGTCCCGGTCTAAGTTTGACGAATAAACACCCTAGAACGTACGTGCGTGATTCAACGTTTTATAACTTGCCATAACATTATATCATATGTATCACTATTCTATTTATTTTTTTACGTGTTTTTCGTTATTCTTTTGACTTAGTTGTTCTTTTGCACAATAATATTTTACGTTTTAGCATAAATTTGACAAGTAATTAACACTCTGTAACGTACTTATGTAGTTTAACGATTTAACGTCTAATTTTCAATTTAATATCATGGGTCCTAAAAACTAGTATATATTGAAATTTAACATTGATGTAACATATTAATTATTTCTTATTTTGTCTTTTACTTTTTTTACATTTATTTTTTAATATTTAATTACTTTAATTGGGGTTGAGCATATGTTGATTTTGTCTTATAACTAACATGTGATGTTATATAAAATTTTGTTTAAGTCGTTGCGATATGCTTATCTTTACACCTCGATATAATTTGTTCTTCGAAAGCGAGTTGTGATATACAACTGACTTAAGCAAAAACACAAATGTCATCAAAGCTGCCTTGTGATTTATGTTTTTTTTTAAACGGGTGTTTATCCTTTTCCTTATTTGAATAATATACTATTGTAATTACGTTTTTATCTACCTTGCAGTGCTTATTCTTATTTACGTTTATACAAAGTTCTATCTAATTTCAAACAGGTTAAATATTTCCGAACAACATTGGCACCATTATTCATTTTTTAGACCTATCTCTTTCGATTGCTATTTTATATCGTACCAGTACTATAAAAAAAATCAAACAAATATTGATTAAAATCCATCGTGTGAAATGTTAGGAATTCCATTAATACATATGTAACACAGTATAATAATTGGATATATAGATACTTTATCCCAGTAGCCGGTATATGTAGATTGTATATATGCATTTTCAAGTTTTGTAAATAGTATTTTTATTTTTTATTTCTTTTTTTTGTCTTTTAGTATTTTTTTTTCTTATATTAAAGTTTCAATTAAACACCATATACTATAATTAAGAGTAAAGTGTAATCTGCGTCCATATGGTTTTGGTGAAAAATCAACTTGAGCCCCTTATTTGCAAAAATGGAAACTTGCGTCCATATATATAGTTTGAACTCTGAGTCCCTGGGTTAAGTTGCCCTTTAAATATTCCTTTCACTCTGCATCTAGATCATCGTCGCCCTTGATCATTACCTTCCATCGTGTCACCACTGCCACTACGATGATTCAGTAGCCGGAAAACCACCACCATCATCTCCTTTGCACCCCATTGCCGCCCGTTATCGTCACCCTCCATCTTCATCACCTTGGTGCCGATGGTTGTGCAACTTTTTGTACCGATATTTATTTATGGTTTTTGATACATGTAATCACCTGCCACTACCCTTGTGTACATAACATGGCCTTATGCTATGTCAATACATTTTTTATAGTTTTTGATTTCAATATGAGTCGATTGAATTGACGTAACGCGCAAACTGAAGCTAGAGAATATCCTTAAAATGAAGCTGAACCATATTGGTTAGCACTTAACCATTTGTAATGAACTTTCAAATGATTTACATTTACAACTGAATAAAACTACAATTTCAAGTGGGATCAACAGTGTCATGTTGCTACATGGCAGCTGGCCATTAGTGCACCTTTGAGCCTTTTTTAAGGTAAGTTTTTGTTTATTTAATCCTTATCCCTCAATATTTCGTATTAGCACTTACAATCCTTCAACTTTTTAAAAAATTATAATTTTTTTATCTTTTAGTAAGTTTTTGTTTCTTTTATTTTTTATTCTTCAACATTTGGTGTCGGTACTTACAACCCTTCAACTTTTTTAAAAATAATCATTTTTTACATGCTTATATTTTTTACGTGTTGGTATAATTAAAGTTTATTACGTTTATTTGAAAATGGGTATGCTAGATATAATATGTTTTCTTGCCTTTTTTTTACGTTTTGAGTTGATCTATGTTTTGACATGAATTTTGTTTTACAACAAGTCGGGTCAAATATAATATGTTTTCATTAGACATTATAAATTCGTCTTACTTTACATTTCGGACCCACGACAGCTCCTGGTACCATTTTTAACTTTAAAAACATACATTTTTGCTTATTTTTATGTACGTGTCGGTATAAGTTCATGTTGGTGTTTGACTAAATTTTTTTTTCGCAAATAAGTTGGGCGATATATAATACGTTATCGTGCTTATTTTTATGTACACTTTCAGTTTATCTACGTATTGACGTAACTTTTGTTTAGACACGATTCGGGTCTTACAATACAATTCAAGTTACTTTACATTTGGACCCGTCGCATCGCGCGGGAAAATTTACTAGTTCTTTTACAAAAACAATCTCCTCTTTTAAAATTTACAAAATCAATCCCTCTACTATCATTCTTATTCTAACACACATCATAACGTGCGGACACTATATGTCAAATATATGTATCTGTCGAAGTTATAGTTGTTTATTGTGTGGTTTGAAATTGTGAAACCATCCAAACCTATTGTCGGAATGATTTCACAATTCTCTTTCAAATTTTTTAATTGTTGGTCTGTGTAGGACATTCAAGATTTCAAGCTGCACCGAACTGTTCAGTTAACAATTTATAGTCGAAACTGGTCCGAAAAATCAAAACCTAACTATTGGAGTTTCGGTTATGTAGAGATTCGTATTTTAGTTGGCCATTCAAATATTTTAAATTAGATTTTGCATATAGTTAGGCATTACTTTGAGTCGGTCGCTATGTTTTGTAACATTATTACCATTTCTTTATTGAGATCGCATTTTTGACAAGTTTTGTTATAAATGCCCAATCAGCACAAAGCATAACAAAACTGAAGCATAATCGTTAATAGTGATTTTCTTTCAATTTTAATTTTCAACGGTTTGTGATTGGTTTACTTGAAAAAAACCCATTGCTAACGTTTGAGTCACAATTTAACCGACAAAACCTACAAAAACAGACCGTTAATTAAAACCTTTTCTTTTTCTTTTTCTTCTTCTTTTTTTTTCGCCATTGAGTTGGTGGTGGAGTGGTATGTGAGAGACTTGGTGTTCTAAGGGACTCAAGTTCAATTCCTGCTATAATTATTATTTTCTACGGCACATGGTGATGATGAGAGACTAGACGAGTGGGCGGCGATCGCGCTAGTCTTATTAATTTTTACGACACCTGGTGATGATGGGAGACTAGGTGAGTAGGCGGAGATCACGAGTTCGATCCTTGAAGTGAGCGTGTTTTATCTCAGCGCACTGTCGTGCCTTCAGGCAAGTGTTCAAGGGCTTCGGTCCTAGGTGGGGGTTTTCCTCGGTTCGAAAACGAGTGTATCCCGATTTGATAGATTTTGCCACCCTTTTCGTTTATTTTATTATTTCTATTTCGTCAAGATATATATATTATTGAATTATTTTAATAAAAAAAATATATGAACTAAACCAACGTACACTCTTGGTAGAATGAACGGTCAATGTCTCAATGAAAATGAGGATGCCAGAAATTCCTTGTAGGGCTAATAATTAATGATTTATGAAAGTGAGTTTATTAGAAATATCTTCGACGACATTTCAACTTAGCTTGACTTTTCGGATTATTGAATACTTAATTATAATTTGAATTTGAGAATTTCGATTTAAAAGGAAACTTGAATTTATATGGTTCATACATAACCAATTCCGAAAAAGTTGATTCGGGTGTTTTTTTAACACTAATCTTTTTTCCCATATTTCATTTTTGGCCTTTTTATGGCGTTTTCTCAAACACGTCCGAAATGAAATTGAATGGTCAATTAGATTTTCTCATATCTTTGCAAGTCTCTACTACACCTCTTTTTAACTTTAAAGAAAAAAAGTAAAAATTAATTCTTCCACATTTTCACAAATCTTCACTGCACACCTTTTAATTTTCATCCAATTATAATGTCTCATATGTTATATGTCACTTCATGCCCAAAAGAGAAATATTATGTCACTTTCCCACTACACACGGTATAAGAGGATTTTTTTTCCTCAACCAGACCACAACCTAAGCAGCATTTGGGTTTTTTGGTTGGTTGTTTGTTAAATATTCATTTCAATTTATTAATGCAATTGTTTATTGAAAATTTAAAATTAATACAGTTTATGCATTATATAATAGACTTTGTATTAGATTCTTTCTTATAAGTTTAGATATTCAGTTTATTTTTCTGGCATGTGCATATCATCGTTTAGATGAATGTTTATATAACGTGTTATATGTCTCTATTATATAGATTTACTAATTTTCTTTTTGGTAGTTCAGTAAAAATATTTTTAGTACACTATGTTTTTCTGTTGTTTTATTAAGTTTTTAGTAAACTATATTTTTATGTTGTTTTATGAAGTTACTACTATGTTAGTATGTATGTTTGTATCTGACTTAATGTTTGAAAATAACTTTGGAGTCTGATTTAATCTCGTTATTCATCTAGTGTGAGAGCATTCACATCCCTTGCATTAAATTTTGTGAGGGTATTCTTTATATTATGAAAATTAGTTGTAAATGGTTGTGAGTAAAAGGGAGAAAATGTTAATATCTATGTTTATTTATATATTTGAGTAGACATTTTTCACCTCCTATAATTTTTAATATATTTTAAAATTAACTATAAACGAAGACAAGGAAAAAAGTAATAACACATAAAGTTATTATTTAATTAAAAAGAATGCATAAAATATAGCTCTTTTAGTTAATTACATGGTATAAAAGGTGGAAATGATGTTAATGTTTTTATACACAGAAGCCATGCATAAATTACATCTTGTCCTCCTAGGCAGTGACGGATCCAGTAATGTTTTGTGGGTTCACATGAAGCCACTCGAATTGGAAAAAATGAAAAAAATAGTGAAAACCTTATATAATTTGAAAAAAGTTAATGAGAATCTATTAAAAACAACGCACTGAAAAAAATTTATGGATCCGCCACTCCTCCCATACCCCACCCTTGCTTTATTTACTAAAACCTGTTGTAGTAGAATACATGAGAGTTAACTTGACGTGTAGGGGTAAAACTGGAATTTAAGAGCTGAAATGAATATGAAAGTACCTTTGCAGTGGTCCTTAGTGATCGTGCCGTCGATGCAAAAACATATTAACCCAGTCGTATTGTGGTGGCCACACCGTCCATTGGACTCTTCGCACATGTCGCAACCATCCATCCTCCTCCATTCTAGAACGAACCCTACGCCCAAGACGGTGTTTAATTTTGTTGGATTGGAAAGATGATCAGTGAACACGTTGACGAGCTCACCGATCGCTGGTTTTACCACTTCCTCAGTGCATGCGTACTCTTTCCAGTCGGTTTCCTCCGTACTGGAATTCATTACATGAAGAAAAGAATAGTCTACAAAACATGGTATCTCAGTTGCAAAAGATGGAACTCGAGTGCAATTCAAATGGAAACTTAGATTAACGTTAAGTATTGAGTAATAGAAAGGCATGGTTTCAAAGTTAAACCCATCGTACACCATAGGACAGACATTGAAATTATTGTATACCACCACAGAGAAATTGACATGCAAACTGTCTAAGTTAATCCACTTGCGCTCGACCGGAATGTCTGTGTAGTCACTAAAGTAGTAGGTGTACTTATTTGCGAGAATGATATTTTTGGATTCGTAGTCTATCCACTGAACAAGGTAAGAATGGCCTCCTAAAGTAATTGTGGGTAATAACTTGTAGCAATAGATTTCGAAGCCCCATAACCGCAGACCTGGGCAAGGGGTTCGCTGTTCTTCGTCCAAAATGGGTAGCTGATAGTTAAATTACCGCATTTGTATGAAGGGCAAGTTGGGTAAGGTATATTATAAGATTCTGCAGCAGCAGGCAGGGCGATGAAGAAGGGGAGGAGGAGGACAAGGGGTGAGCGGGGCTGTGGGTAGAGGAGGTCAAACATGACTTTTGAATATTTCTAAAGAAAGAACAAATACACCTTCTATTGTCTGTGTATATATAATATATGTATATGTATTATACTCCGTAGGAGGAAAACCCATATTAGTTAATAAAACTAAAAAACCTAAATGAATGGCTCTCCTTTTGCTAGGTGGTACACTATTTTGCAGACGTGTTACGTGTAACAACCAGAAACTGCCACATGTTACGTAACAGATTTTACTTTTTCGGAAAAAGGCAAAAGTCTACAAAAGCTGTTGAGTAAACTTCCATTTTGCTCCCTGTGTTTTGGTTGTTTTAGTGGTTTTGCCACAATCCTTTAAAAATAGCCATTTTACTCACTGATCTATAAAGTTTATCTCTATTTCACTCCCTGTCCTAAATGACATCCATTTGTAACGTTAGATAATTGTCATGTGCCCCTCACATGAGGGGCATTTTAGTCTTTTCCCCATCTCCCGTATTAATAATAATAATAATAATAATAATAATAATAATAATAATAATAATAATAATAATAATAATTAATATGTATATACATTTAATAAAAGATATTCACTTCCATGTTAAATCCCATCTCTCTATACTCTGTAACAACTACCACCCCCACCCCTCACTCTTGGTCAAGATGTACTGGAAGTAAAGTTGAGTCTAATTAAAAAAAGATTATACTTATGCATCCTCACACAATGTTTTGTTCATATGCCTACCTGTTTGAAAATCCTGGATCTGAATATATTCATAACTTTGTTATTTCTGCACATATGTTGTCTGATATGTATTTTATCTTACTCATTATGCTGCATTTGATGCTGGAAACTATTTCGTGGTACCCGAAACTCCTTTTGGAACTTGCAAAGTAGGTAACCCAACGATCATTCATGAATAATGTGCATGTAAATATGAATATTGGAATCAACGATTTTGTCGTTGGTACAGTGGGTAGCGAGTTTCTGTATAAAGGATTATGGTTGGAGCATGCTCTTGTTTTAAAGGCTTTATTGCTACTTTTGGCCAAGTTTACTGGTGGTCTTTATCTTTTTCTCTCTCTCTATTACCATTAAAATTGCAACATTTGCTTTCTTGGTTACTTTTATATGAAATTATATAATCTATAAACAGCGTGGTTTGTAACAGCTGCCAAAATGAATAGTAACCGTTCATCATATCACATCTTCGCACCCAGGGTCGGCCCTTTAGAGTGATTGGGTCAAGAGCATAGGGCCTCCAATTTCAAGAAAGAATTATATGTGTTTAAAGTATTGGGCTTAGGAAATCTGTATCCAACGTCCAAGGGTTTTGAATATTTTAGGCTGGAACTTTGCTGCTTTTCAACTATTCTTTGTTCATAACTTTCTTGCCTGATTATTCTGATACTCTGAAATATGATAGATGATTGTTACTGTTTTAAGTGTTAATTTGTTGCTGGTTTTTAGATTTTAATTATTAATAGATTGATCATAAATTTATAGTTTCATGGTAGAACATTACAATTTGTTTATAAATTATGTTGACTGTTTCTGGTAGAAGCGTGACAGATATGTTACCGATTTTTTTTTATTGATTATAGGTATTTAGCTTATGTGATTTCAGATTTCTTGCTAATCGGCTTCTTGAACTGAGACTTTTGCCTTAAATCTTCAAGTTATATACATACTTAATACAAATAAATTGCTAAGTATTGCCTGTTTTTCATATATGCTTAATAGATATGCATAGCTGATTGAAGCCAACCTATCAGTAAATTAACCAAATTGCTAAAAATGCTCATAAATTTGTTGGTTGATTATAAATTGATTTTGCTAAAACTGATCAGGAATGTTAAAATTAAGTGAAACTTATTTACACTGATTTGTTGCTTGAGTTCTAATTACATCCCACATAAGTTCACGTTATGCATCACTGGTTCAAGTTGTTTTAAAACATGAGTAAAAAAAAGAGTAGTATCAGTTGTTCCACCTCCTCAGTATTTTTTTCACACTTATCCCTAAGCATCGAGGACGGTGCTGAATTTTAAGCTTGGTGAGGTTTGATAGGTATTTACGAATTTTTTCTATTAGTTATTGCATTTTAAGTTAAACCATCTCGATTGCCAGTTAGCTGGTAGCTAAAGGGGATCTTTGCCACTGGAGTTGTGCTTGGTGATTACACTTTTTGGTGAATTGGTACCACTTAGAACCGGTGATCATTGTGATTGAATTGATTAGCTTTTTGTACCAAAGACGGGGGAGTAATTGTACTCTGTGAACGAAGTCGCAAGTCTGGAGAAGATCTAATTTGATTGATTTCTCCATGTTATATTAGCTTCGTGTTTGCGTGAGTTGCATGTGCAGGAATGATACATGAAACCTGTGGTAGCAGAAGAAGAAGGTGAGAAAAATAAGCAAGAGAGTGTGTTTGACTAAATCAACACGCAGAGATCCATAGACCCTGAGATGGAGGGCATTTTTGGTTGCTACTCCTCCCTCTCAGGCCAATTTTAATCTTTATTATCGTATAGTCATTTGATGTGATTTATCTATTGTTGTGAATAATAGCGGTATGCCTCAACACTTATTTAATCCCTTCTGCCTTATTGCAACTACTTTTTATCTTTTTTATGTTGATCGGAAATTAGAGTGGATCAAGCAGGCATAACTTCAGTTGCAAAATGTTAGATATTTTAGTGTAATTGGGATTAACTTGGTGACCAAAGGAAATTATGATGTACATCGAACAAGTTAGGAGGTGCGGGAGTGCACACTTCCTCGAGTTGTTATAATTCCAAGAGGGCAACGCCCACTGGGCTGGGGTCTGGGGGTAGCGCCCCCGGGAGTAGGGTCCAAGGGGCGGCAGCCCCTGGCGGGGTCCAAGGGGCAGAGCCCCTGGTTGGGGTCGAGCTGCCCATAACTGCCAAGTCTGTTTCTTAGATGCCCAAGATATGGCCCCTCCTCCAAGCAGAAAGGTCCATCCACTCGTGGAAGAATGATCTTCCTTGTTGTTAATCCAGCTTGCATCCGAATAACCTTCTAAAACTGAAGGAAATCCAGTGTAAGTCAAACCATATTTCACGGTTCCTTTCAAGTACCTAAATACTCGATTCATAGCTTGCCAATGACTTGCACCTGGATTGCTAGTGTACCGACTAAGCTTTCCAACTGCATAAGCTATATCTGGTCTAGTGCTAATCATAGCATACATGAGAGATCCAATGGCCCTTGAATATTCAAGTTGGCTTATTGCTACACCTTTGTTAGGTGAGAGCTTAAAAGCAGGATCCATTGGAGTGCTAACCGGAGAACTATCATGAAAATTAAACATTTTCAATATCTTCTCAATATAGTGAGATTGAGAGATCGATATGACATTGTTCTCCCTTTTGATCCTTATACCAAGGATCACTTCCGCCTCCCCCATGTCTTTCATGTCAAAACAAGATGACAAGAATTACTTTGTTTTATCAATTTGATCTTGGTTACTACCAAAGATCAACATGTCATCTACATATAGACAAATTATGACTCCTTTCCTAGAATCATCAAATTTGCTATATACACACTTGTCCGCTTGGTTTAATACAAAACCATTAGACAAAACCACATCATCAAACTTTTGATGCCACTGTTTTGGTGCTTGCTTTAAGCCACAATGACTTAACTAGCTTACACACCTTATACTCATTGACATGCATAACAAAACCCTCAGGTTGTTTCATATATATTTCCTCATCCAAATCACCATTCAAGAAAGCGGTTTTCACATCCATTTGGTGAATCACAAGATTGTGTATTGCAGCTAAGACAACCAACAATCTAATAGTGGATATTCTTGCTACAAGAGCATATGTATCAAAGTAGTCTACTCCTTCCTTTTGTCTAAAGCCTTGAATAACCAATCGGGCTTTAAACTTATCAATTGAACCATCTACTTTCACCTTCTTCTTGAAGATCCACTTACAACCAAGTGGTTTACAACCAGGGGGTAGGTCAGTCAATTTCCAAGTATTATTATACATAATAGAGTCCATCTCATCATTTATAGCTTCTTTCCAGAAAGCTACATCCCGAGATGCAATGGCTTCACTATAGGTTTTAGCATCTTCCTCAACATTGAAACGATATTGATATTAAATTTTGAACTTCATCTCTAGATCCTTCAACCAAATATAGTTGAAATTCATCACCAAATGATTTAGCTTTTCTTGCTCTACTACTCCTCCTGGGTTCCGGAGGAATATCAATCACTTGATCAGCCATTTGAGGGTAACTAGAGCTTGAAACCATGTCCCTAGGCCTAGGTATTGAAGAGAATCTAGTTTCATCATAGTCTGTAGTTCTTGCCTCAATTACCGTATGCACCGACACGTAGTCATTTGGTTTTATTACATAGAACTTGTGAGCAAACGAATGCTCAGCATACCCAATGAAACTGCAGTCTATACCTGTTTCCCATATGTTCCTTATCTTAGGGTCATTGAGCCTTACCACGGCCCTATAGCCCCAAACTCTAAGTTTATACAGCTCAGGTGGTTTTTTATACCAAAGCTCGTAAGGGGTGGTCTTGTTCCTTTTAGTTGGAACCCTATTTAGCAAATAGCAGCCTGTCAACATAGCCTCACCCCAAAAACCTTCACTTAGACCCGAATAGGACAACATGGTATTGACCATTTCCTTTAAGGTTCTATTCTTCCTTTCCGCCACACCATTTTTTTCCGGTGTGTAAGGAGCTGTGGTATGGTGTATTATTCCAGTCGATTGGAAATACACCGGATCAAAATACTCACCCCCTCTATCCGTATGTCGGGTTTTAATTAACCCACTCCGATGAAGCTCTACTTCTCGTTTATAGATCTTAAACTTTTCAAGAGCTTCATCCTTAGCATGCAACAAATAAACATAGCAGAATCTAGTAGCATAATCTATAAACGTTACTACATACGTTTTATTACCTAGAGATGGTGTAGCATGAAAGTCACATAGAGCACTATGTATCAAATCTAACATTTTAGTTTCCCTATTAACATATTGCATGAAAGACTTTTTAGTTATCTTATTCACCTTGCAAATATGGCATTTATCATTGTTTATGTTAATAGGTGGAATTAAGCTCATTTAGACATCTCTTTAACTCTTTTATAATGTACATGTCCTAATCTAGCATGCCATAATTCCGAATCAGTCAAGTTGTTACTCCTACTAGTTGAAGCTATGCAATTCACATTACTGGTTGAAGCTATGCCATTTTTTAATTAAATTGCTTTACGGAAAATGCCTTAGAAAAATATTTTTATAAAAATTCGTCACAATTTTGTTGATAAAAATTAAGGCAGCGATTTAATTAAATTCAAATTTTGAACTATAACCGCCCATAACTGCCAAGTGGCGGTTATCGGGGAAGGCTCTCCAAGAATTCGTGAGTCTGGTTTTGGTCACATAGGGTTCATACGAATTCACACACAAAACGCACACAGTTGTTCATTTTCTCCAAAATCAGAGTTGTATCCGATTGGATTAGTTGGTAGAACCGCCAAAATAATTTGATCTAAGAGTGACTACGGGCCTCTCTGATCATCCGGATTCTGAAAATTCCCCAACAAAGATCAAATTATTTTCTGTGATGATGGCAAGCGGATCGATGAAGGATATGACAAGCAAGTCTGATAGACTGGAGAAGTTCAAAGGGCAGGAGTTACGAAGATGGCAGAAGAAGATGCACTTTCTTCTCACAACCCTGAAAGTGGTGTACGTGTTGATAACTCCAATCTCAGAGATACCGGAGGAAGGCAATCTGTAACAAATCAGGAAGCGGTCAAAGTGGGAAAACGACAATTACATCTGTCTTGGTCACATCTTAAATGGTATGTCTGATTCCCTGTTTGATGTTTATCAAAATGTTGAAACTGCGAAGTTACTGTGGGACACTTTAGAAGCAAAATACATGGCAGAAGATTCTTCTAGTAAGAAGTTTCTTGTTAGTAATTTCAATAATTACAAGATGGTTGATTCGAGGTCTGTCATGGAACAGTATAATGAACTGTTGCTAATTCTGGGGCAGTATGCCCAACATGACATGAAGATGGATGAATCCATCTCGGTTTCAAGCATCATTGACAAGTTACCCCCTTCCTGGAGAGATGTGAAACACACTCTGAAACACCAGAAAGGAGAGTTAACTTTGGTTGAACTTGGAAGCCACTTCAGAATTGAAGAAGGCTTGAGAGCACAGGAAAAGGTGTTGGTTAATGATGAAAAGAAACAGGATGGAACGTCTGTGAACATGGTTGAGACGGGTGAATCATCCAAAGGAAACAACAAGTTCAAAGGTAAACGGAAGTTCAAGGGAACAACAATTCGGGTCCAAACAAGAAGCCAAATTTCCCTTGCTGGAAATGTGGTAAAGTTGGTAACTTTAAAAGGGACTGTAAATTGATGAAGAATGCCAACAAATTTGGTTCGAAAAACAAGAATGAGGCTGGTTCTAGCGGGTCCAAGGACCCGGGCAAGCGAGGTCAGGATTTAGTACAACTTAATAATTCGGTTCAGAATTATGTACCGCTAATTTCTGAAGCATTTTATGTGCAGGATGATGATATTGCTTGGTGGGTTGATTCGGGTGCAACAAGCCATGTATGCAAGGATCTTCGTTGGTTTAAACACTTTCAACCACTCGAAGACGGATCGATCATCAAGATGGGGAATGTTGCAACTGAACCAATCAAAGGAATAGGAACCGTACATCTTGTTTTTACTTCTGGAAAATCGTTACTTTTGAATAATGTTTTGTATGTGCCCGGAATTCGAAAGAATCTGTTAAGTGGTATTGTGTTGAATAATTGTGGTTACAAACAAGTGCTATAAAGTGACAAGTATATCTTGTCAAGACATGGTTGCTTTGTAGGTTTTGGTTATCTTTGTAATGGTATGTTTATGTTGAATGTTGATGTTTCCTCTATGAATGAATCTGTTTGTGTTGCTTCAACTGGTAATGTTACCAAGATTATGATAACTTCAAAGATGTACTTAAAGACCTGGGTCAAACCTGCAAAATAAAGCCTTAAGGGAATCAATTAACCGATACAAGAAATAGATAAGTGGCTAAGCATCATTAAATTCCATATACGAGAGGCTTCAAGGTTACAATATGACATATAAAACGACATTGAAAATAAAAAAGGTAATCCTCCACACTACATACTCGATAGACAGCTAACCTTCGGTACTTCTTTTGTGTTGGGGAATTTTCAGAATCCGGATGATCAGAGAGGCGTGTAGTCACTCTCAGATCAAATTATTTCGGCGGTTCTATCAAATAATCCAATCGGATACGACTATGATTTTGGAGAAAATGAACAACTGTGTGCGTTTTGTGTGTGAATTCGTATGAACCCTGTGTGACCAAAACCAGACTCATGAATTTTTGGAGAGCCTTCCCCAATAACCGCCACTTGGCAGTTATGGGTAGCTCGACCCCAGCCAGGGGCTCTGTCCTTTAGACCCCTCCAGGGGCTGCCGCCCCTGGGACCCTGGCTGCCCCCGGACCCCCGCCAAGGGGGCGTTGCCCCCTTGGAATTATAACAACTCGAGCAAGTGTGCACTCCCGCACCTCCTAACTTGTTCAATGTACATCATAATTCCCTTTGGTCACCAAGTTAATCTCGATTACACTAAAATATCTAACATACCTCCCCCCATTTTGGCTTAATCCTTGATTAACTTAAACAAATTCACAACAATCAAAACTTATGCATAAATGAAATGTCGCGACGATTGAATTTCACACTAGTATATAACACATTTCAAATATTCAAATATAGGGGTGTCTCTAAGGTTTGTACCCTTTCTATTCAGTGAATACATGAAGATAATATACACACAAGTTTACATACATTTATGTTCTTTTTTGACACTAGTTTTACTAGCCTGTGTCCCCTCCTTAAATGAACATATCAAAGCCAAGTCCTAGCTTATTGAAGCGGCTAAACTTCATGCTCATATAGGTAGCTCTTTATTCTTGCACCTGCATATGCAATTTTTCAATGAACTATTAAGAAGAAAGCCTTCAACCTTCTTTAACTTGTAGGTCTGAACACATACCTTGGGATGATGCTATTAATGTGTTCTAATTTCTAGTTGTTAAGCTTTCCACATTGAATTCAGCACCTAACGTCATATTAGGTGGGATTTGGGTATCTTAACACGAGAAATATCATGTGGACTTTAATCCCATCCCTACATAACTCTTTGGTTAAATGGTCGGCTAAATTATGTTGAGTTCTCACAAACTCCACCGATATCACCCCATGCATGATGAGCTCACGAATCATGTTGTGTCTAACACCTAAGTGTCTAGACTTCCCATTATACACTTGGCTATAGGCCTTAGCCAAGGTAGCAGCACTATCACATCTAATAGATATTGGTGATATAGGTTTGGGCCACAATGGAATCTCATAAATCAAGTTTCTTAGCCACTCAGCTTCTTTGCCAGCTGCGGCTAACGCTACAAACTCTGACTCCATTATTGAATAAGTTACGCAAGTTTGTTTCTTAGATGCCTAAGATATGGCACCTCCTCCAAGCAGAAAGGTCCATCCACTCGTGGAAGAATGATCTTCCTTGTTAGTCCAGCTTGCATCCGAATAACCTTCTAAAACTAAAGGAAATCCAGTGTATGTCAAACCATATTTCATGGTTCCTTTCAAGTACCTAAATACTCGATTCATAGTTTGCCAATGACTTGCACCTGGATTGCTAGTGTACCTACTAAGCTTTCCAACTGCATAAGCTACATCTGGTCTAGTGCTAATCATAGCATACATGAGAGATCCAATGGCCCTTGAATATTCAAGTTGGCTTATCGCTACACCCTTGTTAGGTGAGAGATTAAAAGCATGATCCATTGGAGTGCTAACCGGAGAACTATCATGAAAATTAATCCTTTTCAATATCTTCTCAATATAGTGAGATTGAGAGATCGATATGCCATTGTTCTCCCTTTTGATCCTTATACCAAGGATCACTTCCGCCTCCCCCATGTCTTTCATGTCAAAACAAGATGACAAGAATTGCTTTGTTTTATCAACTTGATCTTGGTCAGTACCAAAGACAACATGTCATCTACATAGAGACAAATTATGATTCCTTTCCTAGAATCATCAAATTTGCTATATACACACTTGTCCGCTTGGTTTAATACAAAACCATTAGACAAAATGTAACAACTATGCAAATCGGGTTTTAAAAATCCGCGTCGTTTATTAGATCAAGTAATCGATTATATTTTATAAGTTATTCTAGAGCTTTGTAATTAATTAAATGTTTATAAATAATGAATATTATAAAGTTTATTGTTAATAAAAGAGTAAAAGAAAATCTTTAAGCAACAAAATAAATATAAAAAAAATAACCAAATCAAAAAGGGACCCAACCGGAGTCGAACCCGGGTCTTTTTCGTAAACACACACCTCATTCACCACTGCACTACACGCACATTAGTGCTATTATTGAAATCCTAAAACCCTTATGTTTCGAAACATTAACCTGCAACCCTTTCTTCTTGATCCTCTGCAATCGGTAACCGTCAAGAGAAGTAAAAGGGGAATCAATTTCTTATAAAAACTTGATTTCAAAACTGTTGCAACCGTTATTACCTTCGGTTATAGTTCAACAATCATCAACTCGCAAATCAAATTTATAACCGACACCCGCATGATTGAGAAGGTCCACTATAAAAATCAAACCCTTTCACCCTTTGGAAAAACGCTCAATTCACAACTCATCTTATTTTGTTTTTGCTCAATCTTCCAGTTCGTCGGAGAACTCAACCATTTTTCCGCCGGTTTAATCATCGGAAAATCCGAGCATCTTCTTGCAGTGGTATGAATCTTTAAACTTCTTTCCTTGTGATTCATCCTTTGATTTTTTTATCTGTAATTATTAGAAGCCGGAGTGTTGTTTATATTCCATTCGAAGCTCCGTCTGGGTTAAACAGGAAAGGGTTAGAGGATAAACACTGCAAGTGGTTAAGTATAGTTAAAATTGGAATTTAATCGGGTTAGACACCCAGCCCAATTGGAAGGGCTGGGTGCAAAATATCGCATGTGTGCGGGTTCGAGGCTTACCTCTACCTCCGGCCTGACCATTTAAAATCTTTTTAAATTTAATGAATTCTGAACTAACCTAAAGAGAGAATAAGAATAAAAAAATCTTTTTCTAACAGGTTAGACACATAGCTCCGTTGGAAGAGCCGCATGCACGTGAACAGAAGGTCTCAGGTTCGAAACTCAACACACGCCTCTTGATCCTCATTAAATCCGGTCGGTTTCCCCTCTGTCAGCCCTGACAGAGTATATTTTTTAAATACTATTTTATTTAAATCATTCTTTTATATTATTTAAATATACATTCTGGTTAAAAAAATAATATATAATATCTAGAAAACACCTAATAATACGATTTCAAAAGATATAACCTTAAAAAAATCTAACATAAATGAATAAATAAAAATATTAAAATGATTATATTCATCGAATTTTCGTATTATAATGTTTCTTTTAGGATAGTATCCGATCGTCGATCAAATCCTCTTTTCGTTCGCATTCATTATCCTCAAGGAACGCAACCACGGTGAGTGAATCCTTACGAACATCCTTTTTAATCATATTTTAGGGTGTATCATGTGTCATACATGTTTTATTTATTTATTTTAACACTTGTGCTAACATCATAGTGTGATCAAATGCTTATTTTTAATTAATGTGATTATGTGTGGTTACATTTCATTATTTCAATGCAAACATTCATTTAAGGCCCATCAGTTCCTCATGAGATACGAGTTGAGCATCACGTGCCTCATTAGATCGGCTCCGTTTGATTGAGCCTTGATCTCAAGTTCAACATTCATCATGTCATATAGTCATTGTGGATATTGTGTGGTTTGTGATGGTTTATACATATGCATATGTTCACATATGATTTACGCAAAATTTTTATTTAATTAATTAATATAAGAAATTGCTCAATTTGTTTTTGCCTAGATTCACTCGCCAACTTTTGTTGACCAAATCCTTTGTTTTACGCATGATACAGGTGAACAAGCTGAAGAGAAAAACACATAGAAATGGCCTTTGAAGATTAAACAACACTATAATGTTCTGAACAATGCTTTGATTTTATTTGTACTTGTATGACTTGTTGTGTTTGAATATTTGAAGTTTTAATTTCAATATAATATATATGAAACTTATTAGTAAATGTCATAAGCTTTGGTGATAACCCAATTATGCCCCGACTTTTATTTCCGCTGCGGGTCGGGGTGTGACAGATTGTTATCATAGCTTGTGACTATAGGGATATAGGATAGGTTATTAGACCCTTAGAGCCTATATTATAGTCGATTAGATTTTAATTGTTTATGTGTTATATGCAAAACTCATGATGTTTAAATGTTTCATGTTTAATTTTTTTCACACACCAATACATGCAAGCACTCTAACTAATACATGTTAATATGTGATGTTCATTATAGTTTATATGTTGTTAACCCATCATACATCCGCAAGCACCCACATCACGATTTTCATGATTTCTTCTCAAATATTTTGCAAAGTTTTCATGCTTTTCTTTTTAATCGCATCAAAGTGAGTTCTACGACGGGCATGTAGTAACTGGAAGGGTACGAGTACCGGTAGTCGGAACGTCCTATCTAGGCTTGGCATTTGTATAAATTCAAATAATGGACCAGTTTGCCTACCTGGGGACTAACGATGAGAGTACGAAGGACCTATTAGGTCAAAGCATGCCACACCAAACGTCGTGTGAACTAACCCCACTTTGAGTTGTCATTGTGTCCGTACCTGGACACACTCAGACCTTATACCTTACAATTATGTTTTATGATTTTCATTCGGGTGATGCCAGCATTAGCAGGCCAACACCAGTAGTCATGGGGGCCCATGTGACTACCAAGGCTGAAGTACGGGAGACATTTGGAGGCCCAATCTTAAACAAGCCCAAGACATCCTATGGATGTAGTTAAATTCATGTTTCATTTATTTTATGATGTTTTTCATTTTTTATTTTTGTGACACATGACGCCTGAGAACGTTCAATTCATAATCTCGCTTTGTATTTCTTGTAGATGTCTGCTAGACACTCTCGAGGTGGTAGAAGGTCAGGAAGATCCAGCGAGCGTATGGCCACTCACATTGCTCAACAGATGGCTGCCGTACTTCCTGATATTGTTGTGCAAGTTCAACAAGCACTTGCCGCCAATCCCACTAACCCCACCAACCAAGACAGGCAAAATATCGCCAACCCTCCTCTCAACACCATCAAATGTACCTACAAGCATTTCAAGTCCTGCGATCCCCAAAATATGAATGGACTGAAGGTGTCACTTCTCTCCTCCGTTGGTTTGAGGAGATGGAAAACACTTTTCTATATTGTGATTGTCCTGATGATCGCAAGGTGCGCTATGCTACTGGTCGGTTGTTTGGAGTAGCACTTACCTGGTGGAACACCGAAAAGGGTAAGTGAGGTGCTGAAGCTGCTATGGTCTTGACTTAGGATGAGTTGAGGGAAATCATGACGAGATGCTTCTGTCCAAGAAGTGAAATCAAGAAACTAGAAGACGAGTTTTATTCATTAAAGCAAAAGGAGGGAGACCACACCACTTACAACAAGAGATTCCTTGAGTTGAATCAGATGGTCCCTAACCTGTTCACTCCTCTTTATCGTCTAATTGAGCATTACTTTTGAGGCCTTCCCTCGAAAATTCAAGATTCGGTGTTAAATACTTCACCTGCAACACTCGAAGCTGCTATGGAACTGGCTACCGAACTAACGGAAAATCGCATTCGAAATGGTGATTTAAGGGTGAGAAGAAGAAAGAAAAGGCACCTACTGAAACCTCAAACCCAACTCCAACAGGTTCGTCTTCCAAATTTGCTGGCAAAAGGAAGCGTAATGGGAAACATTTCACCGTTACCCAAACCAATTCTCCTATCACTGCTGCCCCAATCACGCAAGTCGCCCCTCAAGCCGCCCCATTCAAGAAGCCATGCACTGGTCCACACCCAAAATGCAATCGATGTCAATACCATCATCCCCGTGAGAACCCCTGCCGATACTGCACAAGTTGTGGCCGTGCAGGTCACACGATTCAAACTTGTCGTATTCTTCAAAAGCCAAACCGCAACCCGCCTCAAGCCCAAACCAAAATCAAGTGGTGGGACAAGCCCAAAATCAACAACCTTTACTTTTACCACCTGCTCAACCCTTGGCTGAACCCTTCTACCAACCCAATTACCCAATGATGCAACCAGTCAGAGCATGCTTCAATTGTGGCGATCCAACCCATTTTCATAACACCTGCCCACGCCTGGTGAACATTATAAACGCCCAAGCTCAAGCCAATCCGGTGAACCAAGCCAATCAAGCTAATCCACCTGCTAGAGGAAGAGCTTTCAACATCAACGCCAATCAAGCTAGGGCTGATAACAATGTGGTCAACGGTATGTTTCTTGTTAACGGTAGATATGCATCCATACTGTTTGATACTGGTGCGGATAGAAGTTTTGTGTCATTAGAATTCGAATCTGATCTTGATTTATCACGCGTTAGTCTCGCTGAACCATTCACAGTGGAAGTTGCTGATGGTGAACCTATTGCGTTAGATTTGATTATTCGTGGTTGTACTCTTACTCTTAATGACCACAACTTCTCAATTGATCTTATTCCTATGAAGTTGGGTAGTTTTGATATTATGATCGGTATGGACTGGCTTAGTCAGCATCATGCTGAAGTTGTTTGTTATGAAAAGTTTATTCGAATTCCTCTCGCTGACGGTCGAACTTTATGCATTTCTGGTGAAACTCCTTCTAAAGGGCTTAAATTGATGTCATGCCTCCAAGCTCGTTGATATCTTCGCAAAGACTATATCGCGTTTCTAGCTCATATGGTCAAGAAGGAAGGCAAGGAAAGGAAGCTCGAGGATATTCCCATCGTTAAAGAATTTCCTCAAGGTTTCCCTGACGACGTTTCAGGACTTCCTCCTGTGCGAGAAGTTGAATTTCGAATCGATCTTGTACCTGGTGCTACACAATCGCAAAATCTCCCTATCGGTTAGCCCCATCTGAGATGCAAGAGTTAGCTAGTCAGCTGCAAGAGTTGACTGACAAGGGATTTATACGTCCTAGCTCGTCACCTTGGGATGCGCCTGTTCTTTTTGTAAAGAAGAAAGATGGAACTTTTCTTATGTGCATCGATTATAGAGAGCTCAACAAGCTGACCATTAAAAATCGCTACCCCTTACCTTGTATTGATGATCTTTTAGATCAACTTCAAGGTGCCACCTGTTTTTCAAAGATCGACCTTTGTTCTGGTTATCATCAACTTAGGGTGCGTGAAGAAGATATCCCTAAGACTGCTTTTCGAACTCGTTATGGACACTATGAATTTATGGTTATGCCTTTTGGGTTGACCAATGCCCCTGCTGTTTTCATGGATTTGATGAATAGGGTATGCAAACCTTACCTCGATCGTTTTGTCATAGTCTTCATTGATGATATTCTTATCTACTCCAAGACCAAATCCGATCATGAGCGTCATCTTCGACTTATTTTAACACTCTTAAGAACTGAAAAGCTTTACGCTAAGTTCTCGAAATGTGAGTTTTCGTTAAACGAGGTACAATTTCTTAGCCATATCGTTAATGACAAAGGGATTCACGTCGACCCTACGAAGATCCAAGCGGTACAAGAGTGGCAAGTGCCACGTACTCCTACGAAAGTTAGGTCATTTCTTGGTCTCGCTGGTTATTATCATCGGTTCATTGCAAATTTCTCTCGTATCAGCGTTCCACTCATAACCTTGACTCACAAGGGCAAACTCTTTAATTGGGGACCCAAACAAGAGGAGGCTTTCCAAACTTTGAAGCAAAAACTTTGTGATGCACCTATACTTACACTTCCTGATGGTTGCGAAGACTTTGTGGTGTATTGTGACGCGTCAGGGCAAGGGTTCGGTTGTGTTCTAATGCAAAGAGGAAAGGTGATAGCCTACGCCTCAAGGCAACTCAAAGTGCATGAGAAGAACTATACCACTCACGACCTAGAACTCGGAGCAGTCGTGTTCGCCCTTAAGATATGGAGACATTACCTCTATGGTACCAAGTGTGAAATCTACACTGACCACAAGAGTCTTCAGCATATCTTCAATCAAAAGGAATTGAACATGAGGCAACGTCGATGGGTCGAACTCCTAAATGACTATGATTGTGAAATTCGATATCATCCTGGCAAGGCTAATGTTGTGGCTGACGCCCTTAGTCGAAAGGAGTATGCAAACTCAATCCGTCTTTTGTGTTCTCAAATTGTGACGATCTTCAAAACCAAATTAGAGCAGCTCAACATAACTCCGTTACGGAAAATGATGTACGAGATGAACTGTCTTGTGGAGCTGAAACCAAGCTAGAATCCAAATAAGATGGTATTCTCTATTACTTGAATCGTATTTGGGTACCTGATCGTGATGATCTCCGTGCTTTCCTCATGAATGAGGCACACAAAACTCGATACTCTATACATCCAGGAGCCGATAAAATGTATCAAGATCTACGATACTCCTACTGGTGGCTTGGCATGAAGAAAGATATCGCTATATTTGTTTCCAAGTGCCTTACATGTTCCAAAGTGAAAGCTGAACATCAAAGACCTTCAGGACTTCTTTTCCAACCCGATATAACTATATGGAAGTGGGAAAATATAACCATGGATTTCATTACCGGGTTGCCTCGCACCCCCTGTGGGTATGACACCATTTGGGTTATCATTGACCGTCTCACCAAATCAGCTCATTTCATCCCTATCCGCGAGGACTTCAAAAATGAGAAATTAGCTCGTATCTATATCAATGAAATTGTAAGCCGTCATGGTGTACCCTTAAGTATCATATCAGATTGAGATGGCCGTTTTACTTCGCAAACATGGCAAGCCGTACAATCTGCTATTGGTACACGTCTAGATCTCAGCACTGCCTTTCACCCTCAAACCGATGGCCAATCTGAGCGTACTATACAAACCCTTGAAGACATGTTGCGAGCATGTGTTATAGACTTCAAGGGTAATTGGGACACTCACCTACCATTAGTTGAATTCTCGTACAACAATAGTTATCATTTAAGCATCGGTATGGCTCCTTTTGAAGCTTTATATGGTCGTAAATGCTGATCTCCTGTATGTTGGCACGAAATTGGTGAAGCGCAAATCACTGGACCCGAACTGATTCAAGAAACGACTTACAAAATTCTTCTGATTTGTAATAATCTTCTAGCACCTCAAAGTCGTCAAAAGAGTTACGCTGATAAGCAACGTAAGCCTTTGGAGTTTTATGTTGGTGATCGAGTACTTTTGAAAGTATCACCGTGGAATGGAGTGGTTCGTTTTGGACAAAAGGGCAAGCTAGCACCACGCTATGTGGGACCATTCAACATACTCGAAAGAGTAGGTCCTATAGCATACAAACTTGACCTACTAGAAGAACATAACAGAATTCATCCCACATTTCACGTATCAAACTTAAAAAAGTGTCTCACCGACGAAAATCTCCATATCCCTTTAGAGGATATTCAAATTGATGAATCAATGCACTTAGTTGAAAGACCAATAGAAATCATGGACTACTGTGAAAAGCGTTTGAGACGAAGTCGTATTCCAATAATCAGGGTACGCTGGGAGTCAAAACGAGGACCCGAGTTTACTTGGGAACGTGAAGACTCAATGCACGAGAAATACCCGCATCTTTTCCAGTTACGGCTACTACTTAAATTTCGGGATAAAATTTCTAAAAGTAAGGGATACTGTAACATCTGTGTAAATCGGGTTTTAAAAATCCGCATCGTTTGTTAGATCAAGTAATCTATTATATTTTATAAGTTATTCTAGAGCTTTGTAATTAATTAAATGTTTATAAATAATGAATATTGTATAGTTTATTGTTAATAAAAGAGTAAAATAAAATCTTTAAGCAACAAAATAAAGATAAAAAAAATTAATCAAATCAAAAAGGGACCCAACCGGAGTCGAACCTCGGTCTTTTTCATAAACACACACCCATTCACCACTGCACTACACGCACATTAGTGCTATTATTGAAATCCTAAAACCCTTATGTTTCGATACATTAACCTGCAACCCTTTCTTCTTGATCCTCTGCAATCGGTAACTGTCAAGAGAAGTAAAGGGGGAATCAATTTTTTTAAAAACTTGATTTCGAAACTGTTGCAACCGTTATCAACCGTAATTACCTTCGGTTATAGTTCAACAATCATCAACTCGCAAATCAAATTTATAACCGACACCCGCATGATTGAGAAGGTCCACTATAAAAACCAAACCCTTTCACCCTTTGGAAAAACGCTCACTTCACAACTCATCTTATTTTGTTTTTGCTCAATCTTCCAGTTCGTCGGAGAACTCAACCATTTTTCCGCCGGTTTAATCATCGGAAAATCCGAGCATCTTCTTGCAGTGGTATGAATCTTTAAACTTCTTTCCTTGTGATTCATGCTTTGATTTTTTGATCTGTAATTATTAGAAGCCGGAGTGTTGTTTATATTCCAGTCGAAGCTCCGTCTGGGTTAAACAGGAAAGGGTTAGAGGATAAACACTGCAAGTGGTTAAGTATAGTTAAAATTGGAATTTAATCGGGTTAGACACCCAGCCCAATTGGAAGGGCTGGGTGCAAAATATCGCATGTGTGCGGGTTCGAGACTCACCTCTACCTCCGGCCTGACCATTTAAAATCTTTTTAAATTTAATGAATTCTAAACTAACCTAAAGAGAGAATAAGAATAATAAAAATCTTTTTTCTAACGAGTTAGACACGTAGCTCAGTTGGAAGAGCCGCGTGCACGTGAACGGAAGGTCTCAGGTTCGAAACTCAAAACACGCGTCTTGATCCTCATTAAATCCGGTCGGTTTCCCCTCTGTCAGCCCTGACAGAGTATATTTTTTTAAATACTATTTTATTTAAATCATATATTTATATTATTTAAATACACGTTCAGGTTAAAAAAAATAATCTATAATATCTAGAAAACACCTAATAATACGATTTCAAAAGATATAACCATAAAAAAATCTAACAAAAATGATTAAATAAAAATATTAAAATGATTATATTCATCGAATTTTCGTATTATAAAATTTCTTTTAGGATAGTATCCGATTGTCGATCAAATCCTCTTTTTGGTGCGCATTCATTATCCTCAAGGAACGCAACCACGGTAAGTGAATCCTTACGAACACACTTTTTAATCATATTTTGGAGTGTATCATGTGTCATACATGTTTTATTTATTTATTTTAACACGTGTGATAACATCATAGTGTGATCAAATTCTTATTTTTAATCAATGTGATTATGTGTGGTTACATTTCATTATTTCAGTGCAAACATTCATTTAAGGCCCATCAGTTCATCGTGAGATACGAGTTGAGCATCAGGTGCCTCATTAGATCGGCTCCGTTTGATTGAGCCTAGATCTCAAGTTCATCATTCATCATGTAATATAGTCATTGTGGATATTGTGTGGTTTGTGATGGTTTATACATATGCATATGTTCACTTATGATTTACGCAAAATTTTTATTTAATTAATTAGTATAAGAAATTGGTCAATTTGTTTTTGCCTAGATTCACTCGCCAAATTTTGTTGACCTAAATCCTTTGTTTTACGGATGATACAGGTGAACAAGCTGAGGAGAGAAATACATAGAAATGGCCTTAGAAGATTAAATAACACTATAATGTTCTGAACAATGCTTTGATTTTATTTGTGCTTGTATGAGTTGTTGTGTTTAAATATTTGAAGTTTTAATTTCAATTTAATATATATGAAACTTATTAGTAAATGTTATGAGCTTTGGTGATAACCCAATTATACCCCGACTTTTATTTCCGCTGTGGATCGAGGTGTGACATAAAACCACATCATCAAACTTTTGATGCCACTGTTTTGGTGCTTGCTTTAAGCCATACAATGACTTAACTAGCTTACACACCTTATGCTCATTGCCAGGCATAACAAAACCCTCTGGTTGTTTCATATATATTTCATCATCCAAATCACCATTCAAAAAAGCGGTTTTCACATCCATTTGGTGAATCACAAGATTGTGTATTGCAGCTAAGGCAACCAACAATCTAATAGTGGATATTCTTCCTACAGGAGCATATGTATCAAGTAGTCTATTCCTTCCTTTTGTCTAAAGCCTTGAATAACCAATCGGGCTTTAAACTTATCAATTGAATCATCTACTTTCATCTTCTACTTGAAGATCCACTTACAACCATGTGGTTTACAACCAGGGGGTAGGTCAGTCAATTTCCAAGTATTATTCTGCATAATAGAGTCCATCTCATCATTTATAGCTTCTTTCCAGAAAGCTACATCCCGAGATGCAATGGCTTCACTATAGGTTTTAGGATCTTCCTCAACATCGAAACAATATTGATATTGAATTTTAACTTCATCTCTAGATCCTTCAACCAAATATAGTTGAAATTCATCATCAAATGATTTAGCTTTTCTTGCTCTAACTACTCCTCCTAGGTTCCAAAGGAATATCAATCACTTGATCAGCCATTTGAGGGTAACTAGAGCTTGAAACCATGTCCCTAGGCCTAGGTATTGAAGAGAATCTAGTTTCATCATAGTCTGCAGTTCTTGCCTCAATTACCCCGTATGCACCGGCACGTAGTCATTTGGTTCTATAACATTGAACCTGTGAGCAAACGAATACTCAGCATACCCAATGAAAATGCAGTCTCTACCTCTTTCCCCTATGTTCCTTATCTTACTGTCATTGAGCCTTATCACGGCCCTACAGCCCTAAACTCTCAGTTTATACAGCTCAGGTGGTTTTTTATACCAAAGCTCGTAAGGGGTGGTCTTGTTCCTTTTAGTTGGAACCCTATTAAGAAAATAGCAGGCTGTCAACATAGCTTCACCCCAAAAACCTTCACTTAGACCCGAATAGGACAACATGGTATTGACCATTTCCTTTAAGGTCCTATTCTTCCTTTCCGCCACACCATTTTGTTCCGATGTGTAAGGAGTTGTGGTATGGTGTATTATTCCAGTCGATTGGAAATACACCGGATCAAAATACTCACCCCCTCTTTCTGTATGTTGGGTTTTGATCAATCCACTCCGATGAAGCTCTACTTCTTGTTTATAGATCTTAAACTTTTCAAGAGCTTCATCCTTAGCATGCAACAAATAAACATGACAGAATCTAGTAGCATCATCTATAAACAGTACTACATACTTTTTATTACCTAGAGATGGTGTAGCATGAAAGTCACATAGATCACTATGTATCAAATCTAACATTTTAGTTTCCCTATGAACATGTTGCATGAAAGGCTTTTTAGTAATCTTATTCACCTTGCAAATATGACATTTATCATTGTTTATGTTAATAGGTGGAATTAAGCTCATTTTAGACATCTCTTTAACTCTTTTATAATGTACATGTCCTAATCTAACATGCCATAATTCCGAATCAGTCAAGTTGTTACTCCTACTAGTTGAAGCTATGCAATCATTACTGGTTGAAGCTATGTCATTATTTTAATTAAATTGCTTTACAGAAAATGCCTTAGAAAAATATTTTTATAAAAACTCGTCACAATTTTGTAGATAAAAATTAAGGCGGTAATTTAATTAAATTCAAATTTTGAACTATAACTCCCCATAACTGCCCATAACTGCCAAGTGGTGGTTATCGGGGAAGGCTCTCCAAAAATTCGTGAGTCTGGTTTTGGTCACACAGGGTTCATACGAATTCACACACAAAACGCACACAATTGTTCATTTTCTCTAAAATCAGAGTTGTATCAGATTGGATTATTCGGTAGAACCGCCGAAATAATTTTATCTGAGAGTGACTACACGCCTCTCTGATCATCCGGATTCTGAAAATTCCCCAACACAAAAGAAGTACAGAAGGTTAGCTGTCTATCGAGTATGTTGTGTGGAGGATTACCTTTATTATTTTCAATGTCGTTTTATATGTCATATTGTAACCTTGAAGCCTCTCGTATATGGAATTTAATGTAATGCCACTTATCTATTTCTTGTATCGGTTAATTGATTCCCTTAAGGCTTTATTTTGCAGGTTTGACCCAGGTCTTTAAGTACATCTTAGAAGTTATCATAATCTTGGTAAACTCATTTCAAGTACAATGCATGCTGGCTTCCTTTGCTTGATAAGCATTCAGTCTCTCAGAATCATTATTTGTTATTCGTTTGTTATTTGGTTTGGGAGACCTAAAGCATTTTCTTTATGATATCTTTATCAGAATAGATACAAATCTGATGTGAGGAGTTGTTTGCAAGGTTCTTGACAACTGTAACGTTGTGTTGAAGAAATTGGTACCAGATTCACAAACACAGAAAAACAAGGTGATTTAGGAACTCCCTTCTCCAATTTATTAGATAGGAAACTTACAACTGAATGAAAGAAAAACTATCATACTTATTGTTGATTATGCCTTGCCCATCAAGCAATTAAAATTGATAATAATGTGTTTATACCCTCAATGGGATGAATATCATCGGATTCACTTTGTTGGGCATTCAATCGGTGCTCAGGTGATTCGAATTCCGGAGCAGATGTTGGCTAACCAGGTTTGATCTTTTGTCTCGGATTGATCTCAAGATTTTAAGGCTTTTTAGCGTAGAAAATGCATATGATTGAGGCTCTTATTGAAACATGGATATGATGTAAACTTTCAAGCGTTTAGGGGACATGAAAACACTTCTGAAAACTGGGTACTAAGTTTAACATTTTTATCTTGTGTGTTTAATGGGACTACTCGAGCTTACTTGGATGGATAGTGGTAAGTTTGATCGCTTTTGTTTCCTTAGATAGTTTTTATCGAGAGCGAAACTTAAAGATTTCAAAGTCATGCAACATTGTATGTGCTTATCATGAAATAAGATGAGAAATCTCAACTTTCCTCGTCCAAGTTGGTTAGTGCAAGTCAAAATTATGTTTTCTTTTTCCTGCTCTAGAAAGGTTGGTTACCTAACATTGAAAAAATAGGGCCTAAGTTGGTTACAACAAATGAAAATTATGATTTTTTTTTCTTCTCTAGGTTACCAGAATGAAATTTTAGGTCAAAGTAGGTTATTCTTTTTAATGCAATTAGCTATGAAAATTGTTGCTGTCTATTACACCCTTTCAAGACATGCTTGTGGATGAGATAGTAAAATGTAGATTCCAAAGGAATACAACACTGATTTGTGCTTTGTGCAGTAAACTTTGTATATTGTTTCAGGTTTGTTCTGCTTTCATTACCAAAAAAGCCAAAGCTTTGTTTACATTCTGTCTTTGTAATTTCAGGTAATTATGTTACTATTAGCACTCTACTTGGGTCAAACGGTCAACATATACATTATCTGCCTTCAAGATTGGCGTTTACCATGAATGCATATGAGGGCATACCATCTATCAGGCCATACCAGGTCATTTATGCAAAGTGCATTATCTCCCACCTTGCTTTTCAAGTTTTTATGATATTATACTTTTAAATGTGGACTCATTTGATGAGTTCATATCCACACGTTTTGGATTTTTTTTCTAAGCAAATAGTGTTTTCTTATAATGTAAATAGAAAAGTTTGTCGTTATGATAATAAAAAAACCCGTCCATCGGACAGGTATATTACTAGCTACTTACTGATGAAGAGGTATTAGTACATTGTCGCAATAGAGTATAGGTGGCATTGTCAGCCCATTTATCTTAAAAGGGTTTGATATGGGGTATAGTTTCCACCCCCAATTGGTCAAACAGGTAAACCATTACATAACTATAAGTGAAGTGGGTCTATAGTTAAAAAATAAAGTACCATTTACAGTTTGTAAAGTATTCATTTGGACATATTTTTTTAGCATTGTGGCATTGCTTCGTTTTCATATTCTATGACATTACATGTAAACATGTAGTTTTGGCTTTACTTTCAGGTTAACTAGTATTTGACACGTCTGGATTATCCCTATGGTATAATATCACCCATTGTCCCCGTCGATTTCGCTGCAACGCGCGAATTTCCCACTAGTAGTCGTTATGACTCATTATATCACTAGAATATAAATGGGAATTTTGGCTAAATAAGAATAAACAAACTTCTTCAATGGTAGTCGGTGTTGACGGTATCATGATCTGCGTATCACTTATATAATTAAACCCATACAATCTGCCTTTTCTATTGCCCCCAACAGCTCGTATCTGTGAGTCTCGGTCAAATAATGGGTGTTTGCTGGAATCATCCCCACACTTCTCCATGACATATTCCATGTATGATATTGATATACAAGAACAAGATAATTTTTTAAACTCATGAAGTTTTGTTAATTAACTACTAACAATAAAATTAATTTTAAAAGTAAACTAGGACTATATACGTATGCAATCTTTTGTGATTTATAGGGACCCCTATCCTTTTCAGTTTTGATACGATCTTTAATGAAAAAAGTTATATAAAAAATAAAGTTGAACTTTCAAGCTTAAACATTAATTAAACGTGATGTTTCTTACCCAACAAAAACAATTATATATACTTTCTATTAAGACAATTATTCCACGTGATAACAAGTATTAGATATATAATCTGCCAAAATATATCAAAAGTTCCTCACCATTTTCCATATATATTTAATGTCTGTAACGTTTCACCATGTCAAATTGTAATTTTCACACATACATCATAACAAAATAAGATGACACTACAAGATTCTGGCGAATACTCCAAATACTTGTGTAATAACCGCAATATTTATTTATTTAATTATATTATATAATCAATAATAGGAAGAGTAAATAATATATTCTAAATTCTATTTGAAATCCTTTCAGAGCAATGTTAACAAATGAAATAAGGATTGTAAAAAAATATACACACTTAAGTTTTAAATAAAAGAAATTATTTTATGATAATAACAAAAGTAGACTGTTTATTTAAACGTTACGCATAGTCATTTTGTATATACATAAAAAAATAGTCATAGCTTGATCTGCAAGTCATATATATGACTGTATACAATAAAAAAATAAATAAAAATACACTTTTTTTGATAAAAATGTAGAAATTAAAACATGGAAGGATAAGGGCAAACCACTTGCCTTTGCCATCAAGTTATACAAAAAAAAAGCCAGGTAGCAATCCCTTACCTCTGAGTCACAAATTTCTTGCTAACAGATGTAAGAATCTTATAGAGTTTCATTGATTATAAAAGACCAATAACAAGCCTCATCAAAATTACCATCTCTTTAACTATAAGTAAATAAATCCTACCTCATGACGATCTCGTTTTCTGGCACATCAAAAATTATTCCGGCTAACTAGAGGTATGTATCAATTATTATATTTCTTTTCAGAAGTCAAAATAAAATGGTTTTGAGCTTTGTTGGTTAGCATGGTTTTATACACTTTAACTCTAGTTAATTTTGATAACCAACTGGGTTTGTTATTTAAATCTTATACCATTTCTAAAACCAACTAGATTTGCTGGTACCACTTCAAGTAATATTTTTATAAATCTAATATAAGTTATCTTATAAACAAATCATATAAGAGAATTTAAAGAAAATTATTTTACTTAACTGTAGTTACCACTATTTTAAAAGATATCTTAAATATAAATGTTTTAGTTAGTATTATATAAACCTAAATTAACTTTTACTTATGTATGCATATTAATTTTTGTTAAGGTACGTATATATGTATTAAAGTTTAATTATCATGTCAAGCATGACCAACCGTGGTTATTAAATATTCTTTCATAACAATTACATAATAGAAGTAACCGAGATTAATAATCTGTATGTAAAAAAATGATGACAATAAACAATTATCAAGTCTTTAAAGTTCAACCAAATAATCTAATTCTAATAGGTGAAATGTTAAATATAACGTTATTGTTGGATTCCATGGTCGTCTAGACATAATTTGTTATCTTTGTCTAATGATCATCGCTTAAGGTATGGACCCTTCTCCACATGTGTACGAGTTTAGGTTTCTACTACCCCGTAGTCGGAAAGATTAAACTCGTTATTTTTTATATTATTATGTGGTACGGACTCGAAAACAACATCATGTGTACGGATTTAAATTCCACTATCTCGTAGTTGGAAATTTAGATTTGTTATTATATGCTTTGTGATCTTCAAGATTATGTACTATTATACTTAAATATTAGTTATATAGTTTTAGCAAATATTGATTATCACACACTGAAGCACTGATTGTGTCGCACCGAAAGGTGACGCACTGAAAAAACTGACTGTGAACTACTGAATGTGATTATGTGACGCACTGAATGTGAACTAACTACACATTGAACTACTGAATGTGTTATATATATTGTTTGATAGATATTGTTAAGAAAATGTATATTGCATTGTTGTTGTCCAATTGAGTAAGAACCCGTTTATTACTCAGGCGTACATTTTCCCTCTTATGTACGTTAGGTTGCAAGGATATTTGGAAAGCTTGGATGGATGGTTTAAGGGAGTAAAGACGCACATGGATTTTCATAAAGTTTAAAAATGTTTTGTACAATATTTTGGCTTTTTGAAATAGTGTAAAGTTTTAAAATTTATGGAATTATGTCTTTGATCTCTGACGTACTGTCTAAGTGACACGTCAGTTCAAGCCGTGTTGGGGTGTTACAACTTGCTTCATTCTCAAGCTCACATATGGAGCCACATTTTCAACTCCATAAACTCCATGACACTTAAATGTGCAGTTCAGCTACAACCCGGCATCATAGATCGCCATGGGACACCGATTTTGCTCTCAGAGTTAGTGGTGAAGCCTCCATGTGAACAAAGAGAAATCCCCTTTTGTCTACCGACTTATGCGCATCCTTGTGCACACTGGTTTTTTCGTGAAAGAAAGCGTATCTACTATTACACCCTAACCGATGGCGGAAACATCAGGGCGGGACTAAATAGATTGTTCGAGACTTCACAACGCTAAAATATGACTAGTAATTTAAATAACAAGATTTCATTTCATTTATTGAATGGCAAGTACATAGTTTCAATTTGAATATAACAACATGAAAACAAAATACAAATACAACAACTTTCTAATGTATTCTAGGTGAGTATCTAAGTCGTCCTACTTGATTCCATGAGTTTAACATCAATATCAACCTACAATACATATTAAAGTATAGTTCAATACACAAGGCATTGGCGAGCATACAAGTTTGAATAAATAACATAGTATAAAGTTTTAAACGAATCCTTATGCATCAATGTCTAGTCTCGAGGCTAACATGTAATATATGAGCATATGAATATACTAGTCCACCCAAAGTTTACCACAAGGGTAATCTAATCATAGCAACGAATAGATCGTATGTGTTTAACTTAACATGACCTCACGGATACGGTCGGTGCGTTACTCCTATAGCGCTATACATGTTAAAGAAGGCTTGACCAAAGTTAATGACTCAGTATGAGAATTTAAGTATAAGCATGTGTGATTTCAAGTTTAGCACAAATAGCACGTATAAATATTGTTTTGTGATTTATGAATAAGCATGTTTGTGTGAATTGATATAGTACATGTATTGCACACAAATGTGTAAAAGTAAAATGGGGTCGAGTATACTCACAATTATGCGAGCTACCTAGTATTCCATGCGTAGAATGTTCAGATGATGCAACCCGAAGTTACCCTACTTGGGGTAAATAGGTGTGCATGTATACTGAGTCGGACGATAGGTCCAGATTCTGAAGTAGAAAGTACAGAAAGAAAACGGGAAAAATGCCACTTCGTAAGAGGTGACCACTTCGTGTGAAGTAACAGTCCACTTGGTGCGAAGTGACTGATCACTTCGTGCGAATGGTCTATTTTGTAACGCTTTAGCTCATTTTGCACTTGTTTCGACACTGATTTTCGTGAACAGGGTAATGGCAATGAGGCTGAACAGTCTAGGACCATAATACTTAATCAGAAGACGATTAAGATTATGTTCTTACTATTTTATTAAGAAAAATACAAGAATTATGTATAGTTTAAGTATATAGATATTCAAGTTGGTCATAGATGTCAAGCATGGAGATGTCAAATCTCGTTATATGATTTACCAAAGCTCAAGGTAGTAATAACCCAGTTGCTCATGAATGTACAGAAGGTAAAATACAAAAATGTTCAAGTAAGGTGTGGAACTTAATTCGGGTAGCCAAAGCTCCCAACGTTCTCACTAGCTAGAACACTAATCCAATCCTATGAGGATGATGAATTAGGTTAGCTTACAACACTTGGTACAAAGAAGAAGATAAGTTATAAGGTGTTAGTGAGTTAGACTCACTTAGAAGAAGATGGTTCTATCGAGAGCCAAGAAATTCGGGAGTGAGAGTGAGAGTGAACGGAAGGTTGGATGTGGTGAAGTGCATCTGTATTCATAGGAAAAACAGATGCCAACTCTGCTTTGTGCGAAGTGTGCCACTTTTGCGAAGCGGGTTCCACTTCATACGAAGTGTACCCACTTCGTGTGAGGTGGATCCAACTTGTACGAAGGGGTTAGTTGAGGCTGGTTTCACATGTTTTAGCTGGTTTTAAGTATTTGAGCTTGCATGAATGATGTATAAGTGTAATCGCACATAAAACTGAGTATTTGAATATTCTAAGCATGAATCCCTTGCATAAGATCACGTATTCAAGATTGTAACTTATAAGTTTGTAACTTATAGTTTAAGTACTAAATAAGTTTCCACTATGAGCATAATCTCAGAGTACAAAGTTTCAAAATGAAAGATACGAATATGATTACAAGTTTCCAAAAATAGATTCAAAACAATTCATTCTAAATATGGAAAGTACAAGAATACGAGGCGTTACATCTACAACCAAAGTCGTTGACGAGAATGAAGGAAAAGGTTATTCCCTAGCTCCTGCTTCTCGATTGCTTCTAACGGACGAGCCATTAAGCCATAGGCCTTTCTTGCTTGCCTTTTTGGATCCAATACTTATGGATCCATGGCATCACCTGAGCACTTGGTTTCAAAATGAAGACATCAATCCCTTTCAAATAGCCCATGGTAGGATTATATGGGATTTTGCATTCCAAGAGCCAATGCTTTACCAGTTTCTTAACGAAGTAATGGCTACTGATGCTAGGCTTGTTGCAGATAACATTCTTAAACACGGCAGAGGTGTTTTCGAAGGGCTAGATTCAATTGTTGATGTTGGAGGTGGTAATGGGACTCTTGCTAAATCTATTGCAAAAGCCTTGCCCAATATTGATTGCATTTGTTTTGATCTCCCACATGTTGTTAAGGGTTTGGATGGAAGTGAAAATTTGAGTTATGTTAGTGGGGACATGTTTGAAGCCATTCCAAAGGCTGATGCAGTTTTGTTGAAAGTGTTAAATTCTCTTTTATCTCTTTCCTAAATTTAGAATAATCATTATGTTGTTTTGGACATTACAAATGAAAAAACATATTACTCATAGCAAAAGCTATTCATAGGATCTGAGGAGGATGTGACGGTGGTAAACCTTACCTCTGTACCAAGGACAAAGGGACTGCTCCTGCTAAGATCCTTGCATGTAGAACATTAGTTGTTGTTGTTGTCGTTTAACAAGAGCTGCCTTTTGTCTCATCTTCATATGTGCATGATATCTCAATCTCCCCTCCCATATCTTATCTGAGATACATCACACCCCCAATTTCTCCCAAAAGACTTCATTTCATATTATGTTCACCCTTGTGTTACCACACATCATCCTCAACATTCTAATCTCTGCTACCTCCGTCTTTCGTACTTAAGTCTTTTTAATGACCCAAGAGTTAGTTCCATATAACATAACCAGCCAAACTACAACCCCACAATCATTAATTGTGAAGGAAGTTTCATGTTCATTGCTAACAGTCTATCGTGCTCAGGTAACGTTACTTATGGTCTACCTATTAAGTGTTTTGCCACCGAAGACAAAAAAAACTCGGTAGCTAATCTTACTTTACAACCGGTTTGCAACCAATCAATATCTTGTCACTACTTTTAGCGACTGAAATTTTAGTCACAAAATCTAAGACGGGTTCATTTTTAGGGACTTAATTGTGAGAGATTTTCTGCAACAAATTTGCAACTGCTTTTTCTTCTTCTGCTAATTTTGCGACAACATTTTCGTCATAATTGCAAGTTTTCTAGTTGTGACATTACAGATAACTTATAAGAGAAGTTCGATTCATGATTTTAGATAGTTCATTTGATGCTAATTTGTACTTTTTTGTTATAAAAACAGTGCATATTACATGATTGGAACGATGAACATTGCATAAAGATATTGAAGCGATGCAAAGAGGCGATTCCAAGCAAGGATGAGGGAGGAAAATTGATTTTCATAGAGATGGTGGTAATGAACGATGAACCAGGAAATGACACACTCGAGACTCGTTTTAAATTTGATACGATAATGATGACCTTGGCGTCGGGAAAAGAGAGGAGCGAGAAGGATTGGGCAAAGCTATTCTCTATTTCTTGCTTTAGTGATTATAAAATAACTCCCCTCCTAGGGCTTAGGTCTATTATCAAAGCCTATCTGTAGTTAACTAAGGGGCTGTTTAGCAACTTTTGAATGATTAAGTGATGATCAGTAAGAGGTCTAAACCATTAAGTGTTAAACCAATATGAGATTTGAACCATTAAGAGTCAGTATATTGATTAACCGTTCAGAGGCAAATGTCTGACCAATTCAGATTAGAGGTCTTAACCATTCAGACTCAGTATAATGCTTAACTATTCAAAGGCAAATGTCTGAACCATTCAGACATATGCTCGTGAAACAAACAATCCGAATCATTAAGTGTTGAACCAGTAAGAGATCTGAATCACTAAGAGCCTCAGAGGTAAACAAACAGCCCCTAAGATGTTATTTTCAACGGCCATCATAAGTTTATATATATATATATATATATATATATATATATATATATATATATATATATATATATATATATATATATATAGGTAGAGGATCTTGTAAAAAAACTAAAAGTGTGAGAAGGATAAGAAAGAGTTTGGTGGTGACACATGTCCCTTTTTATTTTGGTAGTTTAAGGGTATAATTGTCACACCCCGACCCGCAGCGGAATAAGAGTCGGAGCATAATTGGGTTATCACCAAAGCTCATGATGTTTACTAAAATGTTCATATTTATTAAATTCAAACTACAACTTAAATTTTCAAATCAAATTCATACAAATACAAGGAAATGAAACTAAGTAAAACAATCCAAAGCTTAAACAGATATATTCTTCTAGTCCCTCTTATGTGTTTCTTGCCTCAACTGGATCACCTGTATCATGTTTAAAATGGGGGAAATTTTGGGTCAATAAAAGTTGGGGAGTGAACCTTGTTTAAAAACATTGTTATTGATTTCTTGTTGTATTTAATATTGAAAAGTTGTGCAATATTCATATGTGAGCAAACATATATAAACAAAACAATCACAAACCACCTTGAATGAGTATATGACATGAATGATAATGTATTGTGAGATAAAGGCTCAATCAAACGGAGTCGATCGTATGAAATGTATGATGATGTATGTGAGATCAAGGCTCAATCAAACGGAGTCGATCGAATGAGGCATCTGTACTCAACCCGTCTCCCACGGGGAGCTGATGGCCTAATGAAATGCATGTACTGAAAATGATAACTTTAATCTAAACATAATCTACACAACAATTGATACATATTGAATACACATTTGATCACGGATATGATGGATGCACAAATGTTTAAATATAATAAATAATTAAGCGACACATGATACACCCCAAAAATGTGATTAAAACGGGGAATTGGTAGAGATTCACTCACATGGGGTGCGTTCTTTTGATGTTGTTGGATGCGCACGAGTTTTGGGATTTGATCGACGAGGAAGAGCTAACCTAAAATAATAACGAAATGGTTCGGTAAATAATTGGATTTTATTGGAGACTAATACTTTTAATTAACAATTTTAATAGGATTTTTTAGATTTATTTTTGTGAGTTTAATGTCATTTTCTAACTTTAAAAATATTATTTTTAAGTATTTTTAATTGATTTTTAAATTAAATAAATAAATAAAAAAAATAAAAATTTTTTGACTTTTGTTGACCGTTGACCGGACTATTGACCGGTCGGACTGTGGTTGAGTGTGCACTGAGTGAGGTTCGAACCCGGGACCTCTCGTACGCGTGCACGCAGCTCTACCAACTGAGCTACGTGTCTAACCCGAAATATTCTATGTTTTAATTATATATATATAAATTACTTAAATGTTAATTTATTTGGTTTATATTAAAAAGGGTTTATATGTCGAACCGGTTGCAGGGACCCGTAGTCGAACTCGGGTCCTTCGGTTTGTAAGCGAACAGCCCAACCAGTTGGGCTGTGTGTCTAATCTGTTTAACTTATGGTTTATATTATTTTTATAAACTTACTGTGACTTGATCTGATTCAGTTTTAAAAATTTTGGTTTTAATTCGGAAAGTCGGTGCGTTGTAAGGTTCTAACTCGTGACGTGCGCTGTGTGATTGCACACAGTCCACCGCTGGACTGTGTGTCTAACCCGGTTTAATATACTGTTTTAATTAAACTTATTCACAATGTTCGACTTCGTCTTCTTCAATCATGAAGACACAGACAAAGATGTTCGACTGTTCTTGTTTAAATCGTTCGTCGAACATATAATTGATTGAAATGTAATGGATAAAGAGAGTTACGGATTCGAATGTACCAAACAGGATGTTTTTCTCAGAACTCCGGCAAGGGTCGTCGGCTCTGATTTGTGAATTCCGTCTGAGCGGATCAATAAACGGTTTTGATCAATGAGTTGTGAAATTAAGTGACTAAACAAGAGATATCAGGGGGTTTAGATGATTGTACCGATTTACAGTGTGATTTCAGAATTTCCAGAGATTTTCCGGCGAGTGCAGAATTTCCTGTGACGTCGTCTGGAACCGATTCTGGTTGAAGGATTGAAGTTAGTATATGTCTAACAATGGATTGAAAACGAAAGAGTCGAGAACCGATTTGGTGTAAGTCTCGGTTTTCCGGTGAAAGTCCGGCGAGTGCAGAATTTCTCCGGCGAGTGCTAAGACTTCGATAAATTGTGCGATTTTGAGCGAAAAGGTTACCAGAGACTTGGGTGTGTATTTATAGGGAAGAAACAGAATGAGTCGAGTCCGAATTTGATCTTGATTCGTGGTCAAAACTTTTCCGGCGGTTATGACTGGGATTGCGGGATTAGACATCGGTTATAACCGATGTCGAAGTTAATGCACGCGTTCAGTCAAAGGAAACGGTCGAAGTCTCGCGAAATCGTCGGTAATTCCGGCGACTGCGGATTGGGCGCGCTGATTACTGAATTTGATTTCGAGTTTTATTATAAATATTATTTGTTTTAATAGTTATCACAAACGAGTCAAGTGGCGGAGTGGTGAGATGTTTGTTTGTTTGATCCGGCTGACCCGGGTTCGAAACCCGGCAGCTTGATTTAATTTTTTTTAGCACTTGTTTTTACCATTTAATGATTATAGTTTTTAAATTCTAAAATGTTTATTAATTATGTATTGTTTAAAATTAAAATGAACCATTTATACGCAACAAAAATTATAACTGACTATTCGATTAATAAACGAAGCGGGTTTTGGAAACCCGTTTTTCGACGGATGTTACAGTATCCCCTACTTTTAGAAATTTCGTCCTGAAATTTAAGTAGTAGTGGTAACAGGAAAAAGGTGCGGGTATTTCTCGTGCATTGAGTCTTCACGTTCCCAAGTAAACTCAGGTCCTCGTTTCGACTCCCAGCGTACCCTGACAATTGGAATACGACTTCGTCTTAAACGCTTCTCTCCGAAGTCCATAATTTCTACTGGTCTTTCAATGAAATGCATAGATTCATCGACTTGAATGTCTTCTAGAGGAATATGGAGGTTTTCATCGGTGAGGCACTTCTTCAAGTTTGATACGTGGAATGTGGGATGAATTCTGTTGAGCTCTTCTGGTAGGTCAAGCTTGTATGCTACAGGTCCTACTCTTTCGAGTATCTTGAAAGGTCCTACGTAGCGTGGTGCTAGCTTGCCCTTCTGGCCAAAACGAACTACTACCTTCCACGGTGATACTTTTAAAAGTACTTGATCACCAATGTTAAACTCCAAGGGCTTTCGTCGTTTATCTGCATAACTCTTTTGACGACTTTGTGCTGCTAGAAGATTGTTCCGAATTTGATAGATCTTGTCTGTTGTTTCTTGAATTAATTCTGGGCCGGTGATTTGTGCTTCTCCAATTTCGTGCCAACATACTGGTGATCGGCACTTACGACCATATAAGCTTCGAAAGGAGCCATGCTGATACTCGAATGATAGCTATTGTTGTACGAAAATTCAACTGATGGTAGATGAGCGTCCCAATTCCCTTTGAAGTCTATGACACATGCTCGAAGCATGTCTTCAAGAGTTTGGATGGTGCGTTCAGATTGTCCATCAGTTTGAGGATGAAAAGCGGTACTGAGGTCTAATCGTGTACCCAAGGCGATTTGTACAGCTTGCCATGTTCGTGAAGTGAAACGACCATCACGGTCTGAAATGATGCTTAAAGGTACACCATGACGGCTTACGATCTCGCTGATGTAGATACGAGCTAACTTCTCGTTCTTGAAGTCCTTGCGAATCGGAATGAAGTGAGCTGATTTTGTAAGACGATCAATGATTACCCGTATAGTGTCATACCCACTGGAGGTGCGAGGTAACCCGGTAATGAAGTCCATGGTTATGTTTTCCCACTTCCATACAGGTATTTCAGGTTGGGTTAGAAGTCCTGAAGGTCTTTGATGTTCAACTTTTACTTTGGAACAGGTAAGGCACTTGGAAACAAAACAGCAATATCCTTTTTCATGCCAGGCCACCAGTACGTGTATCGAAGGTCTTGATACATCTTGTCGGCTCCTGGGTGTACAGAGTACCGTGTTTTGTGCGCCTCATTCATAAGGAAATCTCGAAGGTTATTGCGATTGGGAATCCATATGCGATTTAGATAGTACAGAATACCGTCGGATTTGGCTTCGATTTTTAGTTCCGCTCCACAAGACAGCTCATCGCGTACGTCGTTTTCTATACAGAAACATGTTGAGCTTCTCGGATTCGATCTTTGATGTCGGTTATGATTTGCGAACATAGAAGACGAATGGAGTTCGCATAACCTTTTCGACTGAGCGCATCGGCCACCACGTTTGCCTTGCCAGGATGATACCGAATTTCACAGTCGTAGTCGTTAAGAAGTTCGACCCATCTTCGTTGCCTCATATTCAACTCCTTTTGGTTGAAGATATGTTGGAGACTCTTGTGGTCAGTGTATATTTCACACTTGGTACCGTAGAGGTAATGTCTCCATATCTTGAGAGCGAACACAACGGCACCAAGTTCTAGGTCGTGGGTGGTGTAGTTCTTCTCATGAACTTTGAGTTTCCTAGAAGCATAGGCTATCACTTTTCCTCTTTGCATCAGTACACAGCCTAGTCCTTGCCCTGACGCGTCGCAATATACTACAAAGTCATCGCAACCTTCAGGAAGTGTGAGGATAGGTGCGTCACAAAGCTTTTGCTTAAGGGTTTGGAAGGCTTCCTCTTGTTTAGGTCCCCATATGAAGGGTTTTCCTTTACGAGTCAAAGCCGTGAGTGGTACAACAATACGGGAGAAATTGGCAATGAAGCGGCGATAGTAACCAGCCAAACCAAGAAATGATCTTACTTCGGTAGGGGTACGTGGCGCTTGCCATTCCTATACTGCCTTGATTTTTGAGGGATCAACATGAATTCCCTTGTCATTGACGACGTGTCCAAGGAATTGTAGTTCCCTTAACCAGAATTCACATTTCGAGAACTTAGCGTACAGCTTTTCTGTCCTTAAGAGTGTAAGGATGAGTCAAAGGTGTCGTTCATGATCAGACTTAGACTTTGAGTAGATGAGGATATCGTCGATGAAGACTATGACAAAGCGGTTGAGGTAGGGTTTGCATACCCTATTCATTAAATCCATAAATACTGCTGGGGCGTTGGTTAAACCAAATGGCATGACCATGAATTCGTAATGACCATATCGAGTTCGGAAGGCGGTCTTTGGGACGTCTTCTTCATGTACTCTGAGTTGATGATATCTAGAACGAAGGTCAATTTTTGAAAAACAGGTGGCGCCTTGAAGTTGGTCTAGAAGGTCATCGATGAGAGGTAATGGGTAGCGGTTCTTGACCGTTAACTTGTTGAGTTCTCTGTAGTCGATACACATGCGAAACGTTCCATCTTTCTTCTTTACAAAAAGAACAGGTGCACCCCAAGGCGATGAGCTAGGACGTATAAATCCTTTGTCAGTCAGCTCTTGCAGTTGACTGGCCAGCTCTTGCATTTCGGATGGGGCTAACCTATAAGGAGATTTTGCGACTGGTGTAGCGCCAGGTATAAGATCGATGCGGAATTCGACTTTACTCATGGGAGGAAGTCCTGAGATTTCGTCGGGAAAGACTTGTGGGAATTCTTTCGCTACAGGTATATCTTCGAGTTTCTTCTCCTTGTTTCCCTTCTTGACGATGTGAGTTAGGAATGCGACATAGTTCTTACGGAGATATTTTCGGGCTTGAAGGCAGGACATCAATTTGAGTCCTTTCGAAGGGGTTTCTCCAAAGATTCGTAGGGTTTGACCGTCTGCAAGAGGAATGCGAATGAACTTTTCACGGCATACTACTTCAGCATGATGTTGGCTGAGCCAGTCCATACCGATTATAATGTCGAACTTCCCAACTTCATAAGAATGAGGTCAACTGGAAAATCGTGATCGTTTAGAGTGAGGGTACAATTTCGTATAATAGAGTTTAATGAGACCGGTTTTCCGTCAGCAACTTCCACCGTTATGGGTTCCATGAGATTATCACGAGTTTGGTTGTGGATGGGTTCAAATTCTAAGGACATAAAACTCTTATCCGCGCCAGTATCAAATAACATGGATGCATAACTACCATTGATGAGAAACGTACCGTTAACCACGTTGTTGTCAGCCCTAGCTTGATTGGCGTTGATGTTGAAAGCTCTTCCTCTAGCAGGTGGAGGAACTTGGTTAGCTTGGTTCACCGGATTTGCTTGAGCTTGGGCATGGATGATGTTCACCAAGTGGGGACATGTGTTCCTGAAGTGGTTTGGGTCTCCACAGTTGTAACAAGCTCGCATAGGTTGCATCATGGGGTAGTTGGGTTGGTAGTAGGATTGGGCTATATGTTGGGCAGGTGGTAGGAGTAAAGGTTGTTGGGCTTGACCCACTATCTGATGGTGGGTTTGGGTTAAGGGTTGATTACGGTTCATTCGCTGAAGTGTGCGACAGGTTTGGGTGGTGTGACCCGCACGGCCACAGCTGGTGCAATGCTGGCAGGGATGTTCAGGGAGGTGATGGTATTGACAACGGTTGCATTTTGGGTATGGGCCGGAGTATGGCTTTTTATATGGTGCAGCTGAGGGGGCAACTTAGGTGATGGGTGCAGCAGTGATAGGGGGGTTTGTTTGTGTGACAGCAAAGTTCCTGTTGTTTCGCTTCCTCTTACCAGCAAACTTCGAAGAGGAGACAGAATGGTTTGAAGTTTGGGCCTCAATGAGGGCTTTCTTTTTCTCCTCCTTGAATTAACCGTTTCGTATGCAATTCTCGGTAAGTTCGGTAGCTAGTTCCATTGCGACCTCAAGTGTTGCAGGTGAAATGCTTAGAACCGAGTCTTGAATTTTCGAGGGGAGGCCTCGAATGTAGTGTTCAACCAAGCGGTACACTGGGGTGAACAAGTTGGGGATCATTTGGTTTAGCTCGAGAAATCTTTTGTTGTAGGAAGTATGATCTCCTTCCTTTTGTTTTAACGAATGGAATTCATCTTCCAACTTCTTTATTTCGCTTCTTGGACAGAAGCGTCTTGTCATTATTTCCCTTAACTCTTCCCATGTTAAGGCCATAGCATCTTAGACTCCTCTCTTACCCTTTTCTGTGTTCCACCACGTAAGGGCTACCCCAAACAGTCTCCCGGTTGCGTAACGTACCTTGCGATCCTCGGGACAATCGCAATTGAGGAAGGTGTTCTCCATTTCCTCAAACCAGTGGAGGAGAGCAGTGACACCTTCAGTCCCTTCATACTTTGGGGGATCGCAAGACTTGAAGTGTTTGTAGGAGCACTTTTTGGAGGGAGGGTTGTCGACGTTCTGGTCTTCTTGATGGGAGGGTTGATGGGATTCGCGGTGAGAGCTTGTTGGACTTGAATTACGATGTCAGGAAGCACCGCGACCATTTGTTTTGCAATTTGGGTGGCCAAGCGTTCGTTTGACCTTCCTGACTTTCTACCTCCACGTAGTTGCCTAGCCGACATCTACAGGAACATACATAGGAAGATTGTGAGTTTAAGAAGTTTTTAGGTGTCATGTGTCGTTAAAAGTAATAAAATAATATAATCATCAATAATGCAACTACATCCATAGGATGTCTTGGGTTTGCTCATGTTTGGGCCTCCAATGTCCCCCATACCATCGCCTGTATAGTCATGTGGGCCCCCATGACTATTGGCTTAGTAGGATTCACATTGGTGTTGGCGGTTTAACACTCGCATCCCCCGAATGAAAACCATGAAATATGATTGCGAGATGTATGGTAGGAGGGTGTCCAGGTATAGACACAATGACAACTCAAAGTGGGGTTAGCTCACACGACGTTTGGTATAGCATGCTTTGGCCTAATAGGTCCTTCGTACTCTCATCGTTAGTCCCCAGGTAGGCAAACTGGTCCTTTATTTTGGATTTATACGAATGCCAAGCCGAGACAGGAGTTCCGACTACCGGTACTCGTACCCTTCCAGTTACTATATGCCCGTCATGGGAACTCACTTTGATGTGATTTGAAAAATACAAAAATCATTGCAAAAATCATGGGAATTGTGAGGTGTGTGCTCTCATGGATATGATATGTTATGAGGATATGATTAATGATGAGCATTGTATAATAATATGTACTTATGAACATGCTTGCATAACATTGAATGTAACAATAAACATAAAGTATATAAACATCATGAATTTTGTATGTAACACAAAAACAATTTAAATATTCTAATCAACTAAAGTATAGGCTCTAAGGGTCTAATAACCTATCCTATATCCCTATAGTCATGGCTCTGATACCAATCTGTCACACCCCGACCAGCAGCGGAATAAGAGTCGGGGCATAATTGGGTTATCACCAAAGCTCATGATGTTTACTAAAATGTTTCATATTTATTAAATTCAAATTACAACTTAAATGTTCAAATCAAATTCATACAAATACAAGGAAATGAAACTAAGAAAAACAATCCAAAGCTTAAACTGATCTATTCTTCTAGGCCCTCTTATGTGTTTTTGCCTCAACTGGATCACCTGTATCATGTGTAAAATGGGGGAAATTTTGGGTCAACAAAAGTTGGCGAGTGAACCTTGTTTAAAAACATTGTTATTGATTTCTTGTTGTATTTAATATTGAAAAGTTGTGCAATATTCATATGTGAGCAAACATATATAAACAAAACAATCACAAACCACCTTGAATGAGTATATGACATAAATGATAATGTATTGTGAGATCAAGGTCAATCAAACGGAGCCGATCGTATGAAATGTATGATGATGTATGTGAGATCAAGGCTCAATCAAACGGAGCCGATCGAATGAGGCACCTGCACTCAACCCGTCTCCCACGGGGAGCTGATGGGCCTAATGAAATGCATGTACTGAAAATGATAACTTTAATCTAAACATAATCCACACAACAATTGATACATATTGAATACACATTTGATCACGGATATGATGGATGCACAAATGTTTAAATATAATAAATAATTAAGCGACACATGATACACCCCAAAAATGTGATTAAACTGGGGAATTAGTAGAGATTCACTCACATTGGGTGCGTTCTTTTGATGTTGTTGGATGCGCACGAGTTTTGGGATTTGATCGACGAGGAAGAGCTAACCTAAAATAATAACGAAATGGTTCGGTAAATAATTGGATTTTATTGGAGACTAATACTTTTAATTAACAATTTTAATAGGATTTTTTAGATTTATTTTTGTGAGTTTAAGGTTATTTTCTAACTTTAAAAATATTATTTTTAAGTACTTTTAATTGATTTTTAAATTAAATAAATAAATAAAAAAATAAAAACTTTTTGACTTTTGTTGACCGTTGACCGGCCGTTGACCGGTCGGACTGTGGTTGAGTGTGCACTGAGTGAGGTTCGAACCCGGGACCTCTCGTACGCGTGCACGCAGCTCTACCAACTGAGCTACGTGTCTAACCCGAAATATTCTATGTTTTAATTATATATATATATATATATATATATATATATATATATATATATATATATATATATATATATATATTACTTAAATGTTAATATATTTGGTTTATATTAAAAAGGGTTTATATGTCGAACCGGTTGCAGGGACCCGGGGTCGAACTCGGGTCCTTCGGTTTGTAAGCGCACAGCCCAACCAGTTGGGCTGTGTGTCTAATCTGTTTAACTTATGGTTTATATTATTCTTATAAACTTACTGTGACTTGATCTGATTCAGTTTTAAAAATTTTGGTTTTAATTCGGAAAGTCGGTGCGTTGTAAGGTTCGAACTCATGACGTGCGCTGTGTGATTGCACACAGTCCACCCCTGGACTGTGTGTCTAACCCGGTTTAATATCCTGTTTTAATTAAACTTATTCACAATGTTCGACTTCGTCTTCTTCAATCATGAAGACACAGACAAAGATGTTCGACTGTTCTTGTTTAAATCGTTCGTCGAACATATAATTGATTGAAATGTAATGGATAAAGAGAGTTACGGATTCGAATGTACCAAACATGATGTTTTTCTCAGAACTCCGGCAAGGGTCGTCGGCTCTGATTTGTGAATTCGGTCTGAGCGGATCAATTAACGGTTTTGATCAATGAGTTGTGAAATTAAGTGACTAAACAAGAGATATCAGGGGGTTTAGATGATTGTACCGATTTACAGTGTGATTTCATAATTTCCAGAGATTTTCCGGCGAGTGCAGAATTTCCTGCGACGTCGTCTGGAACCGATTCTGGTTGAAGGATTGAAGTTAGTATATGTCTAACAATGGATTGAAAACGAAAGAGTCGAGAAATTTACCGATTTAGTGTAAGTCTCGGTTTTCCGGTGAAAGTCCGGCGAGTGCAGAATTTCTCCGGCGAGTGCTAAGACTTCGATAAATTGTGCGATTTTGAGCGAAAAGGTTACCAGAGACTTGGGTGTGTATTTATAGGGAAGAAACAGAATGAGTCGAGTCCGAATTTGATCTTGATTCGTGGTCAAAACTTTTCCGGCGGTTATGACTGGGATTGCGGGATTAGACATCGGTTATAACCGATGTCGAAGTTAATGCACGCGTTCAGTCAAAGGAAACGGTCGAAGTCTCGCGAAATCGTCGGTAATTCCGGCGACTGCGGATTGGGCGCGCTGATTATTGAATTTGATTTCGAGTTTTATTATAAATATTATTTGTTTTAATAGTTATCACAAACGAGTCAAGTGGCGGAGTGGTGAGATGTTTGTTTGTTTGATCCGGCTGACTCGGGTTCGAAACCCGGCAGCTTGATTTAATTTTTTTTAGCACTTGTTTTTACCATTTAATGATTATAGTTTTTAAATTCTAAAATGTTTATTAATTATGTATTGTTTAAAATTAAAATGAACCATTTATACGCAACAAAAATTATAACTGACTATTCGATTAATAAACGAAGCGGGTTTGGAAACCCGTTTTTCGACGGATGTTACAATAATTGTAATTTAATTAATAAATCTAATTAAGGACTGAATATGTGCAACCGATTTTGGTCAGTTATTTTAGGGAATTCGAATTTTAATTGTTTTTGAATTTACTGATCATACTCGCCACCCACATATCCTTACGAACAATTATTTACAACATCTTGATCATATTTTAATTTGCGGTTATGAGATTTAGTTTATTGTATCTGGGTATACATTAACATATCGATCTGATGGATAACGATGAACCAGGTATGAAATTTTAGGGTGTCTTTTGCTGTTTATTCGGTCGATGTTTATAGTTTTTTTGTTGTTCGCTAACGAATACCTTTTTTTAATTATCTGTGTTGTTCATAGTTTTTTTTTTCAAACAATCGTGTTGGGTATGTGGATTTTGAGGTTCAAAAAAAGTATGATTTTTTTATGTTATGGTTAATAATGATAGTATCATACGTATATGGTGTTTTATTTATACATTGGTTGTTGGGAGAGGTTATTTGCACAAGGTGTTTATTTTCCAAGCGTGTTTTTATTGCAAAGACTATTTTGTGGTGTTTTATTTCATTTTTGTTTTAGATTGTTTCATACAAACATGCGGGGTTTGCGTGTTTTGATGTTTTAAAAAATATGATGTTATTTATGTTATCGTTGATAATAGTAGTAGCAGTCTTATATGGTGTTTAATGTGTACATTGGTAGTTGGTAGTGGGTTGTTTGCACAAGGTGTTTATTTCTAGAGGGTGTTTTTTCCACATGTTGTGTTCATATTATCATTGTGGTGTCTTATTTATATATGGTGTTTTATTTAAAGGAGTATCGGTTTTATATACATACACATATATATATATATATATATATATGGTGTGTATTTTGTGCATTGGTAGTAGGGAGTGTTTTTCCACATGTTGCGTATATATATTATTTATATATGGTGTTTTATTTTTAAAGGCGTATGGTGTTTTATATATATATATGTTGTTTTTCATCGTGTATGATTTGTATAGTGTGTTTTTTTTCGAACATATGTAAACTGAATTTAATGAAGTTTTTATCTAATCTATTTTTTTTGTAGGTTTTCAAAATTACCAGCCCATTGGGCAACTACGTCTGTCCCCCAAATCCGGTAAAAGGACTTTTTTACCTGATGTGGAAGAGTCGCTTAGGCCGAAGGAGAAGATGACCTTTAACACACTCAATAATGCATTCCTTTTTTTTATCAAAAGTACGCAATGGCTGCAGGCTTTACTGCCAGGAAGTCTTCTCAATACAAGCCGCATGATGTAATTAAATCCAAAAATTTCGTTTGTTCAAAGGAAGGAACTAAACCTTTTAAGGTGATCGACTCATCTAAAGAAGTTGACACCTCAAATAATGGGTCAAAAAGGGAAACTATTCGACGGGTTCCTTTTATAAGGATGGGATGTGAAGCATGTCTGTGTTTAAAGTTACGCTTCGAAATTATACAAGGTATATTTTTTCAAGGAGGATCATAACCACTCTTTTGTTGCTGACGATGATAGGTATTTACTTCCCGCTAACCGAGGTATGAACTATATGCAAGAGCAAGCGGTTAATGCTTTGAGTGTGTTGAATATTGGACCTGCCAAAGCATTTAATATCATGAGGACGCTTTACGGTGGGTTCGACAAGGTTGGGGCAACCAAAACCGATTTTAAAAATTTTAAACAAGATCTAAAAAGGTACATATCGGAGTTTGATGCTGATATGATGATTAAACGGTTATTGTGAAAGAAAGAGTACATGCCAAATTTTTCAATGGAGTATACAACCACTGAAGATGGTATTTTAAGGGCTTTGTTTTGGGCAGACGAGGATGCCAAGAGGAATTTTTCAATGTTTGGTGACGTTGTTTCATTTGATGCGACATATCGGCGTAACACGTTTGTTTACTAATTATATGTGTTTGGATTTTTTACAAATTTTTTTAATTACACATCAATGAAATTTATATGGTGTTTTTAATTTTTTTTGTTACGTACAAAATGATGTTTGTACCATTTACTGGTATCGACAACCACAATCGTGACGTTACTCTTGGTGCCGCTATAAAAGGTAACGAAATCGCTGAAACTTATAACTGGTTGCTTTAGGTGTTTCGTGAATCATTTGGTCGTGCCCCTTTGGTGGTAGTCACCGACCAAGACCCAACCATGAAGAAGGGTATTGGAGATACATGGCCTGAGAGTAGGCATAGGTTATGCATGTGGCATATAATGGACAAGCTTACTGTTAAGGTGTTTTACTTATTCGATGTATTAAGATTTTTTGTTACTTTTTCCATATGTTGTGGTCCTTATTGTTTTATATCTTGTTCAATGGTGTTTTAGGTTGGTTCTACAATTTGTAATAGTACAGATTTCAAAAAGAGGTTGTGTGCCATTGTGTGGACCGATTCAATCCTACCTGTGCAGTTTGAAAGCGATTGGGCTACCATAATGAACGATTTTAATTTGGCTGAGCATGATTGGCTATGGTCAATTTATCAGATTAGGGATAGTTGGATACCGGCGTATTATCATGAGTACATGTTTGGGCTTATGCGCACCTCTTCTCGCTCAGAGAGTGAGAACCATTTCTTGGACAGTTTTGCAACCCGGAGTGTACCCTTGTTGAATTTTTGGGGCATTTTGATTCTGCAATGGAAGCTCAAAGACACGATCATAGGAAGAACGATCATGACACCAGAAACACGAATGCTGACATATTGGCAGTAGACTTTGTATTGGAGGATCAATCCCTTCGTTCCAATCCATCCAGACAACCTATTGCTGAGGTTTATCTTCCCTTACAGGAGGCGTTGCTTATATTTTACAAGAAATGCTTACTTATAAATCTGATCATATTAGAGCTCGCCAGGAAGTGTCCAACTGGAGATACAAAATAGTCTACATAGATGTGCTATCGGAAAGTGGGAAACGATCGCTGATTTCGTTAAATTTTTTTTGAAGGATTAGGAACAACCATTCGGGGTGTATATAAAGACTTAAATTTTTAAGTTCATCCTACATTGTGATATGGTGTTATATATATATATATAAATAAAGTATATTCCGATATATGAATTATTATGGTGTCATTTGGTGTTATCTATCAAAAAATATAGTTCTCTGCTTTTATGTGATCTTTTTTAATTGTGTCTTGTCACATCCCGGTTTTTCAGACATCTTAAACGCACTACTTCACGGTTATTCGATCCTACGCTAAATTGATTCGGAGACTTAAATCGCACGCTCGAAATAATTACGATAACTTCGTGAACTTATCAAGTGAATTAGGTGCTATGTGTATTAAACGTTTATAAGTTCGGTGAGTTATTATGCCATGTTTCGAATTCGTGATTTTTAGTTATAAAATATAGATATAGTAAATAGATAAATGAATCGAACCGAGCCGCGAAACGAGTCCACCTCACTTCCTTGCGACTCAAGTAGTTAACTGAAAATTGAGGATCAAGTTTTAGACCCAAACCGACCCACCCCAAACCCGTGCGGCCGCGAACACCCAACCCCAAACCCTTTTCCTTTTTCCTTTTCTTTTCCCTCTTGCACTATATATGCATGTGTTATGTTTCAAAAACAAAAACACACACACAAACCCTAGCACAAGAAACAAGTCGACGGCAGCCTCCTCATCCCTCTCTCGGTCGCAAACAGCCTTCCCACTTTCCTCTCGGTCGCGATCTTCATCATCATCCGATTCGGCTCCCATCTAATTCTCGGATCATTGATCTTCATTGTTAAAGGTTAGAGTTTATCATTGTTTGCAAAGTCATACTAGGATTTATAAACTCTTGATCATGCTAGAATGTAGTGGTAGAATCATTATCATGAAGGTGTACGATGTTTAGTTCGATAAATTATGCTAGTTTGCGATTATGATGATTAGTGGAATCAAGAATCATTAGGCTGCGTTTTGTGATAAAAACCATATATGATGATTAGGGTTTGCATGAGTATGATGTACATGATGATATATGATTGATAAATCTGTTCTTGATCGTTTATAGTTAACGTATCGATTGTTTAAGCGTGTTATATTGCGATAAAATGTCGAAATCAGGATGCTGAATGGTGTTTACAGCCAACTTCAACTGGCTGTAACTTGGTTATTATTTATCGGAAAACGGATTTTCTAAAGCGTAAAACGTAGATTTTTGAAAAACTCTTCTAATGGCGCAGGATTCGTATTTTTCTGAAGTCGTTTGATATTTTTAAGTGGCCAATTAAATTCAGTAACTGAAGCTGTGAAAATTCTGAAAATTTGTTAGTTGTTTATCGAGTCGGATCTAATAATCTGTAGAGAGTCGAATCACGAAATTTGTACAAAAACTAGATATGTAAATTTCCGGGAAACGCCCACTGGAATTTTGTTAATTGGACAAACGGTGATTTTTAAATAAATTCTCCCGTGGACTGCAGTCAGAAAGCGACGAATCTGACTGCAGCCTAGTATATTAATATTTATGAATAACCAGTAAAGTGTTAGAACTTGAAAAGTTTACATAAAATTCTACAGCTTAGTTGATACCTTCTGTAAAATAATTGGAATTTTTGGAACGTTGGAACTATTTTATAAAAATCCTCGAAAACAGCCTAATTATGAGTATATAAGCTGAAACTTGATAACTTGCGAATGTGTGTACCAAAGTGTTGTATGGATTGATTTGTGTTCATGATAGGTTGGTGATCACTATGTTGGTATGATGATACTTGCATGCGTGATTTGAGTTTTAGGAATTGTTATTGTATGTACCGCATTGTGTGTTAGTATGTGTAGGGTTTGTATCAGTGTGTTCACACACTAACTCTAAATCAATTGACTTGCTAGGACGCAATTAGCGGTCCCATCATTTGCTACATCTGTGTTACACTAACCGAGCAACTAAAGGTGAGTTCACGTCCCCTAATTTTATCCGGTTTTAAACAACAGGGGGAGAAACATGTATACACTCTACAACTCTATCTCTTTACGTTATACGAAATTAACGTCATTAAACTATTCGGTAACTAAGTTAATGTTAATGTACGTTATGGTCACTAAGCAGCTATATCACACAAGTCCTCGACAAACTCTCGGATCGTTAGTATTGGGTTAGATAGCGGGGAAATTATAAGTAGTACTACTGGGCCCGACAAGCCCCACCCGAGCTAGTCGCGCTAGCCGACCGGGTATGGTCAACGGGTGAATAATTTGGCCTAACTTCGCCATGGTCAGTGATAGGCCTGGCAACACGGAGGCACAACAGTCAGCTTCGATCGCGAACACTTACGTGACATAACTTTAGGCTAGCTACCTACATGTTAACATTGAACTTAATTACGAATCAACAATATTATTTCAGGTTAGGGATAATGGAACCAACAACGTTATTATTCCGGGTTAGGAATAATGGAACATCATTATTATTCCGGGTAAGGAATAATGGAACCATCAGTATTATTCCGGGTTGGGAATAATGGAACTAAATCGTTATCCCGGGTTAGGGATAACGGGGGAAACAAACTTATAACCGAACAAATGAACTTATGAAAACCTGTGAACTCACTCTTCTTTAATGTTGACACTTGTTTCTTTACATGTTTCTCAGGACGCTAGGAGCTCTAGGTGCACTCACTTGCATTGATCAAGACATCTTTTTATCGAGTCTCATTTACGAACATTTTTTGAGTTTTTCTTTAGTTTTGGCGTTTGTGTTGGCGCCCGTTCCTTTACTTTACTTTAAATGCTTTCGCTCAACTTTAAAAACTAATGCTTCCGCTAAACATTGAAATCAAACTAAGACAATCTAAAATTAACTATGAATGGTTAAACAAATGATTTTGGAAAACGTATTAACAAATCATATAGAGTCGTTCGACGTTACTAGTGTCTCAGATTCTGGTTTGTTCACACGCCTCGCGGTAAAACTCCGCAAGTGGAAATTGAGGGTGTGACAGATTGGTATCAGAGCCTCTAGCTATAGAGAACCAGGTTTGCATTAAAAGTAGACCTAAACTATGGCTGATTTCACGACACTAGACTTAGTTTGGCACTGAACTGTTATATCTTGTTATGTGATATACCACAACTATGTTATGTAAAATATGAATGTATAATTGAAACGAATGCAACTCGTAACTAACTACGCAACCCAACAGGCAATGTCATCATCATCATCATCCGACAAACTTTTGCAACCAAGGGCGCTGGGGAAGGCACCTATGATGGAACCCTCACCACCTCATGGCGTGGAGACACGCTCAGCTGCGAGAAAAAGGCTCGCTCTAGGGGAGGAGTCATCCTCACACCCGACCATTGCTACGCCGGTCGAACCGGTTAACTCGTTAGAAGTAGGGAACGACCTACTTAGAGATATGATAAGAACGTAACAACAACAACTAGAAAGAATGCATGAAACCATCCTAGCACAGGGATGGATGATACGACAATTAACAGGTAAGACTGGATCGCTCGAGGAAGAACAACATGCGAGTAAGATAGCTCGTAACACTTTAGCTAGAGATCTTCGTGCTGAGCAGCTAAGGGCTGACTGGCTCGAAGACAGAGTCCTTGAGTCTAGCTGGAGAATTCAAGAACTAGAACAGAATCAGGCACCTGTACCAGTACCCGCACCAGGACCTGCCCCTCCAGTGCCGGTAGAGGAGGATCTAGAGGAGGATCCCGAGGAGGATCCAGAGGAGGATCCAGAGGAGGATCCGGAGGAAGACCCAGCTGCAGAAGCTGGAAACGCCGCGGAGGATGACGGCAACGATAGCGATTTGGGGGATGGAGACGTAGAAGACTGACACGTCTCGCTTATTCTATTTGCTTTCCTTCAGTCTATTTATTTTCCTACTTATGTTTAAACTTGAGATTTTGTAGTAAACTGATATGTTTGGTTGGCATTTTGTAAGACGTTGAAATTTTATTTAATCGAATATTTCTTCTGACTGTTTAATTTATTTGGGTTGACATAATTTGAGGAATTATTTAAGTATGGAATAGGATAACTATATTGGATATATAGACTTATCGGTGTGTGTTTATGTTGTTTTACGAAGATCTAAAATGGCAACTGGACGTCGCGGAAACCTCAACATGACGCCCGAAGAATTAGCCACAATGATCCAAGAGCACGTGAATGCTGCTCTAGCGGGTGTTCAAAACCAACCGGCAGGTAACCATTATTAAATTTTCATGGGAAAATCTAATAGTTGGGCTAGTAAAATTTCTTGCTGACTACCTGTCCTCTGTCAGCAGGAAGGGGTCTTAACCCCTACAAGATGTTTCTCGATACGAAGCCGAGCAAATTCACGGGGACAGAAGGACCCATAGAACTGGTCCGCTGGATCGAAAAGTCCGAATCAGTGTTCGAAATATGCAATTGTCTGGAGGCCAACAAGGTCAAGTATGCTGCCTCAACATTGGAGGATGGGGCACTAACTTGGTGGAATGCACAAGTCCAAACGCGTGGACTTATTGCTGCAAATGCAATGGCCTGGGTCGAGTTTAAGGTCCTAATCAAAGAGGAGTACTGTCCGCGAGACAGGTTTCAGCAGTTGGAGCAAGCCTTATGGAACCACAAGATGGTGGGATCTGAAATCGAAGCATACACAGCGAAACATCACGACCTGGTATTTCTATGTCCCGATCTGGCCAACACTGTTGAGAAACGACTTGAGTTTTACCTTGGGGTCTGGTCCCCGAGATCCAGGGTATGGTAATGGCTAGCAACCCTGTGACTGAGCATCAAGCAATCAGGTTGGCGTACAAACTCACCGATAAGGCGGTGGAACAAAAGAAGTTGCCATCTCGGGGTACAACTGAAGTGACCCCTGATAATAAAAGAAAGTTTGAAGACTCGTCTGCTCGACAGTCTTCGTCATCCCAGCCACAACAGGGGAACCAGAAACGGTTCAATAATTTCAACAGCCACCGGGGTCACAATAATCAGCCCGCCAACAACAACCAGAACACAAGCGGCTATGTAGGTCGAAAGCCGCAGTGCAATCGCTGTAATCTTCATCATCACGGCCCTTGTGCCGGGAATCGCTGCCAACGATGTGGCAAAGTGGGACATGCGGCAAAGGATTGTCGCGGGGAAATCATGTCCCGATAAAATCAAAATCAACACCAGGGTCAGCAGCAGGGTGTTAACCGGGGGTGCTATCAGTGTGGTAGCACTGCCCACATCAAACGAGACTGCCCACAGCTTCGTAACAACAACAACAATGGTGGGAACAACAACAACCACAACTACAATAACAACAACAACAACAATAACAACAACAACAATGGAAATGGTGGCACAGGAGGTGCCAAAGGGCGTGCATTTACGCTGGGCTGCGGAGAGGCCAGAAACGACTCGAACGTGGTCACCGGTAAGTTTCCCCTTAATGAACATTTTGCTACTGTGCTTTTTGATACAGGTGCGGATAGGAGTTTTATATCTGAGTCTTTTAGGAAGAACCTAAAACTCACGCCTAAACCCTTAGAGACCCCTTACGTCATAGAACTAGCCGATGGTAAATCTGTAGATGTGACCCATTTAGTATCCGGCTGTCAACTCAAACTCGCGGGTCACACCTTTACCATTGATCTGATGAAAACTACCCTAGGTAGTTTTGACGTGGTAGTCGGAATGGACTGGCTATCTGACGTCCGAGCTGAAGTTCTCTGTTTCGAAAAATCTATCCGTATTCCGCTCTCTAACGACGAAATCTTGATGGTGCAAGGTGAGAAGACAGGCGCCGTCAGAAACATCATCTCTTACATGCAAGCGCAGAAGTATCTTCGGAGGAAGAACTCCTTTCCTTTGCTCGCACGGGTTACCGAACAGCCTAAGGACGAGAAACGTATAGAAGACATCCCCGTCGTTCGTGATTTTTCCGATGTATTCCCAGAGGAGTTGCCTGGTCTTCCACCACATCGACAAGTGGAGTTTGAAATTGAATTGGCGAACCATGCAACTCCTATCGCCAAGGCCCCATACCGCCTAGCTCCAGCCGAGCTGCAAGAGCTGTCGAACCAACTTCAGGAACTGTTAGAAAAAGGATTTATCCGACCTAGCACTTCGCCATGGGGAGCTCCAGTCCTTTTTGTCAAGAAAAAGGACGGGACCTTCCGCATGTGCATCGACTACAGGGAACTCAATAAGGTTCCTGTCAAGAACCGATACCCGTTACCTCGCATCGACGATCTCTTCGACCAACTTCAAGGGTCAAGCTACTACTCCAAGATTGACCTACGGTCCGGTTAACACCAGTTACGCGTCAGGGAGGAGGATATCGCTAAGACGGCATTTCGTACTCGGTATGGCCATTATGAGTTCTTGGTCATGCCCTTCGGTCTCACCAACGCACCCGCGGTGTTCATGGACCTCATGAACCGTGTGTGTAAACCATATCTCGACAAATTTGTCATTGTGTTCATCGATGACATACTCATCTACTCTAAAGGTGAAGCAGAACATGCTGAACATCTACGATTACTGCTGGAATTACTTCAACAGGAGAAACTATATGCCAAGCTTTCAAAGTGTGATTTCTGGATTCGGGAAGTTCAGTTCCTCGGGCATATCGTGAATAAAAAGGGTATCCACGTCGACCCCACCAAGATTGAAGCTATCAAAAACTGGGAAGCACCCAGGACACCGACGGAGATCCGCCAATTTTTGGGTTTGGCTGGTTACTACAGACGTTTCATCGAGGGATTTTCAAAGATCGCGCAACCGCTTACTACCCTCACCCAGAAAGGCATCAAGTATGCTTGGGGTGACAAGCAGGAAGCGGCATTTCAATTGCTGAAACAGAAACTTTGCAGTGCACCCATTCTGTCCTTGCCGGAAGGGACTGATGATTTTGTGGTATATTGTGATGCTTCCATTCAGGGATTGGGATGCGTACTCATGCAACGCGATAAGGTCATCGCGTATGCGTCCCGACAATTGAAGGTTCACGAGAAAAACTACACAACACATGACCTGGAATTGGGAGCAGTAGTGTTTGCACTTAAGATTTGGAGACACTACCTATATGGAACAAAGTGCACAATCTATACAGATCACAAGAGCCTCCAACACATCTTTGATCAGAAGGAGTTGAACATGCGACAGCGTCGCTGGGTCGAACTCTTGAATGATTATGAATGTGTCATTCGGTATCACCCGGGTAAAGCTAACGTGGTAGCAGATGCCCTCAGTAGGAAGGAGCACTTGAAACCTCGTCGGGTACGAGCACTACAGTTCACCATTCATTCGGGGTTACCCGAACAGATACGCGACGCGCAGTTAGAAGTAGTTAAGGAAGAAAACATCAAGGCCGAATCGGTGGGAAAAATGGAACGCGATTGGGAAGTAAAACCCAATGGAGCCCGGTATTTCATGAATCGTATATGGGTACCTCTCTACGGAGACCTTAGAAAGCTAGTTATGGACGAAGCTCACAAATCCCGATACTCTGTCCATCCTGGTTCGGATAAGATGTATCAAGACCTTAAAGCTGCGTATTGGTGGCCCAACATGAAAGCTGATATAGCCACCTACGTGAGCAAGTGTTTGACTTGTGCAAAAGTCAAGGTAGAGTATCAGAAGCCATCGGGGCTACTTCAACAACCTGAGATCCCAGTGTGGAAATGGGATCAGATCTCGATGGACTTCATCACTAAACTCCCGCGAACTTTGGGTGGTTGCGATACCATCTGGGTAATTGTGGATCGTTTAACTAAGTCCGCTCACTTTTTAGCGATTAAAGAAACAGATAAGATGGATAAGTTGACTCGCATCTACATTAAGGAAGTAGTTTCTCGGCACGGAGTGCCAACGTCCATCATCTCAGACAGAGATGCTCGTTTCACGTCCAACTTTTGGCAGTCACTTCAGAAAGCGTTGGGTACACGCTTGGATATGAGCACAGCTTATCACCCTCAGACTGATGGTCAAAGCGAAAGGACCATACAGACCTTGGAAGACATGCTTAGAGCATGCGTGGTAGACTTCGGGAATAGTTGGGAAATCCACCTGCCTTTAGTGGAATTCTCGTATAACAACAGTTACCCATACGAGTATATCGGCAGCACCGTTTGAGGCATTATACGGTCGTAAATGTAGATCACCGGTCTGTTGGGCAGAAGTTGGTGACAGTCAACTCACAGGCCCTGAGTTGATACCTAAGGCTACTGAAAAGATTGTACAAATCAGAAACCGCATGGCGGCGGCACGAGATCGACAGAAAAGCTACGCTGATCAACGACGCAAATCGCTCGAATTTCAAGTAGGCGACCGCGTCCTACTGAAGGTGTCACCCTGGAAGGGTGTAATCCGTTTTGGGAAACGAGGCAAACTAAACCCACGGTACGTAGGCCCGTTTGTGATCTTGAAACGTATTGGACCCGTAGCTTACCAATTAGACCTTCCTGCCGAACTCAGTGGAGTTCACAACGTTTTTCACGTGTCAAATCTGAAGAAGTGTCTATCAGATGAAACCCTAGTCATTCCATTGGATGAGATTCAAATGGATGAACAACTGCACTTTGTGGAACAACCTATCGAGATCATGGATCAGATCAAGACTCGAAGGCATAGCAAGATTCCGATCGTCAAGGTTCATTGGGACTCTAAGCGTGGACCGGAGTTCACGTGGGAAAGAGAGGACCAAATGAAAAGCAAATACCCACACCTCTTTGCAGCTGAGCAACAAGTTAACGATACCACCAACTAAATTTTCGGGACGAAAATTCTTTCAACATGGGGATGATGTGACAACCTGGGAATTTCTTGTAATTTCTTGTACCATTGTTAATGAACTAAATCTTTGTGCGTGGCACTCTAAACCTGTACGTTGCATTCTAAACCGCGTTTACTCAATTTTCGGGACGAAAATTCTTTCAACATGGGGATAATGTGACATCCCGGTTTTTCAGACATCTTAAACGCACTACTTCACGGTTATTCGTTCCTACGCTAAATTGATTCGGAGACTTAAATTGCACGCTCGAAATAATTACGATAACTTCGTGAACTTATCAAGTGAATTACGTGCTATGTGTATTAAACGTTTATAAGTTCGGTGAGTTATTATGCCATGTTTCGAATTCGTGATTTTTAGTTATAAAATATAGATATAGTAAATAGATAAATGAATCGAACCGAGCCGCGAAACGAGTCGACCTCACTTCCTTGCGACTCAAGTAGTTAACCGAAAATTGAGGATCAAGTTTTAGACCCAAACCGACCCACCCCAAACCCGTGCGGCCGCGAACACCCAACCCCAAACCCTTTTCCTTTTTCCTTTTCTTTTCCCTCTTGCACTATATATGCATGTGTTATGTTTCAAAAACAAAAACACACACACAAACCCTAGCACAAGAAACAAGTCGACGGCAGCCTCCTCATCCCTCTCTCGGTCGCAAACAGCCTTCCCACTTTCCTCTCGGTCGCGATCTTCATCATCATCCGATTCGGCTCCCATCTAATTCTCGGATCATTGATCTTCATTGTTAAAGGTTAGAGTTTATCATAGTTTGCAAAGTCATACTAGGATTTATAAACTCTTGATCATGCTAGAATGTAGTGGTAGAATCATTATCATGAAGGTGTACGATGTTTAGTTCGATAAATTATGCTAGTTTGCGATTATGATGATTAGTGGAATCAAGAATCATTAGGCTGCGTTTTGTGATAAAAACCATATATGATGATTAGGGTTTGCATGAGTATGATGTACATGATGATATATGATTGATAAATCTGTTCTTGATCGTTTATAGTTAACGTATCGATTGTTTAAGCGTGTTATATTGCGATAAAATGTCGAAATCAGGATGCTGAATGGTGTTTACAGCCAACTTCAACTTGCTGTAACTTGGTTATTATTTATCGGAAAACGGATTTTCTAAAGCGTAAAACGTAGATTTTTGAAAAACTCTTCTAATGGCGCAGGATTCGTATTTTTCTGAAGTCGTTTGATATTTTTAAGTGGCCAATTAAATTCAGTAACTGAAGCTGTGAAAATTCTGAAAATTTGTTAGTTGTTTATCGAGTCGGATCTAATAATCTGTAGAGAGTCGAATCACGAAATTTGTACAGAAACTAGATATGTAAATTTCCGGGAAACGCCCACTGGAATTTTGTTAATTGGACGAACGGTGATTTTTAAATAAATTCTCCCGTGGACTGCAGTCAGAAAGCGACGAATCTGACTGCAGCCTAGTATATTAATATTTATGAATAACCAGTAAAGTGTTAGAACTTGAAAAGTTTACATAAAATTCTACAGCTTAGTTGATACCTTCTGTAAAATAATTGGAATTTTTGGAACGTTGGAACTATTTTATAAAAATCCTCGAAAACAGCCTAATTATGAGTATATAAGCTGAAACTTGATAACTTGCGAATGTGTGTACCAAAGTGTTGTATGGATTGATTTGTGTTCATGATAGGTTGGTTTGATCACTATGTTGGTATGATGATACTTGCATGCGTGATTTGAGTTTTAGGAATTGTTATTGTATGTACCGCATTGTGTGTTAGTATGTGTAGGGTTTGTATCAGTGTGTTCACACACTAACTCTAAATCAATTGACTTGCTAGGACGCAATTAGCGGTCCCATCATTTGCTACATCTGTGTTACACTAACCGAGCAACTAAAGGTGAGTTCACGGCCCCTAATTTTATCCGGTTTTAAACAACAGGGGGAGAAACATGTATACACTCTACAACTCTATCTCTTTACGTTATACGAAATTAACGTTATTAAACTATTCGGTAACTAAGTTAATGTTAATGTACGTTATGGTCACTAAGCAGCTATATCACACAAGTCCTCGACAAACTCTCGGATCGTTAGTATTGGGTTAGATAGCGGGGAAATTATAAGTAGTACTACTGGGCCCGACAAGCCCCACCCGAGCTAGTCGCGCTAGCCGACCGGGTATGGTCAACGGGTGAATAATTTGGCCTAACTTCGCCATGGTCAGTGATAGGCCTGGCAACACGGAGGCACAACAGTCAGCTTCGATCGCGAACACTTACGTGACATAACTTTAGGCTAGCTACCTACATGTTAACATTGAATTTAATTACGAATCAACAATATTATTCCAGGTTAGGGATAATGGAACCAACAACGTTATTATTCCGGGTTAGGAATAATGGAACATCATTATTATTCCGGGTAAGGAATAATGGAACCATCAGTATTATTCCGGGTTGGGAATAATGGAACTTAATCGTTATCCCGGGTTAGGGATAACGGGGGAAACAAACTTATAACCGAACAAATGAACTTATGAAAACCTGTGAACTCACTCTTCTTTAATGTTGACACTTGTTTCTTTACATGTTTCTCAGGACGCTAGGAGCTCTAGGTGCACTCACTTGCATTGATCAAGACATCTTTTTATCGAGTCTCATTTACGAACATTGTTTGAGTTTTTCTTTAGTTTTGGCGTTTGTGTTGGCGCCCGTTCCTTTACTTTACTTTAAATGCTTCCGCTCAACTTTAAAAACTAATGCTTCCGCTAAACATTGAAATCAAACTAAGACAATCTAAAATTAACTATGAATGGTTAAACAAATTATTTTGGAAAACGTATTAACAAATCATATAGAGTCGTTCGACGTTATTAGTGTCTCAGATTCTGGTTTGTTCACACGCCTCGCGGTAAAACTCCGCAAGTGGAAATTGAGGGTGTGACATGTCTCATAGGTAATGGTGCAGGAGGACGACATGACTGTATACTGTACATGCAAAAGATTCAAACAGTTTGGGTTGTTGTGCTCACACATATTATGTGTGCTTAGGATGCTTGGCGTCATGGAATTTCCACAACGTTATATATTTAGACGTTGGAGTAGGGAGGTTGTTCCCAATAGCGCTCCTGTTGCTATTTTAGGTATGAACGAGAATGACGATCGTTATAATGAAGTTAACCGCGTTGTACGTGAGATCACATACTATACTGAGTCGGTTATTAACAAGCTTGTTACCAATGTCGTTGCATTGTGCTCATTTAGGGATCATGTAGTTAAGTTTTTCCAAACCGTTGAGGAGGCCGTGGTTAATGCACCTCATAAGAGTCGTAGGGAAAGGTTTGCTGAAATAACTAGCAATACACAACCATCTATTGTAACTGTTCGTGTCCCCGTTGGAACTAGATACAAAGGTATAGGTAAGCCGAAAAGGATGAAGTCTGATGCGTGGTCGAAAACCGATGTTCTTCATAAGCTTAAGCTCATGTTTTACATAACTTTTAGTTTTGAATAGCCTACTTTTGATTGGATTTGTGTTTTACAAGTTTACGGAGTTTAAGGAGTTATTCGGGAGCGTTCCCTAGCATCGGGCGGAAAACGGGTCAACCGGGTTCACGAAATGGATAAACAGAAAAACAAGAGTTGGAGAGGCCGTCGACGACGCCCCTCAGTTATGTACAACGACAAAAATTCTTCGTAGGCAGTAGGTTAGAGTGTCGAAGGAAAATCCGAAGATCAAGAGGCCGTCGGCGATGCCCCTTCCATTTGCTTGATGCCGAAACTTGTTTTTGGACGGGTTGTAACATATTGTTGACCAATTCTTGAGGAGTTACGAGTTTTTGAAGTTTGAAATTTGTTCTTTGAGCCAACAATCACCTAACCATCATCTCTAGCACTATCGATCCATACCAATTAACCGAATCAATCCTTCACCATTCCTAACCCTAATCCAATTCCGTCATCATCCTTTTCCAATTTTCAATCCATTCATCACCATTACCAATCCTAAACCCTAATCACCATTTATATTCACCATCAAGCTTCAAGATGCAATGTTCAAGCTATCATCAATCGTTGATCATGTCCCGTTCAACATGAGCGGCTAAGATCTTGGGGTTTCACCCCGGTGTAAACTTTTGTAAGGATTTCTAGGGTTTTCTATTTGTTAAATACTTGGTTTGTGACAATTTGAATTGCATTTGAATCATTATATAATTGTCTTACGTTTGTGTTGAATTTACAAATTGTCGAGTGAGTTATGAAATTTGACTTCGTGAAATGAATATGCGTATTTATGCCTTGTCTTTTGATAGGATTTACTTGTCCGAGGTAACAAAGTGCATTATGGTCCGTCTTGAACGTCGATAGCAATTGGCACCTAAACCTTGTGATTCTAAAACCGTTAATGAACTAATTCAATTAAACTAAGTTAAAACGTGTAGTAACCCGAGGTCCTACAATTGTTGAACCAGGTGTGAACCTTGTTCTAAATTATTGTTGGAAACCATTCAGTTAAGTTTTCGTAAGAATATCAATTGTTAAAGTTTTTGTAGTCTAATAATTGCAACCAAACTTATCGGGTTAATCCGACATCCTTTCAACCAAACAAATATTCAAATTAGCCATAGCAAGCTTCATAATTTGTGACAACCTGTTAAAGTCAATCACATCCATCGCAAATCACAAACTCTTCGTGGTTCGACCCCTTACTACCACTAACACATTATTAAGGGTAATATGGGATTATAAATTTTATCTTTGACTGGGGCGCGACACTCCGATCAAACTCTAAACGTGAAATTGCGAGAAGCCAATTGGGGAAAAATAGATGTCGGTGTCAAAATTGTTTTAGGTACGGTCATAAAAGACGTACTTGAAAACACCCTACAAGGAAAGAAGAAGACGCTAGTTCTGAGGAAGCGGGGGTGGAAGAAGTGCACGAATCCGATGAGGGAGTAGACGAGGAGGAAGGAGAGGATTAGGGAGTTACGAAAGTCATATATACTTATGTTTTCGTCTAAAATGGTTTTTTTTAACGCTCATACTTTGATTTTTTTTCCAATGTTATACACTTGATGAGTTTTTTTATTTTTTTTTTGTTTTACGTATCAATGCGTTTGACATCTTTAATTTTCAAACTTTATACACTTCATGGTGTTCTAACAATGTATATTGTTTATTTTCGAGAGTTTATAAAGCATAATAATCGGAACACTTAATTATCCATCTTGATGGGAAATCCCATATTTGAGTAGCCTGTTAATTTTTCAAACTTTATACAATGCATGGTGTTGTAACAATGAATAGTGTTTATTTTCAAGAGTATACAAATCATAATAATCGAAACACTTAATGATCCATCGTGATGGGTAATCCCATCTTTTTTGAGTAGCCGGTTTCTATGATATGTTTATTGGTGTTTTATGTAACGGGTTGTTGCACGTTATACACTTAGTTTCCTGATTGGTTTTATGATGTAGTTTTTTATCTTTTTTGAATTGACAATAATTATAAATATTCACATAGGATCTTGCCAAAAACAATGTCATCTCAGTTAACTACAACAACATATTTGGAAACTAAAAAAAAAATGTTCAAATGTCTTACCATTGTTTACACCCAAGATAAGAGCAACCAAATCGGTAGTCATGATAAATGTTAAAATTACATAATCTGTTTTTGTTCCAACAAGATTTAGAGGTTGTTTCAAACCTATAGGTTACCATCCAACCTTTGACAAATCCTCCAGACTGCATATTCTTCAAGCTTCATCATGTCCTCCTCGTCTAAACATGCAAAATCCCTCACTTCTTTCTCTACTGTTACTTGTGCGGTGTTCACCTCACTAAGAAGCATTTTAGATATATACTTCTTATGCAGATTGGCGATTTCCTTTGCTTAATTACCCGAGACGTCCCCCTTTGTGTTTCTCTCAGCGGATAATCCACACTTCCACTCTTTTACACTTGTTCCTATACAAGAAAAAAGACATGTTTTTTCATAACCAGATACATTCATATGTACTTATAGGTGTTTTTTTTCAATATACGGGGTAACTTGTAGCTTACCATTGTATGTCTCCATATGCCACATCAGGAAAATACCACAGTCAATGCCTTATATAGTGTCTGCCATGGGAATTCCAGTATAACAAGTGTAGTAACCCGTAGTTTTGCAGCAACTACTGGTTGTTTCTGGCTAAGGAAACCCCAAAATGCACTTACCTGCAATAATACATTTGGTAATGTTAAATATTATAGTTTTTTACACTCTATACATATAGTTATGTATCTATCTAATTTGACCGTACCATATTCTCGACAGTCTCGCCGTATCTTTCTTCTATACCCGGATCCCCTTCTATGTTGTGGATGATCAACATTTGGCTCGTTGCCAAGTTGAAAGATAGCAGATAGTAGTGATCCCCATTCAAGACAGGTATGTATACAATCTGGAAACCTTTAAAGGTTTTTTTTTTCGTCCAACTAGCACATATTTCATGTTCTCAGAAAATTTTGTAATCCAGTCTTTCTCAGACAAGTGAAACTCTTTCTCTAGCTAAATATTTAAAGATTGTAAAGCATTGTTAGATGTCATGGTACTATTAAATGTTGTATAATAGTCAATGAATAATACCAACATTCCAGTGTGTAAAACAATTTTGGGGTTGTCCCCATCTTCCTCATCTTTTCCACGTAGTTCAAGACTACAACCCATGCACTTATGGCATCCACATGTACTGTGACCCCTGATATCATAGACTTGAATGGCCCCTCATTACCGTGACTTGACCATCATTGTTGAATAAGACATTCCTCTAACCTTAAAGATATATTTCTAACGATTGTGGAACTTGATAACAGGTGGATTCATGAATTGTAACAAAATAATGTTAACAAATAATACTATATATAAGACGGATACGTACCACGTGTTACGTACTCCAAATAATGTACATCATGCAACTGTGTCTTCAGCCTTTTCTCGACCAGCTCTTAACGAAACTACCCGCTTGACATACGGTGACTGCAGCGTAGGCGGCAAAATGATGGTCCTTTTCGGCCGTGGTGTTTTAGCTGGCACCGCAGTTTGCGTTCCTTCACTACTTTCTTGATCATACCAAACACTGTCAAGTCTCTTCGACAAATTCAAGGCTTGAAGTCCTAAACATTGAACCGTGTTTCGGGTGTCTTTTTAGTATAGCCTGCATCCATCATTGCGTCTATCTCTACCACAAATGACGATGTCATTGGTGAAAAGGGAGAATTTTTTTGTGCCGAACTTTCATCATTTTTCATGTTTGGAGTAGTGTTATCACTAGTAAATGTTACACTACCTTGCCCACAATTAACGCCTTCATGAGTGGGGACATCATGTGTATTGGATGCATCCATTTTTTCTCCTTCAACTCTATCGCTTGATTGGATCTGGTCTCCATTGACATGTACAGTTTCATGTTCACCCATAGCATTAAGACGTTTCAACTTTATTCCATTCCGTTCTAATGCCTTTTTCTTCAACAGCTCACTCTCCGAGTACATAACACACAATTCTGCAATTGTGTCATTGATTCTGCATACGCATTCTTCAAACTCGTTGAAAAAGTTATCCAAAAGATTGGACTTATCCTATATCAAAATCTGGTTTAATAACAGGTCAGATAAAATAACATATGGTATCAGTTCAATTTCCCAAACCATTATTTATTTACCACATCGGATTCCCCTTTAGATGCGGCTGGTGGCGATGGTGTGTCTCTGTATTGTGATATCATTGGTACACGGAACGCTCCATCGGGACCTACAAGCATGGCAAACGTTTGGGTGTCAGTTTGTGACACTAAGTAGTCTGCACAACGTTTGTATATACCAAGGTGCGCGTCATCATCTTCCACTTCTTTATCCTTGGTGATATTTTCCTACTACTTTTGTTTTCCGACTCTGGCTTCCTTTTTCCTCCTTTATCTTGTGACTCAACCTCATCAACCATTTTTCTTTTTTCCTGCACCTTTCCCTTTAGTTTATTCTGTTGATCGTTGTGTTTCTTGTCCATTTCTGAAGCAAGCTCTTCAAACACGTCATCATTGACTAATGTAATGATAGGTGAACTATGCGACGAAGGTATATTTTTCTTCTCAATTGCGTATGCCATCTGACACAATGCACGACAAGATGTTTATTACATTACTATACATGTTTATAGTATGAATGTATCTGATTATGTGTTAATGAGTATCAACTTACCATGAGTAACACCACTGGTCCTCTCAAATGATCATCATCACCGTGCCATAACTTTTCCATTCGGTTGAGGCATGTTACCATGTACGAACACCAGTCAAAACTTTTTATATCAACACCTGGTTTTATACACGGAACATATCGAACATTAACTGAATTGTTACTCATAGTTGCACCCAAGAATGAGAAGTACACAACCAGGAAACTAAGGACAAATAATTGCCCATAATCGTCTATACCCAAGATGTATAACATCAGCTGCAATGGTGACAATCTCTTTCTTTTTATATCCTTGAACTATTTCCTGAAATCTTGTACAACTGTATCTTTCCTTTTGTTTGCCTTTTTTTCCTCAACCAACGTATTTTCTCCACGAGGCAGCCCGAACACACGATACACAAGGTCGGATGTAATGTTTACAAGTCGGCCGTTACCGAGATTCAACACACATGCATTTGGGTCATAATTTGAGACCAACCAGTGTGCTAATGCGGTGGGCACACCTGTTACTTGAAGGCTGAAAATCGAGCCAAACTCAATTTCGTACACTTTTTCTCGTTGCTTCTTACTCAGACCATGTGCTAGATTTATCAATTATCTATGCACACCTTTGGCCTTATTCTTGTGCACGTAAATGGTTTATAAGGTTGCGACTGTATTTGCTGTCTTGTGTGTATTGGCAACCTTTTTGCTAGTGACTTCATTCGCTTACAAGGTGGGGTGTCAACAAAGTCATCGTCCGGGTCGGGCGGCAAAGAAGTTTTTAGGTCATGATCTGTCTTTGCAGGCTCAGTTGAGTTTAACTTCGGATCTACATTAAACAAATATAGTATTAGTAAACCGGTACACTATAGACATTTAGTTCACTATAATTTTTAACATAAAGGTATACCATGTGCGCTTGTACGGGTTACCAACCACCGTGCCGTTGATTTAAACTGCTTCCCTGCGGGAGCATCACATTTTTTGTTTCGGGTGCAGGGTATGTTGGCACTTCCTCTTTGATGTTTGTACTCTCATTCATACGCTCATTCATCTGAGCAGGCACATCTGCTGGAAATGAAGCCAAGTCTTATTAAGTAAATTTATAGTCGAATAGGTACATATGAGTGGTAATTTAATACAATGCAAGTACCTTCGTCCTCACTTTTTCCTGTATCTAAATCGGAACATGTGACTGGTGTTTCTTTGGTGTTCTATTATTTCGATCTGTACATTTTTTATTTAAGGCGTTGGCTTGATCTAACTATAGAAAACATCCAAACAGTATATTTAAACCAAGTTATAACATCAAAACAGTACTATAACATCATTCAACACTTTAAACACGTTACAAAACTTTAAACACCATTCTATAACACCATTCAACACTTTAAACGCATTACAAAACACCATACGAGACCCTAACTCGATTAACACCATTTGTACCAGGTTTTATACTAAAAAAACAACATCATCATCAATGATCATATTCACAAATCATCAAAACTCATAACATCATAACACACCCTAACTCATTGAAGACACCAGAAATCTACCTACTGAAGTCACCATTCACCAGAAACCTTTTAAAGACACCATAACACACCCTAACTCATTGAAGACAACAGAAACCTATTGAAGTCACCATTCAACAGAAACCTCTTAAAGACACCGTAACAACACCTTAACTCATTGAAGACACCAGAAACCTACAGAAGTCACCATTCACCAGAAGCCTCTTAAAGACACCATAACACACCCTAACTCATTGACACAATTTATACCAGGTTTATACTAAAGACGCCATTCAACACCTTAAACACATTTCAAAACGCAATACGAGACCCAATCAATGATCATCTTCACAAATCACCATAAACCTCTTAAAAGACACAATAGCACACCTTAAATCATTCAACACCTTAGATACATTAACTCATAACACCATTGGAAGGACACCCCAATAACAATGTAAAGGCATCACACAACAATCAGACCCCAACATTCCGAAGAAAAAAATACGAACCTTTATGGGTTTTTGAGATATTCGACAGCGGCATTAATCGCGATTTTGTAATCTTCTTCCGATCGGTAACAGATGCTTGAGTAATCTTCTTCATTCTGCTTCACCAATCGTGATTGAGATAAGTAGGGTTGCTCTGCTTCTTAAAATCCGATCAAAAATATGCGCTGAAAACACCCCTGATTTTTCGAGCGAATTAATCGCAATTGTGGAGGGTGAGAGATACGAGTTTTGATTTGAAAATTGATGAGAGCCCAATAATACCCCTAAATAGTCAAATCAGTTATAAATTTCAATAACACTATTTACAGAATTGCCATTAAAATCTCAACCATTAGATTAAATATCTATTGGTGTAGATTCTTTCTTGCTCTTCTCACAAAACACACATTTTTTTACAATAATCCCATCATATATATATATATATATATAATATTGAAATTATAATTGGTTATACTAAAGCTACCTTACACAATTAATATATTCTTGCCGTGACCACTTTCATTACACCATTCAATTGAATAAATGACCGGTTTCGTTGTATTTTTCAGTAGAACTTGTCACGTCACTGATCTTTGCACCTTTATTTTGTGTTTAAATATGAAATTGTAATAACTTGTTATTTTCTCGCGTGATCTATTTTGTGTTTAAATATGAATTTGTGGTAACTTGTTATTATTGTGTGATGTAGACGGAAACACGTTTATTACAAATAAAGAAAGTATACATTTGCACTTGTACTCAATTTCGTGGCATAAAAGATACTCGCCAGTGTACCTAAACGATAAATCGGAAACATGTCCAGAAGGATATGATAATAGTCATCTTGGCATGCAGTAGCAATAATAATAACAATAGTAGTAAAATAATAATTATCGCAGTCGTAGTCATAAGGATATGATGGGAGTCGGGCTAGTAGTAATGGTAGTAGTAACAGTTCTAGTATAATTTATCCTCGTTCTTTGTTTTCTTTCTAAATGTTTATAATTCAAAATTAAGAAATTAAATAGAAAACTCCAAGAAATGATTTTGATGCACAAAACATGTTCTAAATCGTAAAAACAAGTTAAAAAATTAATAATATAGATGATCAATCTGATATATCTTGGTTATTGTTTTGGTCCTTCAGTATTGGAAATACTAACTTGGATAAAAAGTGTGCATGCGGGTAACACTAATGGTCCTTTAAATAAGTGAATGATATCTCTTAGGTATGTTTGGTATAAAGTAATAGAATAGATAAGAGAATAGAATGAACAACTAAATAAAATGGATCATTTTATTCTGTTGTGATATTTGGTTACTCATATATGAATTTTTATCATTACTTTGTACAATTTGATAGACAAAAAAAGACGAAGTAACGAAACACAATTGTATTAAAAACGACAAAAATATAATTGCCTCAATAATAATAATATAATAATAATAATAATGATAATAATAATAATTATAATTATATAATAATAATAATAATAATATAATCATAATAATCATAATAATAATAATTTATTAATGATAAAAAAATTAATAATTTTTATATATATTTAATATAATAATAATAATAATATATTCTATGTGGTTTCTCCTTCCATTCCCAATCCCAAACTATATTTTATCCGAATCTTCTGTAGTTCTTATCTAACGTTACACCTTTATATTTTGCCATGTTATGTAAACAAGGGTACTTGATGCATCGTCGTTCGTCATTAAGCCAGTGTCCTCCCAAAAAATTGTATATGGGGGTCTCAAACATTAATCCTTAACCAATAAGGTATATCTATATCCTTTAAATTAATAATATAAATAATATGTGCACCTTATTTACATGTTTGTAATCATAAACTTGTTCGACTCACTTTTAGTGTTAATTATTTGTATATCATTCCACTACGTGTTAATAAATTATAGATCTAGTTAATAAATATATATCATACCAGTTTTGATAAAAAGTAACAAGATATGTAAGATTAAATATAATAACTATATTAGATTTAATCATGTAGTCATTATAATTATTTATATAATATAGATCAAAACATATTATACCTATGATATAATTAGCTATTAATTGTTGATGGATCATATTACTCTTATTGACTAATTGGGTTTCCCCTTAGGTGTTTATAAGAAGATTATTAGAGAGGAATTAAGGTTGGACTCTCATAACATCACACATAATTTTGCCTCCCCCTTTTCTCCATAATCATGAATTCTTATCCTTAGAATTCGATATTACCACAAAGAACATACATCCTAAACTAGATCAAACTAACTATCATGTCAAACTCGATGGTTGTCTGCTGTAACATGTTTGATTTACATGTTTCCATTATGTTCAAACAGAACTGATTAACATGTGGTATCAGAGCATATGTTGCTCAAACAGTTCTGTTTGTTTCCATGAATCTGGAATTAAAATCGAGAAAACAAGCTTTATGAAACCTGAGAAATTTCGAGAACATGAAATTCGTATAAAATTAATATTCATGGATTTTATGTTATAAACGGGTGTTTAATCACATCATAACAAATAATAAATTTTGAAATATGTCTAAACATGTTAATTTTTCAGATTTCGGATTCTAGAAATTATTTTATTAATTTAGGGTTCATCATGTTATTTTGAAAGTTCGAATATATTCCTTTATTTTGGAATGAATTGAGAATCAAAGGGTATTTTGTCTGTTTTGATTAAGTTTCATTGAATGAAGTTTTCAAAATCTGTTAATTTTAACGGATACAATATTTTCGAAATCATTTGGATAAATAAAAAATAGCACTAAAACAGAAAACATGATCTACCATGATCACTTAATTTTGGAACGTCACCCTTATCAAAACTAACTGCTAATAATAAGAGATTTTAATCTTGGAGAACAAGTTTTGAGAACAATAATAGATTTCGAGATTTCATAAGACACGAAATCTAACTTGAAATCTTATTAAAATTCAGGAACAAGTCTTCGAGAACCATAAGAGATTTCGAGATTTCATAAGACTCAAGATCTAACTCGAAATATCATTAAAATTCTAGAACAAGCAACTCGAAATTCCATAATTTGTCGAAATCTCATAAGTCGAAATCTCAGAAAACTCGAAAGCATAACTTTTCGAGATAAAAAAGAATTTGAGATTTCTCCAGGAACTCGAATACTTATTTTTTCCTCAAAAACTCACCTTATTTCTCGAAAACTCATGTTTTCTTGAAATCTCATTACTTTATCAGCTGTTATTGTGAACAAAAAGTTAGGTGGTTTGCTATTAACTAGTTGTTTTGTAAACACTTAATCAGAATCAGATAACCTTTTACAAAATCAAATAGCTTAACTTGAATGAGCTTCTGACGTATCACTTCTGCCCAAAGGTGATTTGATACATCTATCTTATTGTTCAAGTATAATGATTAGCTTTGTTATCTATGCCATACAAACATGAATGTCTCACTTCTGCCCAAAGGTGATTTGATTCATTCATATCTTGCATATTTGTTTGAGCAGGATCGAGTCACAGAAGAACACAAGATCTGTGTATAACTTCTTTTTTACGTGAGAAATCCGTAAAACAAAGCGTAATCGTGCACACGAACGTCAATATAAACGTTTTGAATTACAAACTAGGAACCGAATAGAGTTTTGACGCTATATGATACAAAACAATCTCGCCTAGATCTTGATCTGTATGAAGTCTAGAGCTCTGATCTTGAACGGATGTTTATGTTTATGCAGATAAAGAATCTAGTTATGGAAGTAAAGATTCTCTTCCGTACGTATGATCATTCATAATTCCTCCGTACGAATGAATGAGATATCAGTGCGTATGTGACTTGTCGACTTTCCATGCACTTAATATCAATTTTTGTTGTAAACTTGAGTTTCAATTATGACATCATGCATATGCAATGATGATGTCATAATTATGAAGTCATCACCTTGATGATGACATCATATCCAATCATCCCTGCTCTCTTCGTATCGTGCAATACTTAAACCTATCTCATTTTAACTAATCCTGATGAAACCTCTGTCCGGTATATTATAGACTCAAGACACTTGACGTTACTTGTACAATTAGATTTCTAACTATGGATATACAAATAGTGCACTAACAATATTTAACAGTGCATAACTAAGGTAACTGTCACACTTTTGCCCAAAGGTGAACTGTCATAATTACTTTGCGCAAATGCTTAGATGATTACACTTCTGCCCAAGGGTGATTTGTCTTCATTTAAGTAGAATTTTAAATAACTTAGTATATTCTTGCGATGTTAGTAATAGACAATATCACAGCTTCATAACTAAAATGGTCACTACTTTTGTCTGCCTTAGTGTAAGATGCCCTTAGATCACATTAAGACTTCTAACTTAGTATGATAATTCGCTCATATAATTTCCACTAACAGCTCCCAATTGTGGGATTCCACCATTATCTGGTGATAACTTTGCTGCCTAGAAAGACTCTCTCATGCTTACTTACTCTTGCTTTGCTAGATTTTGACTACACTTTAGATAGGATAAGCTGCAAACCTTACTTTTGAAAGTACCCCTATTGTGTAGATTATTTATGAAAAGTGTGCTAGGTGCAATCGCATGTCTCTATATGTTCATGAATCAATCCATTAACACTTCAATTCGAGGAGCCATTCCAGATTCTGATGATGCTAAAAACTACTTGGTTTCTGTGGAGGATCAATTCAATGGGACGTCTAAGGCGCATACTAGTACTTTAATCCTAATGCTGGTGACTACTAAGTATTATGGGAGGAGTGGCATTCGTGAACATATCATGATGATGAATGACTTGACCCATAAGCCGAAGGGATTAAACATGGAGATCAGTGATGCTTTTCTCGTACACTTCATTATGACTTCGCTTCTTTTATACTATGAAGCATTCAAGATCAATTACAACACTCAGAGGGTCAAATGGATGATGAGTGAGTTGATCGCCATGTGCGTGTAGGAGGAAGAGCGTATGAAGATGGACAAAACCACTAATGTTTTTCACTTCACTACTTCCAACTCAAAGAAGAGGAAGCACAATTACTCAAGGAATGATGCTTATAAAGTCCAAAAGCCTAATATAAGTGTACCTTCCAGCTCTAAGAACTCCTTAGGCTAACCTTACTGCAAGTTCTGCAAAGACAAGACATAAGCAGAAGGAATGCCATGACTTTAAGGAGTGGCTGGCTAAGAAAGGTAATGATTTTTTCATGATACTTGAGTCCTATAATTTAAATGTTCCTGCTAATTCTTGGTGGTTTGATTTTGGTGCTATGGTTCATGTGACCAATTCTACTCAGGGATTTCTTTCAATCCGGAGGCTGGGAAGAAACCTAAGAACACTTAAAATGGGGGATGAAAGAGAACTAGAAGTGAATGCCATATGAACCTTACAATTATTTATGAAAACTGGTTTATGCATTAAACTTTATGATACCTTATATGTTCTTGAGGTAACTCAGAACCTTGTATCGGGATCAAAGTTAGACATAGATGGTTTTGATGTTTCTCATGGTTATCGCAAACTCTCTATTCTCTATGATTTTGGTTTATAGTATTTGCATTTTGGACAGTGGTCTCTATAGATTAGAACTAGATGATGATTTTTCCAAATCTTTGTTGTCATATAATCTTAATGAATAAATCACAAAGATGAAATAGAAACGAGAATTAGTGACTTTATCCATGTTGTGGCATCAACGTTTTAGCCACATCTCACGAGAACGATTAACTAGACTCGTAAAGGATGAAGTCTTACCACCTCTCGATTTCACTGATTTTGGAACATGTGTCAAATGCCTTAAAGGTAAAATTACATCAACGAATAAGAAATGTACCACTAGGAGCTCTAATTTATAGAACTCATTCATACTGACATTAGTTGCCCTTACCCCATCGCCGGCATAACTGGACAAACTTTATTTATCACTTTCATTGATGATTATGCTCGTTACAGGTACTTGTATCTCATTAAGAAAATAAATCTTAATCTCTTACAACTTTTAAAGATTATAAATTAAAGTTAAAAAACAACTAGATTGTCAAATTAAAGTTGTGAGATCAGATAGAGGCGGTGAATATTATGGAAGACATAGTGATGTGGGTCAAGCTCCTGGTGTCACACCCCGACCCGCAGCGGAATAAGAGTCGGGGCATAATTGGGTTATCACCAAAGCTCATGACACTTACTATTATGTTTCATATTTAATAAAGTCAAAGTTACATTTTCAAATATCCAAACATATTCATTCAATACAAAGGAAATAAACCAAACATAACAATCCCAACTCTAAAACGTTTTATTCTTCTAGTCCAAGTCCTACGTGTTCCTAGCTGCTGCTGCTTCACCTGTATCATGTGTAAAATGGGGGTTTTTGGGTCAACATAAGTTGGCGAGTGAACCTTATTAGATAAACATTTATTAAAGAATTTATGGTTAGTTTATCAATGAAAAATTGTGCATAATCATAGATGAGCAAATGTAAATAATCAAGTAATGGCAAATAGCAGTCACAACTATAACATACAATAACACATGGCAGCATACATGAACATACCAACATCATACTGTGAATAACATAAATGAAACTGTGCGATCAAGGCTCAATCAAACGGAGCCGATCGTATTGCATGTACTGAAAATGAAACTGTGCGATCAAGGCTCAATCAAACGGAGCCGATCGTATTGCATGTACTGAAAATGAAAATGTCTGTGCGATCAAGGCTCAATCAAACAGAGCCGATCGTATGTGGGCACGCCAGGTTCAACCGCATAATAAAATGGGGAACATGCTCAACGCTCATAATGTAATGGGGAGCGGCGGCCTATGAAATTGCATGTACTGAATAATAAATTGCATCCAATAATAACTACTTAACAGCATCAAACTAAATACACATGTTCATGATATGATGTATGCACAATGGTTTAGATATAGTATATATATACAAAGACACATGATACACCCCAAAACGTGATTAAAACGGGGAATTTGTAAGATTCACTCACCTTGGGTGCGTTGGATTGGAGATGGTGAGATGCGCACGAATTAGATGGGCAGACAACAAGAAATACTAACCTAAATAATAACGGAAAAATATATTAAACGAGTGGATTTTATTAAGGGTTTTTTAATGAAATTTTTAGATATATTTTTGTGAGTTCAAGGCCATTTTCTATCTTTAAAAATGTTATTTTTAAGTATTTTTAATTGATTTTTAAATTAAATTAAATAAATTAAAATATAAAAAAAAATTATTTAGCGTTGACCGTTGACCGTTGACCGGTTCGGTCAGCGAATTAATCTGCATTGGGTGAGGCTCGAACCGGCGACCTCCCGTACGCGTGCACGCAGCTCTACCAACTGAGCTACGTGTCTAACCCGAAATAATCTTGTTTTTATTTATACTTATACACTTATTCAGTTAAATCCAAATTTCCTTTATTTACAAAAACATTTTAATTCAATCGGACCGGTGCTCGTGACGGGTTTCGAACGCGTGACGTGTGATTCATGTTGCACACAGTCCACCGTTGGACTGTGTGTCTAACCTGGTTATTATCTCAGTTTTTATTATACTTAACAACTAACTGGGTTATCCCGATTTAGTTTAAACAAAAAGGCCTTTTATTATACAAGGAGTGCGTGGAGCAGGGATCGAACTCGGGACGTGTATGGTTTTTGTTTGCACACAGTCCACCGCTGGACTGTGTGTCTAACCCGTTTATAATTCCGTTTTTAATTAACCTTATATCATCACTGAACTCGTCTTCTTCATTACAATTGCAGACATCAATCAAACAACCGATACGCGATTAATTTAGTTAATGAATATGATGTCCAGTTAGAATGCATTGAACCGAAAACCTTGGGGAAAGAAGATACCGAACAGATCGTCTTCTTTAGAGAATCCGGCGAAACTTGTCGGCTCTGTTTTTGGAACCTTCGGCTGTGAGAATCAATTAACAGGTTTAAGGGATTAAATGTGAAATTGAACTAATGAGTATTGATTATCAGTACGTTGGAATGAGCATACCGGTAATCAACGAGTTTCCGACAATTCCAGAAGTTTTCCGGCGAAAACAGAATGTCCAGCAATGTCGTCTGTGGTTGATTATGAGCGATGGGTTATTGTTAGTAAGGTTCTAACAATGGATTGAAACCGTAAAGTAGAAGTATTTTACCGGTTTGAGTTGAATACGGTTTTCCGGCGACTTTTGCAGAAAATTCCGGCTAGCTGTTTTAGGTGTTCTGGTGGTCCGAAAATGCGACGAAAATGAAATGGAGTGTTGGTATGGTATCTCTGAGTCGCGAGAGTGGTCTGAAGTTTGTGTAATTCTGGACTTGATGATTTTTCGGTTTTAAAAACCGACAATGATGAGTCTTTAAGTTTAATCAATTCCGATTTGCTTAGAAACCGTCGTGCATCGGTTATAAACTGAATGTGTGAAATAAACAACGAAATGACGATTGGTTTGCCGATTACCGTTTCTCAGATAGCGCAACCGGTTTCAACTGGGTTTGTGTATAAATTTCATTTGTGTTCCTAGAGTTAGCAGAAAACACAATGTGGCGGAGTGGTCTTGGGAGTGAGTGTTAAGTTGTTGAAGGGTGCCTTGGCTGACCCGGGTTCGAGTCCCGGCAGCGTTATAATTTTTTTATTTATTTTATTTTAACTTTTCATCAAATATAATTTTTATAGTTTAGTTTATTTATTAATTATGTATTGTTTTAAATCAAAATAATCATAAATATTCGACATAACTTTTATAACTTGATATTCGATTACAAAACGGAGCGGGTTTTGAAAACCCAATTTTTACAAATGTTACAGTATCCCCTACTTTTAGGAATTTCGTCCCGAAATTTAAGTAGTTGAAGTAGAAGGAAAAAGATACGGGTATTTTTCACGCATTGAGACTTCATGTTTCCAAGTAAACTCAGGTCCCCGTTTCGACTCCCAGCATACCCTAACAATTGGAATGCGACTTCGCCGAAGACGTTTCTCCCCGTAGTCCAAGATCTCCACTGGTCTTTCAATAAAATGCATAGATTCATCAATCTGAATATCTTCCAGCGGATATGGAAATTCCTATCAGCGAGGCACTTCTTCAAGTTCGACACGTGGAATGTGGGATGAATCCTGTTGAGTTCTTCTGGTAAGTCAAGCTTGTATGCTACAGGACCTACTATTTCGAGTATCTTGAAAGGTCCTACGTAACGAGGTGCTAGCTTCCCCTTTTGACCAAAACGAACTACTCCCTTCCTCGGTGATACTTTTAGAAGTACATGATCACAAATGTTAAACTCTTAAAGGCTTCCGTCGTTTGTCTGCATAACTCTTTTGACAACTTTAGGTCGCTAAAAGATTGTCTCGGATTTGATGGATCTTGTCTGCGGTTTCTTGGATCAATTCTGGACCAGTGATTTGAGCTTCCTCAATTTCGTGCCTACATACAGGAGATCGGCACTTACAACCATATAAGGCTTCAAAAGGTGCCATGCCGATGCTTGAACGATAGCTGTTGTTGCACGAAAATTCAACTAATGGGAGATGAGCGTCCCAATTTCCCTTGAAATCTATGACACATGCTCGAAGCATATCTTCAAGAGTTTGTATGGTGCGTTCAGATTGACCATCAGTTTGAGGGTGATAGGCGGTACTGAGATCTAATCGTGTGCCCATGGCGGCTTGTACTGCTTGCCATGTTCGTGAAGTGAAACGACCATCACGATCAGAAATAATGCTTAACGGTACTCCGTGTCGGCTTACGATTTCACGGATATAAATACGAGCTAGCTTTTCGTTCTTAAAATCTTCGCGGATAGGAATAGAGTGAGCTGACTTTGTAAGTCGATCAGTTACTGTCCATATAATGTCATACCCACCAGAAGTGAGAGGTAACCTGGTAATGAAATCCATGGTTATATTTTCCCACCTCCATATAAGTATTTCAGGTTGGACCAGAAGTCCTGAGGGTCTTTGGTGTTCAGCTTTTATTTTGGAACATGAAAAACACTTGGAAACAAAATCAGCAACATCCTTTTTCATTCTAGGCCACCAGTGGGGGTATCAAGGTCCTGATACATCTTGTCGGCTCCTGGGTGTATAGAATATCGTGTTTTGTGCGTCTCATTCACAAGAAAAATATCACGAAGATTATTGTGGTCAGGAATCTATATGCGATCTAGACAGTATAGAAGACCATCGGATTTAGTTTAAATTTTAAGTTCAACTCTACGAGACAGCTCCTTGCGTACGTCTCCTTTCTGTTACTGAAACATGCTGAGCTTCTCGGATTTTGATCGTTGATTGCTTACGATTTTATGTATAACTGTTTTGAGGGAACTGATACATTTGTAATGATATGGTATGTTTCATAAACAAAAATTTCAACCATGGCGTTATTTAAACCTACACGGAACTTTTCATAACCTCCTGATAATGCTTTTGATTCTTTGCCAAAAATACTTATATATAGGAAGTACCAGCGGCGTATCCACCATATCCTTGTCAAATTTTCATTGGCTTTATCAGTAAATCATGATCAGTTCTATGTGACTCTAAAACATAAACAACACAACAACAAAACTTGAGTCTCAATTCTGAAATGATTCATGACTAAATGTTGACAGTACCTCTCTCGTTGGTTTTGATGAAGGGGTCAGTCTATGTAAAAGTGTGACGCAACCCAACTTCTTTAAATGATGAGATTGAGATACGTCGAGATGTATGATGATATAAATGTTAAATCAATGAGTATAGAACAAAACTGTAATATCAAATCGCATTAAAATTCTTGGATACATAATTTCCAAATTTTACAACTGGAATACGGAAAGATGGAGATAACATAAAGAAAAAACATTGAAACTAGACGATTAGAGTTGAGTCTTGATTCTTGGCGAGGAGAAATTAGTTGGGTGGTTCGTTTGGGCCGTTATTATTTTCAACAATATTGGTGTTGATGTTATAAGCTCTTCCTCTTGCAGGTGGTGGAGCTTGGTTAGTTTGATTCACCGGATTTGCTTGAGCTTGGGCATGAATGATGTTCACCAAACGTGGACAAGTGTTTCTAAAATGGCTTGGGTCTCCATAATTGTAGCAAGCCCGCATAGGTTGTACCATGGGATAGTTGGGTTGATAGTAGGTTTGGGTTAAATGTTGGGTAGGTAGTAGTAGTAGGGGTTGTTGGGCTTGACCCATTATTTGGTGGTGGGTTTGGTTTGAAGGCTGGTGACGGTTCGTTCGCTGAGGCATGCGACAGGTTTGAACAGTATGACCTGCGCGACCACAGCCGGTGCAATATTGGCAAAGATGATCAGGAGAATGGTGGTATTGGCAACGGTTGCATTTTGGTAATGGGCCAGAGTATGGTCTTTTGTATGGTGCAGGTGAAGGGGCGACTTGGGTAATGGGTGCAGCAGGAATAGGGTAATTGGTTTGTGTGACGGCGAAGTTTCTTGTGCTTCGATTCCTTTTACCAGTAAACTTCGAGGGGGAACCAGAATGGTTTGAAGTTTGAGCCTCAATGGGGACTTTCTTCTTCTCCTCTTTGAATTTACCGTTTCAAATGCGATTTTCGGTCAGTTCAGTGGCTAGTTCCATAGCAGCTTCAAGTGTTGCTGGTGAAGTGCTGAGAACTGAATCTTGAATTTTCGAGGGAAGTCCTCGAATATAATGCTCGACCAAGCGATAAGTTGGGGTGAACAAGTTAGGGACCATTTGGTTCAACTCTAAGAACCTCTTGTTATAGATGGTATGATCTCCCTCCTTTTGCTTTAAGGAATGAAATTCGTCCTCCAACTTTTTAATCTCACTCCTAGGACAGAAACGCCTAGTCATGATTTCCCTTAACTCCTCCCAAGTTAAGGTCATTGCATCGTCAATTCCCCTCTTCCCCTTTTCAGTATTCCACCAAGTGAGAGCTACCCCAAATAGTCTTCCGGTGGCGTATCGAACCTTGCGATCATCAGGACAATCGCAGTTGAGGAAAGTGTTCTCCATTTCCTCAAACCAATGTAGGAGAGCAGTGACATCCTCGGTCCCTTCGAATTTAGGAGGATCACAAGACTTGAAATGTTTGTAAGAGCACTTGCTGGTAGGAGGGTTGTCGATGTTCTGGTTATGTTGTTGGGGAGGGTTAGTAGGATTTGTAACGAGAGCTTGTTGTACTTGGACCACAATGTCAGGCAGTATCGTGGCCATTTGCTTCGCGATTTGTGTGGCCAAGCGTTCCTGAGACCTTCCTGATCTTTTACCCCTTCGATGTTGTCTAGACGACATCTACAGGAACGTACATAAGAAGATTGTGAGTTTATGGAGTCTTTTTAGGTGTCATGTGTCTTTAAGAAAATGAAAATAACATAAATATCAATAATGCAACTACATCCATAGGATGTCTTGGGTTCGCTCATGTTGGGCCTCAAATGTCCCCCATACCTTCACCTACATAGTCATGTGGGCCCCCATGGCTATTGGCTTGGTAGGATTCACATTAGTATTGGCAATTTAACACTCGCATCCCCCGAATGCAAACCACAAAATATGTTCATGAGATGTTTGGTCGGAACGTGTCCAGGTGTAGACACAATGACAACTCAAAGTGGGGTTAGCTCACACGACGTTTGGTATAGCATGCTTTGGCCTAATAGATACTTTGTACTCTCATCGTTAGTCCCCAGGTAGGCAAACTGGTCCTTTATTTTGGATTTATACGAATGCCAGCCTAGACAGGACGTTCCGACTACCGGTACTGGTACCCTTCCAGTTACTACATGCCCGTCATGAGAACTCACTTTGATGAGATTTGAAAACACGAAAATCATTGTAAAAACAATCATGATGTGGTGTGTGCTTTCATGGATGTGATATGTTATGAGCATACGATTTCATGATAGGCATTATATGATAATACATACTTATGAAGATGCTTGCACCATATCAAATGTAACATTTAACATAAAACATATAAACATCATGAAATTTGGCATGTAACACACAAAAATCTTATAAGTTTCTAATCGACTATAGTATAGGCTCTAAGGGTCTAATAACCTATCCTATATCCCTATAGTCATGGCTCTGATACCAATCTGTCACACCCCGACCCGCAGCGGAATAAGAGTCGGGGCATAATTGAGTTATCACCAAAGCTCATGACACTTACTATTATGTTTCATATTTAATAAAGTCAAAGTTACATTTTCAAATATCCAAACATGTTCATTCAATACAAAGGAAATAAACCAAACATAACAATCCCAACTCTAAAACGTTTTATTCTTCTAGTCAAAGTCCTATGTGTTCCTAGCTGCTGCTGCTTCACCTGTATCACGTGTAAAATGGGGGTTTTTGGGTCAACATAAGTTGGCGAGTGAACCTTATTAGATAAACATTTATTAAAGAATTTATGGTTAGTTTATCAATGAAAAATTGTGCATAATCATAGATGAGCAAATGTAAATAATCAAGTAATGGCAAATAGCAGTCACAACTATAACATACAATAACACATGGCAGCATGCATGAACATACCAACATCATACTGTAAATAACATAAATGAAACTGTGCGATCAAGGCTCAATCAAACGGAGCCGATCGTATTGCATGTACTGAAAATGAAACTGTGCGATCAAGGCTCAATCAAACGGAGCCGATCGTATTGCATGTACTGAAAATAAAAATGTCTGTGCGATCAAGGCTCAATCAAACGGAGCCGATCGTATGTGGGCACGCCAGGTTCAACCGCATAATAAAATAGGGAACATGCTCAACGCTCATAATGTAATGGGGAGCGGCGGCCTATGAAATTGCATGTACTGAATAATAAATTGCATCCAATAATAACTACTTAACAGCATCAAACTAAATACACATGTTCATGATATGATGTATGCACAATGGTTTAGATATAGTATATATATACAAAGACACATGATACACCCCAAAACGTGATTAAAATGGGGAATTTGTAAGATTCACTCACCTTGGGTGCGTTGGATTGGAGATGGTGAGATGCGCACGAATTAGATGGGCGGACAACGAGAAATACTAACCTAAATAATAACGGAAAAATATATTAAACGAGTGGATTTTATTAAGGGTTTTTTAATGAAATTTTTAGATATATTTTTGTGAGTTCAAGGCCATTTTCTATCTTTAAAAATGTTATTTTTAAGTATTTTTAATTGATTTTTAAATTAAATTAAATAAATTAAAATATAAAAAAAATTGTTTATTTAGCGTTGACCGTTGACCGTTGACCGGTTCGGTCAGCGAATTAATCTACGCCGGGTGAGGCTCGAACCGGCGACCTCCCGTACGCGTGCACGCAGCTCTACCAACTGAGCTACGTGTCTAACCCGAAATAATCTTGTTTTTATTTATACTTATACACTTATTCAGTTAAATCCGAATTTCCTTTATTTACAAAAACATTTTAATTCAATCGGACCGGTGCTCGTGACGGGTTTCGAACGCGCGACGTGTGATTCATGTTGCACACAGTCCACCGCTGGACTGTGTGTCTAACCTGGTTATTATCTCAGTTTTTATTATACTTAACAACTAACTGGGTTATCCCGATTTAGTTTAAACAAAAAGGCCTTTTATTATACAAGGAGTGCGTGGAGCAGGGATCGAACTCGGGACGTGTATGGTTTTTGTTTGCACACAGTCCAGTCTAACCCGTTTATAATTCCGTTTTTAATTAACCTTATATCATCACTGAACTCGTCTTCTTCATTACAATTGCAGACATCAATCAAACAACCGATACGCGATTAATTTAGTTAATGAATATGATGTCCAGTTAGAATGCATTGAACCGAAAACCTTGGGGAAAGAAGATACCGAACAGATCATCTTCTTCAGAGAATCCGGCGAAACTTGTCGGCTCTGTTTTTGGAACCTTCGGCTGTGAGAATCAATTAACAGGTTTAAGGGATTAAATGTGAAATTGAACTAATGAGTATTGATTATCAGTACGTTGGAATGAGCATACCGGTAATCAATGAGTTTCCGACAATTCCAGAAGTTTTCCGGCGAAAACAGAATGTCCAGCAATGTCGTCTGTGGTTGATTATGAGCGATGGGTTATTGTTAGTAAGGTTCTAACAATGGATTGAAACCGTAAAGTAGAAGTATTTTACCGGTTTGAGTTGAATACGGTTTTCTGGCGACTTTTGCAGAAAATTCCGGCGAGCTGTTTTAGGTGTTCTGGTGGTCCGAAAATGCGACGAAAATGAAATGGAGTGTTGGTATGGTATCTCTGAGTCGCGAGAGTGGTCTGAAGTTTGTGTAATTCTGGACTTGATGATTTTTCGGTTTTAAAAACCGACAATGATGAGTCTTTAAGTTTAATCAATTCCGATTTGCTTAGAAACCGTCGTGCATCGGTTATAAACTGAATGTGTGAAATAAACAACGAAATGACGATTGGTTTGCCGATTACCGTTTCTCAGATAGCGCAACCGGTTTCAACTGGGTTTGTGTATAAATTTCATTTGTGTTCCTAGAGTTAGCAGAAAACACAATGTGGCGGAGTGGTCTTGGGAGTGAGTGTTAAGTTGTTGAAGGGTGCCTTGGCTGACCCGGGTTCTAGTCCCGGCAGCGTTATAATTTTTTTATTTATTTTATTTTAACTTTTCATCAAATATAATTTTTATAGTTTAGTTTATTTATTAATTATGTATTGTTTTAAATCAAAATAATCATAAATATTCGACATCACTTTTATAACTTGATATTCGATTACAAAACGGAGCGGGTTAACCCGATTTTTACAAATGTTACACATGGTTCCATTGTATGAGTTTTGTAAGGGCTAGAGGATCATGAACCAATACACTATGCCTGGTACACCTCAACAGAACGATGTCGCTAAACGAAGAAATCGTACCCTAATGAACATGGTGCGCAATATGTTAGCTAACATTAATTTATCATTATTCCTCTTTGCTGAAGCATTAAAAGCAGTTGTTCATATACTTAATAGGTTCCTTATATGTCTATGCCTAAAAATCCTTATGAATTTTGGATAGGAAGGAAACTGAGTCTTAAATATATGAAAGTATGGGGCTGCATTGCTGAAGCAAAACTTTACGATCCTTTCCTAAGGAAACTTAACACTAAAACAATTACCTGTTTCTTTATCAGGTATCCTGATTATTCAAAGAGTTATCGCTTCTGTTGTCCTTCCCATGTCCATGTATTGTTGAAACCAAGCATGCCGCATTCTGGAGGATTTTAATGTCAGTGGGAGTAGTACAAACCTTTACGAAGAATTGCAAGAAGTATAAGACGCGGGGGAGAGGCTCAAATCTTAACATAACTCTGTTTACTCCTCTTGAACCCAATGCAGCAACAACACCTGAAGTTATTGTACCAACTCCAAATTCACCTCCACAATCAGAACCCATTATACATCATAGCGAAGGAACATCAAACGCTCAAAACCAAGACAAGGCTGGCCTAGAAGGACTACTAATTAGGATGATTATGTTACCTACCTGACTGAAGCTGAAATGGATGCCGGAAAGATCAACGATCCTATCTCTTATAATGAAGCCATTAACAGTGATCAATCTTCTGAATGGAATAAAGCAATGAATGATGAGCTTGAATCCATGAAGAAAAATGACGTTAGGGGTTTGGTAGAATTACCCAACGGTGTGAAACCTGTAGGATGTAAATGGGTATTCAAAACAAAACTGGATTCGAATGGGAACGTTGAACACTACAAATTGAGATTGGTTGCATGGGCGACACTCAGAAAGAGGGTATTGATTATTAAGAGACTTTTTCACCTGTCTCTCTTGTAAATATTCATTAAGGATCGTTATGGTCCTAGTTGTTGATTTTGATTTAGAGCTGCATCAAATGGACGTCAAAACCGCTTTCCTTAATGGAGACTTAGATGAAGATGTGTACATGAAACAACCTGAAGGCCAAGAACATCTAGTCTGTAAGTTGAAGATATCCATATATGGGTTAAAACAAGCATCACAGTCAATGGTATCTCAAGTTTGATGAAGTCATGAAGAAACAAGGTTTTGCAAATAATCAAGTGGATCAATACACCTACCTCAAGATGAGTCGTAGCAACTTTACTATACTTGTCATTTAGGTAGATGATATTCTATTGGCAACTAAAAGTTTAGACATGTTTCATGAGTCGAAGCGGTTACTCTCGCATAACTTCGACACGAAGGATCTCGAAGATGCTTCTTACGTCATTGGCATCGAAATTCAGCAAGACACACACAATGGGATCTTATAATTATCTCAAAGGGCCTACTTAGATCGTGTCCTTACACGCTAAAAAAGGCAACAATGCAAACCCTCAGTCGCTCTAGTAGTTAAGGGAGACGTTTTCGGTTCATTCCAATGACCAACAACATAGGTTTTTTTAAAAAAACACCCTTTTGTAAGGCTTAGTTCTCACAACTTAAGTTTGCTCTCATTTTACCTTTTCTCTATATGTATATAAGAAGCATAGAAACAAATGCAAAAAAAAATTAAATAATTGGATTTTTTGAGTTAGTTTTTTTTGTTATATACATATGTGTATATTGTTAATATTTAACTATACATATATGTATAGTATATACGTGTTTAAAATTGTAACATAAGTATTATACATTTATATTTGATAATGTACATATATATGCCCAAATGTGTATGAATGATTGTACATATATGTATATAAATGAAGATTATGGTTTTACATTTGTTTTTTTAGTGTACGTATTTGTAAAATACGTGTTTAAAGGTTTAAAATAAGCATCGTTCAAGTATGTTTTGTAATATACACATATGTATGTATATTTCAAAAAATGGCTTATAAAAATGTGGTTCAAAATGCTTCTTATATTTCTTAGTTACCATATGTTTCTTTTATAATCACCTCTCTCTCTCTCTCTATATATATATATATATATATATATATATCTCCACTAAAAAAATGTCATATAGTAGCACAAATTTTCAGTGACACTTAGTTTTGTGTCACTAGATTAGAGTTTTAGTGGCACTTTGTGTATGCCATAGTTTCCTAACATACACTTTTAGCGGCATTTAGCTTTTATGTTATTAATTTAAGTTTTTAATAACACTTTGCGTATGCCACTGAATATTTCGAGTGTTCTAATGGCATTTTGCGTGTGTCATTGAATATTTCATGTGTTCTTAGAACTAAAGAAAAAGACTCTAATTCAACATTTTAGAAGAAACTTTTAAAATTATTTGTGTTTGCTTATAAACTAACTTTATTTTACATAAATATTGCATTATTTGATTCAATGTAACATTTTTCTTGTGAATTTAATAAAAACTAAAACTTTAGTCATAAGAGTTGCATTGTTTATAAATAAAATCACGTGTCATTAAAAAATAGATGAATGATTCATTATAAACTAATGTTTATACATATACATCTATGCTAAATATATATTTTTTTATTTCTATTGGTTTGTACATTATTATTTTTTTTATATAACCTGAGTTCAAGAATAAATTCATTTTGTAAACATTATAACTTTTAAAAAAAATCATATTTATTTTTACATAAGAATCAATTCCGGGCTTCCCTTCGAACTTGCACTTTAAAGTGATTAAAATTACCTCTGGATTTCCCCCCAAAACGTTCTCCCTTTGCCCAAAATGTTTTGAGTTTCTTGCCCTAACCAAATTCGACTACTTTTGCCGACCCCAAGATGTCTGCTCTCTCTTTCATTTCGATCTACTGCAACGGTTGAGCACCATCACGGCACTGCACCGCACCATCGTGACCACCAATTGTCTCTTAATATGCGTTACCACCACTCATCTATCTAAATTTTTATCAACAGCTCTCTAAAAGTCTCCTAGTGCCTGGTGGTGGCCAACGAACCTTTACTTATTCACCGATAAATCTCCGTTTTAATTTGGTAATTATGGGAGTTGCTCTTTTTATGTTAATTTTCGCCACGTTTAATTTGTTAAATTTGGATGTTGAAGAAAGTCTAACTACACCCATTTAATCTCATACGATAGTTTTCTGGTACTTATTTTTAGGTTAGTAAGAAAATTAGGTTTTTCTTGATTTAAGTTTATTTTTAGGGTTTACTAAGGTTATGTTATCAAATATTTTTGTATCATATGGCTTTACTTTGTTATATTTTTAAAGTTACTATGTTGATCAATTTCAAACTGTTGTATCTCATGATGCTCATGGATCAAGTATATCCTAATACTTTTGCTTACATAGGACTTTTTAATACTACTTGGAGGTCACGGGTCGAACCTACCCTCTTGCTTCTTATGTTTTACTTAAAATTTCAGCTACAGATTTTGGTTATATGCATCCAATTTAAATTAGAGATAGGATATTAATCAGGGGTAGATGTGCCTTTGCATATTGATTAAGTGTATTTGAGATATCTCGCTTAAACTGCTCATCAGTACCATTTTAGAAAAATCATGGGAGACAATTCAGAAGAAGAATAGCGTATTCTTCAAAGAAACTTGGATTATATTACAAAAGTATGTGAAAAGTTCTTTGATAAAGTATGGAGAAAATTTAAATGAACTAGAAGAATGAGTTTGAGAGTATTTTTTTTTTGAAGTCCAAGTTTACATGACCTGGCAATTGTAGTGCATTCATGATGTGTTGAGACAAGGCCAAAAAGATCAAGAAGACGGTGATGACCGAGGCACGTATAAATATGTTTTCATGTATATATTACAATTGAAAACTTTTGAACAAGATGTTTTCAATTTAAGTATTTATGTTTAAAATAAAGTCAGGATTGAATAACTTAACGACGATAGGGAAGGAGGGTTATGGGCTGGGGCGTTAATGGGTTGAGAAAAATAAGGTTAAAAGATATTAAAGAAGATGGTCATTACTTGGGTACATGTAATAATGTTACAATCAATATGTTGCAATCTTTATATTGATACACGATGGTAGTGAAATTTGTAGCATATTAAGAAAAGAAGGTTTCTTGATGTAATTAAAAAACTAGGTAGCAAAAAGATATAGAGTATTTTGTTATTTTGTCCTCTTATTTGGCTAATTTGTTTAATTGTTAAAGCAGTAATAGTTGAGCACTTGCCTCTTGATTATTTCTTGTTTGTTGAGATTTATATGCATGTACATAAAAACATCCACGTGCACAAGCCTCCTACTATTGTTGGTTCAAGTTTAACTTGTTGGTCTTTTTATTTGGTTTGTTTATATGTATTATGCTAGCATCTTGAGTGATAATTTCTTATGTGTTGTAACTTTTTATGTATGTAGTTGACATTATTTTATTATTTGTATCTTGAGCATCCTCATCGTGTAAATATGTTTTTTGATTTATTTATCAGGTAACTGCAACATGGTATAGCCACTTTGGCATCGGATAGAGCGTGCAATTTTCAAGTGTTTTACTTAAGCCAGGTTAAAGACTCAAGACTTTATTATTTGTATCTTGAACATTCTCATCGTGTAAATATATTTTTTGATGTATTTATCAGGTAACTGCAACATGGTATAGCCACTTTGGCACCGGATAGAGCGTGCAATTTTCAAGTGTTTTACTTAAGCGAGGTTAAAGACTCAAGACGAGTTTTCTCGGTTTGAAAAGTGGAAACTTTTGTTGTCGCTAACTAGAGGCATTGAAAAAACCACACAATCTTTGGTGAGAGGCTTAAATGATGTGTAAAGAAGTGAGTGTTTCTAATATTAATTTCTCTTACATCTTTAATAACCATAATTATGAGATCTGATCGATTTAATATGAATTGTGAAATTTCAGGTTATATAGTGAATTGGTAGATTTGGGAGCGATATTTGCTTGTAACTACTATGGAGATTGTGAAAGAGTTTCATTAGTGCAATAAAGTTATGAGTTCTATTCAAATATTTATTAGTTGTTTTTTATATGTTTGATATTTAGATTACGTTGATACTTATTAGACATTTGTTTGAAACATTGGAAATGTTTGGAAGATGATTGAACTTTTAATTGAAGTGATTGTATTACGATTTCTACGTACATGTTGCAACTCAGTTTTTATTATTATTGTAAATATAAAATAATTTTAATTTAATGAAATAAATATAATATAATATAATATAGTCAATGCATTTAATTTGATGTTATTTTTGTGGCAAAAATTATGTGCCACTAAAAGCTCAAGAGTAGGGGCACATAAAAAGATGCCACTAAAAGTTTAAGAGTTTGTAATGCCATACAAAAATGCGCCACTAAGAGGCTTTAGAGTCACCGTTTCTAGTGGCGCTTTTTTTTGTGTGCTGCTTATTCTTATAGTGGTCTTTAGTGACGCTTTTTTAGTTTTTTGTGGCGCTTTTTGCATGCAAGTAAATGTCATTTTTTGTAGTGCTCTCTACGTGTAAAGTGAGGTTTTAGAGTGAACATTAGTGTATTTACGAACTGAGCGAACTAATCCTAACGATACACGTGTGTAATCAACGGTTAATATTTGATGATGAAATACACTAGTGTATTTTATGATTTGATGATGAAATCCTAGCCATACACGTGTGTAAATCAATGGCTAGGATTTGTTCACTCAGTTCGTAAAAATGACGATTCGGAGTTCTAGTGGGGGGTTTCTGAAAGCAAAACACCCTCCGACGATCAAGTGCATTGTATTTTCTTGTTCATTCGCCTGAGGTCAATATATTCTGGTGTTGGCTAACTGGTTTGTACGGATGACTTACGGCACCCCAAAAGTCCCTTTTCAGACATTTTTAAAATTGTGAAAAATGCTACTCAAGGTTCTGGTGGGGTTTCTGAAAGCAAAACACCCCCGACGACCCGCGACCTTGTGTTTACCTGTTCATTCTCCTGAGGTCAATAACTTCTGGTCTTTGTAACGGCTAATGGGTTTGTACGGATGACTTACGGCACCCCAAAAGTCCCTTTTCGGACATTTTTAAACTGTGAAAAATGACTGATAAACTAACTGTAATCCCAATAATCCGGATCTAACAACAATATCACACGATCACCAAGAATGGGCGGAATCCAAACTTGATGATCTTCAAGAAAACCGAAAAGATGAAGAACAATAATAAAATTTAACACCTTGCACACGATTCTATTACTTGAACAAGCAAAACCGTCTGGTATAAGATGGAGGCTCTCTAGAGAAATCCCAAAAGTCTAACCCTAGAAATGACATAAACTTAACTTATATACCTAGGGTAAAGGCATGCCCCTCATAGGCTTGCCTATGGGCTTGCCTGGCCCACATGGCGTATGGCATGTCCAAATAACCTATAAAGGTCCAAACCTAATACAAACTAACCAAATTAATCCCAGTTAACTACCATAGACTGTTGCGTATACATTTGATGCTTCAGTCTCACACTTATAGGACCTAACAATCTCCCCCTAGACTGATGCATCAAATTATCTTCATAGCATCAATTTAGCAACGTCTTCAACATAATCTATGGTTGTCGCTATGCTGTAAGTGTTGTGGAAATCAGTCTCACACTTCTTGGACCTCATACTTCAACGAACCCTTAGCACTGGGTCTCTTTCTTCAGCTCTAGTGGTTAGCTTCATATCAGGATCTTGATCAGCTTTTCTTGAAATATCTTTGTAAAAAAGAATACGAGAGGAGGAATCTCAGCAGCTCTTTCCTTCTTCAATCGTTCTCTTTCAAGCAAGTTGGTTCACAGATACTTCTTCAAATGTACTGTCACTATCAGACGATGACTGGCATCTAGTTCTTCTGACTCAGGTACACTTTGCTGTTGTGATGCTTCATGCTTTGTCGGCAACTAACAGCATCTCAATTTCAGCAACCCCTGTTCTTAATCTAAATCAAGATCTACACAATTCTCAGAAATTTATAAGCAAACATTATTATGCAACAGGGAGAGTACCGCATGAACACTTGGTACATCCAAGTACTTGTATTTAGATCAAAATTCAAACTTCTTTATCTTTTGATGATCTGTCAAATCTTCAAGAACGGTTAATAGTTTTTAATAAAACAAATAAAGCACTCTATTTTTGGTTTTTTGAATTTTCTATATTGTTTTTTAATTTTTAAATATGAGAATATAAACAGAAATACACATAAGCGAAGAAAGTAACTCAGTAAATATAACTATACAATTGCAATGGGATCAAAATCGTTTTCAGGCGGACCAAGGAACACTTTTCAGTGTGAGCTTATTTAGACTGGTCTAAGTGATTGACAATATGTTTGTCCACTTAAACTTTAACGCTCAACTTTCATTTTTCAACTTCGTTATATGCTCAAGGTAATATTATACTATGATACCCGTGTGTCCCACTCCATGACACACCCCCACGATAAAGGTAAGCACAACGATTCATCGTAGCAGGTGAGTAAACTGACATCATCCTTTATCTTTTACAACGTCAGACTATTAGTGAACAGGTCAGTACTTTCGTACAGCAGAGTGACCAATAATATCTAAAGAGGGTTAGGCAAATACCTTATATGGTATGTTTGACTTTTTAAGCGGATGGAATTTTCTCATGAATGAGAGTTCCTTCCTTTTAAGGTTTTGGCCCTTCTATTTTGTCTCTTTTAAAGATATCCTGACTGTGCCTAGGTCTGCATATAATCTGGATGCAACAGAAGGGCATCCAAGATACCCCTCGGATGACTTAACAGCATAAAGACCCGAAACCTTAGACGTTGGCTATCTATCAACACAGCTATTAAGACCATGAAATCATACGCCGATGGTATGTCACCCACAAGTGTACATAGTTCGTTATGTTTATATCACTTAGTATCTTTTAATCACTTTGAGCGTAAAGCCTACCGACATATCACATTAGATCCTAGTCTTTTCAGCTACGACACCTTACACGTGTCAGTCATGCCCTTTATCACGAATATTTATTTCATTTCCCAATTGATGCAAAAAGACCTTTTTTTATTTTTCTATTTTTCAATTGTTTTTGTAGTTTTCTGATTTTCTCCCCCTCAAACAATACATATATACATATATCGCCCTCTTCCCCATAAATTTGTGCATCATACTTTATGCACAAATTTACCTAATAAAGAAAACGTATGCACAAAGTTTTAAACGAAAGGAAAATATTTTTGTTGTTTTTTCTTAACCGTTCCGTCATTAGATTAAAGACTAATCAATTGAAAATTAAAGCATGAAATTTATATTTGTACCTTTTCGCTGATCTTTTCTTACCTCATCTCCTTCAAAGGAAACATTGCACTCATAAGAAAAATTGAACTTTTTGCAACAGTGAGATGTTATCTGATATGTCCCTGGAACAACCGCTATCAACATTCCGGAGATTGTCAACAGCTCCTCCTTGGTTGTTCCCTGAAAAATAAGAAGATTAGTAAGACAGTGGGACCCAGGCATCGTGATCCTGGGTTTCCCTGAAGCATCAAAATAAGACACTTTTTTCAGACACAAGTCGCCTTTTGTTTTGAGGATTGGTGATATTGCTGCCGCTTTGGATTTGGGTTTCCAAATCTGTTTCATTTTAACAAACGCGATTGTTGCCTTTGATTGAGCAACTTTGGCTGTTTCAGGTTCAGTCATTTTAGAAATAGATTTTTGTTTCCGAACAGCCTTGCGTTTGTTCTTAGCAACATTCCAATCCCCATCAGATAGTTTAACCTTGGGATTCACACTCTTCATTGTCTTAGGTGATGATACTTTCATCGACTTCGAATAATTGTTATTCTTAGGTGTAACCTTCTTATCTTGAAGATAATAAGGAACATGGGAACTACGTGTGCAGTTTCGAGCAATGTGACCAGTAATGTGGCAATTGAAGCACGTTTGTCTCTTCACATATAGAGCATTCTGATCAGCTTGATTTGCTCTTGCAGGCCCTGCTAGATGAATTGATCCCTTATGTGCTTGATTTCGTTGCATGTTTCTTGCAGAAGAAGTTGAATTTGGATGTTTGTACTTGTCGTTTGCAAGGGCCTTCTTCTGTTGTGGAGATTTCTTTTAATTTTTCTCATTTTGTTTAGACTGCAAGTCTTTTTTAGAAATCTCCCCAATCTTTCCAAAAGCTTTGCTAGCACGGCCAAAAGCATATTTTTCACATTTTCCATTAAAGACCGGCTTAACAAAAGCATTTTTCACCACACTAGCCTTTTGAGGGCTATTGCTGCCCAGTGATGATTTTGGAGAGCTTGATTGTCCTTGACGTTTGGACTTCTGCTTTCTTCGTCTCTGATTTGCTCGTTTCTAATCTTTTAGCTTGCTCTGAACCTTTTTATTAGAAGCAGAAGGTTCAAATTGTTCAGTTTGCGCACTTGGAGCGTTGTTCACGTCAGCTCTCTCTTCATCAGCTTTGATAAAGTCGGAGAGTCCTGGTTTATCAGATGAAGGACCAGACACTCCAGCTGAATCATTAGAAGAGTCAACAACACAAGATGGTTCTTGTGTGTCTGACATATAATCATTTGGTTTACCATACACCATATGTTGTGCTTTTTCAATATCTTCATCGGTTTCAGGCATTGTTGTGTAGTTGTGATTATATGGTGGGGCAACCTGAGTGAATCCCAAACCCTTCCCTTTGTTCCCCTTAAATGCCAGCTGCACATTGCACACATCTTGAACGAGCTTGCTGGATGTATCAAACTTCTTTATATTAACTTCGTTTTGTTGATAGTTTCTAGTAAGGAGTCCCAGCTCAACTCTTACCAGGTCGCATTCCATGGTTTTTGAATCTAATCTGGTTTTGTAATCATGGACCCAACATTTCTGTTGATTTACGTCCAGATGGAGCTGAGCTATGTCTTTCTTTTATGCTTCAACCTTTTCTGTGAGTAACTTGTTACTTTCTCGAAGGCTGATGCACTGAGACATCACATTGTTGTATTCATCAGCCATTTTGGAATTAAGTGCCCTGAGTTGAGCAACCCTATTCCTGCAAGGTACAGTGCACAAAAGGTAGTTGACTAAGTCAATGTACAAGCATGGTTTGTCAGCGTGAGTTTAGGCTTGAGGTAGAGTTTGGGGTGCTGGGCTGCTGATTGCTGCTTGTTGGGCTTGAGGTTTCTATTCGGACACTTCTTCAGGATGAGACTCTGTTGATTTACCGTATAGATCTTGGAGATCTTGGTTTAATTGTAACTGATCCCACAACCAAGATACAAAAGAGTCTTTGTCATTTCCCAAGACGCTATTCATCTCATCTCTTACTTCCTCTTTTCGCCTCTCATGCTCAAGCAAACGCATCACACAGTCAACAACCTGATCAACATTGTAGTTTCCAATAAACTCATTCAGCTTTTCCTTCACTTCATCCCGCGGGTTCGGGTTTTGATTTCATGCTGAACTGAAAACTATGTTCGAGTGCTGAGCTTGGGCTGTAAACATCTTCGGATAATCAAAACCGTACCGGTAAACACGATAAAAATGTCTGAAAACTGTTTTTACCAAATGTACCATTAAACTCGTCTCGATGATACGAATCCAATGATATATAATGTCCGATAGTGATTTTAGGAATTTCCGTGCCTTTTTTTGTCCTAAAAATCACGCAAGTCTAACCGTGCACTCGGTTTGTCAAGATTGTCTATGGATCAAATTCTGCGTACGAAAACGTTTAACTCTGGTTACGTTAGCTAGTTAACTTTCCACCTTTGTGGGTACAACTCAGAACAGTACCGAAACAGTAACTCGGATTAACAATCCGAGATGGAATCTAGAAACAGTGATCCGAGATGGTGATTCGGAACAGTGATCCGAGGTATCCAAGATGAGATAATCCGAAATATAGAAACAGATCCGGAATGAAACCTTAATCCGGAATGAAAGTCCTATCCGGAATGAAAGATCAAATCCGGAATGAAGATCAATTCCGGAATGAAGATCAAATCCGGAATGAAAATTAAATCCAGAATGAAGAATCATTATCCAAAATGAGACCTCATCCGGAATCAACAGTATCCCAAGTAATCCGGATAAGGTTGTTGAGGATGTTAATGAACAGTAGTCCGGGATCAATCCGAGATGGATGATCTTCTTCGTGTTCTTCGGAATCCTGAACAGTACCGTATCCGAAATACTTGAATCTTCTTCGTGTTCTTCGGAATCCTGAACATTGCCGTATCTGAAATACTTGAATGTTTGATCTGAAATGCTTGTTTTTCAGCAGAAACCAAACAAAATCAGTGTGATATCAGATCTGAGCCTGGAAAACAGGTTCAAAAGGCTCTGATACCAATTGTAAGTCCCAATAATTAGAATCTAACAACAATATCACACGATCACCAAGAATGGGCGGAATCCAAACTTGATCTTCAAGAAAACCGAAAAGATGAAGAACAATAATAATCAACTTTAACACCTTGCACACGATTCTATTACTTGAACAAGCAAAACTGTCAGGTATAAGATGGAGGCTCTCTAGAGAAATCCCAAAAGTCTAACCCTATAAATGACATAAACTTAGCTTATATACCTAGGGTAAAGGCATGCCCCTCATAGGCTTGCCTATGGGCTTGTCTGGCCCACATGGCCTATGGCATGTCCAAATAACCTATAAATGTCCAAACCTAACACAAACTAACCCAGTTAATCACAGTTAACTACCATAGACTGTTGCATATATTTGATGCTCCAGTCTCACAATTATAGGACCTAATACTAACCATAACATAACATAACATTAATACAAGGAAATAAATTGATACAAGTAAATGCATTAATCATAAGCTGAAAACAATAAAACACAATGATAATCACTAGTGATGGCTTGTACATGCATTCCTCTACTAACCTCTTTGATGGGAAATTCCACATCTATACTTTCTTGTGTGCTCGGGCCAATCTCGTTGTGAATACACCCTTCTACCACGTGACGTGGTTATCCTAGACGTGTTTGGTTTTATTTTCCAACTTGGTTCTACCCATGTTTTTGGGTCGTCCAATGGAAAAAAACTCACCTACGTACAGCGCCTTGTAAGCAGCATTATAGTATATCCTATTGATAGTGTTATGTGGTGAGTCCCCTCTGTTTTGGTAGACTGCAATTGCATGCGAGCAAGAAAATCTATGCATTTGCCACTTACCACATGTGCACGTTTCTTTGTAGTACTTGACGGTGTAATCGTTTCCTCCGCATTCATTTGTCTGTATCTTCGATATAATTCGGTACCTTCCGCTAGTATAACTGTACTCCTGTAATCGATGGTGTCTCGAATTTTGGTAACGAATTTGATACCACTCGAACCTATACGGGGCTAACTGGGTTGTACAGTTGTGAGCAACCTGGTTGTTCATTAGAAAATGCTCGACTTGTCTTATTGAAAGTACGGTCAATGATGGCCTTTATTGGTATCATCCTAGTTCCCTTCGGCGCATGGTTAAAGCTCTCTGAGAGTTTAGTCGTTAGAACTCCCCAACGACGATTATTTCTATCGTGTACAAGAGTCCACCTATTCTCCCCTATCGCTTCGAAATACTCCCACGCCTTTGGCATGATGCCTTTCATCAAATTAACTAAATGATCGTACTTCCTTTGTTGTGTAGTACTACCAATATCCCAACAAATTTGCTTTAGCTCTTTTATCTTAAATTTCTACATTAGGTTGCTTCGAACGTGCGAAGACAAAAACAATGAACAACATTTCGTCTCCATACTGTAAGATTACATACTATGCTAATAATACCTTTGTGGCTGTCGGAGATAACACACAATTTTTCCCAGGATGCCTTGCGATATGTTCCCACAAATGTCAGAAAAAACAAGTCCAACTCTCCACTGTCTGTTCATTAACAATCGTGAAACATAGTGGAAGAATCAATTTTTTTGCATTTTTTGTGACTACAATTAGCAACTTTCCCTTGTATGACCCCTTGAGGAAGGTACCATCCACAGATATAACTAGCATGCAATATTGAAATGGATTTATCACCAGCCCAAACGCCCAGAACACATATTTAAAAGTTTCGATCTGGGATGAATCATTAGGCTCGTGAAACCATTCAACAACAGTTGTAGGGTTACGCTTTTTTAATGCATCAATGTACGTGGGTAACCCCATAAAGTTACTTATCCAAGAACCGTAAATCCTCTCGACTGCATCTTGGCGAGCCCGTCAGCCTTTCCTATTAGAAATATCAACACCCAAACGGTCTTTTTTATGTGCCTGAATGCTCTTTACAGGAAAGGCGATGTCATCACGTACGTGGTGAAGAATTCGTGTTGCAATATCCTTAGATTTCATACATCTGTTGTTCCCCACTACTGTCCCGTAGCAGTTCTGTGAATCAACCTATCTAGTGAGTTGCCACTTGTTGTTACTAGTCTTCCTGTGGGCATTAGCATACCACACACAAGTCAGGCCACTGCGAAGATTAATGTTGCATTTAGGGTTTGTTGTGTAGCATCTTGCTCTCAATTTCTTTGTCGTGCTTTCAACAACATACATCTCTTTGTTACATTCAATATTCCAGGAACGAATGCCAAACGTCAACTCTTCTTTAGTTGAGAAAAACATACAATTCCGAATAACGTGTGGGAGTTGTGAACTCAAGAAATCCTATTCATCATCTTCATCCCTATCAATAGGTTCGTATGCTCTTAAGCCTTCAGGGTATACGTATTTTCTTACGTTACCTTGCGGATGTTCAAGTATGTTAACAGAGTTATACTGAGGTGGAATTTCAGGTTCGGGCACAACACCATCCGAACCAGAGGATTTATCTGAATGCGGAAAGGCTTTGTATTTTTCAGTGGTTGGGGGTTCTTCTTGATCGGATTCTTCATCGTTGTCAGTCGACGACCCTTGTATGTGGTTAACGGTAGATGGACAGGGTACAGCCTGTTCACCCTGGTCAATAGTGGAGTAATGTTGATACATGCATTGTTGGGTGACAACTTATGATGCAGTAGAAAACCCCGTAACAGCTCCATACAACTAGGTTGATAGATTGACAAAATTTTCTCAACGATAACATGAACATTAGGTTGAAACCTTGGTTCATTCATCGCTAAGTAATACAACACCTCCAGGTTGTGGTCGCTAAAGATCTCAAACGATTGAGAATACCCTTGGTGGGTGTAGAGTAGTTTAGTTAATTTGTAAAATTCCTTTTGGATTTGTAAGTGAAGACATATCAAATCAACAAATTCTTCATATGAGAGCTTGGATTCAATGATCATTGTAGTATATGTTGTGGTATTATCCCAGACAACGTTTCTGTTTTCATACGAAACGTTCCCCCAGTACAACTGAAAAAAAATTAGGGCAAACAATGGTATAAGAAATGTGGTTGGTTGTGAGAGGATTTTTGGGTGGATTTTATGGGTTGAAGTTCTGGTTATAGGAGAGTGTTTGTGATGTAGGAGAAGGGAGGTGCATTTGTGGTTGAAATGGGTGGGTGTATTCATAGGCAAGATTGGCATGCGGTAGGTAGAGAAATGCAATGAACCATTCTTTATATTTGTATATTTATGTAAAAGTTAATATTAAAATAATAATAATAACTTTATATTTGTATATTTGTATTCTTGTAATTAATCAGTATAATGCAGTGAACCATTCTTCCCCATATCTCGATACCAATTTTATCAAAGTCACTAAACTAGATGACTATATTCCAACACTTACTACACACATATTTGAGCCAATTATGATATACATGAGCCATCCTTGATAATAATAATTATAATACTAATATTAATAATACTAATAATATTAATAATACACAATAAACCTCACAATAATAATTCAAAATTAAACGACATCCCTAAGGTTACTTAAACGACAATGTACTTAAACTTAAGCGACAAACAACATAATTCTTAATAAAGGTAAGATGTACTTAAACACAACGCCATTTATATAGCTCATCCGCCATGTTGCGTCAGTAATTGACACAAGCTTCTACAACATCATTATCAATCAACAACGATTTGTTTCTAACCAACTTCTCCATCATCATACAAACAAGAACCCCAGCATTTGTAGTGTTACCGTTGTCTTAGGGCACATCTAGTTCAACTAACCCAATAGAAACATAATACCTTGTTGGGCTTTTGGAGTTTGACGAGGATGAATATTTTCAAGAAATCATCCGAAAAAAGGTTAACAACTCCATAGAGTGAGCCACTTGACGACGCTTTTCATTTCGCCATCTCTTATCAGTCCAGTATTGAGTAATTACCATGGTCGGCATATCAATACGGACAAGTAGCCAGCCTGTTTGCCCAACAACCCATAATGAAAGATCAATATAATCAACCTCCCAAAATCGAGGATATGATTCTTTTCCTCCGGCCATCTCCATGGCAGATATATACTTCTCGTCTATAATATCATCATAGAAACTACGAGGTAACACTGTCCAACGTAGTTTTGCACCTGGATTATTTAAGAGATTTGACTGTCTAATACGCATAACTCTCGCTGTCCATGCTTCAACGTGTTGTACAAAAATAGACTCAGAAAGTTACTTATTGTTTTTTTCCTAAGAAAAAACTTTAAATTTAAGAGTAAACAATTCGTATTTACTATTGATGATAGAGAACGGTTAGACGGGCGACCTGGGAGGGCACCCCAAAAATTTATTTCTAGTTTTTTTAACAAAACGAATATAGCAAAATTCGTTGGTATAAAAGTCGACAACATCCTTGGACCAGTTTTTGAATCTTCGACTTCAACTACAAAAATCTTTCTCTCCTGCGGATTTTCAGGTGGATTTCCTGGCTAATTTTCAGGTGGATTTTCTGTGGTTGTCTTCGAAGGCGACCCATGCATGTCTTCCGGGGACGGCCGCCTTACACGCCTCCAAATCTTGTAAGTCAATCTTGCAGATTTTGGAGCTGGTTGAGAACAAAAGTTTTGTCCATATGTTATCCATTAGAAGAGTAAAGAGTTGTGGAAGGGGCTATGATTCTTTTCCTCTGGCCATCTCCATGGCAGATATATACTTCTCGTCTATAATATCATCATAGAAACTAGGAGGTAACAATGTCCAACGTAGTTTTGCACCTGGATTATTTAAGAGATTTGACTGTCTAATACCATAACTCTCGCTGTCCATGCTTCAACGTGTTGTACAGTTACTTATTGTTTTTTTCCTAAGAAAAAAACTTTAAATTTAAGAGTAAACAATTCGTATTTACTATTGATGATAGAGAACGGTTAGACGGGTGACCTGGGAGGGCACCCCAAAAATTTATATCTAGTTTTTTTAACAAAACGAGTATAGCAAAATTCGTTGGTATAAAAGTCGAAAATATCCTTGGACCAGTTTTTTAAATCTTCGACTTCAACTACAAAAATCTTTCTCTCCTGCGGATTTTCAGGTGGATTTCTTGGCTAATTTTCAGGTGGATTTTCTGTGGTTCTCTTCGAAGGCGACCCATGCATGTCTACCGGGGACGGCCGCCTTACACGCCTCCAAATCTTGTAAGTCAATCTTGCAGATTTTGGAGCTGGTTGAGAACAAAAGTTTTGTCCATATGTTATCCATTAGAAGAGTAAAGAGTTGTGGAAGGGGGTATAATTCTTTTCCTCCGGCCATCTCCATGGCAGATATATACTTCTCGTCTATAATATCATCATAGAAACTAGGAGGTAACACTGTCCAACGTAGTTTTGCACCTGGATTATTTAAGAGATTTGACTGTCTAATACGCACAACTCTCGCTGTCCATGCTTCAACGTGTTTAAAAAAATAGACTCAGAAAGTTACTTATTGTTTTTTTTCCTAAGAAAAAAACTTTAAATTTAAGAGTAAACAATTCGTATTTACTATTGATGATAGAGAACGATTAGACGGGCGACCTGGGAGGGCACCCCAAAAATTTATATCTAGTTTTTTTAACAAAACGAGTATAGCAAAATTCGTTGGTATAAAAGTCGACAACATCCTTGGACCAGTTTTTTGAATCTTCGACTTCAACTACAAAAATCTTTCTCTCCTGCGGATTTTCAGGTGGATTTCCTGGCTAATTTTCAGGTGGATTTTCTGTGGTTGTCTTCGAAGGCGACCCATGCATGTCTACCGGGGACGGCCGCCTTACACGCCTCCAAATCTTGTAAGTCAATCATGCAGATTTTGGAGCTGGTTGAGAACAAAAGTTTTGTCCATATGTTATCCATTAGAAGAGTAAAGAGTTGTGGAAGGGGGTATGATTCTTTTCCTCCAGCCATCTCCATGGCAGATATATACTTCTCGTCTATAATATCATCATAGAAACTAGGAGGTAACACTGTCCAACGTAGTTTTGCACCTGGATTATTTAAGAGATTTGACTGTCTAATACGCACAACTCTCGCTGTCCATGCTTCAACGTGTTGTAAAAAAATAGACTCAGAAAGTTACTTATTGTTTTTTTCCTAAGAAAAAAACTTTAAATTTAAGAGTAAACAATTCGTATTTACTATTGATGATAGAGAACGATTAGACGGGCGACCTGGGAGGGCACCCCAAAAATTTATATCTAGTTTTTTTTAACAAAACGAGTATAGCAAAATTCGTTGGTATAAAAGTCGACAACATCCTTGGACCAGTTTTTTGAATCTTCGACTTCAACTACAAAAATCTTTCTCTCCTGCGGATTTTCAGGTGGATTTCCTGGCTCATTTTCAGGTGGATTTTCTGTGGTTGTCTTCGAAGGCGACCCATGCATGTCTACCGGGGACGGCCGCCTTACACGCCTCCAAATCTTGTAAGTCAATCATGCAGATTTTGGAGCTGGTTGAGAACAAAAGTTTTGTCCATATGTTATCCATTAGAAGAGTAAAGAGTTGTGGAAGGGGGTATGGGAGTTATGGAATGGGTTGAGGTATTTATAGATGAATAAACATATGTGGAAGGGGTTAATAGTAATGAAAATAAATATAAATTTTGTCATGTAATTAATAATATTAAAATAAACAATACATATGTAAGAAACCATTTAATTTATCTTAACAATACTAATACATTGAATAAAAAATTAATAACATAAAATGCCAAACTACGTACCACAAGGAGGCCCCCTTCTAGTGTTAGTACGTCTTGTTCTACGAAGCGGGAATACATCAACATCCTCGGTGTCCGCCTCAACATTTAGGTCTATATCTATGTTTCTCCCTCCCGTGAATTACGACTCCTATTCTTGTTGTTTTGTTCTTGGTATTTGTGCATTCATTATTCCAGGGTCGGTGAAAGGATCTTGGTTGTAAAATGGGAATTGCCTTGCAGGAGACAAAAGGTTGACCCTTGCTTGGTTGACGTGTGTTGACGAACCCCCTACCTCAAAAGTTAGAAGTTTAGAGAAAAGTTTTATCTCAACGTAATCCATTAGATCATTATCCGAAATTGGGGTTGCAATTATCCCCTTAAATGGGCTACAAATCCCTCCGCCCATATGACTATGAAACGGGAATGAATTTCTTCAGCTCCTGCATTTTTTGAAAAATATTTGGAAAACGACGCACTGGTGGTCGATTCCTTGGCAATTGTCGAGTAACCGGGGGGTTCATCAGGTATGTTGTTTGTCTCAAAAATACCCCAAATGTGGGTTTTGGACATTTGCAAATCCCATATATCGAGAAGCTATATTCCTGATATGTTCTTCTCCACTATTCTAAAAGACTTGGCTCAAAAACTCCCCCTAGATCTGTCACACCCCGACCCGCAGCGGAATAAGAGTCGGGGCAAAATTGGGTTATCACCAAAGCTCATGATATTTACTAATATGTTTCATATTTATTAAATTCAAAATTACATCCTCAATATTCCAAACATGTTCATACAAATACAAAGAAAAATAATCAACTAAGCAATCCAAGATCTAAACCAGATTATTCTTCTAAGCCAATCCTATGTGTTTCTTGCTGCAGCTGGATCACCTGTATCATGTGTAAAAATAGGGGTTTTTGGGTCAACATAAGTTGGCGAGTGAACCTTGTTAGAAAAACATTTATTATTGATCTCTTGTTATCTTTATCATGGAAAATTGTGCAATAATCATATGTGAACAAATGTAATTAAATCATACAATAACAATAACAACAACAAACAATAACATACAATAACCAACCAACTTGCATGAATATATAACATGAATGAAACTGTATATGTTGGCAACGTCACGTTCACGCTCATAATGTAATGGGGAACGGACGGCCTATGATAAATGTCTGTGCGATCAAGGCTCAATCAAACGGAGCCGATCGTATGTTGGCAACGCCTGGTTCACGCTCATAATGTAATGGGGAACAGCTCAACGCTCATAATGTAATGGGGAGCGGCGGCCTATGATAATGTATGTACTGAAAAATGATAATTGAAACTAAACAATAACCACACAAACAATTGATACATGTTGAATACACATTAGTTCATGGATATGATGGATGCACAATGATTTAAATATAATAAATGATAAGACACATGATACACCCCAAAAACGTGATTAAAACGGGGAATTTGTAGAGATTCACTCATATTGGGTGCGTTCGGTTGAAGATGATGAAATGCGCACGAGTTTGGAGGATTGATCAACGAGGATTAACTAACCTAAATAATAACGGAAGGTATAGTAAATGAGTGGATTTTATTAATAATTTTAATAGGATTTTTAGATCTATTTTTGTGAGTTTAAGGCTATTTTCTATCTTTAAAAACATTATTTTTAAGTATTTTTAATTGATTTTTAAATTAAATAAATAAATAAAAATATAAAAAAATGTTGACTTTTGCGTTGACCATTGACCGTTGACCGGACTGTTGACTGTTTGACCGGTTTGCTAGCGTATAAGTGTGTGCCGGGTGAGGCTCGAACCCGAGACCTCCCGTACGCGTGCACGCAGCTCTACCAACTGAGCTACGTGTCTAACCCGAAATAATTCTGTTTTTAATTATATTTATATACTGTTTTAGTTTATTCAAAATTCTTTTATTTTCAAAAAGGGTTTTAATCGTTGAACCGGAGTGTGCAACAGGTCTCGAACCCGGGACCTGTGGGTTAGTATTGCACACAGTCCACCGCTGGACTGTGTGTCTAACCTGGTTAATATACCGATTTTTATTATACTTAACAACTTCAGTGAGTTAATCCGGTTCAGTTAGAAAAAGAAAACATCTTTATCACAGAGCATACGTTTGTGTCAAGGATCGAACTCGCGGCGTGTGATATATGTGCGCAAACAGTCCACCGCTGGACTGTGTGTCTAACCCGAGATAATATCCAATTTATATTAAACTTATAAACAACCTAACTTCATCTTCTTCGTTACAATATCACAGATAACGATTTCTCTACCGTTTCTTGTTTAATTCGATTGGCAAACATTCAAATGACTAAAATGAAATGGCAGAGAAGATTTTGGAAGTAAACATACCGGAGAAACGATCTTTCTCAGAATTCCGGCGAAGTCGTCGGCTCTGTTTTTATGGATTTCGTCTGAGCGGATAAATTAACAATTTTGATTAGCTAGATGCGGAATTGAAGCACTGAACAAGAATTACCAGAAGGTTTAAAAGGCTATACCGTTTCACAGCGAGAATTGGGAACTTTCAGAAGTTTTTCGGCGAGAGTTGATTATCCGATATCGTCGTCTGAAACTGATTCTGATTGAAGGGTTTGAGTTAGCAAAAGCTTAACAACTGATAGACGATGAAAGAATTGAGAAACTTACTGATTTGATGGAAGACACGGTTTTCTGGTGAAAGTCCGGCGAGTTCAAAAAGCAATTCCGACGATCAGAAACTAGAGTAAACGTGAGAATAGAAGTTCTGGGAATGTAATTGAGTCGCGAGATGAAGCTTTTGTTGATGTAAATCCATAAATGAACGTTTTCGGTTATAAAAACCGAACATCACTTGAATTCAAGTCCATTCAAGACTGAATTGATTAAAAATGTCGGTGTATCGGTTATTATCAGAAAATCGCGATCACTCAAACGTTTTGGACGTTTGGAAGCCGATTACGGTTACAGTTGGCGTAAACCGGTTGATTCCTGAGTGAAGTTATCATTTAATTGTTTCCTAGAACTCACAGAAAACATCAAGTGGCGGAGTGGTTATATGTGTGCGTGTTAAGTCTTAGACTCACCCGGCTGACCCAGGTTCGAATCCCAGCAGCCGGTTTTCTTTTTTATTTATTTTCTTTTCACTTTTTATTAATTATAATTTTTAAATTCTAATTTGTTAATTAATTATGTATCGTTTAAAATTAAGATAAACATAAATACGCAACGAAAAATTTATAACTTGATAATCGATTACAAACGAAGCGGGTTTGGAAAACCCGTTTTGACAAATGTTACAAGATCAGTAAATAATTTTTTTTCAAATCTATTAGAAATTATTTGTTAGTTTAATATATTTTCACATACCAAGATTTGTACCCTCCCGCCATCATTGTGAAACCCATGTCCTTCTGGCACTTTTTCATTGGGTTTCCGACAAATAAAAGACCATGCGAAAAATACCATCGCATTGAAGACGAGACGACCACGATTCAATGTACAGATTGTGTTCATCTCGCCAGTTCCAATTTTTTCTTTCAAGACGACCGGGTATATGAAGATCCTGATAAATGTCCTTTAACATAAGAATATTATCAGGGACCGGTTGTAACATGCGAAACTATCTCAACACCCGACTTTGAGCATGTTGTTCCAGAACATTCCAAAAAATAAGGTATATCTCGCATCTCCAACAACCTTCACCACTTAGACGCTTTTCCGGTAATCTTGAAAGAATCGAATCAAACGGCATCCAAGAAAAGTCGGTCTCTGACAAAGAATTAAATTGAGACCGGTATGCTGTTAAAACGTGTGATGTTGTATCCGAATGGCGTAATTTAAACTCTTGCCACCTGTTATATAAATGATAACGTGTAAATTTATAAATAAACTAACAAAACTGTTAACTAATTAGACAAATAATATTACGTTGTTTAAGTATATAACCTATATACAAGTTTATTATAACAAGTACCTAGCACCATACGATTTATGCCAATTGATGACTCTGTGCAACCTGGGTTTTGTGTAGGTTAGTCTTTCCCAGGCCCTAATTGTAACAATAACACCGCACCACTAATCTCCCTAGTTTTAACACTTGTTGCCCTAGTTAGTTGACTATACAAATAGGCTAAAACCGCACTTCCCCAACTATACGCCCGCAGATTGATAAATCTTCTCGGAAGCCTTGATATCTACTATCGACACACTGAGGCGTAGAACTAGGTACAAATGAGAACCAATTAGTAGATAGATAATCGTTCTGGCGGGTGGTATACATTCATGGTCAGTTAGATTTTCGGGAAAACCGTTTGACTTTAAAGCATTTAAAACATATGGAATGTTAATTTTTTTTATTTTGTATACCACTATCCTCCAAGAAAATTCCATTAAACTATAAATTTTTCCTTAATTTGAGACTATTTTTAACTCTCATCATTGCCACAAATTTCATAGCCGTCAACTTTTAACCCCATAACACTTCCACATCTTGTAGTGTTATAGTTACCTCTCTGAATGGCATATGAAATGTGTTCGTTTCCGGCCGTCATCTTTCTACTAAGGCAGATATCAACGCACTATCAACCCTTCGGTTATCACACAGGATAGCTCTAACAATACCAACCAACGTAAAGTATTCCCATACTTTGGCTAGGAAGGGGTTTTCCCGAATAAAACTCCAAAGCTTTTCGTGACCTCTTCTTACTCGTAAAACGGCGTAATCTTTTAATATCATGGGATCCGAAAAAATATAATCAACTTTGTGCTCTCCTGTACCACTAAGAAACAACAGCTCCCAGTTTAGGGGACCAACACTGTGACGAATCGCCATTAGTAATGGAGAATTGATAAAGATATTATCAATAGTGATTTTTTAAGAAATGAAGATGTGGTGGGAAATTCTTGAACAATGGTCCTTGTTAAAATATAGGATGGAATGAGAATGAAAACAAATTGCTTTCGGGGAACTTTAACAAAAATGTTTTACTTTTCAAAACATTTAATATAATTCGCCATTCTGGAATGGCAAGATAACCAGATAATGATGGACCTTTTTCAGCTTTGGGAAGATTTCGCCATATAAAATGGCTTTATGTGCCAAATTCACCATTGAATATGGCTTAACGTGCAGATTTCGACATTAAAAATGGATTTATGTGTAGAATTTTGAAGACTTCGCCATTTTGAAAGGCCATTGTACCTCATCATGCAGAATGCGCCATTTGTATTCGCTTTATGTACATAATTTTGCATAATTAGCCATTATAAACGGCTACGGTACCTTTTCAAATGATTTTGTCTCCTACACAATCTGAATATTCTTGACACAACCTACGATGCATGTAATTTCGCCATTTTTAATGGCTTTGTCACAAATTGTCAAAATATTTTTGAGTATCACATTAGTTGTGATTTTGTTTTTGAAATTAGCATTAGTTCTGCAAAAAACTAATTCGGCGGGATTTTAAAATTTTGGTTGTTTGGATTTGGAAAAGGAAAACATGCTTTATCAGTTGTACAACATGTTTCTAAGTCTTGTATCATTTAAAAAAGTGGCAAATAATCAAAGTTATCCTTCTAATATGCATATTATAAATAATATATATATATATATATATATATATATAATACGTATTTATGTATCTGTATTGTTATAGTTTAAGTTAACATAATTGTACTAACAGAAAATTTAAAGGATTATGTATACTTTACTTGAATTAACATTTATCAATTATATATAAAAGATTAATACCCACTTAAAAAGATGTTTTTAAAATTAACAATATAACTCATAAATGTCACGTCAAAGTTTATTTTAAAGATGTATCTTGACGACAATTGTGTTAACATATTACATTATTTGTGTGATACACCAGTTTATTCAAAGTGCACAATGCAAAAGGTTTTAAAGCCGTAGTTTGTTTTATCGTTAACTATATAATATTACAATTATTTAGTATGTTGAAAATACGAGAATCTAACCTAGTGAATAGATAAAGTCTAGTATATAGTACCATTTTAGGGTCAAGTATGATTAGTGTAGGTTGTAGTGGTTACGACAATTAGTAGAGCAAGGACACACAATATGGTGGTGGGTGTTACATACACATCATTTGAACACATTTTAAGTTACAAAACATAATAAAAATGTTCAGTTTGATCCATTATAATTAATTTGAGTAAGCCCAAACGACTGAAGAGTGTAACAACAACAATAACAACTGAATTCAGTCAATCCCACGTATAATAAACTGATTATTAGAGTATGTAAAGAGTAGGATTAGGCAAACCTTACCCATATCTCTGGATAGAGTATAGTATAGTGAAAACACAATTTCAATGTATTGGTTTACTATTAGATATAGCTTCTACTTTGGAATTAATTTTAATTTATATCACTTTCGACTCATATAGAGTGTAGTGTTGTGAAAACACAATTTCAATGTAATGGTTTACTTGTTCCATATAGTTTCTATGTTGGAATTAAATTTTAATTTATATCACTTTCGACTCAAATATCTATATATAAATGTTATATTTAAGGATATATTTTCTATCAAATCTTTCCTATTATCTCCACCTGTAGCTTTTAAGTGTCCGGTTTTACTATCAATTTGGTGTTTTGCAAACCACAATATTTTTATTTCATCAAATAAACGATAAAATATAGTTTTTATTGTTTAAAATTCATATACTCAGATCTAAAATTGATTCAGAGGGTCCATAAGTGATGTATATAATATAGTGTTATCTGCTACTGCTCTATTTTGTAACATGTTTAAATGATGGTGCATGGATGATAGCACGTGAAATAAGAAATTTCCATTATTGTGAATATAAAATCCATAATTTTTAACCTTATTGATCAAGTTTGTTCAGTCCTCTCTCTTCTCAATTTTCTTTAACTTGACGAGGTTTGTATGGTTTCAACATGTCAAATTTTCTCTACACTAAATTGTAAGAACAAAAACATGGCCATGCAAAATGATATGCTATCTAAAAACTTGCTTCACTCCCAAACTCTCATATGGAACCACATTTTTAGCTTTATCAAGTCCATGTCACTCAAATGTGCAATTCAGCTACAAATACCCGATATCATCAATCGCCATGGCTCACCAATGTTGCTTTCCCAATTAGTGGAAGCTCTCCCGTTAAAACCTAAGAGAACTCAATTTGTCTATCGCCTTATGCGCATCCTTGTTCACACCGGTTTTTTCGTGAAACAAAGTGTATCCTCAACAAGACAATATGATGAGGAGGAAGGAGAAGGCTATTCGCTAGCTCCTCCCTCTCGATTGCTTCTAAAGGAAGATCCGTTAAGCATTAGGCCCTTTTTGCTAGCCATGTTGGATCCAATGCTAATAGATCCGTGGCAAAACATGAGCCAATGGTTCCACAGTGATGATGTTACAGCTTTTCGCACTACTCATGGAGGGAGTTTATGGGACCTAGCAGGCCAAGAGCCGAGGCTTAATCTGCTATTCAATGATGCGAGGCTTGTTATGAGTGTCATTCTTAAACAAGGTATGCATGTTTTTCAAGGGTTAGATTCCATCGTCGATGTTGGTGGTGGTACTGGGACCGCTGCCAAAGCTATCTTTGAAGCTTTTCCAGCGATCAGCTGCATCTGTTTTGATCTTCCTCATGTAGTTAATGGTTTGGTTGGAAGTGAGAACCTGACTTATGTTGGTGGAGACATGTTTGAAACTCTTCCCAAAGCTAACGCAGTTTTGCTAAAGGTATACCCCTTTTGCTGCTTGTATAATTTAATATAGTACTAGAACTATTGCAACAAAATGAGTTATAAGTTACATTGCCTCAAAACAAGTTTTGAATTGGTCATTCGGTAAGAGTATGTATTTTACGTTTTAAATGTTATGACCAGTTATTTAAAAAAAGGAACCTTTGCGAATTTCACGAATTTGGTCATATGCTTATGTAACACCCAATGGTGGTTTGCGCTACAGCATCTAAACTTCTGTGATTTTTTTTCCGTGAAGTGGGTCCTACGTACACATTGTAACATCACAGTCGAGATTTCAAATATATTTTTATTAAAATATCTAGTTATTTATTTATTTATGCATGGAAACTTGCCACCAGCTAACAATTTTCTTATATTTTTTATTTATTTCTCTTTTAATTTTTCTATCAATTTGTCATAGATTTTTATTTTTTAGTTTTTACTTTTAAAAATACGTTTTTTATTTATTTCTCTTTTAATTTTTCTATCGATTTGTGATAGATTTTTATTTCTAGGTGTTACTTTAAAAAATACGACTGATATTTTTTATCTTTACAAAAACAGCGATGTGTATGTGTTTATAATTTTATAAACTTTTTATTTAAAATATTGGACCGATTGTTAACTTTGCGACAATGTTTAATAGGTCACAAATTGGTCTTCAACTCATGAATTCAGTAGAAAGCCCACTTCTACTTTTTATATACTAGTTTTTTTATGAGAGAACCATAAATAAATATCAATATTGTTTAGGATTTAGTTTGAAAATAACTTATTCACGTATTAGCTTTTTATAAAAAGCAATAAAGTAATAAGTTATTTTTTAAAAGCTAGAATTTAAGATTTTTTAAATAACTTATTAGCTTCAGTAAATTAATAAATTATTTTTAAACTCAATCCTAAACACCTTCACCGTCTAAGAAAATATGTCTAAGAAAATATGTTACTCCCTTTTCTATGCCCCTTTTATTGAGATATGTTTTTAATTCCTTTTGTGGAAGTATACAAGTATTATTATTATTTTTTCACTCTAGTCCGCAATTTCACATCTTAGTCAAATGATCATGATGCACATGCACTTGTTTAGTGGTTTTAAGTTATTTGGAACTAGGTTTTGCATATTTGAATTCCCTAGCTTATAATCCCTTTTAGAACATTATAAACTAATCACTTTAGATTAAGTAAGTTAGCGGTGCCAAAGGGTCTTTGGCATGGTGGTATCAAAGTGTTTGATAAGTCTTTGTATTTTCATATGATGAAGATTCATGTTCCATTGGTGACAAAAATTAAGCCCGTTAAAAAAAGTAATTTAGCCGTGCTTCAGATCTGGTAATTCAAAAGGAATTTAGAACGGGTATGAAACTTTAGTAAAATGTACCAGGAATGTGACTAAAGATTGTCCATAAGTTTTAACTATTTTGCGGTTATAACCAACAAAAGTTGGCATTTATATCGGTGGGAAATATTAAGTGAAAACATAAATTTTCACTGCTTCACTAACATCACCATTTTTCCATGCAACTTTTCACGACCTGGGTCTATGCCGCTTTGGACCCCTAAACTGACCTTGATAACAGTAAAACTATCAACAAAATTACACCCCATGGGCGTAGGTATGAAAGTGTAACAGAACAAAGAACTTCTAAGCCTTACAAGACCTTTACATGTAAAATCCGCAAACTTTTGGTCTCAATCGTGAGGATGACAAGCGAATACCTAGGCCTTTTCTTTCTACTTTTATTGCAAATGACTTACTTTTTGTATCGTTATGTAAATGCCTTACGTTGTGTATCATTATGTAATTTAATAAAGCTCCAGTTATAACATATCTTTACATATTATATATCCTCTCATCACAGATAACCCAAACCTATATACCTCTAATTATAAAAAAAAATAAACCATGTTATCACTACTTTTCAACACCATATACCTCCTTAAAATGGTATATCCTTTGTAGAGACGTCTCTGAGAAATTCATGCATTCTATTTGAGCTTAAAAAAATGTGTCATTCCGTAATATATTTTTTATTATTATCTTTTAAAATTAAATGGTTGTTGGACTCATTAAAACTAATGACAACAAGCTAACTTTTAAACCATAAAAATTGTTTTGTAAATGGGTCTATCTTGGAGTTCGTGTATATATATATATATATATATATATATATATATATATATGAAAGTGTTTAAATGAGAACGTTAAATATTGTGAGAAACGTGAGAACGAATGAAAAAATCGCAATAACTTGGTCAAAAACAATTAAAATTGAAAATATCATTAGTATTCGAATACGATGTTAGAAACTAAATTTACGTGAATTTGTAGATAAAGAAAATTTGCACATGTGTAAGTTTGTTATTTCACATGTATAAGTTTGTTTTATTTACTCATTTTTAAAAAATCTAATAAGAGCTTTTAAGAGGAAAAATGAATTATTTGATATTGTAAATTCTTTTTTCGATGTTTTAATTTAATTACAATGAGGTTTGTATAAAAGAATTGGTTTTTAATGGTTTTTCATTCGTTCTCATATATCTCGCAATATTTAGCATTATCAAGATAACCCTCCCCTATATATATATATATATATATATATATATATATATATATATATATCGGATTTTTAAAAAAAAACCACATACCCCTCAAAATCACGGTCCTGGTGAAGTGGCCCTCCCCGCACACTAACATAACCGTCACTGATCCTTTGTGCCGTGCAAATTTTTATCATTTATCGGTGTAGTTAGAAAACCGCTCCCTTATTAAGTTGTAAAGATCCCTCTCTAACTCATGTTTCCACAATATATGTATATATATATATATAGTGAAAGTGTAAAATACAATATTTCTTTACGTACGATATGAAATTATGAACGTTATAAAACTCTAAACCCTAATCACGCATGTTCAAAAACCATAACCATGCGTGATTATGGTTTGTGAACATGCGTGATTTATGGGTTTTCAACATGCGTGATTAGGGTATTCAGTTTTATAATATGCCTAATTTCATATCGTATCATCACACGTTAAGGAATATTGTACGTTAACCTTTCCTATATATATGTGTATATATGTGTGTGTGATTTATATTATGATTTAGCTTGATAACTTGTATATAAGCACTTTAGACATTGATTTGTAACTAATTTTATGATAAAGTAGTGGATTTTGCTGATTGGTGTGATGAGGATTGTATAAAAATATTGAAGAATTGTAAAGAGGCGATTCCAAGCAAGCAACATGGAGGAAAATTAGTGATCATAGACATGGTCGTGAAGGTTGACAAAGGTGACCATGAATTATTCAAGTCTCAACTTTTCTTTGATATGCTTATGATGACTTGTTTAAGCGGAAGAGAGAGAACCGAAAAAGATTGGGCAAAGCTCTTCCTTGATGGGGGTTTTACTGATTATAAAATAACTCAAATTTTAGGCGTAAGGTCTCTCATTGAAGTGTATCCCTAGTTATGTTGCATATCGATGTCATCGTTCCTTTGTGGTTATTTTTTATCAAGGTTTTCATTCAATAATATGTTTTACCTTATTATGTTATGAAATTCAAGCAGTTACAATTTATCATCTACATAGTTATATATAATTGCCTTGTAAATATTTAAATTTAAATATTTTCATTTTAGTTTGCTATTGCCAAAGTTTAAGTATGAAACTAAACCTTGTAGTTTTATGCATTTATTGTGCGAGTGCAGACATTCATGTGTATTGAGACATAAATTTTAAAAACTTACTCATACACACACATGTATGGAAACTTGCGTATACACATATCATTTTTCATTAATACCGTCTTTGAGTTCCCATCATACATAGAACTACATTGTGTTTGACAAATGTTTGAAGTTGCAGGAAGTAATAATGTTGATGCAAAAGAGAAGCATAGAAAGAGAGACTTGGTCTCACATGGATAAAACCAAAAGATTAATAAAAGTACCAATTGCAATAATTTGGAGAATCTTAAATAGGCACAAAAGGAAAAAATGCTTAAGGAAAAAGTTAAACTAATATTCTATCGGAAAATCCTAGATATTAAAATTAAGTACATTTTTTTTTTCACAAAATGAAGCAGATCTCTACTTTGAACAACTAAGGAGGTGTCACAACAACGTGGCCAAATATGTATTTGTTTCTCTCTTTTTTACAGCAGTTTCAATGTAATAATGTCTTTTGTAACTATTCCAACAATTTTGTTAATGGTTGGTAGTTACATCCCTAATCAGGTTATTCAGGGTCGTTTTCATAGTGATGTCACCAGCAGTTCTCTCCTTTATATAATTATGCATCTTCAATGTAACAGTTTACACTAAGAGCCAAAAAACTATTTTGATGATGATGTGTTTGTATTAACCGTTTAATTTGAGTTTCTGTATTTGTTGAAACTATTTAATAAAAAACAGACACACCACATTTTCTCAGATCAAACAAAAGGTCTAACCTAACGAGTGTCATCCAAAAAATACAGTTTGGCTCACTCATAAAGCTTCCTAATCAAAGGAGGTGAAGCCAGGTGTTTAGGGGAGTAAGAAGAAGCTTACAAATGTCCCAAAACGTGGCATAGCAGTTTAGAGAAGCCATGGTTTCGAATTGAATGGTTTTGGAGTTTTGCTTGACCTCCAAACAATTTTTCTGCAGCAGAGCCTATCTCGCGGGGCGCGAGAGACACATGCCATGTCTCTCGCGGCCCGCGACCGCCCTATGGCCATTTCCAAAGTTTGACACTTTTAACTCCTAAACTATATAAAGCCTCTAAAAGCCCTCTAAAACACCTTTTTAGCACTTTTAGCCCTACGTAGCCAATACTTGGCATACCCGGAATTATGCCCGGACATTGTTGAGCTATCGGTTCGTTAAAAGGTCACTCAGAGGTATAAATTAACATGTTGACACTTTTAATCCGTCCATTATCCAACTCTTACATATTTACAAAATTGAACCCTCTCATCCAACAAATGGCACGTATGAGAGTTAGGACTTCACAAAGGATCACTCAGAGGCTTATTACAAGCATGTTGATTCCGATGTCAATCAGAGGCTGGGCATGTTGACATATCAGTCACTCAGAGGTCAAGTTTCAAGCATGTTGACGTATCAGTCACATGATTTAAGCATGTTGACATATCAGTCACTCAGTGGCTATTATTTATGCATGTTGACATCGGTTCGTCACTCAGAGGCTCAACTTGAGCATGTTGATGCCTTTTGTCCTTATTGGTCTTTAATAGACTATATTAAAATACAACAGGTGTCACTATACTATTGGACACGATTTTTACAGGGTGTTACATCCTCGCCCCTTAAAAGAAATCTTGACCTCGAGATTTTATTCAAAAAGATGGGGGTATTTTTGTCGCATAGTTGACTCAACCTCCCATGTATACTCAGGACCTCTAAAAGCGTCTCACATAACCTTTACTATAGGTATCATCTTTCTTCGGAGCTTCTTAACCTGTCGATCCTCGATCGAAATTGGTTTCTCAATGAACCACAGGTTTTCATCAATTTGCACCTCATTGTGCGACATTGCTAGCGACTCATCGGCTAGACATTTCTTAAGATTAGATATATGGAATACATCATGGATTCCATTAAGCTCCTCTGGCAACCTGAGCTTATAAGCTACAGTGCCGACACATTCAATTATCTCGAAGGGTCCTATATATCTAGGGCTTAACTTGCCCTTCTTTCCAAAATGCATCACACCTTTCCAGGGTAATACTTTTAGCATGACCTTGTCCCCTACTTGGAACTTAAGAGGTTTACGCCTCTTGTTAGCATAGCTCTTCTGCCTATCCCTGGCAGCTTTGAGACGATCACGGATTTGCATAATCTTTTCCGTGGTCTCCGGGACAATCTCAGGTCCTGACAGTTTGGCCTCCCCAACTTCTGCCCAACATACGGGCGTTCTACATCTTCTCCCATACAAGGCCTCAAAAGGAGCAGCCTTGATGCTTGTATGATAACTGTTATTGTAGGAGAATTCTATTAAGGGTAAGTGGTCATCCCAACTTCCACCTAAATCAATCACACATGCCCTAAGCATGTCTTCCAGTGTTTGGATGTTGACGCCTTTAGTCCTTATTGGTCTTTAATAGACTATATTAAAAATACAACACGTGTCACTATACTATTGGACACGATTTTATAGGGTGTTACATCCTCACTCCTTAAAAGAAATCTCGACCTTGAGATTTTATTCAAAAAGATGGGGGTATTTTTGTCGCATAGTGGACTCAACCTCCCATGTATACTCAGGACCTCTAAATGCGTCCCACTTAACCTCTACTATAGGTATCATCTTTCTTCGGAGCTTCCTAACCTGTTGATCCTCGATCGAAATTGGTTTCTCAATGAACCTCAGATTTTCATCAATTTGCACCTCATTGTGCGACATTGCTAGCGACTCATCGGCTAGACATTTCTTAAGATTAGATATGTGGAATACATCATGGATTCCATTAAGCTCCTCTGGCAATCTGAGCTTATAGGCCACGTTGCTGACATATTCGACTACCTCGAATGGTCCAATATATCTTGGGCTCAACTTGCCCTTCTTTCCAAAACGCATCACACCTTTCCAGGGTGATACCTTTTGCATGACCTTGTCCCCTATTTGGAACTTAAGAGGTTTACGCCTCTTGTCAGCATAGCTCTTCTGCCTATCCCTGGCACCTTTGAGACGATCACGGATTTGCATAATCTTTTCCGTGGTCTCCAGGACAATCTCAGGTCCTGACAGTTGGGCCTCCCCAACTTCTGCCCAACATACGGGCCTTCTACATCTTCTCCCATACAAGGCCTCAAAAGGAGCAACCTTGATGCTAGTATGATAACTGTTATTGTAGGAGAATTCTATTAGGGGTAAGTGGTCATCCCAACTTCCGCCTAAATCAATCACACATGCCCTAAGCATGTCTTCTAGGAGTACGTTCACTTTGACCATCAGTCTGCGGATGGTAAGCCATACTAAAGCTTAGTCGTGTGCCTAAATATTGTTGGAAACTTTTCCAAAAGTGAGATGTGTATCTAGTATCTCTATCGGATACAATAGATACTGGCACACCGTGTAGGGACACTATCTTGTCCACATACAACTTAGCCAATTTATCTGAATTATACGTTTCTTTCATTGGCAAGAAGTGTGCTGACTTGGTCAGCCTATCCACTATGACCCAAATAGTGTCATTACCACTTTTGGTCTTTGGTAACTTGGTAATCAAGTCCATAGTTAACATTTCCCATTTCCAAGTGGGGATCTCAAGCTGTTGTAGAAGTCTTGACGGTTTTTGATGTTCAGCCTTAACTTGTGAACACGTCAGACACTTTGCTACATAAGTGGCTATGGATTTCTTCAAACCCAGCCACCAATAATTTTTCTTTAAGTCTTGATACATCTTGTCACCACCCGGGTGAATAGAGTATCTTGAATTATGCGCTTCCTGGAGGATTAGATTCCTAAGTCCTCCAAAGATCGGAACCCAAATTCTATCACTAAATCTTAGGATTCCATCCTTTCCAGGCGTTAATTGATCAATGGTTCCGCCTAATCCCTCATTAGGGATATTAGCCTCTAACAAGGCTTGCTTCTGCGCATCTAATAGCTTCTCACTCAAGCTATTTCTGAGCTCAATGCTCTTAGCGTTAATCCTTATAGGTTTAACCTTTTCCTTGCGACTTGAGGCATCGGCAACTACATTTGCCTTACCTGGATGGTAGCGAATCTCGCAATCATAATCATTAAGAGTTTCCATCCAATGGTGTTGTCGCATGTTCAATTCTTTCTAATTGAATATATGTTGGAGACTTTTATGGTCTGTGTATATAACACACTTTGTGCCATACAAGTAATGTCTCCACAGTTTTAGTGCAAATACAACGGCACCCAGTTCCAAATCATGGGTGGTGTAATTCTTTTCATGCACCTTTAACTGTCGCGATGCATAGGCAATTACCTTGCCATTTTGCATTAGCACACAGCCCATACCGGTGTGTGATGCATCACAATAAACAACAAAATTCTCAATACCATCGGGTAAAGATAATACAGGAGCGTTGCTCAACTTGTGTTTAAGAATCTCAAAAATTCTTGTTGTTTTGGACCCCAATTATACTTAATATTCTTACGGGTCAAGGAAGTTAAAGGAGTGGCTATCCTTGAAAAGTTCTCAATGAACCTTCTATAGTAACCAGCCAATCCTAAGAAACTACGAACCTCCGTTGGTGTCTTGGGCACTTCCCAATTTATTATGGCCTCAATTTTGGCAGGATCCACTTGGATACCACGCTCACTTACCATATGTCCAAGAAATTGGACTTCTCTAAGCCAAAATTCGCTTTTAGAGAACTTTGCATAAAGTTTCTCCTGTCTTAATAATTCTAAGATGCACCGAAGATGTTTCTCGTGATTAGCTTGATTACGAGAATAGATAAGTATGTCGTCTATGAAGACAATGACAAACTTATCCAAATACGGTTTACAGACTCTATTCATGAGATCCATGAATGCTGCTGGTGCATTTGTGAGCCCAAAAGGCATCACCAAAAATTCAAAATGACCATAGCGGGTCCTGAAGGCTGTTTTAGGAACATCTTCGCTTCGAACCTTTAGTTAATGATATCCTTATCTCAAATCTATCTTAGAAAAGTAACTAGCTCCTTGAAGTTGGTCGAATAAATCATCGATCCTGGGGAGAGGATATCTATTCTTAATGTTTAGCTTATTCAGCTCCCAGTAGTCGATCACATTCGCATCGAACCGTCTTTCTTCTTTACAAACAGAATAGGAGCTCCCCAAGGTGAGGAACCAGGCTGAATAAAGCCTTTCTCCAAGAGTTCGTCCAATTTAACTCTTAGCTCATTCATTTCGGTTGGAGCTAGCCTATATGGAGCTCTAGCTACGGGTGCTGCTCCTGGTATGATATCTATTCTGAACTCCACTTGCCTATCGGGAGGTAGGCCTGGTTAATTCTTCAGGGAAAACATCGGGATACTCTGAGATAACTGGTTGATCTTCAAGGTTTGGCTTTGGTTCATTTATAGTAACTTGTACCATATAAATGACACAGCCTCTTCTCAAACACTTGGATGCCTTAAATAATGATACCTTGTCCGGCAGTCCATAGTGTGAGTCTCCAGGAATGGTGATTATTTCACCAGATGGGGTTTTAATTTCGATGAGCTTTTTATCACAGGTAATGCGGGCTTGGTTATGAGATAACTGATCCATGCCTAAGACAACATCGAACCCCGCCAATTTCATTGGCAAAAGAGAGAGAGGGATGGAATGATTCTTAATGAATATAGAGCATCCATAAAAAATGGAAAAAGCAGTTTCTAAGGTTCCATCAGCGAGTTCTATCTCATAAATTTTGTCTAGAGTTCTTATGGGTAAGTTTAATAGTTTACTAAACTATTGGTCAACAAATGACTTATCTGCACCCGAATAAAAAAGAACTCTAGCATAAAAATCATTAATGGGGAAGGTACCTGTTATGACGTTGTTGTCATTAATAGTCTCCCTGGCATTCATTTGAAAGGCACGGGCATTCCCTTTCTTGGCCTCTCCAGGCTTTGCATCATTATTTTTGGGTTTCTTGGGACAATTATACGTTATATGCCCTTTTTCATTGTAGTTATAACAAACTGTATCCTTAAGATCTTTGCAATCCAAGGTCTTATGCCCCTTTCTCTTGCAGATACCGCAGGGTTTGGCTTGTGGATTTATATTACACTGTCCCCAATGCCTATATTTACAATTATTGCACAGAGGTTTGTCACTAGACACATTCTGGTTCTTCTTGAACCCAAAATTTCCTTTCTTCTTAAATCTTTGGGAGTTATTATCCTCCTGTTTCCTCTTTCCGTCAATTTCAGTCCTAATTGACTTTTGTCTTACCAGATCTAGGGTGAGGGAAAGAGATAGATCTACAGCAGACCTATATGTATTAGGTTGTGCAGCCTTTACCATGCCCTTTATCTCGGGCGCTAACCCATTTATGAAACGCGCAATGCGTTTGGATTCAGGGGTGATCAAGTAGGATACTAACCTAGATAGGGAGTTGAAATCAGAGACGTACTTCCGACAGTCTAGGTTTTTCATTGATAGAGACAAGAAGTCTGTCTCTAGCTTCTCCACCTCATGGGTTGGGCAGTAAGTTTTTTTACCAAATCAACAAACTTGGACCATCCCAAGTTGTATAGGTGTACCTTACCTGTTGATTGAATCATGGCCTTCCACCATGTTAGGGCATCGCCCTTGAAGGATTGTGATACGTATTTGACCACATCCTTATCAGCACAGTTGCTGATATCTACTATTGTCTCCATCTCATCTAGCCACTTTAGGCTTCTACAGCTCCTTTTTCCCTGTTAAAGTCTCGGGGCTTACAAGAGACAAAATACTTATAGGTACATTCGTCCTTAACAGAATGGGACCTTTCAGTAAGATCCATTTTCTTTGGTTCACTCTTCGCATTTGAAGAGTGAACAGAGCTCAACCTATGAGCTGAAGATGGTGGAATAGATAGGGGTCTAGAGCGAGTGGCACTCGGCTCTCTTAGCTTTTCTATGGCCTTGCTCATGGCCTTTTCCACAGCCGCATCAATTCGAGCTTGAAAATTTTCATCATCTATATTTTTGTTTTCAGCTTTATTAGATTCAGCATTCCTGTGGCTACTTTGTGCTTCGTTTGAGTTAGCCATCTTTAAGTCTTGGTTTCTATATACCAATAAAACTTTATTTAGCCATGGCACATTAACCATATCGGCTTTCAATATTGGGATATAACAATCCTTTGCCTATACTAGTGTGAATAATATCACAACTCTTAGGCTTAACATATCTATATTTGGCCTAGGTCTTAATAGGGCCATCATAGGCAAATTAAAATTTGGATGCAGTCCATATATTATTGGACGGTGGATCGCAATGTCACAACCGTCATTGTCATCATTGACAATTATATAGCTCATAGGCTTGTCCCTAATGGACATAATAGTTGGGCACATTGGCCGGTCATATTGGTCATAATATATATATGGCATATCAGCCTGTCGCATTGGACAATTAATTGGGCACATTGGCCTACATCATATCAGATGTATATGGCGTATCAGACTGTCCCGTTGGACAATTAATTGGGCACATTGGTCTACATCATATCAGATGTACAATGGCATATCAGCCTATCCCTTCGGATAATTGGGCACATTTGCCTACATCATATCAGATGTACATGGCATATCAGCCTGTCCTTTTGGACAATTAATTGGGCACATTGGCCTGCATCATGTTAGATGTACATGGCATATCAGCTTGTCCTTTTGGACAATTAATTAGGCACATTGGCCTACATCATATTAGATGTACATGGCATATCAGCCTATCCCTTCGGATAGTTGGTCACATTGGCCTACATCATATCAGATGTACAATGGCATAACAGCCTGTCCTTTTGGACAATTAATTGGGCACGTTGGCCTACATCATATTAGATGTACATGGCATATCAGCCTATCCCTTCAGATAATTGGGCACATTAGCCTACATCATATCAGATGTACAATGGCATATCAGCCTATCCCTTCGGATAATTGGGCACATTGGCCTAACGGGTAGTGTGGTTCCTCAAGTCACACTACCAGGAGTATGAACATTTCTTAATGTTACATAAGAGTACCTTAATGATTGATTAATGGTCCCGGTCACCTTCGACCTTATCAACCTTGGAGGTTTGGACCTAGTCCCTTACCCCTGGATAGAAGGATAACTTCCCTTAACTATCCTGATAGAAGACCCCTTCGTACTTAACTATCATTTCTTAGCCAATGTGTGGTCTGTGCCACTTGGCATAATCAATCTATTAAGGTCTTTTGGAATTATATAGCAGAGCATAAATTCGAGTAAAATCGAGGCACTCGTTTTCAAGAGGATGAATTACATATATATATATATATATAATTCCAAAAGTACTTAATTAAATTTCCATAAGAAATTGCAATACTAGAAAGATGAAATAAACTTGTCCATGCAAGGACTTAAAGGAATAAAAATGTCCACGCAGGGACTAAAGAAACAACAATGTCCTCGCAGGGACTACATATTATTAGAAGAGACTTTACTCATCCTTCTTTCCCTTGACTAACTTGGAGAGTTTCTTGAAGAATTTATTTGTCTTCTTCTCGTTTTCTCCGTCTGTTGCTGCATTTCTTTCATCCTTTCTAAGGCCTCATTGATGGCCTCTAGTGGTGGCGGAGGTTGTGGTTGTGGCATAACCGGATACTGGTACCCATAAGTTGGATATCCGGTTGGTGGGTAAGTAGGTTGGAAAGGAGACGGGTAAAGTGTATTGTGCATAACCGCCTGCATGTATGGGTCTTGCGACCACGCTTGATAGTCTACCGGCGTAGACGGGTTAAATGGATCATATCCAGACGTGTCTGGGTACGTGGGAATTGGGTTAGTATAACCCGTTGGTGGTGGTTGAACAACAGGTGTTGGTGTTAGTTCCACTATAGGGGGAACATTAGAAGGTCCACCCATTTGTGGGTCCTCTTGAATGGTGGGGTAAGAATTGGGCAAAGGTGCGATCCCGACCTTTGTCCGGCACGTACTGACATTCGTGCTGCACGCTTCCTCCTTGGTGGTTCAGGTGGTGGTTGAGGCTGGTCCACCGGTTCTATGTGGACATCTTCTTGAACAGGGGGTGATTGAGAGTGGTGAGAAGGAGTGTGGGCAAAAGTAAATTGATTCCAATATTGGTCCCACTCGTTAAGACCTTGGTAGGGCGATCCGGCATACGAGCTTGAATCGCTCGAAACTTCAATGGTATGCATATTTAATCCCGACGGTGGCATCTTCGGGTCGGAGTCCTCGTCCATAGGGTGTGGTTGGTCCAACTGATTTTGATTAGCTGGAGGCGTGTTTAAGTAATGGTTGGGGTTAAACTCTTCATTGTAGGAGTGATGAGAATGGGAATGGTGAGAATGGTAGGAGTGGTGTGAGTGGTAAGAATTTTGGGAATGTGAGGGCGAGTGTCTATTAGAGACGGAACGTCTCGCTGGTTGCCATGGAGACGAATCTCCTGATTCTTGATATGCATCTGAATTATGAGGTTGATGAGGAATACGCCCCGATGGTCCTCCCCTCATTGGACCTTTTCCTCGTCCACTTTATCCGCGTACACGTGGCGTCATTTTCCTGTTAGAAATCAATTTAAAAACAATACTAATAACTTACTAATGAAATGAGTAATCCTAGGTCAATGCCTAGACTCGAAAGTCTAAGGAATGTGCTCGTGTAAGTTTGAGACTAAACACAAAAGGCTAGTGTTTAATTCTCTCAAACGTTGGCTCTGATACAAACCCTGTCACACCCCGGATTTCCAACCCCAAAATCCAAACACCGGTGGGCCGGGTGGGGAGTATCGTGACAACAGTTGATAACATCATAGTCAATTAAACACGGCACAGCGGAAGTCTTGGAGTAAAATTACTATTACAAACCGAAATGTTCGAAATCTAAAATAATATACAGGCTCGTAATAGAAGATCCACAAGCGGATCGTAAAATGTACAATAAAGACTACAAAATAGACTTTGGGCAGATTTAGGATTTGCAAGATCCTCTATCACTATCGAGCACTTCCGGCTTATTTTCATATTGTACCTGCAGATTAGTCTTTTGAAAATACGTCAGCTTTCGCTGGTAAATACACCTAACTGACGCATTTTGAAAACATCTTGAAAATGTTTTAAGTGCGTATCAGCACAAAAAATCTTTTTATAACTTGGGTTAATTGACCGTCCAACCTTCTTAACAGGTTTACATGTTTGTCATACATACGGGGCTCGGCATGAAAATCCGAGACACAATTAACGTACACACAACTTTGGACTCACGAAAGAGTCAGTTCCTCCCAACCTTGTAGGAATGCATAATTGAGCGTCTATTGGGTGTATGCCTACACCCGCGCTAAGGTCGTGGCCATTTCGATTGTAATGAGCCGAGGATATCCAGGACACGGTAGTTAACCCCCTATGTTTAAATTATCAAACAGAACTGACTAAAACAGAATATGCGTATTTCTATTCCGAACCGACGTTCGATTAATCCCATTTCCGAGAAAGCGGTAATAATTTACCGTAACCCAAGCCCATATAGGGGAAATAAGTCGAGAGTATTTACCTGAGCTAGTCTTCTTTAATTTTTAATAATTCAGCCGTACACAAAAAGGACTAAGTGCAGAAAGCATTTACCGGCAAGTCTCTAGTCTGGATTATGGCATAACTAACTAATTAAATACTAACGGTCTTATAAACCGAATAGTGTACATGATCATTACATATAATGCTTGATTAAACGATGATCAGATAAAATGTAGTTTAAACCCGACAAGTACTTGACTTGTATAATATGGGTAAACTATAAACATTCTGGATTTTGAAACTTAAATGACAAGGTTAAACCCGTTTTGGTTAAATCCCGTAAAATAGTTAAATATACGTAACTGTGCGCATAATAGCGATATCGGGTAACCGGATAAGTCATGGACAAGTTCTATATGCCATTATATTTAAAATAAGTTAAAATATCAGTAGGATATCAACTTGTATGCCCGTTAAGGTTTTAAAACGAAATTATGGCTCATAAGGGCATTTTGGTAATTTTATACCGTATAAAAGAACTTGAATATATTTTAAGTGTATTATTATAAGTATTCTGGAAAAATATTTTATTTATGATATAATATCAGTAGGATGTCAATTATATGTGTAAATTATCTGTTATGACCAAACTATGCACTAAAGGGGCATTTTGGTCATTTTACACATAGTTTATAAATTATTTGGGATTCTGAGTTTATAGCATGTACCTATTGTAAATATGTTTAAAATAAGTTTAAAATCAGTAGGTAACAAGTCTTGGTCCATTAATATGGTTTAAAACCATACTATGCGCCGAAACGGCGCTTATGTCGTAATATGACGTCTTTAAGCGATGTTTAATGAAAACTGACCTTAGGGTCAAATTAAAATGTTTAAAATATTTTATTTAATATAACATATCAGTAGATAAATGATTTACCTTAAAAAGATTTGATTAAAACTATTTATAAGCCACAGGGGCTAAAATCGTCAATTATCGACATAGTTTAAGGACCTGCTTGAAAACACAGTTTATAACCTGGTTAACATCCCAAATAATTCTACTTATAATATTACATCAGTAAAAACTCATTTCAAATTCATTACCATTTAAAACCTTGTTTTATGCAAAAAGGACATTTTGGTCAAAGATGACATAACTATGGAACTTGCGCATAAACTTGGATTCTGATTATGATCATTTAACATATCCTCAGAGGGTTATGCTACATTATATTATGATTATAATGCAACTTTAGATCAGTAGGTAACTAATCTAAATCGGGTCAGAATCGAAAGTCAAAGCAGAAGTCAAACTTCACGACTTTTGGTTGCGAAACGACCCTAGAACTGAAATTGACGAGCCGAACATGTTCTAATAATTATTACCAACTTGTTTAACTGTCAAAACAAGTTTCATAACATATATAAGATCATTTTATGATTTTTCCGAAAAATGGCCTGTTTGACTTTTTAATATCATAACTTTGAACCGTCAATTGGTCTAGCAAACGTGATCTTCAGGAGGTGCCCTTTATAGGGATTAACACCTACCTTATTACGATCATTTAGCCATGTTTGTTTCGAACAATGGCTGGACCATAATGGTCTTGACCCAAAGTCAAAGCGTTTTACGAAAACGCTTGACTTTTGGCTATAAAAGCCTATAAACGAAAATGCAAGAGCAAGGAACACTTACAAGAGGTTCCTACAATGCAAGAGAACTAAGTTGGATGCTCCTTTCAGCTAGGAACTTCCAGAGGAGGGAGAAGAGTTATGTTTAAGAAAGGTGCAAGTTGGAATGAATACTTGAACAACTATTTATAGTTGGAGAACTCAAAGGAGGTGAAGCCAGGTGTTTAGGGGAGTAAGAAGAAGCTTACAAATGTCCCAAAACGTGGCATAGCAGTTTAGAGAAGCCATGGTTTCGAATTGAATGGTTTTGGAGTTTTGCTTGACCTCCAAACAATTTTTCTGCAGCAGAGCCTATCTCGCGGGGCGCGAGAGACACATGCCATGTCTCTCCGGGGCCCGCGACCGCCCTATGGCCATTTCCAAAGTTTGACACTTTTAACTCCTAAACTATATAAAGCCTCTAAAAGCCCTCTAAAACACCTTTTTAGCACTTTTAGCCCTACGTAGCCAATACTTGGCATACCCGGAATTATGCCCGGACATTGTTGAGCTATCGGTTCGTTAAAAGGTCACTCAGAGGTATAAATTAACATGTTGACACTTTTAATCCGTCCATTATCCAACTCTTACATATTTACAAAATTGAACCCTCTCATCCAACAAATGGCACGTATGAGAGTTAGGACTTCACAAAGGATCACTCAGAGGCTTATTACAAGCATGTTGATTCCGATGTCAATCAGAGGCTGGGCATGTTGACATATCAGTCACTCAGAGGTCAAGTTTCAAGCATGTTGACGTATCTGTCACTCAGAGGCTAATGATTTAAGCATCTTGACATATCAGTCACTCAGAGGCTATTATTTATGCATGTTGACATTGGTTCGTCACTCAGAGGCTCAACTTGAGCATGTTGACGCCTTTAGTCCTTATTGGTCTTTAATAGACTATATTAAAAATACAACACATGTCACTATACTATTGGACACGATTTTATAGGGTGTTACAATTAGATCGGCTCCGTTTTGAGCCTTGATCTCACATTTCATCATTTATCATGCTCATGTGTACATTGCTAGATGTTTATGTGGTTTGTGGATAGTTTACATATACGTATGCTCATATTTGGTTTATGCACATTTTTATTAAATTAATCAACATAACTATTTCTTTCAAATGATTAAACGAGATTCACTCGCCAACTTTTATTGACCCAAATCTTTATTTTACACATGATACAGGTGGCTGAGGCAAGGAACACATAGGATTGGGCCTTAGAAGAAGAATAAAACATTATTTGTATTGTTTAGAATATTTTCGTGCTTGTTTGTTTTTACATGTTTGTTGGAATATTCCCTTTTAACTGAAATAATAAATACGAAACTTTATTATAGTAAATGTCATTAGCTTTGATGAAAACCCAATCATGCCCCGACTACTATATCCATTGCGGGTCTGGGTGTGTCAGTTTTGGAATTAGGCATGATGTTTTCGGTTGTTTTGGCAAGAAAAACACCAAACATAATAATTTAAAACACAGTTAAATGTATTATAGGCATGAAATTTGAAACACACTACTTAACATTCTTGGCATGGTGTTTTAAGTTTTAAGCGTAGATTCATTGTATTCTGTCTTAAATTGTTATGTTTGATGTTTTTTGAAGTGCCATCAACTATAACTATTTCTAGTACATAATTACCCCCTAAATCTAAGTACTTTAAATTACTTTACCCAAATCGTTCCTATATGACAAAGGCAGATTTCTAATGTATCAGGATACAAAGAAGTGAAAAACAAGCATAAATGAAGTAAAAACCTAAGATTCTAAGGTAATTAGCAATTCACCCGATAGACATAGCCGTACCAGGCTATGGGCACAGCCGTGCACAACACCAAGCAACACAAGGTCAACAAGTTAACCCAAGAAATAATCAACAAAAGTTAATCAAAGGCCAGACACGCCCGCGCTCAAGATAGGACAAGGATAGAAGGTTCAAGAACCGAATAGGAATGTCACTTGTTTAATGCTTGTCGGGACACATCGGCATGCATGGTCGTGCTTCACGATGCACGGCAGTGCCTATACCAGAATCACAACGGATTGAATAAGCAAAGGACAAGAAGGACGAGCATTGTCGGGAATCCTCACAAGGCATGGTCGTGCCCCCTTAGGCACGCCCGTGCACTCATGTTCTCATCCAACCTATAAATAGAAAGCTTTGCTGCCCATTTTAACCATCCTATTTCACGCAATCCTCTTCCGTATTTCACACACTAAACCTCTGTCCTAGAGATGTTAGAAGGAGTTTTGGATCACTCCAAAAAAATACTTGTAATACCTTAGTTTGATACAAACACCCACAGAGAGAGAGAGAGAGAGAGAGACTGAGGGATTACTTGTAATCAACAACCCTTCGTCAAGTTGGTTTATCCTATCATACTTGATCGATTATTATTCACTCAATAATCGTTGTATATGGACAAGCTATGATCATTATAGGCTAAAGTTATTGTGTTGCTTGGGTTGAATATGAAATTTGGTATGAATTCAATATTTTATCTTTGGCAAAGAGGTTTGTTGTGTCTTTAATAATTCCCTCTACTCTTCTTCTTTCATAATGAGCTTGTGATTGTTTTGGTCTATGATCTCTTGGGAGTTCTTGATAACCAACGGAGGTGATGCTTATTAGTATGCCCACGATGGGTAACAACCTGTATTCTAATAAGGAAAATCCGATCTTAGAGAAGTGGTTGACCCATTTGTGGAAACACATCTTGTGATCAACTCTCATTTATCAAGAACATCGTTGTTGGCCTAGACAGTCTATATGCTAGGCCTCAATGATTAGCCAAAACTTGGTCTAGTAACTCGTCTAACACGGTCTATATATTAGACTTGATGTGGTCCCAGAGTTAGTAAACCCATGTTAAAATACTATACATCTTTATATGTATTTTATTATTATATCGCCACCCTTTAAATAAAGATCAATCACCCTAATTAATAACAAGTGTCATAGCACCCGTGGGGAACACTTTGATATATCCTTGCTACCTTTGAAATGAGACAAAGGTATGCAAAATAGAGAATCGCAAGCCAAATGAAAGAAGAAGTTGGATGTAACTAATCTAAGATTAGGATATTGTTCCTTAAAAAGAACCTTTCTCTAAGATTGGGCAATGAATTATCTTTAACCGGCTCTAAGTCTATTTTAACCTTAAAAGTACATCTTGTCAATCTAATAAAAGTTCGTCGGTAATCGTAGCTAGGAGCCGGGTCTTTGAGTTAATTAACTTCACCTCCTGCCAATAAAATAATTATAATTCGTCCTAAGTGGATTCAGAGATCCAAAGCAACACTCTTCGTGCTCTTGATATTCTCTACATAGCTTTTATTTTCTAGTTTTAATATAAAAATTACAAAAGATAATTAATTAAACTAGTTTGTAATCTAAAGTAACTATTAAAAGTCGTATCCATTAACTTTGATACTTTGTTCTTACATAAATTTACAACAAACGATAGGTTTACTTGCCTATTGTGTGTGTTTAGTCTAAGTAATCATTATTTCTTATAAATTTAAAACTAGATTATCGTTTTTAAAACTTATTAAGTTAACCCACCTAATCGTGCTTAGAGTTATTAAATGAACTAGACCAACACACTAAAACACACACATCAAGTTTTTGTCACCATTGCCATGGATACTTTTATTTTAATAAAGACTCTGAACTATAACAAGTTTATTCCTCATCTTTTGTTTTCTTTTTTATCCTTTACGTAGTTTCGTAAGTAATGTATGATCTTGCATTTTGGTTCAGGCATAACAAAACCACTTGGTGAACCCGAACGTTTCTTCCCAAAAAGGCTTAGAGAAAAATCTCATCCAAAGAGAACGGCTTTTTATCCACCTGATCGTACAATTACCGAGTTTGCAAAACCATCTATTGATGTTTTGGGGTCTATTATAGCTAGACCAAACATCGATGCCAAACACTTTGAAATCAAGTCACATGTTATTACATGATACAATCATGAATCACTTTTCATGGTCTCCTCGATGAAGATCCTCATGCTGGTATTGCAAATGCAATTTGCGATACTTTCAAGCTTCAAGATGTTCAACCCGATGCCATCTGCCTTCGCATGTTTCCTTTTTCACTGAAGGGCCGTGCTAAGGCTCACCTCGCAACAAACGGGTTCCATTGATACATTGAATGATCTAGCCTAAAAGTTTATTTCAAAATATTATCCACCCGCTAAAACTACAAAGTCAAGAAACGACATTACTACTTTTACCCAAGAGGACAGTGAATCACTATATGAAGCATAGGAGTGATTCAACTCTCGTCCTTTTACAATGGGAAAAATATTTTGAAACAAGATGCCACAAAAAGCTTATGATCTCATGGAAGAAATTGCCATGAATAGCTATGAATGGCATAATCCAAGGTCAAGCCAAGGAGCAAGATGAGGTTTACATCAAGTTAATTCAGTCACGTCACTTACCACTCAACCAATTGACCAAGAACGAGTTAATGCAGTCACGGCCGACTTCATGAACTCTCCTCACCTTAGAAGTTGAGTTACTCAACTTTGTCAACACCAAATGCCAACAACAAAACAACCCTTATAGCAACACTTACAATCTGGGTTGGCGAAAGCATCCTAATTTTGGTTGGAGAAATGGAGGAAATACTCAACCTCTCGGTTTTAGACAACAACAAAGGGCACCTCAACAAAATTTTCAACCAAGATACCAAGGACTTAGACCAAATGGTCCTCCCTTGGAAGAATTGAAGATAAGATACAGCCAAAAGCAATATGAAGATAAGATACGGCAACAAGAAGCCAACTTGAAGATCTAAAAAACATCACTTCAAACAATTGAGACTCAACTTGGTCAAGTTGCTGAAGTTGTTTTTGAAAGACCCCAAGGAAGGCTTCCAAGTAACACAGAAACAAACCCCAAGGAAACAACAACACTAAGAAACAATAAAGTCTATCCGGATCCTCCATATCCAAACATTTCTATTCCAAATCTCAATTCGGATCCACCACCGGTGGATAATAAGCGAATACCTTATGTTGAACCAATGCAAGACACCAACCAAGTAAACAACATTAGCCACTATTAGCATACCAAATGATGCTAACGGTCCAAATGAGAACAACAAGGATTAGCAATACCGGAAGTTCACCAAGCTCTTTAGCTAAATCCTTGTCAACCTACCTTTCATTAAAGTGGTCCAACAAATGCCAAAGTACTCAAAATTATTAAAGAATTTTAAGTAACAAGAAAAACCTTGAGCAAGCAATCAAAGGGCCAGTAAAAGAATGCATCGCGATCCAAAGAAGCATAGCACAAAAAATGAGCGACCTGAGGTGATTCTCTTTACCATGCACTATTGGTCAAATGTCAATCACTTGTGCTTTAGCCGATCTAGGTGCAAGCTAAAATTTGATATCAATTCATATATATGATAAGCTAAATCTTGTTGTACCACAAGAACTTCAAGCTACCATAGAACTCGTCGGTGGATCCATGAAGCAACCTGATGGGATCATTGAAAATCTATCGGTGAAAATTAGTAAGTTTGTTTTTCCGACCGACTTGGTCATTTTAAGCATAGTAGGTTTTCGTTTAATAAGAATATTTTTAGGTGCACATTTTTATGTACGTTTCGGTATAAATTTGAGCTTGTCTAGGTTTTGACGTAAACTTCTTTGGGAAACGAGTTAGGTCAAATATAATATATATTCGTGCTCATTTAATATATGTTTTGTAAATTTGTTTTGAACCAAGTGGAGTCAAATCTATTTCCTTTAGTTCTCTTTTTTTCAAAATCTCTAATTCATCCATTTTGATTACACGTGTCAGTTTTTCTTTTATACCCGTTACGTTTTCTACGTATAAGTCGGTCATATATAATACGTTATTATTGTACGGTATAAACTGGATTTATTTTGGATCTAATCGCAATGCTTAAATATGTTACATTTAGTTCAATTGTATACGCCGAAACACGCGTTTAGATGTGGTTAACACATTACATAACATTTGGACTAATGTATTCGATGTTTACGATTTACCCGCGTCGTAGTGCGCGCGAATCTTATTGCTAGTTATCTAAAAAAGAAAGAATATTGATAACAATTGTTTTTTATGAATATATATTTATAAAAAAAGCTTGAAATATTTAATATGGTTTATTGGTTTGATTGGTAAAAATATAATATGTCAAATAACAAAAAAAGGTGGTATAAAAAATTCCAAGTTTTAGTTCTTAATATATTATATATACTTATCTACTTCTATATTTATAATCGCAATTTTAAGTTTACGTAGTTGTGCTAACAGGATTCTTAGAGAACTAAGTACACTTTAATTAAACCGAGATGAAGCCGGTTCGTCACACCGTATCTAGAAGGGCTCGTCCTGGTACTTTTGAGGATCACGTTTGAGGTGGTGGCGATGGGTTGAAGGAGGCGGTGGAGGAGGTGGTGGTGGGTTGAAGGTGGCGGTGGTGGTGGTGGTGATGGGCTGACGGTGGAGGTGGGTGGTGGGTTTTAGAGAGAGAGAGAGAGAGAGAGAGGGGGGGAGGATGAAGAAGATAAAGGGGGTTCAGTTCTTTTTCTTTTTTTATTTGTTTAGGGGCAAGTTAGTAATTTTACACGTATTTAACTGAAAAAACTTAACATAGGTTAGTGATAAGGACCACCCGTATGCAAAAATTACAACTATTAGGACCAAGCGTGTAATTAGTGAACCACTGGGACCAAGTCTGAATTTTTCGCAAACCACAGGGACCAACCAAGCATTTAACTCTTAATTAAATTATCATTTATCACTTATATAAAAATATGCCCACTTGAAAAAAAAGTTTAAAAAATTAACTTTAGTGTAATTTATAATTGTCATGTTAAAGGAATTATTTAAAGACATATTTTGATGATTCTGCATGTTAATAAATTACGGAATACATGGTTTATTCAACATAAATATATATAACATTATATTTATTTAGCATTTGTAATAAACAAGAATTTAATCTAGTCAATAAATAAGGTTTAAGTATATAGTCCCGTTTTTTTTGGGAAGTGTGATTGGTAAAGGTTGTAGTAAAGGTTGAAGTATGTGGTGGATGCTGCATACTAATTCATTTGAACACATTTTAAGTTAGAAGTAGGAACAACCTTCCAAGTTGATCCATTATAATAATTAATTTGAGTAAACCCAAATAACTGCAGGTTGTCGTGTTATAAAAACACAATTTCAATGGGTTGGTTTACTTGTTCGATATAATTTTAGTACAAGTGTTAATATTTTGGAATTAACTTTAATTTACATCATTTTCCACATGTAAATAATTCATATGTGTGTATATATTTTTACTATATATTTTATTATCAATTTGGTGCGTCGCATCCACAATATTTGCTTTTATTGGAAGCATATACAAGAAACTTATGCACGTTTAATTCATTAACTAAAAGAAGAAATATAGATTAAAAATGCATATAATCAGATCTAAAATTGATTCGGAGGGTCCATAAGTGATGTAGACAATATTATTTTATCAGCTAAACATTTTTAAATAACGGTGCATGGGATGATAGCACCTGAATTAAGAAACTTTCATTATTGTGAATATAAATTGATAATTGTAACCTTATTGATCAAGTTTATTATGTCATCTTTCTTCTCATTTTTCTATAAATTGACCACGTTCGTAAGGTTTCAACATGTCAAATTGTCTCTCACACTAGATTGTAAGAATAAAAACATGGCCATGCAAAATGAGAAGCTATCTAAAAACTTGCTTCAATCCCAAGCTCACATATGGAACCACATTTTCAGCTTTATAAACTCCATGTCACTCAAATGTGCAATCCAGCTACAAATACCCGATATCATCGATCGCCACGGTTCACCGATGTTGCTTTCTGAAATAGTGGAAGCTCTCTCCCTAAAGCACGAGAGAACTCAATCTGTCTATCGCCTAATGCGCATCCTTGTTCACTCCGGTTTCTTCGTGAAACAAAATGTACCAACAACAAGAGGAAATGATCAGGAGGAAGGAGAAGGCTATTCGCTAACTCCTCCTTCTCGATTGCTTCTAAAGGAAGGTCCCTTAAGCCTTAGGCCCTTTTTGCTAGCCATGTTGGATCCAATGCTAATAGATCCGTGGCAAAACATGAGCCAATGGTTCCACAGTGATGATGTTACAGCTTTTCACACTACTCATGGAGGGAGTTTATGGGACCTAGCAGGCCAAGAGCCGAGGCTTAATCGGTTCTTCAATGATGCGATGGCTAGTGATGCGAGGCTTGTGATGAGTATCATTCTTAAACAATGTGCGCATGTTTTTCAAGGGTTAGATTCCATCGTCGATGTGGGTGGTGGTACTGGGACCGCTGCCAAAGCTATCGTGGAAGCTTTTCCCACGGTTAGCTGCTTCTGTTTTGATCTTCCTCATGTTGTTGATGGTTTGGTTGGAAGTAAGAACCTGACTTACGTTGGTGGAGACATGTTCGAAGCTTTTCCCAATGCCAATGCCGTTTTGCTAAAGGTATTCCTCGTTTGCTACTTATATAATTTCATCGTAGAGAATCCAAACCTACATACCTCTAATAATTATATATGTGATTATAAATATATCGTAAAAAGCCATGTTATCACTACTTTTCCCAACACCACATACCTCCTCAAAATGATTTATCTATAATGTCATGGAAAAGTATTAGTGTGGTTACAAAACCTCTTCAGTATTAAGTTGTACCAATCACTCTAACTCGTGTTTTCAATATATGTCACTTATATTATGATTTATGTTGATAACTTGTATGCAAGTTCTTTTGACAGTGATTTGTTTCTAACTTTATGAAAAAAAATTAGTGGATTTTGCATGATTGGAGTGACGAAGAGTGTGTAAAAATATTGAAGAATTGCAAAGAGGCGATTCCAAGCAAGCAAAATGGAGGAAAATTAGTGATCATAGACATGGTCGTGAAGGTTGACAAAGGTGACGCTGAATTATTCGAGTCTCAACTTTTCTTTGATATGCTTATGATGACTTGTTTAACCGGAAGAGAGAGAACCGAAAAAGACTGGGCAAAGCTCTTCCTTGATGGTGGCTTTAATGATTATAAAATAACTCCGATTTTAGGTTCAAGGTCTCTCATTGAAGTTTATCCGTAGTTAAGTGATGAAGTTGCATATCTAAGTAATTGTTCGTTGGTGGTTACTTTGTATTAGAGTTTTCATTCAAAAATGTTTCTTAGGAATTTCAAGCAGTCACAATTGATTATCTACATAGTTATCTATAGTTCCTTTGTAAGTCATAAAATTTAAACATGATCATTTACATGTATGATACCAAAATCTTGTTATATTTGGTTCTATACCTTACACACACCTATATATAGGGTTATGGTAAAATAAAAACCGTTACTCTATCTCTCTCTCTACATCCCTCTTTTACAACTATTATCACCATTAGCCATCCACACCATAAATTATCATCACCTCATTAACATGTTTACAAGCTGCCATCACCACCCTTTAAAATCCTAGATACGAAGTGGCCACTAGTTTATTTAAAAGATACCACTACTATAAACCATCATCAGCATCACCGGAGTTCTCAATAACAATATGCTCAGTTGAAACAGCAGGAGCCTTCGCTGTCATGTTATTCACCGATTTGATAGTAGTGTGTTGGTCTTTGTGAGGCATCGGTGGCATTGACCATGGTGTTTGGCCACCGTGTAGGTCTTGTAATGAGATAAGAGGGGATTGAGAGTGAAATTGTGTGGAGAGAGAAGGTAGGTGGTTTCATGTGCCATATATGCAAGAATACATGTATTGTTTGGGGTTGGTGGAATTAGGGAATATTGTTTGGGGTTGTTTGGAACTGTGGGGTTGTCCAGATGTGGTAGGGATGGCGATTATGGTGCTTGATAGAATACAAAATCAAAGAAAAGGATGATGTTTAGGGATGGAAAATAGAAAGTGGGATGGCTAACAACCCACCACCTATAGGTGCTACTTATGGGTGATAATGTAGAGAGAGAAAGAAAGAGTGTTTACGAGAGAAAGAGATAAATACGTTCTAGTTTTGGTCAGATAAAGGTAGATGAAGAAGATGGGGGTGGGTGTAGGTAGAAGATGAATTATGGTATGGTGGTGGTGGTTGTGATAATGGTGTGGTGGTGATGGTGTTATAAATGAGGGATCATAAGGGGAAAGAAACAAGGTGTGAGAAGACATAAATGCCCTCACATGAAGGTATAGGAATCGACATGTAAGCATCATTTGGACTTAGTCATGATGTTTTGGCAAGAAAAACACCAAATATAATAATTTAAAACACAGTGCAAGATATCATAGGCATGAAATTTGAAACACACTACTTAACGTTCTTGGCATGGTATTTTAAGTTTTAAGCCTAGAATTCATTGCATTCTGTCTAAAATTGTTATGTTTGATGTTTTTTGAAGTGCCATCAACTATAACTATTTTTAGTGCATAATTACCCCTAAATCTAAGTACTTTAATGACTTTTTTTGTTGCAAATGCTACCTACATAGTTCCTGTTTGACAAATTCAAATTTCTAAGGTATCGGGATACAAAGAAGTGAAAAACAAGCATAAATGAAGTAAAAACCCAAGATTCTAAGGTAATTAGCAATTCACCAGATAGGATAGCCGTACCAGGCTATGGGCACGGCTGTGCACAGCACCAAGCAACACAAGGTCAACAAGTTAACCCAAGAAAAGATCAACAAAAGTTAACCAAAGGCCAGACACCCCCATGCTCAACATAGGACAAGGATAGAAGGTTCGAGAACCGAATAGGAATGTCACCTATTTAATGCTTGTCGAGACACATTGGCATGCATGGTCGTGCTTCACCATGCACGACAGTGCCTGTACCAGAATCACAACAGACTGAATCAGCAAAGGACAAGAAGGATGAGCATTGTCGGGAATCCTCACAAGGCACGGTCATGCCCCCTTAGGCACGCCCATGCGCTCCTGTTCTCATCCAACCTATAAATAGAAAGCTTTACTGCCCATTTAATCATAATATTTCATGCATTCCTCTTTCGCATTTCACACACTAAACCTCTTTCCTAGAGATGTTAAAAGGAGTTTGGGATCACTCCACAAAATACTTGAAATACCTTAGTTTGACAGAGAGAGAGAGATAGAGAGATGACTTGTAATCAACAACCCTTCGTCAAGCTGGTTTATCCTATCATACTTGATCGATAATGATTCACTCAATAATCATTGTATATGGAAAAGCTATGGCCATTATAGGCTAAAGTTATTGTGTTGCTTGGGTTGAAGATGAAATTTGCTATGAATTAAATGTTTAATCTTTGGCAAAGAGGTGTGTTATGTCTTTAATAATTCCCTCTACTCTTCTTCTTTCGTAATGAGCTTGTGATTGTTTTAGTCTATAATCTTGTGGGAGTTCTTGATAACCAAAGGAGGTGAAGCTTATTAGTACGCTCATGGTGTGTAACAACCCATATTCGAATAAGGAAGATCCAATCTTAGAGAAGTGGTTGACCCATTTGTGGAAACACATCTTGTGATCAACTCTCATTTATCAAGAACATCGTTGATGGCCCGCACGGTCTATATGCTAGGCCTTAATGATTAGCCAAAACTTAATCTAGTGACTCGTCTAACACGGTCTATATCTTAGACTTGGTGGGATCCAAGAGTTGGTGAACCTATGTTAAAATACTATACATCTTTATATGTATTTTATTATTATATCGCCACCCAATAAAGATCAATCACCCTAATTAATAACAAGTGTCATAGCACCCAGGGATCACTTTGATATATCCTTGCTACCTTTGAAATGAGACAAAGGTATGCCAAATAGAGGATCGCAAGCCAAAAGAAAGAAGAGCAGTTGGATGTAACTAACCCAAGATTAGGAGATTGTTCCTTAAAAAGAAACGTTCTCTAAGATTGGGCAATGAATTATCTTTAACCGGCTATAATTCTATTTTAACCTTAAAAGCATATCTTGTCAATCTAATAAAAATTCGTCGGTAACCGTAGCCAGGTGCCGGGTCTTTGAGTTAATTAACCTCATCTCCTGCCAATAAAATAATTATAATCAATCCCAAGTGGATTCGGAGATCCAAAGCAACACTTTTTGTGCTCTTGATATTCTCTACTAATCATCTATTACTTGCTTTTATTTTCTTGGTTTAATATAAAAATAAGAAAAGATAATTAATTAAACTAGTTGGTAAGTTAAAGTAACTATTAAAAGTCGTATCCATTGAGTTTGATACTTTGTTCTTACATAAAATTTACAACAAACGATAGGTATACTTGCCTATTGTGTGTGTTTAGTCTAAGTAATAATTATTTCTTATAAATTTAAAACTAGATAATCGTTTTTAAAAGTTATAAAGTTAACCCACTTAATAGTGCTTAGAGTTATTAAATGAACTAGACCAACACATTAAAACACACACATCAAGTTTATGTCGTAATTGCTAGGGATACTTTTATTTTAATAAAGACTCTGAACTACTAACAAGTTTATTTCTCATCTTTTGTTTTTTATTTTTTTCCTTTACTTAGTTTTGTAGGTAATGTATGATCTTGCATTTTGGTTTTGGCATAACAAAACCACTTGGCGAACTCGAACGTTTCTTCCCCAAAGGCTAAGAGAAAAATCTCATCCAAAGATAACGACTTTTTATCCACCTGATCGTACGATTACCGAATTTTCAAAACCATCTATTGATGCTTTGCGGTCTATTATAGCTAGATCAAACATCATGCCGAACACATTGAAATTAAGTCACATGTCATTCACATGATACAATCATGATCCAGTTTTCATGGTCTCCTCGACGAAGATCCACATGCTGGTATTGAAAATTTCTTTGAAATTTGAGATACTTTCAAGCTTCAAGATGTTCTACCCAATGCCATCTGCCTTCACATGTTTCCTTTTTCACTGAAGGACCTTGCTAAGGCATGGCTCAACTCACAACAAACGGGTTCCATGCTAGATGGAATGATCTAGCCAAAAAGTTAATTTCAAAATATTTTCCACCCGCCTAAACTACAAAGTCAAGAAACAGCATAACTACTTTTACCCTAGAAGACAGTGAATCAATATATGAAGCATAGGAGTGATTCAACTCTCGTCCCTTTACAATGGGAAAAATATTTGGAAATAAGAGGCCACAAAAAGCTTATGATTTTATGGAAGAAATTGCCATGAATAGTTATCTTCATCAACTCTCCTCACCTTTAGAAGTCGAGTTACTTGACTTTGTCAACACCAAATGCTAGCAACAAAACAACCCTTATAGCAACACATACAATCTGGGTTGGCGAAATCATCCTAATTTTGGTTGGAGAAATGGAGGAAATACTCAACCTCTCGGTTTTGGACAACAACAAAGGGCACCTCAACAAACTTTTCAACCAAGATACCGAGGACCTAGACCAAATGGTACTCCCTTGGAAGAATTGAAGATAAGATACAGCCAAAAGCAATATGAAGATAAGATACAGAAACAAAAAGCCAACTTAAAGATCCAAAAAACGTCACTTCAAACAATTGAGACTCAACTTGCTCAGTTGCTGAAGTTGTTTCTGAAAGACCCCAAGGAAGGCTTCCAAGTAACACATAAACAAACCCCAAGGAAACAATAGCGTTAAGAAACAATAAAGTTTATCCGGATCCTCTATATCCAAACACTTCTATTCCAAATCTCAATTCAGATCCACCGCTGGTGGATAATAAGTGACTACCTGATGTTGAACCAACGCAAGACACCAACCAAGAAGTTGACTCATCGGCCACTATTAGCATGCTACAAAATGATGCTAACAGTCCAAATGAGAACAACAAGGATAAGCAATACCGGAAGTTCACCAAGCTCCTTAGCTAAATCCTTGTCAACCTATCTTACATTGAAGTGGTCCAACAAATGCCAAAATCCTCAAAATTATTAAAAGATTTTCGAGTAACAAGAAGAATTTTGAGCAAGCAATCAAAGGATCAGCAAAAAAATGCATCGTGGTCATCCAAAAGAAGCATAGTAGAAAAAATGACAGACCCGAGATGATTCTCTCTACCATGCACTATTGGTCAAATGTCAATCACTTATGCTTTAGCCCATCTAGGTGCAAGCGAAAATTTGATGTCAACTCATATCTATGATAAGCTAAATCTTAGCATACCACAACAACTTCAAGCTACCATAGAACTGCCCGGTGGATCCATGAAGCAACCCGATGGGATTATTGAAAATTTATTGGGGAAAATTAATAAGTTCGTTTTTCCGACCGACTTTGTCATTTTAAACATGGGAAGAGACAAATGACACCTTAAATTTTGGAAAGACCTTTCCTAGCCTTAGTTAAATCCTTGTTAACCTACCTTTCATTGAAGTGGTCCAACAAATGCCAAAATACTCAAAATTATTAAAAGATTTTTGAGTAATAAGAAGAACCTTGAGCAAGCAATCAAAGGATCAGCAAAAGAATGCATCGCGGTCATGCAAAGAAGCATAGCACAAAAAATGACCAACCCGAGGTGATTCTCTCTACCATGCACTATTGGTCAAATGTCAATCACTTATGCTTTAGTCGATCTAGGTGCAAGCGAAAATTTGATGTCAACTCATATATATGATAAGCTAAATCCTGGCGTACCACAACAATTTCAAGCTACCATAGAACTCGCCGGTGGATACATGAAGCAACCCGATGGGATTATTGAAAATCTATCAGTGAAAATTAGTACGTTTGTTTTTTCCGACAGACTTTGTCATTTTAAACATGGGTAGAGACACACGACACCTTAAATTTTGGAACGACCCTTCCTAGCCTTAGCTATATCCTTGTTAACCTACCTTTCATTAAAGTGGTCCAACAAATGCCAAAGTACTCAAAATTATTAAAAGATTTTTGAGTAACAAGAAGAACCTTGAGAAAGCAATTAAAGGATCAGCAAAAGAAAGCATCGCGGTCATCCAAAGAAGTATAGCACAAAAAATGACCGACTCAAGGTGATTCTCTCTACCATGCACTATTGGTCAAATGTCAATCACTTATGCTTAGCCGATCTAGGTGCAAGCGAAAATTTGATGTCAACTCATATCTATGATAGCTAAATCTTGGCGTACCACAACAACTACAAGCTACCATAGAACTCGCCGGTGGATCCATGAAGCAACCTGTCACACCCCGAATTTCCAACCAAATCTCGATGGGCTCGGGTGGAGAGTATCGTGACGTAAGTTGATGTAATTATAATCAATTAACACAACACTGCAGAAGTTTTAGAGTTTAAAATAATATTACAAACCAAAATGTCTAAAGTTCGAATTTAATATACAGCCGGTTTGTAACTAAAGATCCACAGGTAGATCATAAAATATACAAAAGGTGCACAACAGACATTAGGCAGATGTAAGGATTTGTAAGATCCTCTTATATCACTACCATGCAGCTTCTAGCCTATTTCGTATTGTACCTGCAAATTAGTCTTTTGAAAATACATCAGCTTTCATTGGTAAATACAATTAACCGACTCGTTTTGAAAACATTTCAAAGATTGATTGAAGTGCACAAGGCACATAAAATCTTTTTATAACTTGGTAAAGTTAAGCTTTTAACCTTGTATACAGATTCACATGTTTGTCAATACATATGGGCTCAATATAAAACCGAGACATGATTAACTCGGACACCACTTATAAACCCACGGAGGAGTTATCTTTAACTTGTGGATAAAATATATTTAGCATTCGCATCTGTCATGTTTATACATATACCCGTGCTTTGGTCGTGGCCATTAGTAACTTAAATGAGCCGAGGATATCCAAGACACAGTCGTTAACCCCCAATGTTTAAGTTATCAAACAAAACTGACTAAAATGGAATATGCGGATTTACTAGCCATAATCCGACATTCGATTAATTCCATTCCCGACCAAGCGGTAATAATTTACCGTATCCCAAGCCCATATATGGAAAATTAGTTAAAAGTATTTACCTGAGCTAGTACTAGACTTTAAATGCAAAGTTTATATTAACTCAGCCATTTAATCAATAGATAAGTGTAGATAGCATTTACTGGAAGGCTTTTAGTCTGAAATGATGGCATAAACTAACCAATTAGAATGCTAACGGTACTATTTAAGTCATAGACTTAGACCGGCTAGCTTAAAGGATCAAAACAGTACGATACGCTAGATTAAGCGATGACCGGATAGAATGTAGTTTAAAACCAACAAGTACTAAGACTTGTATGATATGGGTAAACAGTTAACATTCTGGAATTTGAGATTAAAATGATAAGGTTAACCTGTTTTGGTTAATTTTCGTAAACTAGTTACATAAACTTAACCGTACGCATATAAGCGTTATCGGGTAACCGGGTGAGTCATGAACAATTTCTATATGCTATTATACTTTAAATAAGTTGTAATATTAGTGGGATATCAACTCCTATGTCCGTTAAGGTTTTAAAACGAAACTATGCCTCATAAGACGTTTTGATCATTATATGACATAAAAAGGAACTTGTATATATTCTGATCTTATGATCATAAACATTCTTGAAAATATACTTAATTGTGATATATTATCAGTAAGATGTCATACATAAGCGTGGTTTATGGTTTAGGACCAAACTATGCATCGAAAGGGCATTTTGGTCCTTTTAAAAGCATAATTTACGATATCATAATAAATTCAGTTTATGATCAGAATAATAACATCATAATATGTTAATTATATTAACATATCAGTAGATAATTCATTTGCAAGCTTGTTGTTGATTAAAACCTTATTTTATGTAAAAAGAGCATTCTAGTCAAAATTTGGCATATTAGCGGAACTTGTGCATAAACTCAGATTATGATTATGATCATGTAATATAACCTCAGAGGGTTATGCTATACTATATTATAATCTAATGCAACCATAAATCAGTAGTAAACTAATCTAAATCGGGTCAGAATCGGAAGTCAAAGCAGAAGTCAAACTTTGTGACTTTCGGTTGCGAACCGACCCTAGGACTGGAATTGACGAGCCAAACATGTTCCCACATATTCTAATAATTATTACCAACTTGTTTAAGTGTCCAAACATATTTATAACATATATAAACTCAGATTGTAACATTTATATAATCTGACCCGTTTGACTTTATAAAACATTAACTTTGACTCGTCAATTGACCTAGTAACCGTGATTCTTAGGAGGTGCCCTTTTAAGGGATTAATACCTACCTAATTATGATCACTTAGCCATGTTCATTTTGAACAATGGCTAGACCATAATGGTTTTAACCGAAAGTCAAAGCATTTATAAAAAATGCTTGACTTTTGGCTATTAAAAACTTATAAATAGAAAAGAGCAGAGATGGAACACTTACAAGTGATACAAGAGAAAGTTTAGAACTCAAAGGGATGCTCCTAGATGACCAGGAACTTCCAAGAGTGTAATAGAGAGAAGAAGATGAACAAGCAAGGAATTGTGTGAAATTGAGGGGTTATTTATAGTGCGAAGGGATGAATGAGGATGATGCCAGGTGTTAGAGGTGTTGTAGGATCAATACAAGTGGTTATGTGGGTGCCAAGAGCTGCAAGAGGGTGGCATATTGCAGGATATGTGGCAACATGGCAGAATTTCTAAGTTAATTAGCATGTTGACACTTTTAGTCCTTCAAGAATATAGTTTTATTAAATGTCATGAATTGTCCCTTGACTATATCCAATGTTGTTCTAAAGTTATCAAAATGACATAATGACACAACTAGTTCTTCTAGTTCAACACGTGGCACACTGATGGAGAGTATGAAACCTGGGTGTTAGTGTGTGTTAAACTTAGAATGTAATAACTACGAGTTCTTATGGTTTTATAGGTTAAATCACTTAAATCAGTAAAGTTAAAACTTCGGTGATGATGCGGAGCACTCAAGGATGGTAAATCAAGAGATATCACATCAACCGCGAGTTGTTTGGGTCGAGAGATGGCTTGATTATGCAAGAAATATGAAACTAATGAAGTCCAGGGGCCTCCGAGTCATTTATTGAAAGTTGAAGTAATAAAAAAAAGATGTTTTAAGACCTCGTCGTAGGCCACGGTCGCCAGACCGTAGCTTACGGTTGATAAAAAAGGGAGCCCAAAAAGTTCTGTCCATAATCTACGGGCCTTGACCGTCGGTTACGGTCAGGTTAGATTTATGAACAGCAAGCCAAAGCGTAGCTTACGGTCCGACGTATGGAAAAACATATGAATTTGACAATGTTTGTGCGAGATGAGCGGCTAATTCATTCGTGGGTTCATCCGGAAGTATGTACACGCGTCAGTATATTATCGGACCTGAATTTACGAGGTGTTACACAACCCGATGGGATTATTGAAAATCTATCGGTGAAAATTAGTAAGTTTGTTTTTCCAACCGACTTTGTCATTTTAAACATGGGTAGAGACACACGACGCCATAAATTTTGGAACGACCCTACCTAGCCTTAGCTAAATCCTTGTTAAGCTACCTTTCATTCAAACGGTCCAACAAATGCCAAAATACTCAAAATTATTAAAAGATTTTTGAGTAACAAAAAGAATTTTGAGCAAGCAATCAAAGGATCAGCAAAAGAATAAATCACGGTCATCCAAAGAAGCATAGCACAAAAAATGACCGACCTGAGGTGAATCTCTCTACCATGCACTATTAGTCAAATGCCAATCACTTAGGCTTTAGCCGATCTAGGTGCAAGCGAAAATTTGAAACACTTGAAATTGTGTCCTACACATTCAAAACCTTGAAACCGATCGATTGTGAGAGCATTCACATTCCGTTAATCAAATTTATATTAAAGTAATCTTTGTATTATGAATAGTGGTTATGAGTGAAGGAAAGAAAAAAGTTATTGCTCATCTTCATAATTTTTTAATATATTTTATACGTGGATATGATTGAAGAAAAGAGAAAAGGAAATGAACGTGAAAGAGACGTGAATGCCTAATATATCAAAAGATAAAGAATTGGTAATCAGGAATAATTCTTTCATCATCAATATCACTTATAAATACAAAGTACAAAGTACATGATAATGACTAAAGGAAATAACAATCTTCCTACCAAAATACAAGACGAGACAATGGTAGGTGAATCAAATAAACATAGAGAGAGATACAAGAATTAATTGTTTCCCAATACTCTCTCTCAAGTTGGAGCGTGTAAGTTACGAATGCCCAACTTGTCTAGTAAAGTTTTGAGTTGAAACGACCCAAAAGGTTTGGTAAATAAATCTACAATTTGTGACTTTGTGTGAACAAACATGGGTTTAATTTCTTTGTAATCAACTCGTTCAAGAATGAAGTAGCAATCCATCTCTACATGTTTGGTTCTTTCATAAAATACGGAATTATAGCTATTTGTCTAGCAGTTTCATTATCACAAAACACTTGAGTAGGCCCAATAGGAGACGTGTTCAATTCCGTTATAAGTCGCCGAACCCACAAGACTTCCTTAACGGGTGTACCCATGGCCCGGTACTCGACCTCTGAAGGAGAACGAGATACAATCGATTGTTTATTGGATTTCCATGAAATGGGAGCACCACCCAAGAGGAGAACATACCCTGTTCGAGAACATACCCTGTTCGAGAACACCAGGTGAAGGGACACCTAAGCTAATCGAAATCGCTATAAGTAACCAAGCTGGTACCTCCTTTTTTTTGGTAGCAAAATACCTTGACCTGGAGTCGTTTTAAGATACCGTAGTACTCATGTAGCAGTGTCCATGTGTCTTTGACGGGGATCAAACACAAATTGGCTAAGAACATTAACCAAATAACATATATCAGATCTGGTTACTTGTAGCTACAACAACCACGCTATGAGCATTCTGTATTGATTAGCATTGACCTTATCATCTTCTTCCCCTTTGTCGAGCATCAGGTTTTGTTCTATGGGGAATGCACTCGGACGGCATCCTAGCAAGCCACTATCTTCTAAAATATCCAATGTATATTTCCTTTGACTGAATATAAGACGCTCAAACGTTTTAGCCATTTCGATACCTAAGAAGAACTTCAATGACCCTAGATCATTTATGCTAAACTTTTCATCAAGATGCATTTTTATGCTCGTATCTTTTTAGCATCATTGCCCACGATAATGACATCGTCCACATAGATTAAAGCACCCACAATTTTTTTTCCGACTTTGTGAAGGAACAATGATGGATCCGCCTTTGACTATTTGTAATCGAGATTGAGTAGGGCTGAAGTGAACTTGTAGTGCCAGTTTCTTGAAGCTTCCTTAATCCGTAGATGGATTTTTAAAGTTTCTAGACTCGTGCATCTTCTTTGTTGCCAAATCCTTGAGGCATCTTCATGTATACTTCTTCCTCTAGATGATCATGCAAAAATGAATTGTTCACGTCTAACTGTTGGATTACCTAACCATATTTAACTGCAATGGCCAAGAGTGTACGCATTGTTACTAATTTTGCAACCGGTGCAAACGTGTCATGGTAGTCAATTCCTTCTATTTGTGTGAATCCTTTGGCTACCGATCTCGCCTTATATCTCTCAATTTCTCCATTCGATTTGAACTTGATCTTGTATACCCATTTTTACTGAACTGCTTTCTTTCCTTTTGGTAGGTTCTCAAGAGTCGAAGTTCCATTTTGTTCCAAGGCACGTATTTCATTTTTCATAGCTTCTCTCCAATTCACATCCTAAGCAGCTTGATAAAAAGTATTTGGCTTATCATGTCATGTGATGGTCGATAAAAAAGCTTTATGTGTATTAGAAAAATTATTATATGAAATGTAATGAGCTAGAGGATGTACTGTGGAGGATGCTTCATTGGAGACGGGTAAAGTGGCATCGATCGAAGGTGGAAGTTTGACATGATAATCATCCAGATAAGATGGGCGTAACCTGTTTCGCTGTTGTCTAGTTTCTTCAGCGCGTTGAGAAGCCATATTTTGATCCTCATTTTTCATGTTATTGTCTTGCATGATCACCTCTTGATTAGTGTTATGTGTGTTGTCAACTTCTTGATTTCCCATCATATGTTCATTTTCTTGGTTATTTTTCTCAATATTTTCTCCTTGCTCTTCGCTACTTGTGTTTTCATTGATTTCACCACTTACCCCACCACTTTGGAAAGGGGTGTCGTCACCTTGGTTAGCAAAATAGGGGTAAACAACAATTTCTTGTTCACGAACCCAAGGTTTGAGTTCAATTTTTTCAAACAGGAAAATATTTTCAAAATACTTGAGACCCCTTGTTACAGGTATCTTTCTTTGCTCAAGGTAGTAAATTTTATAGCCTTTGGTGCCAAGAGGATAACCCAAGAAAAGGCCAGATTTTTCCTCTCGACTCAAATTTGTCTCTATTGGTATCCATATTTCTGTAACATGCAAGGCACCCAAATACCCTCATGTGATCATAATCTGGATATTGACCAAACATAATTTCGTAAGGCCTTTTTCACCTATGGCTCTAGATGGTAGTCTATTAGCGATGTAGGTGGCGGTTAGAATGCACTCTCCCCAAAAACTTGTTGGAAGATTGGCTTCAAAACGTAGAGCACGAACGATTTCTAAGAGGTGCCTATGCTTACATTCTACCACCCCAGTATGTTGAGGGGTGTGAGGGCAAGTCGTTTCAAGGGCAATCCCGTGTTTATTATAAAAATCCTTCATAAAATTAGATGTGAACTTTCCCCCGTTATCACACCTGATTCTTTTACTAGACTTCAAACTGTGTTTGAACCATTTTACAAAAGTCAATCAAGCAATTACTTGCCTCATTTTTTGTTTGATTAAATAGACTGAAAGAGTTCTACCGTAATCATCAGCAATTGACAAAAAATAATTAGCCTGAGAGATTGACGGTGTTCGATATTTGCCCCAAATGTCACAATGAATTAAATCAAAACATTTATTTGTTTTAATAAAGCTGACCAGAAAAGGTAAACGAGTAAGTTTTGCTTTGACACATGCGTCACAAACATTGTTCTCAAAATCAAAATCAACACCTTTGAGAAAATCAACACGTGAAAGCTTGATGTCTGAGGCATGTCCAAGTCGCTTGTGTTATGCATCCACAGTAACCTTCATCACCTTTCTTCCTTCCTTTATTTTCCCAATCCACTATAGACCTCCACTAGAGTTATCCGCCCCAATCAAGTTCCTCGTCCTCAAGCCCTGTATGACAAAGAAGTCGGGAAAAAATGTTACGACACAGCTGTGTAGGTCTTTGGTGAATTTACGAACAAAGAAAAGGTTGCAATTAAATTCGGTACGAAAAGTACTCCTTTCACATATAAGCCCCCTTTGAACATAATCACCCCTTCCCTTGACAGGAATGGCATCTTCATTAGGGATTTAGGGGGGAGTTTCATAGGCATTCGTATTCATGTTTTGAGCAATTCCTTTAAGTATGTAATGTGCTCGGCGGCACCCGAGTCAACGACCCACTCACAATGTGTGTCTTCTCTACCTGCCAAGTTTGCCATATGTAGTGTCTCATCACCGTGATCAACCTTCTTTCTTGCAAAAAAAAAGTTAAAAAGGTTTTGCATTGCTCTTTGGTCATTCCTAGCTTAGCACACGGTCCAGTCTCAACCATGGCTGCCTTCGGTTTGGTCTTTTCCTCACTATTTAGGATATCCAACTAGCTTAAAACGACTATCCTTGCTATGTCCATCTCTTCCACAAAATGTGTAGTGATCATTCTTGCTATTAATCACGGCTTTCTCAGTCTTTTGCACTTTCTTTTGACTTTTATTTCCTTCTCGACGGCCTGCAAAGAAAGCTTGAAAAGTTGCAGTGTCATGAGTGGTTCTCTTAGAGCCGGAGATAGAACGTTGTTGTTCATCTTTGGCCACCAAGTGGTATGCGACACTAAGACCTAGTGTAGGTTTTGTTGCAAGGATCTTCGTCCGTCTGATGGAATACTCTTCATCTAGTCCCATAAGGAATTCATACATCTTTTCTTCTTCTTTCAAGTCCACCTTTTTCTTTCCAAGTCCACATTTACACCCGTCACAAGAGTAATGGGGTGTGGGTAAGACCAGTTCCATCTCATTCCACAAGCCCCTCAATTGTGTGAAATATGCATATACGATCACACCATTTTGACGGGTTGTGGCTAAAGGTTGTTTCAGTTCATAGGCCTTTGGTGCGCTTTCCTTACCAAATCTTTCGAGTAGATCGTACCACATTTCAGCTGCTATCTTTGCATACTTGACACTGTTGTGAATATATTTTTCCATGGCCTTTGTTAACCAGCCCTTTTACCATAGCATCACAGCGCATTCATGGCATATAATCTTGTGCATCTTTTTCTGGTTTCTTGATGGAGCCATCAACAAACCCGATCTTGTTTTTTTGTTTTGCAAATAAGAAGGTCGTCATGTCTTGTGCCCAATCGTCGTAGTTCTTGTCTATTAACAAATCGTTGGCGTGCATTTGTTTAGGGTAGTGGAGACCGTGTAGGTAGAACGGTGAAGCCATGGGGTTAGCGGGTTCACCTTTTGGTTTATCGTCGGCCATGAGACCGCCAGATTAGGGTTTATAGGTCTGTGTATCAGTATTGCTCTGATACCATAAAGAATTGGTAGTCAATAATAATTCTTTCATTATCAATATCTCTTATAAATACAAAGTACATGATAATGACGAAAGGAAATAACACTCTTCCTACTAAAATACAAGACTAGACAATAGGTGAATCAGATAAATAGAGAGAGAGAGAGATAGGAGAATAATTTGTTTCCCAATAAAAGACCCTAGAGCCTTGAAACCGATCAACACAACAAAAATCCAGGATATTGCAAGAGAGAAAGATATTAAAGGGATAAAAAAAAAATTATTAGATGCCATTTTTTTTACCATGTATCATAAATAAGTGGCACCCAAGAACAAAATTAATGTGCTAGTTTAATCCTGATCTCATTAAAATCTCGTTAGTTTGTTAAGGATTAGTTAGACATAGAAAATTTGTTTATATGTTAGTGCCCTGAATGTAATTTAGAAACAATGGGCCAATGTTGTAATTAGTAATTAATAAACGAACCGTTACACTGTTTTGGGCAACTGTCACAATGTTTGGATAGGTATTCTTTGGCGAGTATATATACCAACCCCGGTAACAGTTCAAATCAAATATTCATTATACAAACTCATGATATTAGTTAAGTGTATAGATCAAACACAAATGAGTCTTAATGAACAAAGTACTCTTAAAAGTGACTCTTTTGTTTTTTTCTAAAATCTTTTTCTACTACTTGAAAATTATGTTTATTTGTAGAACGTAAAAAAAAATCGAGATCGACACAGGAGATTGTTATGGACCCATCTCGTTCGACAAACTGAAAAAGATAAGGCGGATAGTGCAGCAGATTAAACAAGCTTGTTACGGCCCGCGCAACATTGGAAAAATGTCTTGCTGTGGGCTGGTTTTGTTAACAATGAAAAAGTCAAAAGACTATTTTAGTAAAATCGAAAAGTCAATTTTTTTCGTTAATTAACTTGGTCAACAAGGTCATTCTGGATAATATATTATTAATTATTAGACGTGAACAGCAAAGCATGCAAAATAGTTGATTGTGACTGCGTAACATATATGCAACAGTGATATTTTAGCAACCTTACAAGACTACAAGTTACATCTCCTTTTTCTTAACTGGCAGCTGAAGTGGTTCGATCAGTTGGGTTCACATTAATAAAATCTATTGAGAAAAGAACCGGACAACTTTATTGATAATTCACAACAAAAGTACATGAGAGAATACATACAGATAGAATACACAAGATAAGAAAAGACGGACCCAGTCGGTTATTCACATTTTTATTCTTTTAAGCACACTTACTTGCCAATAGGTATATTATTGCTGACGTGGATCCTAGCACAAATTCACTCAACTTGCTTGATGCATGATCTGCCCATTCTTCCCATTTGAGTTCAACATAACAGGCCCATTCACAAAAGTACTATTGCAAAAAGTCCTTATAATCCCATCAGCACCAGTACGGACAGCAATTTCACTCATCTTAACCATGGCTGCAGCAAAATCAGTATCAAACGTTGAAGGATTGTCAACATACTCTGTCACGATACTATCAGTTGAGTCTCCATTAAAGAGTACTTGGTCTGATATAAGAAGACCTCGACTAGCAACAAGAATCCTGAAATAGTTGTTGTCGAATGCATTCGGTGTCACTAAATCAAGTGGTTGTAAGTTCTCATCGCCACCAGTGGGTGGGCAGATTTCACTAAGGGAGCTATTAAAAGCAGCATCGATACGTAGAGGACTGTTGTATACCCTTCCCCTAAACCTACTACATCTGGCTTGCCCGATTGTGTGAGACCCTACAAGATGACAATTTCGGTCACAAATGCCCTACATATTTTTTCTTAATTTTTATAAATAAAAGTTGCCAACTTTTTCGATCGAATTTGTTTTTAGCCATTTTGGGCCGAATCATTCTTGATAGCTAGTTCTTTATGATCGCTAATTAATTCGGTCATTACATTTGCGTCTTTTTAATTGCGTTTGCTTCTTTTTATTAGTGTTCCAAGTAAAATGTAACGAAGAATTAACAAAAAAACTGTCATGTAATATCAGGGAAACACACTGAAGCAGATCTAACCTGATACGGCGACCATTTCTCTAGCGTTGAATCCGTTACGATCAAAGTTTGCAATGAGTTCAGTTAGATTAAAGTTCCCTCTTGGAAGATCAGTTGCGGCTTCAGCTGCGTTTGAATCTGTAGAATCTCTTCCTCCAAGTCTTACTGTCCATGATGGACCCCTCACCTGCATAGCGTATAAACTACCTTAATTATAGATTTTAAGAACCTATAATTTACATGTAACTGATATAGTTTTGTTCTTACCGCTACCGAAGCATCACGAGCAGCGACCGCGAGTATATCACAGCAGGATAATGTTGGGTTTCCATGGTGATCATTTATAAGTTTTATTTATCAAAACCCAGTTCAATAAATAATAGTTAATTAATCAAGCGAGTTAATTAATAAAAACGCAGCGGAAAAATAAACAAGTGATCAACCAAAACGAAACCCGGCAGGATCCGGTTATATGCAAATGCGAGTACAGTAATAAAAACATCTAACTACCGATGAGAAAGATATACCTCGGTTAGTGACTAACCGGTCGAGACACCGAGGTTCAACGAACACGTGCTAGTGAAACGAACAAAACGGAACGCGGGTGTGACCCGGGTAGCGACGTCTGAGGCGACGGCAGCTAGCGGCCGGCAACGGCAGTGACTGCGACGGCAGTGGCGGCGGCGGCTCTGGACGGTGGCGGCCGCGGCTTTGGCATGCGGCGGCGGTTGAGGCCGGTTATGGTTGTGCGTGTTTGAGAGATCAAGTTCTTTTAACCATCTAAATGCAAGAACAAGTCCCATTTAAATAGAAGATCTAGGCTCATGCATGTTTGCCAAGTGGCGGACATGCACAATGCATGTGCGACAAATGGTGTAGGTTTCTTGCATGTATGACAAATGGCCAAGATTCTTGCATGCGCGACAAGTGGCGGTGCAAGCATGCATGCACGACAAGTGGCGTAGCGTGGTTGCATGTATGACAAGTGGTGAGATGAGTATACCCATGTCACCCGGTCCATGTACCCGTCTCTCAGTTAATAACCGCAACAATAATCCCGCTCATGATCATAAATATAATTATGACCCGTTTCGCATATTGTTCATAATTACCAGTTAAACTAGTTAAGTGGATTTAAGTTCGTTGCCCACGGTGTAACTCTTACGGGTCAAGACCCGGTCGGTAGCGTTGACTTATCGAACCGGACATAAATTTCCAACAACTCCCACTTGAACGGTCTCTGATAAGATCTCAACGCAGACAACCAGCGATGCTCTAGCTACACATAGCTGCCCCCAACAGGTCATGACACTTTAAAGTCACTAACCAATGTATCTTCCCTTCAGCAACAAGTTGCTTCTTTAAGACAATAGACTTATGGTAATCATTGTCATTTATCCTTTCTGTGAAAAACATCAATTGAACAATGAGACATGGATCAGATTCAATCTCACATGGCGTTCAATCATTATCGTTCTCTTTCAAGAATCAAAGTGGTCCAATCAAACACACAATAAGTTTGGGTAAGGCCTTACACTTCACCAGTTTGAATCAACGAGGGCGCCCGGATGTCTAACTATTACGTAAATTGTAAGAGTACAGAATCTCATCTTGACTACATACAACTCCCACTGAACTTCAGAACTACTCCTAACCAATGACTTTATGACTGCAGTTACGCGACAGCGGTTGACACTGATCAAAGAATAGCCTTTAGTAAACGACAGTTCTAGTATGTATCTCAGGTCAGACGATACTAAATGAGTATACCAAAATCAAATACATCTTATGAATAAGATCCATGAAGATGATTTGATGCGAGTTACATCCAACGTCATTCATAATGAGGTCTGTGAGTTTGGAAGTCAACTCCTTGAGTCCAAAGTCAGAATAGTCTTAATTCAAAGTCGTTCCCACGAGACTGACCGACTACGGATAATTTAGAATACAAGATTTATGGATTAAACATATTAAAATCGAACACAGTTGTAAGATTCAAGCTTTGCATTTAACCTGTAAATCAAAGGTGAATTCAAAAGGTACAACTGTTTGAATGTTCGTACATCCAAATACTAAATCAAAACAAATGGCTAGCTAATCTAAGACCGATAGCATTCCTATGTTGGTCGTGCTTGTCCTGAGTCATCGATTTAGTGAACCGGTCTGCTAGGTTTTGATCTGTGTCTAATTTGCTTATTAAGATGTCAGCTTATTCCAGTATTTCCCATATATAGTGGAACTTTCTTAGAATGTGCTTGGCCCTGTGATAAGATATGGGCTCCTTGGTTTGAGCTATAGCTTCTGTGTTATCACAGGACACCTCGATTGGTTTTGAATATTCGAAACCACATTAAGGTCGGTGATGAACTCCTTCATCCAAGCAGCTTCTTTTGCAGCATCCGATACAACAATATATTCGGATTCAGTGGTTAAATCCGCCACTACACTCTGTTTGGATCTTTTCCAACAAACAGCTCCTCCATTGAGAGTGAATACGAATCCTGATTGTGAGCGAGCATCACCTTGGTCACTTTGGAAGCTAGCATCAGTGTAACACCTTACAGTGAGCTCTTCTTCCACTCCTCCAATCACCAAGAGCATATCTTTGGTTCTTCTCAAGTACCTCAGAATGTTCGACGTCAGGTCTAGTACATAACATACATGATAGAACCAATTGCTGAAGCATATGGAACTGCTTCCATTTGCTTAATTTCAATGTCCGTTGAAGGAGTTGCGATTTGTTCGACACGATTCCTTTAGTCATAGGAACACCTCCTTTCTTGGAGTTTTCCATTTTGAAGCGTGTCATCATTTCATCTATGTAAGTACTTTAACTTAGCCCTAGAAGCCGCTTAGATCTATCTCTATATATCTTGATTCCAGAATGTAAGCAGCTTCTCCAAGATCTTTCATTACGAAGCAAGATCCCAAATAGTGTTTAACCTCATTAAGCATAGGGATGTTGTTTCCAATGATTAGTATATCATCCGCATACAAGATGAGGAATGATATGGTGCTCCCACTAGCCTTTCTGTAAACATAAGGCTCATCTTCATTCTTGACAAAATCAAACTCTTTGATCTTCTGGTCAAAACGAAGATTCCAGCCACGAGATGCTTGCTTGAGTCCATAATGGACTTATTTAGTTTGCACACCTTAGTTGGATATTTGGGATCGACAAAACCTTCAGGCTAAACCATGTAGACATCTTTAGAGAGATGTCCATTGAGAAAAGCGGTTTTGACATCCACTTGCCATATTTCATAATCATAGTACGTAATAATGGAAAGGAATATCCTAATTGATTTAATCATAGTAACGGGCGAGAAGGTCTCAGCAAAGTGAATACCTTGAGTTTGAGTGAAACCCTTCACAACTAGCCGTGATTTATAGGTGTGGACATTTCCATGCATATCGGTTTTTCTCTTGAAAATCCATTTGCTCCCTACTGCCCGACAATCGGGGGGTAGCTTAACCAAGTCCCATACTTGATTGTTATGCATAGATTGCATCTCGACGTTCATGGCTTCTTGCCATTTCCAGATTCTGGATCTGAGATAGCAGATTTGTAGTTAGCATGTTCGTCATTAGACTCAGCTACTAATAAGACTTCGAGACCATTTAGATGCCAAAGGTAACTATCAGGTTCTTTGCGAATTCTCCTACTTTTGCGAATGTTTGTGTTTATGTCTGATTCATAGGCAACAACTACTTGTTGATCAGACGGTCCGACGTCATTAGCGGTTGTTTGTGGTTCTCAAATTTCTTCAAGACCAACAATATTATTTCCAGTTTCTCGATTAAAGAGTTTTTCATCGAGAAAGTGTCCCTTCCGTTTGATGGAAATCACATTTGCATTAGGATGGTAGAAATAATATCCGCCTTTTATAGTATCTGACGAAAACTACTTTTCGCCTCGAGGATCAGGCTTGTCATCAGAATCACTTGTGATGTATGCTTAATATCCCCATACTCTAAGGTATTCCAAATCGGGTTTACGCCCATGCCATATCTCATATGGTTTTTTGTTTACCTTCTTAGTCAGAGCTGAACTGACAATGCGGGCAACGATCATAAGAGCATGACTTCAAAATAAGTGAGGCAAGTAAATTCTACACATCATCGATCGAACCGTATTAATTAGGGTTTGATTTCTCCTTTCACTCACGCCATTAATTTGAGGTGTGCCAGGTGGAGTGGGTTGTGAAACCATTCCACATTCCTTTAGATGATCGAGAAATTATAAGCTGAGGTACTCATCACCTCGATCTGATCAAAGTACTTTTATCTTTCTAGCAAGCTGGTTTACTACTTCGTTTTGAAATTCTTTGAACTTTTCAAAAGTTTCGTGCTTATGCTTCATAAGATAGACATAAGCATATCGACTATAATCATCGATAAAAGTAACGAAGTATCCTTCATGGTTTCTAGTCGTGGTTCTGCAAGGGCCACATACATCAATGTGAGTGAGTACTAGAAGACCATTGGCCCGTTCACCAACACTGGTGAAGGGGTGCTTTGTGAGTTTTCCAGCTAAGCAAGATTCGCAATCATCAAAGGAGACCTGTCTAGCGGATTCAAGAATCTCCTCAGACTGGACCTATTTTATGTGTGTCTTACTTATGTGGCCAAGTCTACAATGCCAAAATTACATTTCATTTATACCAGCTTTGTTACGCTTAGAAAGATGATATATGTTATTATTTATTTCTTATCAATTTGGGTTGCAGGATAATGATAAAAATGATAAAGAAGGGGGGAGGGAAAGGATAATTTCTAAAAAGCGGGACATCAATGCCACTTCGAGGTCTAGCCTCAAAATAAAAGACATTCTTCAAGTAGGTAGAAATGGAAATTCCATTAGAACGTACTTGAATCCTTGTTCAAACAGTGAAGAAACTGAAATAGTGTTTCTGGTTAAACCAGATGCAAACAAACAGTTATTTAAAGTAACTACAAGGCCAGAAGGACATGAAAAACAAAAAAGTTCCAGTTGCCAGAACTGGAACTCTCTTTCCATCATCAACTATGAATTCCATGTCGCCTTGTTTCAGTTTCTTCCCCTTTTCAGGTTCTTGCAAGACATTAACGATGTGATAACCACATATGGTATCAAATACCCATGTGTTGCTAGAAACAGTGAAAAGTTCAATAACATAAATGAGAATACTAGAAGAAGTGCCAATGATATTGGCCATTGTTTATTTTTAGCTTGGCTAGAACGTTGTTGGTGGCATATCTGGCAGCAACAACAACCTTTCTCTTGCCTTTGCTCTTATGGTCTCTTTTCTTGTTGTTGGGCTTCTTAACACCACCAGACTTGACCATTAGAACTTGGTTGGTTTTATGTGGTATGTTCATCTTGGCCGTTTTGAGCATACCATGTAGCTCAGGCACAGTCTTTACCCAAGCATTCATATCATAGTTCATAATGAACTGGTCATATGAGCTAGGGAAAGAGTTCAAGATGAAGTCCGCTGCAATTTCTCTTGCAGGGGACAACCAAGTTTGTTCATTTGGTCAATGTATCATTTCATCTTAAGCACATGAGTACTGGCACTTGATCCTTCCAGCATTTTACAACTTATGAGTTGTTTCATGGTGTCATATCGCTCCTGTCAGGCTTGTTTCTGAAACATGCCTTTCAGTTGCCAGATCATGTCATAAGTATCTTTATCTTCCATGTACTTCTGAAGTTCAGGAGACACGGTGGCTTTGCATAAGGTAGGCTACCTCAACGGCATCCTCGTTATGTTTTTCCAGTTCCTTGTGAGCAGCAGTAGTGATACTTTCAGGCTCGGTAGGGACTGGGCCATCTAAGATACATAGCTTTTCGCCATCTTGAGAGCTATTCTCAGATTGCGGTGCCATTCGAGAAAGTTGGTGTTACTCAATTTTCTTTTTTCAAGTACAGACTTGAGAATGAAGGAGTTGTTTTCTTTAGACATCTATTATATATAAGCAAGGATTTTAATTAGTATTTTCGATGTATATTTCCTCATTTAATTAATGACCCATTACAGTAATTAGAACAAGGAATGAGAATCCGGTTAGAAGCTCTTTCTAAAGGCAGCTGTAGCACGCAACATTAGCAAGGGGTTCAAGCGGACTGACAACGATTGTCAGTTGTGAGAAAAGCACAACTCTAGGGTATGAGGCCGCTAAGACAACACTTGTCTATGCATTGATACGTTTAGCCACATCTATGCCACTTTTGTTCTTGAGACAGCTGTAGCACGTAACACGAGAAGAAAAGTAATAGTCGTCCTAAAACGGTCACATGTGGAAAGGTCGGATGTGTCGACGAAGCCCTTGCACCTTGAAAGGATAAACTAGACACCAAGTGTCGTGCTGTGGCTCCAACACTGATGGTTCGCATTATGCCCCAAGTGTTACTAGTAGTAGGATGGCATAGACCATTGAATTTAATTATGGGTTAATTTTAATTTTTACCAAATAGGGTCGTGAGAGCCAATTTTAGTAATATTTTAGTCGTGACATCTTGATGAACCCTTTCATCTCTCATGACACTTAGTTTTAAATATCCTATTAAAACTAAATTTGTCGCCTCTTGAAATAACCAATTATAAATTAATAGAAAACTATTAAGTTAATAGTTTTGAAAAATTAAATCTAATTCAATTTGCAAAACTTAATTGGTTATGTGTTTGTTTAAAACAACCTTTGTTTTATAATAAAGTTTTAACAAGTTGTAAAACAATTTAGAACTTGTTTTAATGTGATAGTTTTTAATATTTTAAAACTCCTTTTAAAATCATGTTGGTATTTAGGTTGGTTATGTTATAACAACTTATAAGATAAAAGCAACCACAATAGCAAGATAAATATGTAAACCTATATGGCCAAAAATTGTTCGATCTTGCTAGAGCCTAATAGCAAGATCAAACGGGTCACAACACACAAACAACCACAAGGATGGACTTAAGTGCATCCATTCGTCTCGAGCAACTCCCACTGACTTCATGACTCCTGTTTAGCGTCCTCGGTTTTGTCTCCGGGTCTTCGTTTATTACAATATTTTAAAAATACAATAAAGGAAGAAACCTTATCTATTACAACTTTGAACCATCTAAATGGCCATAAAATATAATAACAAAACCGAATCAAATATACAACCACAAAACAAGGTCGGGCCAGATTTACATATTTCATAACAATCACAAAATAAACCGGGCAATGTTTTGGTCAAGCAAAACAAATAAAATATTGACAAAAATAAAGTTGCCCTTAAAAACATATAGATCAGAAACTTTAAATAATTAAAGTTTGTGTTCTAGTTCCGGTTAAAAGACCGGTACCGACTCGTATGTTGTAACCAAGGCTCTGATACCAATGTTGGGTTTCCATGGTGATCATTTATAAGTTTTATTTATCAAAACCCGGTTCAATAAATAATAGTTAATTAATCAAGCAAGTTAATTAATAAAAACGCAGCGGAAAAATAAACAAGTGATCAACCAAAACGAAACCCGGCAGGATCCGGTTACATGCAAATGCGAGTACAGTAATAAAAATATCTAACTATCGATGAGAAAACTATACCTCGGTTAGTGACTAACCGGTCGAGACACCGAGGTTCAACGAACACGTGCTAATGAAACGAACAAAACGAAGGGTGTGACCCGGGTAGCGACGTCTGAGGCGACGGCAGCTAGCGGCCGGCAACGGCAGTGACTGCGACGGCAGTGACTGCGACGGCAGTGGCGGCGTTGGCTCTGGACGGTGGCGGCACAAGTGGCGGCGGCTTTTTTTTCCGGCGGCAGCTTTGGCCGCGGCGGTTGAGGCCGGTTTTGGTTGTGGGTGTTTGAGAGATCAAGTTCTTCTAACCATCTAAATGTAAGAACAAGTCTCATTTAAATAGAAGATCTAGGCTCATGCATGTTTGCCAAGTGGCGGACATGCACAATGCATGTGCGACAAATGGCGTAGGTTTCTTGCATGTATGACAAATGGCCAAGATTCTTGCATGCGCGACAAGTGGCGGTGCAAGCATGCATGCGCGACAAGTGGCGTAGTGTGGGTGCATGTATGACAAGTGGTGAGATGAGTATACCCGTGTCACCCGGTCCATGTACCTGTCTCTCAGTTAATAACCGCAACAATAATCCCGCTCATGATCATAAATATAATTTTGACCCGTTTCGCATATTGTTCGTAATTACCAGTTAAACTAGTTAAGTGGATTTAAGTTCGTTGCCTACGGTGTAACTCTTACGGGTCAAGACCCGGTCGGTAGCGTTGACTTATCGAACCGGACATAAATTTCCAACAGATACAACTCCAGGCATATGCTCTCGACTGCAGCTTTAGCAGCATCTATAACATCATACCGAACACACCATTATTCGCTGGTGATTCCCTCTCACTATCAACACCTCCTAGCAAAAGAGATGCATCACAACCCTACAAAATTATTAAACAGATTAAAAAACTTAAACTGAATGTTCTTATTACAAATTACCAAAAAAAGCACCATGGAACAAAATATCATCACCTGAACGAAACAATCATGAAAAAGAAGGCGAATGAGAAAGGCTGCATTGCGAGTATTATTCGCCACCGAAGCATTGACAGAAGTTTGAATGGTTGTAAGTGCATTAGGGCATGTGTTATCGTAGAAGGTGGTTGACAATTGAGCTTTGCATGGCATGAAGTAGTTCGCAAACATAAGTAAAATGAATATAGGAAACGTTATAGTTCCAATAGACATAGAATACTCCATATTAGTTAAGAGAAAAGGTAAAGCTTTAGCCTCTTGTTTTCTTAAAGATAATGGTAGCTTAAGTAGGAGGAGACATGTACCCATATATATACACGTAGGGCCTAGGGGATAAGTGTCAGACCCATTAATATTTTCTATTGGTGTTGGAAAATATAATTTTAGTGTCAGAAATCGAGTCATATAACATGAACCCATCGACTTGTGGGTAGGGTACGGTTAATCAAAAATGACGCTCATGTTTTTTTATAAGAAAGTCTAGAATGAGTTTATCAACGAACATTCGTGAGCAAGAGATTGAGATGTGTGTCATTTATTTTTTATGACATTACTAAATAATATGTATAAATATGTATATAGCATGTGTGATTATATATGTTTGTTCATGTGTGATTTTAACCACATGCTTTATTAGGGTAATTATACGTGAATTATGTGTTTTTTTTTCATGCAGGATTTTGAGTTTACCATGTGCGTTACTAGGGTTTGACTTTTATAACATGCGTAATTTACTCGCATACGCCTCGCAGGTCAAGATTTATTGTATGTTAACCTTTCTTGTTTTTTGTAAGATTAGTTTTTAATTGCTAAAAATGGGCGTCTGACCTAAGTGGTGTTTAGGGTTTAATTGTTTATAATTATTATTGGGTTTAATATTGGTTAATGGGTTTATTTAATATGAGCTTATTATTTTTATTGTCTAAAATAGGCTTAATTGTTTCATACTTATTAATTGATTTATAACAGGTTTATACAATTATATTGGTATATTCTTAAACATATAATTCTTGAGAGTCGGGTTTAAATTTCATGACTTCAGTTTCAAATATTATAGAAGTCGGTAGTAAAATATCATGAGGGTCAAAATTAAAATTTCCAAGGGATAGCTCGGGATTAGATCACATTTATAATAACAAAAAAAATTTCCTTGGGTGTGGCCGCCCTTCATCCAATAAACCTAGTTATGTCCCTACATGGGAGAGACCTTGTACAAAGTATATTTAACCCATAGTAAGCAATAACAAAATGACACATGTATAAGTGAGAATTTTATGGAAGAAGGTATTTCTGTCAATTTATTAGTTTCACCAAATTTTATCAAACACATAACTTTTAGGGCAATTGTTACAAAAAAAAATTAACATACTTTTTGTTTTCATTTTTTCATAAAAGTCTTTTCACTTTTTTTTTTCACTTAAAAAACCAATATACTTTCTTTTTTGTTTCATAAAAGTCTATTCACTTTTTTTTTCACATAAAAAACCAACATACTTTCTTTTTTATCTTATAAAATTCTCCTAACCAATTTTTATACACAAAAATAACATAGTTTCTAATCTTGTATCATATACGTCTCTTAAAATGTTAAATTTTAACAAAAAAATCTCTTAATTATGATCGAATGAAATTAAGAAAATATTATTTGATAAATTATGTTATACTTTTAACGATTTTGAATTTATACATACTATTTTATATGTTTATTATTTTATTTTATTTTGAGTTATGTCATCCACACTTGTGAATTCTATTATATTGTTTTCTGGATAATATATATTGTTATCAATTTATTTAATATAAAATGTAAAAGAAAAGACAAATATTAAACATACTTTGTTTTACCATATATTGAATTCAAAAAATTAATTTATCTAAATTTTTTTCTAACATCATATTAATAAGTAAAAAATAACAATTCACAATTTTGTTTGGATTTAATATTTGGGGTACTTTTATAAATAAAAAGTTGTTTAGGGACTTCTATAAGATAAAAATTAAAGTATGTTGATTTTCTATGATATTTTCCCTAACTTTTATATGTTTTACTGTTTTAATATAATATATAAAAAATGAGCTTTTTTCTCTATAATATGTGCATGATATTGATGTATTTTTAATAATTAAAAAATCTTTTTTAAGTGTAATACATTAATACGTTGTTATACCATGTTACAGAGTTTTTTTGTGTTCCTTGGTATGAAACAATATCTTATTACGAAAAACTGCTATTATCTCATTTTACAAGGTATTGGTATAGTACTAGAAACATGCCTTAGTAAATGGTCTTCGGCACACAACGTAAATAGCATAACTACATGGTTATTTGTGTAATGTGTCATATTAAGAAAATCAGTTCTATATAAAAAGTATTAGACTATAATCATGTGTATTACATAGATTAAACAAATAAAATATATATTAAATACTAAATTGCAAAATTTATTATAAAAAAAAGAATGAATTAAACAAAAAGAAAGGAAATTAAAATTAGAAATAAGACTTTTTTTAAGAATTTCCATCAATACTAAAACGTGGTTATTGTTAATCAAATCCTCATCATTTGTTGTCTTTATTACATGAAACAATGAATTAAAGAAAAGGAAGGAAATTAAAATTAGAAATTTGAAGAAAAAATTGAGAATTTCCTTCACTACTGAAACTTGGTTCAAACCTCAATGAGCTTCTATTATTATCTTTTTTTAATAACAATGATTACATCCTAAATTACATCAAAATAAATCCTTATATACTTCTTATTTGGGATTGAACTCAAGATCTCACAATAAGAGGTAAGAACCTCTATCAAGTGAGTTAACTTCACATTGGTCTATTATTATCTAATCTCATCCATTGATGGAAAAAAAAGTCCCTAAATGAGCTTCCATCTTTAAACTGAAGCTAATATTCAATAAAAAAAATAGATCTCTAATGCATGTTAATCGTGAAGGAAACAAATGTAAAAAAAATAACAACAGGAAGGAAACAAATATATACAAAATTAAACAATCACAATCCTAAGAGATCATTTCTTATTGATTAAATAACAATGGCAATCATGTGTAGAAATAACTAAAACATCCGAGCCGCCATGAAAACTAACCTTGTTCTTTATAAATATTATAGTATGTGTCGCAAAAGGTAGAGCTCGAAGCATATTTAAAAGGTAAAGGAAAAAGATGTTATAAAATTTTAGATAAAATTTGAAATTTGAAAATTTTAATGGATTAAGTTATCTTTAACATAAGATATTTATCACACTCAAACAATATATAAAATTTTTTAAAAACCTAAATTTTTATAACCTTTTTGATTAACACGTGTTCTATAAATGGTTTCTTTTATTATATAGTATAGATATTAATATTCACATTAAAGAGAAAAAAATATTCGATGAATAAACATTATGTTTTACACTTTTCGGCTTTATAGAAACCAATTATTACAAGACTCATCTAAACATTAAACTGATTGATTATAATAGCTAAAGAATTTTCTTACGTTTTTAGGATAATTGTATCTTGTATATATGATGCCGCCTCCACACACATAAATCATAAACATGCAATAACACTTGATTATAAAAGAACCAAAGAAAATAATAACCTAAACGGTGGTCGTTCATATTTATCAACTCATTTGTTCATAGACTGTTTTTTATGAATTTTGTCCCTTTAACCAACAATTAAATTAAGTTTTTCATTTTGAATTTTAGAAAAGAGTGGTTAGAAACAATAATCATTACATTTATATTAATTTCCTTTATTTTTTAATTGTTTAGATTGAAAATATAAGAATTTCGCATATGTTCCTTTGTTTAATATGTGTTTTGCACGATGAAACACATATATAGTGTTTAGATTAAATACAAATAACAAATTTCGTACAAAGTGTACGAATCAAAGAAAAAACGGTACAGTTTCAATAGTGTAAATAATGATTAGTGATTTATGTAAACGGTTTTTGTTAGGCGATCAACATAACATGCTCGATCAAGTAAAATTACAAAGTCTGAGTAATTCCTAATAAGGGTTTTTATTATGCGAAGCAACATAGGGTGCTTAATTAGTTGCAAGATAACACGGAGTCGTGCACACTTAACCACTCTAGTTATACAAATAATTATGCTAATCATAAAATTTACTTTACTTATACAAGTAATTACACTACAGATAAAAAATGATATCTTTTCTAATTATATAATATATTACTCTGGTTATATAAATAGTTACGCTAATTGTAAAACAAATAATTCTCCATGCACAAAGAATTACACCGTAGCCTACAAATAATATGTAATATATAATTTTGGTTATAAAGGAGAGTTAACATATTTAGAGCATTTCTACCGTGTGGATTTATTATAAAATTTAGTAGGTTAATTCTTATCTGTATCAGATCAACCTACTTCATGCAAACTGATCAAATACAAGAAAGTATGTTTTTACAACTAGTACGTGTTTGTATCATTTGTATTTGTACTTTTAATTTACTTGTGCTTCAGGCTTTGAAACTACTTATTGGAGTTTAGTAGCTTATGCATAGTAATATTATAACCCCAAGATCTATCAATATAGTTTCCAAAAAATTTAATTTTACTGTTAAAAAATAGCTATTAGCGGAACTTGTGGCCAATTTGCCTTCTATTTTAATATATTGGTTTGCTATTAAGAAACTAATATATTATATAACCCTAAGACTAAAAGGAATGGGAAAGCATGAAAAGAGAGTGTGTAGCAACTTCTGACAGCTACGTCAACACCTGTCAGAAAAATGGTGTGATGTTAAAAAGGGTGGGGTGGGATGGGGTGTGGAAGGGTGACGTGGTGTAACACATGGAATATACTTTTTATATTTATAAAATAAAATAAATATATTAAATGAGAAAAAAACTATTAATACTAATAAAATAAAAGATAGATAGTAAAAATTACAATAAATTTAAAAGACCTAAGAACAAACATTACATAATTCAAATTAAACATTAAACCTAAACATAATTAAACAAACACATAATTAAACATAAATAAACGCAAAATACATAAGAAAACAAAATAAAACAAACATTCTTATAATTTTCCACACCAAGGAGTGTTTAAAGTCATTGCCATATATATATGTTTGTAGTCGACGAGGGCTACTTAAATCATGTCATCTTCTCATAGCTCACCGTTGGAATTTTCTGCATTGTTGACGCGAAATTAAATGTTGCACTTTTCTCAGATAACCCTGAAACATGAAAAAAGTTTATCCTGGATTTGGTTGATCTCACCCATATAAATAAAAACTATTGAAAACCCCGATTCCAAGACGAAATCGTTAAGATAAAATTTTAAGAGAGAAATAATGTGAGAAATTTTTATAGTGAGGAATAAGGTAAGAAATGAGAGAGTTTTTTTTGTTAAAATGGTGGAAGGACTTAGATTAAAATAGAGTTAGTTATTTTATTTTATTTGAAAAAACAACCGATGGGGCAACGACTATATGCCATCCCCAATCACAATTCGCTACATCGATCAAATGCTCTCCACGCCGGTGAGAATTCAAGTGCCTCATCACCACGCTAACGTGTGGCAATGCCATAGCCGGAATGGTGTTCCAGCATGGTTGAGACTTCCATATCCATATTGTGTAGTCTAAAAGAAAACACCACAAAGACATAACACTCTTTTGAGCGTATCAGATCAGCAAAGGCTTATAGATCATAAAACCGGTGCAAACTTTGCTACCAAGATTTTTATTTTTTTAGAAAATGTTACATGTATTCACCTCACCCTTGGCAAATATGATGCATATTGGAAGTTTTTCTCACACTTCTCGTAATTTTGCCCATTTTAGGATTAATTGACTTTATATATATATATATATATTGGAGAGTTTAAATAAGAAGAAAAATATTGTAAGAATAAAAAGAATAACTTTTAAACCAATAGAAATTCTCCATTTACTTCATTTAATGTGTGTATTTAATTTTATGAAAAAAGGGCATATAGGTAAATCTATAATTGTCATTAATTAGCTAATTAATTAAACTTGTAACTCATTTTTTAAACTACTTTTTCAAGATAAAATAATTTATGGTTAAGGACAATTTTTGACATGTGTAGGATAAATTTTAGTATGTGTAGGATAAATTTGAAATGTGTAGGGTAAATTTAAATGTGTGTAGGATAAATTCCGATAAGTATAAGATATATGTAGGATAAATTTTGAAACGTGTAGGATAAAATGTTTTTGTTTTATTAATGAGAGATAACATAATTAACGAGAGGAGTCCTAAACTATTTAATGTTTTACCATTATGCCATTTCTTTTTTTTTCTCACATTAAATTTCTTCTCAAATGAACCTTCTCTCTCTCTATATATATATATATAATATGATTCACTTTGAGTTGTAAGTACCAAGAGAAGAAGGTTAAAACATAGTTTCTTAAAAATATTTCCAAAAATTTTAGTAAAAATCAATTGTTTCAGAAGAAAAATAAAATTGTTTATGTGAATTTAAATCAGGGTAAAACAAATTTATATATGGGTGTAAATGTTGACGTTAGGTGCTATTGTAAGATTTTACATTACTGTAAATGATGAATAAATGTCGGTTAGGGTTTTTTTTAGAGATGTATTAGTTACATCTTCATCTGAATTTGTGTAAAAACTTGGTGGATAAACTCGCACGAGAAGTAGGATGCACCTGTAATTCAAAAGTTCTTACAACTCATGATGATTCCTAGATGAACCAAATCCTATATATATAGGGTGAGATTATTGTGAGAAAAATTTAAAAGTGTGAGAAGGATAAGAAAGAATCTAAACCATTAGATATTTAATATAATGGTTGAGATCATAGTGGCAATTCTGTAAATAATGTTGACTATTAAACTAACTAATTTTCTAGATAAAGGGTATAAAGGTAATTATAATATTTTTAAATTAAGAACTAATATTAATACACATGCAAAGTTCCCCCTTCTTTTTTAAACATCAATAACTTTTTATACGTAACTCTTTTTTTTAATTACACCATAATAACGAGTATTTTTTTTATCTTTAATATGAGTACCATATTGATATACTTATGTAGAGTTATTTCTGTTTTTATATATTTAGGGTGTTATTTCTGTTTTAATTCTGATTAAAGTGTTGATTGGTGTTATATTAGGGTGTTATTTCTGTTATATTCAATGTTAGGGTGTTCTTTATAAGATGTGTGCCTTCAATATAACTGTTGTGGTGTTTTTATGAGTTATGGTGTTATTTTTATTATATTTCTGTTCTTTATAAGATGTATGCCTTCAATATACATGTTGTGGTGTTTTTATGAGTTATATTTATTTTCTTTATGAGATGTATGCCTTCAATATATATGTTGTGGTGTTTTTATGAGTTATGGTATTATTTCAAATTCGAAAATCCCTACAATAACTACCAAAAATCGGTTGCATATATTTATTCCATAATTAGATTTTATTAGTTGAATTACATTTATACCCTTAAACTACCAAAATAAAAAGGGACACATGTCACCTCCATAATCTTTCCTATCTTTCTCACAGTTTTAAATTTTCTCATATGAACCTCTACCTATATATATATATATATATATATATATATATATATATATATATATATATGTATGTATGTATATGTATATGTATATATATATATAAACTTTTCAAAGAAGCATAGACAAAAATATATCATGAGTTCAGCTCGATTTCACACAATAAAACGTAGATAAAAAAAACATTTCGTGAGTTCAGCTTAGTTTCACACAACGAAATGTAGATAAAAAATAAATCGTGAATGGGATCCGTTTCACACATTGGAACGTAAATACATCGTTATATAGATAAAATCTTTTAGAATGTACAACAATATTCACCATTAAAATTTGATTTTGTTAAATTGTTAAAAATGGATGGATGATAAAAAAAATTGTGTTGTAAATGATAAGAGGTAATTATGCTATAAGTCCATGTAGTTTCTTAAAATTAACACGGTTGAATACTAAGATGTGAAATTTTGAAAATACACTCAGTTGTTAGATAACTTTTAATTGTAGTTACCCTTAGTACTCTAGGATATTACAAAATTAAAAATTAATACCCCAAATTATTAATTTGAAATCTTAAAATCCAACCTTATTACTAATTTGCACAAACTACAACAACCAATTTTGTAATTAACACTTTATAATAATAATAATAATAATAATAATAATAATAATAATAATAATAATAATAATAATAATAATAATAATAATAATAATAATAATAAGTGTAATTTCTTTTTGAATTTGAAGTTTGTTCGATTAAATTCTCGATATTCTCACGAAATATATGAGTTTTATTTAAGTCTGACCCTATATGTATATGTATAGACACATATACATACGTGTACATATCAATATAGTTCTACTGTACATATTTCTTTATCGTAGAAATTATATACTATATATATTATATAGTAATGAGTCGGCAAATAGCTGTAAAAATTAGAATAAGCACATGATTATGTCACCTTCAACAAAATCGCACCATATTTCCCATGCTACATCATTCAATTTAAATCTAGTTATTAACCATAAATACGAATTCATCTTTATATCTTCCACCGTCTTTCTATTGTATATTTATATATACATACACATACATGCTTAACTTATATCTATGTAAGAAGAAATAATATTGACATTTTAACACACTTAAACAATGGCTAAGAGCCTTATGATAATGTGGGCTTAAGCATAAATAGACATTGTTAACTAGCCTTTTAAATATAGTAAATACTAAAACTAATCTTATATAGTATTAAATTAATTAAGTATATAAATAAAATGATTATTGTTTGAAACTTATGAAGTTCTTAAACTTTTTTGTAATTGTGAAGAGATCCTAACTTTATATACTTGTTTAATATGACAAACTCACATCCTCTAAATTCACAATTTTTATACATCGCTAGACTTAAACCCTCTTTATTTGTAGAAAGATGCTTTTTTTTCTAAAACTTTGATACCGCTAAGCTAAATACCCTATCGTAGATATGACGTAAAAATGGCATGATAAATTGTTAGATCGATCAGTCTTAAAAAGACAAAGCATATGCATTTCAAATCATTATAGTGCCTGATTCGTTTTTCAACTGGTGGAAAAATCGATACAAGAAGAAAAGTATTTGCTCGTGGAAAGAACGAAACAACGCTTTTATTGCAAAATTTTGAAGAGTTCTCATTTTTGTCCTACGATCAACTGCTCCTTGCAACTAATAAGTGTGAATTGCATCAAATCCTATGTACGACATACAGGTTTAACACGCATGCATGGTTGACATTATTGAGCGTTGTACCTGTTTTTTTTTCCTTGAGACAGCTCCGCTACTCTGGCCCATACATTGAAATGGATTTTTTTCAATGGATATAATTAAGTCTGATTAGGATTTCCAATTGTACAATACAATTATTGAGTTTGATATATATCTCTATTTTTTTTAAATATCCTTTAATAAATTTACCGCACCAAAAGTTGTAAAATTAACCCACGCTCTCAGAAGTGAATTGTGTGTATCCTCTTAGCTGCCATTTCCGACGTATACAAGCGACAAATACAGAGCCAAAATGTCTGGTCGCATATAGATAGGATTGAGCACAGACACGAATATGAGTATGAAACCGTGAAAGCAAAATAAACAAATACAGAGATTTACATGGTTCATTCTAAATTGACCTACGTCCATGGATCATGACAACTAGAAAATTACTATATATATATATGTAAGAGGAAATACTTAGCTAAAAAAAGGAAAATTTACTTTTAGTCTATAAAAATTATAATGATTTTTGTTATAAGATGAGAAATTTGATTATTTTTAACTATGTTGACTATTAAAGAGGGTAACATATTTTCACATGCTAATTCTTTTAATAACGATGATATAATAACTTGTGCATTATTATTTGAAGTTGAACATCAACTTATAATTATTATTTTAAGTTTCAACCTTACTTTTCCTTTACTTTGTATTATAGAATAATCATCTTACATTTATAATATAACTTCTCATTATTTTTATGGACCCTCAGTCATACCCATACACTTTAAGTAATTTGTGTTCTTAACTATATCTATATCGATTGTTGTTACCGTATAGGTAACAAAATGAATAGGACTGATACGAACTAAACAATGTAGGTAACGGTTCGGCATTCCTTTTTATTGTTTTCGAGCTATATTCATTTTTATTGTTGTCAATTGATTGTTTTTTTCTTTCTCTTTCAATTGTTAAAGCGAGTGCTATCATCTTATATTTATAATATAACTTTTAATCATTTTTAATAACCTTAATTACACTATTATACTTTAGATAACTTATGTGTGTTAACTATATCAATTGTCGGTATCGTATAGGTAACAAAATGAACTGAATTGATACCAACCGAACAACGTCAGTACTGCTTTGGTATGTTTTTTAATTGTCTTCAATCGATATTCGTTTTTCTTATTGTTGATCGACTGTTTTTTGTTTCTCTGTCGGCTGTTAAAGCGAGTGCCAATACCCAAGCGAATTGGATCGGTACCAATAATAATATGTTGAAAATTGGGGACCGCCGCCAAGCGCAAATATAACCCACTAGTTTTTATATCTTGAGGTGTTAAACAATTACAAGTACAGCAAATATGTTTATAGAGACTAATCTAGGGTTAGCAAACTTGTTTCCAAGTTAAGCCCATGTAGAGCCTACAAGGCCTACGAACCCAACAAGCTCCTACTCAGAGGAATTGAATACTTTTGCCTAAACTCGCAGATGTATTTCTACGATCTGAACTTCAGGTTCCACCTAGTTACCATCACCTACTCATCTGTTAATCTAAAGGCCCGTGGAAAGTCCCTTGAGCTCCAACAAATCAGTCATGGCTATGCCTGCCTCTGACCCATCCTCTATATCAACCGGCTCCTAGTGACATAAACTTTGGATCCTAAGATATTCTGAGAAGAAACAACACTCTCGATGTTAAGCAAGAAATACTCTAGAGAGACTTTGATCGCTAGAATATTAATTCTCTTACTGAAATACTACTTATGCTCCTACTACCACAAAAATCTGTGATTGGTAATTCTAAACCTTTCCTAGCATGTTCACCTGAATTTGACGTATGGCTCTGAATTTATCTCCTACAAAAAAACCTTCTTCTACCCACTATAGTCTGTTAACCGGACCTTGGTTTTCTTCTGAATTGGAATAACCTCTCCATCAAGGGGTATAATGGCCATGTAACGGGAACCCATTTTTCTTCCTCGAGCTATGAGAAGATTTCAATTAACCACTTTTAACTGCCAATTCCTGAACCTGACCTCATGCCATTAATCATCCAATTAGCCGACATAAATCAATCTCTTCTTTAAACTTGGAATGACCCTAACATATTTCAAAGTCCATATTTTAAAGTCCACAAACCGACTGAAGTCTTCAAATCTAAGTCACCCATATACGTACTTCAAGAACCTCATCATTTGCAAGTCTTACCATACCAAAATCATCTTCTTTTAGATTCTGCAATGTTTGTGAGTAGCATAAAATGAAGCACATGAATCCATAATGCAAGAATCCATACTAATCTCTAGGCTATACACTAAAGCGTCATCTATTAAGTGGTTTGCTATAATTCCGTACCAACTATCTGGCAAAGAAGATAACATTATTAAAGCTTGAACTTCATACTCAAATACGTTATCCACGTACATAAGTCTGGCCAAAATCGAATTTAACTTGTTGATGTGCTCTTTAACTAAATTACCATCCCTCAACCTAGTATTCACTAGCTCTTGAATCAGAAAATCTTATTAACTGCCGATGGCTTCTCCTTCATGTTAGATAGGGCTAACATCATTTCACGTTGTGTGGTTTCCTTTATAATGTTGAATGCCATATTCTTTGACAATGCCAATGTAATAGCTTCCTTGGCTTTCCTGCCCATTGATTTCTAATCTACTACTCCATTTTTTCTTGCTTTACCCATGATTAAATGATATCCAGGTCTTTATGAACCAATAACGCCTTAATCTGTATTTTCACCAACTAAAATATGTATCGTTTACCTTTGTCAATTTGCACCTTCCCGTCTTCTAACATGATAGGCTATAACAAGACTAAACGGAGATAAACAGAAAATCAAACTAAAATAACATAAACAAATTACACATGACCACTGATCTACGGTTTTTTTCTCTAATCTCCAACAAAATGATACCCAGAAAATCGAAAATAAACAAAAAATCAAACTAAAATAGCAAAAACAAATAACACATGATCATTGGTCTACGGTTTTGTTTCTCTAATCTCCAACAAAATGGTACCCTGAAATTATACAAGTCAAACTTTTGCTGAAATTGATCTCAAACTAAATACCTTTTTTTTTATTTTTCTTCACCAATCTTCCGAAAGTTAAATTCCTCTACAAAAGAAATAATAGTTTAATGGCATTTCTATGTCAAAACAGAAACTTAGTTTCTAATCTTCTTCTTGGTAATCGATAAAAACAGCAGCCCCAAACTAGGTTTCTAATACCGGCGCACGTGGGTCGAACAAAAAACAATGTCTTGATTATTTTTTCTTTTAATTCTCGTTGCGATGAGTAGCAAAATAAATTATTTTCTTCTGCTCCTCCTTCAACAATGTGGTCAGCCGCAAAAGGACAAAGTAAGACTCAACTAGGTTTTCTAACTTCCTTCTACTCGATCGAACAAGAAAACCAAAAACCAGGGTGACAACGATCAACTGGGTTAGATGGCTACCAGACTACCGAATCTCGAAACCCTATAACACGACTCTATTGCTTTGTATTTTTCCATATGTAACGAGTCATAAATCTGATACCACCTTTTAGGATCAAGCGCACACACAATACAACGAAAGTGTGAAAGAAAATAAATTAACATAGGGATTTACGTGACTGACATACGTTCATGGGTGGCAACGAGGATGTTTCTATTGAGGTTTTAAACAATTACAGTTACATCAAATATATTTATAAAGAATAATCTAGGGTTTAGCAAACTTGTTCTCAAAGTTAAGCCCATGTAAGGGCTACAAGACCTACGAACCTAACATATATTGTCTACCAACTACTACTAGAGATGGTTATGTTTTCACAGAGAAAACTCAAATTTAATTCCATTGAATTGGGGTACATGAGGATGGTAACTTAATATGTCAAAGAAAAGGCTTAAATAAAGATTGACATAATACAAAATTTAATAATCTTTTTTTGAAATTTAGTCACACATGTTACCATTAGTAGGAAAATGAGTATTACTTACAACAATTGTGGAGGAATAAAATTCATCGGTAATCACCGTGGATCCTATTAGAACTTAAAAAAATGAAACATTAAATTACTCATTGGTCATCAGCCACGACTATCTTAATTACACCACGCACATGAGATCATCATCATCTACGGATTACCACATCAAACTGATGCTTTTAAGCTCAAACATTAGTCAATGATACTTAGGATTCAATTTGGGGCAAGATTTCGATCAAACATTTCAGTTGTTTGTTGACACGAATAGGTTTTGACACATATTAGACAAAGATACCTGAGGTCTCTGAGAGGATACACGTCTAGACTTTTTAGTCGTTTTGCGGGTAAGAACAGTTTTCCATGGTGATATCCATTGGTAATAAGCTTTATACATAGCAACAAATCCTACCTTTATTTTTTGTAACCTATCATCAAGCAATTCTAAAAAAAGAATGGGTAACAAAAATGGGATATTTGTTTACTTCTGATAACCATATCTACCAGTTATCATCTTACTTTCCCCAAACCTCCGTATTTTGTATACGTGTTATACTCTTTGTGTTAGTGTAAATTTCGTGTGACCATAGTATAGAAATCATATACAAGTGTCGAGTCTTAAGTTTGTGCATGTATTCCGGACAGGGTTTCTTTGGTGTCGTTAGATATTGATAAGAGTTGGAGTTTATAGGTATGATAGGAAGGTTAGTGTCCATGAGATAAAAACTAAAACATGATAACATACACATCATATGTATCATGAGCATGTGCATGGTCATACATTATGGAAAAAGTCAAAGAAGTCATGCTAAAGGAGATACGTGAACCATGAGATGCTGCTATTCCATGTAATATGTTGATTTGTGCATGGAGGTTCAAACATGTGATACGCTACAATAAACTTCACATCATCATGATGCGCTGATGTCAAGAACACATCATTGGTGTGCTAGATCTCATGTCTATGTCTATATATATATATATATATATATATATATATATATATATATATATATAATATCATAAGCATTACAAGATTACATAGAGATGAACATTTGGGTCCTCAAAAGGCAACCCATGAAAATAAATGGTGTTAGTAACCAAAGAAATGATGTGCGGAGGGATTTACCAGCTATTGGTAGTGATAGCGGGTCAGGTAATGCTAGACCGAGCATTAGCCGCATTCGGATTGGCGCAATCAGCAATAATTCTCCTACCTAGGGGATGCTGAGCATCCATAACGAAAGTGGGAAGAAGAATTTATACCTTATTAGCTCGAATGACGCGAAGACGCTCAAAAAGATCTTGCTCAGGCTTTGAAGAAACAACGAACGTAGGCGATCCATGTGAATGACTATGTGGCGTATAAGAAGAAAAACTACTAATCTAAAAAATCAAAACAACCTAAATATAAAGGCACAAATCGCAAGCAAAGGCACATAAAGGCAAAACAAAATCTAAGGAAGTAAGTAAACAACTAGATCAATGACTCATGTTGTTCTCAAAAGTGCTAGTGTCCTCGGTAACAGTGCTAAAAACTTGAAGTATGAAAAGTGCGTATGTTAATTTCAAACAAGTTTTAAAAAGGAATCACTAACTAAACCACACACAATTCACAAGTGCACCGATGGCAGTGTAGTGTAGATGGTAAAACCGGGTGTCAATCCGCAACTATTATGGATGAACTTTTAATACTAAACCTCTGTCAAAAACTAGCTAATTTTAATGATGGTTTAATGATTTTCGAATAACCTAATTAATCAATTAAGTATGAAAAATAGTAAAATGAGACTTCAAACAAACAACTCAAGACAGCAGATAGACTCGGAGAACTGGTTCTAATATCAAATATGATGAGAAGGAACTACCTAGGTTTTAAATCCCTAGACCCTAGTGATGATATCCTTACTACGGTGTATGACTTAAGACCCTAATCTACCCGATAAACCTCCCGCTAAGGTTGATAAACTAAGCATGAAAGTGGGACAAGGTGTTGAAGTACTAAAATGGACCGGCTCGACTTATCTAAACCAAATCCCACAATTACCAGATGTGTGACAACTATGGTGTTAAAATCCTTAAATTGTGAAGCTCATTAGACCTAGTAAACGAGACCCCTAGGAAACCGTAAACACAAATAAACAGTCGAAACTAAGCTATTGGTCACCCAACTATCACACAATGTTAATCTAATAACCTAGCAACCCCAAATTATCTTTCAAATCAATGTGAAGGAATGACACACTTTAATTAATTAATTTTTATGGTTGTTCAACTTGTTTTATCTCGAAACCCAAGACCTAGATAGAAAACCTAATGTTAATCAGACAAGATTAGTTTCTGAATCTAGGGTATATTCTATGTACCTAAATCACATAACCGAGTATGACAATCAAATTCAGAAACAAGGCATAAACGAGTAAATCAACACTTTTAATCAATAACCGCAATCATTCAATCGTCACAAATAATATAAATCATCTAACCTAGGTAGTAAAAATGTTTAGCTACTCATAATATTCATAAACAAAGCAAAATCAGATCTGAAGTCAAAGGAAAACATGTTACTAATGCGAAAAGTACGAATAAACAAAGTATAATGAACCCGAAACACTCAAAACTTGAAACCAAAGCTTCCTAGACTTCAAATCTGCTCCAAGTACTCCCATATTGGCCCAAGAACAGATCTCTATCGTCTGGTTTAAGAGATATGTCAACCCTACGGCTATACGGTTTAGATATATATTTTTTTGCAATTTCGCATCCCTTGCGACCTTATCGGCAAAACCTTGCGGTCTGCAAGGCTTTTTAAATTAAAATAAAGACCAGGTCCCTTGCGGACCGTATTTGGTACCCCTTGCGGTCCGCAAGGGGTCTAGAAAACCCAAATTTCACTCTTTTTAAGCTTTTTCCGACACGCCACTTCTTGACATCTCGAACTCTACTAGTTTTCTTCATTTTCTTCATCTTTTCACTTGATTTTCTGCCATATCCTACAAATCCACAATTTAATCAAAGAAGTATAAAAGACATAGGAAAATCACACACAAACTCATCAAAATGTAGGGAAATTGATCGCTACATCTGACGGAACTTAACATTTGTTCTAAGGTATCTAAAAACTATTTAAACATACACTATTACATTAAAATATTTGTTCTTTAAACCTCTATTTGGCCTTCTTGACCAGTGCTTTATCTTCAATAGGGCTTTGGACTTGAACAAACCTTTTTTCTTCTTCAAAAGTGCTTTCATGTTTTCAATAGATTTTTGAAATCTTCAAATAGATGCTCTGTTAGTGTTCATGATTCACTATCTTTGAGAGGATACGTACATCATAGCTTGTTTATTTCTTGATTAGGATAACATGTTTTGGATTTTGTAATTATTTGTTCTTTTGTAGGTCCTACATTGCTTAACGTTAGTGCCCACCCTAGAATTATCGGACCCATAAGGATGCTCACCTTTATGCATTGGGCAAAAAACGATACGATAAGCTCAACGAAACCATCTGCATTATCCCACATTGTTAGGGCCCGTTAAATACCAAGACATTACAAGGACTTCCTATTCCTCGACTTGCGCTCCTGATGGTTAGAAGGCCTGAAAACCTGTGACGTACAATGTGGTAGCAAAAGAAAAGTTCTAACCCATGCCTCAATAGACTCTTGCATAGCCACCACCTTAAAAAACGTTAAGGCCTGTGAAAACTCCATGCAGCAGTTATTCGGCATGCTCTTAACCATTTTGATAGGAAGACAGAAAACACAACCAAGCAAAACCACGCCCATCCCCATACCTCCCAAAGTAACAATCTACTTTCCAACATGTGGCATAGGAATACCCATAATAAACTCCTCTACATTTCTCGTAACCAACTTGACAGTGTAACCCCATCTGCATGGTCGTTGCGCTGACTAGGGTTATGTAAACATGTACACACCCCCACACAACCATTGGACTAAGATCTTAAGAGCCTCACCAGCTAAAATAAACAAACACCAATCTGCGGATACCACATCCCACATGGCCCACTTCTTGTCATCTAAGGACAATGGAGCCGCTTGATAAATGCCACCTACATCAGGAACCCCCTTAGCCCGTGCCTGTCCATCAGGGTAACAATGGAAATCTTTAAAGACATAACCCGACACCCCTTGAGAAGCCAACACCTCTCTCTTCGGATAGAGCCATACAAACAGTCAAACCCCAAACAAAACCCCCCACCCTAGACCCATACATTAGCCCCACCTCCCTATTACACAAACTACACCCAATCCGTTGTGAGCTTCCGAATTAAACAACCTCTTCATTACATCTAAAAACCCCAAAAAAGCCCTCTATTTTGACTCTTTAAATCACATGACTAGATTCATAACACAAAGCAAAGCACATCAAACAATCATTCCACTTATCTTCTTCGTTCAAGCCAACATATAAATCCGCAAATCTTCACAACTGAAATGGTTGCAAGTGGGTGGTGATCTGATGGTGATAGGAGTTTTAGTGATTGGTGGTTACAAGGTAGGGTTTTTCAAGTGGGTGTGTGGGTGGTCGGAGTCGATGGTTTAACAGTTTGGGTGTTTAAGAAGATGTTGTGGCTGAACAGATCTTCTTCTGTGTGAACTTTTATACAAGAAAAATAAGCTCGCAAGATCTGAGAATTTGCGTTCAAGAAAAATAAACATGAAAGATCCGCGAACTTTAGTTCAAGAATGTCAATAAACAACAAACTCGCAGAACGATGCGATTGTTTGGGATGATTATCGATAAACTCGCAAAACTCTGTACAGCAAACTCGCATAGCCGATTAACTTTAAATTAAGATTTAATTTTTAAAATGCCTGTTACAACATTTGAAGGATAAGATACAAGTGTTTTATACAATAGTTCCTAATTTGCTCCTATTTAATATACTTCTCTTAACCAATACATTATTTAACTCATTAAGTTAACTATCATCTTATTTATAATTATAATACTTTAAACTAATATTTACATTTACTATTTATATTTTATAACTAAATACTATTTATGTTACGTATTAAGTTTATAATTTATAATTCTAAATATTTACATAGCAACAACAAAACAACAACAAAACAACAACAACAATCCTCATCTTATTTATAAAACTTTTAATTATGAACTAAATTTACATTTACTATTTATATTATATAACTAAATGCTATTTGAGTTAGGTAGTATTTTTTAAATATATAAGTATATAATTACTAAATATTTTCATAAAATGACAGTAATAATAATAATGCCCAAATAAAATCAGTGATTAAGGTAGTTCGGGTTAGATTGCACTCTCCAAAAGAGCTACATTTACTATTTATCTTTATATAACCAAATTTCTATTTAAATTTAGTATTATCTTGTTTATAGACTCAAGTGTACTACTACCTTAATAATATAATAAGTATTCAAGGAAGGCCAGGTTAGATTGTATAATCAAAGAAGGCTTTAGTGACACCCACCGCATTATGTGGACCAACCTACTAGTACCTAAGATAACTGAACACTTAAAATAAAATCAAGATAACATTAATTTTAAGTAACTAGTACATATAATAACATAACATTAATTAGGGTTTTAAAGTGTATTACACATTAAACTTAGTACATTATTAACTTTAAAACTGCTACATTAATTGTCGTATTTTCATCCCTTATGTGCCACTTCCCATTTTTGTTCAAGCATCAACTCCAAACAAGTACAAGAAGTATTCATGTTCTTCGAGGAAAAAGTTAGAAATCTTCCTTCTCCTTGATTTGAGCGTCTCTTTCCCACGTCTCCTTTTGTTTTTCCAAAGCCTTCGCTTGCTTTTGCAATACAGACACACAATAAACGAAATATATAGACACCAGATTTACGTGGTTGATGTGCCATAATGTATGCATATTGTTAGTGCATAATTACCCTCTAATTCTAGGTACTTTTATAACTTTATAGTTGAAAATCGTTCCTATTTGACAAATGCAGGTTTTTAAGGTCTCTTGACGAAAAGAAGTGAAAATGAGCATATACCATACAAAAACCCAAAATTCCAAGGAACTCAGCAAGTTACCAGATAGGCACGGCCATGCCATGCTATGGATATCGTCGTGCACAACTCCCAAGAGCACAAAGTCAACAAGTCAACCCAATAATGGTCAACAAAAGTCCACGATATGCGGAGGCACGCCCGTGCTTAGCTAAATACAAATCATGGAACTTCTAGATCCGATACGAATGACACATGTCCAAGCCTACCGGGACACCTATCGAGGCACGCCCCCTTAGGCACAGGCGTGCCTATCTTCAAAAAGGTAGGCATGACAGTGCACCCCCTTAGGCACGGTCGTGTCTATCTGCTTCTATCTCAGAATTATGGGCAATTAAGAATGGACATGCATTGTTTGGGCATGGCACGCCTATTGCACACCTGGAGTAAAGCCTCATGAAGCTTGCTATATTAGACAAAATGCAAGGACACAAAAGGGAACAAGAGTATTTCAAAGGACAAGGCTTGTATCCCAAGGACAAGAGACCCTTGGCCTCTAAGCCAAAATCCAACTGAAAATAGAGGCCTTGGGTTCTCATTTTTCCTCATCCCTTCTCCCTTGGAATCCTAGAATTCCTTACCCCAAAAGGGGCTCTCATTCCCCCAAACTCACCCTTTGGAGTTTAGGGATCACTCCACAAAATCACTTGTAATAAATTTGTTTGAGAGAAGAGAGAGACTTGTAATCAACAACCTTCCAGTAGTTATTTGGTTCTTATGGCCATTCTTGGCTAAACCATTTATGTTGCTTGGGTTGTAGATGAAGCTTGGTATGAATTAAATGTTAAAACTTTTGCAAAGTGGTATGTTATGTCTTTGATAATGCTTTGTACTCTTCTTCTTCTTCATTAATGGGGCTTGTGATCAATTTTGGTCTTTGATCTTTTGGGTGCCCTTATTAACCTTGATGGGTGAAGCTTATTAAAACGCTCATTATGTGTGATAACCCATATACTAATAAGGGAAATCCCATCTTGTAGAAGTGGTTGACCCATTTGTTGAAACACATCTTGTGATTAACAATCGTTTATCAAGGATATCATTGTTTGCATGCACGGTCTATATGCTAGGCTTCAATGATATGCCAAAACTCGGTTATGTGAGTCGTCTAACATGATCTATATCTTAGACTTGGCGCATACAAAGAGTTGGTGAACCTATGTTAAAATACTATATGTCTTTATATGTATTTCATTATTATAATGCCTCCTGATAAATAAAGATCAATCAGCTCAGCTAATCACAAGTGTCATTAGCAACCTATCGGGAGCACTTTAAATATCCTTGGTGGTCGTTAAGTGAGATGGAGATCACCCTTTAGAGGATCGCAAACCATAGTGATTTGTAGAGAAAAGAAGAGTAGTTTGTTGTCTTTAACCCCGAATAAGGGATTGCTTCTTCAAAAGAGTATTATTCTAAGGTTGGGCAATGAATTAACCCTAACCAACTTTACTTCTGTTTACCTCAAAGTCATGATTCATAAATCTAAGGAATACTAGTCAGTAATCTTAACTAGGAGCCGGGCTTCTAAATTAATTAACCACACCACATTCCAATAACCTAACACTAAATCATCCCAAGTGGAGTTGAAAACCCAAAGCAATGCTTTTTGTGCTCTTAATATTCTCTACTAATTCATTATTACTTGCTTTTATTTTCTTGTTTCAAATATAAATTAACAAAAAAAAAGATAATTAACGAATTAGCTTGTAATTTAAAGTGAGTAGCTAAAGTTATATCCTTTGGGTTCGATACTTGGTTCTTACATAAACTCTACTACAAACGATAGGTACACTTGCCTATTGGTTGTGTTTAGTCTAGGTAATTATCATTTCTAAAAACTTAAAACTAGGTAGACGCGTTTAAAAGTTATGAAGTTAATCCACCAAATCATGTTATGGGTTATTAAATTAACTAAACCAACACGACACGCATCAGTGGTTCGGTTACGGTGTGTAACCTAGAACCACAGGTGCAAGTAGGGTTTATATTTTATTGAGTGCTCATGAGTTACAAGTGTAAGAGATATATTTATAGACTAGCTAATAAGGGTTTAACTCTTTGCTAAACAAAGTACTACGCAAACTAGGCCCATTAGGGTTAAGGTTCGCCGAACCCCTTCCCTTCCTGTCTCTAATTCTCGGCTAGCCTTAGTGGGATAATGACAACACATTGTCAACAATCTCCCACTTGGTGTCTTCGGACCTTGAACTACACCATTTCTTCTACACTTCTGTAAATAAAACTCCCCTTTGATTTTAACCACCCTAGTTACCTCGGTCTCCTCATCATTATTAATCGGAGACAAGTTAAAGCTATGCATAGCTTTAGCTTATCCAACATTACAAATTGGTAAACATGCTTGCTGGATTTCTAGCACCTAGGACATCCTTTTAATTGATTGTTCCTTCACTGATAATCCTTTAACAAAATGATGTGTCATCCCTATGTGCTTCTGTTCCGAACATACCCTTCAAATAACGAAGCACCCATTTAACTAGTTTCTAGTGTTCTCTTCTCGGATTTGACATAAAGCAATTGACAACTCCTACTACATGTGTTATGTTAGGTCTCGTGTTGACGTAGCGTGTTAAATGATAATGATAATGAATAATTGATCCTGTTGATTCTTTGAATACCTGTGATAATCTTCCCCAAAGACCCAAATTAAAACCAAAAGGCAAAAAATTTGAAATGGTAAAATGATTATTTCAAAGTTGATGAATGATCATTCCAAATTACATGTGAGGAATATAAATAAGAATGGAAATTCTAAAAGGGCAATAAAAAGGCCATTGGCCAAACACAAGCCCAAATACAAAATGCATAAAACATGGAAAAACATAAAAATGTATGTAACTCCCACTAGAATGCATTTTTTGGATAGAAACTTGGACAATGCCTCTTTTTGGGTTCTTTCTACGACGTGCACCTTGTTTCAAGCTTCGATTTGACTGGTCGAATTCCTAAAACGGAGACCCGTAACCAAAGTTATGGTCGTTATCGTAAATCTCCCTTGTTAGCTCGATCACGGATCTCGAGAAATGTCATGGCTCGATCTTCCACACTTGGGATGCATCACGTGCATACCATAACATATATTAGAGTTTATGTAGCATATACATAGGGAAGTCTAACCATATCAGCTTTTTGTACTTCTGTTCTAGGAGACTGATCATTATTAAGCTTAAGGTGAGTTCTTAAAGGCGTGTTTCTAGGCTTGGTCTTATCACTGTTGATAATAAATTTCTCTAACACTTTCCCAATGTGCTTCTCCTGGGATAGTGTGACAAAATCATCTTTCTTGCTTCATGTAACACATCCCGAGTGTCTATCTTGCTTATCTCTTTCATATCTAAACCTGTAAACATCATACCATCAATATAGAGCAATGATCGATATTGAAAGGTCGGTCAAAAACAAGTTTAAAAATTGGTCCTAAGTAACTTTACTAGCAAGGGTAAGTAGGGTTGATCGTAAAAACCAAGATTAACTACAAACTTAGAAAAACTATTGCTTTGACTGAGTATTGAAATTTTGAATGATTATGATTAAGAAAAGTTATCAAATTTAAAGAAAAGTAAGCCCCTTCAGATTTCCGGTTCAATGATTCACCCAAACTGTTTAACTAAATAGATACCAAAAGGACTTGTAAATGGTTTAATTTGAATGATAACTAAAGATAAGTTTCTAATAATAACTTATACAATTCAATTACCAAATCATAAGTGCCAAAAACTCACCCAAAAACAAAACTACTCACGATGCAAGAAAACTGAATGTGAATGATAAAAGATAAATAATTGCAACACAAACAATTTTTGTAAACAAAACTAAACGACAAGTATTTTTCAAGTCATTAAAAACAATTCTAAAACTAAATAAACAAGGTATGAGTTTCACATACATGAATCATCCACCTACAGGTGGTCTCAAAAGAATCTAGCCTTGCATCATCATCATGATTCCATCTTCTTGATTGTCTCAGATCTTGATTGCATGAAAGATATGATGAAAATTGAGGTTGAAAACTTGGAAATTCGTCTTTGGGAGGCTAAAAACAATTAGGGTTGAAGGTTTTTGCGTTTGGGGTTGAAGATATCTTTAAATAGGGTGAAAACCCAAATTTTCGCATGCTTAACTGATGTCTGGCGCAAAGTTGCGTCCCTGACTAGTTTCTTCCCCATTTTTTGTGCTTTTCAACTCCCGTCTTGCGTGTAAGCTTCCAATCCTTCGTAATGCTTCGTGAAAACCTCCCGTTAAGCTCCAAAAACCATCTGTTAAGCTCCGCATACCTGCAAATCAAATCAAACTCAAAGTAACCATGTTTTATGATAATAAACACTTAAATCCACATATATATATATACACACACACACACACATGTTAAAACACAGTTATTCACCCTTCTATAAAGTAAGAATATGATATAAGAGCTGCTTAATTTATTCAGATAGTACCAGTGACTCATCTGGAATCTCTTGAACCATTATCTTTCATGATGCTATCGAACTTCATGTACCACTATCTGGGTGCCTGTTTAAGACCATATATATTTTTCTTTAATTTGCAAACCCAATTATCTTTCTCGATAACATTAAATACCTCAAGTTGTGCCATATAAATGTCTTCATCAAGGTTACCATGCAGAAAAGATCTTTTTTACATCTATCTAATCTAGATGTAACTTTTTTGTGAGTACAATACTAAGAACCAACCTGATGGTTGTCATTTCACTACTCGAGAGAAGATCTCATCATAATTAACTCCCTTATTCTCCTAAAACCTTTAACAACTAAACAAGATTTGTACTGTTTATGCCCATCGTGTTCTTCCTTGACTCGGCAACCTATTTGTTATGTAGAGCTCTTTTATCTAGAAGAAGCTTGACTAAGACCCATATCTTGTTTTTATCTAAAGAGCTCATTTCATCCTTCATTGCATGCTCCAATCGGATAAAATCTTTCATCTTGATTACTTTAAAGTAACTTTCGGGTTCACCATTTTCTTTGTAGAGAATATAGTTCATTGAAGGATTGTATTTATCAGGTAGTTTACTAATTCTGGTGGATCTTTTGACCCATTTCTCCAACTGGTCAAGATGTTGGGGAGTTTGTTCTACTTCAGGCTTTGAGCTCCCACAGTCAGCAACTTCTCCTGTCTCATTATATCCACTCTTTTCAAACTCTGCTCCCGTGTCATCTTCAGAATCTGTTTCAGGTTTTGTAATTGGTTCATCTTTCTGGCTCTGAGTGTCAAACTCAACCAGTTCTTTCTGAACCTACTTCAATGAATTCGTCGTGTTTGCTTCTGACAACTTTCGTGGTTTCAACTTTCGATGTCCATTTGGACATTACCATTGTCCTCTACTAAAGTGGACATCGTATCCTTGATCATCAAGTTGTCGAGTGGATATCAACATCCTCTTTAAATTTATGTTTCTAACTCCTGTATTGTCCAAATGGTGGTTTTTAAATGTATGTCTCTAACTCTTGTAATGTCGAGACAATGATTATTAGCCAAATGAACATTACCAAAGCTATATGTTCGTAGATTTTTCATTTTCTTCGAGCTTGAAGTAACATGAAAAGATGCTCCGAAATCCATAATCCAGTCTTCAGCAAAATTTTTGACACAACAAATAAGTGTATTCTATGAATATGAAGATGTGGTAGCATTCGCTTCCTTTTTCTCTTAGGAGGTTCGACACGCTGACTTCTAAAATGCCCAAACTCCTTGCAATTCCAAGACTATATATCTTTTCATCGTTTTGTGGTTCTTGACTTGCATCTTTGTTTGGACTTTAAGCTTCCTCTATTCCCACCTCTATTCTTACCTCCCCTCTCCCTCTCCCTTCAATACTGTCTATCAAGAGTTTCTTCTTCTTGAATTCTCATTTAGTATTAGATCACAAAATTTGCTAAGTGTGAGGGCCTTAACTGCCCAATGACTGCAGTGATCGTTCCTGGCCAGCTGTAAGGTTATGACGATAAAATTAGACATGCCTATGTTCATCGTCTATTATGAAATTTACTTAACACAAATGAGACAAGTGAAAATTAAACAAATTAGTCTGCTCACTGACAAAACTTCCCACTTCCATGTGGGTGTTGACTAACTCCCGAATCCGAAACACATTATTGGCAAGAGATGGCTAATCATACATATTGGACAAAACCTTTATGATACCTCATGCAGTGGTTTGTTTAGCAATATTGTAGCCAACATTAATGGATAGAGTGATCTTGATAGTTGACATATCCTTATTGTCAATGGTTGTCCACTCTTTCATCACATGTGCAGGAAGAGGCTCTAAGGTTGCATATAGTTCCTTCTATATCCGTAAATCCTTTATTCGAATCTTCTACCATCTGAAATTCTTACCATCAAACTTCCTAATTCTGACTTTTCCATCCTCAGACGTCATCTTCACTTAGTGACCGAGACTAACCATAAAAAAAACATAAAGTAAAATTGAAAACCAAACCCATAACTGAACTCAAAAAACTATTGCAGTGGATGAACAAAGAAGACATTGTTTAGATTAAGTTAACACATCGGTGAACTGTCTTGGTGAGGCAGCTGGAACACAACAGTGGCGGTTCTCTGTTCTAGCAGGTAAAACAGCGACAACGTGAAAACCAACGCGGCGACGACGTGAAACCCTAGGTGGTGGTGGCAGTACCTGAGTTTTCCCAAAACCATGGCGAATAACTAGATTAAGTGTGGTTTGTCAGCTGAAACCCTAGGCGGCGAGGGTGGCAACAGCGAGGGTGAGTGATGGTGGGTGGTAGTTTGTTATGGTGGGACAAGAGATGGCGGCAGGAGAATGGTGAGAGGAGGCTAAGGTGTGTTTGTTATCTGATCAAGAGCCCGAGCTCTGATACCAAATGTTAGTATTATTCACACAAGCGCAATAAAAGAAAGTACACATGAGATTTACGTGGTTCGATTATGGTGTGTAACCTATGTATAATAGGGCAAGTAGGGTTTTATATTTTATTAAGTGATAATGAGTTACAAGTACAAGAGATATATTTATAGGATAGCTAATTATGGTTTAACCCTTTGGTAAACTTGCTAAACAAGGTACTAAGCAAACTAGGCTCATTAGGATTAGGGCCGGCTTGACCCCTTCTTTTCTTCTCTCTAATTCTCGGCTAACCTTATCGCCAATAGTTCTTATGTCTCAATCAATGTAGACGTAGGTGTTAGTTTCTTTACTTTTCATTTTGGTTGTGATGCCTCTCCTACATGTAGGATATTATCATCAAGTGAATGACCCCGTGTAAGTGTTATTCCCGAGGTTTTACTTAGTTTACTGAATCCTGGAACACAAAACCCGTCGACTCAACCCGGTGCCATTTTTGTTCATTTCTTAACCAAGCTCCAATGTGGGCAAACAGCTTCTTTTGTGCACCACTTTTGCCTTTAGGACCTTGAAATTCTTCTCACGGTTCAATGTGAATGTTTTCGTCTGAGTCACCATTTCTTCATTTGAAATCTCTCATATTGTATATCCCGTTACACCTTGTAAGCTTTTGGTTCATCACCTTCCATTTTAGTTAAGTTGATGACCACTTTAATCACATTCGTTAACTGATTTAGAAAAAAATGACTCAAAATCCATTTGCAAAACAAACATGAACGTTGTTGATTTCAATTAATCAGTCTCATGACGTCTCAATCCAAAGTTTAGCTAAAGCTACTTTTTGGCGTTCAGTCCATTTCTTAGTTTTTCCTTTACCTGTGATTCCTAAATATTTTTTAAAAAATAAGTTAAGTATCACATAACACATTAATTAAGTAAAAAAATAACCTATATAAAAAATAAACACACTATACCGTAAAAAATTAAAATCATACCGTTTTGTGATATACTAGCCAATTGATTGTCATATTAATCATCTATATATATAGAGTATATATTTCTATTAATCATCTCTCTTTCTCCCTCTCTCTATATATAGAGTATATATATAGAGAGATAGGGGCTAGGAATTGACTATAAAGTTTAAATTTCCTATAAAGTGTAAAAAGTTATAAAAGATCAAATGTCAACCATAAAAACACACCAAACCCCACAACTAACAAAATGAAGATTAATGAAACATCATATATGTGGGTTATGTTTTGTGTTTTGGATGATAAGTCTCTGATTATCGAATGACAAATATTGTTGTGTTTTATATTATTTATTAGCATGTTGTATTTTATATTTACAGTTCTACGTAGTGTGTTTGAAGTTTTTATAAACTATTATGATTTGAATATGGTGTTTTAATACTCTTCACTTATTATGTGTGAGTTTTAAATATGTTTTATGGCTGAAATGATAAGATTGTATGACTTTTTACACTTTTTAGGAAATTTAGACTTTGTAACCGAACTCCACCACACACACACACACATATATATGTGTATATATATATATATATATATATATATATATATATATATATATATATATATATATATATATATATGTTTCGGTTCAAATGAGAACCACTACGAGTTATGAGAATCATGAGAACTCCTACTTCCCGTGCGAGTTGGGTCACAATTTTTTACACAAACGTAGATGAAAATATTATAAACACATCTTTAAAAAACAAAAAAAAATTGTCGAGTCGATAGTTTTGCCTGATGTAAGTTTTGTTTACGCGCCCGATGTAAATTTTGATACGAAGATAAATTTTGTTTTACACCTCATGTAAATGTGTGTATGCGGAGAACTTTTTTTATGAAACAAGTGATTTTTTTATGATTTTTGAGAAAAAAAATTTTGGAGAAACCTTTTAAATGACATAGTTCTTATGGTTCTCACAACTCCAGGTGTTTCTCATTTTAACACATGCTTATATATATATATATATATATATATATATATATATATATATATATATGATGGGGTTCGGCTACAAGTCTATTTTTCCTACAAAGTGTACAAAGTAATAAAACACCACAATTTTAACCATAAAATACACTCAAAACACATAAATAACAGAGTGAAGATCACTAAAGCATAATATCCAAACACTAACAGTCTATAAAAACTTCAAATACATCATTGTAAAACTATGAATATAAAACATAACATGATAATCAACATAAAATACACTAATATTAGTCGTTCGATAATCCAAGCCTTATCATACAAAACATAACACGAAACCCACAAATATGTCATTTTAGTAGTTTTCACTTTGTTATTTGTGGGTTTTAAGTGTATGTTATGGTTGATATTATGGTGTTTTATGACTTTTTACACTTTGTAGGAAAAATTAACTTTAAAGCCAACTACCACCCTATATATATATGCAAAATAATACTGTACATAGAGTTTTTACTATTTAAATATTAAACCATATATAAAATTTATTTACGTATAAGTTTTAAGTATATGATGATAGAAATGTAGGAGAAACATATAAAATATATATAAATATTATATGATGACAGAAACGTAGGAGAAATGTAAAAAATTATATAAATATTTTGCGCCTCACCTTCGTTAAATGGCGTGTTTTAAGCCTTACGTCTTGGCTCTGGACTTTGCTGATTTTGTGCGGCTCACGCTTTTTAAAAAACAATGAAAGACAATGGTGCAACTGCTCCGAGAGGTACCGTGTAAGAAGTGTTGCATGGAAACTAGGAACGATGGTGCTTCCGGTGAGGGCTACAATGACGGTTTATGTTATGTACTCAGATTTGCATGTTAATTAAAATATTATTATTATTATAAATATATTGCTTAAAACTTAAAACCACTTTAATATATTATCGTCAACATTCTCAAACTTCATTTTACATTTATATCATGCTGACAATTAGTTGGTATTATCGTTTAATTCAAAAGCAAGTTTAATGCACATTAATTAAAACAGAAGCAGAAGAACGAAAATACTGTTTTTGATTTGGAGTTTTGAATTATTTTAGAGTTATTGGATTTTTTTATCTCTAACTATTGACTATTGATCGCTATCACCTCCAACTCTCACTTTAACGCCCACCGGTCCACCACCTCCAACTTAACCCTTCCGTTGTCCGGTCACCCCACTGTTAACCAAATACTAACTCAGTTTGTGTTTTTTTGTTCTACGTGATCAATTTTAAAAACAAGCCATGTTATCCAAAATTGGCTACATAGGATAAAAAAACTAATTGGGTTAGTGTTTGGTTAACGACGATGTAACAGAACAACCAAAGTGTTAAGTTGCGGATGATGTATGTTAAAGAGATAATTGAGGGTGGCAGCAACCAATAGCCAATAGCCAATAGTTATAAACTATAAAATCCAACAAGTAAAAGAATCACTTCAAGTGAAGTGCTAGTGTGCTACATTTAAATGGACCAAGATTTATTCAATTGAATTAATTAAACTGTTGGACCAGTGAATAAATAGTTGGATGAAATTTAAAACATTATTTTGGGCCGTTGGTTTGTTAGCAACATAGAGCCGAAAAAGTAATTAGAAGAAAGTGCTTGGGCTGATTAGGTGGGCTGATTACCGCAAAGACGAAAAGTAAAATAAATAATAAAAGAAAGAGGAAATCAGTAGGTTTCCATTCTAATTAAAGAATCAACGCACATCCCAATTTGTAATTACATTACATGACACTGAAATTACAAAACAAGCACACTGCCAAGCCGGTTTCCATTCAAATCATCCTTCATCAAATCAAACTTATTCCCATCACTTCTAATACTTTTAAGCATTTAATTTCGTCAAACACCTTAAGGGCATGATCAAATTTTCTGTAGGTAAAATTAGTGCAAACAAGATGAAAGGCTATATCTAAAGTCATCATGAAAATGCAGGTCTAGTTTGTTAATAGACATCCGGTGAGTTGCTACTCCAATCATAAAGAAGATCCCCATCCTCTCTATTGAACCGGACAACAACATGAAATCAAGAAGGAATTACTCTATATAACAATTGGAGTAGGTTGTTAGCTACAATATACAATTTACCCCTTGTTTAAAACTTAATTACAAATTTGTCATTTTTTACTTTCCATTTTATTGTCGGTGGTGATGTGTGCTTTCACTTTTACAGAGCGAGGGATAGTGGAGTTCCATGGTATCATGAAACATTCAATATTATATAATTTTTACATTTCTAAAAAAATCATACGAGTGTGGTATTTATCACTTTATATGGGTATTTATCATTTGTATAACTATATTTATGATTCACTGGATTAATCAACCGTGTCAGTATAAATTTGAGTTTGTCTACTTTTTACACCGGGTCGCGGTATAAGTTCTTTTTTGTCTTTGCATGTGTTTTACGTCACGTGGGGTTCCTTTTTGCTTTACATTTTTTTTCCAATTTTAGTTGTTTGATTACTGCTTTGCACAGTCATACGACCTATGCCCCGACAACAGAGGGGTTAAACACTAGTTGAATGCTCAGAATAAAATCACCAAGACTAAATCTTCCAAATTTGTAGTCTTTCTTCTCATGCCCATTAATATGATTGTTGACAGAGTTACCTGTAAGCTATTCAATGAAATTTATAGAACAATCTTGTTTGCTTTTCTTACTCTTTGATAGTACAATCTCCACGTCCTCGTCTGCATTCTTTGCATTAATTTTGAGAAAATAGACTTTACCAAATTGAACGTGTCGATTTTCAATTGTAACATTTGCATCAATCATTCTTGGAATTTTATTAATTGAAACATCCTTTTGAATTTTATCAATTGAAACATCCTTTCCGCTAAAGGTCAGAAATTGAATCTCACTCTCCTTATATATAAGCAAATCGGTAATAAATTCTTGTAATAAAATTTCAATTTCAACAAGCTTGTGTGAATTACTAGTGTTGAATACTTCTAAAGTTCCCATCCATTCATCCATGCTTTTGATTGCATGTAATGATGCAAGACTTCTTTCATTATCATTAGAGATAATCGTTTCTATTCGGTTATTCATCTTTCCTATCTTTCATTTTTTATTTTTAAATTCGGTTTATATTAGTTAACTTCACACCGGTCAATCTTTTAGTTTTGCTTTCCACCATCAAATGAAACATCTAACTTTTTGACCAAATGCTCCAAATGGATATGATACCCTACTTAACCTAGCTATATAGATTTATTAGGGTTTTGATAACGGTCCTCAAAATGGCGCCATTCCCACGAGCTAGCGCACTTAGTATTATCTTGTCTAGTTTGATTTTGCGTGTTATTGTTAATTTGCTTTAAACCCTAAGGTCTAAACTTATTTTTTATATTATGTTTCTATATTTTATTTGTTCATTTTACCTTGGGTATCCTAGTTTGTTTTGGAGATTCTTCCGTTGCATGCGCAGTGAAATCTTACGTATTTTGTTCTCACCATGAATAGAACTATAATTCTTTTATAAAAGAGCATAAGTACGGAGGGCACAACTGACCTTGTGTGCTTGCCATGCACAACTTTGCAAGGCCTAGATTTTTTTCCTATAAACAGAGGCTCCCCACCACATTTCAAGCATCCCATTCCAACACACACCACCTGCATCACACTGGGCTCTAATTAGTTCACTGGAACCACACCATAACCAATACACAATGTGTTGGTTGCTATGAAATGGTCATTATTGGCTAAATTTCTTGTATCTAATTGGTGTAGAAGAACCTTGATGTTTATATTTAACTAGTGTGTTTCCCCCATGCTACGCGGCATGAATTCGGTCATCTCATTACGGTACCGGCCTTCATTATAGCAACAGAAAAAGAAAACCCAAAAAGTAAAGGTGTGATAGGCCTAAAAGGATATCGGTGCATATTTTACATTCATTGACAACCACAAAAATGAATACTAATTCCGTTTTTAACCAAATTTGTACTGGAATATCGAGAAAAAACAAAACAAATTTGTGTACTCATAATTTTAAAAAAAATCACCAAACGCAGTTTATTAGAGAAAAATCAAATTAATTATTATTCATAAAAATTCTAAAATAAAAGTTTCAGTTTATCATTGTTGTACATTTATATTTTAGTTACTTGTACATTAGTACTACAATTGGGTATTGAATTTTTTTTAAATCAAGACGCAGATAAAAATAGACATGTCATAAAGTGTACTCAGAAAATTATAAAAAATTCCGTATCTTATGCTCAAAATTAGTTACAACAATATAATAAGAATAAAATTTAAAATTACACCAAAACTAATATACTAAAAACTAATTTGGACACTGTTCATTTCAATTGTAAATTGTAATCTTATGTACTAACAACTACTATAAAAAATAACAAAAAAATAAAAAAACTAGTTTGGACACTGTTCATTTCAATTGTAAATTGTAATCTTATGTATGTATGTATAGTAATATTTTACGTATTTTAGTGGTCTGTTTATACATTTGAATTGAATTTTAAGTTATTTTTATTCTTTATTAAGTATAAGTCAAATTTACGTCGTCTTTTTAAGGTTGCTGAGGAATCCTTTGGTGAAAATGTGTGATAAAGGATGTGAAATTGTATGAGAAAATGTTATGAGATTGGTTTGAAATAAAAATACTGATAAATAGGTTTCTATATATTTGTTTTTATTTTTTCGAATAAACTATCCGGTAAGGGCAACACCTCATTTTTTCATCGCAAAATTCAATAAATAGTCCTTGTGGTAGCTTATCTTTCTCCGCACAATCGGAAGATGGGCGGTGTTTCTGGGTGGGCTGAATGACCACATCAACCACCTGATATCGCAACGCTCCCACTCCTTTACGAATATATGACCGAAGAGAAAAAAGGTACAATCTCTTGGGTTTTTTGTTATTTATAAATAGAGTTAACTTACATTTTCGTTTATGTAATTTGTTCACTTTTGAGATTTCAATCCAATTTTAAAAAATGTATCAGTTTCCTTTCTGACATGCTGGAAACGTGTTACTTCAGTCCAAAAATTAAAACTCAGTTAAGTCATACATGTTTAATAAAGGGTATTTTTGTCCTTTCATATTTCTTTTATTTTTACATTATGAAACTATAAAAATACTCTTCATTAATCCTGTTTAACTTAATTGTGTTTTAATTTTTGGACTGAAGTGACACGTTTCTAGTATGTCAGAGAAAAAATTTATGCATTTTTTTAAATTGGACTAAAATGACAAAAGTGAATAAACCAAAGTAACGAAAATAGCAGTTAACTCTTATAAATATGTAGATTAAGTTGACCAAATTACTTATCGCCATCCTATATATGTTTACTTCGAACAGAAAAACACACACCAAGTAGCCAAGTAGTATAAATCTAATAAAATATAAATTTCTGATGAGGTTATTGAGTGAGTACGAGACTAGGCACTTGCATTTCGAAGGTTGAAGTATTTGCTCGTGCAAGAGTATTAGTTGCAAATTAAACTCCAGTCTTTTTTGTTCATAAAAATATATGGTTTGGGTCTACATGGCGGATCTAAAAAATCTTCGTTAAGGTAACGTTTTATAAAAAAAGGATAACTAAGTCGAAAAAACGTCAAAAAAGTCAAATTTTATAAAATTTACGCTATTATCGGAGCGCTAAGGGTGGCGGAGGTCACCCCTTCCCCTAAGGTAGGTCCGCCCCGGATCAACTGTTCTTGTAACTTATCATCAATTTCCTTTTCATTTTATTAAAATTATATTTATGTCAAATCTGTCACTATTATGAAATTGTATGTTACAAGTGGAAGATGGCCGCCATAACACGGTATAGGTGTCTTTCTAATTGGTCAGACTATTCAGCAACGTTGTGACAATTTCCTGGCCCATGAAAAGAAAACTTTGCTATAAATTATTAATATGAGAACTAATGTCAATTTCCAATCATTTTTATATAGAAAGTATCCAATTCAATAATTAGCTCATAATCCCAAGAAATTATCTTTTTATCTTTGATTTAACACTACACACTTGTATTATCCGATATTAATCAAGATCTATAGTTCATGTCCAGAAATAATTATTTTGATTTAACACTACACACTTGTATTATCCTATATTAATCAGTATCTTGTGAAACAATGGTCTATTAGCAACTAATATATATGTATATATACATGAGAGCTAGACTATGAAATCATGTAGAGAATAGAACATGAAGAATTCTTATTTATTCATCTAATATCATATATAAATGTCATTATATATAAGCACTCACATTAGTACAATAGTAAATAAGAGAAATGGGTTATACATGTGGAAAATCACTACCTAATGGATGCATTCATAGATAGGGGTTATACATGTGGAAAGTCACTACATAAGGGATACATTCATAACACTCCCCCTTGACTATCCACATGATGGAATACTATTCTTTAATACGCTTAATGATGTTGGCTCATTAAAAACTTTGCTAGGAAAACCCAATGGGACAAAACCTCAGCTAAGGGAAAAAGAGTGCAACGCGTATTGTCTCCCCCTGATACTTCCGGATCAGGTACGTTGTCTCAAAAAAACCTTACTAAGAAAATCCAATTGGATAAAACTTAGTGAAGGGTAAAGAGTGCAATTTATGTAAAACTCCCCCTCAATATAATATGTATCATTTCAAGTAACAAGTGCCAATCTTCTATGAAAGTTGTTGAAAAACTTTTGTAGTGAGTAATTTGTCGCTTGATGTGCAATCTATTAATGAACTTGATGTATGATCTTCATGTAAAACTTTAATTACCCCCTTTTGTAAGTAGATACCATAAGATCCATGAATGTGTTTTGTTATAATCCCTGCATTTACAAAACTAACCAAACTTGTTGATTGGTTAGTAAAATATGAACCCATATTTTTCGTACTTTAAGGGTATAGAAAATAAATGTTTTACTCATTACATTATCTTCTCGTCGTACACGAGTTAAATCTTGCCAATGAATTCAATGGTATATGTTCGTGTATAGCTAGCAAGATATATTAATACAATTTGTATTGAATTATGGTACTTCATGACCAAGGATCTTTGCTTCTTTGATAGAAGATGATAAAAGTCATTTTTATCTATATCAAATATTTGAACATCATTAAATGTACATACACCAAAACTTTTGTCCATATGAAAATGTCCAACATTTTCTAGATGTATTATGATTGATGGGTTATAATATGAATGTATGTCCTATGTATCGAGCCATAAATTTGCAATATTGTATTTCATTTGCAAATTCTTGTTTAAATGTTTGAGCTCCTTTTTTTCTCTTCGGGAGATTCAACGACATCATCAACATATATTGCAATACTTGTAAACCTCATATCGTTCTTTTAATGAAAATAAATGGACCAACTTCACCATATGTATTTCTCGTTTTCAAGTTCACTGGTGAGTCAATTATATCATATTGGACTCGACTATTTTAGTCCACACATATTTTGTCAACTTCATATAGTATGTTCTTGAGGTTTTGACATCAATGCTTCACATTATCAATCCATGAGGGAATTTGTTTCATCTTATCCATATATGCATGTGCTTTCACTCTTTAGGAGTTTTGCTATATAAATTTGCCCATTTAACACATAGATATCTATATCATGTAAAAGTGTCATGAACACTTGCTTTTATCTCCAAAATCCATATTGTACCATACGTGTACACTATTTATTAAGATATCACAATCACTGGGTACAAGTTTTCAATGTATGTTTATTGGTGCACAAGAATTACATTGTTAAGATGTTTTGATTCACCTTAAAAGAACTCAATTGCTTTAAGAAACTCATCAGGAGTTCAATCGTATTAAAAAATGTATACAACGATCATATTGTTCTCGAGAACTTATTTTACATGAATTACATAATTTAAATCCTTCAAGGACTTGCATGTAAACTTTAGTATCTAAATGATACATAACATTTATAAGACGCATATCAATTCTTTCTTTATATTACTAGACTAGTTAAATACTGGAAAGCTATTGCATCCACCACTGGAGAATACGTCTCCTCGTAATTAATCATAGGTCTTTGCGAAATCCTTGTGCCATCAATTGTTGATCCACATAAAAGACTTAATTATATTAAATATATTTTACAACTTTCTTTATGGACTACTGGCCCGTAAGCTTTCCATTTCAATAGAGGATTCAACTCTGCCTCATTTGCGTCGTTCCATTTTGGCCAATCATTTCTTTGTATTTATTCATAGGCAGATTTTAAATCTTGATCCTCATCATTTCATCTTTTCAAGCGTTATATATACAAAAGTATAACGATGTCGATTTTGTTTCGATTCCATACACTTCTAGACATAATATAATTTACTAAGAACTTATTTTCAGGTACCTGAGGTTCTTCCAGAACCATTATGTCTAATGTCTCTTCAAGAAACCCATTTTTTTACTATAACCTCGACTTGAACATTTTCTTCATTACTTGCTCCAATTTTTCGAGGAATTTTTATTTTCTTGGAATCGACTAGTCTACCACGCTTCAGGCGTGCAATAGACTCATTAATATATGGTTTGCCCTACTAGGACTATTAACTTAATTGGAGTATTAGCAGTTGACTACGTGACTTACTTAGTCACTGTATTTAGGTCAGTTAACATGTCTGATGATTGATTCTTTAATCTAGGTAATGAATTATCTTTTGAACTTTTTGTTCACACAATTTCGTTTGAGGATCAATGATAATTCATGCATACCCATTCCTTTTTCAACTGCCATTAATCTCCCCCTAATGTTGAAAATGTTAATTTACTTAAAGTAAGATTTAACGAGCCATAAATAAATCTCTCGTTAATTGCTCTAAGTATGTAATCATAAATAGCATTTTCATCCAATATATATTCCCAACATTATTTGAGTTTCAAACTTTATGCGTTGTGATGGATCAATTCCAATGTATACCGCATAATAAAAGGTTTGATGGGAAATATATGGTTCCTGACCAAAACCAACTATAATGGGGAGAAACTATTACAACATGTTGGCTTGATGTGAAATAATGTTACCGCATGTAAAATCACATGTGAACAAATATGAACTTTTGCTCTGTTTATTATTGGCTTTGCAATCAATTTGTAGACGTTTGATCATCGTCTTCAACAAAAACAATTTGAGTGTTAAGCATTTAGAAAGATTCAATACTTATTCCAATAATCATTAGTAACATGGATACTAAATTCAATGTTATAACCACCATAAATATGATAATATGGAATAATATGCTTGCTATCTCATTAGCTAAGTTACTCACAACTTCAAGTTGTAAATTTGATGACCATTTAGACGATGCATCAATTTAAAAACACTAAACGGTATCTTGTTTGGATATATACATCCTTCATTCATTCCATAATATTTTAGGGATTTATACCATTAATTGGCAAATAAATAATTCCCCTTAAGAGCAAACATAATATGCTATCAACTAGAAGAATCTTCCAGTTCTTCATTATATTCCACATCATCATTGACTCGGTGTGGTCTAACCGGTCATACCAATAAAGTAAATAATCATGATCCATAAACTTATGGTTTATGATATTGTATATGTATTACTTGCACGTATGTAATAAAAAACATAAGATATGAAAGAATGTATTATAACTTCAAAGTTCAAACCATCGTGTTATGTAATCACTAGTTTACCACTTTTGGTGGTCGATCTCATCATGACTATCATTATAATACTGATATTCGATCTCATTATTAGCTTGGCTATCTTATAATTTCTGATAGTTTGACCTCTTATTAACATGATGATTGTTGCACTTCTAATGGTCAATCTCATTATTAATATGATCATGATTACAAGTTTCTCAATGATGCCAATGATCAATATATATTCACTTCATGCATCAGAGTAAAACCATAAATTTTTTCGGTTTTCCATTATTTTCTCAAACATGTAAATGAACAGCCGTTTCAAACACCCTTTAAATGACATTGCTACTTCAGGAGTATATTTGAGGTTTGAAAAACAAAATTTGTTTTATCCGATTTCCCTTATAAATAAACTTCTCTTCGTATAACGTCAACTGAGGAGTAACTATATGTCAGAGTCATATACTATTTCTTTTATACTTGATAATGAGATACAAGGAGTATGACACTTTTGGTGTAAAATCGAAGCATATTTCTACTTTTCATGAGAATGACAATAAACCACAACTTTGGTTTAGTCGTTCTATTCGGTATCATCGTTGCAATGAAGTAATAGCATATAGAATACAAGGTATAGATAGCAACAAATCATACAATACATGACCTTATAGCATGTCATCATATAAAAAACAACTTATAATGGGCCTTTATAAAATAAGAAACATTTTTATCACTAATAAGCAAACGCATATAATTTATGTAATAATTTATCATGGTATAACCAAACATAAAAATATCTTATATATTTTGAAAACTTACTTTAAAACTTAAATATATATCTCTTTCAAGTTCTCGGATCATTTATTACTTGTATTTGAAAATTTTATTTGAAAATTGTAATACTGATGAATTACATAACATACTATTTTTTTTCTCAAATATTGATATTTAAACAATTGATGACATCATATAAGCAATCTATACATTGTCGAATGAAGCAATAGCAATAGTCACTATTTTATACTAGCAATAGTAATAGTTAATATGCAATGACATGGCATAATGAATGCATGAGAGGTACCGACATTGCTAGAAAATGTTTCTCTAAAAACAACTAATGATATCTAGCAATATTAATCTATTATATGAATTTCTTATATACAAAATTTGTTATAGCATTAACCTTAGTAAAAGGACCAAACGATATTTGCATAATCATGTTATAACAATAATAATAATAATATATTGCATTATAAGTTGTAGTTTTTTTAAAACTAAATCATTGATGTTTATAAACAGAGGATTAATATTCAATGAGCACTACTCACATAACTCATTTATATCTAATTATGTAAAAGTCTTTTGACATGCTATGTATTAACAATGACTAATGAAACAATTAATTACAGAATTCATATCCATTTAAATTATAAACTATACAAAATGAAAATCTAGTACATACGTCATGTATATATTACCACCAATACAAGCATATATACCTAATACAATTGCATTGTTTAGTCCATAAATATTGAGTTCTATACTTTTTAATATTGAATATTGAATATTGAATATTGAATTTAATTGTTTTTCATGGATTCTAAAAGCACATATAATATTCTCTAGATAACAAATTAACTTCCTCAAATCAAAATAATTCAACAATTTTATTTACAACTTAACAAGGTTAATAAAGAAGCATAAATATAAGATTATGGTGGCTCAAATAATATGTAGATGAGCATCACTAGATTGTAAGAGTCCAAACAACATATATTATAATTAAATTAACTAATTAAATGATAATCCAGCCAATTTAGAATAATAGAAGGGATCATTTGTAAAAGAGAAAAATAAAATAAATATTCGTAATATCGTCGTCCTCAACGAAAACTATAGTTATTCAATTAATAATGAGTATTAGAAAACGATGAATTAGTCAATTGTAACGTCATAATTTATGATGTAACATCTAAATCCTGATGAATACTAACATGCTAATATATATATAAATAACTCCTAAAAGCAAATGAAAAAAATATATAGATAAGAGTTCAATCATGAGACTACATCCTAGAATTTATAGTAATAATCAGTTTTATGTTTATATATGTATAAGTGCCACCAGTGAGATTAATGTATCATCATCATCAAATATAATATGAAATAATCATACGAAAAATCATACCTTTATTAGTAGAGATAGTTGCATAATTATTGGGTTGCTATCTCAATGTGTGAGATTGAGTTACGTTGGAAAATAATGCACATCAAAGGCAAGGAAAAAGGGTACCAAGGGTGGCAAAATACATAGAGCACGTTCGTGCTGATAACGTGTTGTGAAACAACGGTTTGTTAGCAACTAATATATATGTATATATACATGAGAGCTAGACTATGAAATCATGTAGAGAATAGAACATGAAGAATTCTTATTCATTCATCTAATATCATATACAAATGCCATTATATATAGGCACTCACATTAGTACAATAGTAAATAAGAGAAAGGGGTTATTCATGTGGAAAATCTTACATAATGGATGCATTCATAGATAGGGGTTATACATGTGAAAAGCCACTACATAATGGATACATTCATAACAGATCTATAGTTCATGTCCAGAAATAATTATTTTACTCTTTAGTACTCCAATGGTAGTTCTACAGATTTTAAGATCTTTTAAGCAACATGTTCTAAAATTGCATACATAGTTTTGAGTTTTAACCAATGTATAAATAGTTAAAACACATACGTGGTACAAAATAACATGTCTCCAAGTAGGAGATTGTTTTTTTTTTTTGAACGTTAAGTTTCTTTTTATTTCTTGTCGTCTCTTGGACTTGAACGCAAGACCTCCCCTCTCCAAGTAGGAGATTGTTAAATTGTGCATATTGATTAGGCTTTCAGCACTAGCAAAGAGCGTACAGTTCCAGTTGGGTGTTGATGTTTTGTAGTCAGCTTCAGCTAGTTGGTGCATGAGTAACGTAATAGGTTGAATCTCTACACTCGATGATAAGCATTGTTGATCTAACGCTAATCGATGATAATTAACAGGGAGTCGATGGCAGATAAACATCATAGTTATGGGCTCCACCCATTTTAAATCTTAAGTTGGGTAGTTGTGTAAACTTGAGGTTGAGTTAACAACCACAATCTGACTACTATAAAAGGATATCTATTGTGTTTTGAAATAACGACTCTCTTGTTTGTTCATGGATATAGCTCGATCAAGTTGATTGAGTTATTAACCAGGTCATATTCATATGTTCTTATTGTTTTTTTCCTCTTCAAATTGTTATTTTGTTGTTTCTTAGGTGAAGCGCTCTCCCAAAAATATTAACATCAGGATACATTATTAGTGTTTCCATATAGAAATCAGTATTGGATAATGATAACGTACATAGTGTTCTTATTGTCTATTGGGTTTGAACATCTAGTGTATAAATATATCAAATTGTTCAAGATATTTATTGGTTCATTCAGTATCTTGATTCTTGAATATAACATATTTCAAGAATTGTTACAACAATGTGTGAAACAGATATTGAAATTGAAATGGGCATGATGAGTAGTAGCATCGGGTTGAGGCGATTCTACTGTTCATAGATTCACAGTGAGTTTCATTAATCATCAATGATTTAATGATTTAATTTTCTTAAGAGATAGATATATATATATATACATTGTTAGAAGTATGTTTGTGTATCGGTAGATTTTTTACATGATGGTTATGATCAGAACTATTAGCATTGTGCGTTGAACTACAAATATAAAGTAAATGTTAAACTTAAGTATGTCAATAAAGAAATAATTAAAAATTATTGGTCAATTCTTATTGTATATGAAAAGTCTGAAAGCATTAAAGAAGATATGCAAACATCAAACGTTCATATGTTTTATTGTCGGTTTTCAAAATCTAAATAACCGCAGGAGTAAACCAGAAATAGGAATGTTAGCTACAATTTATTGCTTCAAGTGGAGTGATTAGAATTCTAATAACAATTTCACTCCCATGGTTTAATAGAAAAATGTGATTTGAGTTTTGCAATTCATTTAAATACCATAGGTAAATCCGGCCCTGTGATCTATCCCATTATACACGTTGTTGAACACCAGTTGTTCAACTCAAACCGCAAAGCAGAAACACACCAAAATACAATGATCCTAATCCCAATCTTTAGAGCCAATGACTTGCGTCATACACTAATTCTAACTCCTACTAACAAACAGCATTAAACAATTCAATAAATATACACTCAAACACTCTAATTATCTCTACTAATTAAATCAAACCTATCTTTATCTTTTCTCTTCTTTGTATATTGACCCATTCAGCCCCTTAACTTTCCAATATTAAGACTAACCCTACTTTCTCCCCCTTAATCTATATTTTTATCACTGAGATCTTGGATTCCATGTGCATCTCATTCACTTCTAACCTTGGACCACTTACCTTGCCTCCTTCTTTCCATCTAACCTCGATCACATGTACCATTATCTTTAGCCAGACCACTTGATCTTGGCAACCCTCTCTCCTTCATCATCATGATAAAAATCATATGATATGTGTCTATTTTTTTGGCTTACAGCTGGTGTACACTCTTTTCCTTTTTTCCTTCGCAAGACAAAAGAAATCTCCTTTTTTTTTCTTTTGCGGCCTTCGATCAATCATCAACTAGGTTTGCAAGTCATTTACTTGTCACACAAATCTGATCGCGCAGCTTGTTCTTGAATCATATATATTCTTCATCATCGTCTTGTCTCTTCATGCACTTTCTTCCTTTCTGACTCTTCCAAGTCATCATAAATCACTGAATCACACAATTTCATATTTTCATTCTTTTTTGTTCACGCAAAGCTTATTCTCCATGATCCACTCACACAAACTCATTGTATTGATTACACATATCGTCTTCTTTTCTTGGTATTCTTCGACTCACACAAAACCTTTTCCTTCTTGGCCCACATAGAACACTTTGTGTAATTTTGTTCTTCACAAATACTTGTTTGCTTGATCTCTTATTCTAAAAAATGTTCTCTCTCTCGCTTGTTTCTCTTATTCTTCTTTCCACACAGGTGGATGAATTCACTTCATTGTTCTTTCTTGAGGTGGGTCAGTCGTAAAACACAAGTTCGACTTGGCTGGATTTGATCAATCAGTATTCCTTGCCATCACTCATGCCTTGATCTTCTCCTCGCTCTAGTACCATATGCTGGCAAATTTTATCGATCCCTATATACATGATGTTGAACACCAATTGTCCAACTCTTTTGTTATATGAACCCCGAAACAAAAGCCACGCTAAACTACATTGATCCTATCCCTGATAATATTACCAAAGATTTGCATCCAATTCTAGTTTTAACTCCTACTAATAAGGAACATAAAACAACTCAATAGACATAAACTCAGATACTTTAATTATATCTACTAGTTTTTTCTTGTTAATTTTTTATTTTCTCTGTGTTTATCGACACATTCAGCCCCTTGCATCAAGATTCACCCCTTCACCAACGTACTTTCCATGGGTGGGAACCCAGTCCAGTTAATAAAAACCATGTTCGACACAAACATAATGACTACTTAGACACTCTGAGCAATCCCTTTAATAGTTATTCCTGAATTTAGGCTCAAATTCCATCATTTCATATTCTAACTTTTTATTTTTTATACGAAATGGAAGATACTTTAGTTTTTTTTTTTAATTTTCTCTCGTTTTTAACATACATCACAAGAGACCGAGGTTTTTATTTATTTATTTATTATTATTATTATTGTTATTATTATTATTATTATTATTATTATTATTATTATTATTATTATTATTATTATTATTATTATTATTATTATTATTATTTATTATTATTATTATTATTTTGCAACTCTCGTGCTATACGTGTGTATAATTTTCTTTTTATTTGCTTTTCATCATGGGTCCATGAAAAATATTGAAAATAAAAACAAAGCTTGATTGAAAGGAGACTTTTATTCATTGTACGTGATTAACAAACCATGCAGAATACTTGTTTGTGTCTGCAAATCGTCAACACTGACATAATATCACTTTACATCTCCGTTTTCTTAAGTTGCACTAGTGCAAACAGTCCTTATAATCCCACTAGTACCTGTAAGGACTTCAATTTCACTCATCTTAACCATGGCTGCAGCAAAATCAGAATCAAAAGTTGCAGCATTGTCAGCGTACTCAGTCACAATGCTATCAGCTGAGTCTCCATTAAAGAGTACTTGGTCTGATATAAGAAGACCTCTACTAGCCCGAAGATTCAGGAAGTAGTTGTTGTCGAATCTATTTGGTGTCACTAAATCAAGTGGTTGCAAGGTCTCATCGGCAGTAGGTGGAGTCGGTGGGCAGATTTGAGTAAGGGAGCTATTAAAAGCAGCATCGATAGGTAGAGAACTGTTGTATATCCTTCCCCTAAACCTAACACATCTGGCCTGCCCAAGTGTATGAGACCCTGCAACACAACAAGTATTGTACATGTTATTTACTTATGTCAGGTCAAGATCCAATTGTGTGACCAACGATCACTACTTACAGAAAGCGATTATTTTGCGCCATATTGAATGGTTTTTGTGGTCGTTTAAACCCTTGTAGAAACTACTTTTTTCATGACATACTTTTGCGACTTCGTTACTGACTCTTTTTGCTCAGAAGTGTTTGATTTTAGTTTATTTTCTGATTCTCTATAGATATAAGTGATGTGAACTTTTAGGCCAACATTTATTTTTATTTGAGTAAATTGTAATTATTTTATTCTTTTGGTTTGGTAAGTTTTCACATTTATATCTATTTTTATTTTTTAGCAGTTACACTAGGGTTTCAAAAACTATGAATATTCTCATCCACTTCATTAACGATATTAATCTTAAGGGTATATATGTTTTCAGGAGCGGACTCACACGGTGCGGGTCAGGTCCATGAATCCTAATGTTTTTTTTTAAATTAGTACAACCGATATGTTAAATTTTTTAATGACCCTATAAAAATAATTAGCAAAGATGGTGTAGTGGTGAATCTCCTTGTTTACCAGTATACAGATCCCATCTTCGACTCTTACATGTCTTGTTTTTTAGTTTATTTATTTCCATCCAAATTAAACTAGTGTTTTCAAACGACACAACCACCCATTGATCTACTAATTTGCTTCTTTAGACTGATAAACTGAATCCTCTAATATGCTTCAATTAAATGCATCTGAATGATTTTAGTTCACATTTGATTACCAAATAACAAATCCAATATTCAGTGGCATTCATAAGAAAAAAACTTAAACAAAATTTTGAAGTTATTTGAAGTCATTGTGTTGTTTAAGTTGCAGTTGGTTCCAAACAACTTATTTATCACCACTATTTGATAACTTGATGCTTGAAAATAGTTCTTAATAATGTAGTGTTTGCATGTCCACTAAATGCGTCTAGATTATTTCCTAGTCCCAACCCGACTACGACGACCAACCCGAAAGTTTTAATCTTTGGTTGTGAAAAATTTTACAAAAAAAATGGACCCCAATTGAACAAAAAAATCCGCTGTATGTTTTTACTCATTTTTTTTTATCAAATTTACATCCGTTCTTTATATCCAATTTTCATCCACTTCAATAATCCCCAACCTACATCTATTTATAACCTTTAGTCTATTACATAACTGATCCACTTCATTAACGCTATGAATGTTAGTGACCGTTTTTTGGCCTAACCATTTTCGGTAGCTAGCTTTGCAGCAATATCGTTATGACTTGTAGTTGATTTAACTCGCTAAGTTTGGAACTGTTTCTACCGTCGCAAATTTTAATAGCTTTTGCTTTTTTTTTTAATTCATTACAAATTCACATGTTGCAAAAAAAAACTAATAAAAATCCGTTATACAATATCAAGGAAGTTCTAACCTGATAACGCGACCATTTCTCTTTCATTGAGTCCCTTACTATTAAAGTTACTGATAAGTTGACCTAAATTCATATTCCCTCTTGGAAGATCAGTAGCGGCTGCAGCCGCGTTTGAAGCTGTAGAATCTCTTCTTCCAAGTCTTACTGTCCATGAGGGACCGTTCACCTAGATAGGGAATAAACTACCTTTTTTATAGATTTTATGAACCTATTTTTACAAGTAACTAATATAGTTTTGTTATTACCGCGACCGAAGCATCACGAGCTGCAACCGCGAGTATATCAGCACACGATACAACTCCAGGACATACACTCTCGACCGCAGATTTAGCATCATCTATAAGATTATACCCCAACACACCATTATTCGCTTGTGATGCCTTCTCGCTATTCGTATCTTCTAGTAGAATAGATGCATCACAACCCTGCTTAATTATGAACCAGATTAATAATTGAAATTGCATGTTCTTATGTCTAATCATCAAAAAGAAGCATCATGCAATAAAGAGCATAACCTGAACGAAACAATCATGAAAATGAAGGCGAATAAGCAAGGCTGCACTGCGAGGATCATTTGAGACTGCAGCATTAACTGAAGTTTGAATGGTTGAAAGTGCATTAGGGCATGTGGTATCGTAAAAGGTGGTTGACAACTGAGCTTTGCATGGCATGAAGTAGTCCACTGATATAAGTATAATAAATACAGTGACCAAGATAGTAGACTTATAATAACCCATATTACTGAAGAGAAAAACAAGAAAAGAAAGGCTCGCGCCTAATTTATTTTTAAAGAGTAAGTAGCTTAGCTTGAGTAAGTAATGTATCGATATTTATAGTGAGGAACTGTATGTAAACACGAAATATTAAGAAATCACATTACAAACACATAAAATAAAATATGGAGAGGGGGGGGGGGGGGGGGGGGGGGGGGGGGGGGGGGGTAGTCCATGTCCAAGAAATTTTAAAGGCAATAAAATATGCACTAGCACACTGATTAACGAAACTAAGTGCTGACCTGACGTTATAAATAAATGTGTTCACACATAATTATAAATTTTTAAATGTACCTTTATAATTTCTCGTTTAGCTGAATTTTTTTTAGTAAAATTAGGGGTGAGCAGAAATAGGATCGACACATAATTATGATTAACTGGACAGAAAATTAATCAAAACCAAGACTGATATGCTGCATAGGGTCGGTCTTCGGCCCCCATATATTTGGATTCTCGGGTTAGGGATGGTCCTCGGGCCTGGGTTGAGGAACACTGAAAGACAAAAGGCCAGCCTGAGATCAAGTTGTGTTTAAAACCCACATACATTTTGTGGAGCATATACTCAATATAGTGAAGTGAGGTTGAGCATATACTTAATAGTCAATTTAGTGAAGTGAGGTTAAAATTTGCTCAATTCAAACCCAAAAGCTTTACATCAATATCATCACTAATAAAAAAAAACATTGATGATTAATTGCTTGCTTTGAATTGCAAAATTGAATATAATTTACCAAGAAAATAATCAGAGTACTTGGCAACAAACATTTCCATTCTTCATTGGGTTAACGTCCTAAGGATTGTATGCAACAGGTCCGAATTCATCACTGGATTAAGGATTGTTTGCAATGGCATCCATTGTGCGTTAACGATTGTTTAAAATTGTCATTTGTGTAGTAGTAGTTTGTTAGAATCTGTTTTGGTCTTCAACAGATACCCCAAAGGACAAGACCGAGAAAACCCTAAACCCGAAATGTATCCCCGGTGATCTTCGATTTTTTTTATTTCGTTTTGTCTGGTTTCAGTCCGGGACGGATTTACCATGTTTGGTCTTGTTATACTTAATTGCTCATCCCTAAGTAATGCCCTTGCCAATAAAATAAGTCATCATTTTTCAAATTTATAAAATTTCCTTGCCAATAAAATAAGTCATCATTTTTCAACTTTATAAAATTTAAAAATAGAAGAAATTAATAATCAGAAAAAAAGAATATGAACAGTTTAATTTATATATGCTATTTGTGATGTGTGAGTCATGTGTGGATAAACGATGGCATCCCAAATTAGTTTGATGTTTTAGTGCATCTTCTATCTTCTATGCTATGGACTCAATATATATATAATTCTAAACATCCTTTGGATACTAGGGTAAACTACAAATATTTTCCGTTATATTTATTTATAATTTCAGACATTGTCCTTTATTGTTAAAATTGATTGGATTGTATTTTATTAAAATCTTGTCCGTTAGGTCATTTGCTCCTAACTAAATTAATTTTCCTTGTTTGAGTTTGTCACCCAAGAGTATTTTAGTCTTTTTATTCATTTATTTAATATTATTTAAAAATAAAAAAATATTTATAAAAGATAATTATATATATATATATATAGTGTTAGGTTCATTAGTGAACAACCTACTTGATTATGAACACTAGTAAACTAATCATATTCCTTAATTATCAATACACAAGTGTATACACATGTGTAAATCAATTGCTAGGATTTAATAATTAAAATATACTACTGTATTTTACGATTTAATTATGTAAATCAATGGTTAGGATTTGTTCACTGAGTTTACAAATACACTAGTGTTCACTCTATAACTCACTATATATATATATATATATATATATATATATATATATAGGATGGATCATGAGAAAACTAAAGTAACTAAAAAGCCTAAAAATATATCAAAAAAAAAAAAATTTTTGACTTTTTTTAAAAACTTCGCTATATATGATATATAAAAAAGATTTTTTTTTAAAAGTTGTACTACACATGTACATTAACTTGAAAAAACCTAAACCACCAAACCCACTCCTACTGACACCACAAAAACTCCCCAACTACCCCCCACCCCCACTCCCACTCCCCAAAAGAAAAACCTAAATCACATGTTCACCATATAATGCACACGTATAGCATATACATATAATGCAGATGTGTAGTATATATAATGCACTTGTTCAGTACAATTTTTTTTTAATTTTTTTTATAAGTAAAAAGCAGTGATCTTTTATAAAAAAAATTGGTATGTTTTTTAAGTTTTTTTATTTTTCTCATTTATATATAGTTTTCTTATGATTATCCCTCGATATATATATATATATATATATATAGAGAGAGAGAGAGAGAGGATCAAATAAGAAGAAAATTACTAAAAGAAGAAAAAAATGGACATATTGGTAAAATATTAATCATTTATCACTCATTTCATTATTTTTTCTCTCATTAATTAATTATTATACATATAATCTACAAAACTATACATGTCAGAAATTTCGTACATATACTCTACACATTTATAGAATTTTATATTATACATGCCGAAATTTATCCTATTCACCTCAAAATAGATCATACACATCTCTTAATTTATCTTATACACACTTTACTTTGTTATACACTTTAAATTAAGTTGTTTTTTAATATGAAAATATATATTTCAAAAAAAGTTAAAAATTTAATTTACTTAGTTATTAAAGGGGAAGAATACAAATTAATGATATATGTATGTTTACCAATATACTCTTAAAATAAAATTAACTATAAATATTAAATGAAGTAAAACTAAACATTCTTATTGGTTGAAACTTTTTTCTTTCTTTTTTCTTAGTTGAACCCTACAATATATCTATATATATATATATAGGCGGATTATTGTATAAAATGGCTTAACTTACGCTGTATACGAGATTCAGTATCAACATACGAAATTTGGTTTATAACATGCGATTGCCCCTTTTCTTTTTCACATGTGATTGTACATGCAATTTTGGGTTATTTTTGAACATGCGATTTTCATTTTTTGGTAACATAGCATGCAATTTTGCCATCGCGTACCCAACGTACGTTATGGCATATATATATATATATATATATATATATATGTAAAGGATTAGGATAATTTGTGAACAACTTTTTGAAAAAGAACTAAGTGAACTAATCTTGACCACTTGATTATTTTTTAGATTAAAAAGGTAAAATTGAAATTACCCCTCTCTCTCTCTCTCTTAATTAAAATCATTTAATTTTCTCATCTATTAATTCTCTCTCTCTCACATTTTTAATTACTTCTCAATTATTTTAAACTCGTCTAAAATCAGTTGCTAATAACGTATATGAAACTCCTAACGGAAATAGGTACTAGACACCAAGTATCCCTTCCAGATTCAAACCGTATATGAAACTCCTAACGGAAATAGGTCGTGGACTACAAAATACATAGATGTATTAAAAGTCTGTACACATCTGTGTAAACTAACAACTGTGTATTTTGTATAAGCTGATAGTTAGCGAGACTGTACACATGTGTATCAACTAACAGCAGTGTATCTTGTATAAATTGATAGTTAGCGAGACTGTACACATGTGTATAAACTAACATCTGTGTATCTTGTATAAACTGATACTATCGAGACTGTACGCATGTGTATACACTAACAACTGTGTATCTTGTATATACGGAAACTAGCAAGATTTTAGGAATTTTGATTATATTGTTTAATAAATGCAATTTACAAAAGACACAAATACCCTTCTGTCAATTAATTTAAAGAGAAGTTACAACATTATAATTACAATCTTGGCATTGTTTAAAAATCTTTAGATGATATAATCCAATGGCTCAGATTAGTTCACACAGTTCACTCTTAACCTAGTGTTCACTCTAGAACCCTACCCTATATATATATATATATATATATATATATACACACACACACACGTAGTATCCTGTAAAAAGGACAATTTTCGTGAGAAGTGTGAGAATGCATAAGAATTGACATGTTTGCATCATGTTTTGGACTCAGGCGTGATGTTTTGGGTTATTTTGGCAAGAAAAACACTAAACATAAAATTTAAGATACAATGCAAGTTGGATAGTGTTTTTTTTGTAGTTCTCTATTGTCCTAATTTTCGAACATCTGTTAACTGAATTTAATCAAGTTTGTTTTACTGTAAAATACAACGCCTTGAATCATAATACAATTAAAACACCATTGTATGAACATAGAAAAAACACCATGGACTAAAAATCCAAGCGAGACGTAATTTTTTTCTCTACATAAGTATATTAATATGGTACACATATTAAAGATAAAAAAACAATCGTTATTATGGTGTAATTAAAAAAAATAGTTACGCATAAAAAGTTATTGACGTTTTAAAAAGAAGGGAGGAACTTGCATGTGCATTAATATTAGCTTTTTAATTTAAAAATCTTAAATTTACCTTTATACCCTTAAACTAGAAAATTAATTATTTTAATAGTCAACACTATTTACAAGATTGTCATCAATATCTAAACCATTAGATTAAAAATCTAATAGTTTATATTTTTTTCTTACCTTTCTCATTGGGGTAACCAACGAAGAGTGCACTTAATATATAAAATATATTTAAAAATTTAACATAACATGTTAAAAATCAAGTTCTTAAAAAAATCAGCGTTTTTCTTATAAATACATGTACAAGCTATTCTATTAAAAACCATTTATGTAAAAATATTTTTTTTACCTTTTTAACTGTTTTTTAAACTTTTTTTTTACACTTCCTAAATCTTTTGGGAGTCCCACGATTTTATCCATTGTAGGTTTGCAATTTTAGACGACCACACAAACTGCTGCTCACAGCTCGTGGTTGGAGTAAGGTGATTTTGGAATTTGGTACTCCTCTAAATCACAACACGTTGTGGGTGCTCTTATCTACAAGATAACAGCCCAAGTTTACTTGCAAAACGACAGCCCAAATTGTTGAACAAGTCTTGAAGACAAAGCATGTGCATTTTGTATCATTAGCCCCCTTTGTTAGTTGTCCATTCTTGTAGTCTTAAGTGGAAAAGTCGATGAAAGAAAACAAGTATTCACACACTTGGCAAGAACGTACAATCAATGCATTTATTTTAAAATTTTTAATAATTTCTGTCTTTGTCTTTCATAATTTAGATTTTGGCCTACTAATAACTACTCCTTGGCTCCTTGCAGCTACTCAACACTTCCATTAAATATTTAACTGACTTTTACGACCATATGTGATATATCTATGTATCACATCAAATCACATGTTACAGGTGGGAGATCCATGCATGGCTGCCATTATTGAACACAGTAGCTATGTTTCCTGAGACTATTTTTTTGGCCGATACAAATGAAAGGTTTACTCAACTGATTAAAGTCAATTTGATTGTGATTTACAACTGTAAGCATATTTATTGAGAAAAGTATTTTTATCTCTAATCTTTAGAAATTTGGGATTCAGTTATCAGATAAATTTTTAAAACTTATTAATATCAACAAAATGATATATTAATTTTATATATTAACTGTTTTGATGAAATTTAAGGATAGATATTTGTTATTACTTGTTAAACATTCTTTGCTATACATATATAAAACCACTTAGCTGAGGAGCACATCTAATATGCACAAGTCTTGTAATATTGTCATTTCATTTTATTTAAATCATATGATATACACAAATCATAAAGATTAGATTCATTAGTTTTTTTAAACACTTTAACTGTTACAGATACATCAAAATAATTTGTATTTGTAATTGAAACGTAAAGTAATACGACGACTTATTAATTGAATAAAAATTAAGTGTTTTAATAAAGGTATATGATATCGATAAATGATACAGTTGAGCAGCGAGAGGAAATTTGGATGTTTAATTTGGATATTATATGTATGTTAAGCTCAACTACATGTATTATTTGTAGGCTTTATTATTTCCATAATCAATATTGAAGTTTGCTATTTTAGACTTTATTATTTTCATAATTAATATTGAAGTTTGCATATCAGCATATAGTAGGGTTTTAGAGTGAACACTATTCTATTTGCGAACTGATCGAACTAATCTTGGTCATTGATTTACACACATGTTAAGGCCAAGATTTCATAATGAATTCGTAAAATACACTAGTGTATTTCATCATCAAATCCTGGCTATTGATTTATACACGTGTAAGGCCAGAATTAGTTCGCTCAATTTACAAATACACTTGTGTTCACTTTTAAACCTAATCTTATCAACATATTTATCGATAAAAAGCAAAATCTCCATGACATGATTAGAAAGAAATTTTACCCAAGAAATAACTCATATGGAAAAAATCGTAAAAAATGACAAAACAAAAAAAACAAAAGGACAATTTATCTTTTTGTAAAGCTGTCGGTGATTATCCACCGATTATATACTGTTTCAAAAAAACTAGAAAATTTAATAAAATGTGTTTTATATATATATATATATATATATATATATATAGGTTTATATGAGAAAATTTAAAAGTATGAGAAGGATAAGAAAGACTATGGAGGTGACATGTGTCCCTTTTTATTTTGGTGGTTTAAGGGTATAAGTGTAATTTAACTAATAAAATCTAATTATGGAATGGATATATGCAACCGATTATTGACAGTTATTGTAGAGATTTTCGAATTTGAAATAACACCCTAACTCATAAAAACACCACATCATGTATATTGAAGGCATACATCTTATAAAGAACATAAATATAACTCGTAAAAATACCCTAACTAATAAAAACACCCTAACTCATAAAAACATCACAGCATGTATATTGAAGACATACATCTTATAAAGAACAGAAATATAACAAAAATAACACCATAACTTATAAAAACAACACATCAGTTAAATTGAAGACACACATCTTATAAAGAACACCCTAACATTGAATATAACAGAAATAACACCAGTCAACAACACTTTAATCAGAATCAAAACAGAAATAACACCCTAAATATATAAAAACAGAAATAACTGTAAATAAGTATATCAATATGGTACGCATATTAAAGATAAAAAAACACTCGTTATTATGGTGTAATTTTTTTTAAAAAGAGTTACGTATAAAAAGTTATTGATGTTTAAAAAAGAAGGGGGGAACTTTGCATGTGTATTAATGTTAGTTTTTTAATTTAAAAATATTAAATTTACATTTATACCCTTAATCTAGAAAATTAGTTAGTTTAATGCTCAACATATTATTTACAAAATTGTCACTATGATCTCAACCATTAGATTAAATATCTAATGGTTTAGATTTTTTTCCTATCCTTTTCACACTTTTAAATTTTCTCACAACAATCTCACCCTATATATATATATATATATATATATATATATATATAATTGAGAAGAAAAAGAATAAAATATACAATTGTAAAATATTATATAGTTTTTCTTTAATCTCATATATTATAATCTTTAACTAATTAATTATTCACAAAAAACTATCATCCTGTACACTATTTTCTTTCCATCATATATAAAAGTTATCCTATATATTTCAAAATTTATTATATACATATTAAATTTATCTTACACAAGGTTTAATCTATCCTACTGACCTAGTAATTTTTCATACACTCTAAATTAATTTTTTTTATTTTAAAAAATATATATGTTTTGAAAATAAGTTACAAATTTAATGCAGTTAGCTATTAAAGATAAATACTAAAAATTAATGATGTATATATATATTTGCAAATATGCACTTATTAAAATTAAATACAAATATTAAATTAGGTAAAATGAAGCATTCTTATTAGATTAAACTTCTCTTTTTTCTTCTTATGTAAAATTTTATTCTCATTTGAACTATCAAATATATATAATGGGTGGGGTTCGATTACAAAGTTCATATCTCCTAAAATGTGTACAAAGCTATAAAACACCATAATTTTAGCTCTAAAACACAACCAAAACCTACAAATAATAGAGTGAAAATTACTAAAACAGTATATTCAACCTAAGAGTCCATAAAAAAAACTCCAAACAGACTATCATAGAATCAACTATGAGTATAAAACACAACATGATAATTAACATAAAACACATAATGTTTGTCATTGGATAATCAGGGCCTTATCAATTAAAACATAAAACAAAACCCATAGATATGGTGTTTTAGTAATCTTTATTATGTTATTTGTGGGTATTTGGTGTGTTTTATGATTGAAATCATGGTGGTTTATGACTTTTTATACTTTTTAGGAATTTTGGACTTTGTAACCAACTACTAACATATATATATATATATATATATATATATATATATATATATATATATATATATTGGATCGTGTGAGAAGCACTAGATTAATTGAGAAACTTGAGAAGCATTTTAGACCACACATTTTCCCTAAGGTTTTCGCAATCTATACATATGTATAGCTTAAAATTGAATATATACATATGGATCATATGGTTTTGATTGGTTTTCTTATTCTTTCTTACGATTCTCAATATTAAGCGCTCTCTAGATAACCCTTCCTATATGTATATGATGGTCTTTTTTTTAATATTTTGATTATTTACAGTAATTACATATTTTTTTATTTAATTTTTATATTAATAAAACTAGTAAACCATCTCTTGTGATCTATTGGTAAACTTTATGCTCATAAAAGATTTACCTGCACTCGGTTTCCTAACAAAACTTCACCAATCAGATGATTCGTGTTGTTGGTAGCAGTTCTCTAACCTGCAGTGGCAGATCTAGAAAATCTTCATAAGGGTAATGTTTTATAAAAAAAGAGGTAACGAAATCGAAAAAACGTTAATTTTTTTTCAAATTTACACTACCGTCAGGGCACCAAGGAGTAGCGGAGGCTACCCCTTCCCCTAAGGTAGGTCCGCACCTACTACCCTGTAGCGAAAATCTACATATAAACATACTCCCTATTCAATGACATGATACACAAATAGTTAATTCCAATGATTTGAAGATAAATTTTATTTGACTTTATTTCTCAAACGATAAAATAATATATATCTTAGACCTCATAAAACGTAACTTATTCATAACAAGAAAGATTATATTTGTAATCGTAAAAAAAAAAGCAAATGTCTATTTACCGGTGATGCAGAGCTTGGACTTCGTATGGGGTTGAATCATAAATTTGGTATCGACGAAATAGGCCTAATATGCACCCTTGCATGGAGACAAGTTTAGGCCGTATGTTTACTTCAGCTCAAGTCAATAACGTAATTAATAAGGAGGCAATTATTTTGCATGTTCTTGTAAAATTACAAAAGGCGATCTTACATTCTTACCCATGGAGAGGGGCATTTACACAGCTCTCTTGTAGAAATCTTCAAAAATCCTAAAATATATGATATGCGATAATACACATCAATGTTATTGTCGACTCTTAAAAACAGATAGAACACAAAATATATAGAGAGATGGAAGTTACTGTACAAGTGTTTTTTAACCTCTGAATACGACACTTGTCAAAAGATGAGAGGTATATGGATTAATAGAGATCTACACTATAATTACACAACAAATTAAGCAATATATATATATATATATATATATATATATATATCTTGCTTGAAGATTGGTACGTACCATGTAGAAATCTTCCAAAAGCTTCAACAACTAATGTGTAATGTGTAAGTGATTAGTCATATAAATCCTAAAATAGTGTAACTGATAGTGTCGACAAAACACATCAATTTTATTGTGAACTCTTAAAAATGCATATCACTCAAAATATGTAGTAGGAAAGAGGTTTACCGTACAAATGTTTTTTTAATTGCAATACTTGCTATACCCTACTAGTCCAATAATACTAAACTAATATTAATTGCCTTTGCTCATATCTGGCAACTCTAAGAGGGATATGTCTCTAACAAGTGGATTAGTCCTACATTTTTAATAATAATCTATCATAATGTGATAAATGTCTTGAGACAAGAGGTATATGGGCCAATTATTTCTACATTGTAATTATACACGAGTTATAACAACGTATATAAATAATTAAACACATCATTACGCATTGCATATAATGAAATACTCACAAAATTATGCAATTTATATAAATAGTTATATATACTATATAAATAACTATGCATCATACATAGTTAAGTACCCAAGCTGTACATACATTGAGGCCATGTTTGTATCAACTTATTTTACATCTCTATGAGTTATTGAATTCTTAGAAAAGGAGTTTTTGAGAAATTGTGTTTAGGTAATAAAGTGAAAATGAGCTTTTAGGCATAGAAAAGGAGAAATGAAAAAATTCTCTTGGTTGTGACTTTTTCGAACAGGAGATAAGAAGGTTAAAAAGTCAATAAAAAGAAATGAAAAAACTCATCTAAACATGCCCTGAATCTATGTTTTTATAATATATTTATACAACAATATAATACTCAAGAAAAGATAATTAAATCATTGATATTATGGAAAAGAATAGGTAGGATGATGTGAAAACTCTTGATGTTTAATATATACAGTGAGGATCATGCGAAAACTCTTTTTTTTACAAAGTTTTTGTGTTGACTTTTTTCTATTGTTTAGTTTTTAGGATTTAATTTTTAGAGGATAGGATTTAGCTTTCAGTATTTAGTTTTTAACTTGTAGTCTTTAGCCTTTAAGGTTTAGCTTTTAGGGTTTAGTTTTTAGTGTTTAGAGTTTATTTCTTAGGATTTAGAGTTTATTTCTTAATGGTTAGATAGATTTTTTCACAAAAAGGAGAAACCAAATTAAAACCGTAAACGTAAGATGTGAATGCTTATTCATCTTTACCTTTCAACCATTTGTTTCCTATTTTATGTAATAACTAATGTTGAAAGTATCACACCCTAATCGATAGGGGAAACATCAAAGTGAGACGGAAACAAGATTGTAAGAGACATCACAACCACTATTGTGACAATATTTTAATAAGTAATTTTTCATTTCATTTCAAAAAGATTCTATTACAATACATGGAAGCAAATTACAACAAATTGAAGCCTAACAACTTTAAAACAAAACACAGAATTTAACTAGGTCGTTTCTAGCTATCCTACTAGATTCTTTCAATGCATCATCATCATAAACCTGCAATATATATTAAAGTAACATGCCAACAGAAAAAAAAATTAGTGAGCATACAAGTTTAGTGTACTAGCATATATATATATATATATAAAGAATTTAACGAGATCCACATGACAAAAACGTATACTAAGGCATAAACATAACATGAACTAGCATGCATCACATACGTGCTAACCCAAAGATTCCACTAGCGTAATCTTGTCGTCGCAACAACAAGACCGTTTGTATGATTGTATTACTTAATGACAAAGTATAGTTTAGGAATGGCTTCTAGCATGCATGTATTCTTAAAGTATAAACATATAAAGCATGTATATTGGATTCGTTTGTATGAATAACGTAGTTGCGTATATGTGTTTGTGTGAGTTTAAATATGGTATACAAATTGTACCCAAAAGTGTGAAAAATAAGAGGGCATATATACTCACGGTTTAGCAAAGCTTTCAAAAACACGAGTAGATAGTCTTGAGAAGTTAGGAATTCTAAGGTCACCCTACAAGGGGAACGAAAGCGTGTGAGATTGGTGGATTATAGATTTAGAATTATAATTATGAAAACGGAATGTTGATTATTATGAATTTACACAAAAAGTTATCTTTGTTAAGGCACTCATTTTGGACACCATATACGTGTGTGTTTCATGGGCACCAATTTGCCCATTGAAAGTCCAAGTATGAGGAACATTTAAAAGATAAATATACCATACTACACCACTTTTAACCATGAGTTTGGACAAAATAATGATTCAGTTTATATTTCATGTATTATAGTTAGTCTAGCATTATTATGGAGCCATAAGAATGGTCATGGAAGAAGGTAGGATGATAAATGTCCATTTAACCTCATTATATGATTCACCAAACACAAAATCACCAACTTTGTTGATGGTTTCGGTTGGTCATGAATGTGAAGATAAGAACATAAAACTACTAGATCTAAAAACAACCAAGTAAGCTAACTAGATGCGTGTATCCTAAACATGGAGCGTGTTTGGGGACATGATGTAGCCTTATCCCTTTGTTTAGAAACTGTTTTGAGATTTAGTAGTATGAAGGTAAGTAATAAATCAAGCAAGCGAGGTAGTGTAACAAGGTTGGAGAGCCAAAGCTTCACGGTTCACACATTCACCAAAACACAAGTCTCACCATATCGAAGATGATGAGCTTGGACGGTCTCAACACTTGTAGGTTGCTTAGAACCTTTTTAAAATAGAAAGTATAGGAGGTTCTTGGACCTCTAAACTTGTGGAAATCAACCCTATTCCATCCCCATAACCACAGGTTTGTTTCTAAGCAAGGTAGGTGTAGGATTCTTATAAGAACAAGATGATATGAACATGTATGAAAAGTTTGGTTAAAAACAGGAAGTTTTAGCCACTCTGGACACCATTTCTGGAGTTGTACCACCGTGTTACACCATGGTGAACATTGGGTAACAATCCTAGAGGTTATCCAAGTGGTTTGATACAAGAAAACAAGAAGAATAAGTAGGAGAAGTGAGTTAAAACTCCCTTTAAACACAAGAAGGTTCTACCCAAAATGCAGAATTTCTTAAGAAAATTTGAGTGTTTGGAATGATTTATGGAGTGTGTAAAGGTGTGAAAGGCATATATTTATAAGTGGGTGATTAGGGTTGGGTCATAAATGAAGTTAGGAGGTGATTTGTAGGGCATATATTGATCCTTCAAGATCAAAATTACTATACAAGATCATTTGTAGGGTAATTTTGATAATTACTCTACGAGTAAATAATTATGAAAATGCCACCGGGCATTTTTTTTACCTTTGCACCAGGTTCGTACGTTTTGTATGATAAGGGTATTTGTATTTGATCTTTTGTCTATATATAGGGTGAGGTTCTACAGTGAACACTAGTGTATTTGTGAACTTAGTGAACAAATCCTGGCCATTGATTTACATCATCAAATAGTAAAATTCACTAGTGTATTTTCAGCATCAAATCCTGGCTATTGATTTACACTTGTGTATTTATAATCAAGGGCTAAGATTAGTTCATTAGTATTCACAATCAAGGTGGTTGTTCATAATCAAAGGGGTTGTTCACAAATGAAGTTCACAAATGAACGGCTCATTTGTGAACAACCCCCATTGATTGTGAACACTAGTGAACTAATGCTAACCCTTGATTATCAATACACAAGTGTAAATCAATGGCCAGGATTTGATGATGAAAATACACTAGTGTATTTTTTGATTTGATGATGTAAATCAATGGCCAGGATTTGTTCACTCAATTAACAAATACACTAGGGTTTACTCTAGAACCCTATATATATATATATATATATATATATATATATATATATATATATATATATAAGGTTCATTGGGGAACACTAAAACAGTAGGGAACCGACTTAAAAGAACTCTGATCGGACTCATTACAGCGGCATTGGAACTGACTCGTTGAACGTTAACTAGGATCTCTTGACACTAAACCTAAGCCCTAAAACTAAACAACAAAGCTAAAACCTAAGTTAAACCGTTAAATTTAAACTATAAACCATAAAAGCTAAACTCTAAAGGCTAAACGCTAAGGTAATCCCTAAACCCTAAAGCTAAACCCTAAAGACTAATGATTAACCCTATAATTAAACCTTAAGACTAAACCCTAAAGAAAAACTCTAATATAAGACCCTAAAAGCCAAGCACAAATATATTTAGGGTTTAGGGGTTAGGATTTAGGGATTAGGGTTAAAAGATCTTAGTTATGGTTACATAAGTCGGTTCCAACACCGCTAGAATGAGTTCAATCGGAGTTCGTTTGAGTAGCTTCCCCACTTTTTAGTGTTCTCCAATTAACCTCACACTATCTATATATAACATGTTTATTAACTTTAACCATTTTCCCTAATAGTTAGGATATACTTCTATTCAGATATCCTATGCCATATCACCTAAGCGACTGCCTCTGAAGCGAAAGGCATCAACCTATGGGAACATGAACGTGAGGCCAGGAACCCCTGTTTAGTATGGTAGAAAATCACATGTCTTTTAGTCTTCAAGGGCTACTTTTGGAAGTTTGCTGATTTTCATTTAATCATGTACACCAAATATATATATAGTAATGAAATTTGTGTTTACGGTGGATTACCATATATAGTGGTGGTAAGATCCTTAAATAAGGCCGCTTTGTTCGAATCGTTTAGGTTCAACAACTCTGAGTTATACAATGTAAAAAAGGGGAGTCAAACTTTTAATATTTGTTAATTTTAGTAGCGATCTAGTTATACAATGTAAAAAAGTGTAGGCATCCACTTTTTCAGGTTTTTAGGATGGGTGATTCATTTTGTTTTGCGTGTTCTCGCAATATTTAGTGTTCTATATAAATCGAACCTTCCCCTCCTATATATATACATACACACACACACACGCCATATATATAGGGTTAGGTTCATTTGTGAACAACCTCTTTGATTGTGAACTCCAGTGAGCTAATCCTAACCCTTGATTATCAATACACAAGTGTAAATCAATGGTTAGGATTTGATGATGAAAATATACTAGTGTCTTTTACAATTTGATGATGTAAATCAATGGTCAAGATTTTTTCACTCAATTCACAAATACACTTCACTCTAGAACCACACCATATATATATATGTGTGTGTGTGTGTGTGTGTATATATATATGGTGATAGATAAAACGAAAGCCCACTTGAGTTAAGAAAACTCAAGAAAACCCTATTTAACATTTTTATTTTTATTTTTAAAATAGGGGAATGTAACAATAATGTATTTGAACATTTTTATAAAAAAATGTAAAAAGCGCATACTTGTTTTTTTTAAATGTTTAAAATTTGTATGTTATATTTTTTGGACATATATATTATGTAACATGAAATTTCTAACATTTTTTTTAAAAATAAACTACTCGTGTTTTTTTATGTTTCTTTTATAAAAATGTTCAAATATATGTATGTTACATTTCCTTCTTTTTAGAAAAAAACATAAAAAAAATGTTACATGGGGTTTTTACAAAGGTTTTCTAAGTTTTCTCAACTCAAGTGGGTTTTTGTTTTATTCTTCCTCTAGGGTGAGAGTTGTCTACAAAGTGGATTGTTCCTACAAAGTGTAGGAAGTGTTTTGGTGATGACATGTGTCATCTCTAGTATTTTAATAAAAGGGTATAACTGTAATTAATTAAATACTTTATTTATGATAGAGATAATTAAAAATAACTAATTGATATTTTTTGGAAAATTTTTATTTATAAAACCCACTATTGATTCAGATATGTACACCACATTAATAGCATCCTTTTTCTAACATTCATCTCATCCTTAATCTCTAGTTTAAAACATAATGCACGCTAACTAATTCTTGACGTTGTGTTTTATTAGTTTCTGGGTTATTTACATTGTGTTATATTAATTTCACAATAAAATATAACATTATTCATGTCACCTTCATCCGAATTCCCTAATTATTTCTTGACGTTGTGTTTTATTAGTTTTTGGTTTCTTTCACATTGTGTTTTATCAAGTACATGTGTAAATAGCTTGCATTCTATATAACACGCCAGTATAAACATCTTATATTTCGTATAACACACCAGTTAAATAACTTAAATTGCAAGTATAACACCCCAGTATAAACATCTTACATTCCATACAACACATTGGTATTAACAACTTATATTCCGTATAACACACACACACACACACACACACACACACAATATATATATATATATATATATATATATATATATATATATATATATATAACTAAATAAGTGTATAAATAAAGGTTTATTAAAATTCAAATTAAACAATATGGTTTACTTTGTAGTTTTATTAATAAGAAAAAAATATATCACATTCACTAAAGCTTATACATAAAGTTTTGAAAAAATATACAAATGAAACAAAAAAATATATATATATAAAAGGATAATAGATACCACATAATAAGTACAAACAATAGTAACTTTGTAACTTGAAAGAATTTCTTTTTCCAGAACTAATATAGGATTAATATCATAAGTAATTATCTCAAGATTCAGGATAAACATTGAATAGTATTATGAAACAAGCCTAATACTAAGATATAAAATGACTTGTTAAAACGTAATTCCTCTCTACTAAAATGTTTTCATTTCTCACTGTTCGTAGATATCATAAACTTTTGTGCTAGCAAACATCGATTCCATATAGCTTGTTAGCATGCGAATACTCGTATCATGAAGCTCATTTTTACTATTATTTAGGGCTGAGGGCTCACTTGGATCATGTCGATCTTGATTGATGTATAATTTGTTCACTTTTTGATGTTTTCATTTGATTTAAATAAAAAGTTTATTATACTACATATATATTATAGAATTCAATGGTGCATGGTAACCACATGTGATTTTCGTTCAGGTACACTTTTATTTCATATCTATGTTGCTATCCGAAGGTTGCCCTACTTCTGTAGAATTATGTAAGTCTTTGCAGCCACGCGTTTCAACTATCTTCATGATGAACCCTATCCTAATTAAGTCCCCATGACGTAAACCTAAAATGGTTTATTCAAGGATTCATCTTTTATAAATTCTAATTTACTGAATTTGTGAGTAAAAGTAGATTCATGAATATTTCAACTTTTTAATGATTTGCTAGAAAAACTATAACCATATATGAATTATATATCTATTAAATTAAACCAAAATCATTGATAAGCTGGATCAATAAGAACTTCATCAATATTGATAACATATAGAAAAAGTCAAAGCATTGCACCTATCATGCAAGGTGAATTACATTGCAGTCAAGTTTGACTTGACATCCTAGATATAGTTTTGTTACAACTTGTGATATTACCCGTTCTACGTTACTAAGTTTAAGTCAATATCTATTTTAGTTTACTATAGCAATTGATGCTCAAAAGAATATCAACGCAGTTTAACATTAACCAAAAACCAGAAAAATAAATTTCAATTGAACAACGAGATAGACTCATTTTAAGTTAACTGTAGATAGAAATGTAAACACTATCTTAAATATAACTTTAATAAAAATTTACGTTTATACGTATACCAACTTATATTCTTATCGATACATGCATAAAACTAAGCATGTAATAAAATATTGTTTTTAAGTTGAAGAGTGGTACGACGCGTTGCGGCGGTATCAAAACGTAAGGTGCCTCGAATTTATACCGTCTAATGAAAATGTATCATATTTGACCCGACTTGTTTCCAAATAAAATTTACGTCAAAACGTACAATAATTGAAAACATACATAAAAATAAGCACGGAAACGTATTATATTTGACTTGACTCATTTCCGAAAAAAAGTCAAAACGTAAAACAATTGAAAACATATAAAATAATAAGCCTAAGAACATATTCTATTCGACCCAACTTATTTCTGGGAAAAATTTATATCGAAACGTAAATCAACTTGAATTTGTATCCACATGTAAAACTCGATTACATTTTTTAGTAAGTTAAGAGGGTATAAGTTTTAATGCTAAAAGTTGTGGGTAAAAATATAAAAACACAAAACATACAAAAGAAAAAAAATAAGAAAATGTCAAGTACTGTTCACCAAAAGTTGCTAATTGAAACGTAAATCAACTTGAATTTATAGTTAACACGTAAAACTCAATTATAAAACTTTTAGAAAGTTAAGTAGTATAAGTGTTAATGCTAAAAGTTGTATGGTAAAAAAATAAAAACACAAAAAAGACAAAAGAAACAAGATGGTAAAAAATGTCAACATTCAACAAAAGTTACTAATTGTATTATAGATAATGACGTAACTTAATAAGGAATCAAGTGCATAAAGGCATAAATAAGATTAGGGGAGGATCAAATGAAAAAAAAATCAATTTAAGAATAAAAAGTAGAAAATGGTATAATGATAAAAGATTAAATAGTTTATCACTCCTTAAATTAATTATTATCTCTATAATTAATTAGTTAATTTCATTTTATTTTACGCACATAGAATCTTATCCTACATATATCTCACACATTATCGAATTTTATACTACATATGTCAAAATTTTTCTTACACAACTCGTAACTTATCATACACCACTCATAATTTATTCTACACTCTAAATTACTTTTTTTAATATATATTTTGAAAATAACTTGCAAATTTATTGTAGTTATCTATTAATGAGGAAGACTACAAATTACCGATGTATGTAAGTTTACCAATATACCTTTACAATAACATTAAATACAAATAATAAATAAAATAAAATGAAGGATTTTTATTGGTTGAAATTTCTTCTTTTTTTCGTCTTACAAATAAAAAATCTTCTCATTTGGACCATCCACTATAAGATTAAGCATGTCCATACATAATAACTAAAAATGTAGGGTAAGGCAACGTACATCAAATAGAAGGTGGGTGTTGGAGCAACTAATAAGGTTGTATCTTTGTGACCTTGAAGTCACGGGTTTAATTCGTGGAAACAGCCTCTTGCACAAAAGTGAGGGGTAAGGTTGCGTACCTTAGATCGCTTTGCGGGCCCCTCCCCATACCGTGTGTAAACACGAGAGCCTAGTTAACGGAGTAGGCGCTAGGAGTTACATATGATATAATTGGTAACATTTATCTAACTAAATAGCTTAACCTTTGGGATTAGTGATACGCCCATTTTGTCGAAAGGTCAAGACCTCATATAACTTAAGCTTTCGAACTACAATATAAAACTTTGACCAAAATGTCCCTTCTATTTATACGAACCAAACACGACATTTAAACTTATAAAGGAGCATTAGCCTAAACTACCTTATCAAATTCAAAATTTAAGTTTACACACGAAGACATAAGTATGTTAAAACAACATTTACATCCCAAAAGTATTTGTTTGACCCATTAACATCAAAACTTAAGACGGAAGCGCGTAATGGGCGATGTAGTGTGTTCGTTCCAAGCATGCAATTATCAAGATTGCGATTTTCCTATCATACACAACACAAACGCATTCGTTTGTATGACTCGCTAACATAAAAATTTCATCCTTCCTTTACTCCCTTAATTGACCTGTAAACAAGGTTATGGTGTTGTAACATCCTTCCTACTTATAGTCCTTACTTGTAACAATTTCGCCTACAACGAAATCGTAGTTTTCATGCTTATAACAACAAATACACAATTCATCAGACCCGATCATACGGGTACATACAACGAACATTTCATCCTTATTGACACGTTTACAACGAGTCACTATGTTCATAATTTTATCACCTTACTAACCATTCATTTTGACCCGTTTGCAATGGAACAATGCACATACTTTACGATACCATTATCAAACAAATTCCTTCTATGTTCATCATTTCGCATTAGCATTCTATAAATTATAACTAACGAACTAGTAATAATATAAAACGAAGTTCGTATGAACTTACCTTTGCTTTGTGTTTCTTTCGAACCGGATTGACTTGTACCTTCTTCCTTCACGCCTACAATTTCACATTCAACTTTCTTTAAATCTCTCATATTTACATAAACATAGTGAGCTAACAACTCATCATTTTTACTAATTCTAATCAATTACCATCATATGCATATGAAATCATCTTCATCACTTAAAACCAATACCCACGCATTTCATCAAACACCTGGAGTGCATACCACTAACAAAGTTGAAAGTATAAGTATCTTATGCATATCCTCACTAATACATATCAAAACCATCAAATTCAACTAATCTCATACAATCTTCATTCTAAATCAATTCCATCATTCTAATATTCATTATAAGCAACATCATGCATAACCATTACACTAATTTTGCACATAATTCATCATTGTTCTTCATAATGTTGCTACTTCAAGTGGGTTTTCATTCCTAATCATGAATTTAGTCGAATTCAAGCATAATTCATGCTCTATGTGATGTTTCTAACCCATACACATACTAATTTCTCATAAATTTGTGGATTTGCTTGAACCCACTTCATGCAAGATCATCAAAAGATAAAATTCCACTTACCTTATGGTTTAGTGTGCTTAGATGGTCAAGAAATCAAGGACATGCATGGATTTTTATCAAATTTTCCTTCTCAATTAGCTGCACTCTTATTGTTCATTCATGGGGGCATGCTTTCTCTTCTTCTCTATGTAGTCGACACACATACAGGACCCAAATTCTGCATTTTTCTTTTATTACTAAACTAATTTCATTAGTTATAATTCCAGCCCTCAACATTTTTAAAACATGTCACTCTAATATCCAATTATTAACTAAATTACCTTTACTTGATTAACTTGTTCATGTAAAACATTGAATTTACCAGCAAGAATATCCGACTTTATTCTTGTAAAAGTCCAAAGTTACTATTTTACCCTTATGGCATCATACATTTAGTATTATATTGAAACATATGAAATTTGGGGTGTTACAAGTCAACCTCCTTAAAGAAGGTTTCGTCCACGAAACCTGAATACGTACCAAATAACGACGGGCAATGTTCTCGCATTTCTTCTTCCAATCCCCATGTAAGGTCGGACCCCTATCTATGTTGCCATTGAACTAACACTTGTCTAATAACTTTGTTGAGTAGATAATTCACCTTGGAGTGTTTGATAGCTATCGGCCTTTCAATATAATTCATTCGTTCACCCACCTCAACATCATCTAGGGGTACATGAGCCGTTTCATCCGCTAAACACTTTCTCAATTGTGACACATGAAATGTGTCTTGTATACCATCTAATGACGGGGGCAATTCAATCCGATAAGCTACCTTCCCAACCCGTCCTAAGACCTTGAAGGGTCCTATATAACGCGGTCCTAACTTCCCCCGTTTGTGAAAACGGATTATACCCTTTTAAGGGGAGACCTTTAGAAAACCACGGTCTCCTACTTGAAATTCAATAGGACGTCTTCTTCGATCTGCGTATGTCTTCTGTCGCTCCTGGGACGCCTTTAAACGTGACCGTACTAGATCGATCTTTTCGTTTGTTTTAGCTACTACATCTTTTGGTGCAAGCTCCATTTGCCCAACTTCTTCCCAACATACAGGAGTTCTACGTTTTCGTCCATACAACATTTTATAAGGTGCCATTTTGATGCTATTATGATAGTTGTTGTTGTACGAAAATTCCACTAATGGTAGGTGTTCATCCCAATTTCCCCCAAAATCCAAAACATACGCTCTCAACATGTCCACCAATGTCACACCACAACCGATGGCGGAAACATCAGGGCGGGACGAAAACAAGATTGCAAGAGACTTCATAACACTATTTGTGACAATATTTAAATAATTCGATTTCATTGATACCAAAAGGACAATAAATAGTTTCAAGAATGGAAATACAACAAGTTTCGAATGACATAATAATATGAATTAAATACATAAATTTAAGTCTAGGTGTGTATCTAATCCACCCTAAATAAGTTTCTTCATCGGCTACAACTAGTTTCCTGCAACATGTATTAAAATAATGATCAACAAAATTTGACAAGCATACAAGTTTATTTACATAGCATAATAGTGAAAAAGTTACCTCATATCCAACATGGTAAATTGCATATTATGTTACAAACATACTAACATGTGATAACTATATGTTAATCCAAAGTTTAACGTAATCGTGATTACCATTATCACCGAAATGACAAGGTGTAAAATAGTTTACTTAACAATACCACAAGAATATGGGTGGTGCGTTAATCCTATAGCGCTATAATTGTTAAGGGAGGCTAGGAAGGTTAATGAGCATATAGATACATGTATACATAGCATGTGATAATAAGAATAATACAAGTTTCATGTTTATAACGGATACATTGTGATTATAACAAGTTTTAAATATGAATCGTGATTTGTATAATTGTACATACTGCACCCAAAGTGTGTAAACGGAAAAATCGGAACAAATGCGAGTAAGTTTCTGAAACTGTGAAACTTGGGTGATGAAATGGGTGGATCGGGAACCAAAGTTACCCTATAATGGGAACAAATGCGAGTAAGTTTCCGGGTTAACATGACTAGTAAAGAAAGTAAATTTAACAATTACATTAGTTTATAGTCAAGTATTCCCCGAATGAGTCATGGAGATTCAAGTAGGAGGTAGGATGATATGCATTCATTTAAACCTCATCATAAGAATTCACCAAAGCACAACCCTAAGGTCAGTTGATCATGAATGTACATAAAGGAAAATACAAAAAGTAAAAAGGAAAATCATACAAGGTGGTGTAGGACAAGTTTGAATACCAAGGCTTTCATGGTCCATACAGTAATTCGACACACAAGCCTAGGCTTGGTTGATGTGCACACTTGAAGGTTGCTCATGAACCTCAATCAAAACAGAAAGTTTGGGTCTTCATAGGCTCCAATATCCATAGACTACAACTACAACATGTACACAAGTTTGTAGGCTTGTCCAAGCACATGTTAGGTAGGCTATGAACATGAAGGCTATGCCAAACATGTTGAAACCAATGAAACCGAAGGTTTATAAGCATATTGGACCTTCAAAAAAGAGTGTTACATCTCTGAGAAATTTTGGGTAACATCCTCATTTGAAGTTCAAGATGATAGGATGCAAGAACAAGAGAAGAAGATAGGTGAAAGGTGAGTTCTTGCACTCACTTTTGAACTTGGAAGAATTCTGCCCTAACTTGAGTTTTCAGCAGATTATGGAGCTTAGAATGAGAGTTTAGAAAGGTGTAAAATAGAAATGAGGGTTAGGAGTCTTGTATTTATAGTGAGTGAGGTTAGGTGAGTGTTTAATGAGGTTTAGAAGGCCATTGGTGGAGAATGGAGGTGGAGGTTGGAGCCATAAGTACAAGATTTAAAATTTAAATTTTAGGGTGGAGGTTGGAGCCAAAAATGCATATTCAAAACATGGGTTTTAGGGGGGGGGGGTGTTTGGCTTTTTGTTACAAATGGTCCCTCAAGTTTGATAAGTGTGTAATTAGGGCCCCAAAGTTAGGTTTTAGAGTGTTTTCAAGTGCTTTTCGTGTAGTTTCAAGCGTGTAACAAACATGCAAGTATCGTAAACTTAAAAGTGATGTAAAGTATGTCCATTTATGTGAAATTATGTAAAACAAGTATCGGTAATGCAGGTCGTAACACATAGTTGTCGGTTATCGCATGAAATGAAAGAATAGACGATTTACGATCTATAACACATAATTGCAAGTATAATTAACATGTCGAAGGTGTTTACAAGTATAATATGATGTATAATAAGTATCAGAATCAATAATTGTTGGTTAATCACAAGTATTGCACGTAAACGCGTTGAAAGTCAGTTATTTGCACGTATCGTCACATAGTTTAGAATTAGGGTTTATTGCATGCGACTACAAGTATAAATTGAACATAAAAAGTCTAAATGGAACATAATTGATATAAATATGACTTTCATTATGATCGGTGTGTCTCGGACTACAAGTTGAAAATACGATACAAGTACAAGTTTCCGAAAATAGAAAGTTTCCAAAAATGGAAAGTACAACAAGACTTGATAAATATGGAAAGCGTGGAAACGTGGAGCGTTATAAACAGTGTTTGGATAGTCCTTTCCGACTAGCCCTCTGTTTGAGGTTGATAAGCGGTACTTATAGGTAATTTAGTATCGATCCTTCATGAAACTTTCGCCAATAACGAGAGGAAAACCGTGTGTCCCGATCTGATACAATGGACATGGGCACTCCGTGACGAGAAATAATTTTATTTACAAAAATTTCAGCCATTCTTTCTGCGGGATAAGTTTCTCGAATAGGTATAAAATGGGCACTTTTGGTAAGGCGGTCCACAATGACCCAATTTGCATCATGCCCCCCTTTGGTTCTAGGAAGCTTGGTTACGAGATCCACGGTTACGTCTTCCCATTTCCATACCGGAATTTCTAGTGGTTGCAATTTTCTATACGGTTTCTGATGTTCCGCCTTTACTTGAGAACGTGTCAACAATTTCATGACATACTTAACAATATCACGCTTCATTCCCGACCACCAATAATTCTTTCTTATTTTTGTGGCTCCCGGGTGAACCGAGTATCAATACTTGTGGGCTTCTTCAAATAACAATTCTTTAACATCACAACGCCAAGGTACCCAGATTCGGCCATACCTTGTTTTACTCTCATCCGTATTTTCTTCTAATTTGTGAGCTAATCCCTTAGCTCTTTCTTTCTTTGGATTAAACACATTTAATGACTTGAATTGAGCTTCTCGTATACTTTCGAGAAGATTAGGTGTGACTACCAACTTCATTGATTTTACTCGAATTGGGGGCGAGTATTCCTTTCGGCTTAGAGCGTCTGCCACCATATTAGCCTTATCGGGATGATAGTGGATGTCACAATCGTAATCTTTAATAAGTTCTAGCCATCTTCGTTGCCTCATATTCAGATCTTTCTGCTCGAAGAAGTATTTGAGGCTTTTATAATCTGAGTAGATCGTGCACTTTGTTCCATACAAGTAATGCCTCCATATCTTTAGGGCAAATACTACCGCTGCAAACTCCAAATCATGAGTCGGGTAGTTATCCTCATGTTGTTTTATTTGTCTAGACGCGTAGGCAATGACCTTGCCCCTTGCATCAAGACGCATCCCAAACCTTGATGCGAAGCATCCGTGTACACAACCAAATTGTTAGGTCCTAGAAGTGTGAGACTGACGCATCAAATATACGCCATGGTCTATGGTAGTTAACTAAGATTAACTAGGTTAGTTTGTATTAGTTTTGGACTTTTATAGGTCATTTGGGCATGCCATAGGCTATGTGGGCCAGGCAAGCCCATGAGTGGCATGCTCTTACCCTAGGTATATAAGCTAAGCTTATGTCATTTTTAGGGTAAGACTTTTGGGATTTCTCTAGAGAGAGTCTCCATCTTGTACCAGACGGTTTTGCTTGTTCAATTAATAGAATTGTTTGCAAGGTGTTAAAGTTGATTCGTATTGTTCTTCATCATTTCGGTTTTCTTAAAGATCATCAAGTTTGGATTCTGCACATCCTTGGTGATCGTGTGATATCGTTATTAGATCCGGATTATCGGGACATACAATTGGTATTAGAGCCTGCTGTTCGATACAGGCGCTCGGTATCACAAATCGAAGAACTGTTCAGAGTTAGAAGACTTGTTGCTATTCATCCCGGATTGTTACTGTTCAAGACGGCTACTGTTTTCATCTCGAACTGCTACTGTCCCGAAGAACACGAAGAAGGTTTGAGCAACTCGGACACAGAACTGTTGAAGATTCCGGAGAACACGAGGAAGATTCAAGCTTCTCGGATTGATTTCGGACTACTATTCATCGGCTTTCTCAACAACCGTATCCGGATACTCGCATTCCGGATAAGGATCACTGTTTGAAATAATCTTTTTTTATCTGTTGCAGGAATTTCGGGATACTGTTGATTCCGGATAAGGATACTCATTCCGGATAAGACTATCCTTCCGGATAGTTTTCATTCTGGATCAAGTTTTCATTCCGGATCTGTTTATCTCGGATTAGCATTCATCTCGGATATCGTGCAACTCAAATCATCATCTATTTCGGATTTAATCTTCATTCCGGATTTGGGTAGCATCTCGGATTGAAACAGTGCATCTCAGATACCATCTCGAATCACTGTTCCGAATCACCATCTCGGATTAGCATCTCAGATCATTGTTTCAAGATTCCATCTCGGATTGTTAATCTGAGTTACTATTTCGAATACGATACTGTTCCGGATTGTACCCACAAAGGTGGAAAGTTAACCAGCTGACGTAACCAGAGTTAAAAGTTTTCGCGCACAGAATTTGAACCATAGACAATCTTGACAGACCGGTTGCACGGTTAGACTCATGTGATTTTTAGGGCAAAAAATAAAGGCACGAAAATTCCAGAAAAGGTCTTTGACATTATATATCATTGGAATCGTATCGTCGAGACGAGTCTAACGGTACATTTTAGTAAAAACATTTTTCGGACATTTTTTATCATGTTTACCGATACGGTTTCGATTATCCGAAGATGTTTACAGCCCAGACCAAGCACTTGAACATAGTGATCAGCCTAGCACAAAATCAAAACCGGAACTTGCTGGATCAAGTGAAGGAAAAGCTGAATGTGTTTATTGGAAACTACAATGTTGATCAGGTTGCTAACTATGTGATGCATTTGTTTGAACGTGGGAGGCGAAAAGAGGAAGTAAGAAATGAGATGAATAGTTTTTTTGGTGACAAAGATTCCTTTGTGTCTTGGTTGTGCGATCATTTACAATCAAACCAAGATCTCCAAGATCTATACACTAAATCAACAGAGTCTAATCCTAAAGAAGTGTCCGAACAGAAACCTCAAGCCCAGCAAGCAGCAATCAGCAGCCCAGCACCCCAAACTCTACCTCAAGCCCAAACTCACGCTGACAAACCAAGCTCGCACATTGACATAGTCAACTACCTTTTATGCACTGAACCTTGAAGGAATAGAGTTGCTAAACTCAGGGCACTTAATTCCAAATGGCTGATGATTACAACAATGCAATGGCTCAGTGCATCAGCCTTCGAGAAAGTAATAAGTTACTCATAGAAAAGGTTGAAACACAAAAGAAAGACATAACTCAGCTCCACCTGGACATAAATCAACAGAAATGTTGGGCCCATGATTACAAAACAAGATTAGATTAAAAAACCATGGAATGCGACTTGGTAAGAGTTGAGCTGGGACTTCTTACTGGAAATATCAACAAAACGAAGTTAATATAAAGAAGTTTGATACATCCCGCAAGCTCGTTCAAGATGTGTGCAATGTGCAGCTGGCATATAAGGAGAACAAAGGGAAGGGTTTTGGATTCAACCAGGTTGCCCCACCGTATAATCACAACTACACAACAATGCCTGAAACCGACAAAGATATTGAGAAAGCACAATATATGGTGTACGACAAACCCAGTGGTTATACGTCATACACACGGGAACCATCCGGTGCTGTTGATGATTCAGTTGGAGCGTCTGGTCCTTCATCTGACAAACCAGGACTCTCTGACTTTATCAAAGCTGATGAAGAGAGAGCTGATGTGAACAAGGCTCCAAGTGCGCAAACTAAACAATCTGAACCTTCTGCTTCTGATGAAAAGGTTCAGAGCAAGCTAAAAGAGCAAAAAATGAGCAAATCGGAGACGAAGAAAGCAGAAGTCCAAACTTCAAGGACAATCACGCTCTCCAAATCATCAGTGGGAAGCAATAGCCCTCAAAAGGCTAGTGTTGTGAAAAATGATTTTGTTAAGCCGGTTTTTAATGGCAAATGTGAAAAATATGCTTTTGACCGTGTTAGCAAAGCTTTTGGAAAGGTTGGGGAGATCTCAGAAGAAGACTTGTAGTCTAAACAAAACAAGAAAAATCAAAACAAATCTCCACAACAGAAGAAGGCCCTTGCAAACGACAAGTACAAACATCCAAATTCATCTTCGTCTTCAATAAACGTGCAAGGAAATCAAGCACAGAAGGGATCTGTTCATCCTTCAGGGCCTGCAAGAGCAAATCAAGCTGACCATAATGTTTTATATGTGTAGAGACAAACGTGCTTCAATTGCGACATTCCTTGTCACATTGCTCGAAACTGCACACATAGTCCCCATGTTCCGTATCATGTTCAAAATCAGAAGGTTACACCTCAGGATAACAATCATTCGAAGCCGATGATGGTATCATCACCTAAGGCAATAAAGAATGTAAATCCCAAGGTTAAACCATCTGATGGGGATTAGAATGTTGCCAAAAACAAATGCAAGGCTGTTCAGAAACAAAAATCTGTTTCTAAAACGACTAAACCTGAAACAGCCAAAGTTGCTCAATCAAAGGCAACAACCGAAATGAAACAGATTTGGAAACCCAAATCAAAGCGATAGCAACATCACCAATCCTCGAAACAAAAGGGGACTTGTGTCTAAAAGAAGTGTCTTATTTTGATGCTTCAGGGAAACCCAGGACCACGATGGTCTGGGTCCCACTGTCTTACTAATCTCCTTATTTTTCAGGAACAACCAAGGAGGAGTTGTTGACAATCTCTGGAATGTTGATAACGGTTGTTCCAGGGACATATTGGATAACATCTCACTGTCGTAAAATTTAAAATTTTTTTCTTGAGTGCGACGTTTCATTTGGAGGAGATGAGGTAAAAAAGACCAGCGAAAAGGTACAAATTTAAATTTCATACTTTAATTTTCAAATTGATTAATATTTAATCTAATGACGAAATGGTTAAGTAAAAACAACAAAAATATTTTCCTTTTCTTTCGTTTAAAACTTTATACATATGTTTTCTTTATTAGTTAAATTTGTGCATAAAATATGATTCACAAATTTAGGGGGGAAGAGGGTGATATATGTATATATGTATAGTTTGAGGGGGAGAAAAACAGAAAAATACAAAAACCTTTAAAAAGCTGAAAAAAACAAAAGGTCTTTTTGCATCAAATGGGAAATGAAATGAATATTCGTGATAAAAGGTGTGACTGACACATGTAAGGTGTCGTAGCTGAAAAGACTAGGATCTAATGTGATATGTCAGTAGGCTTAACGCTCAAAGTGATTAAAAGATACTAAGTGATATAAACATAACAAACTATGTATCTTGTGGGTAACATACCATCGGCGTATGATTTCATGGTCTTAAATCCTGAGTTGATAGATAGCCAACGTCTAAGGTTTCGAGTCTTCATGCTGTTGAGTCATCCGGGGGATATCTTGGGTGCCCTTCTGTTGCATCTAGATTATATGCAGACCTAGGCACAGTTAGAATATCTTTAAAAGAGCCAAAATAGAAGGGCCAAAACCTTAAAAGAAATGAAATCTCATCATGAGAAAATTCCATGTGATTAAAAAGTCAAACATACCAAACATACCATATAAGGTATTTTCCTAACCCTTGTCAGATATTATTGGTCACTCTGCTATACGAAAGTACTGACCTGTTCACCAATAGTCTGATGTTGTAAAAGGAAAAGGATGATCTCAGTATACTCACCTGCTACAATGAATCGTTGTGCTTACCTTGATCGCGGGGGTATGTCATGGTATGGGACGCATGAGTATTATAGTATAATACTACCTTAAGCATATCACGAAGTTAAAATATGAAAGTTTAGCGTTAAAGTTTAAGTGGACAAACATATTGGCAATCACTTAGACCAGCTTGAATAAGTTCGCACTGAAAAGTGTTCCTTGATCCACCTGAAAACGATTTTAATCCCATTGCAATTGTATTGTTGTAACTACTGAGTAAGTTTCTTCGTTTGTTTGTGTTTCTATGTATATTCTTATATTCTAAAATTAAAAATAGAAAATTAAAAATAAAAAAAGGAGTGCTTTCTTTGTTTTGTTAAAAATTATTAATTGTTCTTGAAGATTTGACTAATCATCAAAAGATAAAGAAATTTGATTTTTGATCCGAGTATAAGTACTTGGAGGTATCAAGTGTTCATGTGGTACTCTCCTTGTTGCATAAGAATGTTTGCTTATAAATTTCTAAGAATTGTACATATCTTGATTTAGATCAAGAAACAGGGGTTGCTGAAATTGAGATGCCGACAAAGTATGAAGCATCATAACATCAAAGTGTACCTGAGTCAGAAGAACAAGATGCCAGTCATCATCTGACGGTGATAGTACATTTGAAGAAGTACCTGTGAACCTGCTTGCATGAAAGAGAAAGATTGAAGAAGGAAAGAGCTGCTGAGATTCCTCCTCTTGCATTCTTTTTGACAAAGATGTTTCAAGTAAAGCTGATCAAGATCCTGATATGAAACTAACAACAAGAGCAGAAGAAAGAGACCTAGTGCTGAGTTTGTTGAAGTGTGAGGTCCAATAAGTTTGAGACTGACTTCCACAACACTTATAGCAAAGCGACAACCATAGACTCTGTTGAAGACGTTGTTGAATTGATGCTATGAAGAAAATTTGATGCATTAGTCTGGGGGAGACTGTTAGGTCTTAGAAGTGTGAGACTGACGCATCAAATATACGCAATGGTCTATGGTAGTTAACTTGGATTAACTGGGTTAGTTTGTATTAGTTTTGAGCCTTTATAGGTCATTTGGGCATGCCATAGGCCATGTGGGCCAGGCAAGCCCATAGGCAAGCCCATGAGAGGCATGCTCTTACCCTGGGTATATAAGCTAAGCTTATGTCATTTTTAGGGTAAGACTTTTAGGATTTATCTAGAAAGAGCCTCCATCTTGTACCAGACGGTTTTGCTTGTTCAAGTAACAGAATCATGTGCAAGGTGTTAAAGTTGATTCGTATTGTTCTTCATCATTTCGGTTTTCTTGAAGATCATCAAGTTTGGATTCCACACATCCTTGGTGATCGTGTGATATCATATTAGATTCGGATTATCGGGACTTACACAAAGTTTCTGCACCATCAGGTCATACTAGCACCAGCGAACTTGAAAGTTTTTCCTTCAAGGTCTGAAAGGCCTTCTCTTGATCCATACCCCAGTCAAACTTTTCATTCTTCTTCGTTAGCTTAGTCATGGGCAAAGCTATCTTAGAAAAATCCTGAGTGAATCTTCTATAGTAACCTGCTAAGCCTAAGAAACTTCTTACTTCACTTGGGTTCTTTGGAAGAACCCATTTCATTACGACCACTACCTTAGAAGGGTCTACTTGAACACCTTCTTCGTTTATCACATGGCTGAGAAATTGCCCTTCTCTTAACTAAAATGCGCACTTGGAAAATTTAGCATACAACTTTTCTTTACGAAGCATTTCTAACACCTCACACAAATGGCAGACATGATCGAATTCACTTCGGGAGTATACCAATATATCATCTATGAAGACTATCACATACTTGTCTAACATATTCCGACATACTCGATTCATTAAATCCATGAACGCAGCTGGTGCATTAGTCAACCCAAAGGACATTACCAAGAACTCGTAATGTTCATAGCGGGTCCTAAACGCAGTCTTGGCTATATCTTCCTCACGTACCTAAAGTTGGTGATACCTCGATCGTAAATCGATTTTCAAGAACTAACTCGCTCCTTGCAATTTATCGAATAGATCGTCAATTCTAGGCAAGGGATAACGGTTCTTGACCGTCAATTTGATTAATTCTCGATAATTGATGCATATTCGCATCGCACCATCTTTCTTTTTCATGAAAAACACAGGTGCACCCCATGGTGATACACTCGGACGTATGAAACCCTTGTCGAGTAATTCTTGTAATTGGGTCAATAATTCCCGCATCTTTGTAAGAGCTAACCGGTAGGGTGATTTAGCCACCGGCTTTGCAACCGAATTTAATTCAATCCGAAATTCTACTTCATGCTCAGGTGGAAGCCCCGGTAGATCATCCGGAAACACATCAGGATATTCATTTACAATTGTCACGTCTTCCAATCTTGGGGCCCCATGGTGGGTATCCACCACATAGGCTAAGTATGCCTTACTCCCGTTTCGTACGTATTTGGCCGCGTGAATAAGGGTGCACAATGTAGGTTTAATTTCCCTTTCCCCATGCAATAGTTACTTGTTTGCCATTAGGCGGCATCACGTGAATGGTCTTGCTTTTGCATTTGATTTCAGCATGATGCCGAGATAACTAATCCATTCCTACCACTACCTTGAATTCCCCCAAGCTCATGGGAACAAGGTCAATATCAAATTCTTCGTCTTCAATCATTATCTTGCAACCCCTACATATTTCATGTAATAGATAGCTTTTGTTATCGGCTATTTCTACTTCTAAAGGTATCGACATTTTTTCTATTCTAAATGAGGGGTGACATATAATATCGCTCAACACAAATGACTTACTAGCCCTGGTATCAAATAATACATAGGTGGGCATCGAATTTAATAAAAATATACCTGACACAACATTCGGAAGTGCCTTAGCTTCTTCAGATGACATCTAAAACATTCTGCCTCCAGCCTTTGGAGCTTCTTCTTTCTTTCCTTCTTTGCTCGTTCTTTGTTGAAGCTTGAGACATTCAGCCTTAATGTGACCCGGTTGGAAACAGTTGAAGCAAGTTCTCGAGGGATTAGGACACTTATAGTACGGGTGTCCTTCTTGTTCACAGTTGTAGCATCCCTTCTTACCCATTAGACACTCTCCCATGTGAAGCTTTCCACAAGTCTTACATTTGGGTATGCCACCCTTCGCTTTATCCTTCTTTCCATGATATTGAAACTTCTGCTTCTTTGACGGACTCGAGTTGGGGAACTTCTCAGATGTTCTCTTCTCACCCTTCTCCACTTGTCGTTTCAACTCGAGTAGGCCCGTTGCAAACATCACTTGATCTCTTTTTCGCATCGACTTCTTGTAAACACCGCTTACGTGCTCGAGATCCATTTTTGGCACGCTATAGGATCAATCTCCTCCTTGTATGGTAAGAGGTTACAAGCCATGAACTCTTTATACGTGCACCTCCGAGTTCCCTTTTTGATTTGGGATTCATTTATCTCTCTTTCAATTCTTCCATCTTACTCACCATCATGGCTTCAACCGCTTCTAAAACATTGCTTTCAACTTCTTGAGACATTTGAGGAAGGTTGGCTTGAATGGCCTTCCCTACTTCTCTGAAATTTTCTCACTCATTGCTTCTTGTTGTGCTACCGCGTCATTACTTATATTTAATTCGTCTGCCATCTTTACTTGAACATGTATTCCATTCGTTAATTTACATACTTTACTTCATCATACGTTAACTCATGCCATCGCTATTGTATTCTATTGACTTTGGTTTCTTATTCACTATTATCATCAACAATCATGGTGGATTGTACTATGCATACATTCTAATTGTTAGATTGAGAATCCTTATCCCTTCTAATTTATGTATTCACATCACGCATTTCGCAAAACGCAATCACGTAACACAACTAATTCGTATTATCTTCTTATAGGTTAAGTTACTTTTGAAAGTTTATTGTGGCCCTAGCATAGGCCTTAGGGGATTATGAAATGTCGGGACATAATAGGGTACCCAAAAATCAAAAGTTTATCCTTTGGCATGGCCCCCCGTAAACTACGGTTCTCCCACCTTAACTTAGGGTGGTCATTAGATTCTTTAACCAAAAACCGTTGACCGTAGGTTACGACTACCTGCCGTAGCCTACGTCACCTTCAACTTTGCACTTGATACCCGCCGTAAGCTACGGTACGTCTACCGTAGCTTACGATAGTGATACTCAGCTGAACAAAACAAACAGAACATTATCACCGTAGCCTATGGCTATTAGCCATAGGTTACGGCCGGTATCTACTGTTGATTATACAACTATTTGTACTTCACCGTAAGCTACGGTGAACTTACCGTAGCTTTGGTTGTCCCCTGCAGATCTATTCTTTCTTTTTATTCGTCTATTTCTGAATTGGCTTTTAAAACCGGTCCCCAAGGTCTCCAAACATGCCATTAACTTGTTTTCACTTCTTACTAATCTTCCCATAACATGACCTAATCGTATTTAAATTTATAAATGAATAACTAAATGCTTACCTTCCTGTTGCGTCTTGAAGCGAACACACACCTCTTTGAGAGCTTTCGATTTGAGTTCGAGCACTTCATCTCATGCTCGAATCCCTCAAACCTAGGCTCTGATACCAACTTGATACGCCCATTTTTCGAAAGGTCAAGACGTCATATAACTTAAGCTTTCGAACTACAATATAAAACTTTAACCAAAATGCCCCTTCTATTTATACGAACCAAACACGACATTTAAACTTATAAAGGAACATTAGCCTAAACTACCATATCAAATTCAAACTTTAGGTTTACACACGAAGACATAAGTATTTTAAAACAACATTTACATCCCAAAAGTATTTGTTTTACTCATTAACATCAAAACTTGAGGTGGAAGCGCGTAAGGGTGATGCGGTGTGTTCGTTCCAAGCACGCCATTATCAAGATTGCAATTTTCCTATCATACACAACACAAATGCATTCGTTAGTATGACTTGCTAACATAAAAATTTCATCCTTCCTTTACTCCCTTAATTGGCCCGTAAACAAGGTTATGGTGTTGTAACATCCTTCCTACTTACATTCGCCTACAACGAAATCGTAGTTTTCATTCTTATAATACCAAATACACAATTCATCCGACCCGATTATACGTGTCCATACAACGAACATTTCATCCTTATTGACACGTTTACAACGAGTCACTATGTTCATAATTTTATCACCTTACTAACCATTCATTTTGACCCGTTTGCAATGGGCAATGCACATACTTTACGATACCATTATCTAACATCATCATTTCGCATTACCATTCCTTAAACTATAACTAACGAACTAGTAATAATATAAAACGAAGTTCGTATGAACTTACCTTTGCTTTGTGTTTCTTTCGAACCGGATTGACTTGTACATTCTTCCTTCACGCCTACCAGTTCACATTCAACTTTCTTTAAATCTCTCATATTTACATTAACATAGTGAGCTAACAATTTATCATTTTTACTAATTCTAATCAATTACCATCATATGCATATGAAATCATCTTCATCACTTAAAACCAATACCCAAGCATTTCATCAAACACCTAGAGTGCATACGACTAACAAAGCATAAAGTACAAGTATCTTATGCATATCCTCACTAATACATATCAAAACCATCAAATTCAACTAATCTCATACAATCTTCATTCTAAATCAATTTCATCTTCGTTATAAGCAACATCATGCGTAACCACTACACTAGTTTTGCACATAATTCATCATTATATTACACAATGCTCCTAATTCAAGTGGGTTTTCATTCCTAATCATCAATTTAGTCAAATTCAAGCATAGTTCATCTATGTGATGTTTCTAACCCATACTCATACTAATTTCTCATAAATTTGTGGATTTGCTTGAACCCACTTCATGCAAGATCATCAAAAGATAAAATTCCACTTACCTTATGGTTTAGTGTGCTTAGATGGTCTAGAAATCAATGACATGCATGGATTTTAATCAAATTTTCCTTCTCAATTGGTTGCACTCTTATTGTTCATTCATGGGGGAATGCTTTCTCTTCTTCTCTATGTAGTCGACACACATACAGGACCCAAATTCTGCATTTTCCTTTTATTGTTAAACTAATTTCATTAGTTACAATTCCAGCCCTCGACATTTTTAAAACATGTCACTTTAATATCCAAGTATTAACTAAATTACCTTCACTTGATTAACTTATTCATGTTAAACATTAAATTTACCAGTAACAATATCCGACTTTATTCTTGTAAAAGTCCAAAATTATCATTTTATTCTTACGGCATCATAAATTTAGTATTATATTGAAACATATGAAACATGGGGTGTTACAATTAATAATACTCTACTAAACCAAATTAATATATTGAGGTTTTGTTTTATTATGCTAGAACTTTAATCAAAATACTACTTGACCATTACTATTATTAAGAAATATGTTGCAATTAATCCTTGCAAAGGCTAAGCTTATCAAGATAACTTTCTAGACCAGTATTGTAAGTTGAAAATTGTTCTCGAACAAGAGCGGAAACTCCATATCCTACATGTACCCGTCATCAATCATCATGAGGACAATTTTACTAGGATTTCATGAGAAGATCTTATAATAACTCAATTACCAAGCATGGAAATGTACTAACATCGAAACCTAATTAGATGAAATACAATCTATTGTTTTTTTAGATACGACCTTAATCTAAGAAAGAAAACGTTTACATTGAACAAGACAAAAACATTTTCCATGTAGCAAATGTATACTGATGAAAGGGTGCTAGCCTAAGAGTTCTAAAATTTCAGGTTCAATAAAACTAATATCATAGTTGTGAGAAAAAATAGCACACAACTGTATATTTAGTTTTTTTAAAAGTTAATAAAAGTCAAGTTATTAGTGAAAATATAATAATTAGAAAAGTGAGTTATTTAAAATATATACCTTTTATAGTAGAAGAGGTGCAATTAAAAGTATGAAAAACCAGTTAATGAAATATTATTGTTCATTTAAATGGATTTGTAATATATATTATTTCACTAAAATTTATATAAGAATGATGATAAAAATAATTAGACGTAACTGTGAATTTAGATTTTTTATTAAATGTTAATGAAGGTACGTTATAAAAAGAAAGGTAAAAAAATTAAATTTAAATGGGTTAGTATTGTATATTATTTATACTTTAATGGGTGACGTTGAAACTTAAACAATATAAAATATCTACTACTCATCGAAATGGACTTGTAATATATATAATTTTTGGTAACCAGTAGATCAAACAAAAGTTTGAAAAGTTGCATGCATTTCAGCGATGGATGATTTCATTTTGACACCTTATGCCATGCTAGTTAAACCAGAAGTCATGCTCATCAGCCTCGACACAAATCCAATCAGGCCTGAGTCACGCCATAAACCAATTTGCAGACAAACATAAACTTTCAAATGCTGTTAGACCATCTACACCAGTCTCCTTTTTCCCCAGCGAATCAATGTGACAAAGTTGCAAACGACTAATGTTCGGACAGGTTGATGTGGAAGAAGTCCAGAAGGAAATTCGGGAATTTGGACTTGGATCTGGACAGGAAAACGGGGTCCCCTTTTAGCATATAAATTTTATATATTTGACAGAGTTTGTTGATGTAGAAAAAGTTTGGAGCTTTTCTTTCTGATCTTTGTTTTTTGGTTTGACAATCCATATCTTGTTAATACTTCGTTTCACACTTTATACTATTTTTATGCACTTGTACTATATTCAATTCACATGTCTGATTGAAATAGAAAGTTCGAATTTAATTGAACCAAGAAAAACACCCTAGTTCTAGAATTTGTTTTAAGGCTATGGGAGGGTTATACATTGGATGGATACGCGAGTGAGGTTAATTACAATTAATTTGCTTCATAAAATGCCTAGAGCCTTTATTTTGATTTTTTCCAGTGAATTCCATGTCTTTTACGTTCTTATTTTAATTTTTCTTAACACGTCACGCAAATCAAAATTTTTTATTTGTTAAATCTTGTGTTATAAGTACATTATATTTTTTTTTGATTTTTTATGGCTTCCTAATAACTCACACATTCTCTCTCTCTCTATATATATAATCATTTGTAAATAATTTTTTGAGAGTGAACGAATCTTGGCATTTGATATTTTTTAGATTAAAAGAGTAATATTTATATTAGTCAATTACTTTTAATTAAAATCTTTTAATTTTCTCATCTTTTAACTCTCTCTCTTTCATTTTTAATTATTTCTCTATTATTTTAATTATAAAAGATTAAAAGACTAATATTTATTTTTAAATAAACTCTTATGTTCTTTTTAAAATTAAATATTAAACCTAATTAAATTATGTTTTTTTAAAGATGTGTATATAGGTTAGTATATACAAGACTTATACACTTCTATATAATTACATCTTGTTCCTACAGGTTGGTATAAACCAGATTTATACACATGTATATTATTCAAGTACATATGTGTATAAACTAATAAGTGTATATCTTGTATAAATAGATAGTTAGCGAGACTATACACATGTGTATAAACTAACATATGTGTATCTTGTATAAACTAATATTATCGAGATTATACACATGCGCATATACTAACAATTGTGTATCTTGTATACACGGAAACTAGCAAGATTTTAAAAATTTTGATTCTATTGTTTTATAAATGCAATTTACAAAAGACGCAAAATACCCTTATGTCAATTAATTTAAAGGGAAGTTACAAATTATAATTACAATCTTGCCATTATTTAAAAATCTCTATATGATATAATCCAATGGCTCAGATTAGCTCACACAGTTCACTTTAAACCTAGTGTTCACTCTAGAACCCTACCATATATATATATATATATATATATATATTCGCTGTGCATATTAACTCCTCAATCTTGCGAGAAATAACACGTTTGAATACACCCTGCTAGGCTACAAGATCTTTTATGAGTTCATTAGATTTTGTTAATTATAATTTAAATCACGATCGAGAAGCTTTAGGATGTTAGTCACATACATGCTATCCTAGAAAAAAGTTGTTTTTGCGACAACAGTATTTGTAGCAAACGTGGGTAATGTCGATAACTTGTAGGAGTTTTTTTGGTTTTATTTTAAGTCAGAATGTAGAAAATTTTGAGCTGGGGAAAATTGTCGGAAATATTTGTAGCAAAAATCACTTTCTAGTAGTGTATGGATTTCTTATTGCTTTCATCTTGTGTCAATGAAATTTAAATAGAAAAAAAAAATTACTCGGTTGAAATTAAGGAGACTTTTATGTATTGTACGTGATCAACAAAGCATGCGGAATACTTGTTTGTGACTGCATAACATGCAACAAGCCAGCAATGATACATTATATATTTATTAACTTTACATCTCCTTTTTCTTAACTTGCAGCAGTGCAACGAGTCCTTATAGTCCCATTAGTACCAGTAAGGACATCAATTTCACCCAATCTTAATCATGGCTGCAGCAAAATCCGAATCAAACGTGGAAGGATTGTTTACATACTCCCTCACAATGCTATCAGTTGAGTCTCCGTTAAAGAGCACCTGGTCTGATATAAGAAGACCCCTACTACTGACTAGATTCTTGAAGTAGTTGTTGTCAAATCTATTGGGTGTCACTAAATCAAGTGGTTGTAGGCTACTATGGCCATTAGGTGCAGTCGGTGGGCAACTTTCAGTGAGGGATCTATTAAAAGAAGCATCTATATTTAAAGAACTGTTATATATCCTTCCCCTAAATCTAACACATCTGGCTTGCCCAAGTGTGTGAGACCCTGCAAGACAACAATTATTGTACATGTTTAACCAACAATTCTAGTCACCTTTAAGTTTTCAAATATCGAAAAAATTGTGTTTTAAAATATATATTTGTAAAAAACTAAAATATAATAATTTAAGTTCATCTATTTATAAAATTAAGTTTTTATAATTTTAAGTTATTTTTTTTAATTTATGTTTTAAAACTATAGGTTTCTATTTGGAAGTTTTAATATATAGTGTTGTTGGGTAGTTTTTTTTTTAAATTAATCACATGATGTAAAAGATTATCTTTATTTAAAAAAGCATGTAATTCTTTTATTTGTTCGTTCGTTTTTTAATTAGTGGGCACAAAAATATGTGATTTTTAAATTATAGTGACAAAAGAATTCCAATGATCATATGCCAATATGGCAAGATTGTTTTTTAGTTTAATTGAAGGGAAAATAAAAAATATACACATTTAAGGGGAGATAAAAGCTAAACTAAACATTGGAAGTTTATTTTTCAGAGACTTGGCTTTGTGGAAAAACAATTATAACTTTTTCATATCATTTACTGTTTTTAAAGAGTAAATTGCACAAAACATCCTTTATGTTTCCTCAAACTTACAGGTTCCAGCCTTAATGTTTAAAAGTTGCTAAAAACAGCCTTTAAGTTTATTTTTGTTGCGGGTTCAATCCTTTACAGCTAACCACGTTATTTTCTTCAGTTAAGTTCCCTCACATGCATAACATGTGAGGGTATATTCGTCATTTTGGTTGATCATGTGAGGGAACTTAACTGAAGAAAATAACGTGGTTAGCTGTAAAGGATTGAACCCGCAACAAAAATAAACTTAAAGGTCGTTTTTAGCAACTTTTAAACATTAAGGCTGGAACCTGCAAGTTTAAGGAAACATAAAGGATGTTTTGTGCAATTTACTCGTTTTTAAATTATATCAAATTAAAAAAAATATTTATTTTAATTTGATATAGATTTTTTATAAAATATTAACGTTTGAAAAAATTATAACCGTTTAAAATAATAAGAGAAAAGAAAAGATTACACAACCTTTTTATCTCATCTAGCCAATTGGTTTTAGACACTTCCAATATGAAGTTTCTACATAGCCTTTTTCAGCGTTTTCATTTGCTAAATGTCTATTTTTATTGGTTCTCCAGGTGTGTTTCACAAAATTTGGAAAAGGAATAAGCCTCCCGGTTCCTTTTTGTTTTGTCTTTCTATCTTTTTCTAACGGTAAATTTGGATTACTAACGTATCGTATTATCAGTGGAATTATCTGATTATATCCATGTCCACTAGGCATTATGTCTATGCACAAATTCAGGAGTAAACCCAATAAATATAGGAAAATCCTCCTTATGGGAATCGAACCCATTACTTATTGGTCGCAGAGTCTTATCCCACCCTTAAAATGTCATTAGGATATAAAGCCATGGGTATTTTGTCTTTCTATCTAGGGTGGAAAAACACACGATAGCCCCCCCCCCCCCCCCTATCGTGGTGGCACCATTCAAGTGGCATTATTGGTCATCGCGACCACAATAACTAGTGGAAACGGGGAGAGTTTCGTAGGTCGTTATGAAGACCGCTGAACGGTCATTAATAAATCAAATTCTTTTATTTTCCATGTATTTAAATGCATACCTATCTTTTTACTCAATTTCTATACTCTCAAAATCTCTAATCTCAAATGGCATGGCGTTGGACCGACGAAGAGAATATGGCTTTAGCCACGAGTTTGGTGAATGATGTTAAGCTAGGGATGCCTTCGAATCCACATCAATTTTGGAACCGAGTTAAGCCTACATTACATCAACATGTGGGTGAAAACATTCATGAATTCAATATCCGGAAGGTTTTTACTTCTACGAACAAAGTGTACAAAATTTGAGATTTACTATGTCAATGTATTGAACCACGAGGATGGTTTGCTTGAAGATGAAGTGATTGCCGCAACCCATAGTGAGTTCCAAACATGGCACAACATTCAATTTGCTAACGTCGCGACTTGAAGAATTTTGAGAAACCGTTTTTGAGAATTTTGAGAAACCGTCTTACCATTTTTATTAAAAATTTCGTACCTTTACTTTTAGTGTTTTGAATTTCCATAGCTTTTTTATTCCAACCCACAATGTATTGGATTTTTTTTTTGAAATATTATGTTATTATTATTTTTTAAGTTGGTATTTTATTTTTTACACTATTTTTTTTAGTTTAAAGTTATACACTAACAATTTTAAAAATGAATGATTGAATAATGATTTGGAGGGCTTTATTCCACTCCTTTGGTATTATCGAAAGAAGGAAATAATACCCCATATTTACATGACGTTAAGGTAGTGCAATAGAATCCCTAGATGCTCATTTCATACCACTTAACTTAGCCTTATTGTGATTTTGCATGTATATAAAAATATAAAGGAAGAACAATGAAGCACATCAAACCTGACAAGGCTACCATTTCTCTTGCGTTGAGTCCCTTACGACGAAAGTTATCAATGAGCTGATTTAAATTCATATTCCCTCTTGGAAGATCAGTAACGGCTTCTGCTGCGTTTGAAGTTGTAGAATCTCTTCTTCCAAGTCTTACTGGCCATGATGGACCCCTCACCTACAAAATGTAGTCATGCACTGGCTACCTTAATTTACCGGTAAATAGTTGTAGGTTTTATGAACCCATATTTTACATGTAACTAATTTTGTTATGTCCGTACCGCCACGGTAGCATCTCAAGCTGCAACCGCAAGTATATCCGCACACGAAACAACTCCAGGACATACCCGCTCGACTGCAGCTTTAACAACATCTATAACTTCATATCCCAACACACCATCATTGGCTGGTGATGCCTTCTCACTGCCAGCACCTTCTAGCAAAAGAGACGCATCACAACCCTGTAGAATTATTAACCAGATTAATAATTTAAAACTGCTTGTTCTTATGTCTAATCACCAAAAAGAAGAACCATGGATTAAAGAGATGAATCATAACCTGAACGAAACAATCGTGAAAGTGAAGGCGAACGAGCAAAGCTGCATTCCGAGGATTACTAGCTACCGCAGCCCAAACAGAACGTTTGATGGTTGCAAGTGCTTTAGGGCATGTTTTATCGTAAAATTGGTTGTCAAGTTGCATGGCATGACGTAGTTCAATGATAGAAGTAAAATAAATATAGGAATCAAAATAGTTTCCATATACTTGTAATTGCCCATATTATTAGAGAGCAAAAAAGCTTGAGCCTCTTGTTTTTCAAGAATAAGCGTAGCTTAACTTGAGTATGAAGAGTGATATACCACTATAAATACATGAATAATTCCCCTTTTTTGTCTTTTAAAAACTGAGGAATCCAGAAGATAGTCATTTTGCATTCATTGATTCTTGGTTTTTATTTAATGGTTCTTGGGTCCATACTGACATAATTATCTTTGATGTCCCAGTCGTGTAGAGTGTCATGTTTCACGTCCATTTCATCTTTAGTTACATCTCTCTTCTATGTTATAAGCGTCACCTAAACTTTTTCTCTCTAATCTCCATATCCCAGTAGCTCAATCTATTGGCGCACCTAAACTGTCTATTTGAACACTTTAGGGTTTATGTATGTCGCGTACAAGTGTGTACGCGTAGTATAGGATTGCATCAAAACTAATGTCTAACTTGTATCAATACTAGTCTAACTGCTCCTATAAGCCGCATATACTCCTACATGGAACGTATATAAGGTTATTTTTACAAACACTTTATACAATATTAATCGATTTAACAAAGTTTTATAAAAAATTAAGTTTTCTATTTTAAATAAATAAAAAATAAGTACTTTTTACAAACATTTTTATACATCATTAATCATTTTTATACCACTATTACCCCTATCATATCGTATAGGTCTGGTATTGACCTTGTATAAGCCTATAAGTGTGATATCGTATTGTATAGCGTAGTATAGGTCCCGTATAGGCCTCACATAGGCATATAGGTGTAGTATCGTATAGTGGTCCCGTATAAGCCTCGTATAGAACTATAGATGCAGTATCGTATCATATAGCGTAATATAACCTAAGTCTCGTATATGAATACTATAGTACAATACAGTATAGTATAGTATGCATATACAAGACCTATATGGATAGGCATATATAAGACCTATAAGGGACCCGTATGAGACTTATACTATACGATACGATAAGACTCTATACAATACGATACTATAGGATATGATACAACACCAGTATAGGCCTCTATGTGTAGTATAGGTCCATATAAGACTAAAGGTGTGGTTTAGGTCCCGTATAAGCCTATAGGCATATACAAGACCTATAGGGGACCTATACGGGACTTATGCTATACTATACGATATAATACCATATGATACACTGTATTATACGATAGGATACTACATCATAGGCATATACGAGACCTATATTATATTATACGATACGATACTATAGGATACGATACAACACCCGTATAGGTCTATAGGTGTAGTATAGGTCCTGTATAGGACCTATAACTTAAACTACACTATACAATAGGATACGACAGCTATAGGCCTATACGAGACCTATAAGCCTATACGGGACCTATACAAGACTTATACTACACCATATGATACGATATGATACTACACCTATACAAGACTTAACAATGTTTTTCTTAAAGTTCTTATATAAAACTTTGCTAAAATAATATATATTGTATAAACATGTTGGTAAAAAACCACCCTTATATATGTCGCGTATAGGCCTGTATGCAGTGTATATGAAGGGCAAAAATAACCATTTTACCCTTGTTTTGGGCTGCATATAGCCCCCAAACCAATGGTAAAATGATCGTTTTTGCTACACCCTAGGTATAGGCCTATACTTGGAGTATATAAAAGGCAAGTTCGGTTTAAAAGATCATTTACCCTGGTTTGGGGGCTATATGCAGCCCAAACTAGGGGTAAAATGGTCATTCTTGCCCTTTCATATGCCTCTCGTATATAAGGGAGGTTTTTTTTAGAAACATTTTATACAATATATATCATTTTGGCAAAGGTTTAATATAAGAACCTTTTAGAGAAATAAATTGTTAAGTATCGTATCGTATAGTATAATATAGATCTCGTATAGGGCATGTATAGGTCTCGTATAGGCCTATGGATGCAGTACCGTATCATGTATCATATAGTGTAGTATAAGTCTCGTATAGGCCTATACGTGTAGTATAGTATCATATCTTATCGTGTTATATAGTGTAGTATCGTATCGTATCATATCGTATCGTTGTAGTATTGGTCCCGTATTGGGCCTATATGTATAGTATAGTATCATATCCTATCATATCGTATTGTATATATTGTATAGTGTAGTATAGGTCCCATGTATGACTAAAGGTGTATCATAGTATAGTATACTATAGCATCGTATCGCATAGTTGTAGTATAGGTCCCGTATAGGCCTATAGGTGCAGTACAGGTCCTGTATAGGCATATAGGTGTAGTTTAGATCCCCCAAAGGAATATAGGTGTCGTATAGGTCCCTTATAGGACTGTATGTGTAGTTTAGGTCCCGTATAGGCCTATAGGCCTACACAAGACCTATAGGGGACCTATACGAGACTATAGGATACAATACAATACGATATGATACAATACTATAGGATACGATACAACATCCGTATAGGCCTATAGGTGTAGTATAGGTTCCGTATAGGACTTTAGGTGTAGTTTAGGTCCTGTATAGGCCTATACAAGACCTATAAGGGACCTATACGTGACTTATACTACATTATATGATATGATACCATACTATACTATACATTATGATACGGTACGATACGATACGATATAATACTACACTATATGATACGATACAATACTACATCCATAGGCCTATATGACACCTATAAGCCTATACGGGACATATACAAGACTTATACTACATCATATGATACGATACTATATGATACTACATTTATAAGCCTATACAAGATTATACTACACATATGTGCCTATACAGGACCTATACTACATTATACGATACGATAATATATTATACTACACCTATAAGCCTATACAAGACTTATACTACACTATAGGATATGATACTACATCCATAGGCCTACACGAGACCTATATTATACTATACGATAGAATACTTAATAACGTTTTTATATGTTTTTTAAATACTTATTATAAAAGCTTGATAAAAAGATAAATATTGTATAAAATGCTTGTAAAAAATCCTTATATATGTGGCGTACAAGTCTTTACGCGGCGTATGTAAAGTGGCAAGTTCCCACACGATGAGAGATTCTCATGGAAATTAAAAAGACGACTATACGCCGCATACAACTTTGTACACATCGTATAAATAGGTCCAAATTGATATACATATAGAAAATTGAGAGTGCAAATATATAAACCTTTCTAGAGAGGCATATCCTTCTCATCTCTTTCGTCCCTTGCTTAACCTCTTTTTAAATAGAACATTTAAAATAAATGGGAACAAAAATAAAATAAAAATATCAAAATGGAAGAAGATATACAGAAATAGTAACTAAAATAACATGTCAATAACAGAAAAAAGTACAAGAAAAAAATACTTTCAAATTAAAAAATAAAACTAATTAATCGTTCATTTTAATATAAAATAGTACAACTAAATAAAAATCACCTATGTTTTTAAATCTATTTTTACATTTTTAATCCGCTTGACCTTTTATCACAATAAACAACATACTTTTACTTTTTATTTTACTAAATATGTTTAAAATAGTTTTGATTAAAAAATTACTTTTTTCAACATATCTAAGTATCTTCGGCGCCAACTACCACATCATCATGTCCAAAGGGGACATACCAGTGGTAAATAGTAAACTCCGGGTTCGAAACCTTACGGAGCGGTAAAGTGTTTGTTTGTTGGAACCTGCTGACCCGGGTTCGAAACCCGGCAGCTCCCTTTTATTTTTCTTCACTTGATTTTTATTGTTTAATAATTATAGTTTTTAAATTCTAAAATGTTTATTAATTATGTATCGTTTAAAATTAAAATAAACAATATATACGCAACGAAAATTTATGACTGACTATTCGGTTAATAAACGAAGCGGGTTTTGAAAACCCATTTTTTGACGGATGTTACAGTATCCCCTACTTTTAGAAATTTCGTCCCGAAATTTAAGTAATAGTGGTATATTTGATTTGTGGAGAGGGTGTTTTGGCAATTACATACTTAGAAGGGGGTAAGAGTTTAAATTTTTTACTTGAGGCGGTAACGTTCCTTGTAAGGGTTGAATACCCTGCTACAGGAATCGCTTTTTGATGCCTAAGATAAGGAATATTGATAAACAGAGTTGATTGACTAGGTATGATCTCATGCACAAGAGTTCTGAGAGAATCGATACGTTTGGAAAGATAAGGTTATATCCTAAAACAAAACTTCTACCACTAAAACCTACATGGAACCTCTCATAACTGCCTGACAATGCCTCTGATCCTTTGGCAAGAATACTTATATATAGGAAGTACCAGCGGCGTATCCACCATATTCTTGTCAAATTTTCATTGGCTTTATCAGTAAATTATGATTAGTTCTATGTGACTCTAAAACATAAACAAACACAACAACCAAAGCTTGAGTCTTAATTCTGAAAGTATACATGTTTGAATGATGACAGTACCTCTCTCATTTGTTATGATGAAGAGGTTAGTCTATGTAGAAGTGAGACACAACCCAACTTCTTTGAATGATGAGATTGAAATACGTTGAGATGTATGATGATATGAATGCTAAATCAGTGAGTATAAAACAAACTTCAACCATGACATTACTAAATCCTACATGGAACTTCTCATAACCGCCTGACAATGCCTCTGATCCTTTGGCAAGAATACTTATATATAGGAAGTACCAGCGGCGTATCCACCATATTCTTGTCAAATTTTCATTGGCTATATCAGTAAGTTATGATTAGTTCTATGTGACTCTAAAACAGAAACAAACACAACAACCAAAGCTTGAGTCTTAATTCTGAAAGTATACATGTTTGAATGATGACAGTACCTCTCTCGTTTGTTATGATGAAGAGGTTAGTCTATGTAGAAGTGAGACACAACCCAACTTCTTTGAATGATGAGATTGAGATACGTCGAGATGTATGATGATATGAATGTTAAATCAATGAGTATAAAACAAAACTGAAATTGTAATTCGCATTAAGATTCTTGGATAAATTTCCAATTTATAATTGAGATACGTGAAGATTGAGATAACATAAGAAAAACATAAAAACTAAGCGGTTGGAGTTGAATCTTGATTTTTGGTGAAGAAAACTAGTTGGGTGGTTCGTTTGGGCCGTTATTATCTTCAACAGGATTGGCGTTGATGTTGTAAGCTCTTCCTCTTGCTGGTGGCCTAGTGGTTAGGTTTTCTTGATTTGCTTGGTTAACTGGGTTTGCTTGAGCTTGGGCGTTTATGATGTTAACCAATCGAGGGCACGTGTTTCTAAAGTGGGTAGGGTCGCCACAATTAAAACAAGCTCGAACATATGGAAACATAGGGTATTGGGGTTGTTGATATGTTTGGATCATGTTTTGAGTAGGGGGTGAGGTTTGGTTTTGAGAGGCGCGACAAGCCTTGCTCAAATGACCATAGCGTCCACAATTCGCACATAGTCGACAAGGTAAGGTAGATGGATGGTGATAAAAACAGGTGTTGCATTGAGGGTGAGGTCCTAAGTAAGGTTTCTTATTAGGGTAAGTTGAGTTGGGTGCTACTTGAGTGATTGGGATAGCTTGGAGGGGTACAACTTGTGAAGCTGGTTAGTTGTGTTGGGTGACAGCGAAGATTTGTCCATCTCGTTTTCTCTTAGAAGTGGTTTGAGAAGAGGATTCGGTTTGGGTAGAGTTTGGGGTTTCGGTTGATGCTTTATCCTTCTTCTTCTCCTCCTTAAAGTCTTTATTCCGTATGCGGTTTTCGGTGAGCTCTGTAGCTAACTCCATTGCTGCTTCCAAAGTTGCAGGTGTGGTACTTATTACAGGGTCTTGAATTTTTGAAGGAAGACCTCGAATGTAGTGCTCGATTAAATGGTAGAGAAGAGTGAACAAGTTGGGGACCATCTGATTCAACTCAAGGAATCTCTTGTTGTATGTGGTGTGGTCGCCTTCCTTTTGTTTCAAAGAATAGAACTCATCCTCTAATTTCTTGATTTCGCTTCTTGGACAGAAACGTCTTGTCATGATCTCCCTCAATTCTTCCCAAGTCAAAGTCATAGCATTCTCAGTACCTCGCTTGGCCTTCTCTGTATTCCACCATGTAAGTGCTACTCCTAACAAATGACCGGTAGCATATCGCACCTTGCGATCATCGGGGCAGTCGCAATTGAGAAAAGTGTTTCCCATCTCCTCAAACCAATGGAGGAGAGCGGTGACACCTTCAGTCCCTTCGTATTTTGGAGGATCGCAGGATTTGAAATGTTTGTAGGTGCATTTAGTGGCTTTTGGGGAAGGATTGACAACGTTTTGATCTTCTTGATTGATTGGGTTGACGGGATTAGCGGTAAGGGCTTGTTGAACTTGAACTACGATGTTGGGTATTACGGCAGCCATTTGTTGAGTGATTTGGGCAGCCATGCGCTCTCGGGATTTTCCTGATCTCATTCTTCTACGAGCGAGACTAGAAGACATCTACAAGGAATACGTATCAAGAGTATGAGTTTTTAGGGGTCATGTGTCGTATTTAGGAATGAACATTCATAAAATAAATGATGAATAATAAATTTACTACATCCATAGGATGTCTTGGGCTTTGCTCGTAATTGGGCCTTGCATGCCGCCATACTTCACCTTCATAATCATGTGGGCCCCCATGATTACCGGGTCTTTCATATGGTTCGCATGTGTTAGCCTGGTAACGTACACTAAAACCCGGAGAAAATCGAGAAATATGTATGTAACGTATGGAATTCGGAGTGCATCCAGGTGTGGACACGGTGATACATCAAAGTGGGGTTAGTTCGAACGACGTTTGGGGTGGCATGCTTTGGCCTAATAGGTCCTTCGTACTCTCATCGTTAGTCCCCATGTAGGCAAACTGGTCCGTTATATTGGATTTATATGAATGCCAACCTAGACAGGACGTTCCGACTACCGGTACTTGTACCCTTACAGTTACTACATGCCCGTCGTAGAACTCACTTTGATGAGATTGAAAAACGAAAAATACGACAAAATCTTGAATAAAGGAATATGAGAATGATTTGAATATGTGAATATTGAAATATGCATGATGATTGTATATGTAAGCATGTTATGTTCGACTATAAGTATGATTCATTAAGTATCACAAAATATAATATTGGAAGTGTTTGCATGCATTTATGTATGTAATAAATATGAAACAAATAAACATCATGAGTTTGCATGTAACCACTTAAACAATTAAAATCTAATCAACTATAGTATAGGCTCTAAGGGTCTAATAACCTATCCTATATCCCTATAGTCAAAAGCTCTGATACCAATCTGTCACACCCCGACCCGTAGCGGAAAAGGTGATCGGGGCATGATTGGGTTTTCATCAAAGCTCATGACATTTATTATAACGTTTCATATTTATTATTTCTATTTAAAGGAGAATCTTACAATCAATAATACAAGTACAACATGTTCTATACATCTTTCAAGACTTCATTATTTTTCTTCTAAGGCAATTTCCTATGTGTTCCTTGCTTCAACCTGTCCACCTGTATCATGTGTAAAAATAGGGTTTTTGGGTCAACAAAAAGTTGGCGAGTGAATCCTATGAAAAACATTTAAACGTGTTTATTGTATCGATTATAAAATAAAGTGCATAACCACACATGAGTAAACGTAAATGTAAATTTATTCACAAAACACTTAATATTAAATATTGCACACACATACACCAAACGATTGTTTTTGAGGCACGCATTGTTCAACTCGTCTCCTACGAGGAACTGATGGGCCTAATGAATGATTTTTGAGGCACGCGTTGTTCAACGAACTGATGGGCCTCATGAATGTTTTTGAGGCACGCGTTGTTCAACTCGTCTCCCACGAGGAACTGATGGGCCTAATGAATAATTTGCACACAACTTGACAATATGTAATACATCACAACAAATAATATTTACATTCTAAGTTTAGATCATATAATGGTATAGCACGAGTTTGAATAAGCGAATTAATTTAAGCGACACATGATACACCCCAAAACATGAATAAAAAGGGGAATTTGTAAGAATTCACTCACAGTGGTTGCGTTTCTTGGATTGATGATGAATGCGCACGAATTTGGATTTAACTACGATAGAAACTAACCTAAATAATAACATAATGGTTCGGTAAATAAATGGATTTTATTTGAGATTAATAATTTTAATTCATAACCTTAATAGGATTTCTAGATTTATTTTTGTGAGTTTAAGGACATTTTCTAACTTTAAAATTTTTTAAGTATTTTTAAATAATTTTCTGATTAAATAAATAAAAAAAATGTTGACCGTTGACTTTGACCGTTGACCGGTCTGATTGTGTTTATTATGTGCGCCGAGTGAGGTTCGAACTCGTGACCTCCCGTACGCGTGCACGCAGCTCTACCAACTGAGCTACGTGTCTAACCCGAAATATTTCTGATTTTAATTATATTTATATACTTTTTAGTTTATTCCGAATTTTATTTAATTAAAAATGTTTCAAATATCGTCTGACCGGCTGGCTTAGCGGGGATCGAACCGGTGACCCTTGACTTAACTTGCACCCAGCCCGACCAACTGGGCTGGGTGTCTAACCCGTATTATATAGTGTTTGTATTATATTTAACAACAAACTGTGGAACAATCTGTTTTGGTTTTGAAAAAAATGGATTTTATTTCAGCAGAAACGGATATGTTCAAGACTCGAACCCGGGACGTGTACGTTATGTTTGCACACAGTCCACCACTGGACTGTGTGTCTAACCCGGTCATTATTCCGATTTTTGTTATATTTATACGCATTTAAAAACTTCATCTTCTTCGATTTATAAAACCAGAGAATCAACTCGACTGTTTAATCAATAATTCTTATTGAATTAGTTGATTGATCAATACTATTAACGAAATAATTTAAACAGAAAGGATTAAAGGTGCTGTACCGAACAGTTGTGATCTCCGATGAAGTTCCGGCGGCTGAGGTTAACTCCGGCGAAGTTTATCTTGCGACAGAGGACCTACAGGAGGTTTGAGGTGAGTGTGGGTGACTTCTGTCGAAGCTCTAGAAGTCCTATTTATAGAGTAAGGCAATAATGGGATAGATTCGGTTTTCCGGTGACCAATGCCGGCGAAATTGGAAATCTCCGGCGACGTGTTTCTGAGCACTTCAACTACGATAAAGTGTGCGGTCTTGAGCGAAAGGATTCCTGGAAGGTTGAGGGGGTATTTATAGGGTAGAACAGGATGTATTGGGTCTGTATTTTGGTCAAGGTTCGTAGTCAAGATTTTCCGGCGGTTACGACTACAATTGAGGGTCAGACGTCAGTTATAACCGATGTAGACGTCGGTTATAACGTTATAGTCAAAAGGAATATGGCTAAACTCGCGGATCGCCGGATTTTCCGGTGATTGCGAGTTCAGCCGCGCTGGAAGTCCGGTTTGAATTCGGATTTCATCATAAGTATTATTTGTTTCGATATAATCACAAAGAAGTCAAGTGGCGGAGCGGTAAAGTGTTTATTTGTTGGAACCTGCTGACCCGGGTTCGAAACCCGGCAGCTCCCTTTTATTTTTCTTCACTTGATTTTTATTGTTTAATAATTATAGTTTTTAAATTCTAAAATGTTTATTAATTATGTATCGTTTAAAATTAAAATAAACAATATATACGCAACGAAAATTTATGACTGACTATTCGGTTACTAAACGAAGCGGGTTTTGAAAACCCGTTTTCTGACGGATGTTACACTATCGATCACTTCTTCTACACATTCTTTACGAACAAATTAGAGTGATCTCAGGCTGAGGGGAAGTTTGTAATTTTCATGCATACGTGATTAATATTACAAAAGCATGTCAATGAAAACAATCTTTCTATTGTTGTGATTTCAAAGTTTTACACATTTCCGCTGCACTGTTTCATTGATTATTATCTTCTTTTATTGATTTCATCTAAAATAATCACATCCATATCAAACTCAAATCTTAACAATTTGTATCAGAGTTTGGTCATTCAAATTTGGTTTAACAATCAATTTGATATAAACTGGTCATCTCTCACTGCTAATTCATTTATTCGTTTGTATTGAAAATAGAGTAAAAGTTTATTTACGTTCAAAGTTTTTAAAGAAAAACTTGTTTATAAACAATTAGAATGTCTCAAAATTTACAAGATCCACACAACACTAGCACTATGTACAAACCTCCGATACTTGTCAGATCAGAGTACAATATCTAGTAACGACGGATGGGTCACATACTTGCACAACAGAATACGGGTTGCTAGAAATCGGTTATTTTCGGACCACATGTCCCGATGGTACCGAGTGCCGAAGACACAAAAGTTAAAGTTCCAAAGAGTCCCTAACATTACTCCGAGCAAGATTTTCAGAAAATTGAGCTAGATGCAAAGGCATTTAGTATGTGGCAACTGCTTTGCCTAATGATATCTATGCTGGCTTGTTGCACTCCAATAGTGCAAAGGAGTTATGGGATGCTTTGAAAAAACAATTTGGTGGCACTTAAGAGGTTATTGAAAATAAAAGAGAAGTTTTAAACCAACAGTATAAAACATTTTGTCATGTGAAAGGAAAATCATTAACTCAACAATTTGAAAGGTTTAGTTGTCTCAATAGTGAGTTAAAACTGGTAAAAGTCAAATATCCAAATTACACTTTGAATAGTCGATTTCTAATATCTCTACCAGAAAAATGGGACACTATTGCCTTTGTAACTAGAATCGTTGTTGGGTTCAAAGAGATGAGTTTGACTCAACTTCATGGTAGACTTCTCACTTATGAGAGAGAGCTTAACTAGAAAAAGAAGCTACAAGAGTCAGGAAAAGTGGCTGATGGTTATTCTTTTGGTACTACAACACTTTTTGGTTAAGAAGAAACCTATGGTAGTAACAAGGAACAGAGTTATGATTATTTTATTGACATAACATCTGGTGGAAATTTCAACTCTGATTCTTGCTCACCCAACTTTGCTTTTGCAGCAAATAGGGAAAACCAATTTTCTGACAACTTATCCTTTGAACTTAATGATCTTCAACATTTTGATCCAACTTATTTAGAAGAAATGGACATCTTACACAACTAGCATTGCTGAGTGTTAGGACCGTAGAAAATTTCTAGGGTTGCATGAAGGGTTAAAAGTTGGGTTAGATAAGTCAAAGGTTAAATGCTACAAGTGTAACAGGTTAAGTCATTTTGCTAGGGAGTGTAGGAGTCAAACAAATGGTTCAATTATCACATACCCAAGTCCTATACCTCAAAACACACAAAACATTGTCCATTATTTCAAATATACCCCTGCTCCTCATATGCAAAACACGGCTCATTTTGCACACCCTGTAACCACTGTTCTAGTTACAATATGTCCAAACCATTGTTCCTAAGATACAGTATGTTCAAGCCCTAAGTCCTCAGGTTCAAGTGCAACCTACACTGCTTCTGTAGAGACCAGTTAACAGAGCTTCTTTACACAAGGTTTTGTTGATTGGAGTAGCTAACCTAAGGAACTGAGTAATGAAAATTTGGCTCTAGTTGCTAATACTGAAATGAAACATGATGATTTTTGTTTCATGGCACGAGACACAAAACTTGAAGGGGATGAGTCTGAGGAGGTAGTGTTAAATTCTAATGATGTTTGTGAAAATGTTGTGGCAGATGTTTCAGAAGAGAAAGTTGGTGAAGAAACTATGATCTCAGTGTCAGACGCATAGGAATCCAGTGTTTGTGAAGGAGAATGTGATTGTGCCACAATGGCTGCTGCTAAGGTATTACCTCAAGTCCTTAAAGACCTATGCTAAGACAAATGTATTATTGCTTTTGCTAACATAAAAAAGGTAAATGAAAACCTTAGAAACAAATTAGATGATAAAATTCAGTTTGAAAAACTTGCAAAAGACTTAAAATCTGAACTGTTTGAAAAGGAATCTGAAATCAATAATCTAAAACATGAATCAAGCATAACCAAGGATCAACTCCAAAATATGATAGAAAAACATCAAAGTTGTAAAAAGGAGCTTGAATCTACCCAGATTACTTGTGAAAAGTGGGTAGAATCCTGCAAAGGTTATGAGCTCATGTTAGAATCACAAATAAAAAACAATGTAAAATTTGGTGTAGGTTTTAGAAAGCATGACCAAGTTTCTCAAAACATTGCTGTAAATGATTGTGAGTTGGTTGAAATTATTCCAACAAATTTGGCTGGTCAAGAAATTAAAGTCACTGAACCAAATGGTAAGAAAATTGTTTTAGAAAGACCAGCAGGATCCTCAACTTTTATGGAAATTGAAAAGTATCAATTCAAACCTACCTAGTCAGATGAGTGTGACATTCTTGACAACTTTAAGCCAATGGATTTTTCAACCATTGAAGGTGTAAAGCACCTCAAATCAAGATCATTCCCTTCAAAGATATTCCAGTAAATGTTACAACATTTGCTTACAAAAAGACAGAAAATAGAGAAAATATTAAACTTGTTTTTTGATTTTTGTGAAAAAAAGAATCATGTCACTAAAAACTGCTTTATTCTAAAAGCATATGATATAAATAAAACAAATGTGATCATTGATTCACCAAATTGCATCATTTGTGGCAGATCAAACAAAAAAACTCAAGAGTGTATTTATCTCAAATTTTGATATCAAAAGAAATGAGTATAAATCTAAAACACTTGAGAGTTCAAGAAATGAAAAGACCATACAGACTTTTGTCCTTATCTAAACATCTGTTACCAAACAATTTAATATAACCTCTGTTCCCAGAAAAGGTTCAGGTAACAGATGCACCACCAGCTAATAAATTTCCAAGGGGATATGGCCAACCTGCTTACAAGCGTGTACCACTTGGCTATGAGGTCTACAAAAGACCATCTAAACCAAGAGTTAACAGGCATCCTCATGGTTATGATCAGTTGATAGGAAATGGTCCACAACAGATGTAAAAATTTGTTCAAAACACTGACCATATTCCTGGACTAGAGGCTGAAATGTCTGTGACCCCATCCAAAGGCATCCTGGCTTTGGAAACTCACCTAAACTAATTGTTTACTAATATGTAGGGAGCTTCTACTTGCCTTGATAGTTTATGGTATGTAGATAGTGGAGACTCTAGGCACGTGACATAATGTAGATCCCTACTCAAAGATTTCATGGCACATGGAGGAGGTGATATATCATTTGGTAACAATTGAAGGTGTTAGGATCAGGGATAGTCCAGGCTAGCAAACTCAAGTTTGAACATGTCAGTCTTATTGACAATTTGATATTTAATCTTCTTAGTGTATCTCAAATGAGGGACAAAGGCAATGGGTCATTCTTCATTAAGAAAACTTGTCAGATTGTTGGGCCTGACGTGGTTAAAAAGATTGATCAAATCATAGCTGAAAGCAAAGCACAACTTGTTGCTCATAGAAGTTGCAATGTGTATGTAATTGATATGTTGAAAGATAATCCAAGGTCCAGTGTATGTCTGTTCTTAGTTGCTTATAACAAAGAGACATAACTATGGCATAGAAGACTTGGTCACACAAATCTTAAAACTATCACTACAATCTCCAACAAGGTCTTTTCAGAGGTCTTCCATCAAAAGAATTCACCTGTGATGAACATTGTGTTTCCTGTTTACAAGGTAAATAACATAAAAGTTCATACAAATCAATTGAAGAGTCCAAAACAAGTCAGTCTCTGCAATTGCTACATATGGACTTGTTTGGCCCTGTAAAAGTCACGAGTCTTAAAAAGAAGAGATATTGTCTTGTCATAGTTGATGATTTTTCAAGGTTTACATGGACCTACTGCATGCACTCCAAAGATGAGACTGTAGGTATTTTGAAAAATTTTGTAAAACAAGTTGAAAAGCAATTTGACCTGCTAATAAAAGTCTTTATGAGTGACAATGGGGCAGAGTTTAAATGTAAGGAGTTGGATGAATTCTATGAGTCAAAAGGGATTGTTAGGCAATACACCATCCCAAGGATACTAGAAAAAATGGGGTGGTTGAAAGGAAAAAAAACTTTGATTGAAGCTGCTAGAACAATGCTTGCAGACTCACGGCTACCCTTGTCTTTTTGGGCAGAGGCTGTAAACACTGCTTGCTATGTACAGAACAGAGTTTTGATTAACCTAGGCATCAAAAGACTGCCTATGAAATTCTATACAAAATTAAACCTCTGATGTCATATTTCAAAATCTTTGGATGTCCATGTTTCATTTTCAACTTAAAAGATTCAATTTCAAAATTTGCAGCCAAAGTAGATTGTGGTTATTTTATGGGATACTCAACCACTGCTAAAGCCTATAGAGTCTTTAATTCAAAGACTAGGTATGTGGAAGAGACCTTGAATGTAAAGTTCAATGAATTTTCTACATTAAAAATCCTAGCAAATCCTGCTGAACTGTTTGATTTAGATAAATTTACATTTGAAGATATGTCTATCAAGACTAACAATGCAAGTACACCACAGTCTTCACATCAAAATTATGGATATGACATTGTGATTCCATAATACAAAGTCATATCATCCACCAGAGAAACAAATGTTACTAACAACTGTGAAAACTCTGCCATTGCTGATCAATAGTTGTTGATCTCCAAACCTTTGCCAGCTCATCTAATCAAACCTCTATTGACAAAAGTCCATTTTCTGTGAACAAAAGTCAACCTATCTTTACCCCCATTCCACCTATACCTCCACCTCCATTCCAAACAGATATGGCTCTTCAAAATTGGCAACAGATGTTAGCTTAGATGATTCCTATCTGCAGCCTTCACCTCAAAATACCATCATTCCATACAAGGGAATTCTAATCTACCTTAAAAACCATCCATCTAACCAAATCACTGGCAACATCAATGAAGGAGTTCTCACAAAAAGTCAATCCCAAAACACTTGTCTTTTTGCTGGTTTTCTATCACTCACACAACCTATCAAGTACTAAGATGCACTAAAAGACAATAGTTGGGTAGAGGCCATGCAAGAAGAACTCCTACAGTTCAAAATACAACAAATATGGGAACTTGTACCAATACCTCAGGTTGTATGTCGCATAGGCATAAAATTGGTCTTCAAGAACAAAACAGATGAAACGGGCATTATTGTCAAAAATAAAGCTAGGCTTGTGGTTCAAGGCTATAGACAAGAATAAGGCCTTGATTATGATGAAACTTTTGCTCCTGTTGCAAGACTGGAGGCCATCAGACTGTTTTTAGCCTTTGCTGCCAACCACAACATCATGGTGTATCAAATGGATATCAAGTATGCATTCTTATATGGCAAGATCAATGAAGAGGTATATGTATGCCAACCCCCTGGTTTTGAAGATATCTTTTATCCAGATCATGTTTACAAGCTAAACAAAGCTCTATATAGCTTGAAACAAGCACCTAGAGCCTGGTATGAAACTCTTTCCACCGTTCTCTTATCCATAGGCTTTACACGAGGTAAAATTGATAAAACTTTGTTTTTAAAATGGAAAGAAAAGAATTTGATGCTTGTCCAAATTTTTGTGAATGGCATCATTTTTGGATCCACATGCAATGGTATATGTGAAGTGTTTAGAAAACTCATGACAACAGAGTTTGAAATAAGTGCTATAGGTGAACTCCAATGCTTTCTTGGTCTTCAAGTTAAGCAATTGCAAAATGCTACTTCCATTCATCAAAGTAAGTATGTCAAAGAACTACTTACCAAATTTGATATTAATGATTGTAAACCATGTAGTACACCCATGGCTACATCTAAGCTGGTCACTATGATAACAAAGATGGCTTGGTTGATCAAACTCTTATAGAAGCATGATTGGGTCTTTACTGTACCAAACTGCATCTAGGCTAGATATCATGTTTGCTACACGTGTTTGTGTCAGATCTCAGTCAGCACCTAGGAAGTCAAATCTTATTGCTGTGAAAAGGATATTCAGATACATAAAAGGTGCTCCCACACTTGGTATCTTGTATCCTGCTAATGAGAATATTGAGCTTTCAGGTTACTCAGATAGTGATTTGCTGGATGCCATGCCACAAGGAAGTCAACTTCAGGAGGTTATCAATTTCTAGGCAGTTGCTTAGTTTCTTGGCAAAGCAAAATGCAAGTTGTAGTTTTAACATCCACAGCTGAGGCTGAGTATATTGCTGCTGCAAGTTGCACTGCTCGACTCCTATGGCTTCAAAATCAATTGCTAGATTTTGGTGTAACTGCTCTAAAGACTCCTCTCATGTTGGATAGTTAAGCAGCTGAAAACATAATCAAAAATCAAGTTTCACATTCAACAACCAAGCACATTAACATCAGACATCACTTTCTGAGGGATTGCTATGAAAAAGGTTTGATTTCTCTACATCATGTTCCAACTAAGGATCAGCTAGCAGATGTTCTAACAAAGACTTTAGATACATCTACTTTTGAAAGCTTGATCTCTAGAATTGGCATGCTTAACATGGATTAAAAGCACAAATTTTTGCTTTCCACGAAAAAAGCATTAAAATATTTTCAGAAATTCAAAAATCCATCCTTAAAATTTGCTAAAATTGAAAATTTCAATAATCCTAAAAGTCTATTTTAAACCACCATTTCTAAACTTCTGTTTGGCTTAAATATCTATCCACTGCTAAATGTAACCTCTGTTATCCTGTCTACTCACTGTTTGGGCTAAAATACTGTTTTGCCTTATCCACTATAGAGTAAAATCACCACTGTTCATGACCACTGTTCTCAACCACTACTGGTTCTCAGCAGCGGTTTCCCTAACAACTGTCATTCATTATCCATTAGAGGTTACACGCGGATAGATGATTAGCCATCAGATCTTTGAAACCGCTGCCACGTCAGCATTCACTTTTTCCATTTATATATGACTATTCTATCCAAACAGAGTTTTCACTTGTCATCTCGAATTCAAAATTCTCTAAATCGGTTTTCATTACTCTCATATTTTTCATTATTCCTCACTTCCATCTCCGATCATGGCTCTCAACATCAAACTCCCACACAACTACCTCCCCACTTTTGAGAAAACCGACACTAATACTTCATTTCATTCAATAATTGATGTTCTCACATCATCAAAATACAAAGACATCATGGTTGCAAACGCACCAATCTATGTGATACACTCCGACAATTCTAGGCAAATGCTAAAGTTGAATCTCAAAAGAAGAAGCCATATGCTATCATTTTCAAGGTCGGAGAAACCCTCGTCCAAATTTCCCCATCCTCAAATTTCCACAACTTAAATGACCTAGAAGGTAAAACTTCATTTGGCAAGCAGGAATTACATGTTGAGTTTATAGAACGTGGGTATGAGGGTTAGTTATCTGGTGTTACCATTTTTAAACCAAACTTGCCTGCTGAAATGAGATATTTTTTCCATACCTTACTTATTTATTTTTCAGCAAAGACTACCTCATTTAATGAGATTCCACAACATATTCAGTTTCTTGGATATGCTATTTTGACAAAATCTGATTTCAATCTATCCCAAGTGTTGTTTATGGACTTGGTGGCAAATTATAATAAAATTTCAAAAAATAAAGCTTTTCTTTTATATCCAAGGCTTTTAAGCTATTATCTACAAAAGCAACTTCTAGAAAAAGATTTTAAACATAGAGTTGTCTTTAAGATGAAGAGTCTTACTACTGAAACCTTTACAAGAATAAAAAAATATGGAGTCAAAGGTTTCCAAAACAAAAGTAAAGGGGAATGAGAAGATTTTGGATGAGTTCTCATCTCAAGTTCAAACCTCTGTTGCTAAGCCTATAGCTCCTAGTGACCATGACACCACAATCGGTGTTGTGAAACCCACACCAGAAAAATCCAAAAAGAAACCATCCAAATCCAAAAAGCCCACAAAAACCACAATTCATAAAAAGGCACCTCTGGAAGATGAGATCCTAGAGGATAACCTTGTGGTAGCACAAAAGCCACTTGAAACCACTGTTGTTACTTCCTCACAACAGTTGGAAAGATCTCCACCTCAAAGCCAAACTTCTCCTACTTCCTCATAAAAGGAACAGGTTGTAAGCACAGGGATCTCACATTATGAAGCAAATGATTCAACTGAATCTTTATTTCTAAGCCCCTCTCCTAGGGCAAATTCTCTTTCTACTCCACAACCAGCACCCTCAATTCCATCTACTATCATACCTTTGTTTCGTGCAATTGAGATAACTTAGACACGAATCAGTTCCTCTCAATCACCTTTTCATGAGAGTTCACCTCCACATGTGACTGAGTCTGAGTTAAATCTCTTTGCTAACCTAGAAACAGTTGAGCAGATTACATCCCATGAGTTACAAGTAACTTTTGGTGGTAATTTAAGTGAAGCGGCCACTACAACTGATGATACAACAGTGTTTCAGTTGGACAGTGGTTACATCCATCAGACTTCCTTAAAGGCAACAACTGTTGAGGCTACAATTGTAACCTCTGCTACAGTTGGAAGTCCCCAGTACCAAGACAAAGGGGCATTTGAGTCTGATAAAATGGAAATTCCTCCTATTGATGATCCAAATACAACTACCTTTGGTAGGAATTCAGATGATCCTATTAAATTAGGTGATAAATTAAGATACAAAGAATTGACGGAGAGAATGACATCAATGAAGTCTTCAATCACTGAATAAAAGATATGATGACGCAGATGATACAAAACTTTCAAAGCCAACCATCAACACAAAAAATTACCAATGAGCTATGGAAATCTGCGCAACCAATCATTATAACTCAAAGGAATTTGGCTAACATTCACTATGAAACTCACATGAAGCTTACCAGAAACATGGTTGAGGCCAGATACAAAGATATGATGACGCAGATGATACAAAATTTTCAAAGCCAACCATCAACACAACAAATTACCAGTGAGCTATGGAAATCTGTGCAACCAATCATTATAGCTCAAAGGAATTTGGCTAACATTCACCATGAAACTCACATGAAGCTTATCAGAAACATGGTTGAGGCCAGATACAAAGATACTCAAGTTGACATCTGTGACACCCCGACCCGCAGCGGAATAAGAGTCGGGGCATAATTGGGTTATCACCAAAGCTCATGATGTTTACTAAAATGTTTCATATTTATTAAATTCAAATTACAACTTAAATGTTCAAGCCAAATTCATACAATACAAGGAAAGGAAAATTAAATAAACAATCCAAAATCTAAACTGATTTATTCTTCTAGGTCGTCCTATATGTTTCTTGCTTCAACTGGATCACCTGTATCATGTGTAAAAATGGGGAATTTTGGGTCAACAAAAGTTGGCGAGTGAACCTTGTTAAAAACCTTTGTTATTGATTTCTTGTTGTATTTATATGGAAAAATTGTGCAATAATCATATGTGAGCAAACGTAAATAAACAAACAATAACAAACCACCTTGCATGAGTATATGACATGAATGATAATGTATATGTTGGCAACGTCACGTTCCGCTCATAGGTAATGGGGAACGGACGAGCCTATGATGATGTATGTGCGATCAAAGCTCAATCAAACGGAGCCGATCGTATGTTGGCAACTCCACGTTCCGCTCATAGGTAATGGGGAACAGTTCCGCTCATAGGTAATGGGGAACAGACGAGCCTATGATGATGTATGTACTGAAAATGATAAATTTAATCTAAACATTAACCACACAAACAATTGATACATATTGGATACACATTTAATCATGGATATGATGGATGCACAAGTGTTTAAATGTAATAAATAATAAGCGACACATGATACACCCCAAAATGTGATTAAAACGGGGAATTTGTAGAGCCACTCACCTTGGGTGCGTTCGTTTGATGATGTTGAATGCGCACGAGTTTGGAGATTTGATCAACGAGAAATAACTAACCTAAAATAATAATGAAATGGTTCGGTAAATAAGTGGATTTTATTAACAATTTTAATAGGATTTTTAGATTTATTTTTGTGAGTTTAAGGTCATTTTCTAACTTTAAAAATATTATTTTAAGTACTTTTAATTGATTTTTAAATTAAATAAATAAATAAAAGAAAATAAAAATTTGACTTTTTGGTTGACCGTTGACCGGTCCGTTGACCGTTGACCGGTCCGTTGACCGGACCGTTGACCGGTCGGACAGTGAATTATGTGTGCGCTGGGTGAGGCTCGAACCCGAGACCTCTCGTACGCGTGCACGCAGCTCTACCAACTGAGCTACGTGTCTAACCCGAAATATTCTATGTTTTAATTATATATATATACTAATTAAATGTTTAATTTATTTGGTTTTATATTAAAACAATTTAAATGGTTGAACCGGTAGCAGGGAAACCAGATCGAACTCGGGTCCTCTGGTTTGTAAGCGCACAGCCCAACCAGTTGGGCTGTGTGTCTTATCTGTTAAACTTACAGTTTATATTAATCTTAAAAACATCCTGGGACCTACTCTGATTCAGTTTAAAAAAATTGGTTTTAATTCGGAAAGCCGGTGCGTTTGTAAGATTCGAACTCGTGACGTGCGTTGTGTGTTTGCACACAGTCCACCGCTGGACTGTGTGTCTAACCCGGTTTAATATCTTGTTTTAATTAAACTTATACCTAATGTTCGACTTCATCTTCTTCATTCAAAGACACAGACAACAATATCCGACTGTTCTGGTTTAATTCGATTAACGAAACTTATAATTGGTTGGAAAGTATTAGATAATGAGATTAAAGAACAGGATTGTACCAAACAGGATGTTTTTCTCAGAACTCCGGCAAGGGTCGTCGGCTCTGATTTATGAATTCCGTCTGAGCGGATCAATTAACAGTTTTGATCAACTAATTGTGAAATTGAGTTACTAAACAAAGATTATCAGATGGTTTAGATATTTGTACCGATTCACAGCGTGATTTCGGAAATTTTCAGAGATTTTCTGGCGAGTGCAGAATATCCGGTAACGTCGTCTGGGACCGATTCTGGTTGAAGGATTGAAGTTAGTATAAGTCTAACAATAGATTGAAAACGAAAGAGTCGAGAATTTACCGATTTTGTGTAAGTTTCGGATTTTCGGCGAAAGTCCGGCGATAGCAGATAACGTTTCCGACGAACAGAAGTTAGAGTGAAAATAAAATTGAGAGTGTTGCGATTGTTTCCGAGATGTGAGACGTCGGAATTATTAGTGCAAATCAGGAGTAATATGATTTCGGTTTTCAATCTCGAAAATCATATGAATCGAGGCATTGAAGACTGAATTGATTGAGAACGTGGGTTGGCATTGATTTATCGGTTATACTCAGGAACTCGCGATCACTCAAACGTCTCTGGATATCTGAAAGCCGATGATCGGTTTCAGTTCTTGGCGCAAACAGATGAGTTCACGGGTGCAACTTAAGTTTTTATTTGATTCATTGATTACACAAATGAATCAAGTGGCAGAGTGGTGAATGGCTTGTGTGTTAAATGAGCCGGCTGACCCGGGTTCGAAACCCGGCAGCGACATTTATTTTTTTCTTCAACCGTTTTTATTGTTTATTAACTATAGTTTATAAATTTTAATATATTTATTAATTATGTATTGTTTAAAATTAAAAAGAGCATTAAATAAGCAACGAAATTTTATAACTTGATATTCGATTAATAAACGAAGCGGGTTTTGGAAACCCGTTTTTCGACGGATGTTACAACATCAAGGCCATTAAAGAACATTTGGTAAAGACCAGATTCAAAAAGGGGGAGAGTGATAAACTGAGAAAGTTGCAGCCAGATTCAAAGGTGCAACAAAAGCCAGGGTCTGTTACAACCACGACTGCAAATCAAACTCATGCTGTGTCATCAGATGCTGGTATTCAAAAAGGGATTGATGAGACCCTGAACAAACGAGCAGAAGAAATTTGCCATAAAAAGAAGAAAAGGCAAGATATACTAGAAGCTAAAGCTTCTAAACTAATTAAAGAAGAAAAGGCCAAGCAGATGGAAAAAAGAAGACATTGGCACTTCAAAAAGAAGAAAGTCAACAAGAAATGTCAGACAGCCAATAACCGCCTCTTATAAAACCATTACCATGCCTACAACAAGTGTATCCTCGGATCCAACAAAACCAACACCATCACCTCAAAAGAAACAAAAATCCTAACCAAAGAAATCATCTTCACCACCAACAGATGTTAGTATAGCTGATGTGCCAGCAAATGCTGGAACAACAGATGTTCCAACATATGCTAATCACACCTCTGCCATGATCACATTTTCCACTTTAACCCAACCATTATCCACACCACCAAGAATTACATTACGACCACCTTCACCACAAATCAGATTCCGACGCAAAAGAAAAACTTTTGTTGTTGAAGATGCTGATTAAGGGATTCCAACACCAGTTCCTTTGTCATCAAAACCTATCACTTCATCGCCATCCTCATCTTCTTCACCTAAAACCACTTTACTTCCAACAGTTTATCAACCACCATCCTTCATACCTTTTGCTGCCAAATATCCTCTGAAACTGATAGCTGTACGAAAAGAAATTGAATCATTCTTCACAGTAGAGGATAATACAAAACTTGAATTTCCATCTCTCTTTGGTTACAGAAAGCCAAGAAATTTAGATGAATATCTAAAGTTGAAGGCTAGACAAGATGAGAATATTGCCAAAGAGAAGAGAAAAGGGAAAGATGACATGTCTACTCAAGGCATTTTGTCTTATGAACTGAGCAAAGTAAGAAAGATTGAAGACTTTACCAAAGAGATGAGTAAGCCTATGTCAGAAAGGCCTATAAATGTTGAGCTGGATGAAGAACTGAAATAGGATTATCGGCAACACAAACCTTACAAAGCTACCAAAGCACAGTTCAAAGATTGGTTATCAAATGATTTCAAAGAAGAAATTGACATAATACAAGCAATGCTCAAAGATCCTATACAGAAGCCAACACCACCTGATTGGAAAAAAATAGGCAGATGGATCAGAATAGAGCTTTAAAGCTTAAAAGGACGAAACAAGAGCCAGTTGTTGCAAATTTGGTAGTGCAAGGTTAGTTGCTAGATCGTCTGGGTCCCGGGTTGTAGATACCTACAGAAAACTGGAAGAGCTTAGAAAGAAAGATCCTATAGTTCTAAGAAGTCCATACTACTCAACAGATGTTGTCCCTCATCAGACCCAGACCTTTAAAAAGCAGCCCTTAACCTCTGTCTTACCCACAATTGCCTTACATCAAATAAAAAGGCAAAAGCAGGTGGAAGAGGATGATGAACTAAGCTTTGAAGAGCACGGAAAAGAGGGAATAAAAAATCAACTACTCTATCACACTGATGCTGCAAGTGATAAATTAAAAGAAACAATCTATAACCTTGTAAGCAAATCTCTTCCACCAAGCTTAATAATAAGTCTTATCCCAAGAAAACCAACTGATCCAAAAATTCTAAAGTGGAAGTCATCCTCAAACACCCACGAATTGACTCTGCTCAGATCAGATAGTTCAATCAAGAAACTAAAAATGGAGGATGCATATGGTCTGAATGTAGATGACCTCCAAGATCTATTGAACCTTGAATTGCAAAGGGATTTTGAAGACATGATCTCCATGAACTTCGAACTAAAGTTCAAAGTGCAAATCAAGGAATTACTGTTGAGAAATAAAGATAAGCAATAAAGAAGAGTTTGGGCATCATCTATTTAAGGGAGATTGTTGGATCTACTGAACCCTACAAAAGAACATATGATTGAAAAGCCAAAACAATCTATAACATCTGATCCTTCATAATAAAGATCTACTACTCCAAACTCTGCTAAGACTTAAAGACTGTTCACATGATCTGTTAGGATAAAGCTTCGCTAGAAGCTAAGGTCTGTTAGAGACAAACTCTTATAAAGAATCAAAGAACTGTTATGGCAAAGGTCTGCTGATGAGAACATTGAGGAGGATAAAGTCTGTTGAAGTAAAGTCTGCTGAAGACGAACAAAGAATGAATCCCAACAGAGGATATCTCAACAGTTGTTATCATTAGAGTTTATATTGTATTTTAATGTAACAGTGTTTAGGTCTAACAATGTTTAGAGTTTGTTTATTGTCAAATGTCACTTTCATAGTGACGTCAGCCAAAGATGCTAACAGGTTTGAAATGTACTATAAATAGAATAGTGCCTGTATGTTCTATCGATCACTTCTTCTACACATTCTGTACGAACAAATTAGAATGATCTTAGGCTGAGGGGGAGTTTGTAATTTGAATGCATACGTGATTAATATTACAAAATCATGTCAATGAAAACAATCTTTCTATTGTTGTGATTTCAAAGTTTTACACATTTCTGTTGCACTATTTTATTGATTATTATCTTCTTTCATTGATTTCATCTAAAGCAATCACATCAATATCAAACTCAGATCTTCACATATATATATATATATAGGGGTTCATGTACAATATATTGGAACGCCCAACTTACAAGATCAAAAACAATTATTTTAAACACGACAAAACTTGAACCCAAATAAAATTTTGTTTTATACATTACTTAAAACCACAAAATTTACCAAGTTACCAAACCGAAGTTTAAAACATGGTCATACCCACTAATCCCATTACTTGCAATACAAAACATTAATTCGAACATGTCTACAACAAAGAAAAAGCAACTTTTAACAAAATGTACAACCAAAAGTTTTTGACTTGTTTGCAAGATTTAGTACTGAAGCGCTCAAGGGTGGGGATTTTGTGTGTTCGTCCCAAGCTCACGAATCCACCTAAGATATGGGTTTAACTACACAACGAAATGATTAATTTTCAAATGCATAGAACATAAAATGCTAACTTCCATCAAGCGTGACAAATAATTCTATTATCTCGTTTACATACAATGTTCTTCCTAATTTTTTTCAAAACATTAATTAGTTTGACCCGTTCATAACGGGTCAACACTTTAACCATTCTTTCACATCATCATTCTTAGCTCATTTGACACGTTCATAACGGATCATCACCTGACCATTATTTTACATCATCATACTTAGTTCATTTTACACGGTCATAATGGGTCAACACTTTGACAATTCTTTCACTAAAGCATTCTTGGTTCGTTTGACCCGTTCATGACGGGAAAAAACTTTGACCATGCTTTCACTAAAGCATTCTTTGTTCGTTTGACCCGTTCATGACAGGTAAACACTTTGATCATTCTATTATATCATCATTCTTACTTTGTTTAACTCATTCATAACGGGTTAACACTTTATCCATTCTTTTACAACATCATTCTTAGTTCGCAGTCGTGTTCACCAACATATTCCAGTCACTTGAAATCCAAGCTAACTCTTCTTATTTAAATATGAATAAACAAGGCATATATGGCTTTCTGAACCTATAATACTCACTTCCACTAGAAGTTTCCGTGATTTTATATGCATTTTACAAAAACAGGACAACAGCACGTTTTGCTTCAATCAGCATGTTGTACTAATTAACTATGTTGTTGTAATTCTTAATTTTTACTCTTTTAACTTTCGAATCAGGTTTTTTAAGTAAACTAATGAAACGTGGCTTATTGAATTACCGTTCCAAAGGTTTGGCTCACTCCAATAGCCAATGCTACCCCTACCAGCCATATGGACCAAAAGAAGAAGCGCATATAAAGAACGTCTTTATAAGATGTATACATGAATTTATATGAATTTTACAAAAATAGGACTGCAGTACATTTTACTTTAATCAGCATGTAGTACTAATTAACTATGCTGCTGTAATTCTTCATTTTCACACTTATAACTTTCGAATCAAGTTTTCAAGTAAACTAATGAAATGTAGATTATTGAATTACCTTTCCAGGCATATAAAGAATGTCTCAATACCATGTATACATGATTTTATATGAATTTTCTAAGTTGCTGCTGTTACGGGAAATAATAATATGAATTTTAACTTCAGAAATCACTAACTTTAAGTGTTTGTATTCGTGCTTGCTTCCTTGCGCCCTTATGACCCGTTAGTCTTCCATGCTAATGTGGTTCCTATCCATTCATGTCACCATATTTATGTTCTTTATTAGCATACAAACTCATAGACATCATTAGTCATTTCAAAACTCATATATTACATTCGACTTTCATTAGTTTTATGCTAAGGACGTTATATGCATTTCACACTCATTTAGTAACAACATTCAACTATATGTTCATATAGTTACATACATACACATGTATACACATAGTCAGTTCTACACATACTAATGCATTCATGATCTTACAATTGACAACCACCTTCAAAGTTAGCCAATTTAACATAACTCTACTATCCTTACTTGCTAGTAGGTCCACACACTTCATATTTAGTACATGGTCATTACATAATTATAATCAAGAAACTAATCCCACATATGGTGTACTTTAAACCTTCAAGCATATTGTACAAACTACTAACGCACAATTCTACACAATCATGAAATCAACAAGATAATTCATGTTACTAATAATTTCATTTTTATCGCATTCTATACTTATTTACCAAGCTCTTGCATACCAATCCATCTTCTAACTTCACCTAAACATTTAATCAAACACTTGGTGTGCATACAACATTTAAAGCACAAGGGACAAGTATCACATGCTAAACTTCCTTATTCATGATGTTAATCACCATGTTAAGTCAACAATCAAGTATCCCCCATATCACAATCATTCATCCTACCAAAAATTAACCTAGTAACACCTAACACATCATGTATTCAACAAGACTTGGATGGGTATTATACCCATGTCGCTACCCCACCTTCATAAACGTGTTTCAATTTAGTTTATCAAATCACTTAGAATTATACATAAAACAAGCTCTATTAGATCATTCCAACACATAATCATGCTAATTCTCATGCGAAATCAAAGATTTCTCAAACATCCTTTGTTATCAAAATCTTTAAATCAAAATATACAACTTACCATGTGTTTGTTAGGATTGGATGGTAAGAAAAATCATTCCATGCAAGGGATAGGCTCAATCTCCATCTTCAATTACCAGATTTATGGTTGTATATAAGAGAAACACCCATTCTTCTCTAGTATGTGTCGACACACATATATACTACACACACCTCTTGCAATTTTTACCATAATTCCTTTTGTTGACCATTTTTATAACTTTCAAAATGTCACCATTGGGTCCTTGCACTTTGTTTCATTCTTTCTACTTAAGCACACATGTTAACTAGGTTAAGTCAACCTAGTTAGTTTATTTCACAAAACGAAGTACTGAACACCATTTTTCACCAAAACGTTAGAATTGGGTGTTACAAGTCTACCCCCTTAAAGAAGGTTTCATCACCGAAACCTTTCTCATCCCTACTAGACCAATACCACTCTTACTTTATCATTATATTCATTCAAAAAGCATACCATAGCACGAATACACTCATGGCGTAATCGAGAGGTTTTATTCAAGTACAAGCATAATTATATGTCTAGTTCTTACCTTAGTGAATCAATTATAGTGTTAGTCACATGAGTACTTATCATGGGTTTACATTGGTATTTAACAATTAGCATTCTTCCTACGTACTTTCGTTAACACATGGTAGTTTAGTTTACCAAGTAAACACACGTATTACCAACATTCGTTTAGGGTAATCATTACCATTAAAAGCTGTAATTTCATTTTCACTCATTCGTACTTACTAGAAGGATAAGCATCATTCTATTGTCATTACCATCACAACTATTATGTATATCCTTTTTAAGGTAACTTCTGGGTTATTAAATCAAAACCCAAAGTTTGAGTTAAAAAAATATTCCTATGTTGACCTTCAAAGTCAAACATCCTATACTATGTCTTTTTCAAACTACTATTCTTTTGTATTGAAGGCACAACTCAATATGAACTTCCTAAAAATCATAACTCAAACATGTTACTAACCTCATTTCATTGTGTAGTCCATTGATCTGCAATCTAGATCAGCCCAGTCTATCACGAGTCCATACCATATCTGGACTCATTTCTTCCTTCCATGTGATGAGCTTTCGTACATGAGCATTCTTTCCTCGACGTTATTGGTTTCACCCCACCAAGAGTTTTACCATTCTTTCCTACAAGGTTAATGATTAGCCCATATCTTTCAAACATTCATTCCATATGGTTTTTATTCACCTATGTTTTTCTCCCAACATTCCTAACTTACATACTATACTCTATCACACTTTTCATTCCTTACGTTCAATTCTTCTAGTTCGTCAACTTCTGCAGTTTGACTTTTAAAGGTCAACCTGCCATTTCTTACTTATTGTACATGTATACATGGACGTACCTTAGAAGGGGCCGGGGGCACCCGATCCCCCGAAATTTTTGCTCAGTAGTGTATGTAGCTTTCGTGTAGAAATTTTTTGGGTATATACGTTTTCGACCCCTGGTTCTATAGAAATTTTTGGGTATATATGTTTTCGATCCCCCCCCCCCCCCGGTTGGAAATCTCAAACTTCACCACTGCATGTATACACATTTCGAAGTATGCGTTTGTACTTACTTATAGTTCAAACATTCTTACAAAACTTAATTTAATCATTTTAGCGTTTTCTTGTAAAGGCTTTCTCTTCCTGTCCATGCTTAAGCCATTCATCCAAGTCATAACCCGTTATGCACCTCAACTCTCGTGAGGCGATTTCTAACATGTCCATCATGTAGCTTTATTAAACACTTCTTTCTTTCAATAAAACTTTATGTTTACATGCTAATTTCAATCACCCCTCTTGTTATCTTATTAACATTTGCCTTTTATTTACTCGTATAACCTGTTTGACTAACAAGGTCAAACTATCAACACATCCTTAACTAGGTTTCAAAAACTAGCTACAAACCGTCCCACGCATATACATATACGCGCCACATGTATATATATATATACTCTTTTAGTCAAGCATGTAACATCCGTCAAAAACCGGATTTACCAAACCCACTCTGTTTATTAACCAAACAATCAGTTAAAAATTTTGTTGCGTATTTAATGCCCAAATTAATTTTAAACGATACATAATTAATAAGTATATTGGAATATATAATTTATATTTGAAAAAGTATTAAAAATAGTGGTTTAAAAATTAAACAAGGCTGCCGGGTTTCGAACCCGGGTCAGCTGGTAAACAACAACGCCTTAACTTCCATCCCTCCAACCGCTCCGCCACTTGTGTTCTTTAGTAACATATCAAAACAATTAATTCAAATATCAAACTCGAATTCAAAATTGACGCGCCCAATCGCAGTCGTCGGAAATCCCGACGATTTCGCCGAGATTGGACGGTTTCTTCTGATTTAACCGAAGCATTAACTATTACATCGGTTATAACCGACGTCTGAACCCGCGACACAAGTCATAACCGACGGAAATTATTGACCGACGAATCAAGACGGAAAACGGACCAAATTCGTCGATGTTCTGCCCTATAAATACACCCTCTAACTTCTGTTAGCCTTTTCGCTCATAATCACACCCTTTCTCGACGTAATTTCACTCGCCGGAAAACTTCTGCAACTCGCCGGAAAACCGAACCCTTTCACCTCTGTGCATCACTCTAAAAACAGAACACCTAGAGCTCATACCGAAGCCACCCCCACTCACCTCAAGCTTCCTGAAGACACTCTGCCGCAAAATACACGTCGCCGGAATAACCTGCTGTAATCGGAAAACTCACCGGCGAAACAGAGGATCTTTGTTCGGTATATCTTACACCTAATCTCTCTCGTTTTTATTAATCTCACATGTAGCTAATCACAACACACTAAAGAAACTGATTTTTTTGTCAAAACAGTCGGACACCGGTTCTGGTTAAGTTTAACGAAGAAGATGAAGTTTTCAGTTATATATATATATAATTTAAATCAAGTTTTATCTCGGGTTAGACACACAGTCCAGCGGTGGACTGTGTGCAAATAAACACGCATACGTCCCGAGTTCGATTCTTGTCCCACGCACACTCGCCTTAATAAAAATGTTCTTTTTTTAAACTGAACCGGATTCACTGCAAATAGATGTTAAGTTTAATAAAAACCGGAATAATAACCAAGATAGACACACAGTCCAGTGGTGGACTGTGTGAACGTTTAAATCACACGTCGCGAGTTCGAGTCCAGACTACCGCACCGGTTCTGGAAATTATCAAACTTTTTATATAAGGCAGAAATGAAATTATCTAGTTTGTATATAAGTATAATAAAAATCAGATTATTTACCAAGTTAGACACACAGTCCAGCGGTGGACTGTGTGTCAACCTAAACCACAGGTCCCGGGTTCGAGACCTGTGGAGCACCGAGCGAGACATTAAAATCGTTTTTGAAATAAATGGTTTTCGGATTAATTCAATTAGTATATAAATATAATTAAAAACAGAAATATTTCAGGTTAGACACGTAGCTCAGTTGGTAGAGCTGCGTGCACGCGAACGGGAGGTCTCAGGTTCGAGCCTCACCCGGCGCACACAATTACACAATAAAACCGGTCAACAAGTCAACGGTCAACAAGTCAACGGTCAAAAAGTCAACATTTTTTTATTATTTTTATTTATTTATTTTATTTAAAAATCAATTAAAAATACTTAAAAATAACATTTTTAAAGTTAGAAAATAGCCTTAAACTCACAAAAATATATCCAATAATCCTACTAAAATTGATTTAATAAAATCCACTTATTTACCGAACCATTATGTTATTATCTAGGTTAGTTTCACTCGTGGTTAAAATCCAACTTCGTGCGCATTCAACATCATCAACCGAACGCACCCAATGTGAGTGAATCTTACAACTCCCCTTTTTAATTACACGTTTTGGGGTGTGTCATGTGTCACAAAAATTAACTCGTTTATTTAAACTTGTGCCATACCATATTGTGATCTAAACTTAGATTGTATATATTATTTGTAGTTACGTATTTCATATTGTCAAGTTATATGCAAATCATTCATTAGGCCCATCAGTTCCTCGTGGGAGACGAGTTGAGCAACGCGTGCCTCAAAACAATCCATTATTGTATGTGTGTGCATTATCTAATAATTAAGTGTTTTTGTGAATAAGTTTACATCTATATTTACTCATATGTGGTTGTGCACTTTATTTTATAATCAATTCAATAAACTTGTTCAAATGTTTTTCATAGGATTCACTCGCCAACTTTTTGTTGATCCAAAAACCATTTTTACACATGATACAGGTGAACAGGATGAAGCAAGGAAAACATAGGAAATGCCTTAGAAGAAAACAATGAAGTTTAGAATGATGTTTAGGACATGATGTAATTGTGATTGTATGTTTCCCTTTAAATTGTAATAATGAATATGAAACGTTATAATAAATGTCATGAGCTTCGATGATAACCCAATCATGCCTCGATCACCTTTTCCGCTGCGGGTCGGGGTGTGACAGATTGGTATCAGAGCCATGACTGTAGGGATATAGGATAGGTTATTAGACCCTTAGAGCCTATACTATAGTTGACTACATTTTAATTGTTTATGTGGTTACATGCAAACTTATGATATTTATTTGTTTCATATTTGTTTATACTTACAGTCAAACATACATACTTACATACACATTCATCATACATAATTCAATGTTCACATATTCAAATCATCTTCATACTTTCGTTATTCAAAGATTTTGTCGCATTTTTCATTTTTCAAATCTCATCAAAGTGAGTTCTGCGACGGGCATGTAGTAACTGTAAGGGTACAAGTACCGGTAGTCGGAACGTCCTGTCTAGGTTGGCATTCGTATAAATCCAATATAACGGACCAAATTTGCCTACCTGGGGACTAACGATGAGAGTACGAATGACCTATTAGGCCAAAGCATGCCACACCAAACGTCGTTCGAACTAACCCCACTTTGAGGTGTCACCGTGTCCATACCTGGACACATTCCGAATATCATACGTTACATATTTCTCGATTTTCTCCGGGTTTTAGTGTACGTAACCAGGCTAACACGTGCGAACCATATGAAAAACCCGGTATTCATGGGGCCCACATGATAACGAAGGTGAAGTATGGCGGCATGCAATGCCCAATTACGAGCAAAGCCCAAGACATCCTATGGATGTAGTAGATTTATTTTTCTATATTTATTTTATGAATGTTCATTCCTAAATACGACCCATGATCCCAAAAACATCCAACTCGTACTCTTGATATGTATTCCTTGTAGATGTCTTCTAGCCTCGCCCGTAGGAAGATGAGAGTAGAAAAAGCCCGCGAGCGCATGGCTGCCCTAATCGCTCAACATTGTAATCCAAGTCCAAGAAGCACTTACCGCTAATCCCGTCAATCAAGAAGATCAACACATTTTCAATCCTCCCCCAAATACCACTAAATGCACCTACAAGCATTTCAAATCATGCGACCCTCCAAAATACGAAGGGACTGAAGGTGTCACCGCTCTCCTCCATTGGTTTGAAGAAATGGAGAACACTTTTCTAAATTGCGATTGCCCCGATGATTGCAAAGTGCGATATGCTACTGGTCGTTTATATGGAATAGCACTTACTTGGTGGAATACAGAGAAGGCCAAACGAGGCGTTGAAGATGCTATGACTTTGACTTGGGAAGAGTTGAAGGAAATCATGACAAGACGGTTTTGCCCGAGGAGCGAAATCAAGAAATTAGAAGATGAGTTCTATTCGTTGAAGCAAAAGGAAGGCGACCACACCACATACAACAAAAGATTCCTCGAGTTAAATCAAATGGTTCCCAACTTGTTCACTCCCCTCTACCGTTTGATCGAGCACTACATTCGAGGTCTTCCGTAAAAAATTCAAGACTCTGTAATAAGTACCACGCCTGTAACTTTGGAAGCAGCAATGGAGTTAGCTACAGAGCTCACCGAAAACCGAATCCGGAACAAAGACTTCAAGGAGGAGAAGAAGAAGGATAAGGCATCGACTGAAACTTCAAACTCCACCCGAACCGAATCCCCTTCTCAACCCACTTTTAAGAGAAAACGAGATGGGCAACTTTTCGCTGTCACACAACGTAATCAACCAATTTCACAAGCCATACCCATCCAAGCTATCCCAATCACTCAGGTAGCACCCGACTCAACTTACCCGAATAAGAAACCATACCTTGGACCTCACCCTCGATGTAACACCTGTTTTTATCACCATCCATCTACCTTATTTTGTCGACTATGTGCGAATTGTGGACGCTATGGTCATTTGAGCAAGGTTTGCCGCACCTCTCAAAACCAAATCTCTCCCCCTACTCAAAACATGATCCAAACCTATCAACAACCCCAATACCCCATGTTACCTTATGTTCGAGCTTGTTTTAATTGTGGCGACCCTACCCACTTTAGAAACACGTGCCCTCGATTGGTTAACATCATAAACGCTCAAGCTCAATCAAACCCAGTTAACCAAGCAAATCAAGAAAACCCAATCACTAGGCCACCAGCAAGAGGAAGAGTTTTCAACATCAACGCCAACCCTATTGAAGATAATGACGGCCCAAACGAAACCACCCAACTAGTCCCCTTCACCAAAAATCAAGATTCAACTCCAACCGCTTAGTTTTTACGTTTTCTTTATGTTATCTCAATTTTCCCGTATCCCAGTTATAAATTGGAATCTTATCCAATGATCCTAATGCGAATTCCTATTTCAGTTTGTTTATGTTTTAAAGTCACATAGAACTAATCATAACTTACGGATAAAGCCAATGAAAATTTGACAAGAATATGGTGGATACGCCGCTGGTACTTCCTATATATAAGTATTCTTGCCAAAGGATCAGAGGCATTATCTGGCGGTTATGAGAAGTTCCATGTAGAATTTAGTATTGTCTTGATTGAAGTTTGTTTTGTACTCACTGATTTAGCATTTATAGCATCTTATCATTTAAAGAAACTGGATTGTGTTCCATTTCTACATAGACTAACCTCTCCATCACAACAAACGAGAGAGGTATTGTCATCATTCAAGAATATGGTGTAACTTGCGGATAAAGTCAATGAAAATTTGACAAGAATATGGTGGATACGCCGCTGGTACTTCCTATATATAAGTATTCTTGTCAAAGGATCAGAGGCATTATCAGGCGGTTATGAGAAGTTCCATGTAGGATTTAGTAATGTTTTGGTCAAAGTTTGTTCATCATACATTTCAACGTATTTCAATTTCATCATTTAAAGAAGTTGAGCTATGTCTCACTTCCACAAGGACTAACCTCTCCATCATAACAAACGAGAGAGGTACTGTCACCATTCAAACATGTATACTATCAGAATTAAGACTCAAGTTTTGGTTGTTGTGTTTGTTTTAGAGTCACATAGAACTAATCAGAACTTGCGGATAAAGTCAATGAAAATTTGACAAGAGTATGGTGGATACGCCGCTGGTACTTCCTATATATAAGTATTCTTGCCAAAGGATCAGAGGCATTATCAGGCGGTTATGAGAAGTTCCATGTAGGATTTAGTATTGTTTTGGTTGAAGTTTGTGTTATACTCACTGATTTAGCATTCATATCATCTCATTATTTAAAGAAATTGGATTGTGTTCCATTTTCTACATAGACTAACCTCTCCATCATAACAAACGAGAGAGGTACTGTCATCATTCAAACATGTATACTATCAGAATTAAGACTCAAGCTTTGGTTGTATGATTATTTATGTTTTAGAGTCACATAGGACTAATCATAACTTACTGATAAAACCAATGAAAAATTGACGAGAATATGGTGGATACGCCGCTGGTACTTCCTATATATAAGTATTCTTGCCAAAGGATCAGAGGCATTATCAGGCGGTTATGAGAAGTTCCATGTAGGATTTAGTATTGTCTTGGTTGAAAATTTGTGTTACCTTCACTGATTTAACATTCATATCATCTTATCATTTAAAGAAATTGGATTGTGTTCTATTTCTACATAAACTAAACCTCTCCATCATAACAAACGAGAGAGGAACTGTCACCATTCAAACATGTATGCTATCAGAATTTGAACTCAGATATTGGTTGTTGTGTTTATTTATGTTCTAGAGTCACATCATAGAACCAATCATAACTTACTGATAAAACCAATGAAAATTTGACAAGAATATGGTGGATACGCCGCTGGTACTTCCTATATATAAGTATTCTTGCTAAAGGATCAGAGGCATTGTCAGGCGGTCATGAGAAGTTCCATGTAGGATTTAGAAATTTCTTGGTACATTGGTTGTGGTGTTTATTTATGTTCTAGAGTCACATCATAGAACCAATCATAACTTACTGATAAAACCAATGAAAATTTGACAAGAATATAGTGGATACGCCGTTGGTACTTCCTATATATAAGTATTCTTGCCAAAGGATCAGAGGCATTGTTAGGCGGTTATGAGAAGTTCCATGTAGGTTGTAGTATTAGAAATTTTGTTTTAGGATATAACCTTATCTTTCCAAACATATCAAAACTCTTGCGCAAGAAATCTTACTTAGTGAATAAACTCTGCTTACAATATTTTTACCGTAGGCAACAAAAAGCGATTCCTATAGCAGGGTACTCAACCCTTATAAGGAACGTTACCGCCTCAAACAAAAATTTAAACTCTTACTCTTTTTCTAAGAATGTAACTGTCAAACTAAACACCATTCTTTTTAGACAAATATGTCACTACTTAAATTTCGGGACGAAATTTCTAAAAAGCAGGGGATACTGTAACATCCGTCAAAAACCGGATTTACCAAACCCGCTCCGTTTATTAACCGAACAATCAGTTAAAAATTTCGTTGCGTATTTAATGCCCAAATTAATTTTAAACGATACATAATTAATAAGTATATTGGAATATATAATTATAATTTTAAAAAGTACTAAAAATAGTGGTTTAAAAATTAAACAAGGCTGCCGGGTTTCGAACCCGGGTCAGCTGGTAAACAACAACGCCTTAACTTCCATCCCTCCAACCGCTCCGCCACTTGTGTTCTTTAGTAACATATCAAAACAATTAATTCAAATATCAAACTCGAATTCAAAACTGACACGCCCAATCGCAGTCGTCGAAATCCCGATGATTTCGCTGAGATTGGACGGTTTCTTCTGATTTAACCGAAGCATTAACTATTACATCAGTTATAACCGACGTCTAAACCCGCGACACAAGTCATAACCGCCGGAAAATTATTGACCGACGAATCAAGACGGAAAACGGATCAAATTCGTCGATGTTCTGCCCTATAAATACACCCTCTAACTTCTGTTAGCCTTTTCGCTCACAATCACACCCTTTCTCGACGTAATTTCACTCGCCGGAAAACTTCTGCAACTCGCTGGAAAACCGAACCCTTTCACCTCAGTGCATCACTCTAAAAACAGAACACCTAGAGCTCATACCGAAGCCACCCCCACTCACCTCAAGCTTCCTGAAGACACTCTGCCGCAAAATACACGTCGCCGGAATAACCTGCTGTAATCGGAAAACTCGCCGGCGAAACAGAGGATCTCTGTTCGGTACATCTTACACCTAATCTCTCTCGTTTTTATTAATCTCACATGTAGCTAATCACAACACACTAAAGAAACTGATTATTTTTGTCAAAACAGTCGGACACCGGTTCTTGTTAAGTTTAACGAAGAAGATGAAGTTTTCAGTTATATATATATATATATATAATTTAAATCAAGTTTTATCTCGGGTTAGACACACAGTCCAGCGGTGGACTATGTGCAAATAAACACGCATACGTCCCGAGTTCGATTCTTGTCCCACGCACACTCGCCTTAATAAAAATGTTCTTTTTTTTAAACTGAACCGGATTCACTGCAAATAGATGTTAAGTTTAATAAAAACCGGAATAATAACCAAGATAGACACACAGTCCAGTGGTGGACTGTGTGAACGTTTAAATCACACGTCGCGAGTTCGAGTCCAGACTACCGCACCGGTTCTGGAAATTATCAAACTTTTTATATAAGGCAGAAATGAAATTATCTAGTTTGTATATAAGTATAATAAATATCAGATTATTTACCAAGTTAGACACACAGTCCAGCGGTGGACTGTGTGTCAACCTAAACCACAGGTCCCGGGTTCGAGACCTGTGGAGAGCACCGAGCGAGACATTAAAATCGTTTTTGAAATAAATGATTTTCGGATTAATTCAATTAGTATATAAATATAATTAAAAACAGAAATATTTCAGGTTAGACACGTAGCTCAGTTGGTAGAGCTGCGTGCACGCGAACGGGAGGTCTCGGGTTCGAGCCTCACCCGGCGCACACAATTACACAATAAAACCGGTCAACAAGTCAACGGTCAACAAGTCAACGGTCAAAAAGTCAACATTTTTTTATTATTTTTATTTATTTATTTTATTTAAAAATCAATAAAAAATACTTAAAAATAACATTTTTAAAGTTATAAAATAGCCTTAAACTCACAAAAATATATCCAATAATCCTACAAAAATTGATTTAATAAAATCCACTTATTTACCGAACCATTATGTTATTATCTAGGTTAGTTTCACTCGTGGTTAAAATCCAACTTCGTGCGCATTCAACATCATCAACCGAACGGACCCAATGTGAGTGAATCTTACAACTCCCCTTTTTAATTACACGTTTTGGGGTATGTCATGTGTCACAAAAATTAACTCGTTTATTTAAACTTGTGCCATACCATATTGTGATCTAAACTTAGATTGTATATATTGTTTGTAGTTACGTATTTCATATTGTCAAGTTATATGCAAATCATTCATTAGGCCCATCAGTTCCTCGTGGGAGACGAGTTGAGCAACGCGTGCCTCAAAACAATCCATTATTGTATGTGTGTGCATTACCTAATAACTAAGTGCTTTTGTGAATAAGTTTACATCTATATTTACTCATATGTGGTTGTGCACTTTATTTTATAATCAATTCAATAAACTTGTTTAAATGTTTTTCATAGGATTCACTCGCCAACTTTTTGTTGATCCAAAAACCATTTTTACACATGATACAGGTGAACAGGATGAAGCAAGGACAACATAGGAAATGCCTTAGAAGAAAACAATGAAGTTTAGAATGATGTTTAGGACATGATGTAATTGTGATTGTATGTTTCCCTTTAAATTGTAATAATGAATATGAAACGTTATAATAAATGTCATGAGCTTCGATGATAACCCAATCATGCCTCGATCACCTTTTCCGCTGCGGGTCGGGGTGTGACAAAGCAATATACCTAACCTGGCGAGGCTACCAGCACCACTTATTTACTAGGTTTATGCCTACCTTATTTGGGGAGAGAAACGCATTTCCCCCTTTATTCTCACCCGACCCTTACTTATTTATGGATCCGATCTTTCATTCTCACATGTTTTGTTTATACTTGCTTAAGGATTCAAGACTTTTCATTCCTATATGTTTGATCTGTATTTGTAACATCCCGTATAATTTTATCGAATTATAATGTGACACGTATCAAAACTCTCCGTTTACTTCTGATTTTTGGAAGGAGAGGGACCAATTATGTCTAAAAAGGGAAAATATATAAAGACCAAGGACTTAATATGCAAAAGTCTCAAAATCCAGCTTCTAGAGGTCCCTTACGGATCGTAACCCACCCCTTATGGTCCGTAAGAGGTGTTTAGTGATAGAAAATTAGAAGCTGGTCTGCCATTTCTGATAAGCTGTCATGACTCTATGAATTTGTCACTCTTTCTTCTCCTTGTGACACCTAAAATGCCACTAATCAGCTTGGCTAATACTTGTCATGATTTGGGAGATTTTGGATTAGTATAAATAGGTGCCATAGTGTTCATTCAAGCTCACACCATCACTTTCACTCTAAATCTGTTCTTTAGAACTTCTCTGGAGTTTAGAATCAGCTCTCAATCCTTTTGAGAATTCCTTAACTCTAGTAAGTTCTTCTCCTTTGCTCAATTTTATTAATTTAACTAGTTGTAACACCTTGTAAAAATCGTGTCCAATAGTATAGTGACACGTGTTGTATTTTAAATATAGTCTATTAAAGACCAATAAGGACTAAAGACGTCAACATACTCAAACTGAGCCTCTGAGTGACGGTCCGATGTCAATATGCATAAATAACAGCCTCTGAGTGACTGATATGTCAACATGCTTAAATCATTAGCCTTTGAGTGACTGATATGTCAACATGCTTGAAATTTGGCCTCTGAGTGATTGATATGTCAACATGCCCAACCTCTGAGTGACATCGGAATCAACATGCTTATAATAAGCCTCTGAGTGATCTTTTGTAAAGTCCTAATTCTCATTCGTGCCATTTGTTGGACGAGAGAGTTCAGTTTTGTAAATATGTGAAAAGTTGGATGATGGAGGGATTAAAAGCGATAACATGTTAATTTATACCTCTGAGAGACCTTTTAACGAACCGAGAGCTCGACAATGTCCGTGCATAATCCCGGGTATGCCAAGTATTGGCTACGGAGGGCTAAAAGTGCCAAAAAGGTGTTTAAAAAGGTTTTTAGAAGCTTTTAAAAGTTAAGGGGCTAAAGTGTCAAACTTTGAAAGTGGCCTTGGGGCGGTCGCGGGCCGCGAGAGACAACAGGTGTACTGCAAAAAGTTTTGTTTGGAGACCAAGCAAAACTCCAAAACCATTAATTCAAAACCATGGCTTCTCTAAACTGCTATGCCATGTTTTGGGACACTTTAAGCTTCTTCTTACACCCCTAAACACCTGGCTTCACCTCCTTTGAGTTCTCCAACTATAAATAGGTGCTTAAGTTCACCATTTCAACTTGCACCTTTCTCATTCACTCTTCTCCCTCCTCTGGAAGTTCCTAGCTGAAAGGAGCATCCAACTTAGTTCTCTTGCATTGTAGGAACCTCTTGTAAGTGTTCCTTGCTCTTGCAATTTCGTTTATAGGCTTTTATAGCCAAAAGTCAAGCGTTTTTCGGAAAACATTTGACTTTCGGTTAAGACCATTATGGTCCAGCCATTGTTCGAAATGAACATGGCTAAGTGGTCGTAATAAGGTAGGTGTTATCCCTATAAAGGGCACCTCTTGAAGATAACGTTTGCTAGACCAATTGACGGGTCAAAGTTATGATATTAAAAAGTCAAACATGCCATTTTTCGGAAAAATCATAAAATGATCTTATATATGTTATGAAACATGTTTTAACACTTAAACAAGTACGTAATAATTATTAGAACATGTTCGGCTCGTCAATTTCAGTTCTAGGGTCGGTTCACAACCGAAAGTCGCAAAGTGTGACTTCTGCTTTGACTTTCGATTCTGACCCGATTTAGATTAGTTACCTACTGATCTAAAGTTGCATTATGATCATAATATTATGTAGCATAACCCTCTGAGGTTATATTACATGATCATAATCAGAATCCAAGTTTATGCGCAAGTTCTATAATTATGCTATCTTTGACCAAAATGCCCTTTTTTGTATAAAACAAGGTTTTAAATAATAATGAACTTGAAAATGAGTTTCTACTGATGTAATATTATAAGTAGTATTATTTGGGATGATAAACAAAGTTATAAACTGAGTTTTCAAGGAAGTCCTTAAACTATGTCGATAAATGGCGATTTTAGCCCTTGTGACTCATAAACTAGTTTTAATCAATATGTTCAAGGTAAATCTTTTACCTACTGATATGTTATTTTAAATAACATATCTAAGATATTTTAATCTGAGCTTAACATCAGTTTTGGTGAAAATCACATAAGGACGCCATTTTACGACATAAGCACCATTTAGGCGCATAGTATGGTTTTAAACCATATTAATGGACCAAGACTTGTTACTTACTGATTTTAAAACTTATTTTAAACATATTTATAGTAGGTATATGTTATAAACTCAGAATCCCAAATAATTTATAAACTATGTGTAAAATGACCAAAATGCCCCTTCGGTGCATAGTTTGGTTATAAAAGATAATTTACACATATAATTGGTATCCTACTGTATTATATCATAAATAAATTATTTTTCTAGAATACTCATGATCTTAAACTTAAATTATATTCAAGTTCCTTTTATATGGTATAAAATTACCAAAACGCCCTTATGATCCATAATTTCGTTTTAAAACCTTAGCGGGCATGCAAGTTGATATCCTACTGATATCTTAACTTATAAAGTATAATGGCATATAGAACTTGTCCATAACTTATCCGGTTACCCGATATCGCTAAAAAGCGCACGGTTACGTATATGTAACCATTTTACGGAAATCAATCGAAACGGGTTTAACCTTGTCATTTAAGTTTCAAAATCCAGAATGTATATAGTGTACCCATATTATACAAGTCAAGTACTTGTCAGGATTAAACTACATTCTATCCGATCATCGTTTAATCAAGCGTTATATGTAATGATCATGTACACTATTCGGTTTATAAGACCATTAGTATTTAATTGGCTAGCTTATGCCATAATCCTGACTAGAGCCTTGCCGGAAAATGCTATCTACACTTGGTACTTTTGTATAAGGCTGAGTTATTTAAAAATAAAAATAAGAAGACTAGCTCAGGTAAATACTCTCGACTTATTTCCCCTATACGGGCTTGGGATACGGTAAATTATTACCGCTTGGTCCAAAATGGGGTCAATCGAATGCCCGCTTGTGGCTAGTAAACCCGCATATTTCTTTTTAATCAGTTTTGTTTGATAACTTAAACATCAGGGGTTAAATTACCGTGTCCTGGATATCCTCGGCTCAATGCAATAGTTATTGGCCACGACCTTAGCACGGGGTGTAGGCATACACCCTTTGATGTTCATATGCAATATGCCCAAGACGTTGGGGATGACTCCTTCGTGAGTACCTGAGTGGTGTGTATTTAATCATGTCTCGGTTTCTGTCTCAGGCCCTATATGTATTGACAACCATGTGAATCTGATACAAGGTTGCAAGGTCAACTTTCCCAAGTTAATAAAAGATTTTGTGTCGTTTTGCTCTTCAAAATCATTTTAAAGTTTTCAAAATGAGTTAGTTGGGTGTATTTACCAGCGTAAGCTGACGTATCGTCCAAAGGCTAAACTGCAGGTACAATACAAAATAGGCCGGAAGCTGCTCGGTAGTGAATAAGAGGATCTTGCAAATCCTTAGATCTGCCCTAAAGTCTGTTTTATATTCTTTCTTGTACATTTTAATGATCCGCCTGTGGATCTTCTATTACGAGCCTGTATATTATTTTATTTCGAACATTTGGTTTGTAATAGTAATTTTACTCCAAGACTTCCGCTGTGCATGTTTAATTGACAATGATGTTATCAACTGACGTCACAATACTACCCACTTGGGCCCATCGGTGTATGGATTTGGATTGAAATCCGGGGTGTGACAGGTTGGTATCAGAGCCAACGTTTGAGATAATTAAACACTAGCCTTTTATGTTTAGTCTCAAACTTACACGTGCACATTCCTTAGACTTCCGAGTCTAGGCATTGACCTAGGATTACTCATTTCATTATTAAGTTATTAGTATGTTTTTGAATTGATTTTTAACAGGAAAATGCCGCCACGTGTGAGAGGACAAAGTGGATGAGGAAAAGGTCTAATGAGAGGAGGACCATCAGGGCGTATTCCCCCTCAACTCATAACCCAGATGCCTACCAAGAATCAGGAGATTCGTCTCCTTGGCAACCAGCGAGACGTTCTGTCTCTAATAGACAATCGCCCTCACATTCGCAAAATTCTTACCACTCCTATCATTCACATCATTCTCACCATTCCCATTCTCATCACTCTTACCATGAGGAATTTAACCCCAACCATTATCTTAACACGCCTTCAGCCGATCAAAATCAGTTGGACCAACCACATCCTATGGACGAGGACTCCGACCCGGAGGTGCCACCGTCGGGATCAAATATGCATCGCATTGAAATTTCGAGCGATTCGAACTCTTATGCTGGATCGCGCTACCAAGGTCCTAATGAGTGGGCCAATACTGGAACAAATTCACTTTCGCCCACACTCCTTCTCACCACTCTTAACCACCTCCTATTCAAGAAGATGTCCACATGGAACTGGTGGACCAACCTCAACCACCACCTGAACCACCAAGGAGGAAGCGTGGAGCACGTATGTTGGTACGTGCCGGACAAAGGTCGGGATCGCTGCAACCTTTGCCAAACTCCTACCCAATGATTCAAGAGGACCCACAAATGGGTGGGCCCTCTAACACCTCACCTGATTGAACCAACACCAACACCCACACCTACAGTTCAACCACCATCATCGGGTTATACTAACCCAATTCCCACATATCCAGACACGTCTGGATATGATCCTTTTAACCCGTCTACACCGGTAGACTATCAAGCATGGTCGCAAGACCCCTATATGCAGGCGGTTATGCACAATGCTCTTTACCCGTCTCCTTTCCCACCTACTTATCCACCGACTGGATATCCAACTTATGGATACCAGTATCCGGTTATACCACAACCTTAACCACAACCTTCGCCACCACTTGAGACCATCAATGAGGCCTTAGAATGGATGAAAGAGATGCAGCAGCAAGTGGAGAAAACGGAGAAGAAGACAAACAAGTTCTCCAAGTTGGTCAAGGGAAAGAAGGACGAGTGAAGTCTCTTGTAATTATATGTAGTCCTGCGAGGACATTGTTATTTCTTTTAGTCCCTGTGTGGACATGTTTATTTCCTTTAAGTCCTTGCATGGACAAGTTTATTTCATTTTCCTAGTATTGTAATTTCTAATTTGAAATTTAATGAAGTATTTTGGAATTATATATGCATTCATCCTTTTGAAAACGAGCGTCTCGATTTTACTCGAAATTTATGCTCTGCTATATAATTCCAAAAGATCTTAATGGTTTTGATTTACCGAGTGGCACATACCACATATTTGGCCAAATATATATAAATGATAGTTAAGAACGGAAGGGTCTTCTATCATGATAGTTAAGGGAAGTTATCCTTCTATCTAGAGGTGGTAGACTAAGTTCAAGCCTCCAAGTCATTAAGGTCAATGCGACCGGGACTATTAATCAATCATTAAGGTCCTCTTATGTTAACATCCAAGTAATGTGCATACTCATGGTTGTGTGACTTGAGGAATCACACTAACTTCCAAGGTAATGGACTATGTCCTAACCTTATAAATAGCTCTTGTGATCTGTTTGATCCCGGCTAAAATAGCCTTGTGATCTATTTGATCCCGGCTAAATAGCCCTTGTAATCTGTTTGATTCCGGCTAAATATCACCAGTGCGGTGATGAATAAAACCTCCATTAGAGATGTATTTTATATAGTCCTTGTGATCTGTTTGATCCCGGCTAAAATAGCCCTTGTGATCTATTTGATCCCGGCTAAATAGCCCTTGTAATCTGTTTGATTCCGGCTAAATATCACCAGTGCGGTGATGAATAAAACATCTATTAGAGATGTATTTTATATAGCCCTTGAGATCTATTTGAGCCCGGCTAAATAGCCCTTGTGATCTGTTGGATCCCAGCTAAAATACCCCTTGTGATCTATTTGATCTCGGCTAAATAGACCTTGTAATCTGTTTGATTCCGGCTAAATATCACCAGTGCGGTGATGAATAAAACATCCATTAGATATGTTTTTATATAGCCCTTATGATCTATTTGATCCCAGCTAAATAGCCCTTGTAATCTGTTTGATTCCGGCTAAATATCACCAGTGCGGTGATGAATAAAACATCCATTAGAGATGTATTTTATATAGCCCTTGTGATCTATCTGATCCCGGCTAAATAGCCCTTGTGATCTGTTTGATCCCGGCTAAAATAGCCCTTGTGATCTATTTGATCCCGGCTAAATAGCCCTTGTGATCTGTTTGTTCCCGGCTAAATAGCCCTTGTGATCTATTTGATCCTGGCTAAATAGCCCTTGTAATCTATTTGATCCTGGCTAAATAGCCCTTGTAATCTGTTTGATTCCGGCTAAATATCACTAGTGCGGTGATGGATAAAACATCCATTAGAGATGTATTTTATATAGCCCTTGTGATCTATTTGATCCAGCTAAATAGCCCTTGGATCTATTTGATCCCGGCTAATATCACCAGTGCGGTGATTAAACATCCATTAGTAATGTATTATTTCGGATTATAATTTATTTTATATAGCCTATGTGATCTATCCTGGTCCCAGCTAATAACACCAGTGCGGTGATAAATAGATAAAACATCCATTAGCGATGTAGTGCCTATGTGCCCTATTTTATGTCCATTAGTGACAGGCCTATGTGCCATAATCTTAAGTCCTTTATGACAAGCCTATATGCTATAAAATTGTCAAATATGACAATGACAGTTGTGATATTGCGATCCCCTGTCTAGTAATAAATCGACTATGGCCAGATTGTAATTTTCCTATGATGGTCCTGTTAAGACCTAGGCCAAATATAGTTATATTAAGCCTAAGAGTTATGATGTTAATCACACTAATGTAGGCCATAGATTTCCTTATATCAAAAGTTTAAAAGCCGATATGGTTATTATACCATGGCTAAGAGAAATTTTATTTGGTATATAGAACCAAAGCTTTGAAGAATGGCTAATTCTAATGAGGCACAAAGTAGCCATCGGAACGTCAAAGACGCCGAAAATATAGCCATAGATAATAATGACTTCCAAGCACGCATTGATGCGGCTGTAGAAAAGGCCATGGGTAAGGCCATAGAGAAGTTAAGAGAGTCGAGTGCTACTCGCTCTAAGCCATTATCAATTCCACCATCCTCAGCTTATAAGGAGAGCTCTGTTCACTCATCAAATGCGAAGAGTGAACCTAAGAGGATAGACTATCCTGATAGGTCCCATTCTTCTAAGGACGGATGCACCTACAAGTACTTTGTCTCCTGTAAACCCCGAGACTTTAAGGGGGAAAAAGGAGCCGTAGAAGCCTAAAGTGGCTGGACGAGATGGAGACCATAGTAGACATCAACGGCTGTGCTGAATGGGATGTGATCAAGTATGTATCACAATCCTTCAAGGGTGATGCCCTAACATGATGGAAAGCCATGATTCAGTCTACGGGTAAAGTATACCTGTATAATCTGGGATGGTCCAAGTTTGTGGACCTTATTAAGGAAACCTACTACCCACCCCATGAAGTGGAGAAATTAGAGACCGAATTCTTGTCTCTTTCTATGAAGAACCTAGATTGTCAGAAATATGTTTCCGATTTTAATTCCCTATCTAGGTTAGTTTCCTATCTAATTACCCCGGAGCCCAATGCATTGTGCGTTTTATTAATGGGTTAGCGCCCGAGATAAAGGGCATTATAAAGGCTGCTCAGCCTAATACCTATAGGTCTACTGTCGACCTGTCTCTCTCCCTCACCCTTGATTTAGTGAGGCAAAAGTCAGTTAAGTGTGAAACTGACTGGAAAAGAAAGAGGGAAGATGACAACTCCCATAAGTTTAATAAGAAAAATAAAGATAGATTTGGGTTCAAAGGGAACCAAGGCAAGTCGGCTGTAATGCCATTTTGTAAGACTTGCAACCGCAAATAATGGGGACAGTGTAGTCCTGATTCACAAGCTAGGCCGTGTGGTATTTGTAAAAGGAGATGGCATAAGACCCTAGATTATAAAGATCTTAAGGATGCCATTTGCTACATCTGCAATGAATAAGGGCATATAAAGACTAACTGCCCTAAGCTTCTTAAGAATAATAACGCAAAGCCTGGAGAGGCCAAGAAGGGGAATGCACGCGCTTTTTAAATAACTGCAAGGGAGGCTGTTAATGACGACAATGTCATAACAGGTACATTCCTCATTAACAATATCTATGCTAGAGTTATTTTTGCTTCGGGTGTGGATAAATCATTTGTTGATCATAAATTTAGTAAAGTGTTAAATATACCCATAAGAACTCTAGATAAAACTTGCCGATGGAACCTTAGAAACTGCTTCTTCTATTCTTGATGGATGCTCTATATCCATCAAGAATCATTCCATCCTTATCTCTGTTTTGCCAATGAAATTGGCGGGGTTTGATGTTGTCTTAGGCATGGATTGGTTTTCTCATAACCAAGCCCGTATTGCATGTGATAAAAAGCTCATCGAAATTAAAACCCCAACTGGTGAAATGATCACCATCCCCGGAGACTCACACTATGGATTGCCAGACAAGGTGTCATTATTTAAGGCATCCAAGTGTTTGAGAAAAGGTTGTGTTATTTACATGGCACAAATCACCATAAATGAGCCTAAGCCAAACATGAAGAACCTACCAGTCATCTCAGAATATCCCGATGTATTCCCTGAGGAATTACCAGGCCTTTCTCAAGACAGGCAAGTGGAGTTTAGAATAGATATCCTCCCAGGATCAGCACCAGTGGCTAGAGCTCCGTATAGGCTAGCACCAACGGAGATGAAGGAATTGAGGACGCAGTTGGATGAACTCTTAGAGAAAGGCTTTATTCTGCCTAGTTCCTCGCCTTGGGGAGCTCCTTTCCTTTTCGTAAGGACGAAAGACGGTTTGATGCGAATGTGCATCGACTACCGGGAGCTAAACAAGCTAACCATTAAGAATAGATATCCTCTGCCCAGGATCGATGATTTATTCGACCAACTCCAAGGGGCTAGTTACTTTTCTAAGATTGATTTGAGATCAGGATATCATCAACTGAAGGTTAGAAGTGAAGATGTTTCCAAGACAGCCTTCAGGACCCGCTATGGTCATTTTGAATTCTTAGTGATGCCTTTTGGGCTCACAAATGCACTAACAGCATTCATGGATCTCATGAATAGAGTCTGCAAGCCATATTTGGATAATTTTGTCATAGTCTTTATAGACGACATTCTTATTTACTCTCATAACCAAGCTAATCACGAGAAACATCTTCGGTGCATCCTAGAACTGCTAAGGCAAGAAAAGCTTTATGCTATGTTCCTTGTAACATTTGTATAAATCGGGTCTCCAAAACCCGCTTCGTTTTGTAATCAAATACCAAGTTACGAAATTTCATTAAGTATTTATGAGTATTTTGAGTTTAAACGTTACATAATTAATATATAAACTAAACTATAAAAATTATATTTGATAAAAAGTTAAAATAAAATAAATAAAAAATAGTTGGAGCTGACCGGACTCGAACCCGGGTCAACTGCCTCCAATGACTTATCTTTCCGTCTCCAAACCACTCCGCCACAAATTGTTTTCTGTTAGTATTATGAAACAATTAAATTTTATACGCAAACTCGGATTAACGGTTACTGATATCTGTATAACGGAAATCGGTGAGCCAAATCGCCAAATCAGTTTTCGTTCGTTTAATTAACTTATAACCGACGCATATCGGTTTCTAATTAAAGTTCAGATTGAATGAACTTCAAGTTTTGGGTTTTGAAACCGAAAAACATTCAAGCTTCAAATAATTCTGATTCCAATCATTTATACGATTCAGAACTGTCTCAAATACACTCCAAACCCTTTTCGTCGCGTTTTCAAGTCTTTTGAGCTCAAGAAAATTGTCGCCGGAATTCTCTGCAACTCTCGCTGGAAAACCGTGTCCAACTCAAACCAGTAAGATTCTACTCTCTTGCTGTTTCAATCTATTGTTAGGACACTACTAACATTATTCCGTCACTCAAAGTCAGTCACAGAAGACTTTGCTGGATTTCTGGTTTCGCCGGAGAAATTCTGGAATTTGCCAGAACCACGCTAGTTGACGGTAAACACATTCAATCGTGTAAATAATCCATGTACTCTGGTTCAATTTCAAATCTAATTCTTTAATTCTGTTGATTAGCCCCTCTCAGCCGAAGTTTCAATAACAGAGTTGCCTGTTCTCGCCGGACTTCCTGAAGAAGACGACCTGTCCGGTATTTCTTTTACCCAAACTGTTCGGTTTGTTCATTCAAACTAGTAATCATGTTATTTAAGTAGTAGAACCCTGAACCAGTGATCTGTGTAAAACCGGTAATTATAGTGAAGAAGACGAACATAACAACGGGTTAAGAATAAATAAATTCGGATAGTTAACGGGTTAGACACACAGTCCAGCGGTGGACTGTGTGCAAAGTTTATATACGAGTCCCGAGTTCGATCCTTGCTACACACACGCTGCGTAATAACATTCCTTTTTATTCATAAAACTAACCGGGTTAGATTGAGTAGTTGTTAAGTATAATATAATTCAAGAATATAACCGGGTTAGACACACAGTCCAGCGGTGGACTGTGTGCAACACAAACTGCACGTCACGCGATCGAGTCTCGACACAAACACCTGTTCAATGAGAATAAAACGTTTTGTAAAATAAAGGAATTTTCGGTAAATTCGAATAAGTGTATTAATATAATTAAAACTAGATTTCTAACGGGTTAGTCACGTAGCTCAGTTGGTAGAGCTACGTGCGCGTGAACGGAAGGTCACAGGTTCGAATCCCGCTCGGCGCAAGAATTACCGCTGACCGAACCGGTCAACGGTCAACGGTCAACGGTCAACGGTCAAACAGTAAAAAAAATATTATTTTTTTTAAATAATTATTTGTTTTATTTAAATTAAAAATCAATTAAAAATACTTAAAAATAACATTTTTAAGGATAGAAAATAGCCATAAACTCACAAAAATATATCTAAAAATCCCATTAAAAATCTTTAATAAAATCCATCCATTTAATATATTTTTCCTATTATTATTTAGGTCAGTGATTCCTCGTTAACTCGTTTCGTCTAAATCGTGCGCATCTCACCAATTCAAATCCAACGCACCCAATGTGAGTGAACCCTTCAAATTCCCCGTTTTAATCACATTTTTGGGGTGTATCATGTGTCTTATTCATTTTCTTATTATAACTAAGTTATTGTGCATATATATGATATCATGACATGTGTGTTAGTTGTTGCTGTTCAGTAGTTAGGATTGTTTGCAAGTTATTATTTCAGTACATGCAATTGCTGAGGCCGTAGCTCCCCATCCCTCGAGGTTGAGTTTGATCCCCATTTTATTATGCGGTTGATCAGGGCGTGCCCGCACGATCGGCTCCGTTTGATTGAGCCTTGATCGGTCATTTATTTTCATTTCAATACATGCAATACGCTCGGCTCCGTTTGATTGAGCCTTGAGTGCACAGTTCAATTTACATTTCAAGTTCATGCAATACGCTCGGCTCCGTTTGATTGAGCCTTGAGCACACAGTTCAATTTACATTTTCAATTCATGCAATACGATCGGCTCCGTTTGATTGAGCCTTGATCTCACAGTTCATTTATGTTAATTATCATATGATGTTGGTATGTTCATGTATGTAATCGATTGTTAATGTATGTTATAATTGTAACCGATGTTGCCATTGCTTGATTTCATGCATATGCTCTTTTATGATTATGCACAATATTTTATTGATAAACTAACCAGAAAATCATTATTAAATGTTTATCTATAAGGTTCACTCGCCAACTTATGTTGACCCAAAAACCTCCCATTTTACACATGATACAGGTGAACCAGCAGCAGCTAGGAACACGTAGGACCTGGATTAGAAGAAATAAAATGATTTAGTGTTTGGATTATTATGTTTGGTTATTTTCCTTTGTAATGAATGAACATGTTTGAAGGTTTGAGAAATGTAACTTTGACTTCATTTAATTATGAAACATAATAGTAAATGTCATGTGCTTTGGTGATAACCCAATTATGCCCCGACTCTTATTTCCGCTGCGGGTCGGGGTGTGATAGATTGGTATCAGAGCCATGACTATAGGGATATAGGATAGGTTATTAGACCCTTAGAGCCTATACTATAGTCGATTAGAAACTTATAAGAATTTTGTGTGTTATATGCCAAATTTCATGATGTTTATATGTTTATGTTAAAATGTTACATTTGATATTGTTCAAGCATGTTCATAAGTATGTATTATCAAATAATGCTTATCATGAAATCGTATGATCATAACATATCACATCCATGCAAGCACACACCACATCATGATTGATTTTACAACGATTTTCGTGTTTTCAAATCTCATCAAAGTGAGTTCTCATGACGGGCATGTAGTAACTGGAAGGGTACTAGTACCGGTAGTCGGAACGTCCTGTCTAGGCTGGCATTCGTATAAATCCAAAATAAAGGACCAGTTTGCCTACCTGGGGACCAACGATGAGAGTACGAAATACCTATTAGGCCAAAGCATGCTATACCAAACGTCGTGAGAGCTAATCCCACTTTGAGTTGTCATTGTGTCTACACCTGGACACGTTCCGACCAAACATCTCATGAACATATTTTGTGGTTAGCATTCGGGGGATGCGAGTGTTAAATTGCCAATACTAATGTGAATCCTACCAAACCAATAGCCATGGGGGCCCACATGACTATATAGGTGAAGGTATGGGGGACATTTGAGGCCCAACATGAGCGAACCCAAGACATCCTTCGGATGTAGTTGCATTATTGATATTTATGTTATTTTCATTTTTTTTAAGACACATGACACCTAAAAGATACCATAAACTCACAATCTTCTCATTTTATGATCCTGTAGATGTCGTATAGATCGCATCGAAGGAGTAGGAAATCGGAAAAGTCTCAGGAACGATTGGCCACCCATATCGCCAACCAAATGGCCACGATATTACCTGACATTGTAGTACAAGTACAACAAGCTCTTGCTGCAAATCCTACTAACCCTCCTCAACAACAGGACCAGATCATCAACGACCCTCCTACCAGCAAATGCACCTACAAACATTTTAAGTCTTGCGATCCCCCAAAATTCGAAGGGACTGAGGGAGTCACTGCTCTCCAGCGTTGGTTCGAGGAGATGGAAAACGTTTTCTTAAACTGCGATTGTCCTGAGGATCGCAAAGTTCGTTATGCCACCGGGAGACTACTTGGGGTAGCTCTCACTTGGTGGAATACCGAGAAGGGAAAGAGGGGAACGGAAGATGCGATGTCCTTAACTTGGGAGGAGTTAAGGGAAATCATGACTAGGCGATTCTGTCCTAGGAGTGAGATTAAGAAATTGGAAGATGAATTTCATGCCCTGAAACAAAAAGATGGTGATCACTCTACTTACAACAAACGGTTCTTGGAGTTGAACCAGATGGTACCAAACTTATTCACTCCAACCTACCGTCTGATCGAACATTACATTCGAGGACTTCCCTCGAAAATCCAGGATTCGGTCCTCAGCGTTTCACCGGTAACACTAGAAGCTGCCATGGAATTGGCGACAGAACTGACCGAAAACCGAATTCGTAATGGGAAGTTCAAGGAGGAAAAGAAGAAAACCCCTGCTGAGGGACAAACCTCAAACCACCCCACTCCTTCCTCCAAATTTGCTAACAAAAGGAAGCGTAACAACAGGAACTTTGCAGTCACCCACACCAACACCCCTGTTCCTGCTGCACCCATCACTCAAGCCACTCCTCCACCCGCGCCATACAAAAGACCATACACAGGACCACTACCAAAATGTAACCGTTGTCAGTATCACCACTCCCCTGACTATCCTTGCCAGTACTGTACCAGCTGCGGTCGCGCTGGACACCTTGTACAACAATGCCGCGCACCTCAACGAACAAATCGCCGCCAACCTATAACCCAAACCCACCAACAATTTATGGGTCAAGCCCAACAACAACAACCATTTCCACCCACTCAACATTTAGCCCAAACATACTATCAACCCAACTACCCTATGGGCCAACCTATGCGGGCATGTTTCAATTGTGGAGATCCAAGTCATTTCAGGAACTCATGTCCAAGGCTGGTCAATATTATTCATGCTCAGGCCCAAGCCAACCCAGTGAACCAAGCAAACCAAGCTCCTCCACCTGCTAGAGGAAGGGCTTTCAATATTAACGCAAACCAGGCCAGAGCTGACGGCAATGTGGTCAACGGTACGTTTCTTATAAATGGTAGATATGCCTCTATGTTATTTGATACTGGTGCGGATAGAAGTTTCGTGTCATTAGAGTTTGAACCTATCTTAAGTAAAAATCGAGATAAGCTCGCGAATCCATAACAGTGGAAGTTGCAGATGGAAAACCAGTTTCGTTAGATTCTATTTTACGCAACTGTACGCTCACCCTAAACGATCACGATTTCTCAGTCGATCTTATTCCTATGAAGCTGGGAAGTTTCGACATCATAGTCGGAATGGATTGGCTTAGTCAGCATAATGCGGAAGTTGTATGTCGTGAGAAATTTATTCGTATTCCTCTTTCAAACGGTCAGACTCTTCGAATTATTGGAGAAACCTCGGCGAAAGGACTCAACTTAATGTCTTGCCTTCAAGCTCAGAAATACCTTCGCAAGAATTATGTCGCGTTTTTAGCCCATATCATCAAGAAGGGGACCGCAGAAAAGAAACTTGAAGATATTCCTGTTGTAAAAGATTTTCCACAAGTTTTTCCTGACGACATTTCAGGACTTCCTCCAATCAGAGATGTCGAGTTTCGTATCGATCTTATACCTGGTGCTACACCAGTGGCAAAATCTCCATATAGGTTAGCCCCCTCTGAAATGCAAGAGCTAGCCAGTCAATTGCAAGAGTTGACTGACAAGGGATTTATACGCCCCAGCTCATCGCCTTGGGGTGCACCTGTACTTTTCGTAAAGAAGAAGGATGGATCTTTTCGCATGTGCATCGATTACAGAGAGCTCAACAAGTTAACTATAAAAAATCGATATCCTTTACCTCGTATAGATGATCTTCTTGACCAGCTACAAGGTGCCAGTTGCTTTTCGAAAATCGACCTTCGATCGGGCTATCATCAGCTTAGGGTGCATGAAGAAGACGTCCCTAAAACTGCTTTTCGAACTCGTTATGGTCACTATGAATTCATGGTTATGCCGTTTGGATTAACCAACGCACCAGCTGTTTTCATGGACCTAATGAATAGAGTCTGCAAACCTTACCTTGATCGATTTGTTATTGTGTTCATCAACGATATTCTTATCTATTCAAAATCTAAAGCTGAGCATGAGCGTCATCTGCGGCTTGTTCTTGCACTTCTAGAAAAGGAAAAGCTTTATGCCAAGTTCTCTAAATGTGAATTCTGGTTAAAATAGGTGCAATTTCTTGGGCATGTAGTCAATGACAAAGGAATACATGTGGACCCATCAAAGATCAAAGCAGTTCAAGAATGGCAAGCTCCACGTACGCCAACTGAAGTAAGGTCTTTTCTTGGACTTGCTGGTTACTATCGTCGATTCATTTCAAACTTCTCTCGCATTGCGGTGCCACTCACGGCTTTAACCCATAAAGGGAAACCATTTGTATGGGGGCCCAAGCAAGAAGAAGCTTTTCAAACCCTCAAGCAAAGACTTTGTGATGCACCAATCCTCACTCTTCCTGAAGGTTGTGATGATTTTGTAGTCTATTGCGACGCGTCAGGGCAAGGATTGGGATGCGTTCTCATGCAAAGAGGAAAAGTCATAGCTTATGCCTCAAGGCAACTCAAGACTCACGAAAAGAACTACACCACTCATGACCTTGAACTTGGAGCCGTTGTATTCGCTCTTAAGATATGGAGACATTATCTTTATGGCACGAAGTGTGAAATATACACTGACCATAAGAGTCTTCAACACATCTTCAATCAGAAAGAGTTAAATATGAGGCAACGGAGATGGGTCGAACTTCTAAATGATTACGACTGTGAAATCAAATACCACCCTGGTAAAGCAAATGTGGTGGCTGATGCACTTAGTCGAAAGGGCTATGCGAACTCTATTCATCTTCTATGTTCGCAAATTATAACCAATATTAAGGATCAAATTCGAGAAGCTCAACACGTTTCAATAACAGAGGAAGATGTACAAAAGGAGATGTCCTGTGGAGCCGAGCTAAAGCTGGAAACTAAATCTGATGGTATTTTGTATTACCTAGATCGTATATGGATTCCTAACCATATCAATCTTCGTGAAACGCTCATGCATGAAGCCCATAAGTCGCGATATTCTATACACCCAGGAGCCGATAAGATGTATCAAGACCTACGGTACACCTATTGGTGGCCTGGAATGAAGAATGATATTGCCGTTTTTGTTTCCAAGTGTCTCACTTATTCTAAAGTAAAGGCTGAACACCAAAGACCCTCAGGACTTCTGGTCCAACCAGAAATACCTGTCTGGAAGTGGGAAAATATAACCATGGATTTCATTACCGGGTTACCTCGCACTTCTAGTGGGTATGACACTATATGGGTGATTATAGACCGACTCACAAAATCAGCTCACTTTATTCCTATTCGAGAAGATTTTAAGAACGAAAAGCTTGCTCGTATTTATATCAGCGAAATCGTCAGCCGTCATGGAGTTCCATTAAGTATTATTTCTGATCGTGATGGTCGTTTCACCTCACGGACATGGCAGGCAGTACAATCCGCAATGGGCACTCGACTAGATCTCAGTACCGCCTATCATCCCCAAACTGATGGACAGTCTGAGCGCACCATTCAAACCCTTGAGGATATGCTTAGAGCATGTGTCATAGACTTCAAGGGAAATTGGGACGCCCACCTACCGTTAGTCGAATTTTCGTACAACAACAGTTATCATTCTAGTATCGGCATGGCACCTTTTGAAGCTTTATATGGTCGAAAGTGTCGATCTCCTGTTTGTTGGCACGAAATTGGGGAAGCTCAAATTACTGGTCCGGAATTGATCCAAGAAACAACAGATAAGATTCATCAAATCAGAAACAATCTTCTAGCGGCTCAAAGTCGTCAAAAGAGTTACGCAGATAAACGACGGAAGCCCTTGGAGTTTAGCGTTGGTGATCATGTGCTTTTAAAAGTGTCACCGTGGAAGGGAGTAGTTCGTTTTGGTCAAAAGGGAAAGCTAGCACCACGTTACGTAGGACCTTTCAAAATACTCGAAAGAGTAGGTCCTGTAGCTTACAAGCTTGACCTACCGGAAGAACTCGACAGAATTCATCCCACATTCCACGTGTCGAACTTGAAGAAGTGCCTCGCTGATGAGAATCTTCATATTCCACTGGAGGATATTCAGATTGATGAATCCATGCATTTTATCGAAAGGCCAGCAGAGATTATGGACTATGGAGAAAAGCGTCTACGTCGAAGTCGCATTCCTATTGTTAGGGTACGCTGGGAGTCGAAACGGGGACCTGAGTTTACTTGGGAACGTGAAGACTCAATGCGTGAAAAATACCCTCATCTTTTCCCTACTACATCAACTGTTTGAATTTCGGGACGAAATTCCTAAAAGTAGGGGATATTGTAACATTTGTATAAATCGGGTCTCCAAAACCCGCTTCGTTTTGTAATCAAATACCAAGTTACGAAATTTCATTAAGTATTTATGAGTATTTTGAGTTTAAACGTTACATAATTAATATATAAACTAAACTATAAAAATTATATTTGATAAAAAGTTAAAATAAAATAAATAAAAAATAGTTGGAGCTGACCGGACTCGAACCCGGGTCAACTGCCTCCAATGACTTATCTTTCCGTCTCCAAACCACTCCGCCACAAATTGTTTTCTGTTAGTATTATGAAACAATTAAATTTTATACGCAAACTCGGATTAACGGTTACTGATATCTGTATAACGGAAATCGGTGAGCCAAATCGCCAAATCAGTTTTCGTTCGTTTAATTAACTTATAACCGACGCATATCGGTTTCTAATTAAAGTTCAGATTGAATGAACTTCAAGTTTTGGGTTTTGAAACCGAAAAACATTCAAGCTTCAAATAATTCTGATTCCAATCATTTATACGATTCAGAACTGTCTCAAATACACTCCAAACCCTTTTCGTCGCGTTTTCAAGTCTTTTGAGCTCAAGAAAATTGTCGCCGGAATTCTCTGCAACTCTCGCCGGAAAACCGTGTCCAACTCAAACCAGTAAGATTCTACTCTCTTGCTGTTTCAATCTATTGTTAGGACACTACTAACATTATTCCGTCACTCAAAGTCAGTCACAGAAGACTTTGCTGGATTTCTGGTTTCGCCGGAGAAATTCTGGTATTTGCCAGAACCACGCTAGTTGACGGTAAACACATTCAATCGTGTAAATAATCCATGTACTCTGGTTCAATTTCAAATCTAATTCTTTAATTCTGTTGATTAGCCCCTCTCAGCCGAAGTTTCAATAACAGAGTTGCCTGTTCTCGCCGGACTTCCTGAAGAAGACGACCTGTCCGGTATTTCTTTTACCCAAACTGTTCGGTTTGTTCATTCAAACTAGTAATCATGTTATTTAAGTAGTAGAACCCTGAACCAGTGATCTGTGTAAAACCGGTAATTATAGTGAAGAAGACGAACATAACAACGGGTTAAGAATAAATAAAATTCGGATAGTTAACGGGTTAGACACACAGTCCAGCGGTGGACTGTGTGCAAAGTTTATATACGAGTCCCGAGTTCGATCCTTGCTACACACACGCTGCGTAATAACATTCCTTTTTATTCATAAAACTAACCGGGTTAGATTGAGTAGTTGTTAAGTATAATATAATTTAAGAATATAACCGGGTTAGACACACAGTCCAGCGGTGGACTGTGTGCAACACAAACTGCACGTCACGCGATCGAGTCTCGACACAAACACCGGTTCAATGAGAATAAAACGTTTTGTAAAATAAAGGAATTTTCGGTAAATTCGAATAAGTGTATTAATATAATTAAAACTAGATTTCTAACGGGTTAGTCACGTAGCTCAGTTGGTAGAGCTACGTGCGCGTGAACGGAAGGTCACAGGTTCGAATCCCGCTCGGCGCAAGAATTACCGCTGACCGAACCGGTCAACGGTCAACGGTCAACGGTCAACGGTCAAACAGTAAAAAAAATATTATTTTTTTTAAATAATTATTTGTTTTATTTAAATTAAAAATCAATTAAAAATACTTAAAAATAACATTTTTAAGGATAGAAAATAGCCATAAACTCACAAAAATATATCTAAAAATCCCATTAAAAATCTTTAATAAAATCCATCCATTTAATATATTTTTCCTATTATTATTTAGGTCAGTGATTCCTCGTTAACTCGTTTCGTCTAAATCGTGCGCATCTCACCAATTCAAATCCAACGCACCCAATGTGAGTGAACCCTTCAAATTCCCCGTTTTAATCACATTTTTGGGGTGTATCATGTGTCTTATTCATTTTCTTATTATAACTAAGTTATTGTGCATATATATCATATCATGACATGTGTGTTAGTTGTTGCTGTTCAGTAGTTAGGATTGTTTGCAAGTTATTATTTCAGTACATGCAATTGCTGAGGCCGTAGCTCCCCATCCCTCGAGGTTGAGTTTGATCCCCATTTTATTATGCGGTTGATCAGGGCGTGCCCGCACGATCGGCTCCGTTTGATTGAGCCTTGATCGGTCATTTATTTTCATTTCAATACATGCAATACGCTCGGCTCCGTTTGATTGAGCCTTGAGTGCACAGTTCAATTTACATTTCAAGTTCATGCAATACGCTCGGCTCCGTTTGATTGAGCCTTGAGCACACAGTTCAATTTACATTTTCAATTCATGCAATACGATCGGCTCCGTTTGATTGAGCCTTGATCTCACAGTTCATTTATGTTAATTATCATATGATGTTGGTATGTTCATGTATGTAATCGATTGTTAATGTATGTTATAATTGTAACCGATGTTGCCATTGCTTGATTTCATGCATATGCTCTTTTATGATTATGCACAATATTTTATTGATAAACTAACCAGAAAATCATTATTAAATGTTTATCTATAAGGTTCACTCGCCAACTTATGTTGACCCAAAAACCTCCCATTTTACACATGATACAGGTGAACCAGCAGCAGCTAGGAACACGTAGGACCTGGATTAGAAGAAATAAAATGATTTAGTGTTTGGATTATTATGTTTGGTTATTTTCCTTTGTAATGAATGAACATGTTTGAAGGTTTGAGAAATGTAACTTTGACTTCATTTAATTATGAAACATAATAGTAAATGTCATGTGCTTTGGTGATAACCCAATTATGCCCCGACTCTTATTTCCGCTGCGGGTCGGGGTGTGATATTCCTAAATGTGAATTTTGGCTTAGAGAAGTCCAATTCCTTGGACTCATGGTAAGTGAGCGTGGGATCCAAGTGGATCCTGCCAAAATTGAGGCCATCATGAATTGGGATGTACCCAAATCTCCATCTGAAATTCGTAGTTTCTTAGGACTGGCTGGTTATTATAGAAGGTTTATTGAGAACTTCTCAAGAATACCACTCCTTTGACTACTCTGACCCGTAAAAATGTTAAGTTCATTTGGGGTCCAGAACAACAAGAATCTTTTGAGATTCTAAAACATAAGTTGAGAAACGCTCCTGTGTTATCTCTACCTGAGGGTATTGAGAATTTTGTTGTTTATTGTGATGCATCACACACCGGTATGGGTTGTGTGCTAATGCAAAATGGCAAGGTAATTGCCTATGCATCATGACAATTAAAGGTACATGAAAGGAATTACACCACCCATGATTTAGAATTAGGTGTCGTTGTATTTGCACTAAAGCTATGGAGACATTACTTGTATGGTACGAAGTGTATTATATACACTGACCATAAGAGTCTCCAACACCTGTTCAATCAGAAAGAATTGAACATGCGACAACGCGGTTGGATGGAAACTCTTAATGATTATGATTGCGAGATTCGCTACCATCCCGACAAGGCAAATGTAGTTGCTGACGCATTAAGTCGCAAGGAAAGGGTTAAACCTATAAGGATTAACGCCAAGAGCATTGAGCTCAGAAATAGCTTAAGCGAGAAGCTATTAGATGCGCAGAAGCAAGCCTTATTAGAGGCTAATGTTCCTAATGAGGGAATAGGCGGAACTGTTGATCAGTTAACGCCTGGAAAGGATGGAATCCTAAGATTTAATGATAGAATTTGGGTTCCAATCTTTGGAGGACTTAGAGATCTAATCCTCCGAGAAGCGCATAGTTCAAGATACTCAGTTCACCCTGGAGGTGACAAGATGTATCAAGCCATGAAGAAGAATTATTAGTGGATGGGTTTAAAGAAATCCATTGCCACATATGTAGCTAAGTGTCTGACATGTTCGCAAGTTAAGGCCAAACATCAGAAACCATCAGGACTTCTACAACAATTAGAAATTCCCACATGGAAATGGGAAATGGTAACTATGGACTTGATTACCAAGTTACCTAAGACCAAATGTAGAAATGACACTATTTGGGTCATTGTAGACAGACTGACTAAGTCAGCTCATTTCTTGCCAATAAAAGAAACGTATAATTCAGATAAATTGGCTAAGTTGTACGTGGACAAGATTGTGTCCCTACACGGTGTGCCAGTATCTATTGTGTCTGACAGAGATACTAGATACACACCTCACTTTTGGAAAAGTTTCTAACAATCGTTAGGCACACGGTTAAATTTTAGTACGGCTTAACATCCGCAGACTGATGGTCAAAGTGAGCGTACTATCCGGACACTGGAAGACATGCTTAGGGCATGTGTGATTGATTTAGGTGGAAGTTGGGATGACCACTTACCCCTAATAGAATTCTCCTACAATAACAGTTATCATACTAGCATTAAGGCTGCTCCTTTTGAGGCCTTGTATGGGAGAAAATGTAGAACACCCGTGTGTTGGGCGGAAGTTGGGGAAGCCCAACTATCAAGACCAGAATTGTCCTGGAGACCACAGAAAAGATTGTGCAAATCCGTGATCGTCTCAAAACTGCCAGAGATAGGAAGAAGAGCTATGCTGACAAGAGGCGTAAACCTCTTCAGTTCCAAATAGGGGACAAAGTCATGTTAAAAGTATCACCCTGGAAAGGTGTGATGCATTTTGGAAAGAAGGGCAAGTTGAGCCCAAGATATATTGGACCATTCGAGATAGTCGAATGTGTCGACAATGTAGCTTATAAGCTCAGGTTGCCAGATGAGCTTAATGGAATTCATAACGTATTCCACATATCTAACCTTAAGAAATGTCTAGCCGATGAGTCGCTAGAAATATCGCACGAAGATGTGCAAATTGATGAAAACCTGAGGTTCGTTGAGAAACCAATTTCGATCGAGGATCGACAGGATAAGAAGCTCCGAAGAAAGATGAATCCTATAGTAAGGTTAAGTGGGACGCTTTTAGAGGTCCTGAGTATATATGGGAGGTTGAGTCCACTATGCGACAAAAGTACCCCCTTCTTTTTGAATAAAATCTCGAGTTCGAGATTTCTTTTAAGGGGGTGAGGATGTAACACCCTGTAAAAATTGTGTCCAATAGTATAGTGACACGTGTTGTATTTTAAATATAGTCTTTTAAAGACCAATAAGGACTAAAGGTGTCAACATGCTCAAACTGAGCCTCTAAGTGACGGTCCGATGTCAACATGCATAAATAACAGCCTCTGAATGACTGGTATGTCAACATGCTTAAATCATTAGCCTCTGAGTGATTGATATCGAAACATGCTTGGAATTTGGCCTCTGAGTGACTGATATGTCAACATGCCCAACCTCTGAGTGACATCGGAATCAACATGCTTATAATAAGCCTCTGAGTGATCTTTTGTAAAGTCCTAACTCTCATTCGTGCCATTTGTTGGACGAGGGAGTCCAATTTTATAAATATGTGAAAGTTGGATGATGAAGGGATTAAAAGAGTCAACATGTTAATTTATACCTCTGAGTGACCTTTTAACGAACCGAGAGCTCGACAATGTCTGGGCATAATCCCGGGTATGCCAAGTATTGGCTACGGAGGGCTAAAAGTGCCAAAAAGGTGTTTAAAAAGGTTTTTAGAAGCTTCTAAAAGTTAAGGGGCTAAAGTGTCAAACTTTGAAAGTGGCCTTGGGGCGGTCGCGGGCCGCGAGAGACAACAGGTGTACTGCAAAAAGTTTTGTTTGGAGACCAAGCAAAACTCCAAAACCATTAATTCGAAACCATGGCTTCTCTAAACTGTTATGCCATGTTTTGGGACACTTTAAGCTTTTTCTTACACCCCTAAACACCTGGCTTCACCTCCTTTGAGTTCTCCAACTATAAATAGGTGCTTAAGTTCACCATTTCAACTTGCACCTTTCTCATTCACTCTTCTCCCTCCTCTGGAAGTTCCTAGCTGAAAGGCGCATCCAACTTAGTTCTTTTGCATGGTAGGAACCTCTTGTAAGTGTTCCTTGCTCTTGCATTTTCGTTTATAGGCTTTTATAGCCAAAAGTCAAGCGTTTTTCAGAAAACACTTTGACTTTCGGTTAAGACCATTATGGTCCAGCCATTGTTTGAAATGAACATGGCTAAGTGATCGTACTAAAGTAGGTGTTAATCCCCATAAAGGGTACCTCCTAAAGATCACGTTTGCTAGACCAATTGACGGGTCAAAGTTATGATATTAAAAAGTCAAACATGCCATTTTTCGGAAAAATCATAAAATGATCTTATATATGTTATGAAACATGTTTTGACACTTAAACAAGTACGTAATAATTATTAGAACATGTAAGAACATGTTCGGCTCGTCAATTTCAGTAATAGGCTCGGTTCACAACCGAAAGTCGCAAAGTTTGACTTCTGCTTTGACTTTCGATTCTGACCCGATTTAGATTAGTTACCTACTGATCTAAAGTTGCATTATGATCATAATATTATGTAGCATAACCCTATTAGGTTATATTACATGATCATAATCAGAATCCAAGTTTATGCGCAAGTTCCATGATTATGTTATCTTTGACCAAAATGCCCTTTTTGCATAAAACAAGGTTTTAAATGATAATGAACTTGAAAATGAGTTTCTACTGATATAATATTATAATTAGGATTATTTGGGATGATAAACCAAGTTATAACTGAGTTTTCAAGCAAGACCTTAAACTATGTCGATAAATGGCGATTTTAGCCCTTGTGACTCATAAACTAGTTTTAATCAATCTTTTCAAGGTAAATCTTTTATCTACTGATATGTTATTTTAAATAACATATCTAAGATATTTTAATCTGAACTTAACATCAGTTTTGGTGAAAATCACATAAGGACGCCATTTTACGACATAAGCGCCATTTAAGCGCATAGTATGGTTTTAAACCATATTAATGGACCAAGACTTGTTACTTATTGATTTTAACACTTATTTTAAACATATTTATAGTAGGTACATGTTATAAACTCAGAATAATTTATAAACTATGTGTAAAATGACCAAAATGCGCCTTCGGTGCATAGTTTGGCCATAAAAGATAATTTACACATATAATTGATATCCTACTGATATTATATCATAAGTAAATTATTTTTCTAGAATACTCATGATCATAAACTTAAATTATATTCAAGTTCCTTTTATATGGTATAAAATTATCAAAACGCCCTTATGATGCATAATTTCGTTTTAAAACCTTAACGGGCATGCAAGTTGATATCCTACTGATATCTTAAGTTATTTTAAGTATAATGGCATATAGAACTTGTCCATAACTTATCCGGTTACCCGATATTGCTAAAAAGCGCACGGTTACGTATATGTAACCATTTTACGGAAATCAATCGAAACGGGTTTAACGTTGTCATTTAAGTTTCAAAATACAGAATGTATATAGTTTACCCATATTACACAAGTCAAGTACTTGTCGGGATTAAACTACATTCTATCCGATCATCGTTTAATCAAGTGTTATACGTAATGATCATGTACACTATTCGGTTTATAAGACCATTAGTATTTAATTGGCTAGCTTTTGCCATAATCCAGACTAGAGCCTTGCCGGAAAATGCTATCTGCACTTGGTACTTTTGTATACGGCTGAGTTATTTAAAAATAAAAAGAAGAAGACTAGCTCAGGTAAATACTCTCGACTTATTTTCCCTATACGGGCTTGGAATACGGTAAATTATTACCGCTTGGTCCAAAATGGGGTCAATCGAATGCCCGCTTGTGGCTAGTAAACCCGCATATTTCGTTTTAATCAGTTTTGTTTGATAACTTAAACATTGGGGGTTAAATTACCACGTCCTGGATATCCTCGGCTCAAACGGGGTGTAGGCATACACCCTTTGATGCTCATATGCAATATGCCCAAGACGTTGGGGATGACTCCTTCGTGAGTACCTGAGTGGTGTGTATTTAATCTTGTCTCGGTTTCTGTCCCGGGCCCTGTATGTATTGACAAACATATGAATCTGATACAAGGTTGCAAGGTCAACTTTCCCAAGTTAATAAAAGATTTTGTGCCGTTTTGCACTTCAAAATCATTTTAAAGTTTTCAAAATGAGTTAGTTGGGTGTATTTACCAGCGTAAGCTGATGTATCGTCCAAAGGCTAAACTGCAGGTACAATACGAAATAAGCCGGAATAAGGGGATCTTGCAAATCCTTAGATATGCCCAAAAGTCTGTTTTCTATTCTTTCTTGCATATTTTAATGATCCGCTTGTGGATCTTCTATTATGAGCTTGTATATTATTTTATTTCGAACATTTGGTTTGTAATACTAATTTTACTCCAAGACTTCCGCTGTTCCATATTCAATTGACAATGATGTTATCAACTGACGTCACAATACTCCCCACTCGGGCCCACCGATGTATGGATTTGGATAGAAATCCGGGGTGTGACAGGTTGGTATCAGAGCCAACGTTTGAGAGAATTAAACACTAGCCTTTTATGTTTAGTCTCAAACTTACACGTGCACATTCCTTAGACTTCCGAGTCTAGGCATTGACCTAGGATTACTCATTTCATTATTAAGTTATTAGTATGTTTTTGAATTGATTTTTAACAGGAAAATGCCGCCACGTGTGAGAGGACAAAGTGGACGAGGAAAAGGTCCAATGAGAGGAGGACCATCAGGGCGTATTCCCCCTCAACTCATAACCCAGATGCCTACTAAGAATCAGGAGATTCGTCTCCTTGGCAACCAGCGAGACGTTCTGTCTCTAATAGACACTCACCCTCACATTCCCAAAATTCTTACCACTCCTATCATTCACATCATTCTCACCATTCCCATTATCATCACTCTTACCATGAGGAATTTAACCCCAACCATTATCTTAACACGCCTTCAGCCGATCAAAATCAGTTGGACCAACCACATCCATGGTCGAGGACTCCGACCCGGAGATGCCACCGTCAGGATCAAATATACATCCCATTGAAATTTCGAGCGATTCGAACTCTATGCTGCATCGCCCTACCAAGGTCCTAATGAGCGGGACCAATACTGGAACCAATTCACATTCGCCCACACTCCTTCTCATCACTCTCAACCACCTCTTGTTCAAGAAGATGTCCACATGGAACCGGTGGACCAACCTCAACCACCTCCTGAACCACCAAGGAGGAAGTGTGGAGCACGTATGTCGGTATGTGCCGGACAAAGGTTGGGATCGCTGCCACCTTTGCCAAACTCCTACCCCACGATTCAAGAGGACCCACAAATGGGTGGGCCCTCTAACACCTCACCTGTGGTCGAACCAACACCAACACCCACACCTACAGTTCAACCACCACCATCGGGTTATACTAACCCAATTCCCAACTCTAGTAAGTTCTTCTCCTTTGCTCAATTCATTAATTTAGCTAGTTTCCAATTGAAAGTTAAACAGTTTGTCTTTTCGTTTGACTTTCAGTTCTGACCACTATGGTCAAATCAAAGTTCAATCTGAACTTTCCTACGTGTTCATAATAATGATGGTATTATTCCACTGCGATCATACCTTTCGACAGTCATATTTAATAGGCGAAATATTGAGTTAAGCGTGTTATATTTAAAAGTCAAAACTAGTAAATATGCATTTTAGTCTAATTGGACTTTTAACTATCTAAACCAATTATTTTGATGCCATATCAGTTTTTATAGATTTATAAAACAATATTGACATGCTCAACACGTCATACTCAGTTTAGACCTCAATTCAATTTCGAAAGTCAAGAAGTTTGAATTTTGCTTTGACTTTCAATTCTGGCCCGTTTGGTCTACTTTGAAACCCAATCAAAGCATGTTTTGTAACCATAATAATAAAGGGAATAACCCTCTGAGTGTCACACCCCGACCCGCAGCGGAAATAAAAGTCAGGGCATAATTGGGTTATCACCAAAGCTCATGATATTTACTAATAATAGGTTTCATATTTATTAAGTTAAAATTAAACTTCAAATATCCAAACACAAGGAAACATATAAGCACAAGAAAAACATTGTTCTAAACAAGCGGTATTTTATTTATCTTCTAAGGCCATTCCTATGTGTTCCTCTCCTCAGCCTGTCCACCTATATCATGTGTTAAACAAAAGTTTGGGTCAACAAAAGTTGGCGAGTGAATCTAAGTTTAACAATTAAAAAGTTTATATATTGGTTATTGTAATAAAAATGTGCATGGACCATATATAAACTTATGTATATATAATTAAATCACAACCCACATAATATCAATGATGAACATATGAACAAGATGCATGATGAACTTGAGATCAATGCTCAATCAAACGGAGCCGATCTAATGAGGCACCTGATGATCAACTCATTTCCCTTGAGGAACTAATGGGCTTTAATGAATGATTGCACTGAAATGATAAAATGTATCCACACATAACCACACAAACAAAATATACACATTACATCACATAATGGGGTTAGCATAAGTGTTTAAATAAATAAAATATGTAATGACACATGATACACCCCAAAACATGATTTAAAAAGGGAATTTGTAAGGATTCACTCACAGTGGGTGCGTTTCCTTGATTGATGAAGAATGCACACGAATTGAGGATTTAACCGACGAAGAAGACTAACCTAAATAATAACGCAATAATTTGATAAATATAAAAAATTAATATTTTGATTTAATACTTTTTTTTAGATTTTTATGTTATTTTTGTGGTATTTATTGGGATTTTTAAACCTACGAGAATGTATCAATAAGTGTTTTTACTTAAATTTTAAGTAATATATATATTATATATATATATATATATATATATATATATATATAATGTTAAAATAAAATAGAATTAAAAAAAACCTTGTCAGACCTGGCAAGGGGGTCTGACCGGTTCATTGAGTGTTATTGGCAGTGTGTGGTGATATTCGAACTCATAACCTCCCGTTTACGTGCACGCAGCTCTTCCAACTGAGCTACGTGTTTAACCTGTAAGGATTCTGATTTTAATTATTCTTATACACTTATGAGATTATTCCAGAAATTATTTAATTTAAAAATATTTTTAAATGATCGAACCGGTATAAAGGCTCTGACTCGAACCCGCGAGCTCAGTGTTGTTTTGCACCCAACCCAACCAGTTGGACTGGGTGTCTAACCCGTTTAGAATAGAGATTTTATTATACTTAACAACTTACTGTGAGTTAGCATATTTGTTTAAAAAGAAAACTGGTTTTTTATTTTAACAACAAGGGCTTTATCAACACTCGAAATCGGGACGTGCATGTTAATTGTGCACACAGTCCACCATTGGACTCTGTGTCTAACCCGGTTGTAACCCGATTTTTATTATGTTTAAACACTTGTTGGAACTCATCTTCTTTGTGAACGTTACCTGGAAGTCTAATCCCGACTGTTAACCCACACAACTTTGATTCTCAGCTTTAAAACAACTACACATAAAAAAGTATCGAAAACATTTGAATATTTGTACCGATTGGGCGAGGTGTTAAACCCTACGGTTGAACTCCGAAACAAAACTCCGGTTGATTGCCGGTGTTGAACAGAGGGTTCCGGCGATGAATCGATTGTAACAGAAAGTTCTCGCAGAGAGTTTTTAAGTGGAGAAAGAGGTGTGAGCGAGTTCAATTGAGTGAAAGGATCGGTATTTATAGCACATTTTCCAAATCATGGGGGTTTCGGTTACCAACTCAAATTATGAGGTAATGATATCAAATCCACAACCGATTCTGAGTTTATTGGAATTTGATTATGAAATTGTAACCGTGTAACAGTTACTTCGGTTTCTGAATCAAGATTTAAACTTGATTGGACATGGGCAGTTACTAAAACTCTGTTGAAGAAGTTGCAGATTTTAATTTGATTGAGTATAAAGCTTATGTAATTTAGGGGATATCATATCTTGTAGGTGTATTGCAGTGGTGTTTTCTGGTGTATGAACATGTGGGGGAACCCGGTTTCGATTCCAGCTGTCCCCTTTTTCTTCATTTTTATTATTTTTATATTTCATTTTATAATGATTTACTTATTTTCCTTTATTGAATATTATTTTAAGTATGTATTTTATTTATAAATATTGGTTATAAAATAAATTAATTAATACTAATAAATGCATAACGAAACATTAAATAATTACTTGAATTTCAAACGCAGCGGGTTCTTGAAACCCGTTTTACACGAATGTTACAGTATCCCCTACTTTTAGAAATTTCGTCCCGAAATTTAAGTAGTAGCTGCAACTGGAAAAAGATGCGGGTATTTCTCGCGCATTGAGTCTTCACGTTCCCAAGTAAACTCAGGTCCTCGTTTAGACTCCCAACGCACCCTGACTATTGGAATACGACTTTGTCTCAAACGCTTTTCACCGAAGTCCATGATTTCTACAGGTCTTTCACTAAAATGCATTGATTCGTCGATTTGAATATCTTCTAAAGGAATATGGAGGTTTCCGTCGACGAGACACTTTTTCAAGTTTGATACGTGGAATGTAGGATGAGTTCTATTGAGTTCTTCTGGTAGGTCAAGTTTGTATGCTACAGGACCAACCATTTTGAGTATTTTGAATGGACCTACATAGCGTGGTGCTAGCTTGCCCTTTTGACCAAAATGAACCACTCCCTTCCACGGTGATACTTTCAAAAGTACTTGATCTCCAACACAAAACTCTAGTGGCTTTCGTCGTCTATCATTGTAACTCTTTTGCTGACTTTGAGCTGCTAGAAGATTATTGCGGATATAAAGGATTTTGTCAGTCGTTTCTTGAATCAACTCAAGTCCAGTGAGTTGCGCTTCACTAATTTCGTGCCAACATACAGGAGATCGGCACTTTCGACCATATAAGGCTTCAAAAGGAGCCATACCGATGCTTGAATGATAACTATTGTTGTACGAAAATTCAACTAACGGTAAATGACTATCCCAATTACCCTTGAAGTATCTGACACATGCTTGCAACATGTCTTCAAGGGTTTGTATGGTGCGTTTAGATTGACCTTCAGTTTGAGGGTGAAAGGCAGTGTTGAGATCTAGACGTGTATCCAAAGCAAATTGTACGGCTTACCACGTTTGTGAAGTAAAACGACCGTCTCGGTCTGAAATGATACTTAAGGGCACACCATGAAGCTTACAATTTCATTTATATAGATACGAGATAACTTCTCGTTCTTGAAGTCTTCACGGATCGGAATGAAATGAGCTGATTTGGTAAGACGATCGATGATAACCCAAATGGTGTCATACCCACTGGAGGTGCGAGGTAACCCGGTAATGAAGTCCATGGTTATGTTTTCCCACTTCCAAACAGGTATTTCAGGTTGGACAAGAAGTCCTTAAGGTCTTTGATGTTCCGCTTTTACTTTAGAACATGTAAGACACTTTGAAACAAAAATGGCGATATCCTTCTTCATGCCAGGCCACCAGTAGGAGTATTGTAGATCTTGATACATCTTATCGGCCCCTGGATGTATAGAGTATCGTGTTTTGTGAGCCTCGTTCATGAGAAAAACATGAAGATCATCACGATCAGGTACCAAAATACGATTCAAGTAATAGAGAATACCGTCCGACTTGGATTCTAGTTTGGTTTCAGCTCCACAAGACAGTTCATCTCGTACATCATTTTCCGTGACGGAAATATGTTAAGCTGCTCTAGTTCGGTTTTGAAGATCGGTTGCAATTTGGGAACACAAAAGACGGATAGAGTTTGCATACTCCTTTCGACTGAGGGCGTCAGCCACAACATTAGCCTTGCTAGGATGATATCGAATTTCACAATCGTAATCATTCAGGAGTTCGACCCATCGTCGTTTGTAAGTCCCGTTAATCTGAATCTAACACTGATATCACACAATCACCAAGGATGGGCGGAATCCAAACTTGATGATCTTCAAGAAATAACTGAAATGACAAAGAACAGCACAAATTCACTTTAACACCTTGCACACGATTCTATTACTTGAACAAAAAAACCGTCTGGTACAAGATGAAGGTTCTCCAGAGAAAACCTAAGAGTCTCCAAAAGTCTAACCCTAGGAAATGACATAAGCTTAGCATATATACCTAGGGTAAGGCATAACCCTAATGGGCTTGCCTATGGGCTTGCCTGGCCCACATGGCCTATTGCATACCCAAATGACCTATAAAGGTCCAAACTTAACACAAACTAACCCAGTTAAACCCAATTAACTACCATAGACCGTTACATATATTTGATGCTTCAGTCTCACAGTTATAGGACCTAACAATATCCCCTAGACTGATGCATCAAATTGTCTTCATAGTGCAAATTCAGCAACGTCTTCAACAGAATCTATGGTTATCGCTGTGCCGTAAGTGTTGTGGAAGTCAGTCGTATACTTTTAGGACATTACTCTTCGACGAACTCTCAGCACCGGGTCTCTTTCTTCTGCTCTTGTGGTTAGCTTCATATCAGCATCTTGATCAGCTTTGTTTGAAACGACTTTGTCAAAAAGAATGCGAGAGGAGGAACCTCAGCAGCTCTTTTCTTCTTCAATCTTTCTCTTTCAAACAAGCAGGTTCTCAGGTACTTCTTCAAATGTACTATCACTGTCACGATGACTGGAATCTGGTTCTTCTGACTCAGGTACACTTTGTTGTTGTGACACTTCATGCTTTGTCAACAATTAACAGCATCTCAATTTCAGCAATCCCTGTTTCTTGATTTAAATCAAGATCTGCACAATTCTCAGAAATTTTAAGCAAAACATTCTTATGCAACAGGGAGAGTACCACATGAACACTTGGTACTTCCAAGTACTTGTACTCAGATCAGAATTCAAATTTCTTTCATCTTTAAAATATAAGAATATAAACAGAAACACAAATAAACAAAGAAACTAACTCAATAGTTACAACTATGCAATTGCAATGGGATCAAAATCGTTTTCAAGCGGACCAAGGAACACTTTTCGGTGCGAACTTATTCAGACTGGTCTATGCGATTGCCAATATGTTTGTCCACTTAAACTTTAACGCTCAACTTTCATTTTTCAACTTCGTGATATGCTTAAGGTAGTATTATACTATAATACCCATGTGTCCCATACCATGGCATACCCCCGCGATCAAGGTAAGCACAACGATTCATCGTAGCAGGTGAGTATACTGAGATCATCCTTCGATTTTACAATATCAGGCTATTGGTGAACAGGTTAGTACTTCCGTACAGCAAAGTGACCAATAGTTTCTGATGATGGTTAGACAAATACCTTATTTGGTATGTTTGAATTCATGGAATTTTCTCATGATCAGATTTCCTTTCCTTTAAGGTTTTGGCCTTTTTATTTTGGTGCCTAGGTCTGCGTATAATCTGGATGCAACAGAAGGACAGTCAAGATACCCCCGGATGACTCAACACCCGAAAACCTCAGATGGTGGTTATCTATCAACGCAAAATTTAAGACCATAAAATCATACGCCGATGGTATGTTACCAACAAGATACATAGTTCGTTATGTTTATACCACTTAGTATCTTTTAATCACTTGGAGCATTAAGCCTATCGACATATCACATTAGATCCTAGTCTTTTCAGCTATGACACCTTACGTGTGTCAGTCACACCCTTTATCACGAATATTCATTCATTTCCCATGAATTTTTATTTTTGTTTTTTTGTATTTTTGTTTTCAAATAATGTTTTTGTATTTTTCTGATTTTCTCCCCCTCAAACTATACATATATACATATATCGCCCTCTTCCCCCTAAATTGGTGCATCATACTTTATGCACGAGTTTACCTAATAAAGAAAGCATATACACAAAGTTTTAAACGAAAGGAAAAGGAAAATATTTTTTGTTGTTTTTGCTTAACCGTTCCGTCATTAGATTAAAAACTAATCAATTTCAAAATTAAAGCGCGAAATTTAAATTTGTACCTTTTTGCGGATCTTTTCTTACCTCACATCCTCCAAAGGAAACATCACAATCGTAAAAAAATTGAACCTTTTTGCAACAGTTAGATGTTATCCTTCATGTCCTTGGAACAACCGCTACCAACATTCCAGAGATTGTCAACAACTCCTTCTTGGTTGTTCCTAAAAAATAAGGAGATTCGTAAGACAGTGAGACCCAGGCCATCATGGTCCTGGGTTTCCCTGAAGCATCAAAACAAGACACTTCTTTAAGACACAAGTCCCCTTTTGTTTCGAGGATTGGTGATGTTGCTGGTGATTTGGCTTTGAGTTTCCAAGTGTGTTTCGGTTTAACAAACGCGGTAGTTGCCTTTGATTGAGCAACTTTGGTTGTGTCAGGTTTAGTCGTTTTAGAAAAAAGATTTTTGTATCTGAACAGCCTTGCGTTTGTTTTTGGCAACATTCCAATCCCCATCATATGGTTTAACCTTAGAATTCACATTCTTCATTGCCTTAGGTGATGATACCTTCATCAGCTTGGAATGATTGTTATTATTTGGTGTAACCTTCTGATTTTTAGCATGACACGGAACGTGGGGACCACGTGTACAGTGTTGAGCGATGTGACCAGGAATGCCGAAATTGAAGCACGTTTGTCTTTTCACATGTAAAGCATTCTGATCAGCTTGATTTGGTCGTACAGGCCTTAAAGGATGAACTAATCCCTTCCGTGCTTAATATCCTTGCACATTTCTTGCAGACGAAGATGAATTTGGATGTCTAAACTTGTCGTTTGCAAGGGCCTTCTTCAGTTGTGAAGATTTCTTTTGATTTTTCTTATTTTGTTTAGACTGCAAATCCTTTTCAGAAATCTCCCCAACCTTTCCAAAAGCTTTGATAGCACGGTCAAAAGCATATTTTTCACATTTGCCATTAATGACCGGCTTAAGAAAAGCATTTTTCACAACATTAGCCTTTTGAGGGCTATTGCTGGCCACTGATGATTTAGGAGAGTGAGATTGTCCTTGACGATTGGACTTCTGCTTTCTTCATCTCCGATTTGCTCTTTTCTGCTCTTTTAGTTTGCTCTGAACCTTTTCATCAGAAGCAGAAGGTTCAGATTGTTCAGTTTACGCAAATAGAGCCTTGTTCACTTCAGCTCTGTCTTCATCAGCAGAATCATTGAAAGAGTCAACAGCACCAGATGGTTCCCGTGCGTCTGGAGTATAATCACTTGGTTTGTCGTACACCATATGCTGTGCTTTTTCAATATCTTCGTCGGTTTCAGGCATTGTTGTGTAGTTGTGATACGGCGGGACAACCTGATTGAATCCCAAACTCTTCCCTTTGTTCCCTTTATATGTCAGCTGCACATTGCACACGTCTTGAACAAGCTTGCTGGATGTATCAAACTTCTTTATATTAACTTCATTTTGTTGATATTTTCTAGTATGAAGTCCTAGCTCAACTCTTACCAAGTCGGATTCCATGGTTTTTTATTCTAATCTGGTTTTGTAATCATTGGACCCAACATTTCTGTTGATTTACGTCCAGGTGGAGCTGAGCTATATTTTTCTTTTGTGCTTCAACCTTTTCTTTGAGTAACTTGTTGCTTTCTTGAAGGCTGATGCACTGAGCCATTGCATTGTTGTATTCATCGGTTATGTTGGAATTAAGAGCCCGGAGTTGGGCAACCCTATTCCTGCAAGGTTCACTGCACAAAAGATAGTTGACTGTGTCAATGGACGATCTAGATTTGTCAGCGTTAGTTTGGTCTTGAGGTCGAGTTTGGGGTGCTGGACTACTGATGCTTGCTTGCTGTGGTTGAGGTTTCTGCTCAGACACTTCTTTAGGATTAGACTCAGTTGATTTTGCATATCGATCTTGGAGATCTTGGTTTGATTGTAACCGATCCCATAGCCAAGATACAAAAGAGTCTTTGCCATCATCCAAAAAGCTATTCAAATCATTCCTTACATCCTCTTTTTGCCTTCCACGGTCAAGCAAACGCATCACATAGTCAGCAACCGGATCAACATTGTAATCTCCGATAAGCTCATTCAGCTTTTCCTTCACTTCATCCCGCAGGCTCGAATGCTGAGTTTGGGCTGCAAACATCTTCGGATAATCAAAACCGGGCCGGTAAACACGATAAAAGTGTCCGAAAACTGTTTTTACCAAAATGTACTGTTAGACTCGTCTCGACGATCGATTCTGATGATATATAATGTTCGATGGTGATTTTTGGAATTTTCGTGCCTTCTTTTTTTTTGCCCTAAAAATCACACGAGTCTAGATGTGCAACCGGTTTGTCAAAAATGTTTATGGATCAAATTCTATGCCCGAAAACATTTAATTCCGGTTACGTCAGCTGGTTACTTTCCACCTTTTTGGGTGCAACTCGGAACAGTACCAAATTCGGAGCAGTAACTCGGATTAACAATCCGAGATGGAATCCGAAATCAGTGATCTGAGATACAAACCTGAGATGGTGATTCGGAACAGTATCTGAAATGGAATCTGAGATGCACTGTTTCAGGCCGAAATGAAAATCCAGAACAGTAATCCAGAATGCTATCTGACACACAACAACAATGAAAATCCGGAATAGTAATCCGGAACAGTAACCCGGAATGCTATCAGCTACACAGTGACAGTGAGAATCCGGAACAGTAATCCGGAATGAAAGTCTATCCAAATTCGGAACAATTACGAATCCGGAATCTTTGAAGATTATCCGAAATCCTTGAAGATTATCCGAAATCCTTGAAGATTTATCCGAAATCCTTGAAGAAAATCCGAAATCCTTGAAGATTTATCCGAAATCTATCCGAAATGCAGCAGATTAATCCGAAATGCACCTAGAAAATCCGAAATCCTTGAATGTTGATCCAAAATGCTTGAATCTTCTTCGTGTTCTTCGTGTTCTTCAGCAAAAAACCGAACAGAATCTTGTAATATAAGATCTGAGCCTGGAAAACAGGTTCAAACAGGCTCTGATACCACTTGTAAGTCCCGTTAATCCGGATCTAACAATGATATCACACAATCACCAAGGATGGGCGGAATCCAAACTTGATGATCTTCAAGAAATAACTGAAATGACAAAGAACAACACGAATTCACTTTAACACCTTGCACACGATTCTATTACTTGAACAAACAAAACTGTCTGGTACAAGATGAAGGTTCTCCAGAGAAAACCTAAGAGTCTCCAAAAGTCTAACCCTAGGAAATGACATAAGCTTAGCTTATATACCTAGGGTAAGGCATAACCCTAATGGGCTTGCCTATGGGCTTGCCTGGCCCACATGGCCTATTGCATACCCAAATGACCTATAAAGGTCCAAACCTAACACAAACTAACCCAGTTAAACCCAGTTAACTACCATAGACCGTTACATATATTTGATGCTTCAGTCTCACAGTTCTAGGACCAAACAACGTTGTCTCATGTTCAACTCTTTTTGATTGAAGATATGTTGAAGGCTCTTGTGGTCAGTGTAAATTTCACACTTGGTACTGTAGAGATAGTGTCTCCATATCTTTAGAGCGAACACGACTGCTTCAAGCTCTAGGTCGTGAGTGGTATAGTTCTTTTCATGCAATTTGAGTTGCCTTGCGGCATAGGTAATCACCTTTCCTCTTTGCATTAGAACGCAACCTAAGCCTTGCCCTGACGCGTCGCAATAAACCACAAAGTCTTCGCAGCCATCAGGAAGTGTAAGGATAGGTGCATCACAAACTTTTGCTTCAAAGTTTGGAACTTCTTGCTGCCCCCAAATAAAGGGTTTGCCCTTGTGAGTCAAGGCTGTGAGTGGAACGGCGATACGAGAAAAATTTGGAATGAAACGACAATAATAACCAGCTAGACCAAGAAATGATCTAACTTCGGTAGGAGTACGTAGCGCTTGCCATTCTTGCACCTCTTTGATCTTCGCAGGGTCGACATGAATCCCTTTGTCATTAACGACATGACCAAGAAATTATACCTCTTTTAACCAAAACTCGCATTTTGAGAACTTAGCATAAAGCTTTTCGGTTCTCAAGAGTGTTAGAATAAGTCGAAGATGTCGCTCATGATCGGATTTGGTCTTGGAGTAGATAAGAATATCATCAATGAAAACTATGACAAAACGATCGAGGTAGGGTTTGCACACCCTATTCATCAAATCCATGAAAATGGCAGGAGCATTGGTCAACCCAAAAGGCATAACCATGAATTCATAGTGACCATAACGAGTTCGAAAAGCAGTCTTTGGAATATATTCTTCACGCACTCTAAGTTGATGATAACCATAACGAATGTCGATTTTTGAAAAACAGGTGGCACCCTATAGTTGATCTAGAAGATCATCGATACGAGGTAAAGGATAGTGATTCTTGATGGTCAGCTTGTTGAGCTCTCTATAATCGATACACATGTGGAAGGTTCCAAATTTCTTCTTTACGAAAAGAACAGGCGCACCCAAGATGATGAGCTAGTACGTATAAATCCCTTGTCAGTCAACTCTTGCAGCTGACTAGCTAATTCTTGCATCTCAGTTGGGGCTAACCGATAGGGGGATTTTGCGACTGGTGTAGCACCAGGTACAAGATCGATTCGGAATTCGACTTCTCGCACAAAAGGAAGTCCTAAAACGTCGTCGGGAAAAACTTGAGGAAATTCTTTAACGATTGGAATATCTTCGAGCTATATTTCCTTGCCTTCCTTCTTGACGATATGAGCTAGAAACGCGATACAATTTTTGCGAAGGTATCTTCGAGCTTGGAGGCATGACATCAATTTGAGCCCTTTAAAAGGAGTTTTTCCAAAGATACGTAAAGTTTGACCGTCAGCGAGAGGAATTCGAATAAACTTTCCGTAGCAAACAACTTTGGCGTGATGCTGACTAAGCTAGTCTATACCGATGATAACGTCGAAACTACCCAATTTCATAGGAATAAGATCAATTGAGAAATCATGATCATTGAGGGTAAGAGTACAATCACGTATAATCGAATCTAACGTAATAGGTTCACCATCAGCAACTTCCACCGTGAATGATTCAGAGAGACTAACGCGAGGTAAATCGAGAATAGACTCGAACTCTAAGGACACGAAACTCTTATCCGCACCAGTATCAAACAGTATGGATGCATAACTACCGTTAATAAGAAACGTACCGTTGACCACATTATTATCAGCCCTAGCTTGGTTGGCGTTGATGTGGAAAGCTCCTCCTCTAGTAGGTGGATTAGCTTGGTTGGCTTGATTCACTAGATTGGCTTGAGCTTGGGCATTTATGATGTTCACCAAGCGTGGGCAGGTGTTTTGAAAATGGGTTGGGTCGCCATAGTTGAAACATGCTCTGACGGATTGCATCATTGGGTAATTGGGTTGGTAGTAGGGTTGAGCCATGGGTTGAGAAGGTGGTAAGAGTAAGTTTGTTGGTGTTGGGCTTGGCCTATCACTTGATTATTGGTTTGGGCTTAAGGTTGATTGCGGTTTGGCCTTTGGAGAATGCGACAGGTTTGAATTGTGTGACCTGCGCGGCCACAACTTGTGCAATATTGTCACGGGTTCTCAGGAGAGTGGTGATATTGGCATCGATTGCATTTTGGGTGAGGTCCTATTTATGGTTTCTTGAATGGGGCGGCATTAGGAGCGACTTGTGTGATTGGGGCAGCAGTGATGGGAGAATTGGTTTGGGTAACGGCGAAATTCTTCCCATTGCGCTTCCTTTTACCAGTTAACTTGGAAGACGAACCTGCTTGAGTTGGGGTTGGGGTTTCAACAGGTGTCTTGTCTTTCTTCTTCTCATCTTTAAAATCGCCATTTCGGATGCGATTTTCCGTAAGTTCAGTAGCCAGCTCCATAGCAGCTTCGAGTGTTGCGGGTGAAGTACTTAACACAGAATCTTGAATTTTCGAGGGAAGACCTCGAATGTAATGCTCAATTAGGCAATAGAGTGGAGTGAACAGGTTGGGGACCATCTAATTAAACTCTAGAAATCTCTTGTTGTACGTGGTGTGGTCTCCCTCTTTTTGTTTCAAAGCGTAAAACTCATCTTCTAATTTCTTGATTTCGCTTCTTGGGCAGAAGCGTCTCGTCATGATTTCCCTCAACTCTTCCCAAGTCAAGGCCATAACAGCCTCAGCACCTTGCTTACCCTTTTCTGTGTTCCACAAGGTAAGTGCTACCCTGAACAAACGACCAGTAGCATATCGCGCCTTGCGATCATCAGGACAATCACAGTTGAAAAAAGTGTTTTCTATCTCCTCAAACCAATGGAGGAGAGCGGTGACACCTTAAGTCCCTTCGTATTTGGGGGATCGTAGGATTTGAAATGCTTGTAGGTGCATTTAGTGGTGTTGGGAGGAGGGTTGGTGACATTTTGGCCTTCTTGATGGGTAGGGTTGATGCGATTGGCGGCAATAGCTTGTTGAACTTGTAGAACGATGTCAGGAAGTACGGCAGCCATCTGTTGAGCGATTTAAGTGGCCATACGTTCGCTAGATCTTCCTGATCTCTACCACCTCGAGAGTGTCTACCAGACATCTACAGGAAATGCGTAGGGAGATTATGAGTTGATAGTTTCTAGGTGGCATGTGTCGTAAAAAGATGGAAACAACATTCATGAATAAATGAAAACAATAACTTAACCACATCCATAGGATTTCTTGGGCTAGCTCATGTTTGGGCCTCCAAATGTCTCCCATACCACAGCCTAGGTAGTCATGTGGGTCCCCATGACTACTGGGCTTAGTAGGGTTCACATTGGTGTCGGCTTGACAACACTCGCATCACCCGAATGAAAAAAATCGTGAAACATGATTGCGAGATGTAAGGTTGGAGGGTGTCCAGGTGTAGACACAATGACAACTCAAAGTGGGGTTAGTTCACAAGACGTTTGGTGTGGCATGCTTTTGCCTAATAGGTCCTTCGTACTCTCATCGTTAGTCACCAGGTAGGCAAACTGGTCCATTATTTTGGATTTATACGAATGCCAAGCCTAGACAAGACGTTCCGACTACCGGTACTCGTACCCTTCCAGTTACTACATGCCCGTCGCAGAACTCACTTTGATGTGATTGAAAAAGATGAGAACATTGTAAAATCTTTGAGAAGAAATCCTGAAAATTGTGAAATGGTGATGTGTGTGCTTGCGTAGGCATGATATGTTAACAATATATAGACTATAATGAACATCACATATTAACATGTAGTAATGAAAGTGCTTGCATGCATTTGTGTATGAGATAAACATGAAACAAATAAACATCATGAGTTTTGCATGTAACACATAAACAATTAAAATCTAATCAATTATAGTATAGGCTCTAAGGGTCTAATAACCTATCCTATATCCCTATAGTCAAAAGCTCTGATACCAATCTGTCACACCTCGACCCGCAGCGGAAATAAAAGTCGGGGCATAATTGGGATATCACCAAAGCACATGACATTTACTAATAATAGGTTTCATATTTATTAAGTTGAAATTAAAATTCAAATATCCAAACACAAGGAAACATATAAGCACAAGAAAAACATTATTCTAAACAAGCGGTATTTTATTTATCTTCTAAGGCCATTCCTATGTGTTCCTCTCCTCAGCCTGTCAAAAGTTTGGGTCAACAAAAATTGGCGAGTGAATCTAAGTTTAACAATTAAACAGTTTAATATATTGGTTGTTGTAATAAAAATCTGCATGGACCATATATGAACTTATGTATATATAATTAAATCACAACCCACATAATATCAATGATGAACATATGAACTAGATGCATGATGAACTTGAGATCAAGGCTCAATCAAACGGAGCCGATCTAATGAGGCACCTGATGCTCAACTCGTATCCCACGAGGAACTGATGGGCCTTAAATGAATGATTGCACTGAAATGATAAAATGTATCCACACATAACCACACAAACAAAATATACACATTAGATCACATAATAGTATTAGCACAAGTGTTTAAATAAATAAAATATGTAACAACACATGATACACCCCAAAACACGATTTAAAAAGGGAATTTGTAAGGATTCACTCACAGTGGGTGCGTTTCCTTGATTGATGAAGAATGCGCACGAATTGAGAATTTAACCGATGAAGAAGACTGACCTAAATAATAACGCAATAATTTGATAAATATATAAAAATTAATATTTTGATTTAATACTTTTTGTTAGATTTTTAGGTTATTTTTGTGGTATTTATTGGGATTTTTAAACCTACGAGAATGTATCATTAAGTGTTCTTAATAAATTTTTAAGTAATATATATAATATTAAAATAAAATCAAATAATAAAAAAAACGTTGTCAGACATGACAAGGGGGTATGACCGGTTCATTGAGTGTTATTGGCAGCGTGTGGTGAGATTCGAACTCGTGACCTCCCGTTTACGTGCACGCAGCTCTTCTAACTGAGCTTCGTGTCTAACCCGTAAGGATTCTGATTTTAATTATTCTTATACACTTATTAGATTATTCCAGAAATTATTTAATTTAAAAAGATTTTTAAATGATCGAACCGGTGTGAAGGCTCTTACTCGAACCCGCAAGCTCAGTGTTGTTTTGCTATGTCAAACATCCTATACTATGTCATTTCAAACTACTATTCTTTTGTATGGAAGGCACAACTCAATCTGAACTTCCCAAAAATCATAACTCAAACATGTTACTAACCTCATTTCATTGTGTAGTCCATTGATCTGCAATCTAGATCGGCCTGGTCTATCACGAGTCCATACCATATCTGGACTCATCTCTTCCTTCCCTGTGATGAGCTTTCGCTCATGAGCATTCTTTCCTCGACATTATTGGTTTCACCCCACCAAGAGTTTTACCATTCTTTCCTACAAGGTTAACGATTAGCCCATATCTTTCAAACATTCATTCCACATGGTTTTTATTCACCTATGCTTTTCTCCCAACATTCCTAACTTACATACTATACTCTATCACACTTTTCATTCCTTACGTTCAATTCTCTATTTCGTCAACTTCTGCAGTTTGACTTTTAAAGGTCAAACTGCCATTTCTCACTTATTGTACATGTATACATGAACGTACCTTAGAAGGGGCCGGGGGCGCCCACCCCCCGAAATTTTTGCTCAGTAGTGTTATATGTTATATATGTAGCTTTCGTGTAGAAATTTGTTGGGTATATACGTTTTCGACCCCTGGTTCTATAGAAACTTTTGGGTATATATGTTCGACCCCCCCCCCCGGTCGGAAATCTCAAGCTTCACCACTGCATGTATACACCTTTCATAGTATGCGTTTGTACTTACTTATAGTTCAAACATTTTTTAAAAACTTCATTTAATCATTTTAGCGTTTTCTTGTAAAGGCTTTCTCTTCTTGTCCATGCTTAAGCCATTCATCCAAGTCATAACCCGTTATGCACCTCAACTCTCGTGAGGCGATTTCTAACAGGTCCATCACGTAGATTTATTAAACACTTCTTTCTTTCAATAAAACTTTATGTTTACATGCTAATTTCAATCACCCCTCTTGTTATCTTAGTAACATTTTCCTTTTATTTACTCATATAACATGTTTGACTAACAAGGTCAAACTATCAACACATCCTTAACTAGGTTTCAAAAACTAGCTACAAACCGTCCCTCGCATATACATATATGCGCCACATGTATATATATACTCTTTTAGTCAAGCAACATACCTAACCTGGCGAGGCTACCGGCACCACTTATTTACTATGTTTATGCCTACCTTAGTTGGGGAGAGAAACGCATTTCCCCCTTTACTCTCACCTGACCCTTACTTATTTATGGATCCGATCTTTCATTCTCACGTGTTTAGTTTGTACTTGCTTAAGGATTCAAGACTTGTCATTCCTATATGTTTGATCTGTATTTGTAACATCCCGTATAATTTTATCGAATTATAATGCGACACGTGTCCAAACTCTCCGTTTAATTCTGATTTGTGGAAGGAGAGGGACCAATTATGTCTAAAAAGGGAAAAATATATAAAGACCAAGGACTTAATATGCAAAAGTCTCAAAATGCAGCTTCTAGAGGTCCCTTACGGACACCGTAACCTACCCCTTATGGTCCGTAAGAGGTGTTTAGTGACAGAAAATTAGAAGCTGGTCTGCCATTTCTGTTAAGCTTCCATGACTCTACGAATTTGCCACTCTTTCTTCTCCTTGTGACACCTAAAATGCCACTAAGCAGCTTGGCTAATACTTGTCATGATTTGGGAGATTTTGGATTAGTTTAAATACGTGCCATAGTGTTCATTCAAGCTCACACCATCACTTTCACTCTAAATCTGTTCTTTAGAACTTCTCTGGAGTTTAGAATCAGCTCTCAATCCTTTTGAGAATTTCTCAACTCTAGTAAGTTCTTCTCCTTTGCTCAATTTCATTAATTTAGCTAGTTTCCAATTGAAAGTTAAACAGTTTGTCTTTTCGTTTGACTTTCAGTTCTGACCACTATGGTTAAGTCAAAGTTCAATTCGAACTTTCCAATGTGTTCATAATAATGATGGTATTATTCCTCTGCGATCATACCTTTCGACAATCACATTTAATAGGTGAAATATTGAGTTAAACATGTTATATTTAAAAGTCAAAACTAGAAAATATTCATTTTAGTCTAATTGGACTTTTAACTATCTAAACCAATTATTTTGATGCCATATCAGTTTGTGTAGATTTATAAAACAATATTGACATGCTCAACTCATCATACTCAGTTTAGACCTCAATTCAATTTCGAAAGTCAAGAAGTTTGAATTTTGCTTTGACTTTCGATTCTGGCCCGTTTGGTCTACTTTGAAACCCAATCAAAGCATGTTTTGTAACCATAATAATAGAGGGAATAACCCTCTGAGTGTCACACCCTGACCCGCAGCGGAAATAAAAGTCGAGGCATCATTGGGTTATCACCAAAGCTCATGACATTTACTAATAATAGGTTTCACATTTATTAAGCTAAAATTAAAATTCAAATATCCAAACACAAGGAAACATATAAGCACAAGAAAAACATTTTCTAAACAAGCGGTATTTTATTTATCTTCTAAGGCCATTCCTATGTGTTCCTCTCCTCAGCCTGTCCACCTGTATCATGTGTAAAACAAAAGTTTGGGTCAACAAAAGTTAGCGAGTGAATCTAAGTTTAACAATTAAAAAGTTTAATATATTGGTTGTTGTAATAAAAATGTGCATGGTCCATATATAAACTTATGTATATATAATTAAATCACAACCCACATAATATCAATGATGAACATATGAACAAGATGCATGATGAACTTGAGATCAAGGCTCAATCAAACGGAGCCGATCTAATGAGGCACCTGATGCTCAACTCGTATCCCACGAGGAACTGATGGGCCTTAAATGAATGATTGCACTGAAATGATAAAATGTATCCACACATAACCACACAAACAAAATATACACATAAGATCACATAATGGTGTTAGCACAAGTGTTTAAATAAATAAAATATGTAACAACACATTATGCACCCCAAAACATGATTTAAAAAGGGAATTTCTAAGGATTCACTCACAGTGGGTGCGTTTCCTTGATTGATGAAGAATGCGCACGAATTGAGAATTTAACCGACGAAGAAGACTGACCTAAATAATAACGCAATAATTTGGTAAATATATAAAAATTAATATTTTGATTTAATACTTTTTGTTAGATTTTTAGGTTATTTTTGTGGTATTTATTGGAATTTTTAAACCTACGAGAATGTATCATTAAGTGTTTTTAATTAATTTGTAAGTAATATATATATATATATATTATATATATATATAATATTATAATAAAATAAAATAAAATAAAAAACCTTGTCAGACCTGACAAGGGGGTCTGACCGGTTCATTGAGTGTTATTGGCAGCGTGTTGTGAGATTCGAACTCGTGACCTCCCGTTTACGTGCACGCAGCTCTTCCAACTGAGCTACGTGTCTAACCCGTAAGGATTCTGATTTTAATTATTCTTATACACTTATTAGATTATTCCAGAAATTATTTAATTTAAAAAGATTTTTAAATGATCGAACCGGTGTGAAGGCTCTGACTCAAACCCGCGAGCTCAATGTTGTTTTACACCCAGCCCAACCAGTTGGGCTGGGTGTCTAACCCATTTAGAATATTATACTTAACAACTTACTGTGAGTTAGCATATTTGTTTAAAAAGAAAACCGATTTTTTTATTTTAACAACATGGGCTTTATCAACACTCGAAATCGGGACGTGCATGTTAATTGTGCACACAGTCCACCACTGGACTGTGTGTCTAACCCGGTTGTAACCCGATTTTTATATGTTTAAACACTTGTTGGAACTCATCTTCTTCGTGAACATTACCCAGAAGTCTAAACCCGACTGTTAACCCACACAACTTTGATTCTCAGCTTTAAAACAACTACACATAAAAAAGTATCGAAAAGATTTGAATGTTTGTACCAATTGGGCGAGGTGTTAAACCTTACGGTTGAACTCCGAAACAAAACTGGTTGATTGCCGGTGTTGAACAGAGGGTTCCGGCGATGAATCGACTGTAACAGAAAGTTCTCGCTGAGAGTTCTTAGGTGGAGAAAGAGGTGTGAGCGAGATCAATTGAGTGAAAGGATCGGTATTTATAGCAGATTTTCCAAATCATGGGGGTTTCGGTTACCAACTCAAATTATGAGGTAATGGATTCAAATCCACACCGATTCTGAGTTTAGCGGACTTTGATTGTGAAATTGTAACTGTGTAACAGTTACTTCCGTTTCTGAATCAAGATTTAAACTTGATTGAACATGGGCGGTTACTAAAACTCTGTGGAAGAAGTTGCAGATTTTAATTTGATTGAGTATAAAGCTTATGTAATTTGGGGGATATCATATCTTGTGTGTGTAGTGCAGTGGTGTTTTCTGGGTGTGTGAACATGTGGGGAACCCGGGTCGGATTCCGGTTGTCCCTTTTTTCTTCATTTTTTTATTTTTTTATTTCATTTTATAATGATTTACTTATTCCTTTATTGAATATTATTTTAAGTATGTATTTTATTTATAAATATTGGTTATAAAATAAATTAACTAATACTAATATATGCATAACGAAACATTAAATAATTACTTGAATTTCAAATGGAGCGGGTTCTTGAAACCCGTTTTACACGAATGTTACACTGAGATTATTGATCATACCATTTGAAGGTTAAATCGATAAGTCCACTATATATAATTTTAAAAAAATGTCAAAAACGCCCTTTTGGCGTAGAAATGGTTTTTAAACCTATGAGGCATATAATTTGACCTCGAAACTGATTATATAATATTTGGAAATATATTTTGACATAACGGACTTATCATAGACCCTTTCGACCATATGATGTCGCGTTTACGCAAAAGACCAATTTAATATATAAAATATATAAACTAGTCGAATTGGGTTTTAACCTTTTAAAATCACACCAACTCAGAATGTTTGGTTAAATAACCCATATCCAATGAGGCATCGCACTCGGAAGGGTATAAACCACATTCTACTAAATCAATGCTTAATCTCGCAAAACCGAATAATATTCTAAGTAGCGAGTTAATCAATATAACTTACAAAAAGGCTCGTGAACATTCAAACAGATATTTATTTCTGTTTCATTCTGGACAATAGCTCATTCTAGATAATCATACCTATGATATACAACTTGTAATGCGGCCTTTGATTCAAAGAACTTATTTAAATACAATATTTGCTAAGCAAAAGTAAATACTCTCATCCTAGGTTTATTTGAAAACTTGGGATACGACATTAGCCGCTTGAAGCGGGTATTCTATAAATGGGCAAATACTTTCATAAATATAAGAATTTGGTTTAATCCATATTGCTTGAATAACATTAAACACTTGGGGTGATGGTACCGTGTCCGGGCGTCCCGACTCTTCAACTAGGAATGACCATATAAAATACGCATAGGTTAGTATTAAAGGTGGTGTGTACCATCATCACATACAGACATAGATTTCTGGTACCTAGTTGTAATGACAAGCATGTAAAACTGGTTACAAGAAATCTATCCTAAAAGAATACTAAATGATTAACCCACGACTTATCATAATATGTATCAAATGATTTATGAAAGATGAATTTTTAAACGAGAATGTTAATTGTATTTACCAGCGAAAACTTATGTATTTTCAAAAGATTAAACCACTGGTAACGAGCCATGAATATAGGGTGGAATGGCTTGTTCAAAGAAAAAGCTTAGGAATTTGCGACTCCTCTACTTAAAGGCCTACGATGTCCTTGCTTGCTTTTATTTCGGTCCACTTGTGGGACATTGTATCGAACACTTAAAGTTTTTATTTAATATATTTGAACATTTATTTTATTACTTTATAACCCTATCTTCCGCTGCATATTTGTGAAATTGTTATCAATCGTCACGCATAAACCCACCAACCAGGCCCACCGGAAATCGGGGTGTGACAGGTTGGTATCAGAGCCACAATTCGAGAGATTTAGACACTAGCCTTTTGTGTCTAAACTCAAATATCACAAAAACATAAGACCATTCCTATCTATCTATGGTTATTGATTTCATATTTGTAAGGAAATGCCTCCAAGACGACGAGTGCAAGGTAAAGGACCGATGATGGGTCGAGGACCACCACAACCCCAACAATCCCACTCGCATCATTCCGATGAGTCATTTCACGCCTCTAGTTATATATACTCACCTCATCCAAGCCAAATACCACAAGACGACAACTCAGACCCAGAAATGCCCAACTCTAAAACCGAACGATAGCCCCCCCCCCCTCCCATTGAACTATCTAGTGACACTACCTCTTACCACAATTCCCCTAATCATGGTCTAGATGAATGGAACATGATAAATAGTGGAAGCCACCTCTGCAATTACCACATCGGGATTTACCTAACTGGGATGAGCCTCTTCCTCATATGGGTGAGAGCTAGATTCCTTTTGTACTAGGGCTTCATTCAGTGGCTGTATCTCTTTGATTTATGGTTGAGATGTGCCATTTTTATGGTACATAGGAAGATCTACTTCCATAAGTCTCTTTTAAAAACTATTGATTAGGCTAGTTAGAAGTATTAGAGACTATGGTGAAGAAATAACCATAGTCTTTGGTTAAGTTTGTGTTTCAGCTAGACTCCTAAGGACCTCAACTTCCTTAGTAGTCTTGATTTTGGTTCTTTTAGGAATTGGATGACAGGATTTAGAAGTATTTTTTAAGACTTCTTGCTCTTTTTGGTGATTGGTGTTGTGGGTTCCTCAGGGATAGGTTATTCCCTTTAGTCAGCAAGAGCAGTGAGCTCACGTGGTTATTGTCCCTCAACTACTGGTTGTGCTGGATTATTTCCTTGCACAGGCTCAGCTGACTCTTCATTTACGTTTTGCTCAGTTTTGATTGATCCCATTCTTGAAAAATTTGAGCTAAAAGAGATTTTATGGGAAGAATCACACCCCTTTTGTTGTCACACCCCGACCCGCAGCGGAAATAAAAGTCGGGGCATAATTGGGTTATCACCAAAGCTCATGACATTTACTAATAAGTTTCATATTTATTAAATCGAAATTAAACTTCAAATTTTCAAACACAATGAGTCATACAAGCACAAATAGAACCAAAACATTGTTCAGAACATAATAGTTTTGTTTAATCTTCTAAGGCCATTCCTATGTGTTTCTTTCTTCGGCTTGTTCACCTGTATCATGCGTAAAACAAAAGATTTGGGTCAACAAAAGTTGGCGAGTGAATCTTAATAAAACAATTAAACAGTTTTTTATATTTGTTGTTTGAATAAAAATTGTGCATGAATTATAAGTGAGCATATGTATATATATAACCGATCACAAACCACATAATATCCATAATGAACACATGACATGATAAATGATGACCTTGAGATCAAGGCTCAATCAAACTGAGCCGATCTAATGAGGCACCTGATGCTCAACCCGTATCCCACGAGGAACTGATGGGCCTAATGAATGATTGCACTGAATTGTTATAATGTAACCACATAAAACCACATAAACAAATATACACATTGATCACGTAATAATATTAGCACAAGTGTTTGATTAAATACAACAAGTACGACACATGATACGCCCCAAAACATGAATAAAAAGGGGAATTTGTAAGGATTCACTCACAATGGGTGCGTTTTCTTGATTGGTGAAAGATGCGCACGAATTGAGGATTTGAACGACGAGCGAATACTAACCTAAAATAATAATATGATAAATCGATAAATATAAACAATTTAATGTTTTGATTTAATACCTTTTTTTTTGGTTTTAGATTATTTTTGTGATGTTTAATGAATTTTTAAATCTTATTATGATTGTGGGTATTTAAAGTAGTGAAGTAAATAAATAAAATAAATAAAAAAATAACTTTTATAAACTAATAAACAGTAAAAAAAATTTGGGCCTTGCCATGCCTGTCAGAAGCCTGACCGGTTCAGGTATGAATTTGGATGCGTGTGATGAGACTCGAACCCGTGACCTCTCGGTTGCGTGCACGTAGCTCTTCCAACTGAGCTACGTGTCTAACCCGTTAGAATCTTGGTTTTAATTATTCTTATACTCTTATTAGATTAATTCAGAAATTATATAATCTAAAAAGGATTTAAAATCCTTGAAACGGTGCGTACTGGAAGTCTCGAACCCGAGACCTTAAATGTGATTTGCACGCAGCCCAACCCGTTTATTATTGAATTTATATTGTTTTAACATCTTACTGGCAGATGGTGTGTAAGCTTTTAAAAAGAAACCGGTTAACAACATGCGTCAAAACAAGACTCGAACTCGGGATGTTTATGATGAATGTGCACACAGTCCACCACTGGACTATGTGTCTAACCCGCTTAAAAACCCATGTTTAATTATACTAATATGCTATATAATACTTCTTCTTCTTCATGAATGTTACCCATATCAGAACTCAATTCCGCCAAAAATATGTGATATTATTGTTATATAGAGTTCATAGTGTAGGATAAAAAAACAAAATTCAAGAATGACCTTAGAGATTTACCAGAGAATGTGGTGTTCTGACGACGAATTCCGGCGAGCAGAATCAAAAATTCCGGCGACCAGAGACTAGATTCCATTTAAGCAGAGTTTCGAATAATAAGTGAAAGTGTGTGAGCTTGAGAGGGATTTGATATCTAGTATTTATAAGCAAGGGTGCTCTTGATCTCTATTAATATCTTCGGTTACGATTAACAGGGTCATGATTGATATGGTTAAAGGATTTCGGTTATAATTGATATTGAACATCAGTTATATCCGTTCAAAATTTGAAAGAATGCGTTACCATCCCCGGATGTAGTGATTTGCTCATAACCGCCGACCCAGAGATGATTCTTTCCTTGATTAGCAGGTCTAAATGATGGCTCTACTATAAACTTATTTGATCCAGAAATAAACCACTAAAGTGTGTGTAGTGCAATGGTGTTTGAGGTGTGTGTGTGTAAAAGACCCGGGTTTGATTCCGGTTGAGCCCTTTTTAATATAACTTGTCTTTTATTCATTAATTATATTAATTATATTTATTATTTATTAATTATATATATTTTTTAACATCTATTATTTGCAAAACTTTAAAATATCATATAAATTACGCAACAATTATTAACACAAAAACTTTATCGATAAACGATGCGGGTTTTTGAAACCCGTTTTACACAATTGTTACATTTGTAGACTTCTTTAGGCAATTCTTGTTCTAGAATTGCCATAACAAGCATGGAGTACATTAAAAAAAATTTGTAGAAATGATATTTGAACAAAGTTCCTAAAAAATATGACTTGAAAGATTAATTTGGATTCATTCAATATTGAAAAAGCAATGAATTAAGTTGATTGTGGAACCTCATTCAAAGAACTTGTCGCAAAGCAATGCATGGGAGAATGAAAAAGATACTTAAGGCAAGGAGCACAGTTTTTCTTCTCATAGGTAGCATACCTGGTCTCACCATAGTACCCTTGTTCAATGAACTCTAAACCCATTTCTGTTTTAGAAAATTTATCAACCCCTTCACCATCTCCTAAATGGAGTTTGGTTTATAGAACTTCAGGAGTGATAACAATTTTTCTATCACCCACATTTGCTGTGATGGCCAGCACTTTTCCTTTGTCATCATGAGTAAATTTTGCAGATGACTAGAACTCATTAAGAGTGGTTTTATAAATTATTAGGTTTACTATAAGTGCATGGTGGAATGAAGATTTCTAAAAAAAGATCGATGATGTTGTAGAACTGAAGATGATCCTTCTCCTTAGTAAGATAAGGAATAAGAAGGTGAGTAGATCGGAAAGTGAGATTTGCCATAATCAGTATTGAGAACAAAAGGAAGTTCAGATAATGAAATTAAGAGTTAGGGTTTGCGATTAATCACAGGATAATGTTGAGTAAGGTGAAAGAACCCTTAAACTTCTTGAAGTATTATTTATAGGACAAGAAACTGCTAGAGTTAGTAAACAGATGGAACAACCCAATAGTTGTGAGGCTAATTGTCAAAGTGGCAACAATTTTTCTTTTAATTAATGAGGACTAGTAGATGACTTTGACCAGGCTTTTTTTTAGTGCCAAAAACTTTCCAATGATATTCCTTTGGAAGCCATACTACTTTGATCAAAAGGGTTTTCAGATTCTTCACACTCTTTTCTTGATGTAATATCTACAATTTTGATATCCCCAAAGGTTTCAATATAATGTCTACAACCTGTAGTTGAATCTACAGTTGATAATTCAATGTGTGGGGTAATGCATGAACCATCAGTTTCATTTGTGCCTTGGTTAGAGTTTAAACTTACAGTATCTCTAGCAAATAAAGCAAGATTTCCATTACCCTTATCCATAGCAACCATTCCAAAATGTTTATCAGTCAAATCCTCATGCAAACTACAAACTTTTGAGTGAAAAGCGTTGTTGAGTGGTTTCTCGTGCAAGGCATCTGACAGTTTGTTAAACAACTGGTAACAAAGCCTAGTATTGAATTTGTGATTGTGAGGGTATTTGGACGTATGCCATACGTGTTGGACCATCTGCCAAGTGTGCAATGTACTGTGTGGATGGATTAAAAACATTTTGAGAAAAGTTTTGATATGCATTTGAAGAGATTGGTTATTGTCTAATAGTTAAATCAGAATGAGTCATTTAGCTAGGGTTTGTCACAAATGAGGTGGGGTTCTATGAAGAACTCCGACATTACCTGGAAAAATGACGTAGTCTATGACATTTGTAACATTCAACCTTGGACTTGTCCTTTTCTAATTTTCCCTTACCCTCTAACCCTAGAAATCTTCTGCTAGTTTTGTTGTAAAATTTGTTTGTCCTGATGCTCAACAGTGCAAGTTGGTATAGAAGGTCAAATTCTTCTTGATATGTTGGGTCCATGGGGCTTTTTCATGCATCACTAAAGCAGAATTTTGATTTCTTGCACATGATGAGTTGATCTAGGAATTGAAACTAGAAGTTATGTCAACAAAGTAATCATAACCCTGACCACGAATACTACTAGTTGATGAAGATTCATTGTGGCTAAATAAGGTAGTGTTTCCAAATGAATAAACATCAACAACCTTTCCAATCTACAACTACTTTTGTTTCTGGTCAATTTCTCTCTCAGATGTGAGGAGTCTGCCATGAAGTTGTGTTAGAGTTAGTTCCTTAAAACCAACAGATTTTCTCAAAACAATTGCAATTGTATCCCACTTGTCTTGGAGTGATCTCAAAAGTCTGTGACTCATAGTAGCATTTGAAAATGTTTCATCAGCAAGCCTTAGCTCACTGATTAAGCAATTGAATCACTCAAACTTTTGAGTCACAGATTCTCCCTTAACATGGGTAAATGATTCATACAGTTGCTTTGAAATTTCCCTCAAGTTCTTCGGTACTTCATTTGTACCACCAAATTGTTCATTCAAAGCATCCCACAATTCTTTGACATTCTCATATTGGATTAATCAAGCATAGATTTCATTGGGTAAGGTCATGGCCAACATCCCGAACGCCTTAGCATCAAGGTACAATTTCTGTAAATCTCACTCAGAATAATCAACGGGCTTCTTAGTAATATTAACATTTGGTTGTTCGGTATTCGGTACATATGGAACATACGAACCAAAAACTACATATCTCCAGCAACTTGTGTTCTGCTAGGACAAGTGGTGACGCATCCTTTGTTGCTAGTCTTTGAATTCATGGCGAACAAGCATCGGAGGGTTGTTTGCTGATCCGGTATTGTAAGGATCATGATTGATTGACATCTCTCTGGTTTCTATTGAGAATTACTTACAAAACAGAGTATCAGAATAATTTAATGTTCCAATTGGTCTAATTCTTCTCAAGTCCATTTCATCACCCAACTAGTTATCAATATAAGCTTGTTTATCTTCTGAATCAACGATTAAGTAAATTCAGTGTAACCTGGCTATGATACCAATTGTTAGCTCCGAAAAGTAGTGAACTGTGTGTTTTTGATAAATCTGTTTGTAGTTAACAAGTAATAAAAAAAAACAAAGATAATAAACACATCATCATAAATATTGTTAGATTGATGATGATTGTCAATCATTCATATATTATTCATATGTCAATTTATAATCACTAGTATAGTAGTACTCCCCCTCACCAGAGGAACTCTTTCCCTTAGGTTCTTCTACTTTTTAGCTCCTAGAGTTGAAGTTCACTGACTACAGAGTGAACTATTTATAAAGGAGAGAACTGCTAGTGACGTCACCATGAAAGCGACCCAATATACCCCATAAAATGTGTAACTGCCAGCAGTTGCCTAGAACTGCTAGACAGTTGGAAATAAACAACTAAAACTAAACAGCTGGAAAATTACAAGCAATCAACTAGGATTCCAAAACTGCTGGTGGAAACCAGTACGTTTAGAATCCAGTACTTATGGTCTTTCTTTGACTAGTTGACTTGGTCTATTGGTCTTTAGTCTTCATTGTGTTGACTTTGACGTTTGACTAGTTGACCCAATACTTTTCATTCCAACACTTGTACTTGTTGTCATGTATCTTTGAGTAGTATTTGCTTGTTTCAGTAGTGGGTGGTTGTTTAGATAACTTTCAAGGGAGGAAACTTTTGTACCTTGACTTGTAAACTAACTTATTCCAACAGGCAGGGAGATGGTTTCCCTTTGGTTTTGACTTTCATCATAAGCAGATCTTACATAACCCAACAATATCCCAACATGTTATGCTTATTGTCCCATAATTTCTCTTGAATCGCCTTCACAATGTCTACAAAACAAACAAACAAACAAACACAAGCATAAATCCAACAGCAAACAAACAAAAGAAAATTTTGTGCACATAAAATTCCTTGTCCAATTAATAACGCATGTCAACATTTTTAGGCCAATTTCGTATGACAAAAGTTCAACACTTTTTGGTTCATAGTTCTTAACTCATGCGCTACTCTTCCGCGAATAGATTTATGCACTTTTGTAAGGTCACCTAGGTCACCTAAAATCGGATCCATAAAAAACACTGACACGTAAGATGTGTAGAATCCATTATATATACATATACTGTAAGAAAACTATAAGAAATGAGTAGAAACAAAGAAATCTTCACAAATATGTTGCACTTGTATTATCACCTTAAGACACACAGTTAATCAAGTATACAAATGCCAAAAGTCTACTTACACAACAATCTAAACCCATATATATATAGGGATTTCAATCATTTCCAGAACACACATAAGTTCCAGAAATCATCCCACTAATACAAAAATATTTAGTTCTGGGAAACATGACTTTCCTTGAACAACCAACATACACACACATCTAACTAAATAATCTAGAACCCACATCATTACCGAAAATCATTACAAAACTAAACAAATTATATTTAGAACCCTAAACTTCTAAATGCCTTGATCTTCAGCACTTCATCACCTTCAGGTGCATTTACAACGTTTTCAATCTTTCAACTTCCAAGTGTTTTTAACCAAAGTTTGTGCATCAATCTAGTCGATTTAATGTTCCAATCAAAAGCCCTAAGCTAATTTTATCAGTTTATTAAAGCTAGGGTTTCTACATGACGACTCAAGAAGAATTTCATGATGATTTGAAGTTGTTTTCTAACAATCAAATACTTCTACAGATTCAGACAGTGTTGCAAAAGTTGCTAAGCGGTCCCTAGTCGGCCGACTGGGGAGTTGGGAGTAATGGAGTACTCGGAGAATATGCGGACATGAAAAATATAAAGAAAATTAATTGTTGTATATTATATATATGTTAAATAAGCATTATTCATGTCTAAATGAGAATAATTTCAAATGAAACATGTTTGAAGTTCAAATCTCACCGAATATAAGGCCGAATATCCGAATACAAGGCCAAGTAGGCCGGGTAATCCGAGTACAAGGCCAAGGAGGACGATTACAAGTCCGAAATATTCTGAATACAAGTTCGACTTGTCTGAGTACAAGGCCGAGTAGTCTGAGTATGTCACACCCCAACCGATGTCGGAATCATCGGGGCGACGTAAATATATTGCTCGAGACCTCATAACACTAGTGTGATAATATTTAATTCAAAACCGATTTCATTCATAGATAAACATTGTCAAGTACATTACAAGAAATCAAATTACAACCACTGGAAATTCAAAGTACAACAAAATTCATCATTACTACAATAACATAATCTAGTATTTCTAGATGTGTTCTAAGTCATCCCTACTAGATGTCATCGATATAAACATCATCAACTTGCAACATGTTTAAAAGTATAGTTCAACACACAAAGCATTGGCAAGTACACAAGTTTAATATGGCATAAGTATGTGAAAAGTGTTTAAACGAATCCTCATGGCAAAAATAGTTAACTAGATTAATGTATCATGGCATGTAATTTTACAAGTCAACCTTATTATTACTGCATGAATTAAAGAGTTAACATGATCACAAGACTACGGGCGGTGCGTTACTCCTATAGCGCTAACATGTTAAGGGGAGGCTCGTACGAAACTAATGACAAGTGAATCACATAAGAATGTTCTAAGAATACAAATCAAGTATCACGTATTTAAGCATCCATAAATGGATTGTTTGTGTTTGCATAAAGTATAAGTGTGAATTTGTAATTTGATAGGTTAAACATATTGCACCCAAAAGTGTAAGGCGTAAAAAGGGCTTTCGAGTGTACTCACGGTTTTGCAAAGCTTCCTTTGGTAATCCGTGAAGAGTTGGAGAGTTGGAGGATGGAACACCGAGGTCACCCTACATGGGGTAAACGAAGGTGTGTGAGTATTCGGAATGTTAACAGAAGATTTGGATTGGAATTTAAAGTACAAAAAGGTATGTATGCATAAAAGTATATCTTGTCTAACTACTCGTTTTGACACTAAGTTGCATGTGATTTCATGGATCCTAGTTTGCTCATTAGAATCAAGAACGAGAGACTTAGAATCATAGATAACGTAGCTTAAGTTCATCACAAATAATCATAAACCAATTAATATCATGAGTTCGGCCATGTTATATATATATATATATATATATATATATATATATATATATATATAGTTTATATAATAATTCTAAGCTAAGTCCATCAAGAGTATTCATAGATTGTCATGTAAGTCAAGCATGGAGGATTATCCTCATTGTATGATTCACCAATACACAAATCATCACTAGGATGATTCGGATGGTCATGAAGGGAAAGAAAATGTACAACTAACTAATACGTCTTCAAGTAGCCAAGTAAGATTAACCTGGGTGAGTCGTCCCAACATGGAAAGAGTTAACTAAGTGTTGGAGACTAGACGGGGTTATGTTACTTTAAGACTAGCAAGCTACTTGGAATAGCAAGGTAAAACATCAAGTGAGATGGTGGAATGAAGTTAGGATAGCCAAGGCTTCCAAGTATTCACACCTATACCAAAACACAAGTCGTGCCTTATGAGTTATAGCAAGCTCGGATGGTTTTATCACTTGTGGTTTGTATAAACCCTATCAAAACAAAAAGTTTAGAGGTATTTGCAACTCTTAAACTCATAAGAATCTACTCCCAACAAGTCTCATAACCTTAGATAGGTTTAAGAACAAGTAGGCACGAGATTAAATCAAGAAAACATAGTTTATAAAAAGTTTAACAATAGATTCATCCAAAACAGAAAGTTTGGACCTCAAAATGGTGGTGTTCCACCTTGGTTTTTGGAAACAGTCCTAGAGGCGTTCCAAGCTTTATAGAGTAATAATTGGTGAAGAAAAGATGAAGAAAAGTGAGTTTGAACTCACTTCTTGCACTAGAAAGTTTCTGCCTTGAACTTGAAATCTAGAGATTTTGAGAGTGTTTTGATGATTTAAAAGTGTTTGGAAAGTGAAAAGGATGGTTAGGAATCTTTTTTGGGTTTAGTGTTAAATGAGGTTTAGTGTTAAATGAGGTTTAGAGGTAATTGGGTGTGAAAAAGGTGGAGAAAATAGGCCAACCCGCGGCTGGAAACGTCCTGCTGCAGATCAAGGTCTCTCGCCACCCACGAGAGGCAAAGCCTAGTCTCTCGCACCCCGCCAGAGCCTCATTTAGGCAGATCATTCATTTTTGCAATTTAGCCTCCGAACTTTGGTTTTTTCCCCCGTTTTAAGCTAAAACTTGGTGTTTTGGTATGTTTTTAAGTATATAACACGTATATAAGTATAATTTGAGTACCAAGAATGTATGTATGAGTATTTGAACGTATAAAAAGCGTTGGTTTGTATGTAAGCATGTGTTTAACGATCGAATGCATGTAAGACAAGTATGTATAAAGTATGAATTTCATAACGATCAAAGTCTCGGATTACAAATCTGGGATTGAAATAAAAATGTGATAGAATACAAGTTTCGACTAATAGAAATACGATTACACTTTCTATATAAAGTACAAAATGTGAAGCGTTACAAAGTAAAAGGCCGATTAGGCCGATGTTGACCGATTTTGACCGCCCCCGACTAGTCAAGTCCGACTAGGGTAAACTCGCTTCAGAGGTGGTCCGAGGATCGAGTAATCGCCAAGTACAAGGCCGAGTAAGCTGACTTTTACGACAATGAAGATGTTGCAATACAAAACCCATATCAAAAGTAACACAAAACAAAATCCTAAAGTTATGCAATTGAAGTATAGTATTTTTAGAAACATGATCAATCGATGAGGACAGATGATTATTTGGTGACCTATTATACCTGCAAAGGTTATTAAGAACAATCATAACAAAATTCGATTTTACAAAACACAGATTCAACAAGTTCTCCTTGAAATTCATGATTTTAGAAAAACTCTTGTTTTGGAAATGATAAGGAACAGCGCATGTCTACTAAATTTAAATGCCCAGCGAATGACTCATGCGCTGGTTTCACTAATTAAAGTCAAACTTTTTATTTTCTCTAAGTTCAAGCCCTCACACATTCAACCAAGTCCAAGTTAATGACCTTGGTTAAAAGATTTAAGTCCTACAAATTTTATGTAAGTGAAAATTTCTGTTGTTTTATATTTTGCACATTAAGTTTCAATCAAGATTTGATGTTTTGTACAAATTCAAATTTCAAAAAAAAAAAATGTTACCAAATGTGCTTCGGCTCAACCAACTTTGTTTAGGGAAAAATATTTTGTATCCCGACATAGTTTGTCAAAAAAAAATAAAGTTGAAATGTAAAATATTTTTGACTTTCACCAAGTTGAAGCTAAAACACACCTAAAATATTTTAGGTACTTTAAAAATGAAATGATAAATATGTAAACATACTAAAATGAAATATTTACAGAAAATCTTTTTTGCTAGAAAACATGCTATACCGTTGTTCTTAAAAACATTATGTTTTCATAGTTCACGTCGATTGTCAGTATTGTTGTCCACTTAAACATAATCAAACGCATTTGTAGTGCTTACATATACATTTATGTAATCTTAGTGCACTCAATTCCAATGGGCCCCACAATCATAGTATATTCCCTCATCAAGTAATACACTGACTCAAATAATGCATTTAAACTTTCATGATTTGTGTAAAAACAAATTCGAACACTTAAACAATAACAATCAAGTTGATCGTTAGATATATAGAGAAAGTCTAGTGTTTAAGCAAAACAAAGAAATAAAACAAGTTGAAATGTTTAGGCCAAGTAAACTTAAACGAAACACCAAGTAAAATAAATTTGAAATGTTTAGGCAACAACCTCTAGATCGATATTTGTGATCCACAGAGTAGGTCCAATACTTTAAAAAAATAAAGAAAATCAAACAAGTTGCAATTTTATAAAAGTAACACACCAAATCACAATGATATTTCAGTAAGTAGCGAAAGCTCACATACCGATTGGTTTTATGCTTTTCAGCATTGAGCGATTACGGAGCAGGTACACAGTCACAAAGGACAAAACCAAGTACTACACTATCAACTATTTTTCCCACTGGAGTTGGGCTTTCCATTTAGTTTGTGTCATTTTCGCAAAACTTTTTAATGTTTGTTGAGCCTACCGACACATCAAACTGTGAGACTATTTTAACTTTAAAACACTACACAATTTCGAATGAACTGATATACTATCATTTCTCTTTTTTCGCATAGTAAACTCATTTTAACATTGTTTTATAATTTTGAAAATTTTCTATTGTTTTTGGTTTATCATTTTCACTGTTTTTGGATTTTCATAGAATTTCTCCCTTAAAATCAAAAACATATTTTTGGATTTCAAAAAACATACAAACAAAAAAAACCAAGAAAATGACATCCTGATATGGTCTACGTGTCAGTGCATTTAGAAATCTCGGTTTTAGCATCTTCACTTATTGATTTCAAATCTTTGATTCCGTTATTTGTAAAAGATAATCAAATCTTGATTTGTGAAAAGCTTTAATAAAAAGATCTTTTTTTGTAAATCGATGTGAATTTAAATTATGTCTACCCGTTTCTTTTCGAAGGAGTCGCTTTTGAAATGATAGCGTATTTCGACGTGTTTTGTTTTCAAGTGCTGATTCCGAATTTTTTGTTATACTTATGGGATTTATGTTTGAAGCAAGTGAGAGATTAAATGGAGAAAGTTGGAAGAGAAAGAGAAAACGAGATAGGAGAAGATAAAGAAAAGGTATGAAGACAAAAGAAAGAAGGTTACAAGAAACTACGATTTTGTTTGGCCGAAGAAAACGAAAAAGCCAAAGCAAAATTTTGAAGAGTTCAGAAGATAGTATAAAGAAAAGTATTTTGAGATTGGAGCAAACCAAGCTAAAGATATGACTACGGCAACATCTAAGGAGAATCGATTAGTGCATAATGTCTAATGCCTTTATGTATGTGACATATAAATGTGTATTAAGTGATTACAGTGGTTATCTGACAATTTTTCAGTAGATCCATTGCCCCACGTAAATGCACATGTTGAGGTTCGTCGAAGGATTTTAATTGAAGGTTGTGGTATAGTGAGGTCTAGGTTTCCCTCATAGAATTCAGAATTTTAGGTTGATGAAGAAGATGAAGGGCCAGATAATAGAGATAAAGGAAAAACAGTTTCATTGGTTGTGTATTGGTAGAAGAAAAGCACGATTAAATTCATCATTTTCTGATTTTACTTCTCCCAATGGCACTTGGAGGGGTACTCCTTTTTTTCGTTTGCATTAAATAGGAGTCATCGTCAAAAGATTTCAAATGATGAGATATGTTGGTGCATAATGTCTATAGCCTACGTCTTGGGGTCATGACGAGTATGTAACGGGGCTAAAATGTTAGATTTATTATTGTTTTGTATGTTATTGGGCCACTTCGTATGAAGTATTGCTCACCTCATACAAAGTGATACATGTCACTTTGTATGAAGTGCACTTCGGACGAAGTGGCAGGACACCCCTTGTGCGAAGCTGTCATGTCTATAAATAGCTGAGCAGGGGTCTTGAGTCCTTAGCTATTTTTCTGATTGTAAGACGAAGCCCTGACAGTTTTATCTTTGATCTTTTCATGTTTATCAATATTAATGAAGTAGAGCACTGAAACAGTATACCTTATCATTGTCAACTAGTTAATGATTCGCGCACGTTAATTAGCTCAAGTCGGGTCTTGTGCTTTCGGAGGAGAGCCGATCCTCCCACAAGTAGTATCAGAGCCTAGAGGCCTGATTTGAAGACAATTGATCAAGTTTCAACCATTGAAGACTTCTTATTCTACTCCTTTTTTTCTTATTCTTATTAGATCTGAACAAATTCATGGACAAATTGGACTAAATTTCAAGTATAACATGTTAAAATCAGTTTAGACAAACCCTTGAAAGTTTCAGATCTAAAATCAACCGAATTCATGTCGAAAATTGCAAAAAAGGCAAAACTATGAATACACTTCATTCGAATTGTCAATATCACTTCGCACGAGCTGACAAGCCGCTTCGTACGAAGAGACAACTCGCATTAAGTCTTTTAAAATAGTCTTTATCACTTCGCACGAAGTGTGTACCGGTTCGTATGAAGTGACCAAAATTGTTTTAGGAAAACTTTGTGCCCACTTCGCACGAAGTGTCACATCACACTAAACCCACTTCACACCAAACAAGTGTTAAAAGATAATTTTCGATAAAAAGGAAGAAGAATTTTATAACGCATTTGCTACGTCCGCACTTACAACCACAGCCGCTTAGAACTTAAACCTAGATAATGAAATGGGCACTGTGGCTAAGCCACCAAAATTAATGTATCTTGAGGATTACAAAGGTTGGCATGAATGGTTTACAAACTTGGTATAGACAAATTATCTTGAAAACTGGTACGCAATTGAGGAAGGTTATAAGATTCCGGTTGGAGAAAACGGTCTCTAGAAAGGGTTAACGCAATACAACGATCAAGAGAAGGATTTATTCAAATGTGAGAAAAAGATAATGAACGTATTGCAACTAGCCATTAAAGAAGATATATTCACTTTGTTGCAACATGATAACACTGCTCAAACCATCTAGAACGCGCTCAAAGTCAAATAACAAGGAAGTAAACAGATGATTAAGAGCAAACAATCACTGTTAAAAAAAGAGTTCGACATCTTTCATCCATTGAAAGGAAAGACAATGAAACAGCTCATAGAGAGGTATTGTCACCTCTTGGTGGAAATGAAACGTTTGGGTGTTAACAAAGATGATGAACATCTGGTAGAGAAATTGGCAGACGCTTTGCCAAAGGGCAAGTGGTCAACGTATCTTACAATTATCAAGAATAGTCTAGATTACAACAGCAACACAATGACCTTAGCAAAGTTTATTGAGAAGCTTGAGGCTCACGAACTAGAATTGCAAAAAATGGCAAAATCCAGAGGAGCGTATGCACAGTAGGATATTAATTTGTACTACAAGGGAAGTACACCTGCCAACATTCGAAGTCCGAAGATATAGACGGCCTTTAGTGCTAACGACTCGATGAATGTTCCAAATCAATCAAGTAGCAATTCTAGTTTTACCTCATTTCAAAATTATGATCCAAAGACTCCAACCACCCTACAATCATCCCAAAGCTCGAACTTCAACAACTGCCAAAACAACCAGTAATCCTACTCAGAGAATTCTTTAGTGTAACATAGCTATCAATTTGGAAAATGCACAGAACTTCAATGAACAAACAGTTGTACAACACATGGCTTTACTCGCATCAGTGCTTGAATTATATGAGAGCCTGGTGGCCGATAAGATCGGGAATCCGAACATGACTAAAGAGGATTATGATCAAATCGACCCCGAAGAATTAGAACTAATTGACATCATATGGTGCATGGCCAGTATAGTTAGAAGAGCTCAGCGCTTCATGGAAATAACTAGGCGTAACAGTTTGGGAGGACTGGATGAAAAGTTGGGTTTTGATAAGTCTAAGTGACTTATTTTAAATGCTGAGAGAAGTGACATTTTAAAAGAGAGTGCCTGAACCGAGAAGTGCAGAGTAATCATAATCCTTTCAGTGATGATTACTACAAGAAAGCGATATATCATAAAACTTCTCCTCCTCAGACTTCAACGAGGATGGTTGCAATTGAGGACGGTTCGGCCAAATCAAAAGCACTCATGGTGGCTCAGGAGGAGGAGGGTTTTAATTGGAATGACTATATTGCTAAGAAGGAAAGTTTGACGCTGCTTGCTGAAATATTGAAGAACCAGTGTTTGATGAGATGGTCGAGGAGACCTCGATTGAAGAAAGTGAGATAGTGTTTGATGAAACGCCTGACCTTACTGTTGAAGAGTGTACTGAGGCTATTTACTATGAACAGTGTGTCGAGGAAGATTTAATTCAACATGCATTTAAAACTATGATTCCTTCTTATGTCTATAATTCTTTTGTAGGTTTCTTCGGAGGATCGAGTCAACACCAATGTGTACGGAAACCAGAAGAATCCGAGAAGCCAGTTGAATAAATTATCGATGTTAGAAAGGAGATGAATGCAGAAAACTTGAAGAAAATAGCCGACAAAGCAATGATGGCAAGCTACAAGAGGTAGTTCCTAAACACAGTAAAGAAGGAATGAAAGAGTCGGTCGTTGAGTCAGTCAAAGAGGTCAAGGTTGTGATTAAAGAAATTGAAAAACCATGCACGAAATGCCTGGAGCCGTGCAAGGAATGCTAAGAAAAGGAGATAAAACTTAAAGAACTCTAAAAATATACTAACAATATTTCAAGTGGCATGAAAGACACAAAAGTTGCTTATGATAAATTATGCAAATCAATCAAACAATTTCAAAAAGTCAGTAAAGAGGACATGGCAATAAAATCAATATTAAAAGCTACAGTAATGGACAAACAAATGACGATCAATATTCACATAGATATCATTGCTAAGCTAAAAACTGAACTTAAAGTCATAAAGATTGAGTCTGAACGAGTCAATAAATTGTTGATTAGTTACTCAACCTCCTCTTATGTAATTGATCATATTCTTCCACAACAACTTGAGAAAACCGAACAGGAGGAAAAGGAATCTGACAAAAAAAACAAAGGTCTAGGTTATAATCATTGTCCACCCCCTATGTGGAACAATTATGCTAAGAAATATCCAGATGGGGTGGAAAAAAGCGCTTAATCTAAAGCTTAAAACTAAACAAAGGGATGAGCTGCCGGAAAACATTGATGTAACCTATGAATGCCAATCAGATGTTGTAACGCCCCAAAACTCGAATGTTTATATTCGACATATGTTTCCTCATGATATAACATGAATAAAAAAAACTAGGCTATTTAAACTACTTAAAATACTTAGTGAACAAGTAAGGAATAAACTTGATGGCAATTATGATGGTGTGACAAACTAGAGGGACTAAATTTGGAAACTTGAGTTTAAGTTTCAATTAAATAGCAAAAGTCAGTATGCAAATGTGTGTTAGAGGTGGGTGTGTCAACACCTACATGAAGGAGAAAGGGGGGAACTTCAATCCAGCATTTTGGCCTAAATTCGAGATGAATTCAACCTAAATTTCATGCATGGACTCTATTTCTTGATGATCTAGCCTTAACAAGCATGTGGTAAGTTGCAGATTTCAATTTGGTGTTCTTGTGTGAAGTGGGTGTATGACTAATCCGTGAATTAGTATGAAATTTAGCGTGATTGTGTGTTAAAATCACCAAATGGAACTTGTTATGTGTATGATTTTGGATAATTTCATGTTTTGAAGTGAAACCCATTTGGGATGATGAAGTGAGTGAATCACCATGTCCAATAATTGTGTAATTTTTGGTGTAGTATGTTGTATGTGATGAGTCATTTTAGATAAGTTGATTATGATATGAAATAAATGGATGTTCAGTTGAATTTCATGAATGAAAATAAGAACATGGAAGATTATGCATGAATGGGTTGTATATTGTGCTTAGATTGTAGTGTGCACACAATGTGTTTGATGAAATGTCTAAATGATAATGATATGTGAAATTGTCTTCAAGTAATAGAGGAATGTGTAAAGAATGTAGGAATAATGTATATGACAGAAAAATATCATGAGTAACATGTTCTTGATGAAATCCATGTATGAATATAGTTAATATGTGTTGGGTAAAAGCATGTTTTAGGAATCGTGCTATATGCTTGAGTGAAGTAATGCACAATTGTGGATTTGTTGATCATATTAATTGCAATTTAAGAAGTAGGTGTGGAGCGGATGAGAATCCTAGAAAAGGGTAAATTCGAATGATGTTGACGTTAGTTATGAAGTAATGAAAACGCTAGTGTGGATGGAACGGATTATGTATGTGTATATGTATATAACTAGGTGTATATGTTATATAATATGAACATGGAATGAGTTTTATGTTAATATTGTTGTCCACCATTTTAAGATGGATTTATGTTCATAATTTGAAAGTATATAAGTAGGGCAGTTGACTTTCTAGAAAATAAACTCATGAGCATCGGTGCAGTCTCGCTTTTGGCTTCGAGAAAATAAACCCATGAGAATCGAGAAAAATCATCTGTAATCACCAAGCAATAAGATCTTTTAGCTAAACTTTTAACACTAATAGGACCAAAAAGATCCATATGCAACAATTGCAATGGTGCGGTTATCGTATTCACTACTTTGGACTTGTGTGGCTTTTTGTGCTGCTTGCCTTGGGCACATGCTATTCATTTTTCTGAAAACGGAAATTCTTTTATCGGTAAACCTCTTACTAAATTTAATTTAGAAAGTTTATTCATATTCTTGAAATTTACATGTCCCAGACGTCTATGCCAAAGCAGTGATTCCGATTCTGATGCCTTGGAGATCAAACACGTCATTTGCTTTTGGCGTTTTTCATATTGAGAACATAAGTGTTGTTTTGAAGAGGAGATGTGAGCATAATCATCTTGGCAGGAACTGAATATTCGGGCTTTAGAAAGAGACATTCTACGTCGTTGAATAGCACTGATATTTCTTTGTCACAGACTTGTGATACACTCATAAAATTGTAACACAATTTTGGTACATAGTTAACGTTTTCCACGTAAGTGCTTCAGAAAGACGTCTCCAATTCCAAAAATCTTCCCTCCCTTTTCATCTCCGGAAAAGGACACGAAGTCACCATCTATAAATCGGAAGTTCTTCAGTAGATCCTTTAATCCGGTCATATGCCTTGAGTATCCACTGTCCACATACCAGATGTATTCCATGAGCATTCGAAGCCTTTTTTGCAGTTTATTCTGTTATACAACAACAAACAGGAAATTTATACATGTTACTTAGATTTTGGAACCCACACTTGCTTCACCTATAATCTATCGTGATTTTGGATGACGGTATCTTCTTTGACAATGTCGTCTTGTTTTTTTCCAAAAACAGTTTGCATTAACGAAGTTTTTGACTGATTTCTTAAAGCTATCAAAATGATCTGTGAAATGTTTAACAAAATTTTGATCTGGTTCCGAATATTTCTTGCTTTTGCAATGTTTCGCTATATGTCCTAAATGACCACAGCAAAAGCATTTAATGCAACGTTTCTTTTTCTTTTTAGAGGTTGATGCGTTGGAAGCTGATGTATGTGATGAGTGTCTGGAACTGTATAATGTGTTGTCTAATGAAGAAGCATTGAGGCTTGAGTTTCTGATTTTCTTCATTTTCTTGTCAAGTCGACTTTCATCCTTAAAGCAATCTTCATCGTTCTCGCTATCTGAAAAAGAAACTGATTCTTGATTTTCACTTGAATCATCTGATTCTTGATCTTCACTCGAGGTTTCTTCACCACTATCCAAAGTTGTTGTCTTTGAGTCTTCTCTGCTGCTGACTTGCTTTGAATCTTTATCAGACTCTGATATACCTATACAGGATGGAACAAACTCAGGAATTTCCGTTGTGAGGAACTTTCCGAATCTGTTTTTCTTCAATTCTGGAACGGATTCAAGCACAACATTTTCATCACAAAAAGCAGATTTCAAGTCCATGCATTCAACCACTACATTATCATGGTTGAGGGTCAAAGGTTTAGGCACATGCATATTACAGTCATCCTGAATATTTAGACTAGATTCAATACAGTCATCCATCCTAGTTAAATTATTACATTCATCCTGAACAAAATTCTGGTTTGTTTTAACACAGTTCCAGGTGAACCAGTTAACCGTAGTGTAATTGTCCCCTGAATACCCTATTCCTATTTTTTTCCCACCATACTCCTCATCGCACACACCCTCCTCACGCTTAATTGCATCTACATTGTTTATAGAAACATTAGTACCTTTGTCATTTTCACAATCTACACTTCGAGGGATTAAGCCATTTTTATCAATTAAATCATTTTCTAGATGAGGAGTTTGCTATGTGGAGGTGGAAAGATTTTTCTTTCGTTTCCAAGCTTATCTTTGTACCCATACCATCTTTTACGTATGTCGGTCGTTAGCAGTTTTTAATGTCAACCAGTGCATTTTTGCTTACATTCCATTTGTCAATAGTAAGATGCAATTTAGTGTTTTCAATTTCAGATTGACTTTTTTCAGTTAAATCATTAATTATGAAATCTTTTATGAATACAAATTATTTTAAAGTTTGCATTTCGGCTAAAGTTGAGTTCAACATTCTCTGATATGCTGCTTCGTTTTTGTTTTAAAATTGCAAAACTCTATCTTTTTCTCTGATAAGGACACGGTTGAGGGATTTATAGTGAGCCACGACATTGACACACGATTATGAGCAAAATTTGACTTTAAATTCATATGGAATGTTGTTTACCAAGTCTTTCTCTTCCTCTTTTGCATCAGCAATTTCTTCTGCCCAATCATAGTCTTCCACCACTAGGGCCTTTGGGGTGTTATCAGCAGCATTCTCATTTCCTTCAACAATGATTGACCTTCTAGCTGGGGCAATCTCAGCATTCTCGTTCTTTAGCAACGGACAATCTCTTTTGAAGTGACCCAAATTCTTGCAATTATAGCACCGCAATTTTGACTTGTCAAAACCAGCTTTTCCAAGTGACAGTCTTTTTCCTGTATGGTCCTGAAATTTCTTCAGCCTTAAGGTGATCATAGCCATCTGCCACTTCAGATCCATTTCCTCCATATCATCTGGATCAACATGGTACATATCTTCAACTGAAAGAAAATCCCGTTTCAGTTCACCCGACATAAGTGCTTCATAACTGTTCAGGAAGGTGTTAAATAGTGCAACATGTTCAGTAGAAATTTTAGTGCTTGAGCTTCACCGACCATAGTAGCTTTCTCGTTTGACTGTGGAGCCTTTATAAAGTTTGTGGAAGCATTAAAGTAAGATGCGTTTGCACTTTGAGAACTTGAACCATTGGAGGTTATGGGAGCAAGGAATGCCATGTTCTTGGGATCTGCAATAGCAGTGGATTGAGCAGTTTGTGACTATCCCATTTGATTCATCTCTCTCTAGAGCACGTCCATTTCAAAGGCTTTTAGAGTGTTGATCAGATCCGGAAGAGTAACTGGAGTTGTGCTGGTTAGGAAGGTTCTTTTGATCATCATGCACTGTAAGCTCCATTCTTTTGGAAGAGAGTCCAAAAGTTTCTTGATTGAGGCATAGCTAGCAACGGGATTACCAACTTTCTTCATTTTTGTTAACACATTCAAAAAATGACCGATATGATTAGGGGTGCTAAACGGGTCGTGTTCGCGGGTTGGCAGGTTCAACCCGACCTGAACCCGAAAATTTTACATGAACCCGAACCCGACCCGAACCCGAAAATCGTATCATATATATGAACCGAACACGACCCGAAGTTTCATGGATTGACCTGAACACGACCCGTTTAACCCGAATTTTTTAATTTTTATTCTGAAATTAATATATATTAAAATTAAAAATTACTTAAAAAACACAAATGTATATAATATTATCATATTTAAATTATAAAATCTATGTTAATTTATCTTTGTAAGTTATAATCATGACATAAAATACACGCCCCATTTAGTTTATGACATAAAATATATTATAAAAAATACAATGTAGTATAAATGTGTTAAACGGGTCAACCCGCCAACCCAACCAGGTTGACCCGACCCTGACCCGTTAACCTAAACGGGTTCGCGGGTTCAACCCAAAACTGACCCGAACCCGTTTAGACAAAACCTAAACCCACGAATTTCGTGTTAGGTTCGTGTCGGGTTTTCAGGTCGTGTCGGGTTTTCGGGTCGTGTCTGAAATTCACACCCCTAGATATGATCTAATAGACTTTCACCTCGAACACTTCCAAACATATCATATTCTTTCTGAACCATATCTATGTTGTAATCCATCAGTTCTTGGTTGCCTTCATAGTGGTCTATGAGTGCCAACCATAATTCATGAGCTGAGGTGTATTCCTCAAACAAGTTGTTGTCATCCTTTGCTAGAGCCATTGTTAGAACCGCGTGAGCCCGGCGGTCACGTTGGATCAACGTCTCGTTTTCGTCAGTGAAGGTTGTGGGATCTTCGTTAATTGTACGAACGTCATCACGAATTACCGTAGGAGCATGGGGTCCTATAGAGACAGACATCCATTGAGTATACTCCGTATACTCAAAGAATGCCTTGGTTATGTTCTTCCAGCTGCTAAAGTCCTCAGATCCTTTCAACTTTGGAGGCCTAGTTGCAGTTCCAGTTCCAAGTTCGGCTTGTGTGATTGGGTTCAGTTGATTAAGTGACATTTTGGTTTGATCTTAAGTTTAAATTGCTGATCAGAGGTTAAATACGCTGGATTTTAAGGTTCAGAGTTCAAATAGGCTAGTTATGATCAATTACGTTGGTAATATGGTGAGGTCGGTGAGCAAATACGTCGAGTTTCCACAATTTCGCTGATAGTTCTTGAGTCCTTGGATTGGATCCGCTAGATAAATAAAACACACATGAGTTTGGCTAAATACGTCGATCATCGTGATAAAATCGATGTGGTTCTTTATCACTGACTTCGAACTTGCCTTCAAATAAATACGCTGACACTATTTCGCTGGGATTCAACAACTACGCTGGTATACTACCGGCGTATTTGTCAAATACGTGATCTTCAAGTTAAATACGTTGTATTCAAATTTATCTGCACTGACTTCAAGTTTAAATACATCCAGCAAGGTTTAAGTACGAACAAAAACCCTCTAATCACTCAAAAACAACTCAAATCCATGTTTCTTTGTACCAAAATAACCCAAAGTTCACCAAAACGCTGATTAACATCAACCAAATGATTAATCACACCAAATCAAGCCGTTTTAAGTCCAAAAATTTGAAAAACCTTGAAACTTTGAAAACTTTAAAAAAACTTTAAAACTTGAAGAATCTTAACAAAACTCAAACAATCAAGAGCACAAAGGCTCTGATACCAAATTGTGAGTCCCAAAATCTATCCCGATCACAGTGGTTTGATTGTTAACACCCAAACACCTATTGATTAGGTGTTTGAATAAGTAAAAGTTAAGAAAAACCAAAAGATAAAGATGAAGATTCTTGTTTGGATCAAACAACAAGTGTTGTTTATGTAATCCCAAATGATATACACACTAAAAGCACCTGGATATTCGGATTTAGCACAAGAACATGAATAACAACACAAGAGAAATTACCAACACTTGTCCAAGAACCTTGGACTAGGGTTTTCCATTGATAACACATATATACACACTGAACATCTGGCGTATTTATTTATTAAATACGCCAGAATATAATTACACCATGTCTGGCTTACACCTAATTTTTTCACTTTTGACCCCTGAACTTTCTAGAACATTATAAACTAAAATAAAACAATCTAAAACCTAATAAAACTAAGTACCAACGATCTCAAAAGTCCTAACAAAAACGCATGCACTAAAAATAAAATCTTTCAAATAAGTATCCATGGAAATTAATGCGCTTGCTTAAATCGGTTCCATGACATGCCCTAATACCCTAAACACATGCTAAAAATGTCAACACATTGGTTGGTGAGTTCACAATATAACTAAAGTAAAATTTAACCACATTTACTTTTAATAAAATTTAGAAAAGTTTTACTTGTCGTACCTTTTCTTCAAAACACTCTAGTAAGTTTTCTTCTTAAACTTTCTTTTAAAAAATCAAGATAAGTTTCTGCTTTCTTGTCAAAAACATCAAGGTAAGTTTTCGTCTTAAATCTTCCTAGTCCCTTTGATAAGTTAAATTTTTCATAGTGTCAACTTTTCAGGTTCATAAACTACCTAAGAATATGACATATATCTAAACATTATAAGATCATAACCAGTTCAAGACTACTATTCTTTAAAGTTCCAAAGTTATTCACCACCAGGGACCGGAGCGACTGGTTGGTAGTTGGATTGTCAAACCCGATAGATCTATCAATACTTTGTGCAACCCTATACAAGGCTAATGATATGTCGACATGAGGTGGTTCCAATGAGGTAGCATAAGGATACAAACAAATGTCATCCTCATGAGCAATTATATCCCTAGTTAGTTGGAAATTTAATCATACATCCTTTTCATATTAATAAGTATTCCCCAAAAAGGTTTTAAAAAAATTTACTTCCATGGAATCACGTAAGTAACTAATTTAAAACACAATAAACTAATTTAAGCATTGTTTTTCCCAAAATAATTATAAACTTATAAAAAGTGAGATAGTGAAACTCACCTTTTGTAGTGTTAGTCCTAGCAATTAATTTCCATAAAGCCCACAAACAATAGTGATCGACTTATGTCCTGATCATAAGGAACAATTAACGACCATTTTAATATTATATTTTCTAAGTTGTTCACGCAAAGTTTGATATTCAAGCAATCGCTTTATCTTTCAAAATCGTTTTAATTAAAGTAGTATTTTTATTTCCAAAACACCTAAATCGAATGACCCGTTGGCGATCATATACTTTTGTTGAAGTCCAATTATATAGTTTTACAAGTGCTCGGTTAATATTATCACACAAAGACACTTTGCACCGTCGTTTATCTCAAAACACTATTCATAAACTGCATAGTACATAAAAACATACATATACTTACTTCCGCAAAAGTTCATATACAAGTCTAACACAAGACTTATGACATAATCAAACACAAAATATATATATATATAATATATATACACACCTATTTATCAATTTCTTAAAAAAAACATCTTAAACTTGTATTTAGTAAAATTTCATTTTTACTACAAGTCCATAGTTATTAAGTCTTAAAAGTCACTCTTTTAATTTACTAATAATTATATTAATAAATATTATTTATAAACCTTTAAATTTAAGTTGTAAATATATATTACTAAGAGTATAGACATTTTGTTTAAAACCTATGAATTTGCCTTTGTTGACGTTCATTTCCAGGTATCATCATTTTCGCGTTATCGGCAAAACAGCTAACATTTGCTATTTAAAATTCATCATTTAATCAAATAAGCATCTTTCCCAAGATACATGTAATTATTATATTTTAGTCATAAAACTATTCTTACTTATATATAGTTAAACATCACTTAAACTTGACAATTTTTAACGTTTCTACAACGAAAACTGTCTAAAATGATATGTTAGCATCATGACCTTGCTACATAAATTTTATCACTAAATTCATGCTTAAAATACGTTTTAATTTTTGTTTTAAAACAGGTTTTAATCACTTGCATTTTCATATCGAAAATGCCGAACTTTAGAATTTTAAGCATATTAATAATGTATATGCATTACATTGAACACTCATACACATAAAATACAAGTTTTATCCCATTGAAAAAAAAACATGGTTTACAAAACTGAACTTTTGGAAAACTCTCGAATTAAGGCTGAGTCACTAAGTTTTGGCCTTTGTAAAGAAGTCAACGTGGCTACTCTATTCAGTGCATAATAAATTAATAGGAAGAGTGGCCTATAAATGGGTTTGTCAGTATTATCAAATTTTATATAAAATATTTTTATTAGTTGAAACTTTTTTTATAAAAAATTATTTTCATTTAAACCCTATAATATATATATATATATATATATATATACGGAAAGGTTCATTTGAGAAGAAATTTAATATGAGAAGAAAAAAAAGAAAATGCATAATGGTAATACATTAAATAGTTTATAACTTCTCTAATTAATTATTTTATTTCTCATTAGTAAAGCAAAAACATTTTGTCCTACACATTTCAAAATTTATCCTACATATGTCTTACATTTACCGAAATTTACCCTACACACATGTAAATTTACCTTACACGTTTCAAAATTTATCCTACACATATTAAAATTTATCCTATACATGTCGAAAATTGTCCTACACTAGAAATTATTTTATATTGAAATAGTATATGAAAAAAAGAGTTACAAGTTTAATTAATTAGCTAATTAATGACAGTTATAGATTTACCTATATGCCATTTTTCATAACATTAAATATACACATTAAATAAAGTAAATGGAGAATTTCTATTGGTTTAAAAGTTATTCTTTTTATTCTTATAAAATGTTTCTTCTCATTTGAACTCTCCACTATATATATATGTATATATATATATATATAATATATATATATATAATTTGATAAATCCACCCTCCCACCAAAAGCCTAAAACCCCCATCCACCCCCAAAAAACCTAAACCCCCCACACCCACTCTCCAAAAGGAACCTAAAACTAAACCCTAAACGTAAACCCCCAAAAAACCTAAACCCCCCACCGACACCCCTCAAAAAACCTAACCCCCTCCCACACACCCAAAAATACAATCCTAATCCTAAATCTCCCAAAAATCTAATCCTAAAAGTTAAACTAAACGAAAGCTAAATCTAAGCATTTGATGCACATGTGCAGCACATACATATAATGCACATGTGTAGTACATATATAATGGACGTGTGCAATAAAAGTTTTTTTTTAAAATTATACATAAAAAGTAGCGATTTTTTATAAAAAATTATAAAAAATTAGTATGTTTTTTAGACTTTTTAGTTAGTTTTTAGTTTTCTCATTTATATGTAGTCTTATTATAATTCTCTCCCTATATATATATAATTAGAAAGTGGGTATGAACAATTATTTTATTTTATAATAATATATAATTTTTAATATTTTATTATTATACTTATTTTAAGTTTTAACGTATTTTTTCCCTTTTTAAAAATCATATTTCCTATATCATTTATTTTTAATATTTTTATTTAAATTATATTTTCTTTATCAATTAATTTAATATCTTTTTGATAACTTTTATTCATTAATTTTTTCCCTCTATATTATATATTATAGTACTAGTATATATAAATTGCTATGTGACCATGTTGTAGTGTAGCCCTTGGCTATAACAATGATTTTCTTTCTAACATAACTTTGATATCTCACGTAAGTATGTGACCATGTTGTTGTGTAGCTCCTTGGCTATTATAATGATCTTCTAACATTACTTTAACGGTATGTCACACATAAGAAAATAAATTTTATGATTTTTTATCCTAATTAAATTTCTCAAGAGACACATTATAAACTATAAATAAGTAACATGTATATGCATATGATAGTTATACAATTGGTTTTGGTAGTTTTTTAAAAAAATGAATTTTTCCTTTCTAATCCTAAAGTTTCAATCTTTGGTAATTTAAGTCTAAAGTTTCATTCTTTGGTAATTTAAACCCTTTGATTAGTTTCATTTTTCATTTATGATTCAAAAGTTTCTATCTTTTGCAATTTAACCACTTTGATTTTTTTTTTTACTTTTAACCCAACGTCTTTTCATCATTTGCAATTTAACCCAACACCTTTTAACTTTCAACTTTGGTCGCTTATATGTTTCATCTTTCGTAAGTGTATGTATATCTAATGAATCCCTGCCGCATTCCGACGGGTGGTAATTCTAGTGTTTGTGTGTGTATAGGGTAGGGTTCTAGAGTGAACACTAGGTTGAGAGTAACTGTGTGAACTAATCTAAGCCATTGGATTATATCATCTATAGATTTTTAAACAATGGCAAGATTGTAATTATAATGTTGTAACTTCCCTTTAAATTAATTGACAGAAGGGTATTTGCGTCTTTTGTAAATTGCATTTATTAAACAATATAATCAAAATTCCTAATATCTTGCTAGTTTCCATATATGCAAGATACACAGTTGTTAGCGTCTACACATGTGTACAGTCTCGATAGTATTAGTTTATACAAGATACACAGATGTTAATTATACACGTGAATCTCGCTAACTATCAATTTATACAAGATACACAGTTGTTAATTTATACACATATATACTTGAATAATACACATGTGTTTAAATCTGGTTTATACCGACCTGTGGGAACAAGATGTAATTATACATAGGTGTATAAGTCTTGTATACACTGACCTGTATACACATATGTAAAAAAACATAATTTAATTAGGTTTAATATTTAATTTTAAAAAGAACATAAGAGTTTATTTAAAAATAAACATTAACCCTTTAATCTATTATAATTAAAATAATAGAGAAATAATTAAAATTGAGAGAGAAAGAGAGAGAGAGTTAAGAGATGAGAAAATTAAAGGATTTTAATTAAAAGTACTTGACTAATATCACTCTTATCCTTTTAATCTAAAAAATTTGGCCAAAATTAGTTCACTCAGTTCACTCTCAAAAAGTTTTTTTAAAAATGATCCTAATCCTATATATATATATATATATATATATATATATAGAAAGTCACTATGAATAGTGACTTAAGATTTTTTTTAATATTGTTTTTTTCTAATTATACATATTTTTAAGTTTTTAATATTTTATTTTTTCTTATTACTTTAATTGATTAAAAACATAGATTTTTTCTTATAAAATTGAATGCACACTGGTACGATGTTATTATGTTAGTGATATGTTATCGGTTTATTGAGGAGAAACAATAAAGATAAATATGGGTTTGATTCAGATGTTGTTCAATCGGTTTGCGACGATAGTGGCACGGTATCTGTTTTCAAAAAAAATATAACGCAATGTTGAAATAAAATAAACGTAGTGCCAAAGCGAACAGATATCGACTGAACAACATCGGTATTAATATTTGTTTTCATTGTTTTCTAGTGATGTAATGTTTTCTCTCTCGATTATTATAACTAGTGCCGATATCGTAACGTACCAAGCTGATACCGACTGAATTTCTGTCACAAAGCACGGTTCAATCTCACTAGCAACGCATTAATTGGAAGAGTGGCCTACAAATGAATTGAACTATGAAATGTAGAAATTGGCGGAGATAATACTAAAACAAACGGGTATAATCATGTTGATAATTATATATAAAAAGGATTTTTAAAAATTAATGGAACTATATTTAACCAACACAAAAGACAATTGTGTATATTTCTTTTTTGTCCTTCAACCCTAAGAATTGATTAGGATTTTGTCACAGCATAATCTTAACCACAGTGATTATATAGTTGAAAATATTTCCTTTACATTTAAAAAAGAGAAAGACAAACTGGACTTTGTATCTGATCATTATCATATTATGTTATTGTTTTTACTTAGAACTTAATCTCAAATAATACAATATCATATTATTGTGATAATATCTACAATATCGGCTATTTATTATAAAACCCAACGGGGGTAGCCACATGATGCGACTTTTAGTCAAAGTAGGTTTGCCATATTTATGTTGATATTGACATGAATCTGTAAATTTTAATCATGATATAAAACATTAAAGGGTGGAATCATTGGATAAGCTTTAATTCATATATAGATGCTAGCTAATTTATTGATACTATGATTAAGTTTTTTCACTGCTTCTGCTATGTGTATAATTTATAATAATAAATTATGACCACAAATGGAAAACAAAACTATTAAATTAATCAACATTGTATGAACAAGAGCTTTAGGATAAACTGCTTCTGAGTTTGACTTTTGGAAGTTGACCCAGAAACAGATGAAGTGTAGATATCCTTTTCATTTTTGCCTTCTTTGGGTTTTTGAAGTCTCTAAAACCCTGCAAGACTACCTAGAATGCAACGTTGTTAAGCTTAACTTATATTTCGAGTAAGTATACTAAACATATGAATTACGATATTATGTTATATCTTTCTCTACAATTTTGATTCACATCATTCCAATGTAGTGTTACATAGGCACAGATCAATTGATAGTCAAGAACAATACAAACCATTTCTATATCTTTGTAGAAGTGAGTTTTACAACTAGATGACATCTATTTATACAACTTTCTAACTTAACTAACGGATTCTTTATAGGTAATACCAACTAACTATAGCCAATGACCTCTAGCTTAAGTGGTAGGAGAGCTTGAATTCTTCTATGAAGACTCAAGTTCAATTCCTACTTGGTGCAAAAAAATGAGTGAGGCACTGGTGGGCGATGATAGGAGACCCAGGGCAACCTAGGTTCGATCCTTGAGCCAAACCGGTTTTACCGGTAATTTCACTGTCATGCCTATGGGCGGGTGGGTTACCGGGTTTTCCCTGGAAGTGGTGGTGGACGACTCGGGTTACTCTCGGAGTACTCCGTTTGTCCAGTGGGTACCCCAAAAGTACTCGGGATTGATTTGTTGGCCGTTCAAAAAAAAATACCAACTAACTATAACTAACTATTGGTGTTACGGGTGAGATGGTATAGGGCCACTAGTGACGATGATCTTGTTTAGGCAGTGGTGGTGAAGATTAAATTTGATCCAACAATCTCTCCTCAAATTTAACTTACTCTTAAGTTCATTATTTCCATTTAAAGTGTTCCGAGTCACAGGAGTGTTCCTTTTGCTCTTTACGATGGATCGTATCACACTTCTTAGTTTCCGTACTTTGATCATATCAGATGATTTTCTTCTTCACTTCTCTATATTTCTTATCATTTCAAAAGATTGAGTTCTTTGCTCTAATCGCGTCACACAACCAAAATTTATCGTCTTCTCTTCTTTGTCTTACCCGTCTGATCACCCGTTTGTTCATCTTGATCCTTGCTTGTTCCTACTTCATGATATCTAATTTCTTCGTCTGATCTTCCCCCTTGTTGTTGCATAAAATATTATTTTGTTGACTACGTACTGCTATTGACATTCCATATTGTTTCTGTACAGCAACTAAATTATGTATTTTCTTTTACTTGCTTGAATTGCTTTGTATTTTATCATCTGCCCTCCTGATCAGGTTCGTTCTTGATTACTTTTGTGATATGATTTAATCCTCGGTCCTTTTGGATTTGCTTCGATAAATAATCATCACCGGCAATGGTAAAGATTAAATTTGATGCAACATATGTAATGAGTTAAAATATAATCAAAATGCTAAATTCCCACAAAGACCTTAGATATCACCGTTTGTGAAACCGTTAACGTTGAGGCTTGCTTAAACAATTTAGGGGCCTAAATCAGATTCCAAGGCCGACCTTTTTCACAAAAAGAAAAACAAAATATGTTTTTCTTAATTTTACTATGTGGAAGTATGATAACACACCTATTTTGTATTCACGGTTTTTTAAGGTACAAAATCACAAAATTCTAGCATAAAATGCAAAAGATTGAGGGTTGACGAAGTTTTTATAAGAGAGCGAGATATAAATGCAAATCGAGCACAGCCAAAATCTAATAATTAGAAGCCATTAAATATAGGAAAGTACACATTCACTAACTCAACTAGAAAAGTACACATATTTATCTACCATAGGGATTAAACCATCACCACTTGAAAAGGCCAACCCTTATTCAACACCTTCAAATTGTGCACACGTATACTAGTAATTCATTATAACCACTTGGATCCAAGTTGTACTACCAGAATTGATCATTGATCGATTCTCGCACAACGGTACCACCATCCTAGGTGGAGATTTTTATCCCACCCGTCATTGAATGGCCATTTACCAAGGCCAACTAACAAGTTAGACAATCCATGCAATTCTCATTTAGCATCAAGTATCCTTTATGCACACACCTTACCAAATATAACAAGTTGTGGCCCTCGGGCATTCACTACTAGAATAAAGACTTTCATCGATACATAAAACATCAATAGACTTATCCCATGTTGTATACCAATGAAATTAACAAGCCTTCAACAACAAATGGTAATCCCTATTGACAATACCTTGATATTAGAGATGTATCAAATATTAATATACATGCCCCATTATGTTGATAATGCCTTGGCAACCAGTGTAGCATCAACGAAATGGGTGATAGGTTTGTCATGGTCTTTTGTGATGGCTAATTTGTTGATAATGTTGAAGATAAGATTTTGGATGAGAATTTGGCCATGCTTTAACAATTGCATGGCCACTTAGTTGTATGTGATTCTCAAAATACAAGCAAGAATGTTTCCACATTCTTCATTTGATATAATTTTAGGGAGTACTACTCTTCCTCTTCCATAGATGATGATTTCTTGGGTGACAATGAGATAGAGGTAGTGAGTTGGCTGACGACATTATAACCCTGCTTGAAGAGGAAGTTGTTGATATGGAAGATGAGTTTGAGGCTGCTGGTGAGGTGCAATCAACTAGGTTATCCTAGCAGATACACAACCTAGTGAGCCACTGGATGACCTTGGAGATGAAATGATCGAGGATGGAGGAGAGTTTGACCCTATGGGTGATCTCGATGAATTAGAAGCATTATTATCCGAGGGCCAATAAAGGAGATCAACATCACACCTAACGAAGTAGAAGAGAATGTGGTCAGGGAATTGGAAAGGGCTTCATGTTGAGAATAGTTGACCTGTGAAGTATATGATGGATCGCCACCCAAATTAAAAGTTCCACAGGAGAGGGCTTGAAGACATCTGAAATGGGATATGGTGAGGGTGTACATCATTTGTAGGGATGATCGTCTCCCTCACTACATGCCTCGCATACAATTTGATCCATGAAGGTACAAAGATCAGTGGGCTGGAACGATTGCTTCTTTTGGAGCTTTGATGGGTTCTACCATTGGATTCTTCCCGACCAATGGTGGAGGAAAGAAATTGAACAAAAATAGTGGGAAGAGGTTAAAGGAGAAGCCTCATGATCGCGGATATACATGGACGGTAACTTGATGATGGAAATATTTTCTTTACTTTATTTTATTTTACGTCGAGTGTTTCCGAGTCTTTTATTTCAAGGTCTGCTCGATGGCTTGATGGTTCGTATGAATAGAGTCGAATGCAGCGTGGGGATGACATGTGTGGGATAGCGGTGGATTTTGTTGCTGGATAATGGAGTTTGTATGCTACATCCATAAGGTAGTCCCGTTCGATCCCTAGACTTTCAATGCTTTCGTATTTTTTTTTTCTTGACATTTTTGTCGATTGTACATTAAAGGTAATGTATAATTTAAGTGTGGGGATGGGACTGTTCTTTTAGGCCCTATTTAAAAATTATAAAATTGAAAGTAATAAAAAAAAATTAAAACGATTGAGAATTTTTTTTTTTCAAAAAAAAGTTGGTTTTTGTGAGTCCTGGTCCTTTTGCACATAGAAAATAAAAGCCTTTTCAATTCACCAGTTAAAAGCGGGTCATTTGTGGGTTTATGAGTCTAGCACATGTTTCTTTAAGTTTCGGGATAGTATGCTTGACTGAGTCGTTTTCTGGAATAAAATGTTTTGGGTGCCTAGGAGAGTGGATCGAGCTAGAGAGTTAATTGATTGTGCATTTGTTAGCATTCATAACCTATATTTCCACATAAAAGTGAGTTTTGAGCCTTTGATTGTTTCATTCATATATTCACCCTTTCTTTTCATGTGTGATTTACCGACTTTGTTGCATTATTTTAGAACTTGTGCGTTTGGATACATTTTGAGACCTTGGGCTAGGATGTGACACATGTATGATAGAGGCATCAAGATTTTCCATTTTTCGTTTAGCTTTTTGTTTGGTTTTGTTATTTAACTCATATCACCACTTCCCCTTAGAAACCACTTTGACCCTGAAACCTTTCGTTTGTCACCCATTTTTATTCTTGAATAGCCAGATAGTGTGATATTATTGTTATATTGTTTTATATGAGTAATGTGAAAAATCGGCATAGTATTAACATGTGAAAAAATAAGTAAAAGAAAATAGAAGAAACAGAAACAGAATAAGAAAAATAGAATAAAAGTTACGGTTCAAAAAGACTAAAGTGTTTAAGTTTATGTCTGTCTAGTGTTTATCCGATTTGTCATCTATTTTTCTTTTAGCCAGTTTTTCCCAATAAAATACCCTACCTTTAATCCTTACCAACCCTTTTAAAGCCCTCTTGATCTTTGTTAAGTTCTAAGCACTTACGTGGATACTTGATTGACATACAACTATATAGTAATTTTGCTTCATAGTTCGGTTTTGAGAGATTCATTCGAAATACATATATTTTGCCAAGAGATGAGTGATATTGTGAGGGGTACTGGCAGTGCATAGTTGGTTGCTTGAAGGTGAGTGAAACTTGATTAGGTTTGTCCTGTTTTAAAATTGAAACATGTTGACTAGTCAGCCTTTTGAACGATGTATGTCTTGTGAAACCAGTGTGCTTGTTGATTACTTAGCTTACTTTTGACTTTGTTTGAGGCTTTCGTTTTTGTTAACTACTTATTTGAACATGTTGCTTGGGATTTTGCTTAGGGATAAGAAAAAAGTTAAGTGTGAGGATATTTGATATACTTGATTTTATATATAATTTACTGGTCAAATTCCCTTTGTTTTTACGCGTTTTTGTATTGATTTCCCCATGTTGCTTGGGATTTTGCTTAGGGATAAGAAAAAGGTTAAGTGTGAGGATATTTGATATGCTTGATTTTATATATAATTTATTGGTCAAATTCCCTTCGTTTTTACGAGTTTTTGTATTGACTTCCCCATGTTTTTGGTACTTATTTGGTTAATTTATTAATTTGTAGGAATCGATGGAAAATCAGGTGTTTAGACGGAGAAAACTAAGAAATATCGAAGAGTTGAAGAGTTCGTGAGAAGACATGTCGAAAAACGAGAAAAAAAAGGAAAATAGAATTTTTCAGACCCTGTACGGACCGCAAGGGGCAACCCATACGGTCCGCATGGGAGCTGAAGAAATAATGATATTTAGAGACACATTGAGGACCGCATGGGTTTACCTCATACAGTCCACATGGTTGCTAGATTGGCAAAAGGATGGGATTTTAACCCTAACGGTCGTTTTATCAAGGGGCTCTATTTTGTCGAATTGAGAGCTGCTAGAGGCGAATTTTGGAGCTTTTGGAAAGTTTTTGAAGGTGTGAAGGCTTGGGATTGAATATTGGAGGCTTCTCGGATTTGTTTTATGCTTTTAACGAGTTTAGAACTTAACCATAAGATGTTTGAGTTAGATTTTGATACGGTTTTTGTTACTTTGAATGAGTAGCTAAACTTTTCATGCTACCTAGGCCTAGATGAACTATGATTTGATGCTTTGACTATTCAGTTTTGACTAATGATTAAATTGTGATGATTTACATATTCTGGCTTTGTGATTGTTTATGAATTTGTATGCTTGTCTTGGTTGTGATTGATTGTTTGGTTACTTGATCTTGTTAGTCTAGTCTGGACTATTTAGATCATTCTAGGTTTGTTAATCTACTAGGTTTTCGGTCTAGAACTTGAGATTAGAGATAATTAAGGTTTAACTAAATTAATTAAAATCAATTGGGTCTTGTGTGCATCCTAACTAGGTTACTCGAGAGACGAGTCAGGATTGCTAGGTCATTAGTTGGGCATTGTTTGGCAGTTTGGGTGGCCGATAGCTCGGATCCGGTTGCTTATTCGCGTTTAGAGTTTCCTAAGTTCTCAGTTATCTTAGCAGGTTTAGCTTCACGTTTGGAGGATTTTGGCACCTGAGTTGCCTTATATATGACAGTTATGGGATTCGGTGTCGATATGTCGAGTCGTTTCCAATCTAGCACTTCACCACTATGTTCCATCTTCTATTTTGGTTTATCATCCTTAGCAGAAGGTTTTCTGGGTATATTCGGAGCTTTAGTCATTGGTCAGGATTACAAATCATTCTATGGTCATAGGGATTCGAAGCCTAGGTAGTTCTTTCTCATCATTTTCAGTTCATCATTCTGATTGTTTACTATGTTTTCCTATTTATTTATTCCAATAGTTTTAGTAAAAATCCCAAATCTCAAATATTCTTAGGCTAGGAGTTAATAGAGGTTTAGCATCGAAAGTTACAGCATAGTGTCCACGGATTGACATCCGAACTTGCCTTCTATACTACACTGCGACCGGTGCACTTGCCGATTGTGTGTGATTAAGTCTGGTGATTCCCATTAAAAACTTGTTTTGAATTTAATATGCACACTTTTCACACATCATAAATACACACAACGGGCAGAGAACCCATCGCGTATAGTATCGTATAGTATAGCTTAGATAAGGACCAAATATCATCTAAAGATACATTTCCCCTACTCAACTATTTATTATTATTTTGACCATCTTTATTTGTTGTTAGTTTAGTAGACTATAATAGTAATATATGACTCTTGGATAAGTCTTTCTAAATTAATATAGTTTATTTTATAAAATACGGAAAATGGTTAAGTCTTCTATTTATCTTTTATGAAAATTGAAAGTGGCTCCTAGTCTGGTTACCGACATTCCCTCAATCTTACCATAACATACCGATAGACTGGTTTGGAAATATCTCCATAACGAACCATTCGTAACCTCTCGACTAGCAAACGATATGCCACAACAAGATTGGTTTAAGGCCATTTTGATTTTATTATCTTTTATAACTTAATTAATTAGTGCTTGTAATCCAAGCTCACAATTGGGAACACGTTTAAGGATAATGGTTAATTACCAGAGCAATTTAGTCATCAAATTAATTATGTTATCGAATAACAAAAAAATGGTTTCATTTCACCGGTCTCTTCTATTTTACCGAATTACGATATCCCTCCATTAATTTACCTTCTTAACTTTTACCCCCCAATCGGATATTGTGCGTTACTAGAAGCCTTCCCTAAGGATCTCAATATAATATAAAAAGATTTTTATTACCCACAAGATTTGGTTCAATACCAGAAGCTTGGTTCAATACCAAAAAAACTCTAGTAAGATCTAGTTCAATGCCAGAAGATTACACCGGATCTAATTAAGGGTCCCAGAAGTCGTATGCACATCTTATTCAAGTTGAGTTAAGTTAAGTTAATATGGTTAAATTAAGTTTTTATTTAATTTAGTTTCAAAGTGGTAATACAATGTTGTCACGAAAGATAATAAACCAATAATTATTAATAGATAAACACATTAAATAAGATGAAGATACTATATTAATAAGATTAACTAATCCAATAGTATAAGAAGACATAGACATTACATCAATATGAAACACTTTTACCAATGGCGATTACCACTCTTCATGATCTTCAAGCTCTAGCTCTAATGCATGTATGTGTCGAACAAAGTGTTTCTCATCTCTCATTGTAACATTTCTAGTGAATTAAGCTACTTAGAGCCTTATTTTTCAAAGAAAGGCTAGAAGGGAGAGGCAATATAATCCTCGAGAGAGAGTCTAGTCGGACCTTGGAGGCCTCTCAAAAATGTCATACATTGAAATGAAGACTTGGGGCTCTATTTATATGATGGTTGGGTGTAAGGGAGCATGGGGTGCCTAAGTAGGCACGACCCTGCCTAGTACTTGGCCCGATAGCTGGGTGTCCTTCTCGTCCTTTCCCGATACATTCAGTTAAGATTCAGTTATGGGACGGGTGTACATGGGCATACATTGTCGTGCATAGACAGATGTCCTGACAGGGCTTGGACAGGTGTCATTCTTTACGGATCTTGAAGCTTCTTTAATTTTGTCTTTCAGGATGCACAAGCGTTCCTAGGTGTGCACAACCTTGCATGAATTTCTATAACAAACATCTTCTAGAAGGTGTACTTCTTGACTGTTCTTGAAGCCTCCATGATTTGTCTTTAGCGTGCCTAGGTAAGCAAGGTTGTGCCTCCACATATAGTGAACTTTTGTTAACCATTGTTAGGTTGACTTGTTGACTTTGTGCTCCTGGGTCTTGTACACGACCATGCCCATAGCCTGGCATGGCCGTGCCTATCTCGCAACTTGCTGATTTCCTTGGAATCTTGGATTTTTGTTTCATTTGTGCTCGTTTTTCACTTCTTTTCATCCCAAGACCTTAGAAACCATTATTTACCAAATAGGAATGATTTAGGTAGTATTTTCAACTATAAAATCATAAAAGTACTTATAATTAGGGGGTAATTATGCACTAATAATATGTATAATTTATGGCACATCAATAGGATTTTTGTGTGTTTAATTCTTGTACAGATTAAGTGGCTTTCAGATTATCTTAGGCACAATAACACACAATTGTTAACAGCGAACATGTGATTTTCGAGACCCCTCATATTTACGGTTTTGGGCGGTGTGCATACTCACGGGGTTTTTAAAGAAAAGCAATGTCTTTTTCCTTAAAATGATAAATGGTGAAATAGTTTTGCTAATAGTTAAAACTTTTAAAGTAACAGAATGGTTATAGTAACTAAATGTAAAGTGTTAGTGTATGCATGTTACGTGTGATGGTACAGTTACCTGTAGGGTTATCTAGACTATGTAGTTACCTACGAGGCTGCAAAGCAATGGCAGTTACCTGCAGGGCTGCAAAGCAAACGCGGTTACCTGCGGGGTTGTAGTACAGTGGCAGTGCCCTCATGGTTTGCCAGTGGTTGATCAACTATGTAGGGTATGTACAATATGGACATGGTAGTTATTTGTAGATGTGTTATTTTGTATACAGTCTAAACATGGTAGTAAATCACAAATGTGTTATATACAATGATTATTTGTATAGTATGATGTCGGATGTGTTTATTTTTTTACAGTGTTTATTGATTTATATTTTTTGAAGTTATAGTTGTCTGAATAAACTAGAACTCACTCAGCGTTGCAAAATTTTCGTATGCAAATCAGGTTGTTCGAAAAAGTGGTGGTTGGTTGGCTAGTGACAGGGATCCCCGCTGAAGACTGGCATCTATGTGCTATGATTTTCGATGTTTTAGACAATGTTTCAATTTAAATGGTTTGTAAAGTCTTAAAATGTTTCTGCTTGTTTGTTTTAATTTGAACGAAAATTTAGTTTCAAGCCATTCTCCGAAGAGTAAATCCAATGTACGAGACCCTCAGGTTTTAGGGGCGTTTCACCTCTCTCTGATTTTTAAGTTCAAGATCCACCATTGTATGCCGATGTAGGGCAAGTGCAAGTATAGAATATATGAGCACTAGTTGAATCACCTATGAATGCCTCTTCCGCCACTCACATATAGGTTCAGAAATAGAGATATGAGTATGAGGAGTCACGTGGTTTCCATGTCTATTATAAGTGGTGGTTTATTACCGCTACAATTGTTGCTTTCGAAACCAAATTTTTCCATCAATGCAATACATGATATTAAGTGGCAGTCGGGATCCTTCCCATTCTGGTGCAAGCTAGTTTGTAGAAATGGCGATCTCAAGAATAAAATCGGCCATAACATAAATCTTAAAATCTAATGTATCAGAAAAATAGTTAGATGCCAAACTATTTAAAACATGACTTGTTTATATTTATTGTTTTGCACATGTTCAAAATTAACAAGACTCGTTTAGTTGTATCCATCGGTAATTCATCGAAAATGTGGCTCTCAATAAATCGTCACATTTTTCGTGACAAATAAGCCATATGTAATTCGACATAAGATTTTGAATAATATTTCTTGCCAAGCTTTTCAAACGTTGTCGTGGATTTGAAATTTGCGATGGATTGCCCATCAATGATCTATTGCAAATTGTGAGTATAGGATTCCTGATAGTGCTTTCCCAGGCTTTTCATTTGCAAACTTTCACACTATGAAATTTTCTCGGATGAACCAGTTTACACCACGGAGATGATGGTCGGTTTCCTGGTCCAACCAAATGTGTGGTTCAGTCAGGAAAACACCAACCGATATCTCCCGATTCAAGGCGGTGTGGTGAAGATGCCCTTCTTTTGCATCTGCCATCATACTATCTTACATTTCGGATTTCAATTATTTAGGAATAACTTTGAACATATGTTTTTACGCAAATTAACCAGAATCCAAGGTTTGAGGACCCAATCTCGACCAAAGAATCAATGGAAGAATTTAAAGAAATACAAAATGTGGAGTAGGTTTGGATTTCACAAAAGATAATGGTTGTTGTTAAATAAATTCAGTCCAAACTAGTCAGGTCGACCAATAATCTCGGTTTACCAATTCGACCTTAAACAAAGCATTCCAAAACAAGAGGTTCACAAGATTAAAACTCATTGTGTGGTTTTTCGTTCCGCATTCGGTTATCAAAACATTTCTTATAGGTATGTAGCACCCCCACTCAGATAGGGTATCGTGTCACTTATACATAATCAGATTACAAAGTGTGTTTTGAGTTTTTATTTGTCATCCTATGTCAATAAAACAAAAAACAAAAACGCTTCATTGTAAGTACACATTTTATTTCCTTGTGATCAACAAAGCATGCATAATAATTGTTTGTGACATCATAACATGCAACGATGATATATTATCATCTTACATCTTCGTTGTCCTAACTGGCAGTAGTGCAAAGAGTTCTTATAATCCCATTAGCTCCAGTAAGGGGATCAATTTCACTCAGCTTAACCATGGCTGCAGCAAAATCAGAATCAAACGTAGAAGGATTGTTGACGTACTCGGTCACTATGCTATCAGTTGAGTCTCCATTAAAGAGTGCTTGGTCGGATGTAAGAAGACCTCGACTAGCAACAAGATTCCTGAAGTAGTTGTTGTCAAATGAACTTGGTGTCACTAAATCAAGTGGTTGCAAGTTACCATTGCCATCAGGCGAAGTCGGTGGGCAGTTTTCCCTAATCGAGCTAGCGAAAGCAGCATCTATTTTTGAAGAATTGTCATATATCCTTGTCCTAAACGAAGCACATCTGGCCTGCCCAATTGTGTGAGACCATGTAAGACATCAAGTGTTATGGATATTTCATAGTGGTCAAAATCCAATATTTGGGTTGCCAAACCTCAATTTTTTTGTTCCTGGGTATTTTAGCAAATTAAAAAGAGCTTTTAAGAGTTCTTTAGAGTTGTGTTGGTATCTGAGTAGCACACTCTAAAAAAGACTAATAATGTTATCTCACAAGCGAACATCATAAATTCACTTTTAGTGGGAATAGACTCTCCTTGTTTATTTTTGTTTTTCTTTTCTAATAACTCAGTTAGTAATTAATTTGACTTTTCTCAAAATAATTTGTAATTATATTTAACTTTTTTTAAATCTAAACGCATTTTTGTTTAAATTTTTTTGAACATTTTGAAATACATTTTGTTAGAAATCGAGCTCTTCCAAAATATAATATTTTTTTTATTTAAAAGACAAAAACAAATACTTTATTCTGAAAAACTCATTTATTTAAGTATATATAGGTACGTCTACAAAAATACATAAATAAAATTGAGCATTATTGCTAAGTGTTGTGTGTCTTATGTCTAAGGCTTGATACAAAACTACTATCAAGCCGAAGGTTTCACTGGAAGGAGCTTATTTACTCCTACGAGGTAGAGGTAAGACTATCTACATCTTACCCTCCTAAAACTCTATCGTATCTTAGCTATTGGTGAGATTTACTGAGTATGATGATGATTAGACTTAAAAGAAGTTACATGCTAAAAATTATTTTTAAAAAAATCAAACTAAATGTTAAATGATTTATTGGATAAGAAACCGTAATTCAAAATTCTTAAGTAGAGTCCACTCCCTCTGAAAAAGCAATACTTTATCCCAATTACAGAGTGTTATGTGACTTATGTCTAATGTTTGATGTAAAACTACTATCGAGTCACGTGTCTCATCTAAAGTAGCATCTGTACACCTATAAGGTAGAGATAAATCTATCTACATCTTACTCTCTTCAGACCTTAGCTTAAGTTTGTTATTGGTGGGATTTAGTATTATGATGACAACGAGACTATACTACAATTTTTTTTTAAAAAATTTGAAGTAAATGTTAAATGAATTATTGGAAAAGAAACTGTAGTTCAAAATTTTATGAGTCCACTCACTCCCTCTGAAAAAGCAGGTTTACTGGTGATATCATAATTTTTTAGAGTTCACTTACGAGTTCATAGAAACCAAAATAACATCATTAAACTCATAAAATGGTTACCAATTTGCTAAAACACCTACAATTCAAAAAATTCTCACAATTCCAAGTCACATTCAACTTTTGAAAAAATCCATTGCGTGTAATTGTATGACTGTATATATAATACCAAGGAAGAACAATATTGAAGCAGATTTAACCTGATAAAGCAATCATTTCTCTAGTGTTGAGTCCCTTACGTTCAAAGTTACTATAAGTTGACTTAAATTAAAAATCCCTACTGGAAGATCAATAAGGGGTTGGGACGCGTTTGAAGTTGTAGAATCTCTTCTTCCAAGTCTTCTGTCCATGATGGACCGCCCACCTGTATCATACACTATATATCTTAATTTACCAATGGAAATAAATAAAGACTTTAGATTTAACTATTATAGTTTGTTAATACCGCGACCGAAGCATCGCGTGCTGCAACAGCCAATATATCAGCACACCATACGACACCAGGACATAAGCTCTCAACTTCAGCCTTAGCATCATCTATAATTTCAAAGCCCAACACACCGGTATTCACTTTCGATAACTTTTCGCTATCAGCGCCATCTAACAAAAGAGATGCATCACAACCCTGCAGAACTAACCAGATCAAAATTGCATGTTTTTATTGCTAATTTCCAAAAAGACTTTTGACATTATGGAAGAAGGGTCATAACCTGAACGAAACAATCATGAAAAAGAAGGCGAATGAGCAAGGCTGCATTGCGACAATTACTTGAAACCGCAGCATTAATAGAAGTGTGAATGGTTGTAAGTGCATTAGGGCATGTGTTATCGTAAAAGGTGGTTGACAACTGATCTTTGCATGGCATCACGTAGTTCACTGATATAAGTAAAATATACATAGGAAGCAAAATAATTCCAGCAGATTTATAATAACCCATATTAGTAAAGAGAGGAAACGCTTGACCCTCTTGACTCTTGTTTTTTAAAAGAATTTGTGAGTTTGGTTGAGTAAGAAGTCATGTACATACATATATTATACAAAATATTATGTACGAAACCGCATGCAAATTTGTTGACTGGTCTCGATGACAAAGCATGTGCAATTTTGAATCATTGGAATGCTTGATTTGTTATCAACACTGAAGTGGAAAAAGTCGAAAGAAGTAGAAAAGTACTTGCTCGTGCAAGAGCAATCAATGCATATGTTCAGAATTTTGAATAATTCATGTTATCTAGGGTGGCGCCCCTCTCTCCTCCTTCATGGTTTATCAAGTTGACATTCAAAGTTAACAGAATTGACAAGCATATTCAACCGTTGCTAAATAGAGAAGCCTAAAAAAACGAACTAGGAGATGCCAAATATGATCTGTAAGTTAAGACGACTAGGGCTTAGCATGTACAAAATGTCATGGTGATATACCATGGAGTCCACATAACAGCATGTCAAGTTGACACATGTAAAGCAGGGACTAAAGAGCCGACTACTAGGATTTAGCCCCTGTTTTTAGCCGTCAGCTATTTAGACCCTCATGATTTTTTCATTTGCCGGATTTGGCCTGTGCTTTTTAACCCACCGGCTGAATTGAGCCTACATTTTTTTTTGTGAACCACATTATACTTCATCATGAGGTGTCAAAAATTCAAATTATGCCTTTTGTTTGAGGTATGAAAGTTAACAAAAGCCGTCAATATTTGCGGTGAGGTTACGCATCCTACCATCCTACGACAAGGATCTAGAGCTCCGCCGCGAGCTCCTAAGGCTTCCAGAAACAAAGCTACATGAAAAAGCTCTAAACTACATCAGCAATTAGCGTGTCAGCGACAACTTGTTTAGAGGGGACAAAAACCTAACATCTACGTAGCAGGATATTGAACTTAACTCCTAAAACTGTGAGAAAGTAAGATTCGAGACCAAGCACTAAATTACATGCAGATTTAGATAACCTTAGATGAGGAGGTGTCTACTGATAGATTTGGTGGGTGAGTTTAAATTTCTTACTTTTTTTATTTATTTTATGTATCAAAGTGCATGTCATGTAAGAAGGAAGCATGGCATGAAAAAAGTCATACGACTTTATATATGTGTGTGTACCTTGTTCGCATGCTTTGTACTTGTATAACTTTTGTATTCATGGAGACTTAACGTGTTTCTTCTTTATGTTTGTCTCTGCCGCTTCCATAACCATGAGTATAGCATGGCTTCTCTTTTGTGATATTGATATAATTTATGACGGGCATGATAGAAAGATAAAAGGTGAAAGGTGTGAACCATGATAATCAGAAGCAATGGAAGAAAAAGATACTGGGAATTGTTTTGTATATTGCTTGTGTATACTTTACATCATACGTACACCCATATATATAGTTGGTACAAAGGACTAAAAAAGGAAAAATACACCACTGTCATTGGCTGTCAATTAGCATAATTGTGCGGATCTTGTGCAGCAAGGGTCAATGGTCCATATTAGGAAATGATGGAAACTGATCCTAAATATTTCAATCAAATATTTCAACATTCCCCCTCAAGTTAAGTAGTGGGTTTCAATGCTTAACTTGCCAAGACATTAATTGAAAATTTTTCCATTCACTGCCTTCGTTAGAATATCTGCGAGTTGATCTTCTGTGCGGACAAACGGAAGCTTAATTATCCCTTTGTCAAGTTTTTCTTTGATGAAATGGCGATCCACCTCAATGTGTTTTGTGCGATCATGCTGGACTGGATTCTCTGAGATTTGAATAGCTGCTTTGTTATAACAAGATCTTACTAGATTGGGTTGGGGGATATCCGATTTCTGTCAAGAGTTTCCGTACCCATAGAGCTTCTGCTAGACCGCGTGCTATACCTGCCTCGGCACTTGAAAGAGCCACCACTTTTTGTTTCTTGCTTCTCCATGTGACAAGGTTTCCACCAACAAGGGTAAAGTACCCCAATGTTGATCTCCGATTTCCTTTATCTCCTGCCCAGTCTGCATCGGTATATACTTGGGTTTCAAGGTGTTTGTTTGTTTTGAAGAGAACTCCATGACCAGGTGTTCCTTTAAGGTATCTGATAATTCTCCACACGGCTTCCATATGGGCAACCTCAGGCCGAGTATGTGAGAGATAGATCAGTTTCCCTACTATTCGCTGATATTCTCCCTTATCAGCTAGCTTAGCATTTTCCTCCATATAGAGCTTCTGGTTCGCCATCATAGAATCATCCCTGTTTCTACCAATAAGTCAAGAACATACTTCTTTTGGCAGATGAAAATCCCTTGTCTTGACCTCATTACCTCGATTCCAAGGAAGTACTTAAGTCTTCCTAAATCCTTCATTTCGAATTCTTTGAATAGATTTTCCTTTAGCCTTGTCATTTCTTCTTCATCATTCCCTGTGATTATCATATCATCAACATAAATAATTAGGCATGTTACGAGACCATCCCTCTCTTTTAGAAACAGAGTATGATCTGAGTTGCTCTGTTTGATGCCATATTCTTTCATGGCTAGAGTGAATCTACCAAACCAGGCACGAGGAGACTGTTTTAACCCGTATAAAGATTTCTTCAAGCGACACACCTCTCTAGAATTAGAGTCTTTTACGAGTCCAGGGGGACTTCCATGTAGACTTCTTCATTAGTTCTCCGTGTAAGAAGGCATTTTTACATCAAATTGAAGGAGAGGCCATCCTTCATTTACAGCTGTAGAGAATAGAACCATGATTGTGTCGATTTTGGCCACAGGTGAGAAGGTCTCAGAATAGTCAATTCCGTATGTTTGGGTGTACCCTTTCGCTAGTCGAGCTTTGTATCTTTCAATAGTCCCATCCGACTTGTATTTTATAGTGAAGACCCAACGACATCCTACTGGCTTTTTTCCAGGAGGGAGGGTACATTTTTCCCACGTGTCATTTTTATTCAGTGCATCCATTTCAACTTTTATTGCCTCTCTCCATTCCTTAGACTCAAGGGCTTGTTCGACTGTAGCGGGAATTTCTTCAGAACATAGAGATGTGGCAAAAGCTTTGACTTCCGTAGATAAGTCTCCAGTTTCCACGTTTGCCATTGGATATCGGGAACTCCGTGCTTCCTTCTCAGGAGAGTATCTTTTCGGAGGAATTCCTTTGTTGGATCTAGGGGGTAGAACATATTTGTCTTGTTCAACCTATGATGATTCTTGTTTAACTTCATGGTTAGTTTCGTCAGGAACCTGTGATTGTTCAACCTCTAACGCCAGGTTGGGAGGATCATTGTTAGTGGTAACATACTCTTGAGTTTGAGAATTACTTACCTCTGACGCCAGGTTGGGAGGATCATCGTTAGTGGTACTTTCTTCAGGGCTAGTGAACTGTGACGATCTTTGAGCTTCGTGATTAACTTCATCTGAGGATGGCATCCACTCTATCCAACTCAATGCGTCATCAGTTGTCTTTTCCCCCTGACCAGTGTGTTGGGTAGCGTAGAAATACTCGGTTTCTAGGAAGTCACAGTTCATCGTGGTGTACATATGTCGTGTTTTTGGGTTGTAACGCCGATAACCATGTTGATTGATCCCATAGCCGACAAACACACATTTCTCAGCACATGTGTCAAGTTTGGAATGGTCCGTTTTTTGTAGGTGGACAAAGACAGAGTAGCCAAAGATATGAGGTTCAAGGATAAGGGTTGATGGGGGTTTGTGGAATTTAGAGAAGGCTTGAAGTGGGGTTTTTAAGTTAGGAGCTCTGGTTGGGAGACGATTCATAAGATCCGTCGCTGTGACAAGAGCTTCAGGCCAATAATATTTTGGAACTTGGGATTCAATCATGAGTGCACGAGTTATTTATAAAAGAAACCGGTTTTTTCTTTCGGATACCCCGTTTTGTTCGGGGGTATGGGCGCAAGATGTTTGATGAATTATTCCTTTTTCTTGACAAAATTGCTTCATGGAATTATTTACAAATCCCCCCCCCCCCCATAATCAGACCTAAGGATTTGGATTTCACTCTTGAATTGGGTTTTAATCATGGCACAAAAAGGATGAATTTTGAAAAAATTTCGGATTTATTTTTCAAGAGATAAATCCAAGTCATGCAGGTGCAGTCATCAATGAATGTTACAAAATAACGGAAATCCCCCCCCCCCCCACAACCTTTGCTGGCCCCACACATCCGAATGAATTAATAAGAAAGGAAAATCAACCTTAGTATTGTTTGGTTTAAAAGTGTGTCTATGACTCTTAGCCAAAAAAACATGTCTCACAATTCAAGGCTTTATTTGTTGGAAATAAATCAGGAAATAAACGATGTAAGTAACCACTGGATGAGTGTCCCAATCTTTGGTGCCATAACCAAGCTTCCCTATCTGTGGACCCATGAGCTAGTATTACGGTGCCTTGTCGAGTCACTTCATCAACATAGTATAGCCCTTGTCGTTCAGTACCATGCCCAATGATCTTTCCCGTCCTGATGTCCTGTAAGATACAAAAGGTAGGATGCATTAGCACAACACAGTTTAGTTCTTATGTAACATGATTGATCGATAGCAACTTATGAGATAAGGATGGGACATAGAGGCAATTTGACAGTTTCATGTTTTCGGAAATTTGAATAGTCCCTCCTCCTTTCACTTGAAGGACTTCTCCATTTGCAGTGTGAATTCTGTTCTTTTGTGGTTCTGACATTGAGCACATGTCAGATTTTTCATAAGTCATTGTATCTGTAGCACCACAATCAAATATCCATGCGTCTCCATTTTTTTTATTTTTTGTTGCCATGTTCACTTTTCCAACATTAAAGGAGTTTTTTGATTCCTTTTTATCTAAGTTGGAAATGTGAGGAGTGTTATCTGTAATTTCTGAAACTTTGTCTTCATTTAATAGATCAAGTATGGTGGAATTAAAAAAACGAGGGTTCAAACTGTCAATTAGATTTTCTTTGTTTGAGAGGTGTATATTGAGGAAGTGGAGGGTTTGAGATGGTATTCTCAAACCCTATACATGTCGACTCTTCTCCTTGAACCGCCGCAAAACAACACCCCCACTGCTTCCTGTGTCGATTTCGTCTGGACCCCCGGTGGGTTTCTGATGCTCACCACTACTGCCGCCATTGTTGGTAGTCTTTTGATTGCCCACGGAGGCAGCGGCTCTCCCCTTCTTGTGCCCATCGGCCCACCAGTCCGGGTAACCCACGATCTTGAAACATTGTTCTTTTGTGTGTTTGGCCATGCCACAATGGTCACACTTTAGCTTGCTCTTATCAATCCGGGGTGATGATGGATTAGTTTTCTTGTCTGACCGGCGGCTCCTAGAAACGAGCCCTAACCCATCGGAATTTCCAAGTGAGTTCAGGCCCGATCCAACCCCTTGTTGAGTGTTCCCGAAGATGCTTTGATGTGTTGTTTCTTTTCAGACAGCAGCATAAGCGGCTTCAGCAGTTGGTAAGGGGTCCCATCTGGAGGATTTCTCGTTTAAAGGAATCATATTTTCGGTCAAGAGCATTAAGGAATTGGAATAACTTGTTTTCTGACCTGACTTTGTCGTAAGTAGCGATGTCATCGGAACACTTCATCGGTTTGGATCTCTCCGTTCGATTTCTCCCCAGATACCCAGCATCACGATCCAGAATTCCTCCAGTGGTAAGCCATTCTGTTTGAACTCGTTTGCCTTGACATGGAGATCGAAAGTTTGGAGCTTGTCTTTGCCACTACTATATGTAACCGAGAGTGCATCCTATAGTGTTTTAGCCGTTGGGAACTCTGTGAGGTTACTAGCAAGGCTCGGTTCAATATTTTGAATCAGCCAGGAAAATACAATCAAATCATCTTGTTCCCACTGTTCATTAATGGGTTCTGTTGGGTTTTGGGTGAGATGGTTTAGTAAAGCTTTCGATTTCCCCCCTATGGCGACTCGTATCATTCGAGCCCATAGAGGGTAGTTTTGGCTTGTGAGATTAAGGCTGATTTTTAGGTTGTCGGATGGGTTTGGTTTCGGGTTCCGGGTTTGAGTTTGAACTCCATTTTTTAGGAGGTTGGCTATTTGGATGGCAAGGTTGTTGTTGTTTTCTTCTTCTGACATTGCTTCCGGTAGATGATGAGCACACAAGTGTTTGGATCATAAACACTGCTCTGATACCATGTGAACCATGATAATCAGAAGCAATGGAAGAAAAAGATACTGAGGAATTGTTTTGTATATTGCTTGTGTATCCTTTACATCATACGTACACCCATATATATAGTTGGTACAAACGACTAAAAAAGGAAAAATACACCACTGTCATTAGCTGTCAATTAGCATAATTGTGCGGATCTTGTGCAGCAAGGGTCAATGGTCCATATTAGGAAATGATGGAAACTGATCCTAAATATTTCAATCAAATATTTCAACAAAAGGTGGTACGTGTTGCTTTTGGTAACCACGTTTTAATTGATTTTGCAGGAAAAGGTTGTAATTTATGTGTATGGGTGGCTTTTGGTTACCACGTTTTAATGGTTTTTTATTTGATTGATGATGTTCAAACGTAAACTTAACTTCCATTTTGTATTGTCATTTTGTTGCTTGAAACTATTTGTTGTTTCATTTAGAAAAGATTACTACACACATACTTCCAAATATAATTTGTAAGACACAAGAATATTTATTAGTTAAACAAGACCGGTTGAATCGGCTAAGACTACACAGAGTTATGACGGCAAGTGCAAAGCCCCCTCTCCTACTAAGTAGGTGCCACATAGACTATGTAGGCTTTGCCCTCCACATCAAAAAAGGGAAAGAATGATGTCGTGGGCAAACGACAAGGGCAAAGCCCCAAAAAAATCAAGTTGGATGTGTTGAACAAGAGGGGTAACCGGCAACATCCATGGAGATTTTGCCATCAGGAATGGACAACGCCCAACTTCAATGGTGGTCGGGTGGTGTTGATCACGTGGAGGGACTTTGCCTCCCCTCTCCACGCCCAATACTATGTGTGAATATTATTGATTGGATGCCTCCAAAGGTTGGAGGAAAGGAATTTATGTGCACAAAACATAAATACAAAAACTAAAAAGTACAAATGAATGGATATAAGAATATAGACTAAATTAATGTAAACTAGCATCCCCTCAAGCGGAACGGTGGCGGGCGACAGCAAAGGCAGTCGCGAAAGAACTTAAACTGAGGTCGCGGGAGGCTTTTTTGTGAAAATATCCGCAACCTGAAGCTTGGTAGGAACAAAGGACGTCCGTAGTTTCCCAGATGTGACTAGCTCACGAATGAAATGGTACTCCAATTCGGTGTGCTTTGCACGCTTGTGAGACACCGGATTCTATGTGAGGAACAACGCACTCCTGTTATCACATAGAAGTGTGGGTCTGTGAGGCGGTGAAGTATGTAATTCACGTAATAGATGAGTTATCCAGATAATTTCAGTTGTAGTGTTTGCCATAGCGTGATACTCAGACTCACAACTGGAACGAGCAACAGTGGGTTGTTTCTTAGCACTCCATGAAACAAGGTTACCGCCTAAAAAGATGGAGTAACCATAGGTAAAGTGACAAGTGTCGAGGCATCGAGCCCAGTCAGCATCAGAATAACTGAGAACTGTAGTGGTGGATGGTCTGGAGAAAACAAGACCATAGGAGACTGTACCTTTCACGTACCGAAGTATCCGTTTGACACATTTAAAGTGAGTGATAGTTGGTGCCTACAGAAATTGACTGATCCAATTAACCGCATGGGAGATATCAGCGCGAGTGATGGTCAAATACTAGAGAGCACCAAGGACTGAACGGTACAAGGTGGGGTCTGGATGAAGAACACCATTAGCCGTGAGGGACTCGTTAACAACCAGAGGAGTGGAGACCGGCTTACAATTAAGTAAGTCAACCTGTTGGAGAACTTCAGTAGCATACTTGGATTGACAGAGGAAGATACTATCGGTTATGGGCGAGGCTTCTAGAGTGCCAAGGTCCTTGATGGCAAATTCGTTATGTAGAGAGGTAATGAAATGGGTCAAGGCATCTGGTGTGTTCCCTGTCAAGATCAGATCATCAACAAACACTAATAAGTAAAGGATACAACCATCTCGATTAAAAACAAATAGAGAGGGATCTTCTTGACTGCCCACAAATCCTTTTTCAATACCTGAGACCATAAATGGCTTTGTTGAAAAGACATACATAATCAAGAAGGGTTGGCAACTCCAGGTTCCTGCTCCATATAAACCTTTTCAGAAAGGTGGCCATGTAAGAAAGCATTGTTTAATCCAATTGATGCAGATACCAGTTATTAATGACAGCTAAAGAAAGCACCACATGAATGGTAGCAACTTTGACAACTGGGCTAAAGTTGTGTGAGAAATCTAACCCCAGCAATTGCAAGAATCCTTAGGCCACTAGACGAGCCTTATATCGATCAATTAACCCCTCAGAGCGGTACTTTGTGCAAAACAACCATTTTGAGCCAATAACATTTTGTGACGAAGGTCGAGGAACAAGTGTCCAAGTTGTATTGTTTTTAAGTGCAAGGATCTCATTATGCATACCCTTAACCCTCCCTTAGGATCTGAATTAGCATATAATGTTGAGTGGAGAGCTGTCGAAGCAGACTCGGCACGGTGCTTAGGTTTAAAAATGCCTGCCTTGGCCTTTGTTATCATCAGATGAGTGGAGGTTGGGAGTGGTGGTGGCAGAGGTAAGGCAGTGGATGGTAGTGGCAAAACAACAGGCGAAGGGGACTCATCCGATGACGAGCCGACTACGGACGATGAGGAGTGAGCCGGGGAGGTAGATGGTGTATCAGGTTCAATGGGTTCAGTGGGGGTGGGTTTGTCGGAACAACTGGTGTAGGTGAGGATGTCGGTAAGGGAGCATCACAATAGGGCTGGGTATGAGCAGCCGTAGGTGATATAGTAGGTACAGGTGTCGAGTGTTTAACCAATGAAGGAGCAGGTGCAGGATCGATGTAAGTATGCCAAGAGAGATTATCATAGGAAGGTGGTGCAGGAGTACTTCTATAAGGAAAACTGATCGAATTGCGCATGTCTAGTTATGTAAGTCCGATTAGTACTGGATCTAGACACCTATAGCCCCCGTATTGCGGGCAATATCCTATAAAGACACACGGAAGGCTGCGAGGAGACAGTTTGTTTACCAAGTAATCACGTAAGTACGGTTAAAAAAGGCACCCAAAGATACGCAGGTTATCATATGTGGGTGTTGTGTTGAATAAAAGCTCAAAGGGTGACTATTATCTAGGATTTTAGTTTGTAGGCAGTTATTGATATAGACAGCGGTGTTGAAAGCAAACACCCAATACATGGTCGGGACATGACTATTAAACAACAGAGCTAAACCAGCTTTCACTATGTGTTTATGTTTTCATTTAGCACGACCGTTTTGTTGTGGTGCATACGGGCATGAGACCGGATGAAATGTACCATTGTCATCAAAGATCTGCTTAACACGATTGTTTAAGAATTCCGTACCCCCGTCACTTTGAAAATCCTTAATCTTACACGAGAATTATGTTTGCACAAACTTCATAAAAGTTAATAAAGCATGTTTAAATTGTGATTTGTTTTGCAACGGGTAGAACCAAGTGAAGCGTGAGTAATCATCCACAAAAATGACGTAGTAACGACTACTATCAACTAAAGTAACCGATGTGATTTAGTCACAATGAACTAGGTCAAGGGGATTAGAAGCACGTTGATCATTATTAATAAACAGTAAACGATGTGATTTAGACAATTCACAAGAGTTGCACAAATTAGTTTAGGTAATATAGATGTAACTTTCAAACAACCTTGTTTATTTAAAAGCAAAACCGTATCATGAGATACGTGGGCCAACCTCGAGTGCCAAAGTTCAAAGGAGGCTTTATTTGTGGACGCCAAAAAAACTTAATGCCTGGATCGAAGAATATATAGGCCATTCTCACATCTTCCTTGTGCTACTACTTGCTTCGTTGTTCGGTCCTGTATGTAAAAGTATGGTTGGGAAACAAAACATCCAAGTTATTATCAGTCGTGAGTTTACTAATTGACAATAGATTGTGCATGAGGTGAGAAACGTGCAAAACATCCTGCAATCGAACATTAGCATAAATGGTTTTGTGACCAATATGAGATATAGGGAGAGAGTTACCACTGCCAAAGTCACGTTGGTGTCACCTAAATATGGAGAACTGTGCTGCAATGTCTGAGGAGAGCCAACCATATGATCCATGGCACCCGTATCAGACACTAACCAATCAAGTGACAAAGAATTTATATTGCAAGCGGCATGAAACGCCTTGGCCAGATCCAAATCAATAGCACTAGGTTATGAAAGAGATGAAGATAACCGAGGACAAGCTGTAGCATAATATCCGTTCTGGTGACATAGTTGGCAGTGTGTGTCACACCCCGACCCGCAGCGGAATAAGAGTCGGGGCATAATTGGGTTATCACCAAAGCTCATGATGTTTACTAATATGTTTCATATTTATTAAATTCAAAATTACATCCTCAAAATTCCAAACAAGTTCATACAATTACAAAGAAAGATAACCAACTAAACAATCCAAAGTCTAAACCTGTTTATTCTTCTAGCCATCCTATATGTTTCTTGCTGCAGCTGGATCACCTGTATCATGTGTAAAAATGGGGGTTTTTGGGTCAACATAAGTTGGCGAGTGAACCTTGTTAGAAAACATTTATTATTGGTTTCTTGTTATATTTATTATGGAAAATTGTGCAATAATCATATGTGAGCAAACGTAAATCAACATACAATAACATTAACAATAACAAACAATAACAAACCACCTTGCATGAATATATAACATGAATGATACTATATATGTTGGCAACGTCACGTTCACGCTCATAGGTAATGGGGAACGGACGGCCTATGATAAATGTATGTGCGATCAAGGCTCAATCAAACGGAGCCGATCGTATGTTGGCAACGCCTCGTTCACGCTCATAGGTAATGGGGAACAGCTCAACGCTCATAGGTAATGGGGAGCGGCGGCCTATGATAATGTATGTACTGAAAATGATAAATTTAATCTAAACAATAACCACACAAACAGTTGATACATATTGAATACACATTTGTTCATGGATATGATGGATGCACAATTGTTTAAATGAAATAAATAGTAAGACACATGATACACCCCAAAAACGTGATTAAAACGGGGAATTTGTAGAGCTTCACTCACATTGGGTGCGTTCGGTTGAAGATGATGAGTGCGCACGAGTTTAGAGGGTTGATCGACGAGGATTAACTAACCTAAATGATAACGAAAAGGTACGGTAAATAAGTGGATTTTATTAACAATTTTAATAAGGTTTTTAGGTTTATTTTTGTGAGTTTAAGGTTATTTTCTAACTTTAAAAACATTATTTTAAGTATTTTTATTTGATTTTTAAATTAAATAAATAAATAAAACTATAAAAAAATGTTGACTTTTTTTGGGTTTGACCGTTGACCATTTGACTTTGACTTGTTGACCGGTTCGGTCGTTTATATTGTTTACACTGAGTGAGATTCGAACTCGTGACCTCCCGTACGCGTGCACTCAGCTCTACCAACTGAGCTACGTGTCTAACCCGAAATATTTCTGTTTTTAATTATATTTATATACTATTTAATTTATTCCAAAATTCATTTCTTAAAAAGGATTTAAATTCTATCGAACCGGCGTACGTATCAGGTCTCGAACCGGTGTACGTATCAGGTCTCGAACCCGGGACCTGTGGATTAACGTTGCACACAGTCCACCGCTGGACTGTGTGTCTAACCTGGTTAATATTCTGGTTTTTATTATACTTAACATCTTTCAGTGAGTTAACCCGGTTCGGTTTTAAAAAGAGCATTTTTATTTCAGAGAGTGAGGTTGGGTCAGGGATCGAACTCGAGACGTGTGATAGTTGTTTGCACACAGTCCACCGCTGGACTGTGTGTCTAACCCGAGATATAACCCGATTTATATTAAATTTATATACAGAGCAACTTCATCTTCTTCGTTACAATAACCCGGACAACTGGTTTTCGACTGAACTTGTTCAATTTAATTAACAGGCGTATGAGTGATCAAAATGTAACGGATAGGAAAAGTTTTGGGAATGAACATACCGGAAGAATGATCTTTCTCAGAACTCCTGCGAAGTCGTCGGCTCTGTTTTATGAACTCCGTCTGAACGGGCAAATTAATAGTTTTGATTAACCAGATTGTGAAATTGAATGACTAAACAAGAGTTATCATAAGGTTTGAATGATTATACCGTTTCACAGCGGAATCTAGAAATTTTCAGAAAACTTCCGGCGAGTGTTGATTATCTGATATCGTCGCCTGGGATTGATTCTGATTGAAAGGTTTAAGTTAGCAAAAGCCTAACAACTGATAGAAGATGAAAGAATTGAGAAACTTACCGTTTTGATGAAAGACACGGTTTTCCGGCGAAAGTCCGGCGAGTTCAAAAAGCGATTCCGACGATCAGAAATTAAAGTAAAAGTGAAATTAGAAGTTCTGTGAATGTATTGAGTCGCGAGATGATGTTATTGATGGAGTTATTCAGAAAGTGAATGTTTTCGGTTATTAAAACCGAACATCACATGAATTCAAGTTCATTCAAGGCTGAATTGATTAAGAATGTCGGTTTATCAGTTATTTTCAGGAATCCGCGATCACTCAAAAGTCCCTGGACGTTTGGAAGCCGATATCGGTTTCAGTTTGACGTAAACAGGTTGATTCACGGTTGAAGTTATGATTTAATTGTTTCCTAGAATTCACAAAGACATCAAGTGGCGGAGTGGTTATGTGTTTGGTGCTAAGGTTCTCCGGCTGACCCGGGTTCGAAACCCGGCAGCCCCTTTTTATTTTTAATTGTTTTAATTTTATTTTTTTTACAATTTTAATTTCCATAACCTAAAATGTTTATTAGTTATGTATTGTTTAAAATTAAAATAAGCATTAAATGAGCAACAAAAATTAAAACTGATTATTCGATTAATAAACGAAGCGGGTTTGGAAAACCCGTTTTTCGACAAATGTTACAGTGTGGGGGCCGACGACCACCACGGCCACGGCCACCCCATCCCGATCCCCGAGGTAACAGGCCACTCCCACGGCGACCTCTACCACGGTTTGAGTTGAAAGAAATAGGAGGAGTACCGGAGCCATGAAATGAAGGGTGAAGTAATTCGTAAGATTCGGCTTGAGTCAGTAAGTCACGTAGGGGTGGTGTGGGTTTAACAGCTCGAGTGGCAGTGGAAAACATGTCAAAGATAGGACCGAGACTACGGAGGAATAGGTAGGACTTTTTAGTTTCATAAACCAGTTGACCAGCAGCAGCGAGCTGATCACACACATATTTGAACGGGCGACCAGAGTCACCAACAGAAGCCGATCCTTTGGAAATCTAATGAAGTTGGTCCCAAAGATTCCGGATTCCTTCTACCAATGTTTGCTGAAGGCAGTTTCAAGTGCCAACCAAATCACCCGAGCGGTGAGAAGGCCAATGATTTCACCGAGAACATCTTCGGTGAGTGAAGCATTTAGAACCATAATCATCTTTTGGTCATTAATCAGCCACAAAGTATACGACGGATTCGGAAACGTTTTGTCGCCATGAGTAGTCTCGGCTAGAGGAGCATCTGTGCCATCGACATTGGATAGCAAGTGCTGAACGGAAAGAAACGAAATCATTTGCGTCATCCAATATAAGTATTTGGTAGGGGTGAGCTTGAGAGCGATCATATGCATGATTGAGCTCATAGATGGGGCAGTTTCAAATGAGGGGGAGCTGCCATTGAAACCAGAGGGGAGGGAGAAAGGAGCCGAAAAGAGGGGAGGGAAAATAAGAGAAAAGGGTAAAGAAAATCAATACCATGTGAATATTATTGATTGGTGCCTCCAAAGGTTGGAGGAAAGGAATATATATGCACAAAACATAAATACAGAAACTCTGATAAGTACAAACGAATGGACATAAGAATAAATAGACTAAGGGGCTGTTTGGTTAGCTCTTAATAAGACTCTTAATGGTTTAGACATCTTACTGGTTCAGCACTTAATGGTACAAATTATTTGTTTCGCGAGCAGATATCTGAATGGTCCAGACATTTGCCTATGAATGGTTAAGCATTATACTGAGTCTGAATGGTTAAGACCTCTAATTTGAATTGGTCAGACATTTGCCTCTGAACGGTTAAGTATTATACTTCCTCTAAATGATTAAGATTTCTTACTGGTTCAACACTTAACTGTTCAGAGGTTTTAAAGCAACAACCCTAAATTAATGTAAGCTAACATTGTGTAGTCAAATATTGTTTGTGCGTGCGTTTCAGTAATGAGATGCTATGTTAGATCCTTCTTATTCAGTGTATCCGCTTATTTTGAAATCGCGCTTCAAATGTCGATTTATGAAACCACCTATTGTTTAAGTTTTAAGAATTGTGTTAATGATTGGGAAATTGAAAGTGTTTAAAAACGTTATATTTTTTCTTTCGTGAAAATAATTTTAAAGCACTTACAAACCCCAGTAACGTTACCATGGTGTTTTAAGGTTTTAATCTTAAACATGACTAAATAGTAATTTCCCACAGCTAATTGATGGATCACATAACCCATGTAATTTTCGTCTGGCAAAAAGCATTTTTCATAGAATCTAGATTGAGGATTTTAGTTTCATCATGAACAAAAGATTTAGATTTAAAAGTTTAATTAGTGAATGAGTAAATTAGTTGTTTAAAAAATACATACCTTAATACCTTATCAAATTCAACAACAGGAAGTATTTCTAATTCGAGAATACTCTGAACATGCACATGATGATACCTTACATATCATATCATTTCAATTTAGTTAACTGTATTTTGAACTTATAGTTCGAACTAGATATTCAATCAACAAAAAAAATACTTAAATTATTGACAACTAATAGTCATTGTAAAATTAAGATGGCCAGTTTATAGCGCTGTCCATTTTATCCAAAACTAGAAACCTGGCCCGAATTTGAAGTCACTTGAATCTAAATTAGAGAAGACTCGAAAAAACTCGAACCCGAGAAACTCGAAACTTAATTAAGTAGGTTATCAAGTCAATTTTTTCAGACAAAAACCTAAATAACTCGAAAAAGAAACCCGAACATTTATTGTCTTTTGTTTTATAGATGTGTTTTAGTTTTGAGTCTCTAGTATATGAAACATTAAGTTTTGAGACTTTTTAATATTATAAATCATATTGTTAAATGATATTTGAATTAGGTGATATTTTTTAGTGACACTATGAATTTTGATCAAACTTTGTTAAAAAAACATTCGTTTTCATTGTATATCTAAACTTGAAAATCAAACAACCCGGCCTGAATAACTCAAATCAGACCAACCCAAACCTCTAAATGGGTCAGTTATCGGGTCACTTTCTCAAACAAAAACAACCCGAAACTCGAAAACAAAACCAGATGGATACCCTCTCACACCCCCGACCCGCAGCGGAATAGGTGATCGGGCATGAGTGAGTTAGCTCGAGAGCTTATGACTTGCTATTACTTGTTTTAAATATCATTAATTCATATCAAGTGTCTCACAATACAAATGATTCACATAAAAAATTTGCAAACACAAGACATTTTTTGTTAACTAATGCCCATCCTATGTCCATTCTTCTCTTCGTACCTGTTCACCTGTATCATGTGTAAAAATGGTTTTGGGTCAAAAAAAAGTTGGCGAGTAAACCTTATTGTTATTAGGAAAATAATACGTTTAAACTTGATTTATTTAAAAAGAACGTGTGTTAACCATTGTAAGTAAATATGCTAGTATGTCATGTACAAAACTCATAACACAACCTCAAACAATAATCAAACCAACTAAAATAATTCACACGGTATTATGGTGTGCAAATGAATGTATGCATGTTGCACGTTATTATGGTGTGCTGCAAGGTCAAAGCTCAACGGAGCTAGCCTTGTAAGATCTGACATGTTCGGTTTTAGATTACACTTAAACATAGTTTGCTAGTTGATTTGGTTTTATAATGATCACAGAAAAACAAGTTGCAATAAAAGAAAACAAGGGAAGCAGGGCTCGAACCACTGACCTCCTGATTACATGTGATTTAACCATGTTGTCACCATCACTGTACCATACTCGTTTTTGGTTTAAAATTGTTATCATTTTTATTTTTAAAACGGAACATACCATCGTCTTATTCTTTAACATTACCCAACCCAATGCCCTGGTTCAAACTTCCCCACTGTTCAGGTGATATAGATTATAATCATTGAAAGAAAAAAAGAGGGTTTCGTTATATGATTAACAAGAAATCAAAAGATTACAAGGAGGTATACCGTAACAACGGTCGACGATGTGTACCGACGGGCTTTACGGCTCCGGCATGTTCCAAAGAGTTCCGGTGTCGAGCGGTTTTGTAAAGTCAAGGGCGAGGTTGATGTTGGAGAGTGAGGTGAGTGTGTAAACGATTTGAGGTGATTCTAAGGTCTGATTATGTAAAGGATGACGGAGTTTTTAAAATAATTAGGGTTTTGGTTTCGGGATAGCTCGATAGTGGTGATGTTTAAACACGTTTACAGGTTGTTTTCATGCTCACATAAGGAAATTCGGTGGTAATCAATCATTTGAAATCAAGCATGAATGGTTGATTGGAATCAAGACACGAAGAAAAAGAACCGAGATGTAAAATGCGTCCGGGTTCAGAATTCAGAATTCGGATATGGAAGCTGGTCTCTCAAATCAATCACGAAAAATCAGGAGAAGATTTGAAGGTTGCTTGGCTGTTCACGTGCTGGCCTGGGCGGCTATTGTGTTTCAAAAGGAATCTCTAGCTTAATGCGCGTATTTAATCTGTTTGTATAGGAGTCTTTAACCAAACAACAAAGTGCTGCTGTGGTCTGTTTGTTGAGTGTGTGACGTTGAGACCGGGTTCGAGTCCCGTGGTATCTGTTTTCTCTCTCTCTCTTTTTATTATATTTTCATTATTTACATAATTAGTCCCTGAACTTCATCTTTAGGAAAATACCATAATAGTCCCTTTGGTTGAGTTTCATGAGAATTATATAGTCATAAGAAAACTTTTATATGAGAGTGTATATATATATATAATACATGATAGGTTTATATTTTATATGTACATTTAGGTATATGTATATATATATGTATGTATGAGTACATTATAAGGCAAATGACAATCGCTTTGGTTATTTGAATGCAAGGTTAAAATAAAACTCGAAAATTTCAAAACGGGTCGGATTTTAGGAATCCTTTTTTTACGGATGTTACATACCCCTACTGGTTTATTTATCCAAAACATCAAATATTCGAACTTGAAAGAAAACTTTGATGTATGCTTTCTTTTAAAAACATAATCTACTCACTTAAGAGCATTCACATCCGTTCTCTTATATATTTGTGAGTGTGTTACTTATATTATAAGAAATGATTATGAGTTGCGGAACATGTTACCGTTCATTTGTATAACTTTGGGTGACATTGTTCACCTCTATTGATTTTTTATATTTTTTAAAAGTATTTATGAGTGGAAAAGAGAAAAAAATAATGCTAAAAGTATCAAAAAGAATATTATTTAATTAAAAAAAGAAAAAGTAATAATTTTTAGTGTAATTATGAAAATGTGGAGAAGAGAAGGGATGTGAATACTTTAACATTTTAATATTAAGGTTCATATTATGAATTCTTTGATTATCAAATATTCTTAAGAGCATTCACATCTTTTTCTGCATTTTTATGTGAGTGGATTCTGTATATTATAAAATGGTTTTGAGGGGGGCGGGGTTGTTCACCCCTATTAATTAAAAAAAATTAAAGTGGTTGTAAGTGTAGGAAATAGGAGAGATAAAAGAAAGTATAAAAATATTTATATTTTTTAATTGATAAAGAGAGAGAGAATATAATAATTTCAGTATACTCATAAAAAAATTAAGATCAAAGAAGAGATATAATTCTTAGCCGAGATATTTGCTTGGAGAACAAGTTTATGTTTATATTTAGAGATATATGTACAGATTTAGATTGATTCAATTGTAATTATAATAGGATTATGTTTCCTAATTAGCGATAGGGTTATCTTGTATCTCTCCCTATTTAAAGGGATCTTCATATGAATGAAAGGCATCGATTAATTGAAACCATGAATACTTTTATGGTATCAAAGCTGAGGTTCTGATTAACCCAATTCTTTTCTTCCTTTTTTTCTGATCTTCACAGCAGCCTCGGCTGCTTTCGTTTTCTTTTCCGACCCACTGCAGCACATCCCCTGCCGTTTTCATCATGACTAAATCAAATGATGCCACCAGCAACACCGATAAACCCGCCTTGCACCCGGCATATTCTGTCACTAATATCCAGTCCAAAATCCGGACACTGGACAGCACCAAAGTTACCTATTCTACTTGGGTTAAACTTTTTCAGTTCCATGCCATCGCCTACAAGGTTTTAGACGACCTTGATAAGACTCCACCACCGGCTTCTACGAATCCGGTGTACACATCATGGAAGGAGATTGATGCCCTCGTCTCATAATGGATCTATAGTACTATTTATGACGATTTGCTAACCCGTGTCCTCGACACAACAGTTACGACTCAGGATACGTGGGTTAGGCTTGAAAAGTTGTGTTTGAGTAATAAACAAGCCAAGGTTGCAGCCCTGGACACCCGGTTTGTCAACGTGACTCTTACCTCGTGCAGCTCCGTTGATGATTACTGCCAGCAGTTGAAAGAATTGGCCAATCAGCTCGCTGATGTAGATCAGCTCGTGCCAGACAAGCGGCTTGTCCTACAACTTGTTCGGGGACTCTCCGCTGAGTTTGATACGACCGCTCAACTCATTCACTTTCAGCAGGCACCGCCCGTACTATGCTTCAGGATGAGGTCATTCGCTTGGAGGCTCGCCAGCAACAATCCTCTTCGGTTCTTATCGCCTCTACAAGGACCAGATCAAATCATACCACAAACACGTCAGCTACGCCACCATCTAACAACACCCAGCGGCATTCTTATCAACCGACCAGAGGACATGGACGTGACCGCAATCAAAACTCATGGGGTCGTGGCGGACGCGGTTGTGGGTACCGTGGACAGCCACCTTCATCAGCTTCTTGGCCCTTTAATCAACACATGGGTCAGATGCAGTTCCCACAGTGGGCCTGGTGGTCCACACCACCTTATCCCTACCCAACCCAATCATCCTGGAAACCAAATCAGCCCACTTACCCACCTAATCAGGCTCAATCCCCATCAACTAACTATGCTGGATTTGTCCCAACATACAACCCAACTCCTATGGCTCCTGCTGGCCCATCCGCCCCTCCAGGCTTTGACGCATTAAACCCATCAGAGTTGAGTGCTGCTTTCAACACTCTACGGTTGCAATACCCTGAAGTTCCTGTGACGGATTCCGGAGCTGAGCCTCATGTTACTGAGAACCGAGGTATGATTTCCCACTTTGATCATTCTCCTTTAAATACTAAACTTAGGGTTGGTAATGGTCTATATTTATCCATTGCGGGTTCCGACACCGACTATCTTCCCATTCACAACCGTATGTATATTTTACCCAATATTCTTTATAGCCTTAAAATTATAAAATCCCTCATATCGGTTTCGCCGATTCACCCAAGACAATAATGTTTCTATAGAATTTGACCCTTTTGGTTTTTCATTGAAGGACCTCCGCACTAGGCACCTACTTTCCCGCCACAATAGCACGGGGGATTTATATCCGGTGACTCTACCAACACTTCCGCCTCAAGCTTGTTTCATTGCATCTACTAACTTACCTTGGCATGATCGCCTCGGACTTCCAGGGACACAAGTTTTAGATGTTCTTCGTAGACATTTTCGATTTGCATGTAATCACAATAAAAATTCTCCATTTTGTCATTCTTGTCATTTATCAAACAGTAAACGTTTACCTTTTTATGAATCTACTTCTTTACGTTTGCCCCGTTTGATATTATACATTGTGATTTGTGGACTTCTTCAATACCCAGTAAAACCGGATATAAATATTACATGGTGGTGATGGACAATTTTTCTCATTTTGTCTGGGTATATCCCATTAAATTCAAATCGGAAACTTTTCCCACCTTTGTTAAATTTCACCGACTAATAGCCACCCAATTTAACCGCAATATCAAAACCTTTCAATGTGACCTCGAGGGAGAATTCGACAATAATGCCTTTAAACAATTTGCCCATCAACATGGCCTCGTATTTAGATTCTCTTGCCCTCAAACCTCATCCCAAAATGGTTGAGCGGAGCGGATGATTCCTCGTCTCAATGACATTAGCCAACTTTAGAATGGGAATACTTTTAATAATATATGTTCAAAAGTTTCTATAACAACCTATGATCACACAAAATTGCCATTAGACAACTTGATCATAATTTTGGCCATTCGGCCCAACCTCAGCCAATTTGATCTAAGCCAATTAGATCAACCCTGATCTACGCCAATTACATCAAGGCTTGATCTATTCCTTCCAATATACTTGTGGAGATCTCTCTGCTCTCAATAGACACAAATAAGTTTTAAGTCATTTTGGTGTTAAAACATGCAAAATGTTTTTTACAACATTACATACATAGACAGATACATATAAAATAAAAATATTCTTATACTACATTATATATTCAAAGCTATTATTTCTCTTCAAAACTTTGATTTTGAAGAGAAAGGCAGAAGAAACTAATTTTAACTATTTTCTTAAACTAAGTCTGGTAAACGTTAATACAAGAACACGCCTCTAGCACCATGTAAATAGGCTCACTGCAAAGAAGAGGAATCCAAAAATCATCATTGTCGGATCTTAACTTTGAGACTAACCATTTTCAATATTGTAGTCATCACCAAGTAGATAAAGAGGATAAAAAATAGAGTTTGATTAAGGGATGAAAGAAACCAGTTGTAGTTGTAAGCATCGAACAAAAACAAACAAGCCATTTTTTGGTTTTATTTACGGTTTTTAAATAGTCGATGTTGGATTATCATTTATGGTAGGTTTCGGTTGCTATATCTTATTAGAGACAATATACCGACAGAGACACGCATCCGAATGGGCCCTAACCGACATACGACTGGAAAATCTGGGTGGGACTCTTATCTGGAAGTCGCATCCTTAATTTAGCAACAGATCACAGCAGCACCCTTCGGAAATGGGACCTAACGACAAATAACTGAATAGTTTGGACGAGAACCTTATCCTCGTATCAACAACGTATTAACGACATGTCTTCAGTAGGGAGAGTCCCCACAAAAGGCATTCACATCAGGACTTGCCTACATTGGTTGTTGGTAGGTAATCCATGAGTTTTTCTTTTCTGGAGTTATGGTACCAATAATTTTATCCATTTTATTTAATAATCAACATCTTATTATATCGGAAATTGGGATGTTACATGAGACCTGCATGATACGCTTGTGACCGCCCAACTCTCTCATATCACGCTTGCTTATCTAGTTCAATATATATGATAATCCCTTTTATAGTAATATATTACACACATTTGAGGTTAGCCATTGTCTGCTTGTTACATATTTGTTGTGCATGTTTGTAGTGACATCAATGTATCGTAAAACATAATCAAATAATCTCACGTGTAACAATGATCCAACTAGTGAGTGATATCAAGCAAAACAGGATGACTGCCAGTAGACCAAACGATCCTTACTAGGCTCAAAGAAAACGAATACAACTAATAAATTATAAGTATACTTTGATCAAAGATGCTGGCCAAAAAGCCACTAAATGTAAATACGTGAATACAAATCAATCTATAACAATTAACATACAAAGAAAGTAAGAAAGATGAGTTGTATCCTTCTTCTAAGAGTACACAGCACTCTCTTTATTTCCATATTCATCTCCCTCAACATCTTCTTCAACATATTCTTCTTCACCCTCTTCCATATTATAATCTTCTTCATCCTCCTCATACTCATACTCGTTATCTCCATCACGGTTTTCATCATAAGCTTCAAGCTCCTCGTCAAGCAACGCATCTTCATCAACCAAACCACCTTCATTTTCCACCTCACTCCCACCATAATTTACAGAATTGCCGTCCAATGGTTTATCTTTCTCATTTTCTGCATCAATATTATTATCAGGTATGATCTCTATTTTCTTCCGATTATCATCTTCGGTGTTATTATTAGCTTCATTACTATTATTTGTATTGTTGCTAACCCCACGTTTACGCTTTAAAATCTCACTAAGGGATTTTGGTCCTTCGAATGACAATTCGTCCTCCATTTTCGTGTGTTTTCTTTTCCCCAATGATTGTTCGTCGTTTGGTTGATGTTCAATCCTCACACCTTTCAGTTCCGATAATCTTTTTGGTCCAGCAAACTTGTTGTCAGTTATTCGGTCTCCGAGGCGCGTCTGATTAAGAGACAGTGGTCTTCCAGGTGAGTACCTAGATGTATGCCTTTTTTCAACGTCAATTTCCCTTTCTACCCTCGAGTTGTTTTCTTTAGTAGGAGAAACCGACCTGCCAGATCTACCCGGAATCTTTATTCTTCCTCTAAGCCTGCTACTGAGAGACCCCTGATCCACATGGCGACGGCTGTCCCTGTCACTGTCACGGTCCCTGTCCCTCCTCGGCACCCGGTCAGCGTGACTTTCACGATTACCAACCGACCTCGAACCATTGTCGATACCCCTTCGTTGCTTTGATATACGGTGGCGTAAATCCGACTCGTTTTCACGGTCGTTTCTAGGATACGGCCGCTTTTCTGGATGGTCAATGCGATCAACATCAAAACGGCCGTCGCGCTCATTATAATGGTCATAATCACGATGCTCACGGTACATATCTCGGTCAACATGATCAATGTCATAATAGGGACGAGAATCTTCATGTTCGTTATCCACAAGAACATCAAAACCAGGAGAAAGCTCTCTTGAATATTCATCGACATCTTTCCCACTAACAACTCTTTCATTGTTCGATGCATGATAACCATGATACGCACTACGGTTAGACTGATTAGATGGTGGGTCGTTCATGACAGGTGGCAGAACCGCTGGAACCACACGGGCTGGTGGTGCTATCTTTCTATCGACAACAGTTCTGGTTGGAAGAGGTGGTTGCTTCACCTGAGGAAGCCGAGACTCAACAGACTTTTGAATGGTTACCTGTTGAGCCATCTTAGGAGGCTCGGTAACAGGGTTAGCGGGTCCGGGTTGTGCAGGTTTATTAATGACTGAATTTGGTGGGCCGTGCAAGAAAGGGCATAAGTGACCTTTTAAACAGTAACCTTTTTGAAAGAAGATACAGGGAACTCCTTGTTTGGGTGTAGCGTAAGAAGTGGCGTGTGGTGCGGGTGCAGGAGGTACCATGGGAGTCGGAGCGTCAGATCCCACCAATCCATCAAGAGGCTGAAATAAACATATAATGATTAGTCATGCACAACAATAAACCCAAAATGATTGATTTATATATAAGGGAGTAGGAATTGCCACATGTTCTATTGACCAACAAAAGGAGCAAGTATACTCACGGGGTGACGGAAAGCACATTTTGGATTTAAGCAGTTCCCGTTTAACCAGTACCAGCAATCTCTAGGGTTGACCCGTGCAATGTCGCTATGGCGATACTCACACTCACTTCCCTGTAAAGAAAATAACGGTAAATAAATATGATACTAAATTAGTTATAATAATGAATCCAAGTAAGTAGATTTAACAGCTAAGTCAATTATAAATGAATGAGCATCCTGCACAACACCACAATAGTAAGAATAATCTCTTAGTGTTGGGTCATTGGAACCTACATGAACCCACACAAACTTTAGGCCTTCTTGCTTACAGGCATGGTCCCTAAAAAGGTAATAACAACTTAGGATTCAAACCTAAGAACTATTACGTCCTAGGTTATGGCCGTTTGAAAAAAATTATGGAGGGAAGATGGTTTAAAAGTCAATCATATGTTTTAAAGGATTGTACTATGTGTTTTAAAAGTTGTAATTACTTACACACTTAAAATTATGTAAGTTTAACTTTTTGTCCTCCTTATATGTAAGATAATATAGTATAGATGTATCAAACTACTTGTATTCGTCAGTCTACGGTATGTAAACAATTTACACGTACAAATCACAAAGAGAAGAACGACAAGAATAGAAACCTAAAAATAGATGCAGCTAACCGAAAGCATCAGGATATAACGATATCTTATTCAACCTATAATAACTAAACTAAACTAAACAAACATGTCAAATAATAATCAAGTTTTGGTTAAAAAAATCCCTGAAAAAATAATCACTATATTAACAAAACAGAACTACTATCAAGTTTTTGTTAAGTTTGTCACTTTAAAAGATTAAAACTTGCAACAAAGTGAACAATCAAACCATTATAAAAGATTGATGATTTCTTCCTGCTTATTAGTCCTCAGTCACCCATTGCTAAAAAGACTAATAAAACTATAATCTTTATTCAAACTTACTTCTAAATCATTTGTCAAAATAGCCTATGAGCCCTATCAAACATGCATAATACATCAAGTCTAACACAGCCCACAAATTAATAAACCTAATTTCAAGATCCCCAAATCAAAAACATCAATGATCTAATAAAACAACCAAAAAAACACAATCTGCCCACATATATCATGAAATTAAATAAAAAAAGTTACCTTTTTGCAAGTCAAGGGTGAAGCAAGAAAGTAAACGCAATCAGTGTTTCTTTTCAGAACCTCATCTTCCTCCGATGAAGCTGTGTGAGCTGCCGATGAAGATGCCGACGATTGATTAGCCAATTGAGGAGCTTGTTGTTGTTGATTTGCTGTACCGCCAACCATGGTTGGGGTTTTGACTGAAGATTGGGGGATTATGAGTTGTGATTCGAATAAGAGAGGGGAAATTGGGTGATTTTGATTGGTGGATCTAGGGTTTGTTCGATAACAATTGATGATTGTGGATCTAATCGTTAATTTGAGAATAGAAGAATGAAAGGGAAATTGGAGAGAGAAGAAACCCTAAAAAGAGACCTCGATGGTTCTTGCTGCAATCCTTTTATATGATTTTTTTCATGTCTCCAAGCAATTGTTGTGATCTATGCAAAACTACAAGAGGTTTATTTTATTTTATAAAGTTTCGAAAACATTTAGTTTTTTTTTTTTATAAAGTTTCGAGAATTTTAATTTACGGTATAGTGTGTCCATTGTTGTATAACAATGTCTCGGCCGAGTGCTCTTTGAGTAATCGCTACAAAGTAAGTTCTCGAGACCCGAGTACTCTCTAGGTCGAGTACTCTCAACTCCGACTAAAGAGCGTTTAGCGATTTTGCAACCATGAATGCGACGCACGTAGGACTTATTACTAGTTTATCTTACAAACATAACATTTTATTTTTTATCTGTGTTTATGCATGTACAATGTTACAATCAAGGATGATGATTATAAACATATAATTATACTTCTAATTCTTAGTAACATGAGAAAACATAATAAAAGAAAGTCTCTAACTCAAGTAATCTATTCATTTCTCTTCAACAATTTATTATTTCGTACATGACTCTGATACTGATCTGATACTAATACACACGTTAAAATACAACAAGACATGCTTTATAAAATCATTTTAGGTTAATAGTTTTGATTCATAAATAAATGGCGATAAGAAGATGGATATTTGACTTGCAACATATAACATGAACAATAAAACAATAATAGGCAACGCCTGTATCAAAAATGTTAAGCTCACATAAATTCAATTACTATTAATGTTAGTTGTATGGTTACTTGTAAAAGAGTCCGTGGGATGCAGGGGAAGTCGCATTCAAGACATTGTTTCACATTTTCAAAGAGAGGATAAATGTTTTAGGTACACCTTAAATATTGGGGATACAAGTGATACAAACATTTTTTTCAATAGATTTTAATGTTATATCATTTTTTTGGATCTAATGTTATATTTTTAATTGCGGTATGTTTACCTTAACCGACTAGATCCTAACTTTGGTAGCTAGGAACCGTCTTGGATTGAACATGCCGGTTTCTAGCATTTACAAGTTGAACCGACAATCTGTATTTAGAGTCGGACCGAGTTTTGGATTTTACTTCCACTTCAAATGTTGATCAGTTAGGTTAGACTTTTAGAGACTTAGGGCATTAGTTCAAATGTTGATTGGATAGGTTAGACTTTTGGAGACTTAGGGCATTGTTTCGCTCTAGATTTCCCTCAATGGCTCGGCCTCTAAGTGTCCATGTTTCGTTGTCACTCATTGCTCAAAACATGTCCTAACTGACTCATCATTCTTCATTATTCAATGCTTTTAATGGTCGCTCAAGTGTTATTGCTTATTTGTAACTCATCATGCTTCGTTATATGACTTAACAGTATGAAAGAAGTGAAGAAGATACAGGAAAGTGACGTAAGAGAAGAAATTAAGAATTTGTAAGGGAGAGGTGTTCTACTTGGTGTTCTTAGGGTATGTGTGCCATGAAAAATAATTTTATGCATTATATCACTCACTATGAAGTTCCATTTCTTTTTCCATGTCTAAATTATAAGGAACTTAAGGTATGTTATTCCTTTTCACTCCTATACTGGAGTCTCTGTCCTCATATCGTAAATTATATAAAAAATTAAAGTAAATCCTCATATTTGTGGCATAGGGGTTCAAAATATATATATATATATATATATATATTTATATATATCTTATCCTATATTATATGGTCTTTTTATTCCCACAACACTAAAATTTATTCTCACACCCTTTTCACTTTATTTATCTCTCTCTCTCTCTCTATATATATATATATATGTATATAGAGAGAGATAGAGATGATAGGTGTCGAAATATTAACACCCTTTTAATGTGATTATGAATGAAAAAATGATTATTTAATTGATTATGAATATATATATATATATATACTTTGTATATGATCCTAATTTGTACACCTAATCCCCCTATATATATGTGTATTGATTTTAGATTTAGATTGTTGAGATTAGTTTTATGGAAAAGAAAATGATGGAAGATATAAAAGGAATCCTACATTCATTGACTTTCTCGCTCCACATGCAAGACGCATGTCAATTTTCCCTATCAATTTAAAATGTCTATAATTTTTTCATATGACATTCTTTTAAATCACCATAATAACGAGTATTTTTATATCTTTAATACGAGTATGATATTGCTATATAAAAATAAAATAAAAATCATTTTTATTGGGTTGTGTTAAAGGTTATGGTCATTGTGTCTTTCAATTGGGCTTTAGTCATTACGTTTTTCCTATAAATTCTATAAAATGTGTTATTATTAGAACTTATAACACAATGTTAATTTGCGTTTTGTCAATTGCGTTTTTATTAGACTCTATAAACGATTTATAATACAATGAAGATGGTGTGATATTTGGTTTTCTATATATTGTGTTATTGGTTATGATTATTGTGTTTTTCAGCTGGGTGGGTTTTCTATATATTGTGTTATAGGTTCTCGTCATTGTGTTTAGTCAGTTATCCAATGTGTTTTAATCTATTGTTCATTGTGTGTTAGTCTATTGTTTATTGTGTAGTCTGTTGTCCATTGTGTTTTGGTATGTTATTCATTGTGTTTTTAGTTTGTTGTCCATTGTGTTTTAGTCTATTATTTATTGTGTTTTTAGTATGTTGTCCATTGTGATTCAGTCTGTTGTCCATTGTGTCTTTTATCTGTTGTCATCAATTGTGTTTTTAGTTTCATTTCCATTGCGTATTTAGTTTCATACTCATTGTGTATTATGTTATGTCAATTGTATTTTAGTCTACTGTGCATTGTATTTTTTATCTGTTGTCATCGATTATGTTTTTAGTCTACTTTCCATTGTGTTTTTAGTTTGATACTCGTGTTTTATGTTATGTCCATTGGGTAATACGCAACTGGGTTTTCAAATTTTGTTTAGAAACTATATCAATATGGTATTCGTATTGAAGATCATAAGACGCTTGATTTTATGGTTTAATTTTTTTGATGTATAAAAGGTTACGGACGTTTTAAAAGTAGGGGAAATAACATGTGACTTGAATATGTATATTGTTTTTTTCTTTTAGACAAAATCACCTTCCCACTTAATTCTTTTTTAGACATTTGTTACTCTATGATGAATTTTTATACTTTTTATTTTTCTCAAACATTTTATATTATAACTCAACCCTTGAGTGTACATCATTTGTTTTTTAACAGATTTTTTTTAAAGTTTGCTTTCTCTAGTTTTACAATCCTCTATATCTCCAAATTATAAATCAACTTTTGATATTTGTATTGCATGTACTTTGTACTATGCATATATTAATCTACTTTTCTTGTTATGCGAGCTAAATACTTGAAAACCGACTAATTTGCATCTTATTGTACACTTTTCATATATATGTTAATCATTTCATCTATGTTTTCTTTTATTTTCATAAGCTTCTACCAAGTTATATTAATTTAGAGGATGAAAAATTGAATTTAATAATGTAATCTGTTTGATCAAAATGCTTTTATTTAAATATTTAGTGGTAAAATATTTTATAATTATCCTTTGATGAAGAAGAGCAATTAATTTTTTTTTGTGATGTAGAAGGCCATGATAATAATATGCCTTTTCTCTATTCGTCATCAAGACGAGCAATTATTGTTTTCTTGTTAGTTGGATCATCACAGATGTATATTTAATTAGTAGAATTTCAGTGACGGATCTAGAAAATATTCGTAGGGTAACGTTTTATAAAAAAAGGGTACCGAAATCGAAAAAACAATTAAAAAGTCAAATTTTTCCAAAATTTACACTACCGCCGGAGCACCAATGGTAGCGGAGACTACCCTTTTCCCTAAGGTAGGTCCGCCCCTGTAGAATTCGTTAGAACTAAAACGTCTGAAAGTGTATTCAAAGTAATTCCATTTGTTTGATTGGTTAGAGATAAAATTAGAACTGAAGTTATATATTTCTGAATATTTCCTCAACTAGCAAATCTAAACACTTCTCAGGTTTATTTATTTAAAGTTTAAGCTTTATGATGTGGCTGTTATCAAAATGTTTTTAAAACAGACAAAAAATCAAATTTTATTAATAAAAGAACAAGAAGAGCATGTAAAACTTTTTGTTTCTCTAAAACACTTTAGAAAAATATATAATTTAGGTTTTTCTAAAATGTTTCTTTAAACATACTTTAGAAAGATGTATAATTTAGATTTTTTTTTTTAATTTTCATATCTTATGAGTATTGAAAGAAATGACTTGCAAGAAAGGTTATAAAACCGAAGGGCCATTTTTAATAAAATACTTGCAAGGACTCTATGGTTCAAATGAAGTGGCCAAGGAGACACATGCTCTACGTTGGATAAAATAAAGATTAACAAGTTTTTTTTTCATCATTGTTAATATACCAAATTTCATCACACACCTAGCCATGGTTCAAATGAAGTGGCCAAGGAGACACATGCTCTACATTGGATAAAATAAAAATTAACAAGTTTTTTCATCATTGTTAATATACAAATTTGTCCATGACATTATAGCATAGTGGTATATTTGGGTTGGAATAAGGCTTAGGGACTATTAGGTACTGGATTCGATTCTCACAAGAGGGATTTTTCACATTTGTTGGGTTTTCTCACAAATTGGTATATAGGCATTATTGCCTAGTGGAGATGGATCGGGTAGTTTCGTTGATGACACAATAATAGTGCAGTGGTCTGTCAGTAATCCAAATTTGTCGTCCAAAGAAATATATACCAAATTTCATCATACACACACACACGCATAATATACAACTTAATGAAGGCATGACGGTTTAGATCTCATAACAAATACCCTCTCTGTATAGAATCCTTGAATTCGAAGATTCGGATATGGAATACGAAGTTGTACATCGTCGAGGAATTTTTATATTGTCGCATCTATTATAGGAGCACTCTGCTAGTGCATTAGTACTTTTATCTTTTATCCAAATTCTTTTCAACAATAGTCGTTGGAACCAATTGAGAGTGTGAGCTAGGCGGTATTAGCTAACACTAGTCATTGGCCTTAGTGCTTATTATAAGAATAAAAATGAAATTTATGACGAATTTAGGCATCACTATGCAAATCGAAACGATAGCTCCAAGTTTCGCCAAGCTTAAAGACCATAGGACTAAAGTGACGTTGTAAACTAATAGGTACGGGTTGTGTTTTGGTGATAAGAGTGTAATCCCATGTAAAACCAAGTTCCCACGTCTAATGATATTATCACTATGATGACCATCAACGATTGATTTTTCTGTGGTCTAAGCAGTAAGGTAGTTCTGATGTCGTGTCACACCCTAACCGATGGCGGAAACATCGGAGTGAGACGAAATAGATTGCTCGAGACTTCATAATACTAAATGTAACAAGTATTTAATAAATAATATTTCATTTCATTGCTAGTGGTTCAAGTACATGATTTAGAAAACAAAAATACAACAAATATTGTGTGAATAATCAATAAACATGAATTTAAAGTTTGGTGTGCTTGTAGTCCTTCCTATCAAGTTTTATTCGTCGTCATCATCATAGAATTCCTTCAATACGTATTAAAGTATAGTTCAATACAAAAGTATTGGCGAGCATACAAGTTTGAGCAGTAGCATATATGTAAAGAAAGTTTGAACAATCCACATGACAAAAATAGTTAACTAGATTAATGTACCAAGGCATGCAATTATCCAAATCAACCTAAAGTTTACCGCTAAAATTAATCTTATCGTCGCAACGATAAGACCGGAATGAATGAATGACTTAACATGACCTCAAGAATACGGCGTGCGTTACTCCTATAGCGCTATACATGTTAAGGGGAGGCTTGAAACAAGTTAATGACAAGTAAATCACATATGAATGTTCTAAGAATACAAATCAAGTATCACGTATTTAAGCATGTATGATTGGATTGTTTGTGTTTGCATAAAGTATCAGTGATTGCGTGTGTTTAATAGTATAGCGTATTGTACCCAAAAGTGTAAAAGCAAAAGGGGTCATGTATACTCACAATTTTGCAAAGCCTTCCGATTATCCGTGAGTGACGAGTTGTTTGGGAATGGGAATCGCGGGTGTAAGGTCATTCGGGGTTTATGGAGTGGTTGAATTCGGAATCTGGAATTTAAGTACAAACACAAAGTAATTATGTAGTCTTAAATCACTCGTTTCTGACACTATACATCCCGTATGAGTTGTTGTGATTTCATGGGTTAAGTGCCCATTAGAATCGTAAGGAGGCAGTTAAGTCTGACATAATATAACCTAATGTTAGGACAAGTAACCATATGATCATTGTCAAAATTTTGGTTATGTATAACTATATTTACGTATATATTATATAATATATATATATTAAGTTCATCATATATGTCATAGATTTCATAGATGTCATGCATAGAGGTAGGAGGATAACCGTCCCTTAATCTCTTTCGTAAGATTCACCAATACACAAATTGTTACAAGGACAATTCGGATGGTCATGAATGGAATAAAAGGAAATGCTTCACTAAATTATGTATCGACCAAGTAAGTAAGCTAGGTGTGTGCATCCCGAGCATGGTAACGTTTGGGGACGTGTCGTAGCCTTGTTACTCAATTGAAGGTTGAACATAATTTAGTGGTTACACATAGAAATCATCAAGTGAGGTAGTGGATTGAAAGTAGGATAGCCAAGGCTTCCAAGTAATTACACCTTTATCAAAACACAAGCTTTGTCAAGCTTGGATGGTTCCAACACTTGTGGGTTAAAACCCTTTACAAAACAAAAAGTTTAAAGGTATCTTACACCTCTTAATTTGTATGAAACAACCTTGGCTTAGCTCCCTAACAATGGACTCGATTAGGGGCACAAGTAGCACAAGTTTGTTTAGAAAAGTATGTTTAAATAAGTTTACAAGTTCATCCTCCACCTTGGTTTTCCATGGAAAACCTATGGTAACATCCCTAGAGGAATTACAACCATTTTAGAGGAAGAAAATGTGAAGAATTCACGATATTAATGAAGTTATAAAAAGATAAAATCAAGCAGAAAGTTTATGGTACTTTGGACCTCAAAAATGGTGAGGTTTCACCTTAGCTTGCCCAAGAAAACTTGTGAAAACCTTCCTAGAGGTTATCTAAGCGTTTTAGAAGAAGAAACAAGGAAGAAATAGTAGAAGAAGTGAGTTAAAACTCAATTTTAATGGCTGGGACTTTCTGAGGTGTTGCTGAAAAGCTCAGCTGAGTTTGAGTGTGTTTTGAGAGTGATAGAGAGTTGTAAAAGTGGGATAAAGGATGGAGAAGTGCTCATTATATAGGGAAGGGATTAGGGTTTCGATGGATTGGGCTTTGAATATTATTAGTGGGTAATTACCCTTAAACAAGACAACTAAACCCGGCCCAAAGGCTGCGACCGGAGTCTACCCAGCCCGTATATATATATATATATATATATATATATATATTATACGGTGTATATTTGTTGTATATTCAGGTGTTACATGTTATTTAATAAATGACCAACATGGCAAAAGAGGTCTAATATGCAAAGGGAACATGAAATCATGTGTTAAACAAGTATGTGAACATAGATTTTGTGTTGTAATAAGTATTGTAAGGATTAAACAAGTAAAGCTCTGCTAAGGACTAAATGTCCAAGGTCTGTTATAGCTAAGCTCTATTAAAGATGAAACTCTGCTAAAGTCTAAACTCTGCTGAAGTCTAAACGCCCAAGGTCTGCCAAGGCAAACCTCTGCTCAAAGTTAAAGGTCTGTCAAGGCAAACCTCTGTTGAAGACCAGCAGTGATTGTCATCAGTGTTTTCTACCAGTCCTTGTATAGCAGTGGTTAGCTTAGCAATGGTTGTCATCAGTGTTTTCTATTAGTCCTTGTATAGCAATGGTTAGCTTAGCAGTGGTTATCATCAGTGTTTTCTATCAGTCTTGTAACACCCTGTAAAATCGTGTCCAATAGTATAGTGACACGTATTGTATTTTTAAATATAGTCTGTTAAAGACCAATAAGGACTAAAGGCGTTAACATGCTCAATCTGAGCCTCTGAGTGACGATCTGATGTCAACATGCATAAATAACAGCCTCTGAGTGACTGATATGTCAACATGCTTGAAATTTGGCCTCTGAGTGACTGATATGTCAACATGCCCAGGCTCTGAGTGACATCGGAATCAACATGCTTACCATAAGCCTCTGAGTGATCCTTTGTGGAGTCCTAAACTCTCAAACGTGCCATTTGTTGGACGAGAGAGTTCAATTTTGTAAATATGTGAAAGTTGGATAATGGAGGGATTAAAAGTGTCAACATGTTAATTTATACCTCTGAGTGACCTTTTAACGAACCGAGAGCTCGACAATGTCCGGGCAATCCAGGGTATGCCAAATATTGGCTACGGAGGGCTAAAAGTGCCAAAAAGATGTTTTAAAAGGTTTTTAGAAGCTTTAATAAGTTAGGGGTTAAAAGTGTCAAACTTTGAAACTAGCCAAGGGGCGGTCGCGGGCCGCGAGAGACCCGGCCTGGGTCTCTCGCGGGGCGCGAGATAGGCTCTGCTGCAGAAAGTTTTGTTTAGTCTCCAAGCAAAGCTCCAAAAACCATTTGATTGAATCTATGGACTTGTAATCAGCTATGCCACATTTGGGGACACTTGTAAGCTTCCTCTTACACCCCTAAACACCTGGCTTCACCTCCTTTGAGCTCTCCAACTATAAATAGGTGCTTAAGTTCACCATTTCAACTTGCACCTTTCTCATTAAATCACTCTTCTCCCTCCTATGGAAGTTCCTAGCTGAAAGGAGCATCCAACTTAGTTCTCTTGCATTGTAGGAATATCTTGTAAGTGTTCCTTGCTCTTGCTTTTTTGTTTATAGGCTTTTATAGCCAAAAGTCAAGCGTTTTACGGAAAACGCTTTGACTTTCGGTTAAGACCATTATGGTCCAGCTATTGTTCGAAATGAACATGGCTAAGTGATCGTAATAAGGTAGGTGTTAGTCCCTATAAAGGGCACCTCCTGAAGATCACGTTTGCTAGACCAATTGACGGGTCAAAGTTATGAAAATAAAAAGTCAAACAGGCCATTTTTCGGAAAAATCATAAATTGATCTTATATATGTTATGAAACCTGTTTTGACACTTAAACAAGTTGGTAATAATTATTAGAACATGTAAGAACATGTTCGGCTCGTCAATTTCAGTTCTAGGGTCGGTTCGCAACCAAAAGCCGTGAAGTTTGACTTTTGCTTTGACTTTCGATTATGACCCGATTTAGATTAGTTACCTACTGATCTAAAGTTGCATTATGATCATAATATATTATAGCATAACCCTCTGAGGTTATATTACATGATCATAATCAGAATCCAAGTTTATGCGGAAGTTCCATAATTATGCCATCTTTGACCAAAATGCCCTTTTTACATAAAACAAGGTTTTGAATGATAATGAACTTGAAAATGAGTTTCCTACTAATGTAATATTATAAGTAGGATTATTTGGGATATTAAACCAAGTTATAAACTGAGTTTTCAAGCAAGTCCTTAAACTATTTAGATAATTGACGATTTTAGCTCTTATGGCTTATAAAATGTTTTTAATCAAATCTTTTCAAGGTAAATCATTTACCTACTGATATGTTATATTAAATAACATGTTTTAAACATTTTAATCTGACCTTAATGTCAGTTTTCGTAAACATAGCTTAAAAACGTCATTTTACAACATAAGCGTCGTTTCGGTGCATAGTATGGTTTTAAACCATATTATTGACCAAGACTTGTTACCTACTGATTTTAAAACTTATTTTAAATGTATTTACAGTATGTACATGTTATAAATTCAGAATCCCAAATAAATTATAAACTATGTGTAAAATGACCAAAATGCCCCTTCGGTGCATAGTTTGGTCATAAAAGATAGTTTACACATATAATTGACATCCTACTGATATTATATCATAAATAAAATATTTTTCCAGAATACTTATGATGGTAAACTTAAAATATATTCAAGTTTCTTTTATACGGTATGAAATTACCAAAAATGCCCTTATGAGCCATAGTTTCGTTTGAAAACCATAACGGTCATATAAGTTAATATCCTACTGATATTTTAACTTACTTAAAGTATAATGGCATATAGAACTTGTCCATGATTATCCGGTTACCCAATATCGCTAATATGCGCATAGTTACGTATAAGTAACTATTTTACAGAAATTAACCGAAACGGGTTTAACCTTGTCATTTAAGTCTCAAAATCCAGAATGTTAATAGTTTACCCATATTAAACAAGTCAAGCTACTTGTTGGGATTAAACTACATTCTATCCAATCATCGTTTAATCTAGCGTCATACGTTTTGATCAAGTACGCTAGTCGGTCTAAGTCTATGACTTATATAAGACTGTTAGTATTTAATTAGTTAGTTTATGCCATAATCCAGACTAGAGACTTACCGGTAAATGCTATCTGCACTTAATCCTTTTGTGTACGGCTGAGTTATTAAAAATTAAAAGAAGACTAACTCAAGTAAATACTCTCGACTTATTTCCCCTATACGGGCTTGGGTTACGGTAAATTATTACCGCTTGGTCGGAAATGGGATTAATCGAATGCCTGTTCGGGATAGAAATCCGCATATTCTGTTTTAATAAGTTTTGTTTGATAATTTAAACATTGGGGGTTAACTACCGTGTCCTGGATATCCTCGGCTCATTACAATCGAAATGGCCACGACCTTAGCACGGGTGTAGGTATACACCCGATAGACGCTCAATTATGCATTCCCACAAGGTTAGGAGGAATTGACTCCTTCGTGAGTCCAAAGTGGTGTGTACGTTAACTGTGTCTCGGTTTTCGTACCGAGCCCCGTATGTATGACAAACATGTAAATCTGTTAACAAGGTTGGACGGTCAATTAACCCAGGTTATAAAAAGATTTTGTGCTGATACGCACCTAAAACATTTTTGAAATGTTTTCAAAATGAGTCAGTTGGGTGTATTTACCAGCGAAAGCTGATGTATTTTCTAAAGACTAATCTGCAGGTGCAATATGAAAATAGGCCGGAAGTGCTCGTAGTGATAGAGGATCTTGCAAATCCTAAATCTGCCCAAAGTCTGTTTTATATTCTTTCCTTGTACAATTTATGATCCGCTTGTCGATCTTCTATTACAAGCTTGTATATTATTTTGTATTTTCGAACTTCGGTTTGTAATAGTAATTTTACTCCAAGACTTCCGTTGTGCCGTGTTTAATTGACTATGATGTTATCAACTGTTGTCACGATACTCCTCACCCGGGTCCACCGTGTTTAGATTTCGGGATTGGAAATCCGGGTGTGACAGGGTTGGTATCAGAGCCAACGTTTGAGAGAATTAAACACTAGCCTTTTGTGTTTAGTCTCAAACTTACACGAGCACATTGTCACACCCCGACCCGCAGCGGAAAAGGTGATCGGGGCATGATTGGGTTATCATCAAAGCTCATGACATTTATTATGCGTGTCATATTCATTAATACAATTTAATGGAAATTTACAATAAATATTACAACGTGATCTAACTATCGATCTAAGCTTCTTTGTTCTCTTCTAAGGCATTTCCTATGTTTTCCTCGCTTCAACCTGTTCACCTGTATCATGTGTAAAAGGGTTTTTGGATCAACATAAAGTTGGCGAGTGAATCCTATGGAAAACATTTGAACAAGTTTATTTAAATTGATTATGAAATATGTGCACAACCAAACATGAGTAAAAATAGATGTAAACTTATTCAACAATCATTGGATATTAAATAAAGCACACATGATCAATAATGGAACATTTAGAGGCACGCGTTGCTCTACTCGTCTCTCACGAGGAACTGATGGACCTAATGAATGAATTGCATAAACATGATAATATGAAAGACAAAACTATAAACAATATAAACTCAATGATATACACATGAACAATAATGAATTGGTTTGGAGGCACGCGTTGTTCAACTCGTCTCTCACGAGGAACTGATGGGCTTAATGAATGAGTTTCATATAATTTGACAAAATGAAATAAGTAATCACAACAATATAAACAATCTAAGTTTAGATCACGACATGGTATGGCACAAGTTTAAATAAACGAGTTAATTAATTTGTGACACATGACACACCCCAAAACGTGTAATTAAAAAGGGGAGTTGTAAGATTCACTCACAGTGGGTGCGTTCGGTTGATGATGTTGAATGCACGCGAAGTGGTTTTAACCACGAGTGAAAGTAACCTAGGTAAATCGCATTATGGTTTGGTAAGTAATGGATTTTATTAATCTATTTTAGTAGGATCGTTGGGTGTATTTTTGTGAGTTTAAGGCTATTTTCTAACCTTAAAAATGTTATTTTTAAGTATTTTTAATTGATTTTTAATTAAAATAATTAAATAAAAATAATAAAAAAATTTTGACTTTTTTTGACCGTTGACTTTGACTTTGACCGTTGACTTGACCGTTGACCGGTTCGTATGCGAATATAAGTGCGCTGGGTGAGGCTCGAACCCGAGACCTCCCGTACGCGTGCACGCAGCTCTACCAACTGAGCTACGTGTCTAACCCGTTATATATCTGTTTTTAATTATATTTATATTTAATTAATTTAAACAGAAAATCCTTTTATTCTTTTATTTAAAAACGATTTAATTTGAATCGGACCGGTGCGCTCCACAGGTCTCGAACCCGGGACCTGTGGGTTGCGTAACACACAGTCCACCGCTGGACTGTGTGTTTAACATGTTATATAATCCAAATTTTATTATACTTAAATACAAACTATTTGTTTTCATTTCTGACTTATTTAAAAAGCTAAAATAATTGTCCGGGTCGATGCAGAAGACCGGACTCGAACTCGTGTGCTTTAATTAAACATACACACAGTCCACCACTGGACTGTGTGTCTAACTTGGTTATTATTCCGGTTATTAATATACTTAACATATAACAGTGTGACTCCGGTTCGGTTAACAACAAAAAAACGTTTTTATTAAGGCAGCGTGTGTGGAACAAGATTCGAACTCGAGACCTTTGTGTGTTTAATGTGCACACAGTCCACCGCTGGACTGTGTGTCTAACCCGAGTTATTTCTTGATTTAAATTATACTTATGAGTTACCGTAACATCGTCTTCTTCGTTTAGTTTTAACCAGAAGCGATGACGATCTGGTTCGAAGTTTTAATCAGGTTTCCTTAGCGTTTTATGATTAATCATAGGTGAGATATAAATAAAAGAAAGGAAATTAGGCGTGAAAAGTACCGACTGGCTTTCCTCTGTTTTCCGGCAGAACTCCGGCGACAGCAATCCCTTCCGGCGACGAGTGTCTTGCAGCAGAGAATCTTCAGAAAACTTACAAAGGGTGTGAGTGACTTCGGTATAAGCTCAGAGGGTTTAGTAAAGCTCAAAAATTAAGGACTCGGTTTTCCGGCGACGAACAGAATATTTCCGGCGAGTGAGTTTTCGCCGAGAAAGGGTGCGGTTTTGAGTGAAAATGTTTGCAGAGGTTCGAGGGGGTATTTATAGGGCAAGTAGTCGATGTATTTGGTCATTTCCGACTTGGTTCGTCGGTTATAAAAACTCCGGCGGTTATAACTTTGGTCGCGGACTCAGACGTCGGTTATAACCGATGTAGCGTTTATGTTTTACGTTATAACTGAAAGAAACGTTAAGTTTCGCGAGATTACCGGGATTTCCGACGACTGAACTTTTGGGCGCCGGTTTTGAATTCGGAATGTTATGATATGAATTAAATGATCTTAATAATTAACAAGTAACATCAGTGGCGCAGTGGTTTGTGTGTTGTGTGTTAAGTTGTTGCCGGACCGGTTACTGACCCGGGTTCGAAACCCGGCAGAACCAAAATATTTTTATTTTGCGATTTTCAACAGTTTTTCAAAAACAACTTATATAATCCTGTATAATAATTGATTATGTATCGTTTAAAATTATTTTGGGCATTTAATTCGCAACGAAAATTTTAACTGACTGTTCGGTTGATAAACGGAGCGGGTTTGGTAAATCCGTTTTTTACGGATGTTACAGTATCCCCTGCTTTTTAGAAATTTCGTCCCGAAATTTAAATAGTGATATATTTGACTAAAAGAATGATGGTGTTTAGTTTTGACAGTTACATGCTTAGAAAAAGTAAGGGTTTAAGTTTTTGTTTGAGGCGGTAACGTTCCTTGTAAAGGTTAAGTGCCCTATTACAGGAATCGCTTTTTGTTGCCTACTGTATAAGTATTGATAAGCAGGAATGATTCGCTAAAAATAATATCATGCATAAGAGTTTGGATACGTTTGGAAAAGTATGGTTATATCCTAAGGCAAAACTTCTAACACTACAACCTACATGGAACATAAATAAAACACAACAGCTGATATTTGAACATAAATAAACACAACAGCTAATATTTGAACATAAATAAACACAACAGCAAATATTTGAATCCATATTCTGATAGCATATATGTTTGAATGGTGGGAGTTCCTCTCTCGTTTGTTATGATGGAGAGGTTAGTTTATGTAGAAATAGAACACAAATCCAATTTCTCTAAATAGCAAGATGATATAAATGTAACACAATTTCAACCAAGGCAATACTATATCCTACATGGAACTTCTCATAACCGCCTGATAATGCCTCTGATCCTTTGGCAAGAATACTTATATATAGGAAGTACCAGCGGCGTATCCACCATATTCTTGCCAAATTTTCATTGGTTTTATCCACAAATTATGATTAGTTACCAAGAAACTAATAAATCCTACATAGAACTTCTCATAACCGTCCGACAATGCCTCTAATCCTTTGACAAGAATACTTATATATAGGAAGTACCAGCGGCGTATCCACCATATTCTTTTCAAATTTTCATTGGTTTTATCAGTGAATTATGATTAGTCCTATATAACTCTACAACCAATACAACAAACATAAAATACTGAAATGAAAAATATCTGTGCGATCAAGGCTCAATCAAACGGAGCCGATCGTATTGTATGTACTGAAAATGAAATTGTCTGTGTGCTCAAGGCTTAATCAAACGGAGCCGAGCGTATTGCATGTACTGAAAATGAATAACTTAATCTAAACAACTATCACACAAACATCCTATGCATGGAACCTCTCATAACCGCCTGATAATATCTCCGATCATTTGACAAGAATACTTATATATAGGAAGTACCAGCGGCGTATCCACCATATTCTTGCCAAATTTTCATTGACTTTATCCGCAAGTTATGATTAGTGCTATGCGACTCTACAACAAACACAACAACCATAAGATACTGATAATGAAATTGTCTGTGCGCTCAAGGCTCAATCAAACGGAGCCGAACGTATTGCATGTACTGAAAATGAAATTGTCTGTGCGCTCAAGGCTCAATCAAACGGAGCCGAACGTATTGCATGTACTGAAAATGAACAACTTAATCTAAACAACAATCACACAAACAGCCTATGCATGGAACCTCTCATAACCGCCTGATAATGCCTCCGATCATTTGACAAGAATACTTATATATAGGAAGTACCAGCGGCGTATCCACCGTATTCTCGTCAAAGTTTCATTGGCTTTATCCTTAAGTTATGTTTGGTTCTATGTGATAAAGAAAAACATAAAACTAAACGATAGGAGTTGAATCTGGATCTTCGGCGAAGAGGACTAGTTGGGTATCTTCGTTTGGGCCGTCATTATCTTCGACAGGATTGGCGTTGATATTGAAGACTCTTCCTCTTGCTGGTGGCATAGTGGTTGGGTTTTCTTGGTTTACTTGGTTAACTGGGTTTGATTGGGCTTAAGTGTTGATGACGTTAACCAATTGAGGGCATGTGTTTCTAAAGTGGGTAGGGTCGCCACAATTGAAACAAGCTCGAGCATATGGGAACACGGGGTATTGGGGTTGATGATAAGTTTGGGCCATGTTTTGAGTAGGGGAAGAGGTTTGGTTTTGAAAGGTGCGGCAAACCTTGCTCAAATGACCATGGCGTCCACAAGTTGTACATAGTCGACAAGGTAAGGTAAGGGGATGGTGATAAAAACAGTTGTTGCATCGAGGGTGAGGTCCAAGATATGGCTTCTTATTTGGGTAAGTTGAGTTGGGTGCCACTTGGGTGATTGGGATAGCTTGGATGGGTTATGGCGTGTGAGATTGGTTGATTTCGTTGGATAGCAGCGAAAAGTTGCCCGTCTCTTTTTCTCTTAGGATTGGGTTGAGAAGGGGATTCGGTTTGGGTGTAGTCGGAGGTTTCAGTCGATCCTTTATCCTTCTTCTTCTCCTCCTTGAAGTCTTTGTTCCGGATTCGGTTCTCGGTAATCTCTGTTGCTAACTCCATTGCCGCTTCCCAAGTTGCAGGCGAGGTACTTATTACAGGGTCTTGAATCTTTGACGGAAGACCACGAATGTAGTGCTCGATCAAACGGTAGAGGGGAGTGAACATGTTGGAAACCATTTGATGTAACTCGAGGAATCTTTTATTGTAGGTGGTGTGGTCTCCTTCCTTTTGCTTCAACGAATAAAATTCATCTTCTAATTTCTTGATTTCACTCCTTGGGCAAAATCGTCTGGTCATGATTTCCTTCAACTCGTTCCAAATTAAGGTCATAGCATCTTCCACACCTCGTTTGGCCTTCTCTGTATTCCACCAAGTAAGTACTATCCCATATAATCGACCAATAGCATATCGCACTTTGCGATCGTCAGGGCAATCGCAATTTAGAAAGGTGTTCTCCATTTCTTCACACCAATGGAGGAGAGCGGTGACGCCTTCAATCCCTTTGTATTTCGGAGGGTCGCATGATTTGAAAAGCTTGTAGGTGCATTTAGCGGTATTTGAGGGAGAGTTAATAATGCTTTGGTTTTCTTAATTGACAGGATTAGCGGTGAGTGCTTGTTGAACTTGGATTACAATGTTGGGTATTACGGCAGCCATTTGTTGAGCGATTTGGGTTCATGGGTCGCATTAGGAATGAACATTCATAAAATAATTATAGAAAAATAAATCTACTACATCCATAGGATGTCTTGGGCTTTGCTCGCCATTAGGCCCTACATGCCGCCATACTTTACCTGTGTAATCATGTGGGCCCTCATGAATACCGGTTTTTCATATGGTTCGCACGGGTTTTCCAGGTTGCGTACACAAAAACCCGAAGAAAATCGAGAAATATGTATACAACGTGTGATATTCGGAATGTGTCCAGGTGTAGACACGGTGACACCTCAAAGTAGGTTAGTTCGAACGACGTTTGGTGTGGCATGCTTTGGCCTAATAGGTCCTTCGTACTCTCATCGTTGGTCCCCAGGTAGGCAAACTGGTCCGTTATATTGGATTTATACGAATGCCAACCTAGACAGGACGTTCCGACTACCGGTACTTGTACCCTTCCAGTTACTACATGCCCGTCGCAGAACTTACTTTGATGAGATTTGAAAATTGCAACAAAGTCTTTGAATATAGAGAGTATGAAAATAAATTGAATACATGAACATCGATATATATGTATATAAGCATGTATGTTTGACTGTAAATGTAAACAAATATGAAACAAACAAATATCACAAGTTTGTATGTAACCACCTAATCAATTAAAATTTAGGCAGACTATAGTATAGGCTCTAAGGGTCTAATAACCTATCCTATATCCCTATAGTCATGGCTCTGATACCAATCTGTCACACCCCGACCCGCAGCGGAAAAGGTGATCGGGGCATGATTGGGTTATCATCAAAGCTCATGACATTTATTATGCGTTTCATATTCATTAATACAATTTAATGGAAATTTACAATAAATATTACAACGTGATCTAACTATCGATCTAAGCTTCTTTGTTCTCTTCTAAGGCATTTCCTATGTTTTCCTCGCTTCAACCTGTTCTCCTGTATCATGTGTAAAAGGGTTTTTGGATCAACATAAAGTTGGCGAGTGAATCCTATGGAAAACATTTGAACAAGTTTATTTAAATTGATTATGAAATATGTGCACAACCAAACATGAGTAAAAATAGATGTAAACTTATTCAACAATCATTGGATATTAAATAAAGCACACAAGATCAATAATGGAACATTTAGAGGCACACGTTGCTCTACTTGTCTCTCACGAGGAACTGATGGGCCTAATGAATGAATTGCATAAACATGATAATATGAAAGACAAAACTATAAACAATATAAACTCAATGATATACACATGAACAATAATGAATTGGTTTGGAGGCACGAGTTGTTCAACTCGTCTCTCACGAGGAACTGATGGGCTTAATGAATGAGTTTCATATAATTTGACAAAATGAAATAAGTAATCACAACAATATAAACAATCTAAGTTTAGATCACGACATGGTATGGCACAAGTTTAAATAAACGAGTTAATTAATTTGTGACACATGACACACCCCAAAACGTGTAATTAAAAAGGGGAGTTGTAAGATTCACTCACAGTGGGTGCGTTCGGTTGATGATGTTGAATGCACGCGAAGTGGTTTTAACCACGAGTGAAAGTAACCTAGGTAAATCGCATTATGGTTTGGTAAGTAAATGGATTTTATTAATCTATTTTAGTAGGATCGTTGGGTGTATTTTTGTGAGTTTAAGGCTATTTTCTAACCTTAAAAATGTTATTTTAAGTATTTTTAATTGATTTTTAATTAAAATAATTAAATAAAAATAATAATAAAAATTTGACTTTTTTTGACCGTTGACTTTGACTTTGACCGTTGACTTGACCGTTGACCGGTTCGTATGCGAATATAAGTGCGCTGGGTGAGGCTCGAACCCGAGACCTCCCGTACGCGTGCACGCAGCTCTACCAACTGAGCTACGTGTCTAACCCGTTATATATCTGTTTTTAATTATATTTATATTTAATTAATTTAAACAGAAAATCCTTTTATTCTTTTATTTAAAAACGATTTAATTTGAATCGGACCGGTGCGTCTCCACAGGTCTCGAACCCGGGACCTGTGGGTTGCGTAACACACAGTCCACCGCTGGACTGTGTGTTTAACATGTTATATAATCCAAATTTTATTATACTTAAATACAAACTATTTGTTTTCATTTCTGACTTATTTAAAAAGGTAAAATAATTGTCCGGGTCGATGCAGAAGACCGGACTCGAACTCGTGTGCTTTAATTAAACATACACACAGTCCACCACTGGACTGTGTGTCTAACTTGGTTATTATTCCGGTTATTAATATACTTAACATATAACAGTGTGACTCCGGTTCGGTTAACAACAAAAAAACGTTTTTATTAAGGCAGCGGTGTGTGGAACAAGATTCGAACTCGAGACCTTTGTGTGTTTAATGTGCACACAGTCCACCGCTGGACTGTGTGTCTAACCCGAGTTATTTCTTGATTTAAATTATACTTATGAGTTACCGTAACATCGTCTTCTTCGTTTAGTTTTAACCAGAAGCGATGACGATCTGGTTCGAAGTTTTAATCAGGTTTCCTTAGCGTTTTATGATTAATCATAGGTGAGATATAAATAAAAGAAAGGAAATTAGGCGTGAAAAGTACCGACTGGCTTTCCTCTGTTTTCTGGCAGAACTCCGGCGACAGCAATCCCTTCCGGCGACGAGTGTCTTGCAACAGAGAATCTTCAGAAAACTTACAAAGGGTGTGAGTGACTTCGGTATAAGCTCAGAGGGTTTAGTAAAGCTCAGAAATTAAGGACTCGGTTTTCCGGCGACGAACAGAATATTTCCGGCGAGTGAGTTTTCGCCGAGAAAGGGTGCGGTTTTGAGCGAAAATGTTTGCAGAGGTTCGAGGGGGTATTTATAGGGCAAGTAGTCGATGTATTTGGTCATTTCCGACTTGGTTCGTCGGTTATAAAAACTCCGGCGGTTATAACTTTGGTCGCGGACTCAGACGTCGGTTATAACCGATGTAGCGTTTATGTTTTACGTTATAACTGAAAGAAACGTTAAGTTTCACGAGATTACCGGGATTTCCGACGACTGAACTTTTGGGCGCCGGTTTTGAATTCGGAATGTTATGATATGAATTAAATGATCTTAATAATTAACAAGTAACATCAGTGGCGCAGTGGTTTGTGTGTTGTATGTTAAGTTGTTGCCGGACCGGTTACTGACCCGGGTTCGAAACCCGGCAGAACCAAAATATTTTTATTTTGCGATTTTCAACAGTTTTTCAAAAACAACTTATATAATCCCGTATAATAATTGACTATGTATCGTTTAAAATTATTTTGGGCATTTAATTCGCAACGAAAATTTTAACTGACTGTTCGGTTGATAAACGGAGCGGGTTTGGTAAATCCGTTTTTGACGGATGTTACACACATTCCTTAGACTTCCAAGTCTAGGCATTGACCTAGGATTACTCATTTCATTATTAAGTTATTAGTATGTTTTTGAATTGATTTTTAAACAGGAAAATGCCGCCACTTGTAAGAGGACAAAGTGGACGATGAAAAGGTCCAATGATAGGAGGACCATCGGGACGCATCCCCCCTCAACCTCATAACTCAGATGCATACCAAGAATCAGGAGATTCGTCTCCATGGCAACCAGCGAGACGTTCTGTCTCTAACAGACATTCGCCCTCACATTCCCAAAATTCTTACAACTCACATCACTCCTACCATTCTCACCATTCCCATTCTCATCACTCCTACCATGAGGAATTTAACCTCAACCATTATCTTAACACACCTCCAGCTGATCAAAATCAGTTGGACCAGCCACATCCTATGGACGAGGACTCCGACCCGGAGATGCCACCGTCGGGATCAAATATGCTTCCCATTGAAATTTCGAGCGATTCGAACTCATATGCCGGATCGCCCTACCAAGGTCCTAATGAGTGGGACCAATACTGGAACCAATTCACCTTCGCCCACACTCCTTCTCACAACTCTCAACCACCTCCTGTTCAAGAAGATGTCCACATGGAACCGGTGGACCAACCTCAACCACCACCTGAACCACCAAGGAGGAAGCGTGGAGCACGTATGTCGGTACGAGCCAGACAAAGGTCGGGATCGTTACCACCTTTGTCCAACTCCTACCCCACAATTCAAGAGGACCCACAAATGGGTGGACCCTCTAATGTTCCACCTACAGTGGAACCAACACCAACACCTGCTGTTCAACCACCACCATCAGGATATACTAACCCAATCCCCACATATCCGGACACGTCTGGATATGATCCTTTTAACCCGTCTACACCGGTAGACTATCAAGCGTGGTCGCAAGACCCATACATGCAAGCGGTTATGCAGAATGCACTTTACCCGTCTCCTTTCCCACCTACTTATCCACCGACTGGATACCCAACTTATGGGTACCATTATCCGGTTATACCACAACCACAACCACAACCACAACCTCCGCCATCACTTGAGGCCATTAATGAGGCCTTAGAAAGGATGAAAGAAATGCAGCAACAGGCGGAGAAAACGGAGTAGAAGACGAATAAGTTCTTCAAGAAACTCTCCAAATTGGTCAAGGGAAAGAAGGACGAGTGAAGCCTCTTCTAATAATATGTAGTCCCTGCGAGGACAATGATATTTCTTTAGTCCCTGTGTGGACATTTTTATTTCTTTAAGTCCTTGCATGGACAAGTTTATTTCATCCTTCTAGTATTGTAATTTCTTATGAAAATTTAATGAAGTACTTTTGGAATTATATATATATGTAATTCATCCTGTTGAAAACGAGCGCCTCGATTTTACTCAAATTTATGCTTTGCTATATAATTACAAAAGACCTTAATAGATTGATTATGCCAAGTGGCACAGTCCACACATTAGCCAAGAAGTGATAGTTAAGTACGAAGGGGTCTTCTATCATGATAGTTAAGGGAAGTTATCCTTCTATCCAGGAGTAAGGGACTAGGTCCATACCTCCAAGGTCGTTAAGGTCGAAGGTGACCGGACCATTAATCAATTATTAAGGTACTCTTATATAACATTAAGAAATGTTCATACTCTTGGTAATGTGGCTTGAGGAACCACACTAGCCGTCAGGCCAATGTGCCCAATTAATTGTCCAACGAGACAGGCTGATATGGCATGTATATCTGATATGATGTAGGCCAATGTGCCCAATTAATTGTCCAACGGGACAGGCTGATATGCCATGTACCTCTGATATGATGTAGGCCAATGTGCCCAATTAATTGTCCAACGGGACAGGCTGATATGCCATGTACATCTGATATGATGTAGGCCAATGTGCCCAATTAATTGTCCAACGGGACCGACTGATATACCGTGAACATCTGATATAATGTAGGCCAATGTGCCCAAACAATTGTCCAACGTGACAGGCTGATATGCCATGTACATCTAATATGATGTAGGCCAATGTGCCCAATTAATTGTCCAACGGGATATGCTGATATGCCATGTACATCTCATATGATGTAGGCCAGTGTGCCCGATCAATTGTCCAACGGGACAGCCTGATATGCCATGTACATCTAATATGATGTACGCCAATGTGCCCAATTAATTGTCCAACGGGACATGCTGATATGCCATGTACATCTCATATGATGTAGGCCAATGTGCCCAATTAATTGTCCAACGGAACAGGCTGATATGCCATGTACATCTGATATGATGTAGGCCAATGTGCCCAATCAATTGTCCAACGGGACAGGCGATATGCCATGTACATCTGATATGATGTAGGCCAATGTGTCCAATTAATTGTCCAACAGGACAGGCTAATATGCTATGTACATCTAATATGATGTAGGCCAATGTGCCCAATTAATTGTCCAACGGGACAGGCTGATATGCCATATATATATTATGACCAATAGGACCGGCCAATGTGCCCAATTATTATGTCCATTAGGGACAAGCCTATGAGCTATATAATGGTCAATAATGACAATGACAGTTGTGACATTGCGATCCACCGTCCAATAATATATGGACTACGTCCAAATTGTAATTTGCCTATGATGATCCTATTAAGACCTAGGCCAAATATAGATATGTTAAGCCTAAGAGTTGTGATGTTATTCACACTAGTATAGGCAATAGATTGTTATATCCAATATTGAAAGCCGATATGGTTAATGCGCCATATAGAAAGTAAGAGTTAATGATGGCTAACTCAAACGAAGCACAAAGTAGCTACAGGAATGCTGAATCTAATAAAGATGAAAATAAAAATATAGATGATGAAAATTTTCAAGCTCGCATTGATGCGGCTGTGGAAAGGGTCATGAGTAAGGCCATAGAAAAGCTAAGAGAGCCGAGTGCCACTCGCTCTACACTTCTATCTATTCCACCATCTTTAGCTCGTAGGGAGAGCTATGTTCACTTTTCAAATGTGAAGAGTGAACCAAAGAAAATAGATCTTATTGAAAAGTCCCGTTCTGTTAAGGAAGGATGTACTTATAAGTATTTTGTCTCATGCAAGCCACGAGACTTTAACGGGGAGAAAGGAGCGGTAGAAGCCCTAAAGTGGCTATATGAGATGGAAACGATTGTAGATATCAGCAATTGTGCTGATAAGGATGTGGTCAAGTACGTATCACAATCCTTCAAGGGCGATGCCCTAACATGGTGGAAGGCCATGATTCAATCAACAGGTAAGGTACACCTGTACAACTTAGGATGGTCCAAGTTTGTTGATTTGGTAAAGGAAACTTACTGCCCAACCCATGAGGTAGAGAAGCTAGAGATAGACTTCTTGTCTCTATCAATGAAAAACCTAGACTGTCAGAAGTACGTCTCCGATTTCAACTCCCTATCTAGGTTAGTATCCTATTTGATCACCCCCGAATCCAAACGCACTGCGCGTTTCATAAATGGGTTGGCGCCCGAGATAAAGGGCATGGTAAAGGCTGCACAGCCAAATACCTATAGGTCTGCTGTAGATCTATCTCTTCCCCTCACCCTAGATCTGGTAAGACAAAAGTCAATTAGGACTGAAACTGACGGAATGAGGAAACGGGAGGATAATAACTTCCAAGGATTTAAGAAGAAAGGAAATTTCGGGTTCAAGAAGAACCAGCACGTATCTAGTGACAAATCTCTGTGCAAGAATTGTAAATATAGGCACTGGGGACAATGTAGTATAAATCCACAAACCAAACCCTGTGGTATCTGCAAGAGAAAAGGGCATAAGACCTTAGATTGCAAAGATCTTAAGGATACAGTTTGCTATAATTGCAACGAAAAAAGGCATATAACGTACAATTTCCCCAAGAAACCCAGAAGTAATGAGGTAAAGCCTGGAGAGACCAAGTAGGGGAATGCCCGTGCCTTTCAAATGAATGCCAGGGAGGCCATTAATGACAACAACGTCATAACAGGTACTTTCCCCATTAATGATATTTATGCTAGAGTTCTTTTTTATTCGGGTGCAGATAAATCATTTGTTGACCATAAGTTTAGTAAACTACTAAACTTACCCATAAGAACTCTAGACAAAATTTATGAGATAGAACTCGCCGATGGAACCTTAGAAACTGCTTCTTCCATTCTTGATGAATGCTCTATATCCATTAAGAATCATTCCATCCCTATCTCTCTTTTGCCAATGAAATTGGCAGGGTTCGATGTTGTCTTAGACATGGATTGGTTATCTCATAACCAAGCCTGCATTGCCTGCGATAAAAAGCTCATCGAGATTAAAACCCCATCTGGTGAAATGATCACCATCCCTGGAGACTCACACTATGGATTGCCAGTCAAGGTACTTGTTGGGATTAAACTACATTCTATCCAATCATCCTTTAATCTAGCGTCATACGTTTTGATCAAGTACGCTAGTCGGTCTAAGTCTATGACTTAAATAAGACCGTTAGTATTTAATTGGTTAGTTTATGCCATAATCCAGACTAGAGACTTGCCGGTAAATGCTATCTGCACTTAATCCTTTTGTGTACGGCTGAGTTATTAAAAATTAAAAGAAGACTAGCTCAAGTAAATACTCTCGACTTATTTCCACTATACGGGCTTGGGTTACGGTAAATTATTACTGCTTGGTCGGAAATGGGATTAATCGAACGCCGGTTCGGGATAGAAATCCGCATATTCTGTTTTAATCAGTTTTGTTTGATAATTTAAACATCGGGGGTTAACTACCCTGTCCTGGATATCCTCGGCTCATTACAATCGAAATGGCCACGACCTTAGCACGGGTGTAGGCATACACCCGATAGACGCTCAATTATGCATTCCCACAAGGTTGGGAGGAATTGACTCCTTCGTGAGTCCAAAGTGGTGTGTACGTTAATTGTGTCTCGGTATTCGTGCCGAGCCCCGTATGTATGACAAACATGTAAATCTGTTAACAAGGTTGAACGGTTAATTAACCCAAGTTATAAAAAGATTTTGTGTTGATACGCACCTAAAACATTTTTGAAATGTTTTCAAAATGAGTCCGTTGGGTGTATTTACCAGCGAAGGCTGACGTATTTTCAAAAGACTAATCTGCAGGTGCAATACGAAAATAGGCAGGAAGTGCTCGGTAGTGATAGAGGATCTTGCAAATCTTAAATCTGCCCAAAGTCTGTTTTATATTATTTCCTTGTACAATTTATGATCCGCCTGTGGATCTTCTATTACAAGCTTGTATATTATTTTGTATTTTCGAATATTCGGTTTGTAATAGTAATTTTACTCCAAGACTTCTGTTGTGCCGTGTTTAATTGACTATGATGTTATCAACTGTTGTCACGATACTCCCCACCCGGGCCCATCGGTGTTTGGATTTCGGGGTTGGAAATCCGGGGTGTGACAAGTCTTTATATAGTAGTGGTTAGCTCAGTAGTGGTTGTCATAAGTGTTTTCTATGAGTCTTTGTATAGCAGTGGTTAGCTCAGCAGTAGTTGTCATCAGTGTTTTCTATCAGTCTTTGTATAGCAGTGGTTGTCATCAGTGTTTTCTATCAATCCTTGTGTAGCAGTGGTTAGCTTAGCAGTGGTTGTCATCAGTGTTTTCTAAAAATAGAATGTGAATACGAACTTTCTAAACATAGGGATACAGAAATACGAGGTGTTACATGTCGCGTGTGAAATGATAATGAAGAACTTATCACGTTGATTCTGTGAATACTCGTGATAATCTTCCCCAAACCCTCAAATTCGACCCAAAGGGTAGAGAATTTGAGATGATGAGATGGTTATTGCAAAATTGATGAATGACCATCCGTATTACATGACAAGTACTTAAATAAAAACAAAAATTCAAAACGGGCCATAAAGGGCCATGGGCCAAACACAAGCCATAAAATAAGATAGTGCTTAAAACATGAAGAAAAACATAAAAGCGCCTGTAACTTCCAATAGATTGTGTTTTTTTGGACCTAAACTTGAGCACAACCCTTCTGGGTCCTTATCATGACATGCTCCTCGTTTCAAGCTTTGATAGTGGCCTGGAGAAAACCAGTTGTGACTAATGAGGCTCGGAGTGGTGGCCCATGGAGTGGTGCCTTGGAAAGAGCCAGCCGTGACCAACATGGTCGTAACCAACAAAGACATTGGCTCTTAAGGAGGGTCGATTGTTATGGACTGAAGTTATTGCAAGGTATGAGACTTATCCCATATTGATTGTATGGTCAACAAACGTGAGGTTTATATACTAAGTGAGCTATCTCACCCATCAGACTGACATGTTGTTTGTAGATAGTAGGATGTTGGCATAGTTTATGTAATTCCTCGTAGTCTCATGAGCTATTTTCAAAACATGCCGAGAAAAATGACATTATGGTAAAAAAAAAAACAATTCTTTGGCCATCTATGTAATCATACACTGTATATATGTGTGCATACAATGCTTAAGCCACTTGTTGTGGCTATGAAGGGATGACCCGTGGTTGGGGCCCTGAAATGGTTATACTTTGATAAGTGACATACTGTTGTATAAATGGTATCCTTGCCATTTAACTTTGGAAGACCAAAAATGAAATCCATGTCGATTTAGGAACAAACAAGGGGATTTCATTGACTTGGGTAAGAAACTATTTCACTTTTGCTTATTTGACAATCAACATTGGTTACAACACAAGTGACAAGTCTTAGTTATCCACCCGGGTTTTGTTGGATAAAAATTAACAACAAATACAAGACATAACTCTTATATTTCATTTACATCATATAAATTCAGTTAAGTGAGGATGAAAAAACATAGAGAATGAAAAGCTTTTACTATTTAATTTCATCGACGAACACTCGGGTGTTATATTGAGGCAACCCCTCTTTATGTTTTCAGTTTGGTTACCTATATCTATGAGTTATTAAAAAATTGAATTGTTGTTAGTTGTTATTCGAGTCTCATATTCGTATCACGTTTGGGGTTTAGCACAAACATGTTATTCAAGTCTCATATTCGTATCACGTTTGAAATGAAACTTTAATGACACGGGTGTCAATCAATAGAATATAATTTAGAGGTGTACAAATCCATTAAAAAACAATTTGACTTAGTTTAAAAGGAAAGATATTCGAACTTATCAAATTGATTGGGTTTGTGTTCAGATTAATTTGAGAGAAAAGAAAAAAAAACCGGTTATTTGACATGTTCTCCAAATTAGGTTGGGTTTAAAACCGGTTTCAAAGAATGAGACTATAAACAGATGGGTTGGGTGAGGTCCAAACCGTTCTCCAAACCCTTTTTTTGTTGTAGTGGGTCGGGTTGGGTTATGAGGCTGTTTGATGGGCCCAACCCGATTTTTTTGTCAATCTCTAGATTATATCAAAGTGTTGGTTTCAAAAGTGAGCTAAACTTTACATGGCGGGCTACCAGAAAACCCGACCCACCTATTTCCGGGTCATCTATTCTTCTCTTCTCCCCCAAGTCACTTCCCATCGCCATAAATACTCAATTCTCATCTAATTTCCCAGTTAATCAATCAATCAACAAACACAGAAGCAATCATGGAATGCGTATTTGGAATGGTGGGTAAAGGGTTTGCGTTGGTGGTAGCTGATTCATCGGCTGTGAACAGTATTCTGGTCCACAAATCTAACGAAGACAAGATCATGGTTCTCGATTCGCACAAACTCATGGGCGCCAGTGGTGAAGCTGGTGATCGGTCAGATTTTCTTCTTATTTTCTCTTTTACATGTTGTATGTTACGAATTCATGATCTGCTTAGATGTAGTTTCAGATACGGATGGATTTAATTAGGGTTTTGAGTTTGAGAAATTAGGGTATGCTACAAATTTGAAATGGATGTTTAGCATTTGAGGAAAAAGAAATATGAAACTAATTGTTGTGTTTTAGTGCTTCAGTAATTTGATTTACTTGTAAATTCATGTTAATTGTGTGAATTGAGTGAGAAAACACACTTTAGTTTATGTGTGGTTGGATATAAAACTAATAGTTATGTTTAGTGCTCCAGCAATTTGATTTACTCTGCAGAAACTGATTCTGATGGTAATATTTTTTTTTTCATTTTGTGTTTAACATGTTTAGATAAGTTTTCTTGGCAGGGTAGGATATTATTAATCTGTTAGATTCAGGAGCTATGCAGTTAATGCAGTAAAAATCGGATATTGGTCAAGGACTGATATTTGAGATATAGGTTATCGCGGTGGGATATCGGTAATTTAATATCTTGCATAATTTATTTATATAGCAATTTTACACTAACAATTTAGTATGCTATGCTACCATTAACAAATTAACCTATTGCAACCTGCAAAACACTAACAATTGTAGCAAGTAGAAATTGATTGAGACTTAAAACACTAACAATTAACAATAAAGACTCAAAACACTAATAGCAGCGGTAAGAAGAAAGACGAATGGTAGAACTAAGAAGAAAGGTACTGATATCGGGAAAATCGATCAATATCGCTGATAATATCGGTACTGATATTTGACACCGATGTTTTACATGGGGACCGATAACCGATATATCACCGTTATTAACTGCATAGTTCAGGAGTTAATTGTATGGTTTTTTAAAAAAAAAATTGTTGTACATGATGAGGTTACTCGATTATAATGTAGAAGATTGCTCTTATAACGAGATACGTGCTATGTTACTTGGGTCATAGTGTAATTATCTTATGTTTAATTTTTGGCTTTTAGAGCTCAATTCACAGAGTATGTACAGAAGAACGTATCTTTATATCAATACAGAAACGGGATACCATTGACTACCAAGGCTGCTGCAAATTTCATGCATGGTGAGCTTGCCACAGCTTTGAGAAAGGTATAATCTCTTTTGTTTTTTTAACTTTTAAGGAAAACATTTTTCTTGATATTTTGGTATCCGTCTATTCTTTTGTCAGTATCTGTCGTTTATGGGCTATATTGCTTTCACTAGTTGTCCTATTCATTCACCCTTTTTTCTATTATCATATATTTGAAGATACAAAATGTTCCTCATGTTGCTCATCTTTTCTAGTTTACCTGTACGGATTTGTTTGATATTTAACTTTGCACTGATGTTATGTTTTATTGGAACTGAATTTTGTATGGAGATACAAAGTTGTGGGGTTCAGTTTTTTCAATATTATCTGTGGCTATACTACTTTAGTTCTCTAACAAATCTTTCAAATTCTAGAAACATGTTATCAAAATTTAAGAGACATGAATAGCATCGGTATGAACTGGTGGAGGTTTTTTAGTGGTTCAGTCTTTACATTATAATCTCTATCTTCACTAACATAGTTACCTAACAAAATGTTTGAACTTCTAAAGAAAATGATGTTTGCTTTAGTAGATGGAAACGGGCATCGATATTTGAAATGATTGCTAGTTTTTATGAGGGGTTGACTAGAGGTGGCAATTTCAACCGCTTAATATGACAACAGGTCAATTCGGGTATTATTTTTTTATTACAGTCAAACAAGTAAAATGTAAAAAAAAAGGTAGCTAAAAATGAAATGGGTTAAAGAAATCAAAAACCATTGTATTCAATTACTTAAAACGTCCTAAAGCAGTTTATTTGAATGAACTTATATTATTATTATATAAAAAATATAGCTTTTAATCATATCTAATAATTTATCATGTGCAAAATACAGAAAAAATAAGGTTGCTTGTGGCTCAACCACAATTGACCCGTTTGACCCGCACATAAAGTTATCTGTTCTGTCTCGAACCCGTTTGACCCGCACATATAGTTACCTGTTTAGGCATATTCTGGCTTATTTCTTATTTAGCTGCAAAGAATTAAGCAATCACAGATCAATCTTTATGTTGCTAACTTGCCATAGGTTCCTATGTGGAAGCACTTAACTGTTTGTTCAACTGTTTCTTGCTGCTTTTTGTCTGTAATTTAAAGATTCATTGGTTATGCCAGGAGGAGTGTTTGGATGTGTGGTTTGAAAGTGATTATATGTTACTGATACTAAATAATCAGAATCAGATAATGAGCTGTAATAGACCTGATCATATTGATATCATAAATTCAGATGAATTAAAATGACCAAGACGGTTCTTTTTGTGAAAAGGGAGACATTTAATAGCCTCCTAATTTAGTCGAATCAATCAATTTTGTTGTTGCTAACCAACCTACGTTAGCAGATTTTTTTATCTAAACTAAATTATATTTGCAGAATCCTTATATGGTCAACATTGTGCTAGCGGGCTATGACAAGGAAACAGGCCCGTCTCTATACTTCATCGACTACATTGCAACCCTGCACAAAGTTGACAAGGCAGCGTTTGGCTACGGGTCATACTTCGCACTATCCATGATGGACCGTCACTACCACCCAGACATGACTGTGGATGAAGCGATCAAGCTTGCTGACCAATGCATTGAGGAGATCCGGTCCAGGCTTGTTGTTGCTCCTCAGAATTTTATAATCAAGATCGTGGATCAAGATGGTGCCCGCGAACACTCGTGGCGTAAGACAACAAAGGATTAAATAATGTTTGTAATACTTTTAAACTTATGTCTGGTTTGATCTTTAGTTCTGTTCTTGGTGAAGATTAGGGACTAAAAGCTGAACATTGAAGGTCTGGTTGGTTATGTGATTGTTGAACTGTTATTTTGTTATATCATCTGAAATGGGAAACTTTGTTATTGAGGCATGATTTTGATTTTGTGAAGTGTGGTATAATCTTTAGTAGAGCTTTTTTTTTTGAAATAAAACTGAAATTAAGCTAAAACATTTCTAAAATGAAGAATATTATTTGTTGGACCATAACCATATGTGTTTGGATTGGTACTATAGTTCTAGTTTTTATTTCGGGCTATGTAGTGTGGTCATGACCCAAATGACCACCACCATCCTCATTCACGGTTGTCATGAATTAAACCATGTGAATCACCATGATTTGGAAGAGGGGGGGGGGGGGGGGGGGGGGGGGCTACCATGAGAACTGAACCATGTCCCACGTGGCAATTTATGATCTAATCCACCACCCCCATACCCCATAGCCTTGAATAAGTATATTTTTTGTTTGTTTGTTGGTTTGACATCTTTTAGATGGTGAGTTTTTGATTTCGTCAATCAGTTTTCCAAACTGGAACCATACCATTTTCTAGTTAAGCCATCCAACAAGTTAATGGTATGCAAATCCTAAAAACTTATTTGTATGTGTTTCTTGTAAAAAAGAATAAGCTTAGCTCAAACTTAATTCTTTTCATGTTAATCATTTACTCTATAACCGAAGCGTATTTTGATATTTTTATTCAAGCATTGTGTCGTCTAAATGATGGTCCTTGTCGACTGGTCTGGTTACTAACACGTCATATCATCACACCATTTTAAGTTAGTTGAAACACCTCATGATTTCTGCACACACTTCCAGAAAATTCTCATGCCATCACAAGTTTATTTAAAGGAGAATTTCCATTAATTGTCTAGTAATTAATGATAACTTTATCCATTGTGCTAAGCCATAACTCCTCTTTCTGTTTTATAATAAAAAATCACTATTCATATGAATTACCCATCATAACCTCTAAAAATAATTCACCTGAGAAGCTTTAAACTCCGTATCTTTGAAAAACATTTATAACTTCTTAATGAACACGTGTTCAGGGGCGAATCTACTTTTTATGAAGAGTGGGTTTACATGAACTTACTCGTTTTCGAATTTATAGTAGAGAGCCAATATAAGAATAAGGGGTGAACCCATAATTAATATGTGGTATGAACCCATAAACAAAATTGATTAGTGACTCCATGGTCAAGGCTTTCTCACTTTTAAACAATAGGATTTGGGTTCAATCCTTTCCATTGGTGTTTTCATTTGACATTTTCTTTTCTTTGCATGATACTGTCTTTTTTACACGATAGTGTTAAACATTTGAGGTAAATTGATTGTTTTTTTTCCTAAGTTTTTAGTATTGTTAAATTGTTTGGATAAAAGTTGTTTTTTACTTAAGTTCTTATAAACTTGATTAATTGGTAGATTTGTAAGACTCGATTGTTTATTTTATTTTTTTCTTAGTCATTTGCTAGTTTGTTTCCTTCTTATACACTTGATTAGGTTCTTTATTTCTAATTAGTTTATAAATTGTTTAAATGTTATATAATTTTCTTTTTAGTTTATTATAGTTGGTCTTAAGTCCAAATAAAAAAGACAAGGGTTTATAACAATAAAATATAAAAAAAAGGCCCCGAAATTATTATGTGAGCTATAATGCCTATGAAGTATAAAACCACAATGGATACATAACCTCTAAAAGATTAGAGGATATACAACAAAAAACTAAGTAGTTCAATCAAATAGTCAATCGTGTTAATCACATGAACCACTTTTATTTAAGTCGATCCGACCTGACCCGACCCGGAAATTTTAATGTTTGTTGTGAGAAATTTGACCACAAAAAATGTGAAAAAAAATCTTGAATCTACCACTGCACGTGTTATATAATAAATGTAAAACATGAAGTTTATAGGGCTTCTATATTATGGAACTCCAAACAAAAACATTAACTTTATAGGCTTTCACATGTAAGAATCAAGTATTAAATACTAAACCCATCTTATATATATTTTAAAACTATATATGAATCGACCGATATCATATCCGACACAACAAACACAAATCTTATGACACGTGTTACCTTAATTAGTGCCTCTATCAAAGACACCTCATTATAGTTGCTTCTCTTACCTCACAAACAACTAATTCGTCTTACATATCCAAAAACATATAACTGTGTGAAAATACACGATTTGGTCGATATTTAAATTTAAATAACAAGTAAATATTATGTGAAAGCCTTAAATGAAATATAATGGTTATAATATTATATTATATTAATCTTAAATAAAATGATATACTTTATAATATAAAAACAAAACTATTCATAAATGACAGATGTATAAGTCTATAATAACTTTGCTCATAACAAATAAATTTCATAACCTAACCAAAGTTTTTCAACATAAAATTTATTTCTTCAAACATGCAATTAATATTATTTTAGGCCACCACCTCTTCCGTGTAGCATAAACCCGCTACATCTCCGCATCTCATTCCGTTCATCTCAGGTTTGCCGGCCGTTTTCCATTTCAAACTTCCAATTACACAAATCCCCACTTCCCCTTTGCTCCCAAATTCACCGCAACTTTTGATCCACTTGAACATCTTTCTTTCTTATTCTTCACAGATCCACCGGGTTCCGGCCATGAGTGGGGCCGTGATGGGCCCATCTGAAGATTCAGTGGTTATGTACGCCCTCAAAGATTCATACACTGTGTGGGATTTGTTAAACCATTCTCCTGTTTGGCAAGATCGGATTTTTCATCTTCTTGCTGCTCTCTACGGCGTCGTTTCTTTTGTTGCTCTGGTGAGTCTTGTAGTTACTTTGTTTTTGTTTGATCTGAATTGGTCTTGTTTTGTTTCCAGGGTTTTTGTTTGAAAGTGACTGATTTTGTTTGAGATTGTTCTTGTTAGTTGTGTTGATGATTGGTGATTTGTTTGAAGCTGGATTTTGAATTTTATTGAATGATTCCTGTTGGAGGGGTGTTTGGATGTGTGGTTTAATCTGAATATTGTGATTAGTAGTTATAAATAGTCAATTCTTAACATCTGTTTTGAACAATGATGATATCAGATTGGAGGTGCATAATTTATTATTTAAGATAAGGGTAATGCCATAGGATAGAACAGAAATGGTCTGTTTTGGTAGTTATACTTGATAAATAATCTTTCTTCTTGGTAATAGTACTTTCGGTAAGTATACGCTTTCACCGGCTTATTGCTTATGTGGTGTTTCTTGTTTTGATGAGGCGGCTTATCGTTAAATTACCAAACGTCTATTAATAAAAGGGTCGATATTGTGAAAGACCAACTCCTTACAAAAATGTCCCTCAACCCAATTTTAATATATTAAAGTCAAGGTACTTGTTTCAAACACACATACCTATGAGAATTTGTTAAAACTAACTTTTACCCCTTAACAAGTCATGACTTGATTAAATAATGTTCCAACTGTTGAAAATGTTGACATGGATGATTTTTTTATTACATAAGATGATATTGGAACATTTGTACTTAAAGTGGTTAAAATTGATGAAGTGGTGTTCCACTTCAACAAAAGTTATCTACATAGTCTCCACTGTCCACATAGGTACTGATTTTGTTACTAAACGAAGTTTTCTAAAATTTTACAAGTGAGTGTACTTTTAAACAAGTTTGGGTAGTATAATATACTAAAATGGGTCGAGGGACATTTCGTGCCAAATGACAAAGTATGTTGGTTCTTTGTGGTATTAACCCTGAAAAATATAATTATCAAATTAGCCTACTTTAAAGAAGTATAATTACCAAACTAGCATGTCTTAGATTACCATGTCATCTTTCTGATGCTGGCATACTGAGCATACCACCAAGCTAAGTATGTGGCTGATCTATGACATTAGACCTTATGATAAACGTCATTAAATCTCAATAATCACATTGAAAACACTCATCCAAACACATCATAAACAAAATGGAACGATGGGCTAAAGTGTAACTTTAAAGTTTATGGTGAGACATCTTGCATCGTCAGTTAACATTTGATTATTGCAGGTACAACTAATAAGGATACAACAAAGAGTGCCAGAGTATGGTTGGACTACCCAGAAGGTCTTTCATTTCCTCAACTTCTTGGTTAATGGGGGTCTGTATATTTCAATCGTTTATTCATTTATTCTTATTAAAACTGCATCTTGATTCTTGTGAACCTTATATCTTGATCTATACTGAATTATAAACATCTTACTATTGCAGCTAGATGTCTGCTATTTGTTTACCGGCGTGATGTCGAACAATTGACACCTGAGGTTAGCAATATTTTTAAGTTAATCGCTCATATGACAATTAAACCATCACCCAACTCGTCTAACACAGTCATTTTTCCACCTCGACACTCTTGTATGATGATCATGTCGATTGTGTTGACCCTTTTGCTTGAATATGTTTCTTTATCAGATTGCACGGCATATGTTGCTTGATCTGCCAAGTCTTGTATTTTTCACCACCTATGCCCTCTTGGTTTTGTTTTGGGCAGAAATATACTACCAGGTTTAATTTTATCATCGTCTTCGTTTGTTCTCTATTCATTTTTTGTTTTTGGTGTGAATTGGCAAGTAATGAAGTCGTATGATTTTTTGACAGGCTAGGGCCGTCTCAACTGATAATCTCAGACCAGGTTTCTTTGCGATCAATGGAATTGTTTATTTAATTCAGGTAAAAGAACTTTGATACAATATTACTTTGTTACAGTTACTTGTATAAATCACTATAAAGTTTTTACCCAGTCTTTTCCGGAGCTTTTGCATATAAACACATGTAGAAGCCGTTTTAACAAAGAAAAGGTTAAAAACAGCTTTAAAAAGTATAAAATTTTTATTAGTTTTTACCCGGTCTTTTCCGGAGCTTTTGCATATAAACACATGTAGAAGCCGTTTTAACAAAGAAAAGGTTAAAAACAGCTTTAAAAAGTATAAAAATTTTATTTTGCAATTTTTTTTATATTTGAATGGCTTCTCCATGTGTTTATATGCAAGAGTTCCGAAAAAATTATGTAAAAAATAATCTTTTTCTATATAAAAATGATATTTTAATAAAAAAAAATTTGTGTAAAACTAGTGGTTCCCCACAACCTTACACACACTATATATATATTTGTATATTTATATTCAACCCTATAGCAGATCTCACTCTCTTTCTAAGCCCCCTTGTGTTTATCAAGCACCACTATGAATGCATTATGCGGTGCTCGCGGTTCTCTAGTTAAAATTGATTTTGTATTGAATCCACCCTTATATATATTTATGTATGTTACTCTGTTTTGTATGAGAGTTAAAGTAGTTGCCACTTAGGCTATAGCCTAGTGGTCAAGAGGAAATATCTCTTGCGGAGAGACTAAGGTTCAATCCTTAGGAGGTGTAAGTATTTAAGGGAAATATTCACCATTAATAGAAAGAGTAAAGTAGTTAACTTGAAGCCCTATAAATTCTTTACAGGTTATTCTGTGGTTAATAATCTGGTGGAAGCCGATTGATGTCTTGGTGATTCTCTCAAAGGTTTTCTTTGCAGGTCGGTTTTAAAACTCTGGTTGAATGTTTCTTTTTACTGTTGGAAACCGTATACCTTTTTTTTCTTAAGACTTTTTTGCTAAATTTCTTCATATATCTTCTTCAGGGGTCTCTTTATTTGCAGCCTTGGGCTTTCTTGTTTATGGAGGAAGGTATTTTCTCATACTTTTAATATTTTTCTTTTGTGGGGCTATATTCTCTTCTTGCAAGGAATATGCTTTGGTGAGAATGTTTTCAAGAAAAACGAAAATTTGCCATAGTAAAACTAGAAAATTGTTTTTTTATCTTCACGTGTTGAATCATCATTGTGTGTCTTTACTGGACCATATTTCTTACTTCACGTGTTTTTGCAGGCTATTTCTAATGCTGCAACGGTTTCCTGGGGAATCCAAAGGCCGTCGAAAGAAGTTACATGAAGTATGTGTGTATTACATTTTGTTAATTTGACCCTTTCTATTTAAGATGATTAGAGGTGGAAAGATGGTGGGTTGGGTAACCGGTCAATATAGGTTCGGATCAAAACAACTCATATTTTTGTGAGTTGGGAACAGTTCAATTTTATTGCAAATTCCTTTTGTATTTTTATTTGAGTTCAATGTTGTTTACGTCCCTGTGGTTTGTCCACTTTTATCGTTTCAGGCCAAATTTCAAAATTGCACCATTTTCCTCCCTGACGTTTTCAAAACGTGCCATTTGAGTTCAAAAAATTAACCACAGTAAAAAACTCAGTTAGCTGAGGGATCAGGGACGAAAATGGCATTTCACTCTAGATTTTTTTTGAACTTCTTTTTAATATTGTTATATGTAAGGTTTAAGGTTTAAAGGCTTAGGGTAGGATCATCAGAAAAAAAAACTACATATAAATGATAAAACTAAAAAAGCCTAAAAGTCATACCAGTTTTTTACAAAAAATCACTACTTTTTATGTATAAAAAAACCTTTTTTCAAAAAAAAAAAAAATTGTATTGCGCTGCACATGTGCATTATATGCTTAGGGTTAGGTTCTTGGGGGGTGTTGGTGGCTTAGTTATCAATAGCGTCTATGGCAGCCGCTATAGCGAATAGCATCGACGATATAGCGACTTCCGACGTTAATTCCGACGACAAATTCCGGCGACGGTGTTGCTTTCAGCCGGAAACCAGGAAGAAGCGGCTGCGTATCTGTGTCTTTTAGGCTTTTAAGGTTTAAATAAGTTTAGGTTTTTAAACATTTAACCCCTCTATCTTTCATTAGTTTACATTCAGTCCCTAAAACTTGTAACTTTTTACTTAAAAAGTGTAAAGGTAGTTTGTGTATTTAAACATTTAACCCCCTCTATCTTTAGTAGTTTACATTTAGTCCTTAAACCATTATAAAATACATATATATAATATGGATAGCTATTTTTTATTTTTTAAATTTTGTACTACCTTATCGCTAAACACGAAATAGCGGGCGCTATTTCATCGCTATCGCTACGTAGCATATAGGTTGTCTATTGCTATTGACCGCTATTCGCTATCGATAACTATGGTTGGGGGGGGGGGTTAGGTGGTTTAGGCTTTTTTCGTATTAATGCACATGCGGGAGCTATTTCATCGCTATAGCATATAGGCTGTCTATCGCTATTCGCTATCAATAACTATGGTCGGTGGGGGTGGGTTAGGTGGTTTAGGCTTTTTTCGTATTAATGCACAGGTGCAATATTTTATACATAAAAACTAGCGATCTTTATTAAAAAATTCAAAAAAAATTTCTTTGGTATGTTTTTAGGCTTTTTTAGTCAGTTTTTTGGTTTTCTGATTTTAACTAGTTTTCTCATGATCCATCCCCTTAGGGTTTATTGGTTTAAAGGTTTAAGGTTGTTTAAGGATTAAGCTTTAAGGTTTAAAGCTTGAGGTTGTGGTTTAAGGAGGTTTAAGGTTGTTTAAGGATTAAGGAGGTTTAGGGCTTATGTTTAAGGTTTAAGGTTTAAGACTTAAGGTTAAGGTTTAAGTTTGTTTAAGTTTAAAGTTGTTTAAGGATTAAGGAGGTTTAAGGTTGTTTAAGGATTTAGGAGGTTTAAGGTTGTTTAAGGATTTAGGAGGTTTAAGGTTGTTTAAGGATTTAGGAGGTTTAAGGTTGTTAGGCCACTCGGTGTGGGGTTTGGCTTGGCCCGTCGCCGGGCCTCAACACCATTTCCAATGGTGCGTCGTCGTCGTCGTGACCAGCGGGGAGTAGACGAAGAGGACGGGCAGAAGATGACAAAAACAATGCTCATTTCCTCCTCCCCTTCTCACACAAACATATACGTACAACGCACACACACACACATATATATATATGTGCCCATCACCCATTTCCTTGCTTCCATCCTTGGAGGGGCATACTCCAACGACTATGACGTGGCGCTGAGGTGAAGGGTCATCCTCCAAGGACTACCCTCCTCCCATACCGAGTAGCCTTAAAGGATTAAGGTTTAAAGGGGTTTAAGGTTTAAGGTTGTTTAAGGATTAAGGAGGTTTAAGGTTTAAAGTTGTTTAAGGATTAAGGGGGTTTAAGGTTTAAGGTTGTTTAAGGATTAAGGAGGTTTAAGGTGGTTTAAGGTTGTTTAAGGATTAAGGTTTAAGGAGGTTTCAAGTTAAGGTACAAACTTGTCTAAGGATTAAGGTTTAAGGAGGTTTAAGATTTAAGGTTTTTAACCGGGGTTAGTTTTTTTGGACTGAAATGCCATGTTTGCAAGAATCTGAGTGAGGAAAAGTTTAAACCATTTTTCTGAAATGGCAAAAGTGGACAAACCACAAGGACGTAAATGGCTTTTAACTCATTTTATTTATATAAATAAAATATTGAAGTCCTTGATTATAATAGAAAGATTATAAAGATCAATATTATTAGAATAAAAATTTAAACCATTGAATAAGAAGATTTATAAATACTTTGGCATCCCCTTTGATGCATTTGACCCATATGATCCGTTCCCCTTAAGCTTTTTTGGATGTAACCCATTTGAAATAAATACGAACCAGGTGGACCCATTCACAATTATACAATAAGTATGTAATTCTTTATTTATTTAATCGTGCAGGTTGGATATGTGACCGCAATCTGCTTCGCATGTTTCCTTGTGAGATGTATCATGGTGAAGGCTATTTTGTCATTTTAAATTTTATACACGATCAGTTGTTCATCTGTTCCGATCATAAGGTCCACAATGATATAATTAAATTAAAATCTTTTCTTTTAGATGTGCTTTAATGCATTCAACAAAGCTGCCAACCTAGACATACTGGAACATCCTGTTCTAAACTTCATATACTACTTGGTAAGATTCTTTCACTCCTTTGATCTTGATTTTTCTGTATAATTTATTATTGAATTCATTTGCGAAACCGGTATGCAACATAGGGTTGTTAGATGGGTCTTGTTCACAGTCGAAGCCGACATGAACATGAAAGTTGTGTCAGACACGTGAACTCGAACACGACACCAGTTTTCGCTGGTGACACGAACACGACCCCATTTATTTATGCTTTTACATATTAATGCTCTAAAGTTGTAAATTTACTACCAAACATACAATATTGAATTGCGTTGAAACTAAAAAATTGTATGCTCATTTCTTTTTATCCTTTCGGTTTTGGCATAAAAGACCCAATCTATAATTATGACATGAAATACATATTAAAAAAATAATTATAAAATTAAACGAAACCAGTCAACCCATCAAGTCGATTAGAACATGACCCATTCAGCTAATCGTATTTGCGGTTCAACCCACGAATTTCGTGTATGGTGACGACATTGTGCCTGAAATTCACACCCCTATTCGCAAATGTACAATTTGAGACTTGGCAGTTGGATTATTGTAATATTGCTGCATCTGTTTTCTTCTTTTATTTTATTTTTTTATTTTTTTTAATATTTGCAGCTGGTGGAGATACTACCGTCAGCTCTAGTTCTCTTTATTTTGAGAAAACTGCCACCGAAGCGTGGGATCATACAATATCACGCTATTCAATAGACGATTTAGAAGAGCTCCTATGAAAATGTAGCATATAGTAAGCTTTGATCTGTGTTTTAATGGAGTTTAAAGATTTCAAAACCCTTCTTAACAAAGGTTTCCTTGGGTTTGTGGAATATGTTCATTATAGTAATCTGTATTTGTGCAATATGTCAGTTATTGGTTGTTGAATCCTTCTATAGAGGGATACTGAATCTTTTTAATTTAATTATTTTATTTTATTCTATTTTAATTTAATTTATTAAACAGAAGTAATAATTTGGTCCTGTTGCTGCTTATAGTGATATGGTGTTGCTAGTTAGAGATGCAGCAAAAGGGTTAAGGATTAAACAGGATCAGTCCTGAAAAGGCCCAAAGATTGATTGGGCCTAACCGGGCCCATAACTAATAAAATTGGTTATAGTTGAGATCCAAAACCGGGTTAGGGGCTGTTTGTTTAACTGTTAACGAGCCTCTTAATGGTTCAGACATATTACTTGTTTTAATATATGGAGTAATGAGAGAAAAGCTCGTTGTAAAGTGTTACACCGCTGTCATCTTTCAGGATACTTAAAATGAATCTAGATTACAAAAGGGATACGTACTTTGCTCAAACACTCGAGTATGGTTGCACACCCAACCAACAAGGCTTGGATCTTCAAGATTCTCACACTTGTCTCAACAAACGCCACGTCTTCGTTTGTTGATTCAGATTTTTTATTTTCTTCGTTGTTGATCTTTTGGTCATTAACTTGAATAAAATAAAATTTTCGTTTTCTTGCTTGATTTTACAATTTCCTTAATATTTCTTGACGTGACATGTGAGGTGCGATTCGCCTTGAGAAAAAAAGTGAAAGTCAGAAGCTTTATTGATTAAGTTGTCAATACGGATGATTATCATTTGATGAGTCATAAGTTGCATTATCAAAATTCAATTTGGCTTTTTAGACGTAAATATTTTTCATATGCTTTATTATTATTTTTTAAATCATATAAAATATAGAATTTTATTTCCATCAATTTGAGTGTATAGTATTATTATATATATATTTTTTAAAATAGTACCGACACATTTCTCAAAAAACACATTGATAACAAACATGTTGTGTAATTATTGTATATATGTTGCGTAATTATACATATATTGATTATAAGGTTACCTAGCTATATACATATGTTGCATGATTATAGCTGGTGATTATACGGACGCATATGTCCTCTCTAAAATACACATTTCGTATTCCTAGTGACTTGTCCCCTTGGCACAAGCCTGTCCGTACATATATTAAGCAGTTATGGTAAATACATTATTTATTTATAAAATTGTATTAATTAGACAAGAATAATATGACCAACAAATTCATAGGAGTTCCTAATTGTTGGCTGCAATGGAATCAAAAGGTCCAAAAGTCAGCCGCCATTAAAGCCAATAGCGCATTTTCTACGACTTTTTCTCTTTGGTCCAAATGCTAAAATTTCTCGTATCTTGCAACTGTCTTGCTCATTCTATACCTGCTAACCCTAAGGCTATCTGTTAGTAGATGTAGGGTGGTGTGTGGTGTGTGAGTGGGAGGTCACTTTTTTTTAATAGTATTTGAAACTAACCCAATTATTTGAGTCAGCGTCCTCTCCGAAAATGTTGAAATAAGATAAAAAATCCGGGTCATATCCGTCAGTTGTCATATAATATAAACTCATCAATTATTCAATCACATATATAGAAATGAAAACTCCATAATACAATGATAATTATTTGTATTTGAGAATGCAGGGGCATAATTTCTTAAAAAAGACATTCAAAGTTTCCATTATAAAATAATCAATATGATACTAAGTTTCATCTTGTGGGTTACCTTTTTCTTACAAGCAAAACGGACTAAACATGAGAACAATTGTTAACTTCTTTTAATATTATTTAATTCGTATTTATATAATTTGATAAGTATGATAACTTTTTAACATTATTTCATTCGTATTTATATAATTTTATAAAGTGTATTATAACTTTTTTTTAGAAGACGATAAGTCTATGTAATGAAATATGCTAACAAAAAATGTTATTAATAATAAACTATATTAAGGGATAATCAAAATAATTAAAAATATCGGAGGAAACAAAAGGCTAAATTTTTTTAATATAAAATTTAATACTTGATGACGAAAAGTAAATAACTAAAATCAATTCTTGTTACTACTAGAAAAGAGTACATATTGATTTTTGTCAGTGGCTGTGTCCAGTGGGTGTAGTTATTAAAGAGGCTCATCTCATTTTCCTTCGACCGATTCTTAATCCATAGATAGCTAAGAGACTTTGTTTCTTCCATCACCTTCGATACGTTCGGGGCCGCCTGATTAAAAATCATTTCGCATTCTTCATACGCACCAAACCACAACTTGTACTATGGTGCTTATAGCTTTCTTTTTCCTTTTCGACCCGGTCATAGTAATGTGGGCATCCAACACATCCCACTAAAGGAGGCATCCTGCACCATTGTGCAATCACCTGCCAGATCGCTTGGGCAAAGTGACAAGAAGCAAAGATGTGGTCGCTAGTCTCTTCATAATTGCCACAAAAAACGCAGGCCGTGACTCCAACATTAATATTTCTCACAGCTAATGCAGATTTTGTAGGTAACCTTTCTCTAATCACCCTCCATGATACAACACCGACCTTTTTCGGAACCCAGTTATTCCACAAAAACATATAATCAGAGAGGGATCAATTGAAGGTCACAACAATATTCTTTATACTTGCAACCGAAAATTCTTTATACAATATTCTTACAATTTGCTTCCAAGGTCCAGCGATTGTGACTTTGGCTGGAATTAACATCCAAGATCTAGAATTGTGATGTACCTCCTCCATAGCCCATCCTTATCCGTTGTGAACCTCCACCACCACTTCTGACAACATGGCCAAATTAGCATCCCGAAAACCTAGACCACCGTATTCAATCAGAGCGATAACTTTTTCCCACCATCCAACTCATATTCGACTTGTCCTCGGTCCCACCCCAAAAAGAATTCCATTCTAAGCCTTTCCAATGTATCCAAGACTTGAACCGGAGCTTTATACAACGATAAAAATAAGTTGGCAACGAGTTTAATACCGAGGTAATTCTTCCGCCATATGAGAAATTTTTAGCCTTCCATTTTGACAACCGGTTCTTGATAATTTCAATTACCGGCTTCCAATTCCGAATAAGATTCATGTTTGGTCCCACTACCAATCCCAAATGCTTAAAGGGAAGCGTGCCTTTTTTGCAGAATGGTAGATCCGCCATTTCTTGCACTTCTTGGTCACCCACCCCCACCCGTACGTGGTACATTTTGTGAGATTTACTTTCAACCCCCATGTCAAGTAAAAACATATTAAAATTCTGTGTAAATTTAAAGCATTTTCGCTTGACCATTCGCCGATGAAGACTACATAAACTAGGTTATTTTTCTTCTTCGCATTTTAACTTTCTGCATTGCAGCCTGTGTTGCTTCCGAGCCCCGTCGACCGGTAATGGTTCCGATTATCTCAGATTCACCTTTCTCTTCTTAGCTTAGATAGTAGATACACTCTTCTATTCTCATCTTAGATTCACTCCACATCTGTTAATATATATATATATATATATATATGATTAGATCATTTGTGAACAACTTTTTGAAAATAAATATATATATGATTAGGATCATTTGTGAACAACTTTTTGAAAATGAACTGAGTGAACTAATCTTGACCTTTGATTATTTTTTTAGATTAAAAGGGTAAGATTGACGTTAGCTCTCTCTCTTAATTAAAATCTCTTAATTTTCTCATCTATTAATTCTCTCTCTCTCTTTCACACATTTTTAATTACTTCTTCATTATTTTAAACTCGTGTAGAATCAATTTCTAATAACTTATATGAAACTCCTAACAGAACTAGGTATTGGACACCAATTGTCCTCCCGGATTCAAACCGTATGTGAAACTCCTAAAATCTTGCTAGTTTTAAAGGGAAGTTACAACATTATAATTACAATTTTGCCATTGTTAAAAATCTCTAGATGATATAATCCAATAGCTCAGATTAGTTCACACAGTTCACTCTCAACCTAGTGTTCACTCTAGAACCTTACCCTATATATATAAATTGCGGGCCTGTGGAGATTTTTGGCCCTGAGCGGTTGCCCACCTGGCACTTGCTCAGGGCCGACCCTGATTCGAGTGAGCCTTTTTAAGACGGAATGTTAACTCTCAATACTGATTTTGACCTTTCAAGTCTGACTCATCAGAAGACACCGTAAAGGAAGAAATTCATCACTGTGAAAAAACCCCCCTTGAGTTAGGTTTCAAACTTGATACCTTAGAGATCCCAAGCCTTAATCATCACCCATGCCATTGAACCAGAAACACCTTGGTGAGTGGGAGGTCACTTAGGCAATCAAGGGCGAGTAACTCTGTCACCCACCAGGCCCAGGCATGGGGCGGTGGTTGTTTGATTTTTCTTTTAATATTAAATAATATATAACCTAGTTACATAATTTTTATTTTAATATTAAATAATATATAACCTAATTATTTAGAGCCACCTTAGCATCACATTTTATATCTCCACAATACATGTTTTTTATTGTGAAATGTGAAACCTTCTATCATCTACACGCCACATTTTTTTCACATTCACAACACATAGTTAAATTGGTTGTGCTCGCTAGTTTACATATCAAAAACGATATCAAGTCATAAACATTACATGAATTTAAACAAGAAAATCATTTTTGACATATGAAACTAAGCAAAGTATACGTGTACGAGTTGACATGTACAAAATCTTTTTAACGGTAAAATTTATCTTATGTTATATTTTTCATATTAATACTCTATAACTAAAAACTTAAGACTATAAATACAAATACAAATGCATGTAGAAGAAGTATCTTTAACTTATAAAACATGATCCCTGTTGCAGAGGATACTCTTACTTGAGCAAGAACCAACTCACTTTGACGCACCAAAGTTGAAATGTTTATCCTCGACAACTTATCCCACTCTAAGATGCCCCATATACACAGGGGAGCCTCTATCTACCCAGACATCATTTCTCTCTCAATATATACAATTACAACTTTACCCGATAAATCCCACAAATGAAATATTGGTAGGGTTAGGGGATGGTGAGATATAGACGAACCTTGCATCTATCCATAGGGTTGACATGTACAAAATCTTTTTAACAGTAAAATTTATCTTATGTTATATTTTTCATTTTAGTACTTTATAACTAAAAACTATAAATACAAATACAAATGCATGTAGAAGAAGTATCTTTAACTTATAAAACATGATCCATGTTGCAGAGGATACTCTTACTTGAGCAAGAACCAACTCACTTTGACGCACCAAAGTTGAACTGTTTATCCTCGACAACTTATCCCACTCTAAGATGCCCCATATACACAGGGGAGCCTCTATCTACCCATGCATCATTTCTCTCTCAATATATACAATAACAATTTTATCCGATAGATCCCACAAATAGTAGAACTATTGGTAGGGTTAGGGGATGGTGAGATATAGACGAACCTTGCATCTATCCATAGGGCTAAAGAGACTGCTTCTAGAGAGACTCATGGCTCCAACGCAACAAATAAACATAACTAAAGATAAAGAAATAGAAAATTATGAATAACAAGGTTAACACAGCAAAAGAAGGAGCGTGTATAACATCATAAAATAAAATTTATATGCATAATCACAATCACATGCAACGTCCACCTAAAGAGTAGGAATGTCTAAGATCCTAACACAAAGCTAAGCCACAAAGGTTTCCATCCCTAAAAGTTTTAACCTTAATCCTACATATCCACGAAGTCCTATCCTGGACAATGTTCTTAGAAAGGTGCAACTCTGCCAAATTAAGTCTAATCCGTTCATCCCAAGTCAATTTGGATCTGCCTCTACTCCTCTTTCCTTGCACGGTGAGGGTTTCCACTGCTCCAACTAGCGTTGTCGCTTGCCTCTTCTTCACATGCTTAAACCATCTCAACCTCCACTCCTTTATCTTATCTGAAACACTAGTTACTCCGAATGTTTCTCTAAAAACCTAATTTCTAGTCCAGTCTAACCTCGTGTTCCCACACATCCACATCAACATTCTCAGCTTTGCTACTGCCATCTTACGTGCATATGTCTTCTTAATGGCCCAACAGTCAGTGCCGTCTAACAATATTGATATTCAGAATATTGATGTCTAGGGCTTTTATACATACAAAACGTGTGTTTTGACCTAAATTACTATAGTGTCAGCTGGCCTTTGGCTTCGTAGACCTTCTAACAGATTGTAGATGTTATAACTCTAGTCATGCCTCAGAAGAATGATAGTTTCACTCTCACAACCACTAAGACCACTTGAAACCGAAATAGTCTTCTCCCTCCACTACAACAAAGACTCATGTCCAGCTATAAGAATCTACGTAACAACTCCTGCTTATTTTTAAATTTTGGTATAAAATAACCAACTCAATACAGTTTTTTAGTTATAAGCATAAACACATTAAATGGGTCGATCATATACCTGTCAAAGTGACCTACACATGTTCTCAAGTTTAACCTAAAACTTACTCGAATTCATTTGATTAAACTAAAACTCAAGAATCTTTTAAATCTTTATTTATGTTAGATATCTTAATTAAGATCTCGTAAATTAATCTTTAAATCCTTTTGCCCAAACCATGTGTTTATATTTTAATTAATTAGAATTTGTCACACATCAAGGGTTGTCTTTATCTTAAATTTATAATACTTTACTTCATCAATTCAGATTGTATTAGATTACATTATCATTTACAGAGAACTATTTTGTTTTACGTTTTAGGCGTTTCTTCCTCTGTCGGCTGTTCTTGTTGACCCATAATTTTGTCTACCAATTCTCTGTCCAATTTTAGGTACATTCATTTCACATTTTGTCTTCACAAACCCACTTTCCCTCAACCTTCTGTAGCTTTGTTTGCGATCGGATGTCCAATTTGTTCCCCCATTTGAATTCATGTGCAGTAGTTTCGCATGTTTGTAAGTAGTTTTCGATCGAGATCACTGTATTGTTGCTGTTTTTCTTTCAGTCAATCCAACAAACACCTGGCGTGCACTTTTTGGTTCTTGTTTTCTTGTAATTAGTCTTCTGGGTCATCTTATTATTTGGGTTTTGTTCTTTACTTGAGATTTGGATCAAATTGTTGTGGGACTTTAGTGTTTGTTATTGGGTATTATCTGTTTTATAAATTTATCGTCTTGAAGTTCTTTCAGACATTTCATCAAACACCTGTCAGGCACTTATTCGGTCTCTTAAAGTTGATATTTTTTCACTTGAATCGCTTCTTGTTTTCTTTAAATTAGATTATTTGATCATTTTATCATCTGGGTTTCCGTTCTTTACTCGAGATTTGGTTCAAAAAGTTGTGAATTTTTAGTTTTTCTTACTGGGTATCATTAGGGATGAAAGGGAAATTTGGGTCATCAGGGACTTATTTCCTGTTGAATACAGGAGCCAAGATTCCTGCCATAGGGCTAGGAACCTGGCAAAGCGGTGGTGATTTCTGTGCTGAAGCCGTAAAAACCGCTTTATCCAATGGATACCATCATATCGATTGTGCACACTTGTATGGAAATGAGGCTGAGGTTGGTGAAGCTTTAACCGATTTTTTTAAGGGTTCAATCAAAAGAGAGGATCTCTTTTTAACCTCTAAAATCTATTGTACCATGAACTCAATTAACAAGATCGAAAATTCAGTTAGAGTTTCTCTTAAGAATCTTGGGATGTCGTATTTGGATCTTTATTTAATGCACTGGCCCGAAAGTTCGGCTTTTGGTGATGCCACTGATCCGCCTGCAAATTCGGGTTCTGAGTATAGACAGTTTTTGAGTAAGTTGAAAACAGCATGGAAAGCGATGGAACGATTGGTTGAGTTAGGCCTTGTTCGCGCTATTGGAGTTAGTAATTTTAATATACAACAGATTAAAGAACTTCTCAAGTTTGCTAAAATTATACCTGCAGTTAATCAGGTTCGCCCATAATTTTCTGTTCTTTGTTTGTTTATTTATCTTGAATCATTTAATGGTGTATATATATAAAGCTTGAGTGGGTTTTACAGGTAGAATTACATCCGTTTTGGAGGCAAGATGAACTTGTAAAATTCTGTCAGTCAAAATTCATACATGTATCTGCTCACACACCTTTGGGAGTACCGACCTCAGCCCCTAAACCGTCTGAAAGTGGATCAAGTGAAGAAGATGAACCTGGAACGCCTCGTATATCCTTTCGACGGTCCAGGTCTGTTCATGGGCCAATGCTCAAACTTTCGGTTGTTGCAGATATAGCAGACCAACATAAAAAGACCCCTGAACAGGTACATTTTGCTTATTCTTTCTAAAAAAAAGTTGATTTTGGCTTGATATTTGTTATTAGGGGCGTGCCGGTTCGGTCCGGTTTTAGGGTAAAACCATAACCGAAAGTTCAGTTTTTGGTTTTTGAAAGCCGTTCGGTTTCTATTTTAGCAATGGTTTGGTTAGGTTAGGTTTTCCGGTTTTTGAAACAAATTACGTAAGATTCAAAAATAAAAAGTATTATTTAAAGTTTAAGAATCTTTCTTAGATGTTTACATTTAAGCTAATATATTTAATCTTTTTAATTATACATATTAATAGAAAGTGGTGATGCATAGTGTTTTAAGATTTATGTAAAATTGTTTTTTTTCTAGGTTTTCATTATTTTATTGTTTTCTTCCTACTTTAATTGAGTTTAAACATATTTTTTTGTCACATAAAAATGAATGCATACCGGTACGATGTTTTTCAGTTCAATACGGCATGTTAGTGATACATTATTAGTTTAACGAAAGCATAAATAATAATAATAATAAATATGGATACCGATATAGATGTTGTTTAGACGGTTTAGATTTGATTTGGTACGATAGCGGCACGGTATTTGTTTTGAAAAAAATATATTGCAATGTTGAAATAAAATAAACATACATTTTCATATTGTTTTTTTCTAAGTTCTCATTATTATATTGTTTTCCTATTACTTTAATTTATTTTAAATATATTTTTTTCTCATAAAAATGACTGCATATCGTTACGACATTGTTGGGTTCAGTTCGATACATTATGGTAGCGATATGTTATTAGTTTATCCAAAGCAGAAACAATAAAAACAAATTCGGGTTTCGATACAGATGTTGTTCAATCAGTTTAGATTTGGTTTGGTATGATAGCGGTATGTTATTTGTTTTCAAAAGAACAAAAATATCACAATGTTGAATTAGAATGAACAAAGAATGTAAACGAACCGGACCGATATCAACTAAACGACATCGGTGCGGTATCGATATTTGTTTTTATTGTTTTTGATCGATGTAATGTTTTCTTTTTCGATTACTATAGCGAATGCAAGTGCTGTAACGAACCAAGCTGATACCTACTGAATTCCCGCCGTGAAGCGCGGGAAAATCTCACTAGTTAATATTATTTACAAAACCCTATCCTTTTATAATACTTTGAAAATCATTTAAATTTTTGTTAAATTTTGTTATTTCTTGTAGACAATAGATAAATCATTTCAATGATAGATAAACATGTTAGTGTTCTTATTATAAATACTTAACATTCAAGAATAAAACTAATAATTCCTAACTCAATATATAACAAAAGTTAGAAAACAATGATTTTTTAGGTTATTCGGTTCGGTTTGGTTTTTTTCGATTTTTATAAAAAGCAAAATCATAACTGAACCACAAATTTGAGTTCGTTTTTTTCGGTTTGGTTAAATTGGTTTTTGGTTTTGGTTCGGTTTTTTCGGCTTTTTGCTCACCCCTATTTGTTATATACTAAATTAAAGATATCAAGAAAACATATGCTTGGTTTTAAAAGACGCGCAAGGCGCGAGGTTAATCTCGCATGTGTAATTACATATTAATTCTTGACCCGCACTCGCAGGTTATTTTGCGATGGGGTCTCCAAAGAGGAACCAGCGTGCTTCCGTGCAGTGTGAAACCCGAGAGGATAAGGAAAAATATAGACATATTCAACTGGAGTTTATCAGACGAGGAGTATCAGCGGTTAAACCAGATAGAGCCACAAGTGTGCCTGTTTGGAAATGGTTCATTGGACACCATCTCAGAGGACGATGGTTCGGTCTTTGGAAGTGGTCCACTGCAAGCAGTTCACGAATCTGAAGATGATATCGAGTTCAACTCATGATCGCTGCTAGCGCTTGTTATTTATATGCATTTGAACATGTTGATTTTGTTGTATGTTATTGTAATATTATGTGTCTAGGGTCTTAACTGCTGATGTTGATTTGGTTGATTTGAGTCTCCTTTGGATCAAAGTGTGTTCTGAAGATTCTTGTCATGTACAAAAATGCCTGTGGAACATTGCTAATTGTTATGGATTGTATTTTCTTTTATTTCATTTTATAGTTATATGGTTTTGGTCAAACCTCATTTGATAAAAGTAATCAAAAATTGACTTTAATTCAACCCTTCTTTTATTTGTAGAAAGCAAAGTTATTCAACATTGTTTGTATTTGAACAACTATGTACATAAATCATGTACCTGTATTTTATAATTATACAAGTCATAATTTTCTTTGTATAGTTATGGATGTTCACGGTACGGTTTTAAAACCAAAGCAATAACAATGATTTTGGTAACGACAAACCAAACTGGCCGGGTTAAGGTTTTAACGATTCAGTTTTAGCATATTTGAACCGCTTTTTTTCATTTTGTATTAAGAACATTAGTTAATATTAAAATATGAATAATTGTTTATTGTTACAACACATATACATATACCAATATAACAAAAAGATATAGGTAGCAGAACTTATACAACCGTTTTAAACTTCCGAACAACACTGTTGGTAAACTGTAAAAACCGAAACGTAAACCTATCCTTTTGAATCTTAAACCAGACAAACCTACAATAAAAGTTTTGAAGCTAGCAGTGTCAACGCGTGTTGAAAAGGTGTTCCTCCCCAGGTGATTGATGGTGCAAGTCTCATAATTAGAATAAGAGAGTTGAGGACATAGTCCAAAAACCCCCCCACAAAACTAGGAGTAAATGGGTATTGAGGAACAGGTCCCATAGGCGGGCCTACTCGACGGGTATGCATTGGGTTGTAACCTTATGCTTTGAAACCGGACCTGAATCAGACAAAACTCGAAAAACATATAACTAAGCCGAACCCATCAGTTTCCTCTCCAAAACCAAATTCCATATCTGACATGGTTTCACCAATACCCGGTTATTGAACTTAGTTTGGAACCGGTTTAAAAAAGAAAACCGAAATGCGCCACCACTAGGTAACCTAATACAACAAATGGCTCTTAATATGTATGTCTTTCATAATCCAGGGAGATGTATTAGATTTATTATTTAACCTTTTCACTCTTAGTAGCCCCAATAACACTTGATTTGAGAAGAGTGGATTAGGCAGGATTTGATGGAGTTGCATCTTAGTGAGGTCTTGGATACATAGGATTAAGGTTAAGGACTTTTAGGGAGGCTATAGACGTGTCTTAGTTTCGATTTGGGGACCTAGATGTCCATGCACTTTAGGTGGACTTTGCATTTCGGGGAGAACAAGGGCTCTTATGTGTCTTGAACTTATATTAAATGCACTTAATCTCCATTTGTAACATTTTTTGATTTTTTTATAGTCGTCAATTAAAAGGAGCCATTTTTCTCTATTTTTGCTATAGCTATGAGCATTTTTTTTCTATTTTTGTTATAGCCATTACAGCTGCTGAAGCCACTATTGGACTCGCTATTGTTTCATCAATTTATCATAACTAAAAATCAACTCGTATAAATTAATCGAATTTATTGAATAAGTAATATTATCATATAAATTCAAATTTTCATAAATTAATTCAAATTATCATGTCTGCCACGTAAGATATGATCATGTTATCACAAATATAAGAAATCAAAGTATTTTGGCACTGTCAATCCAGAATAGATAAAAGAAACCTCGGGGAACTCATCGATTCATCTAGCACTAGTAGTTAAATATATAATTTCTTTCTCAATTTACTAGATTGAAACCGTATCACGTTCAAAAATGGATAGATCCAATGTCGCATTCAGTAAAGATTTATGATACATGTATCGGGTGTACTCAATGTGTCCGAGCATGTCCTACGGATGTATTAGAAATGATACCTTGGGACAGATGTAAAGCCAAACAAATAGCTTTTGCTCCAAGAACAGAAGATTGTGTCGGTTGTAAGAGATGTGAATCCGCCAACCCAACAGATTTCTTGAGTGTTCGAGTTTATTTATGGCATGAAGTGTTCGAGTTTATTTATGGCATGAAACAACCCACAGCATGGGTATAGTTTATTAATACATTACAGAAACTGAGTCCGTTTTTTTACCGCCAAAACCTGTGCCAAAAAATATCTTATTTTTGAGCACAGGTTTTTCTGGTTCAAGTGGAATTTGAACTCTTTCCCAAAAGAATACATGAGTTTCCCTTAACATGTGTAAAAAGTTACGTCGACCCTCACTGGCGATGGTGTCCATTTATCGCTGTATCTAATGAACCGACTCCAATGTGGGGACGCATGGTAAAGCAACTAGAGTAAAATGTTATACATGGAAAGAACAAAGATGTCTTTAAATTATTAAACTCCCATTCAATATCCAAATCCAACATAAAACAAAACCCGAAAGCAAATTACTATTGCATGTATACTCAGTTCTATTATGCCTGCAAAATGTTCAGCTAAAAGTCTACAAAGTACAACATGAAATGGAGTTACAAATTCACCAAAAAGACGAAGGGGCGACGGGTCACAGGTCATTCTCAGTAGTTGCTAACTTCTTTAGCTAAAATCACTACAATATAAGATTTTTCCTTTGGTCCCACCAAAATCTAACACGATAGACCATAAACAATGACCGAATCTTTCCAAAAATGGGAGCCATAAGAATTTTCTTTATAATCGGGTTTGGACCCGAATCAGCAATTAATGCAAATTTTGCACAAGCCATACCTATCGAATTTACATCAGGTTTAGTTCTGTACTTTGCAGCCGAACTCGAAAAAATTCCCAGCTAAAACTCTGGCTCTTGCTTCATGTACATCCCATTCGATGGCTCAAACATCATTCTCTGAAAGCATCAAGAGAATTAATTGAAAAAGAAAATAACTCTCTTTAGGGGTGCAACAATGCTCAGCTCTGGATGAACGTTTAAATTGACTATATGGTATTAAATAATCAGAATTCCTAGAATCAGTTTTAGTCAAACGAGCCGTAAATAAGAAAATTATGTTTGGATGTTATTCTGAATTTAACATTGCAATAGTAAGATGATCATATGTTTTCAGTGTTTTGTAAATTCTAATTATTTAACAAAGTAATACATAAGCAGGTGGTTAGATGTGCAATTTGAAAGGTGATTATATGGCATCGAATAATCATGATTCATCAATTACCATAATCATATATAGTATAAAAAGCCATAGAAAATAATGTTTGGATGTGCTTTCTACTGTGGTTGAGGTTCAGGTTGTAATAATCAGATAACCATATGTTTTGAGTGTTTTAGAAATTCTGTCTAAAAACGAACTAAAAATATTCACAAAAGGATATGTAATTATCCAACCATCAAAAACAGATTGTTCTGACTTCAATTTGCAATGATCATACGATCGCTTCCAAAACCCAAACGACATATCCAAACATTAAACAGATAAATGAGCATGTTGCAAGAAAATTGTTACCATACCTCAATCCTCGTTACCTGGTTTGTAGGAGGCAAAATATTATGAGCAAGATCGTCGTTTATCGTTACAGGAAAAGGAGGCCCAGGCATATACCTCATGCTGCATTAGAAAAAAAACAATTAATAATTACCATATTAGCAACAAACAAACTGATATTTTTACAATAGTAAGTTAATGGGCATCTTCCTTACTCGTTTAAAATGGCGGTTATGTTGTTCTTCGTGTGGCTGAAGAGGTCAATATTGTCCTGTAACTGCTCATGAAATAATCAAGTGGACATAAAAAGTGGCTCAGATACTGATTTTTTTACATAAAATTTATGAATTTAAGACTTTTTTGAAAAGTCACTTACTTTCAATGAAGAAATATTAGCTGAGATCTGACCAAGAACTTGGTTGTTTTGTTCAACTAAGTGCTTTATTGAGCTACTTAATGCTTCATCAATGAGTAGAAAAATACACAAATTTGTTAGTGTAAAGAGAAAAAAAATTAATTCACAAATTTTCATTATATAAAATTGACTCATACAGCCCAAAGATCACATAGATAGCCCCTCGTATTTTAAAGAAAATTACGAAGATAATCATTTTCTTGGGTGCGTCATACCTATATACCCGTGTAAAAAATACATCACCTATTTAGTCATGAGATATGCGACTAAGTCACTATGTACTTTTACTAGTGTACGACACTTTTTCCCATTGATATTGACTTAAAAATACTGTGAGCCTGTGATAGGTGACGCCATATCACGTATGTATTGTTACTCGCATATTCTTTATCATTCACATATAGAATGAAAACATTTAGAGGTTTGGCTAGCGAAAGTAGATATGCGAGTAAAAGTACATACCTGACCAAAGATCTACGTATCTCATGGCTATGTGCGTCAAACTGTTCAAACATGACTAAAGAGGTATAACACACCTCAAAAAGTGGCCACTTTCATGATTTTTTCTTTAATTAATCATGTAATTATCAAAATAATTACCTTCAAAAGTAATACTGTCAATCTGGACCCGTTTAGTCATGGCAACAGAAAATGGAGCCACATCTAGTTTTGAAACCGATGATATACTTGGTTTTGATGATGATACCACCAAATTGTCCTGAAAAACATACAATAATCAGAATGCTAATTAATTTCTCTACAAAAACAAAATCATTAAATGGAAATGCATCCCTTTTGACCCATAAAGCATTTGATTAAGGCCCAAATAATTACAAAACGGGTTATTGCATCATCAAATCGTGTATTTCCATATAAAATACAGACATGCTTTATACACAATCATATATATCTGAATAACTCAACCTATCTAAACACATTCTTTTTGTTTAGTCATTTGAGGTAATAGTATAACGATTGAAAAACGCATAGTTACCTTCTTGTCTTTTAACTTTTTCGCCGTATACGGTTCATCTGGTTTCCTCCGTCTTCTCTGCCAAAGATCTCATCTTGTTAATCGTTAACCATTTTAGCAGTAAAAAAATCTATCCAAACTGTTCTATTTAATACATTTGACCTGCTAGGCTGTTAAAGATTGAAGATTACTTGTATCGACCCATATCTATAACAGAGTGTAATTATGAGCATGTGCCAAGAATGAACACTCGAACATTCTTATTTTAAATTCTTGATTAAGTAAAAGGCAATCAAGATACAAAGAATAGAGATAAAAGCTCACCGCCATCCATCTACACCTCAGGGCAACATCACGAACTGTTTTATCATTCAATGTGGCAGCAGTCTTGATATACCTCATGATACTGGGTTCATTAGCGAATCTACATATATTTAAAAGGTCATTTATGTATAATTTATAAAAAAAAGCAAAAAAAGCTCTTCGGAAAAATATGCAGCACTAAATCGCTAATTACAGATGTTTTACAAGGTTCATGTTTTTTGCCATTTAACTACATAACACATAAAGTCATAAATGGACCTTTCTTTCATCAGTCTTATCCAAATGAGGTTGAATCGATTACAGTAATCTCAATACTTCAATAGACAAATTTTGAGTGAACTTCTTTTAAGAGTCACATAATTACTTCAATCAATTAAGCAATAATGATATCTTTATAATCAAATATGCAATGATAGTATTTCCATGATCAATACAGGTACTAATAAAATACCAACTGTGGAAAAACTACAAAAATAGGCCGTGCGCCCATGCGAGATGGTTTAGCTGAGCATGTTTGATTTAATACAAATTCTTGGGTTATATTGAACTGTCATTGTATTTTATAGTATTTCACTTTTCTGAATAAAGAAAACTATCCGGTTTCGATGACCATGAAAATCCGTAAGATAAAACTCATGGGCCCCATCAATAGTGGGACCAGGTAAAGTGCAGTTTCCGTTGGGCACGTGGCCTTCTAGGGGTTAAGACAATAAATCAGTGGAAGCTGGATTAGAACCAAGACCACAACTATAAGGGAATCGCGCTTATACTATGTCACCCCTTGAAAGTTAAATCATTGTAACCTGCAAGGCCGTTTCAACGTTTTTGGAGACCCTAAGTGAACTACGAAGTGGAGGCCCTTTTGCAAAGTTTTTTTTTAATATATTTAATAACAAAATCTTCCTCCTTTAGCTGGGCTTGAATGTGGGAATTTTTATTCTAAACAATTTTTATCTGGGCTCCTGTAATTAAAAAACCGGTTTAATTTTGCTTTTATTTGGGTATAATGCATATACAATATATAAAACTTACTAATAACCAGAGGCCTTTGTTTTTTGGTGGCCCTAGGCCGGTGCGTAGGGTTGAAAGCCTAACGGGCCGGCCTTGCTTGGAACTTGCAAGTAATGGTTCAAGAGCACAATCCCTATAACATAATTAATTATAGGATCCAAATGCAAATCCCAAAAACTTGCTAGAAATATTGTTCTTGGCGCAGAACTAATAAAGAACTAACAAACACAAAGTTTCTTAGGCAACTTGCATTAGGTTAATAACAATAATAAAACTATAGGTCCTCAACCCAATTTGTAGTCTATTAAATTAGCATATATATATCAACATTAATTATAAACTTGGAACAAATAACCTACTTGGAAAGCCCTTCCTCCAACCTATGCTGTTCTTCAACCGACCACTCAACAGCCAAACCCGCATCATGCTTCAACCCCGAAACAGATTCACCAAGAACCGAACCACAAGAATTCCCAGATTGTATAAATCCCGAACTCCCGTTTACCGCACCAGAACTCCCCAAAAACCGTGTGCTTGTTGTTGCTGCTGTACTATTCACCGGAGAGTAATGACCCATCATAACCATCTCAGATGTACTAGTTACACCACCCGATTGGAACGAAATCGCGTGTCGATTGCCCAAGGTTCTATCATACTGAAAACCAGTATCCATGATCCAAAACTTGAAGCTTAGTTCACAACCAAACAAATCAAAAGGTTAAAACCCTAGATTCCTCAATCAACAACAGCAATCCACAACAAAACTCCATAACAATCAAATCAAAACTACCAGTGACATCATAACCAGCAACAAATCAACCATACAACCAATCTGGAATCAAATCGAATCCTGATTGAACAAATTGATGATACCGACGAGAAAGGGGAAGTATGAACTCACAAATCGACGAAGATGTGGTGAAGTTAGTTGAAAAGGAAAGGGCTTTCTTAATGCGCAAGCTTTCACAGAAAGTAGGGTGAAAAAGGAAGCCTTTTTGCTCATCATTCACCAAACAGGCTGGTGTAGGTTCGTTGAATGGTGATTACTTTAGCTTTTTGTAGCTTAACGGACACTCGTACACAAAATCACCCTCCATTTCTCTTTCTATATGGATGATGAATGATTTGGGTGGGTGACAGCTGAAGGAATGGAGTTTGTGCATACAATATGGGAGGTATGACCAATGGGAAGGATGAAAGATGGTTGAATTTGAAGTATGAATTAGGGTTTATGGTTGTGATGAAATGTGTTGTGGAGATCTTGGAAGTGGGTGAAGGTGCGAATCCCAATAAGCAGTTGATGCTAATAATTGTCACCATTCCACTCAATCATCACCATGATCTTCATCTCACCAACTCAATTAGCGTTTTCAACACTTTGTTTTTCTTAAACAAAATGTTTGTTCATTTCATACCCAAAATATGTTTTTTTTTGTGTAATATTTGTATTATATTTTATCCTAAGGCTATTTGTTATGGTTGTAGGAATGGGTTGCACGAGATAAGGTGACATTGTAGAAGGAGAGAATGCATCGCCGCTCTCTCACTCTGTGGTTTAAGCGTCACCTTATCCCGCTCTTCACTCATTATATCTATTGTATTTGATTGTACTGGAAAATGAATGAATTGTGAGGATGAGTATAATATAGATTGAGAGGTAGAGGTGAATGATAGAGGAGTTGGTGATATCACGTTGAGGTGTCAATCAATAATAAGTGATAGGTATAATGGATGATTGGCTTAGGGTAAAATGAAAACTACTACGAATTGTGAGAATTTAAAGAAATGAGTCTTACAAAAGGTGTTTTCAAAATAATCTTTCTACCAAAAATTATAAAAAAAAAATCAACTTTTCCAAAAAAAAAACATTTTTTTGTTGATTTACACCACCCGTAAAAACGCTTACAGCTGATGTAAATGCTGATTCGTGTTGATGTCAGCAGCTGTAAAAAGCTTAAAACGCCAATTTAATATTTTTTTATTATTTTTTTTACGATTGCATTTGTAACATTTTAATTCAGATGTATGAAAAAATAGGGCAAAACTTGCACGAAGAGACAAAGTTCTATAAGGTTTCACAACTCATAGCAGTTTTCTCATGATCCTAATACTATGATATAAAGGATGGTTATATAATCGTCTACCTCACTATCTCTTTAAATTATCAATTTATTACATGAAGTGTTTTATGTCGTTCTCACTAATGCGTTTGGACGAAGGAAATGATTTTCATAGGTTTTTGAAGAAAATGTTAATACAAGTATTTTTATCACTTTATTTGACAAAATAAAAATTTTAATGAGTTTTTGTTAAAATATTATAAAAATGATGCTGAAATGTTTAACAAGCTAAAGTTAGATTTATTGGAGTGTACTCAAGTTGTTATTAATTTTTTTTAAGTATGATATAATACAAAATGTGTACATATATTGAGCTATTTGTGTCAACATCGAATTATCATAGTAATATAATCATCGAACTTAAGTTGTATGTGTATATTATCGAACTACTATCAAAATCTTCCAGATGTACTAAAGTAGCATCTTGAAAGCTCAACAGGATAGTCAAAGCAAAGAAATGCTCGATTTAGTTTTGAAAACTAGAAAATTGATAGCGTTCATTAGGGATGAGTATGAGCATGATACTGATACCGTACCGATCCTAAAAATATCGAAATCGAATTCCATCAAAACTAGATACCGATACCGAAATATTCGGTACAGTACGGTATGGTACCGGTATCGATACGGTGTCTATATTTGAAGGTAAAATTCGGTATTTTACCGCTACCGTACCGACACCGAAAATGCCAAAAAGTGCATACCGAATCCGGTACCGAAAAAATTCAGTATCGGTACGGTATTTGATACCAAATGCTCATCCCTAGTGTCCATTGAAGAAACAAACCTTAGCCACAAGAGGGTTCGGATTAGAAACCAATTATTCAATAAGAAACCAAATTATACACGAGAACCTTGTAAACATTATCATATAACGTGGAGTAGATATAATGGGAGATAGAGATAAGGGTGGTTATATGATTACATAACCGTCTAATGTATAGTTGAAGTAAGAGAGAATTTCATATGCACATATGTTTATGCGGCTCTCGCATTTTTCTACTCAATTCGACAGCTTAAAATTTTTAATAAATAATGTTTTATCGTTGTAAAAACTCTTTTATTTGATCTTGGTTTAAATATATGTGTATTTAAATAAGAAACAATAAATAACTAAGAACTAAATAAACAAAATTATATAATGAACAAATTGTTTTAACTACTGATGATAAATTTTCCTTATTATACTATAAAGTTATATGCAGAAAAACCCACCATAATTAACCTTATGTAAGCTTACCAAATCAAAATAATCACAATTAATTGTGTAATTTTAGTGACTACAACTTCACGTTATTGTATATTGCGGTTTCCTTGAAAAGACTGTGTAGAATATGCAGTGGCGGATCCAGCTCTGTTTTGTGGGTTCATATGAACCCATTCGGTTTGGACAAAATGAAAAAAAAAATTAGTGAGAACTTTGTATGATTTGAAAAAAAAATAGTGAGAATCTATCAAAACGAACCCACCAAAAAAGTTTTTGGATCCGTCACTGAGAATATAAACCTATAAATGGTAAGACCTAAAATTTTAGAACTTTTGATACAATGTTTCCATCTAGTCATGCTCTAGCTGATTATGATCTTAGATTTCTCTACATGGTTAAGAAACTTGTTCAATTATTTGCAAATAGGCAACGAAATCGATAATCTCAGTTAACTGTACATACTTGGATCAATCGAATTTGAGTCGACGAAATAATCATCTCTTTATGAATTTTAATACAGAATTAACAAACTCGATACCTTACATGAATATCGCTACAAGCCTCGTATATATTTTGGGTAAGACTCACCACTAGTTTAGGATTATTGTAGGGGTCAAATAGATGTTTCTGGTCATAGTGGTTACTTGGTTTGGATATCTTACGAAAGAAATTAAGCAAGTTCGGGCACAACACCATTGGTCGAGGAGTGTAAAATGGTATGAACTGAACCAGTACGAAACAAACACAAAAAATAGCGACAAAATAAATGACATAAATCTTATTAGTTTATCCAACCCACAAACACCCAACCAAACCCTAGATCTCACAAAATATGAGATTTGTAACAATACAACAAAACAGATGATCAACTCATGACAATCAATTGATCTATACAACTTACAACAACAAGATCTCACACGAGAGCAAACAGATCATGAAAGAATCAAGACAACAAGTACAACAAACCCTAATCGCCTGGAAGAGAGAGAACAGAATAATCCAGAAGACTGCTCATACTGAAACTTCTCTTTTATGCACAAGACATAATGACATTTTCACTAAGCCCCTCCATGTTTAGAATAAATGTTCTTCAGACACGAACGCACAACATATCTTTATACCCCTTGAACTTTTAGATCGACACACTTATAACTCTTATCAGTTATAACAGCTTATAACAAATATAGCATCCAAACTTACAACATGAATTATCATATTGCCATATTTTAATTTAAGAATGAGGATAAAGCATAAAGAATTAGTTTATAGACAAATACTTGTTTTTCTAGTGTCTTCTTTTAGTTTTGATTTTTTTTATTACTATTATTATTTTATATATCTTGCATGTATTATAGAATTGTATGGTACACTACAATATAATGTGAAACCAATATAAAAGATATGCATGTGGGGTCACAACTAATGTGGCTATGGTGTAGCGGTCATGGGTTGACATTGAGCTTTCTGCCACTTGTGTGGGGGCCTCCTATTTTTCTTATCATAATTTTGAACTACTTTTGATCATTAGTTATTCCAGATCATTATTTCATAGTTTTGAACTACTTTTGATCATTCAGATCATTATGGTTCATCCCACTAGTTGCTTGTAAAAGGGGACTCAACCTGGGTATCTTCTCTCACATCTTTTCCAACTCCTTACCATCTCTAAAATGGCATAGTTTTAGTTATATATCTACACACTACTTATGATATTAAGTTGACCTCGAACCTGGACCTTCTAACGGTTTGTTTACTTATCACAATCTCTAAAGCTCTAACACTACCCACATGACTACGAACAAAAATAATCCCACTCTTCGCCCTGCTTTTCAAGTAGGGGTGAGCAATTTTAGGTCCGGACCGAAAATAACCGATAACCAAACCAAAAATATACCCAACCCGGCCCGAACCTAAGCACCTAGGTATTTAGATCGGTTCCAGTTTTTCATATAAAATCGGGTCGGGTTGGTTCTCGGTTCTTTTCATAGTGAAACTCGACTTGGACCTATGGACCGAATTAAGTTGCTACTTGAAAAATACTGGGCAATAGCCGAGTAGCGATCGAGGCTTGAATCCCTAAAATATAACGTACAAATACTGCATGATGTCCTCACAAATACATTCGTACAGAGAAAGAAATCATCTGCATTGAATTTGCAGTCGACTTCTTGGCTGCTACTGTGATTCATTGACGAGGTACGTTATCTAATATGTATCATTATTATTTTTATTCGGTGTCGTTTTATTGTTGTTTTCTGACTCAAAGCAAATGCAAGAGGTAACATTCAAAGCGAATACAATAAGGCATAAGGCGAATAATCGATTAATCGATAAGAAAGCATAGAATTTATATTAATAAGTTTGACTTTCCGTAGTCAAAGCGAAAACAATAAAGCATATAATATTTGTTTTTATACACTTGATTAGCGATAAGTATCACAAGAATAACCGATTATGATGATATTAGAGAAGTTAAATTTGATGTATACACTGATACTAAGTTTGTTTATTATCAATAGCCTTCCCAAGTTCATAACAAAGTATGTTGAAAAATGAAATATGTCAGGTCGGTTCTTATACTTAGTACTCGACAAACCCGATTACATAAAAACTCGAAACCGACCCAATATTTAGGATAGTGAATTGGTTATGTACTTTACGTTTAATCGGTTCTCGGATCAGGTCGGGTAATTGTCGGGTTTTGCCTTTTGCTCACCCCTATTTTCAAGTCTGTACACTAACATTGTGATTTTTTAGCAACAATAGCATTTAGTTATAAATATTATATAAATCATTTTAAACTATGACAACTTTCAAACAGAGTAAAATGTCAAAATCATCTCTGAGGTTTGGTAATATTTACCTGTTCCATTCAAAATGATTTTTATTTTTTTGTATTTGAGTCCGTCAGGTTTGCGTTTTATTGTCATTTCCATTTAAATCACCAACTTAGATGATTTAGCTTGTTAAGGTGAAGGAGATGTTTTTCGTTTTGAATGAAACAAACAAATATGAAACCACAGGGACGATTTTAACATTTTACTCTTATATTTTTTATTACCTTTTCCCCCTTTATATAGCTTATGTTTATAGATTATTTGATAGATATTAGTGTATTACATATTAGTGTTACTTCACTTATCCGAAATATGATACCGATTTCATTCGAAATTTAATATATGTTAGTTTGTGTCGTTTTAGTTCATGAACGTTTGTTTGTGTTCGTTTGCATTCATGAACGTTCATTTGTGTTGTCTACGTTCAAGAACATTCATTTGTGTTTGTTTGTGATCGCTCTTGTCCGGTACCTAAAGTTAACACACAAACACAAACGAACACGCGAATTTCCTTAATGAACGAACACGGACAACAAATCTCGTTCAGTCAGTGTTCGTGAACACATTATTTCCTTAACAAACGAACATGAACAAGCCCTTATTCGTGTTCACTCTGTTTGGTTGCAGTCCTATACATAGGCATGAGCTACACATGCCACATAAATTATAGTTTAAAATCAGTATATTAGTAACCGAAGATTATTACTTACACCCAATTAACATGACCCTATGAAAACATACAATTTAACATCTCTTGTTATACAAAGTTTTTGAAAGGAAACAAATACAACTTTTGTTTGTTTCATACAACTCATATCTGCTTTTGTTTTTTGTTTTTTTTGGAATTGTGTTAGGTTACGCATTTATCGTGTTATACGTATGGATATGGAAGGAAAGGGTATTATAGGCTGTGATAGTTCTAACACCCAAAGAGATGTTGATAGTAATTAACATATGCAAGAATATGTATTGGTTATAAAACTAAAGTTTACTTGGTGGTATCAGCCTACTATTTTTTAATCACTTTTCAATCTTTTGTATTGGTTTTTTACTTAATTCGCTGAATATTGATGGCCGATGGTTATGCCTGAAACCCGAAATCCGTAGGTATACCCAATACCTGACTAGTAACTACCCGTCCTATACCTGATGAATTCTAGACCGAGTATGGAGTTGGAATTAGCCATACTCAACCCCATTACCATTAGATGGTCTAATCCAAAAATATCCCTTATTTAATAAAACTTGTAACTCAGTTAACAACTTTCTTACCCACTGACTTTTGTTTCAACACCAGAATGATCTTTTCAACGTGTTGATATTTTAGGTCCACAACTAATAGTAATTATTATTTCTAAAACATATGCATAGGTGTTTTTGTACGTAAGTTGATTATAACACAAATAATTTTTTTTCTATTTTAGGCCGGTTTACTTTAGTTTTTTTTTTATTAAGTTCAATGTTTAAATTTAAAGTAATGAATCTATACTAGTGCCGTGACAAATCTTTAGTTTAGCTTTTTGATTTAAAAGTATCTCTCATCACACACAAAAAAAAAAAATTATACAATAAGTAGATTAGTTTTAAAAAATACCTAATTTGTAGTCAAACTTTCATCTATTTTTCTAAGACATAACGAATATGAGAGGATCTCTGTTGAAGAAGAACGGATGGCTCGAGTTAATCACATGGTGTCAACTTGGACCTGTCACGGTTACTTGAGTAACTTTGGCTCGTCTTGTTATTAAAATCAAGCTCAAGTTGACGATGGCTCAATTCAAATTTGCTCGTTGTAGCCTTATGTTACTTTGTCCAAGAACCACGAAAATACCATTCATGACATTTACGGACAATTTAGTTGTTACAACTAAAAAAAAGTTTAAAGTCATTGAATTTAAAGTTCTATGTGGATCGTATGGCCTTGTTAACTAATCATAGTTCCGGATGGTCTCTTAGCCTAGTGACATCAGGTGTTTAATGTTTATCCTCATCAATATGGTGTGGGTTCGAGTTCTATGAGATAAGCAAAGGGTAGATTTTAGCTTGCTTTTTCTAAGCAGATGTATTTATTAATTATTTAACTAAGATAAATAAACTATGTGAAATTATATCAAGTACTTTATCAGCATTTCTTTCCTATTCCACATTATGTGATTTTTTGTAAATGCATTATGTTCAAGTGTTTATAGTTACAATTTTCTTAATTGTGTATTATCTACTAAAGACACCATTATAATTGGAAAAAAAAAAATGAAGAAAAAGAAGACATAAAACATGTTTTTAATATTCTACCGTCACCTGAGTATTTGAAAAATTACGCTCCAACGTTCATGTGAAATCACGTCCATGTGAACCTATTGAAAGTCAAGCTCCCCCGTTAACTTTCAAACCCTTTTTTACTTTTCAGTCCCTTCCCTTTTGCTATATTTCAATTTCAACACCATACCCAACTAATTCTTCCAACAAAAGTCTACGTAACTATTGTATGTTTTTTGGTTTGTCAAAGCAATTTTTTTTTTGAAAAAGGTTACAAAGTTCACTAAATTTCATATACAACATTTTCTTTTTTCATGTTACACTTGATATATAATTTAGTTTTTCTTTAATAATTAGTAGTATTTATATAATTCTAAATATATAGTATTATTCAAGTTTTATGTCTAAAGTTTTATATTATTTTATTAACCACTGAGATATAGCTCACAGAAACTTTTTTTTAATATTACTTTACGATGAAAATTATTTGGAAATGTAGATAAAAAGAAATTGAATAGAGTGTATATTAAATCTGTCTAACTATTACAAATTCTCAGAGAAAAACTAAATTATACCTTAAGTGAAAACTTTGAAAGAAAATAAAAGATGCAATAGTTTCAAAAAAAAAAAAAAACTTTATAGCATTTCCAACTTGTTACAGGAGGTGAAATGATCATGTGGCTGAAAATATTATGCAAGGGTACAAATAGAAACTACCCTAAAGTATGAGGGTGTTAGAGGTAATTACACCTATTTGTGATCCCATTTTTCTTCCATTGGCATGTCCTTACTGGCTTGGTGATCCTATATATAAGAGTGACATTCTTCACAACACTTATCATATTGTTCTCCTGTCACACTTTTTAATCATCCCATTAACAGTTTCATCATTATACCTTCTAGTTCAAGTGACCAAAAGGTACTTAAACCCCCATTTCACCCTTTTCTTTACATCTTTTATGACCTTTGAGATCCCATTTCCCCATCAAAACCTTATTTTCTCCAAAAACCAAATCAAACCCACTTCCAAAATGATGTTTTCTACATGGGTTTTCAAAATCTTGATCATTTTCTTAGTTTATGTCTTTGGGTCACAAGCCCAAATCTGTTCTGAAGTTGATAGGGCAGCCCTTCTTGGGTTCAAAGCAAGAATCATGACTGACACTACTAGTATTTTGTCTTCTTGGACAGGTAAAGATTGTTGCGGAGGCGGTTGGGAGGGTATCCAATGTGATTGCACAGGGAGAGTGACTCAAGTATATCTACAAAGGTCATTTGATCAAGATAGTGCCGGTTACATGAAGGGTACCCTTTCTCCTACTTTAGGGGACTTGAAGTTTTTGGAGATTTTGGTGATCAGTGGTATGAAGAGGCTTTCGGGTACGATCCCATCGAGTTTTTCGGGTCTTTTACGCCTCACGCAACTTGGCCTAGAAGATAATTCACTTCAAGGAACAATCCCTAGTAGCTTAGGCCAACTACCCTTACTTCAATCGCTTTCGCTAAGTGGCAACCACTTAACTGGCCCAACCCCGCCCCCTTTTGGAAAGTTAAACAACCTTCTTCAGCTAAATTTAGCGAGAAACTCGCTCTCGGGCCCTCTCCCATTATCTCTAGGCAACCCAGCCCGTTTGCAGTATCTTGATTTGAGTTACAATATGTTATCAGGCCCGATTCCAGTCATGTTGGGCCGGTTTTCAAACCTATCATTTCTTGACCTTTCCAATAACCAAATGTCAGGTCCAATACCCAATTCATTGTGCAACTTGCACAAGCTTCAAGACTTGTCTTTAAGCAACAACAAGTTGACCGGTCAACTTCAGCCGGAGATAGGGCGGCTCGAGTCTCTTGCCACCCTCTCTCTCGGTTTCAACGGGCTTGTTGGTAAAATCCCGACATCCATCTCACAATTACACAACTTATGGTACCTTAATCTATCGAAAAACGAACTTTCGGATCCTTTGCCTAATGATGCCTTGTTTAAGGGTGTCCCTTCTCTATTGTCTTTAGACTTGTCTTACAACAAGCTCAATTTAGGCACCATTCCAAAGTGGATCACCAGCAAACAACTGTCAGTTGTCAATTTGGCAGGGTGTAATCTGAAAGGGTTGTTACCAATTTTCTCAAAACCAAATTCACTCACCTCTATAGACCTATCTGATAACCATTTTACAGGAGGGATATCAACTCTTTTTCAAGAGTTGACCAGCTTACAAAAAGTCAAACTGTCAAACAACCTACTTAGAGGCAACCTATCACAAATCACTATCCCAAATGAGCTTGCAGTACTAGACCTCCACTCAAATCAACTTTCGGGCTCACTAACGGGCCTGCTCAGGTCAGCACGCGGGTTCTTGGAGACGGTTGACTTTTCAAACAATCAGATCACAGGGAGTGTTCCTAGTACAATCTCGAAACTTGTTCGACTCAAGACATTGGATGTTTCGAGAAATTATATAACTGGTACAATTCCTCCAAGTTTGGGGAATTTGTCAAAGTTAAGGTGGTTAGATATATCGGTTAACTCGATTGGAGGGAAAATACCAACAAGTTTGTTGGTGATTAGACAACTAAGGCATGCTAACTTCAGAGGAAACAAGCTATGTGGAGAGATCCCACAAGGGAGACCATTAAACTTCTTCCCAACAGCTGCTTATGCACATAACCTTTGTTTATGTGGCAAGCCGCTGCCGCCATGTAAGCGGTTTTAGACCAAGTGGTTGCTCGGGTCGGCCAGCAGGATGCTGACTCATCGTACACGCACTGTTCGACACGAGGGACTATTTTTTTCTGTTTTTACATCAAGTTTAGTGATTTAAGCATTATATTAGATGGTGTCATCATTCCTCTAGAGCAATAACTTATGATAAAGTTGTAGTCTAATCTTTAATATAATATGATTAATACAAAATAATTAGAATTCTCTTTTGAGTACTACTAGTTTTATAATCATAACATATTGGGTATTCTCTAATAAACTAGTAATGTGATTGATTCTGTTCATTATTACATATTTACATACTTGTTCAGCCTTTGCTTCCTTCCTTGAGGCTGAAGAAACCCCACCATTATCATCATTTGAGCTTTTAACTTGTGAACAACAAAACACATGCCATAATTTCAAGTGGGCTTTATTATAACATCATCTCATTAAACTAATTAAACTAAGTAGATAGCGTAACTAGGGTATCGTATTCATGGGGAATTTATGGTCAGTGTAGAAGATTTTAACTAAAAACTAAGATTATCTAATTGGGGGTTTGATTGTTGTTTTAAGGAAAACACAATTTGTCATTAAAAGTGTTATCTGAATGAGAAGAAATAACCGCCACCCAGAATCCCGAATACTCGTTTTAACACAAAAACCTGTTTACCGATTCAAAACACCACATAAACATGGCCTTGGATTTAATGATTTTGATTAGTTATTAGGGACCGTTTTTAAATAAACTATAACACCTTACAACCCGTTTGAATATACCAATCACCCACCAATTTACCAACCAGCTAATGATGCAAGGAAATCACTGTCACGCTTGATAAACGACAAACAATTCAAATATAATAAGCGTTTCCCAGAATCAACACAAGTAGTTTAAATTACCTGTTTATAACGACTCGAACAAGCGTGCACTCCCACACCTCCTAACTTATTCGATGTATATTATAATTCCCTTTAGTCATCAAATTAATCGCGGATTACACTAAAATATCTAACAAAAATAAGACAAACTTAGTGTGGCCGAAGCACCAGGCCCCCACATGCACGGGGTTTAGGGATGTCGGGCCAAACTTTATCCATGTTCTTTATTATTTGAAAATCGATAATAATTATTCAATACCCCATCGGGCATCTTCCATTTTATGTGATCTCCATCTCACGTTTGGTATCCACCACAAGATAAGCAATTTCTATTTCTATTTCTAATACATCTCATTAACAATTTACCATTATAGCCTTTCGTTTTCCACAAATGCTTTCTCAGTGGTTACAAAAGTACAATTCTGAATGAGAGCACGTATGGCTAGCAAAATGGATCGTGTCTCGAACGCCCAAATATTTTGTGTCAATTCGTATTAGGTTTATTTCTAAACAAACTTAGTTTTGTGTGTCGTCTAGATAAATGTGAAGGGAATGTTGTACATTCCTATATTTGGATGTTCAAACTTATACACGTTAAGATTGAAGTTTGGACAGGTCGAAATTCATTATAAACAACGTATGATATACAATAAATTTTCACACTAAATGTCGTTACTTGATTAAAAAATACGTATAAGCATTATATACCGAACATATCTACTAACGGATAATAGTTATATCAATCTAATACTTTGTTATTAGTCAATATGTTTGATGAATGTTATATGGTGATATATTTTTTTCTTATCATCGTATTTGACCAAGTTAAAGACTAATTTGGTTAGTTCACAATGAGGCACTGGAACATCTTCAAACTCTTTTTCTTAACGGCTACTTTTAGTAAAACTGGCAAGGAGCTAGAATGAAACGATACAAGAACGAAACATTATAAAAATGAAATTTACACCAACTTTCCCAATATAGAGAGTTTAATTTAGATCTATGATTCACACATAAAAACCTTATAGCCTTTATATACTGCATCATGTTAATCGGATCCGTTTTCTCGTTATAGAATATCACATTATTACAAACTTTCCAAATGAGCCAACAAGCTAAAGTGATAACCAATTGAATAGCCTTTTTTTCTGTATCTGGAGCCTTGAGAGCATTTAAAATCATTTTTAAAAACGTCATCTTATTTTTGCTTATTTTGCTGTATATTAATTTTATTTTTTTAAACGACAAATATTACTTTTTACATCATGTTCCTCTACCGAGTTTCGTATATTGATTAAAAAATTTATAGATTACTCGAATTGAATCCCCGCATTGCAAGGTCGTTTTTTTTTGTCAATGAAATGGTGGTGGAGCGTTAAGAGAGAGACTTGGTGTTCTAAGGGGGTCAAGTTCGATTCCTGCCCTCCCCATTATTTTCTATGACACCTGGTGATGATAGAAGACTATACGAATAGGTGAGATCGCTAGTTCGATCCTTGAACTGAACGTGTTTTAATTCACCGCACTGTCGTGCCTTCGGGCGAGTGTTCACGGGCTTCGGCCTTAGGTGAGAGTTTTCCTCCATTCGGAGGCAATGTATCTCAATATGAATTTAGCTCAGTAGTCCATTTAAAGTATTCGTTGATTGTTAAAAAACAAGTTTCTGTTTTTTTATATAATATCCGGAATAATTTAATGTAATTGTAAAAAAAAATCTTCAACGGCTGAGGACACTTTGGGTATTTCCATGCGTTTTCCAAGGTTTGAATATCGTCCATTTTCACACGCTTTGTTAATTCAACAAATCAACAAACAAATTATTGAGCAAAACCACCATACGAAACCCTATCCCTAATTTCCGGCAACAACTAAATCTCAAGTTCCGATCGTCTAACCATGTTTCTTGTACAAAAAGCAAACCTATCATCACCTTTCCGATCAACCACAAAAAAACCACCCCATATCCACAAACCCTACCATCTCGCCGCTCAATTATTCGACGAAAAGATCAGTCTCCATCTCAAAGCCCTAGATCTACCACCAGACTCATCACATATCAGTTTATCCTGGCTATCGGCATCCGTTGCGTTCATCTCAACTGTTCATTCCGAAGCGGAGCTTCAGATCTCGAATCTGAAACCTGAAGCCGATGAGTTTCACGATTTGTATATGGATTACAGTCTGAAGGTACTAGATCTGTGTAATTTGATCACAGCTGCAGTTAATCGGTTAACCGATACACGACTTTTGCTCAATTTCAGCCTCCGTTTGCTAAATTTCTCCGATGATTTGCCGCCGGTTGAGAAATTGAACAAAGCAAAGGACACAATTGATAGATCTGTTAATAATATTGATAATATTAACGATACAGATGAATCTGTGAAGGAGAAAGGTATCCGAGTGAAGAAGTTGATAAACGAATTGGTTGTACTCATCGGTAACCTGCCACGTGGCAAGGTAACCGACGGAATCCGTCGGATGTTTTACGCTACCGGAGTGTTGACGGTTTTCTTCGGAAGCGTTTTGGTAACCGTTTTGTACGGAGAATCGGATGTGGTTGAACAACTCCGAGTTCCGAGTGGGTTCGTGTGGGCCGACTCGGTCAATGGAATGGAGAATCGAATCTTTGACTTGATAAAGTTGAAGAAAAATGTGGTTCTGGAGGTTGATGATGTGGTAAAGCAAGCGGTGGTGGTGCGTGATGTTATTGAAACGGCTGTTAACGGCGGAGGTGATGACGGCGTTAGGGTTTGTTTGCAGGAGGGTGTGAAGGAGATGACGGTTGGGGCGAAGAAGTTATCAGATGGGATAGATAAGTTGACTGACGGAGTTAACGGTATGTTTTGTACTGTATTGAAAATACGTAACGGTCGTTTAGATGTTTAGTTGTTACCGTATTAGTGTGGTTCTAATATTATTATGATGATGATATTGATGATGATGATGATGATGATGAAGTGTGAATATGTTGGATAAAGTAATATATATATATATATATATATATATATAAAATGGTGTGTGTTAAATGGCAACAGTAGTAAGTTAATTTATGTTGTAGCAATGTAGCCTGAGGGGGACAACATTAGAATTTAAAACTGTATTTATGAAAGTTTATGTTTTTCTTTTTACGGATTATACTTGTAAAGTAAAACAGAATGGTTAAAATGGAGATATCTTGAAAGTGACAAGTTTTGTTTTATGGGTCAAAAATTAAAAATAGTAGTTACAGAGGAACAAGTTGAAACCCAGCATGGCAGTACTTTTTTGAGCTACATGTTTTGTAAATTATTTTTTAGACTTCATAAGAAAATTCAAACAGAAAGTGTTTTGGGTTGATCTTGATTACAACTCATAACAAAAGGCTGCGTGTTTTAAATTCTGTAAGTCTCATTTTCCTGTCTTGGCTAACTCTGTTCTATTCACTTCTAAATTGATGTTTGTGTATTGTTGTTTATTTATCACATGCTTGACTATGTCTTTCTCCCCAAGTCTTGCTTGGATATCATCTCCTTGTGAAACATAAACATTAAAAAGTGCAATAAGAAGCGAAGTTCCGAGTCAAGGGGTAGCGAAGTTCTTTGTACCTAATGATGCCTTTTTGTTCCCACACAAAGAGCGAGAAGTACATCTAACAATGTTAACATGTACAGTTCGATCGAGCAATCTACATGTTGCATGTTTTTATCTTCGTAAATTGGAGATTGTTAGTACATGTGTTCCTTGTTTTGATAATGACCATAGAATATATGGTATGAAGACAAAGAAGTACTGACATGAATCAACAAAGACAGAAGAAACGGATATTCCATAGTTATGGCGTTCACACCTTGCTTGATTTGGCTCGAACAATTAACGAGAGCTCGAGCGCGACTTTTCAAAGCCGAGCCTTAAGTTCAAGCTCGAGCTCAACCTGGCTGGCTTTTTTTACAAATCCTTTTTTTTATATATATGTAGGATATGCAAAAATTTATTAAGGATTTGTAAAAAAAAATTTGACTAATGATTAGCATATATGGGGATATATCATGAATGGAAGTCTCAAAATATTAGATGGATGCCTCAAATTAAAAGTTATCTCAAAAGACATTTGGCAGATCAAATGACTTGCAATGTAACATTTTTAATACACAAAAATGACCAAACAAACTACTCTTTTAAGCTACAGCCTCTGAAACGTCTTTAGCACCATTTGGTGTAATCACTTTCTGTGGCTGCAACCACAATTAATCACTCATGTAAGAGAGAAAATAATAACAATAAGAAAAGAATATCAACTCGTGACAAATACATTTTTCCAAGTTTCCTAATATCATAATTGTGTGTTCAAAACACAAAATATCACATTTACCATTCCAAAGTAATAAATTTAAATCAGCTACTTATAGGGTGTTCATAAACCGATCAAACCGCCAATGCAAGTTGGTCAGTTTGAGATTCAAAGGGTTGGTTGCGACGGTTTATAAAATTTACGCAAACTACCGTTTTGGAAAGATAAACTTTAAATTCAGTTCACCAGTTTGGTTTGTTGTCCGTAGTTAGTGGTTTGGCCCAGAATTTTTATCATAGCCTACTTATAAGTTATAACAACCTATTTCACTAGATAAAAGAAAAACATTATCGATAAAGCGATTCATGATAAAAGCGTTACCATCGAAAGTGACTTATATACATATTAGTTATATACTCGATGAAATGGTTGTAGATGACATTTTTAGTGTTTTAGAAAGGTAGATATTAAGACACTGAAATTTAGAAAAATATATATGAAATTTTGAACTTATCAAGCATATTTTGAATTATGAATTTTTATGATATTACCTCGGCTAATTCTTCCTCGTGCTTTGGAATGAATGCAGTGTCGACTTTTCCGTTTTTGAAGTCCTGAAATGAGTGAATAGAGAAACAAGAATTAAATGCATCAGAATTGACAAATTATGAAATGACTTAGGACATGAAGTATGAAACGACTCGTTTACACCATACAATTGAAAAATTATTACAAGTTGCCTACCTCAATGTCAAGGATTAGCTTGTGGTAATCGATTGTCGTTGGAACACCTGAAAATGTAAATAAAAATAATATAACGTAAATACTTTCTTTTATGAAACCCGAATATGGACAGACAACTTGAGAAAAATATTTAGGAAAAAAGCTAGAAAAAAACTGAGGTTAATATTAATTTGGTGGTGAAAGATTTTTACCTGTGATGATAGTATCATCAAGAGCCCTTTTCATGCGTTCAATTGCTTTTTCTCTTGTTGGGGCCCATACAATAAGCTAAATCATGATCAATAAGCTATGGGTTGGAGTAGAGATCAATAAGTGATCTATATCGACATGTATACCCTCGAGGAGTCAAGGTCATATTTTTAACCCATTTATTGAGTAAATGGGTCGATTTGGGTTATACATTGTCTCCGGACTCAGATTGGTCACATGAGTAAAAAAGTTAAAATGGAAACAGGTCAAATGGGTCAAAATGTATAAAATGCACCCAAAATGTATTCAAAATGTCTAGAACCTCATTTCTCATTTTATTTTAAAAATTTACATTATAAACTTTAATGAATTGTAGAGAATATTACTAACCTTTCCAAGAAGAGAATCGTAGCTTGGTGGAACAACGTAATCAGTATACACGTGGCTATCCATTCTCACAAATGGACCTCCAGCCGGCAAGTAAGACGTTATTCTCCCTGATATTCATAAACAGAAGGAAGCAAGAACTCAAATATATAGTTGTTCAAAAACAAATTATATAGCAATGTACAAAAACATACACAATTGTGACACTTTCAAACTTTAATTGAACTATGATATAACATTTGTTCGAGCCAGTAAAGCTTAGCTTCATAAAACATGACTGTTTTTACAAGTTAGGCATATGAACCTATGACCATTTAGATCGATTTGTCTTGTTATAAGCTTTCATTCTAACCAGAAATACTTTTTGGACAATTCTTTTATGGAGTAAAATGTCATTTTTGTCCCCGAGGTTTGGCCACTTTTGCGACTTTCGTCCAAAGTCTGTTTCTCTGCATCTGGATCCAAAAGGTTTGAAATCTTGCCATTTTCATCTAGCTCGTTAACTCCATCCATTTTTCTCCGTTAAGTCAGGGGTATTTCCGTCTTTTTTGTTAACTTAAAGGGCAGTTCGGTCTTTTTCACTTTATGTAAAAAGACTGAATGCCCTTAAAAAGACCGAATTGCCCTTTAATTTAACAAAAACGACGGAAATACCCCGTACTTAACGGAGATAATGGATGGAGTTAGCGCGCCGGATGAAAATGGCAAGATTTAAAACTTTTTGGATCCAGATACGGAAAAACAAACCTTTGGACGAAAGTCACAAAACTGGCCAAACCTCAAGGACGAAATGGCATTTTACTCTTTTCTATGGGACAATTTCATATATATCCTTCTAAATATCATAATATCAAAGTCACCCTTTCAAACACTATAACATCATACTCAATACATTTCATAGTAAATAATATAAAACAAATTAACAATCACTTATAGCAATACTTTTACTGAAAATAAAACAATTACTTATAACAATCAATGATGACACACCTGGTCCAGGTCTGAAATTCTTGAAAGCATCTTCCGCATTTATACAACATTCAATCGAGTGTCCTCTAAGCACGATTTCATCCTGTGGAAAACATTGCAGTAAATCAGCAAAAAGTAACATTTATTTACCTAAAAAGCTGAAACAAGCAACTAGTACAGTACCTGTGTGTAACGGAGTTTCTCGCCCATAGCTACGCGAATCTGCTCCTCTATCAAATCAACAGACGATATCATTTCCGTCACTGGGTGCTCCACCTGTAAAAAATACAAAGCGGGAGAACATTTACCACAAAATTTCACTCTGTAACACACAGTACACAGATTATTTAACATTTTAACCAACCTGAATTCTAGTGTTCATTTCCATGAAGTAAAATTCACCTCTTTCATCCAAAAGAAATTCAACAGTACCGACACCAATGTAGCCGATCGATGCTGCTGCTGCAACGGCTGCATCACCCATGGCTTTCCTCAGCTCGGGAGTTAATGCAGGCGAAGGTGCTTCTTCTAGCAACTTTTGATTCCTTCTCTGCGAAAGCAGGGAAATTTAATACAAGTTCTATTTTTATAATACGATAATAGCTCGTTTGGATTTAAGTTTATATGGAACTAGTATTGTGACCCGACTTGTTTTCGAACAAAATTTACGTCAAAACGTAGGCCAACTGAAAACGTACATGAAAATAAGCACAAAAACGTATTATTTGACTTGACTCATTACCGAGAAAATTTACGTCGAATAGTGAACCAACTTGGATTTATAACGAAACCATAAGCACGTAAGAAACTAGGGGTTTTTCAACGTTCAAGAATGGTACCATGCGTTGCAGCGGAGTCGAGACATAAAGTAACTCAAATTTATACCACCTAATTAAAACCTATTATACTTGACCCGACTCATTTCCGAACAAAACGTAGACCAACCAAAAACGTACATAAAAATAAGCACGAAAACGTACTATATTTGACCCACGTACATAAAAATAACTACATAAAACTCGAGGGGGTCAAAATGACATATTACACAATTTTTAAAAAGTTGACAGGGTGTAAATGGCAATGCTAAAAGTTGAAGGGTTGAATACAAAGAAAGAAAAAAAACTACGGGTTGGATGGCATTGTCGTAAATATAGCAAAGAAAAACAGAAAAAAATAAAGGTTGCGTCTTAGGTACTATTCCTTAGACACCCTCTTTTGTTATATATATAATATAATATAATGTAAAAGCATGTTTAGATAGCTCATCCGAACTAGTTTGTTGAGTGAAAAAACAAAATCATGTGTACCTGAATACTGCAGTCACGCTCACCAAAGTGAACAACGTTTGCAAATTTGTCAGCAAGAACCTGAACAAGCACCGTTAGAAACCAACAAGTTGGTAAGTAAACGCCTATAATAACTTTCGTATTTAGTAAAGATAAGTATAAAATCAAGAGCATCTCCAATGTGACTAATATACCACCTTCTTACACTATTTTAGTATATATTTTGTAAAGATCCCCGCGCGTTGCGGCGGTACTTCAGTCGGTAACTGTTCAGTTCGTTGCGGTACCAACACAGTACCGACACTTGGTATACCAACTGAAAGGAAAAAGTCCAAAAGTACAATACTGACAATTGGTATAATTAACGAACGCTAGTTATTTAAAGTATAGGGTGCGATTGAAAGGTAAAAAACACACAAAAAGCAAAAAACCACAAAAAGGGGCTCATTTTAGTACAGTACCGACACTCGGTATACTGACAATCAGTATGATCAATGAACGCAATTTATTTAAAGTATAGGAAGTTGAAAAAACACACACAAAAAGACAAAAACCACAAAAAAATGCTCACTTTAGCGTAGATAGACCTGCTTATTTTACCAAAAGGAGATGGTGCATTTAAGCCCCACCTCACTATTCACAAGCATGAACTTTGTCATACATATAATGACTACAAAAGCTCTCCAATGGTTACACTCAAGTTGATATTCACCCAAATTGATAATTGTATACATATAATGACTACAAAAGCTCTCTGATGGTTACACTCTAGCAATAATACGATGAATATTAACACCCAAGTTACACCAAATTTAGTGTAATACTCACTACTCTAAAACTGAACAAGTTTCACTTTTAGCCCTTTGAACTAATGTATCTTTACGTTATATCCTTAATCATATTTGAATTAATATATTACATTAAAAACGATGAGTAACTTATATAAAGTAGATGCTTGTAAGTTTCTCATTAACACCTATCAAATGAACCTAACTCCTAAGATAGATCTATAGAAATTTATATTTCCTTTGATACTCACTTATGATTGTTATTAAACTCGCCCTCCCCAGACCCTACTTTATGAGTGTAATTTTACTCGGAACGATTGACTGATGATTAATGATTATTGTTAAAAATGTATTTATGATTATTTAGTAATTTAATTTTTACATAAGTGTAGACTAAATATAAAATAAATACCTGGAACTCAATGTGTCTAGGATTTTGAATATACTTCTCTAAATATACACCATCGTTTCCAAATGCAGCTGCAGCCTCACTCTGAGCTTGCTGTATTAAAAAAAAATCTTTAAGAACAAAAATAAAGAGAGCATTCTGAATATGATAACTGATACAAAACTACATGTAACATTATTTAAGCTTGGTTTCTGGATATTAAATAATACCTGCAACAACTTCACAAACTCATCACGTTCTTTTGCAAGACGCATTCCACGACCTCCACCACCTGCTGTAGCCTTCAGAGCATAAAAACTATATTAACATAAGCTTTCTATTAAAATAAGCTTAATTCACTCATTGTTTAATGTAGCTTAATTAGAAATATGAAAAACAAATTATGCTTTATCAGAATAGTATAAATGTATAATAATGTCTTCCATAGGCATCTGTTTTGAAAATAATACTACAGCTTACCTTAATCATCACAGGGAAGCCTATCTCGTCAGCTAACTTGATGCCTTCTTCAGTGCTCTAAGAAGACAGTGAAAATATATCACATAAGGTTTTGACATAAAAAAATTAATACGATAAATGATAATGCGATGTAAATGAATTAGATTACCTGTAATAGCCCATCACTTCCTGGTACGGTTGGAACACCAGCGTTCTTCATGGTATCTCGAGCCGTTGATTTGTCCCCCATAACACGAATGCTGTCAGGCTGCAAACAGATACATTAAACAATCTAGATAAACTATTAATTAAGTGTGCGTTATAAGAATAAAACAAACGGGTTTAGAACTAATGATTAAAGATGGACGTAATACATTTGGCCCAATGAAGTTGATCCCGTGCTCTCTACACATCTCAACAAAAACCGCATTCTCCGCAAGGAAACCGTAACCAGGATGCAACATTGTACATCCACGACTGATGGCAGCGGATAGAACATTTACCTGGTGAGAAAAAAAGTGACAACTCAGCGTACAATATTTATAACCGACATGAAATGAATTAGAACTTCCAATAATATTATGGTATGAAGATATGAAGATAGGTTGACTTACGATTGACTGCTAGGTGCTTCTCCTATGCAAACCGCTTCATCAGCGAGTTTCACATGAAGGGCATCTTTATCTATAGTGGAGTACACTGCAACACAGGGGATCCCTAGCTCATGAGCCGTTCGAATCACACGCACCGCAATTTCCCCTCTGTTCGCCACCAGGATCTTTTCCGCACGGCAAGTAACACTAAGTGCTCCTTTGCGTTTCCCTGAGCTACAAGCCTTTTGAGAAGCCTGAACTCTTTGCTTAGAAAAGTTCAACTTATTTCCCTCCAAGAAGCTACATTGAGAGCTCTTTATTCCACTAGACCTCCCAACGAATAAACCCTAGAATTAAACATCACACGTAAAAGATTCTAATCAGGAAAACATACTTATATACCAATGTGAATTCATTAACCTAATAGACAATCTAGTAACATGCATGCAAGTCAATCATTGAATTTGTATATACATTTCAAAACTATACCGTGCAACAAAGTTCTTATCCAAAAATTACACTGGTCTACAAGATTCAGCTAAATGAATTATCGCAGAAGAATATAAAGTTCTTGTTAAGGCGGCTAGGGCTTGCAGTCATCAAATATAGCTAACCTAGTAATTTACGTTCCACGCATACTCGCATAGTATAACAGTTACGTTCCACGCATACTTGCATAGTATAACAGTTTTTTATTTCTTTGTGGTTAGTCAGAATGCATCTACATATAGTGAAATGAGACAGAAATCTTAACATGAACCTACACCTTTAACCAAAACAGCTTCTATTTCTTGAATAACAGATAACCAAGCATAACATGTCCAACTGAATCTAGAAAACGAATAAACTACAATCCAAGCAATTATTAAACGAATTCTTAAGTTTTTCAAGCTAATATAAACTTGTTGAAATTGCGTAATCATCAATTATTGACATCGGTAACCGACCTAAAGACAATTTGACTACAACTCATTCGTAACAATCATAGATAAAAAAAAATCATTCTCTTCATTCATTAATAAACAATTTGTTAGACCTATACATACAATAACTAAAACACACACACACATCAAAGATTCAAATCCAGTATACAAACTCACACAAACCTTAACACAACAGTTCATATCACGAAATAAGCGATAAAACATACCGGAGGAGAGGTTACTGGTTTACTGCAAAATGTAACAGCGGCTGAATCCATATTGTATATCTAACACTGCAAAACAACATATAACATCAAATTCAATCCAAAACAACACGAAATCAGCATTTATAGGATGATTAACAATTCAACATAATGTAGCGATCGAGTAACTGAAGTATCCGAGTAGTTAGTGCGGAAATCTGGATCAAAATGAAGAATTAAAGAAGAATGATACTTGAATTAAGGAAACTCACTCGAAATTTATTGGTAGGTGGCCAAATTTTGAAGAAATTAGGCGGAGTGGTTGATCGAGAGCTACGAAGGTGTAGTAAAGAAGGCAGTGTGTGTCGATGAAATCTATATTGGTTGCAGATTGAATTCTCCGCCCAAATTCGGGGTTTATAAATGTAAATTGTTTTTGGGCCTTTTTTATTGTAATAGCCAATGCTAATTTTAAGCATTCTATAGTGTCAATTTGGTTTAAAAATTTTATTAATGATCTACAAAAGTAATTGTGAAAATTAAAAGGTTACAAGTAAAAAATAAAATAACTTTTGAAAACATGGTTCGTCTGATCAACGAATCAGAGTTATAACCAGCTGTTTAAATAAAGATAGTTAAAGAGTACTCAACTGGACTGGTTGTGTAAGTTCTTTTAGTCATATTGTATGGTATGATTGAATCATATTGTGAGAACACTAATATTAATGATGTTATTAGAGATGATGTTCGTTTTAAATAACTAAAGATTTATATGGGCTTTGTTTTAACTTTTTATTATAAAATTTCATAGCTTAGAAATTTATACTTTTGAACCTTGTCATTTATTTGCCTAACTAGAATTTCTAGATGACTTGATTGGAAGCTTTACAGGCTCTCATTCTCTACAACTACAAGTTAAAGATCAAACTTGTACTTCCTTAAATTTTTTTTATTAAAACTTAGTTGGAGTTTAGTATTTTTTTTCTACAAAGAATGCAAGATGTTTAAAATAACAACTTAGAAATACAAGTTGATTACTATTATTTGTTTTCATTCTTAATTTGTTTGTTATTGTAATTTGTTTTACATTGTTAATAGTAATAAATCATCTAATATATATTTTGATTAATGACAACATGATAACAGTGGAATTACTATATGGTCTTTAAATGAAATTAATAATGTTATTTTAGTTGAAAATTCTAATGCGTTGCCCTTAATTTTATATTTAGTTGAAAATCTTAATGTCTTGCCATTTTTTTGGCATGTAATATAAGATGGACATAAAGAATAGGAGGTACAAATGATGGCATCGGGGTGTAAGCCGAGATCATCCTCTACCGTACCAATCGCAGCCCGCTACCTCAACTACCCGTACACCACGACCGGTAACCCCTCCCATCGGCGGTGTTATCCGCAACCTCTCTTCACTGTATCTCCCCCTCCCTCTTTTCCACATACACGTTTGCAACTCACTCTCTCTCTCTCTCTCTCTCGTCTCCCCTCTTTGGCAAGCGTTACCTGCCTACCAGGTGCTACTAGCCCATCAGGTTCTACTACGCCATATGATTCAGCAGATGTAGCAAAAACATTTAACGATATTGATGCATCAATATCACAAGTGAAGGGGTCAATGTTACTTTGTTACATTGTGCAATTTTGAATGGAATTGAATAGAAAGAATATAGCTCGAGAAAGATAACATGCCTTGACATATACAACTTCTTACTAACTGGATCACTAGATCATAACAATGATATCTTTTTCTGTGCAGTGCCACAACCTTTTAGACATTGGTATAACCTAAAATACACATAATGCTGACTTATTTGACAATTTGTCTCGTTCAACATGAGGAGGAAAAATAAAGCAAGTACATCCAAAAACCCTTAACTCGTCATAATCTGTAATATGGGAGATTGACATATATTTTCTCAAAATGAGACATCCCATAATTATGCACAGTAGGGATCCGGTTAATCTATGTGCTATTATGAGTGTTTCTTCAAAAAAAAAAATTCACCCGAAACATCACGAGATATGAGATGCTCTTATTTTTAGTCAATCAAGAATCATTACTTGAAAACTTCTAAGAAGTGGTCTCAAATTATTTCTCTTTTAAAAACACATTCCTTAAACAACTATGAGTACATCCAAACATAAAACCTGAAATATAGTTTTCGAAACATTCAAATTTGTACATACCAACGTGTTTGCATTGATAAAATAAAGGTTTGAGAACCCAACACAACTAATAGAGTTTAGAACCCATAAACAACCAAAAACACATTTTCACCCATGTCATAAACTTCATAACAAAAAAAAAGGCGTGTGTGTATGCGTCCCAAGCTTGTCTTAACCTTAAGCGGAATATTTACCTACATGAATTTTATAACAAGTTAGTAGAAATCCTATTTCCACTATTTTTCGAGTTACATTCTTCCTACTTATAACATTTAGATAACTATCCAATTGCATCCTCTTGCGTACCATGAATACCATCATATTATCCTATCTTTATTTAGTTTCACAATTTCATTCTTTTCCTTCTAATAGACATACTAATCTCATATGGCGTTCATTCCATACTTCTACCATCAAGCAATCCCAATATTTCATCTTGGTTCCAACTAATCCAACTCTTTACACAAATGACCCGTTTCAACTGGTCAAGTACACTTCCTTCTTCATGACATAATATACGAATATTCCACTTGTTCATGACACATTTACGCCTTAAATACTACAAGTTAAAGTGAGTGTAAGCTAGAAGAAGTTATTTCGATCTTAGACCCTTGTTGTATTATATTGCTTGATCCTTCTTCTTTCACTCCCACACTTAATAAATTCATACTTAGACTTCATGAATTCATTCCATTAACGTCTTATACTAGTAAGATGATATCAAATCATCACACACACAGATCATCACATTCTAATCATGATCATCATGAAGTGTTTATCACAAAATCACACAATACACATTCAAGACATTTCATTGATCAAACACCTGGTGGGTAACATTTCAGAAACACCTAAGAGGTTATATTTTGGTATTAATCACCATAATTCCAACCAAAATCAAACACCATGTATCATATATCATCATGTTAGCATAACTACAAGTTATTTAGGCCAATACATCAGATTTAGCCCATGAACAACTATGGTTCAACCCCCACATCAAAACCCACTTTAATATACACATGATTTCTTATTCAAAACTCTAACTGTCATAAAATCTACATATATGCAAGTTCAAATAGCAATTTCCAACATAATCCATGAATATATTCCCACATAATTCAGCAATTTCACACTAGACTTTCACAATCAAGGGCAACCAACATAAAACATCATATATGATAATTCTGCAACTTACCTTGGGTATTGATTAGGGCTGCAAATGAACACAAACAAAACCTTGTTCTTGTTCGTTTGTTAAGAAATATATGTGTTCACGAACTGTTTATGAACACTTAACGAACGAGATTTGATGTTTGTGTTCGTTTGTTAAAGAAATGAACTTGATCGTGTCTGTTTGTTAATTTTAGGCTGTAACATCCGTCGAAAAACGGGTTTCCAAACCCGCTTCGTTTATTAATCGAATATCAAGTTATAAAATTTCGTTGCGTATTTATGATTTATTTTAATTTTAAACAATACATAATTAATAAACAATTTAGAATTTAAAAACTATAATTGATAAAAAGTGAAAATAAAATAAATAAAAAAGAAAGAAGGCTGCCGGGTTTCGAACCCGGGTCAGCCGGATGAAACCACAAAGACTTAACCACTCCGCCACTTGACTCACTTGTGCTATCCAGTGAAACAAATAACATTTATAATAAAACTCGAAATCGAATTCAGTCAACAGCGCGCCCAATTCGCAGTCGCCGGAAATTCCGACGATTTCGCCAATTATCGACGGTTTCTTTTGACTTAACGTATGTATTAACATCGACATCGGTTATAACCGATGTCTAATCCCGCGACATCAGTCATAACCGACCGGAGAAAGGCTGACCAACGAATCAAGACTGAAATCAGACCCAATTCATTGTGATTCTTCCCTATAAATACACACCCAAGTCTCTGGAAATCATTTCGCTCAAAATCGCACCATTTCTCGAATCAATTTCACTCGCCGGAGATTTTCTGCAATCGCCGGACTTTCGCCGGAAAACTGAGACTTTCATCAAAATAGTAAATACCTCGACTCTTTCGGTTTCAATCCATTGTTAGACTATTACTAACTTCAATCCATCAACCAGAATCAATCCCAGACGACGTAGCCGGAATATTCTGCTCTCGCCGGAAAACCTCTGGAATTTCCAAAATCACGCTGTGAATCGGTATAATCATTCAAACCTTCTGTTAATCCTTGTTTAGTAACCCAATTTCATAACTAATCGATCAAAACTTTTAGTTGATTCAATCAGACGGAATACACAAATCAGAGCCGACGACCATTGCCGGAATTCTGAGAAAATACAGTCTGATCGGTACATTCGATTCCTTAACTCATTTTATTCATTACATTTCAACCAGTAATATGTTCGATGAACGACTCAATCAAGAACAGAAGAATATCGGTCGTCTGAGTCTTTGAGCGAAGAAGACGAAGTCGACGATGTTTATAAGATTAATTAAAACAAGTTATATAAACGGGTTAGACACACAGTCCAGCGGTGGACTGTGTGCAAACAATTAACACACGTCTCGAGTTCGATCCCTGACACAACCTCACTCTCTGAAATAAAAATGTTCTTTTTTAAACCGAACCGGATCAACTCGCTGTAAGATGTTAAGTATAATAAAAATCAGTATATTAACCAGGTTAGACACACAGTCCAGCGGTGGACTGTGTGCAACACTAAACAACGGGTCCCGGGTTCGAGACCTGTTGTGTGCACCGGTCCGATATAATTAAATCCTTTTTAAAAATAAATGATTTCTGATTAAATTAAATAGTATATAAATATAATTAAAAACATAAATATTTCGGGTTAGACACGTAGCTCAGTTGGTAGAGCTGCGTGCACGCGTACGGGAGGTCTCGGGTTCGAGCCTCACCTAGCGCATACATACACACGTCCGAACCGCTCAACAGTCAACAGTCAAAGTCAATGGTAAACGGTCAACGGTCAACCCAAAAAGTCAACATTTTTTTTATATTTTTATTTATTTATTTAATTTAAAAATCAATTAAAAATACTTAAAAATAATGTTTTTAAAGTTAGAAAATAACCTTAAACTCACAAAAATAAATCTAAAAACCCTATTAAAATTGTTAATAAAATCCACTTATTTACCGTACCTTTTCGTTATTATTTAGGTTAGTTATTCCTCGTCGATCAACTCTTTAAATTCGTGCGCATTCAAACATCATCAAACGAACCACCAATGTGAGTGAATCTCTACCAATTCCCCGTTTTAATCACTTTTTGGGGTGTATCATGTGACTTATTATTTATTACATTTAAACACTTGTGCATCCATCATATCAATGATCAAATGTCTATTCAATATGTATCAACTGTTTGTGTGGTTAATGTTTAGATTAAATTTATCATTTTTCAGTACATACATCATCATAGGCCGTCTGTTCCCCATTACCTATGAGCGGAACCGTTCCCCATTACCTATGAGCGTGAACGAGGCGTTGCCAACATACGATCGGCTCCGTTTGATTGAGCCTTGATCGCACATACATCATCATAGGCCGTCCGTTCCCCATTACCTATGAGCGGAACGTGACGTTGCCAACATATACATTATCATTCATGTCATTTGCTCATGCAAGGTGGTTTGTTGTTTGTCATTGTATGTTATTTACGTTTGCTCACATATGATTATTGCACAATTTTTCCATATTAAATGCAACAAGAAATCAATAACAAATGTTTTTAACAAGGTTCACTCGCCAACTTTTGTTAACCCAAAATCCCCCATTTTTACACATGATACAGGTGATCCAGTCGAAGCAAGAAACATATAGGACGGCCTAGAAGAATAAATCAGTTTAGACTTTGGATTGTTTTATTAAATTTTCCTTTCCTTGTATTATATGAATTTGACTTGAACATTTGAGATGTAATTTGAATTTAATAAATATGAAACATATTAGTAAACATCATGAGCTTTGGTGATAACCCAATTATGCCCCGACTCTTATTCCGCTGCGGGTCGGGGTGTGACATAGGCAACTAACGTTGATGAACATAAATGAGCACAAACTAATGTTCATGAACACAAATGGAAACATAGGAACACAAACAAGCGTTCATGAACATACGACACTTATTAAATATTTTATTTGTTTGAATTTTGAAGTATTTAAATAAAATATAAAAACTAAAAAAACTAATAAACTATCGAACACAAACGAACACGTTATCAAACATTCAAGAACATAAATAAACGAACATGGCCTCTGTTCATGTTCGTCCGTTTAACTAAACAAACGAAATTTCTTGTTCATGTTCGTTTGTTTAATAAACGAACGAACACAAACGAACTTTCGCCGAATGGTTCACGAACTTGCTGAATTTTGACAATTTGATCTAGAGAGGATTATCTTTCTTTCTCTCTCTCTCTCTAGAATTGGCACATAACAACCTGGGTTTTTCAATTTCCTTCTTTTTAATCAAACAACTTTCTAGCATACTTAACTTTACCATTGGAAGTAACCCTTTACACATTTAACTAGGTTAGTCATCCTTTATAAATAATTTTATGCAAACTTACTACAATTAACATAAATAATCAAAACTACAATTTTTGGCTGTTACAAGACAGAAGAAAACTATGAGCGATTTCCATAAGATGACAATGTTTCCTTTCAGCAACACCATTATTATGTTGAGCGGTGTCGATGCAAGATGCTTAGTGTATTGTAGCATCTGATGCAAGTAACTGACTAAAAGCATTCGAGGTATATTCACCTTCTTGGCCACACTGGAATCACTATATCACAACCGAACATTGCGTCTCAACATAGGGTCTAAAGTATTTGTAAGTGCTAAAAAATATCCCAATTTTTGTCTTACCATACGATCTGTTATAGAAATAGGTAAATGTTCCTTTCCATTATGGACAACAATAGTATGCCGACCATTATGGGTAATGGTAAATGCTCGGGACCTAGTTATTATGATTTCTTTTTCTCCTTGTGTGTTAATCTTATTTATTTATTTTTGTAATAAATGATTCACTACAAAAGGATTTTTATTGAGTGAACGTGTCACAACTTCCATGTTATCCCATTTTTAAATTAGTTTATTCTGCAGCAGCAAATGCTAGTTCCAACATGGGTTCCAATGAAGCAAATTTAGTGATTAGTAAAGCCGAAGAAAATAAGAGTACTATCATGAAGATATTAAAACCTCGAGCTCGAGGTGTAGTTTTACGATACAAAAATCAGATTTACGTTTCATAAGATACACCTGGGTATAACGAGTATAATCATTTGTAAATGATACACAAAAAATCCACCCACCCTTAATGGAGACTGGTGACGGCCCCACACATCAGAATGCACAATATCAAAGGGAGCAGCAGAACGAGAGATAATTTTATCAAAAGGCAAAGCAAAGAATTTAGCAATTTACAACCATAACAATCTGTCACACCCCGGATTTCCAACCCGAAATCCATACACCGGTTGGCCCGGGTGGGGAGTATTGTGACATTAGTTGATAACATCATTGTCAATTAAACAAAGCACAACGGAAGTCTTAGATTTAAATTACTATTACAAACCAAATGTTTGAAATATAAAATAATATTTGGGATTCTGAGTTCACACATAGTTTATAAATTATTTGGGATTCTGAGTTGATAACATCATTGTCATTTTACACATAGTTTATAAATTATTTGGGATTCTGAGTTCATATTATGTATCTACTATAAATATGTTTAAAATAAGTTTTAATATCAGTAGGTAACAAGTCTTGGTCAAATAATATGGTTTAAAACCATACTATGCGCCGAAACGGCGCTTATGTCGTAAAATGATGATTTATGCGATGTTTAACGAAAACTGATATTAAGGTCAGCTTAAAATGTCTTAGATATGTTATTTAATATAACATACCAGTAGGTAAAAGATTTACCTTGAAAAGATATGATTAAAACCGTTTTATATGCCATAAGGGTTTTATCGTCATTTACCGACATAATTCAAAGACTTTTTGAAAACGCAGTTTATAATTTGATTCAACATCCCAAATAATTCTACTTATAATATTACATCAGTAGGAAACTTATTTTCAAGTTGATTATTCTTTAAACCTTATTTTATGCAAAAATGCATTTTAGTCAAAATGGCATAATTACGGAACTTGTGCATAAACTCAGATTCTGATTATGATCATGTAACATAATCTCAGAGGGTTATATTACATTATAATACGATCATAATGCAACCTTAGATCAGTAGCTAACTAATCTAAATCGGGTCAGAATCGAAAGTCAAAGCAGAAGTCAAACTTCGCGACTTTCGGTTACGAACCGACTCTAGAACTGAAATTGACAAGCCGAACATGTTCATACATGTTCTAATAATTATTACCTACTTGTTAATGTGTCAAAACAAGTTTCATAACATATATAAGATCAATTTATGATTTTTTTTCTGAAAAATGGCCTGTTTGACTTTTTAATATATAAATTTTGACCCGTCAATTGGTCTAGCAAACGTGATCATCAAGAGGTTCCCTTTATAGGGATTAACACCTACCTTATTACGATCACTTAGCCATGTTCGTTACGGATAATGGCTGGACCATAATAGTGTTAACCGAAAGTCAAGGCGTTTTCCGTGATTCATAGGGTGCAAAAGAACTATGTTGGATGTTCCTTTCAGTTAGGAACTTCCAGAGGAGGGAGAAGAGATATGAATGAGAAAGGTGCAAGTTAAAATGGTGAACTTGAGCACCTATTTATAGTTGGAGAGCTTGAAGGAGGTGATGCCAGGTGCTAAGGGGTGTAAGAGGAAGCTTACAGGTGTCCCAAAACTTGGCATAGCTGTTTGGAAGACCATGGTTTCGAATTCATGGTTTTTGGCATTTTGTTTGGCAGCCAAGAAAACTTTCTGCAGCAGAAGCCTGCTCTCGCCCCGCGAGAGACCCATGCCTGGTCTCTCACGGCCGCGACCGCCCTATGGCCAGTTTCAAATTTTGACACTTTAACCCCCTTAACTTAATAAATCGTCTAAAAACCTTCTAAAACACCTTTTTGGCATGTTTAGCCCTCCGTAGCCAATACTTGGCATACCCGGGATTATGTCCGGACATTGTCGAGCTCTCGGTTCGTTAAAAGGTCACTCAGAGGTATAAATTAACATGTTGACACTTTTAATCCCTCCATTATCCAACTTTCATATATTAATGGATTTAATCACTCTCGTCCAATAAACAGGACATATGAGAGTTAGGACTTCGTAAAGGATTACTCAGAGGCTCAGTATAAGCATGTTGACTCTGATGTCACTCAGAGGCTCAATTTGAGCATGTTGTCACTTTTAGTCCTTACTAGTCTTTAATAGACTATATTAAAAAATACAACACGTGTCACTATACTATTGGACACGATTTTACAGGGTGTTACACAATCGAAAATATCACAAGTGTTCAATTGACCCAAAGCACTTGTAGAAACCAAAAACTGTAAACGTGATCCTGACACATGTCCTAAACAAGAATGCCACTGATAAAAATCAGAAGATGCACAAATCAAACGAAAGAAGACAAGTTAACACTATAAGCAGTAATCAATTTTTTTTAAGACAATCCAAGACATAAATTTCACCTACCCTGCGGCTGGTCACAATCACCCTGACACCCTCATAGAACATAAATCCAATACACAACAAACAGATTCTGAAAAAGAACACCTAATGACTAGATCTGCACAACCGAAATAAGGTTTAAAGAAAGATTGGAACATAATAGACATTAGTGAGAGAAATATGAGGAGTAACAATAGATGTGACACCTTCTATTAGCATCGATTTAGCACTAGCAGACATTACAGAACCGGATGAACCAGCTATCAAAGATTCAGAACATAACAAGTAAGGTAAGATATGATGAGATGCACCAAAATCCAAAATCCAACAGATGAAAAAATACCTAAGGTACTAAACGAAGACATGCTTGAATTTAGAAATAGTATGAATATTTTAAAAACCTAAGGATTCGAAGTAGGCATTGAAAGAGGACAAAAGGTGTATTCAGATTTAAAAGGAGTCGTCGTTGTTGTGTTGTTTTATTAAGCAATAATGGACACTGAGACTTCTAGTTTTTTTGTTTGCAATATACACATGGATCTGAAAAAACTTTAAAAGGACGTGTAGACAAAAGATAATTGTCCTTTTCACCATATCATCAACACCAAGCAAAAATTTGAGCCCTAATGTAACAAAATCGATAACAAGTACGAACCCAACAAGTTCTCGAGAACTATAACAAGTACAATAACAAGTTTAAAAAAAGATAATATCCTGTGGAGGTCGAGAGTTAATATAGATCTTCAAAAATTATACCGATGTGCGAAAGTGATACTTGCTACAAAATATTCCATAATCAACCAATATGATGGATTAAATATAGTTCTGATACCATGTTAATCAATAAACAAGTACATAGAATGCGGCTATGGTTTACTATTAAGGAGTAGAAAAGGAGTTACACAAACAAATAACGCCAATATATAGGATAGTAATCTAGGTTAACAAGCTAAAGGATCTGAGAGATAAGACAAACACAAATGAGCCCATACTTTATTACGCTAACATTTTGTGGATAAGGAATTGCTTGGGAGGAAATGTTTTAACATGGGAGCCTTGGTGTAATTTTAACGTTTCTTGTATTGGGTGAGGAAGTGAGTTCGTTTTATGTTGTTTTGGTTGGTTTTGGCGTCGTCTTTGTTGGCTTTGTATTTTTGGTGTTGGTTAGCCGTAGGTTGGCCTCTATTTTTTATCATTAGAATTTTTAGGTATTTTTTAGTTGGCCGTTATAAAAAAAATGTTCAAAGGGTGATGTAATGCAAAATACATCTTTAATCAGTGTATAGTTTGTACAATTTCCAAGTCTAGTTGTGTTGTTTTAGTATGTTTTGTATATTATTGAGTTGTTTGTCTTTTGTAGGGCTCCGGAGGTAAAAGAAAGCTAAAACGTTAAAATATGAAGAAAAGCGAGCCTTCGAACGAGTTGTACGAGAACGAGAAGTGAACTAAAGTGAAAATAAAAGAAAACTCCTTGTTGTGTGTAGGTCCACCTGCGGAAGGAGTTAAACCTGTTCCTTGTTCATATAACACACACACACGAGTGTGGAATCCAAGTGTGCATGCAAACCAAAGCAAAGTAAGAACACTGGATAAACAAAGATTCACTATCTTGATTAATGAATGAGAACAAGTACAAACATATACACACAATGCTCATACGACTCAAACAAACTTGTTGTGTTCTTGTGTCTTCGTCTTCACCAGAAATGCTAACTTAAAGATCCCACCAAAAGATCAGTTCGCTAGCTGGTTCCTCTCACACAGTCAGTCTCCTTTACTGAGAGGTGCATGCCTGCTTATATAGTGTCCATGTTAGTGGTTCATACGAGGCACGATACTAGACATATGGAACACTCTATTACACACGAGGCACTGCTCCAGAGATTCCTGTACGAGGCGACTGGTTCGTACGGAACACTTTGCTCGTATGAACCAAGTAACACACTTGTTACTATGATTTGCTTGTACGGAACATGTGGCTCGTACAAGCAACACTTTGCTCGTACGTAGCATTCTGAATCGCACCGAATGCTTACTCTAGAGGACGTGTCGCAGACATGGCGTACACAAGACTCAACGGTATGCACACATGCAATTGTTTAACACAGACAAACTAAGATGTCGTACTAAACCAAGATAGAAGGATATCTTGATCGGGTCGACATGACCAAACTTATACAGACACTTGAGCAAAGACCGTACAATTACAAATGTAACTTAGAACAAGCGACAGACACAAAAGTGTATCAACAAACTCCCCCTTGGATGTTGCTTGGTCTTCGGTCTTCGATCTTTGGTTTTCATACTTTGGTGTTCACATTTGAATGGTTTGGAGTATCAACAAACTCCCCCTGAAGATCTGCTACCCACTGATAGAGTATCAGGTCTTCAAACTTCTAAGAAAATTTAAATCTTTCTTGTTTCCTCTTCTGACTTGTCAAATTTCTTCGTTGCTGGTCTTTGTTTATGTTCCCTTTGTTCCATTTTGTACTTAATAGATCAGTATGATTAGAACATAAATTTATCAGGGAGTACACACGGAAAACTTATCATAATTTCTCCGTATGATTGTATTCCCTGAACGAGATACACACACTCGTTATGATTCTAGCAGCTGATTTGAGAAAAACAAGTGACCAAGTCAATCAAGTGACTAGGTTTATTCGTACGAGATACACACACTCAAACGAATTTTTAGATTTTGATTTTCTTTGATGGATACTTGTTGCAAGATATTACTTTATGAAGTTGCAATATCAAACAAATGGTTTTCTGGCGTATCTTGGTAGAAAACTTTCGAGCCTCAAATTTTGGCTAACTTTCAAAAGTAATTTTATAAGCAACTAAGTAAAACTAAACTTAAAAATAAATAATTACGGATAAATTACTTATCTATTGAACAATCTTTTTCGAGTTTCAAGGTAAGAGAATCATAACAGCTTACAGTCTTTGTCAAAAACGATATTTGGCTTAAACTTTCAAAATTAAACGGATAAGTATTCAACTATGATTATCGGTATTGTTTATCCACGTAAGCTCAAACTTATCAGATGTAATCATGATTAGGAGATATGATTAAAGTATGAATTATACTTACAAGCCGGTGTTCCACCACATCACGACACATTCCCGTGTCAAGATATGCACGAGAGAAAATCTTACCGGTGAGTATACTGTGTTATCATCTGTTTTGACGTATATATGATGTGAGATACTCACTTATTTTGATTGAAAACAAGCCCTATGTGATTAAATCACTTATTGATGAGGAACTTGATTTTCATATGCATGCAGGGCACAGGAGTAAGTCCGTGAACAGGTTAGTACCATCGTACCGACAAAGAGACGAACTTAGCTCCCGCATAAAGCTTGTGATATTTTATCACTAATTTTGGGGATGTGATATTTTTATCACTTAATGAGGGTCGTATGCAGTATGTACACGTATGTATGGTATCATGGAAGTTCTAGACTTGCGTCACCGTTATTTTTGGCAAAAGATTCAACCATGATACCCAGATGATAAGCAAGCATAAAGACCGTACATTTCAGAACCTCAGCACTGTATCAAACGAAATTTCGGTACCAAGACCATATGCCAATGAATGGTTCCCACCTGGCGTACTGTCTGTTAAGTTTATATCAACCTGCACATTTTAGTCTGATTGTGAGCCTAACGATACATCATAAGTAAAGCTACTTATCAATCTTCTTTTTATGCTTTTAACCATTTCTGACAGATTTACCAGTGTATTTCATCATCTTCAACTTATCCAAGAAACTCATTTTTTATTTTTCTATTGTTTTTGTATTTTTCTAAATTTTCTCCCCCTTAAATATAGAAGGCAAATAAATAAAAGATATATTTTTGTATTTTTCTTAAAAATTTCTCCCCCTAAAATATAAAACAAAAAATCTTTTTATAGTTTTAGATTTTTCTAAAAATATGTAGAAAACATATTAGCCATGGTTGAGTTACTCGGGCTTCACCTTGATGCCATTTACCAAAATTAGATAATCAAAACGTGATTTATCAAAGGCTTTGGTAAAAAGGTCGGCACGTTGGTGATCAGTGTGGATTTTAACAACATCGATAAGTTTCTTTTCATAACAATCACGTATGAAATGATACTTAATCTCAATGTGTTTTGTTTTTGAATGCTGTACAGGATTCCGAGTGATCTGTAAAGCAGCTTCATTATCAACAAAAATAGGAGTAGTTAGAAATTCAAAACCATAGTCCTACATTTGTTGTTGAATCCATAGAACATGCGAGCAGCAACTAGAAGCCGAAATATACTCAGCCTCACATGTTGATGTAGCTACACATGTCTGCTTCTTGCATTGCCACGTGACTAGGCGATTTCCTAAGAACTGACAACCTGCTGTTGTTGACTTTGCATCGATTTTGCATCCGCCATGATCAGAATCACTGAATGCTGTCAGATCAAAGATATCATCCTTAGGGTACCATAGACCAGTGTCAGGGCAACCCTTCAGATAACGAAAGATCCTTTTTACAGCCATCAAATGAGAAACCTTCAGACTAGGCTGATAGCGTGCCAGAAGACATGTTGGGTACATTATGCCGGGTCTTGAAGCAGTAAGATACATGAGAGATCCAATCATTGCATGATACAGATATGGTTCTACATGTTCACCCATTCCGTCTGGAGTAATCCCATGCTTTTGAGCTAATGGAGTTCCGCTTGAGAATATCCCCAACGTACTTGGTTTGATGGATAAAAATCCCTTCCTTTAATGGTTGAACCTGCAAACCTAAAAAGAAAGTCATTTCTCCCATAGCGCTCATCTCGAACTTCTCCTGCATAACCTGTTCGAATTCTTTGCACATTCAAGTGTTAGTAGACCCAAAAATAATATCATCAACATAAACCTGTAAGAACAGCAAATCCTCGTTTCTTTCCTTGATGAAGAGAGTACAGTCGATCAAGCCTCATCGAAAACCATTCTTCAACAGATAGGTAGACAACGTTTCATACCAAACCCTCGGAGCTTGATGAAGACCATATAATGCCTTGTTGAGAAGCCAAACCTTGTCAGGATGGAGTGGATCTTCAAAACCTGGCGGTTGCTCAACATATACTTCCTCCTCTTCCACTTCTTGTAGGACGCATAAGCCAAAAAGATTCTTATGGCCTCAATTCGTGCAACCGGTGCATAAACTTCATTGTAATCGATCCCTTCGACCCTATTAAAACCTTGAACAACCAATCGTGCTTTGTTTCTCACAACAACACCTCGGTCGTCCTTCTTGCACTTGTACACCCATCGTGTACCAATCTTCTTATAGCTGTCAGGCCGGTAAACCAACTTCCAGACACCTAACTTCTGAAACTGTTGAAGTTCTTCCTGCATGGCTTCAACCCAAGAGTCTTCTTTCATTGCCTCCTTCCAAGATTTCGCTTCTACTTGGCACAAATAGCAGGCAAAAGACCAATCATTCTGACCACCAGATTCCCTGATTTCCGAATACAATCCAGCATTCTGGTTGTTTCAAAGCCGATTACGAGTCTGCACACCACTCTGGACATCTCCAGTAATATTCTGCTGAGGATGGGTATTATGAATACGAGTTTCTGGAACATCAGGAACCCGAGAGTTTATACCCAAATTGTTGATATTCAGATCAAAAGTTAAATCGAGAGATGGATTTGATGAGGATGTAGATGCATGACCTTCAGTTGTCCCTTGAGGTTGAATATTTGACGTAACATCCGAAATTCCAGGAACCGCACCAGAGGTAGCTTCATTAGCATCATGAAACTCATCATCTTCTGATGAAACATTATAATCCGCAGCGTCTTCGAATTCCTCATTTTGAACAAGATTGTTAACCGAAGTCGACACTTGAGGGTTAACAAGAATTGGTCTAACTAGTGATGAGTCAACTGCTGTATCACTTTCCAGTAGCATTTGAGCAGCAGCAAAGGCATCATCAAAAGTTGGCAGATTAAAGGAGTCGAATAGCCCATCGTAGTCGAACATCCAAGGAGCACCCGGAGGTTTAACTGCTTCTGTATATCTCTGAACCTTGAATTCACCCCATTCTTCAATCTTCTTCAAAGATAAATTCCACACCCTGAAATTTGGAGTAGCATATCCAAGAAAGAAACCTTCGATAGCCTTTGGACCAAACTTTCCATGTGGGTCAATCATAGTGCATGGAGCTCCAAAAGGTTCTAAGAAAGAAACATCCAGTTTCCTTTTATGTAACAACTCAAAGCATGTCTTCCCATGTCTCTTCACCATTAGAACTATATTCATCATGTAGCATGTAGTAGCAACAACTTCTCCCCATAATTGAACAGGAAGTTCTGATTCTACTAACATGATTCTTGCAGTTTCAATAAGAGTTCTATTCTTCCTCTCAGCGACGCCATTTTGTTGTGGAGTGTAGCGATAACTGTACTCATGCAGGATACCCTTTGAGGAACAGTACTCATCCATAACTTGATTCTTGAATTTCGTGCCATTGTCGCTTCTGATTCTCCTTACTTTCAGATTGTACAAATTCTCTAACAGAGTTAGGAGATTCTTGAGGATATTAGGAACTTCAGTCTTGTGTGCCAACATGTTTACCCATGAAAATCTGGAATATTCATCAGTAACTACTAGACAATAAGAATCACCAAAGGTTGTCTTGTGTTTCATAGGTCCAAAGAGGTCCATATGAAGACGTTCCAGTGGCATATTCACAGTGTTAATCTCCTTCACGGGATGAGATTTTCTTGCTTGCTTTCCCTTCTAGCATGATACACAAACTTCTTGAAGATGAAAATTCTTGACTGGTACACCATTCACTAGATTGGTCTTCACCAAATAGTTCATTTTCCTCAGGTGAATGTGTCCCATACGTCTGTGCCAAGAGATTGATTCATTTTCAGTGGCTTTGGAGACAAATCATGTGACTTGTGCAGATGTTGTAATATCTTGGCTCATATCAAGAATATACAAATCGTTAATTCTTGGAGCCGACAGGAGAATCCATTCCTTGGGGATCTTAAATCCAGGCTTCAGCACATAACATCCAGCATCATCAAAATGTACCGTGAACTTCTTGTCGCAGATTTGAGAAATGCTAAGAAGATTGTGATCAATTTGCCGCACATAATTGATCTTGTCGAAGCTCACAACACCATTGGAGACCATTCCTTCTCCAGTGATGTATCCACCTTTGTTACCAGCAAAAGCAACATAACCACCCCTAATGCTTTTCACATCATATAGGAGCCGCAAGTCGTCCGTCATGTGCCTTGATGCTCCACTATCAACAATCTAATGACTGTTTACAGTTCCTCCTGGAACATCCTGCACATTCCACAAACAAGATTAGTTTGAGATGGGGACCCAAGCCTTAGTGGTCTTGGGTCATCCCTTATCATCGAGAAATGTAATCTCAATGTCTTGATGATTGTCAAACTAAGTCCCTCCTCTTGAGCCATTACCAGTCTTCTGTTTCCAAGATCGTTGATTATTACCAGATTGACTATTATTTACAGTTTTAACAGTTTCTGGTTTTATTAACTTTGAAGAGCTTGAATTCTTTTCTGAAGAATCCGGTCTTAAAGCTTTTTCAATTGCTTTTACTTGTTTACGCTTTTGTTTCTCCTTTTGATCTTTAATAATTCGTTTATCTTGTGTTGGAGAAACAGATCTACGTTGGCAAGTTGGTTCATGAGGGGTTCTTTCCACAAATCTTGATTTGGCTGGATTTTTACAATCTTTTATAATGTGGCCAAATTCTACACATTTGAAACATGTTCTCCTTTCAACAAAACTAGGAGATCGTGTTTCCCGACTTGATGTTGAACTTGTGGGTCTTGAGGTACTGGGTTCATTTTCATTACATCCATCCGTGTGTTGGGTGTAATTGTTTTGACTATTTCTTTTCAAAATCTTAACTTTCTTTACAAAATTCACATTAGATTTTCCTTGAAAAGTTTTGACTTTATCAGTACCTCTAGAACTCACAAATTTAACATTTTTAACCTTTCTCTTGTGGCGAGAGCCTTTTGCTTCAACTTTCGGTTGAGAAACTGCAGGCTTTTCAACTTGCTTCCACTGTTTTTCTGTTGAAGCGGATAATGGTTGTGGTTTGGTTGGCTTTTTCTTCTCTAGAAATTTGGTTTTTGACTTTTCAAATACCTGATCTATAGAGATTGGATTTACGTTTTTAATTGGAAAATCTTTGTTCGAATAGATTTTCTTATCTCCAACCAATGTGTATAACACATTATCTGCTTCATCTGTCGACACTTATGTCTTGACAGATTTCTTAGGAGCGGTCTCTTGATTCTCAACAGATTGAGTACTAGGAGTAGCAGAAAGATCTACTCTTTTTACTTTCATCAAGAGGCTGTTCCTGATCATCTTTTCTTGATTCATCATCTGATATATCATTTTCCTCTTCATCAGAAGGATTTTAAACAACATCAGACGATGAATTTTCTAGCTTGCTTGGTTCTTGAGAGGAATTGTCTAGTTTGAACCCTAACCCTGCTGCAAATTCTTCAGGATTCAAAGGTACAGAGGGTTCAAAACGAGGCATCTCCTCTTCATCAGGCATTTTGGTATAGTTGTGTTTCATTAGGGGTGGACACGACTTATACCCTATGCATTGAACATCTCCCTTTAGTTTTTGAACATCAATGATATGATCAAGCACATAATGGGAGTTAGAATAACTCTCCAATTTGCGATTGATTGAATCATATTCGCATTTGGCGATGGCTAATTCTTTCTTAGTTTCTTCCAGGAGATTAATATAGTTGTTAATTCATGTCTGTTTATTCAAAACTGTTTTTGTCAATTCAGAAACGCTTTTCTTGAGGGTTTCTATTACAGATTTGAATTCTTTTCATTTCTAGTTAGCGCCAAATTCGCCTCTTTGCATTTTGATAGTTCAAGAACTAAATTTTGATTATGACTGTTGACAATTTCATATTTTTATTCAATTCAACACAGTTATTGCAAATAGTAGGAGGTTTGGAATTTACCTGACTTGTAGAACCTGCAACATTTGCCATAAAGGCAGTGTGATGAGGAAAAGATGCATCATCTGTAGAGAGTGCCTCTGTCTCTTTCACCGCAGCTTCTTTTGTCCTCGTCATACCCACCTTTTCACACTTCAACATCTCAGCTTCACTCAACAACTTTTCAACCTCAACATCACTTCCATTCTTCTCACTAGAATCAGATCCATAACCACCTGAACTTGAGCACTCTTCATCAGAACTACCAGCATACCCAGAAGTATCATCATTATCTGGAGTATTGATGCTGTGAGCATTTTTGATTTGATCAACGATCTTTGCATAACATGGAGTGCTGCCGTTGTTCTCAGTTCCCAATTGTACTGACCAATCGCATCCTTCATCAGATTGAGCTCTATGTGTATTTGAAGGTACTGATCGATTGGTGTTGTTAGAGTTGCCAACAGCTACCATTCTTCTTTCATTGATGTATTGAGCTGTGTTGGGTGGTTGAGATTGATTTCGAAAGGGGTTGTGATTTTCTTCCTTGCTGGGTCTTGTGCATTCCCATTTGAAGTGACCTCTTTCTCTGCAATTAAAGCAAGTAACGGCAGTTTTGTTAAACCCGTATTTTGTATCTTTCTTGCTCTCCAAACTGGTTCTCCCTGTTCTTCGCATGTAGTCCTTTGCTCTTCTCACAGCGCTTGCAAAAGCCCACTTGATTTCCATCAGTTCCATTTCATCTCGGTTAATTTTTTGATAGTCTTCGTTTGTCAAATTGATGTTCCCTATTTGACCTGCAACTAAACCACAATAAGCACTGACCATGGTATTTATAAGTTCCATATGTTCTTGTGCAACTTCTGCGTTGATTTTGGAGAGATTGGATGTGTCAAGTTTGACAGTGTTGGGATTTGCAGCTTAACAGTTGTTTCCATAAAAAGCTTGTTGAGGAGCTTGCTGTGGAGCTTGATGCGCTAAATCTCTTTGCTGTGGAAGGAAAGCTTTCGGATCAAAGCTTTGTCCATAGGCTTGAGCATTTGGACCTGTAGACTGACTTGATTGAACAGGTTGTGGTAGGAAGGGGTTCACATTTGACACAAACGCGGTTTGCAGCTTCGGTTGCTGGCTTGAGCTTGTACCTGCATTAATACCTCCAAAATACATCTCAGGGTTTTGTGGAATAGTGACTCGTTGTGCCTTCCGGAGTTCTTCTTCATTCTTGTTCTCCAGTTTCTGCACAAATTCATAAATACTAATTGAGTCCAAAACACCTGTATGTTTTAATAGATCAATAAATTGACCCCATTTTGGTGGTAAAGCAACAGCAAATCGCATCACAATTTCTTGTGGTGCTGCCAACACTTTGTACGAGTACATCTCGCTGAGCAGATGATAAAACCGTGTGGTCATATCATTCAAAGTTTCATTCTCCATGAACATGAAACCTTAAAACTCCGTTTTGAGCAGATCATGCCGAATCTTCCTGGTAGCAGCGTTACCTTCACCTCTTGCTTTCAAAGTGTCCCACAATTTTTTGTGGTTGTACAGTACACAAACTGATGATAAATGTCTTTATGAAGAGCTTGTGTGAGGATAGCAAATGCCTTTTTCTCTAGATCACAAGCTTTCTTGTCGCTTTCATCTAGATTGGCCAACGAGGTTGGGTTTGATCCAGCTTCTTCAAGTGATTCCTTGTAGGGGGTAGTGAAACACGTCCATAATTCTGTGTTCTGTCCAAGAACATATGTATGAAAATGACTTTTCCATGAAGGATAACCGTTCCTATGATTTAGCTTCGGCGGACAGTTATTACTCCCCATTTCACTTTCGCTCATTAACAGAGTTTGGATGCTTTGATTCTGATTCGCAACACACGCCCACTGGTTTGCAGAGATCATAGCAGTATGTTGAGGCATCAAAGACTTTACCCATGATGTTGCGGAGCTTTGCGAAGACTCCTGATTTGAGCTTGAACAACTCCAATCCCACGGGTTAGAACTCATTATATTTTCCTTATTTATGAAAAATTTAAAGATTTCCTTTTAAAAATTCACAATTTTGAAAATATTACAAATTCTGAAAAGCACACAGCTTGAAAAACTGAAACACGAAAAACAAAACAGTAAAGAAGGTTATTCGTACGAACCAATGTCCGTGCGGATAAAGTCCTTCGTACGAGCAACACTATGCTTCGTACGGACCAGATCCTTCGTGCGAGCTAGTTATTTCGTGTCGATGAATTTTCTTTCGCACGAGCAAACTTTCCCTCGTACGACCCAAAAAGTTGCACAGACTGTTTTGTCAGTGTTTCTCAGAGGAATCTTTGCAGATTTGGTTTGGTGAAAATTTTCCTTTTCTTGTACAGACCTGCTTTCGAAAATACCCTATTGCCTTACCTAATTTTAGTTAAAACACAAATATTCTCAGTCTTAACAGTCACAATAGTCCAGATTTAGGTTCAACAATGTCAGAAAGATTTGGCAATCCTACCAAACTAATATGTTTGAAATTTCTGCAGAACTTCTTCTTCAAGCGTGTTCTTCAGAAAAATTTTACCATTAAAATTTTCCGCATGCAACAAATTTTAACCAAGTTTTAAGTTAGTTTACTATCCAAAACTTAATTTTTCTACTGGAGATTCAAGAACACTTCAGAAATCTTCAAACTAGCTCAGACACAACTAAGCTTGGTTTTGAACAAGGAAAGAGACAAAGCTTTGATACCACTTGTAGGTCCACCTGCGGAAGGATTTAAACTTGTTCCTTGTTCATATAACACACACACGAGTGCGGAATCCAAGTGTGCATGCAAACCAAAGCAAAGTAAGAACACTGGATAACCAAAGATTCACTATCTTGATTAATGAATGAGAACAAGTACAAACATATACACACAATGCTCATACGACTCAAACAAACTTGCTGTGTTCTTGTGTCTTCGTCTTCACCAGAAATGCTAACATAGAGATTCCACCAAAATATCAGTTCGCTAGCTGGTTCCTGTCACACCCCGAATTTCAAACCAAACACCGGTGGGCCCGGGTGGGGAATATCGTGACGTAAGTTGATATCATCATAGTCAATTAGACATAGCACAACGGAAGTCTTGGATTTAAATTACTATTACAAACCGAAATGTTCAAAGTACAAAAATAATATGCAGACGGCTTGTAACGAAAGATCCACAGGCGGATCGTAAAATGTACAAAAATGTATAACAGACTTTAGGTCAGATCTAAGGGTTTGCAAGATCCTCTTATATCACTACCGAGCAGCTTCCAGCCTATTTCGTATTGTACCTGCAAGCTTAGTCTTTTGAAAATACGTCAACTTTCGCTGGTAAATACACCCGACTGACTCATTTTGAAAACATTTAAAAATTATATTTAAGTGCACAGGGAACAAATCTTTTATAACTTGGGAAAGTCAGCTTTGTAACCTTGTTAACAACTTTACATGTTTGTCAATACATATGGGGCCCAGTACAGAGACCGAGACATGATTAACGTACACACCACTTATGAACCCATGAAGGAGTTATCCCCAACTTGTGGGTAAAAATAATTTTAGCATTCGCATCTGTCGGGTGTATGCCTACACCCCGTGCTTTGGTCGTGACCATTATCTAATGTAATGAGCCAAGGATATCCAGGACACGGTCGTTAACCCCCAATGTTTAAGTTATCAAACATAACTAATCAAAACGAAATATGCGGATTTACTAGCCACAATCCGACATTCGATTGATCCCATTTCTGACCAAGCGATAATAATTTGCCATAACCCAAGCCCGTATAGGGAAAATAAGTCAAGAGTATTTACCTAAGCTAGTCTTGATTTAAAAAAACAAGATTTAATATTTCAGCCGTATTCAAAATGAAATAAGTGCAGATAGCATTTACTGGAAGGCTCTAGTATGGATTATGGCATAAGCTAACCAATTAGAATGCTAACGGTCTTTATTTAAGTCATAGACTTAGACCGACTAGCTTAAAGGATCAAAATCGGTACAATACGCTAGATTAAGCGATGACCGGATAGAATGTAGTTTAAACCCAACAAGTACTTAAGACTTGTATAATATGGGTAAACAATTAACATCCTGGAATTTGAGATTAAAATAATAAGGTTAAACCCGTTTCGGTTAATTTTCGTAAACTAGTTACATATATTTAATCGTATGCATATTAGCGATATTGGGTAACCGGATGAGTCATGAACAATTTCTATCTGTCATTATACTTTAAATAAGTTGTAATATCAGTAGGATATCAACTTATATGCCCGAAAAGGTTTTGAAACGAAATTATGCCTCATAAGGGCGTTTTGGTAATTACATTTCGTATAAAAGGAACTTGCGTGTATTCTGATGTTATGATCATAAAATTCTGGAAAAATATTTAATTTGTGATATAATATCAGTAAAATAGCACACATAAGTGTGGTTTATGGTTTAAGACCAAACTATGCACCGAAAGGGTATTTTGGTCATTTAAAAGTATAGTTTACGATATTATACTAAAATAAGTTTATGATCAGAATATTAACATCATAATATGTTAATTACATTAACATATCAGTAGGTATTTCATTTGCAAGTTCATCATTGATTAAAACCTTGTTTTATGTAAAAAGGGCATTTTAGTCAAAGATTGACATTTTACAGAACTTGTGCATAAACGCAGATTATGATTATGATCAAGTAATATAACCTTAGAGGGTTATGCTACATTGTATTATGATCATAATGTGACCATAAGTCAGAAGTTAACTAATCTAAGTCGGGTCAGATCGAAAGTCAAAGCAGAAGTCAAACTTCACGACTCTCGGTTGCGAACCGACTCTAGGACTGAAATTGACGGACCGAACATGTTCCCCACATGTTCTAATAATTATTAACAACTTGTTTAAGTGTCAAAAATATATTTATAACATGTATAAACTCGGATTATGATTTTTATGAAATCTGACCCGTTTGACTTTTTAAAACAATAACTTTAACCCGTCAATTGACATAGTAAACGTGATCCTTAGGAGGTGCCCTTTTAAGGGATTAACACTTACCTAATTATGATCACTTAGTCATGTTCGTTTCGAACAATGGCTGGACCATAATGGTCTTAACCGAAAGTCAAGGCATTTGTCGAAAATGCTTGACTTTTGGCTATTAAAAGCCTAAAAAGAAAAGAGCAGAGATGGAGCATTTACAACTGATCCAAGAGAAACTTAGAACTCAAAGGAAAGCTCCTAAATGGTCAGGAACTTCCAAGAAGGTAATAAGAGAGGAGAAGAGTGAATGAGCAAGGAAATGAGTGAACTTGAGTTGCTATTTATAGTGCAAGAGGGTGTGTGAAGATGAATCCAGGTGTTAGAGGTGTTCTAGGATCATCACAAGTGTCTAGCAAGGTGTCAAGAGCTGCAAGAGTGTTGCATTTTGCAGGAGATGTGGCATCTTGACAGAATTTGGGAGTTTTGACACTTATAGTCCCTCAAGAATAGTTTTGTAGATTGTCATGAATTGTCCCTTGACTTATATTCAATGACATAATGATACAACTTGGTCTTTTTGTTCAACACGAGATGTGTTGAAGAAGAGTACGAATAACCGAACGTTAACGGGTGTCACACTAGGTGTTCTTACGACTTATAAGTGCTTACTAGCTTAAACGTGAAAGATACGAATACTTATTGTGTCATGGGTTAAATGACCCAAGCTAGTAAAGTTTAAGGTTCGGTGAAGATGTGTGATACTCAAGAATGGTGAATCACAAGATATCACCTTAACTGGGAGTAATTCGGGTCGAAAAATGACTTAAAAAATGTAAGGAAAAGGTTATAATAAAGTCTAGGGGCCTTAGTGTTAATAGTTGAAAGTTTATATGGCGCAAAATTGAAGTTCTAAGACTTCGCCGTAGGCTACGGTTGCTAGGCCGTAGCTTAAGGTTAGGTTTAAACTCTAACCAGAAAGTCCAGACCGTAAGCTACGGTCCCGGACCGTAAGCTACTGTCAGGTTTAATTTTTTTTCTTAGATTTTTGGATAAGTCTAAGTAGTTGAGTGGCTAAGTAATTTGAGGTATTTATATTTTGTATTTATTTATTTTATTTATCTATATTTTTTAAGGGTATATACACGTGTCGGTTTATTACCGAACACGAATTTTACGAGGTGTTACATCCTCACCCCCTTAAAAGAAATCTCGACCTCGAGATTTTATTCAAAAAGATGGGGGTACTTTTGTCGCATAGTGGACTCAACCTCCCATGTATACTCGGGCCACGACGGGCATCCCATTTAACCTTTACAATAGGTATTAACTTCCTTCGGAGCTTTTTAATCTGTCGATCCTCGATCGAAATTGGTTTCTCAATGAACCTCAGGTTTTCATCAATTTGCACATCTTGATGTGACATTGCTAGCGACTCATCGGCTAGACATTTCTTAAAATTAGATATGTGGAACACATCATGGATTCCATTGAGCTCCTCAGACAGTTTGAGCTTATAAGCTACAGAACCAACACATTCGATTACCTCGAATGATCCAATATATCTTGGACTTAACTTGCCCTTCTTTCCAAGCACATCACACCTTTCCAGGGTGATACCTTCAATAATACTTTGTCCCCTATTTGGAACTTAAGAGTATTCGCCTCTTGTCTGCGTAACTCTTCTGCCTATCTCTGGCAGCTTTGAGACGATCACGGATTTGCACAATCTTTTCCATGGTCTCCAGGATAATCTTCGGTCCTGATAGTTGGGCTTCCCCAACTTCTGCCCAACACACGGGCGTTCTATATTTCTATTAGGGGTAAGTGGCCATCCCAGCTTCCACCTAAATCAATCACACATGCCTGAAGCATATCTTCCAGAGTTTGAATAGTACGCTCACTTTGACCATCTGTCTGCGGATGGTAAGCCATACTAAAGTTTAATTGTGTGCCTAACGATTGTTGGAAACTTTTCCAAAAGTGAGAAGTGTATCTAGTATCTCTATCATATACAATAGATACCGGCACACAGTGTAGGGACACAATCTTGTCCTCATACAAGTTAGCCAACTTCTCAGAGCTATAAGTCTCTTTAATTGGCAAGAAATGTGCTGACTTAGTCAGTCTATCTACAAGACCCAAATCGTGTCATTACCACGTTTGGTCTTAGGTAACTTGGTAATCAAATCCGTAGTTACCATTTCCCATTTCCAAGTGGGAATCTCAAGTTGTTGTAGAAGTCCTGACGGTTTCTGATGTTCGGCCTTAACTTGCGAACACGTCATACACTTAGCTACATAAGTGGCTATGGATTTCTTCAAACCCATCCACCAATAATTCTTCTTCAAATCTTGATACATTTTGTCACCACCTGGGTGAACTGAGTATCTTGAATTATGCGCATCCTGGAGGATTAGATCTCTAAGTCCTCCAAACATTGGAACCCAGATTCTGTCATTAAATTGAAGGAATCCGTCTTTTCCTGCATTAACTGATCAACAGTTCCGCCTAATCCCTCACTAGGAATATTAGCCTCTAATAGGGCTTGCTTTTGCGCATCTAATAGCTTCTCATTCAATCTATTTCTGAGCTCGATGCTCTTGGCATTAATCCTTATGGGCTTAACCCTTTCCTTGCGACTTAAGGCATCAGCAACTAAATTTGCCTTGCCGGGATGGTAGCGAATCTCGCAATCATAATCATTAAGTGTTTCCATCCAACGACGTTGTCGCATGTTCAATTCCTTCTGATTGAACATAATACACTCTGTGTATATAATACACTTTGTGCCATACAAGTAATGTCTCCACAGTTTTAGTGCAAATACAACGGCACCCAATTCCAAATCGTGGGTGGTGTAATTCTTTTCATGCACCTTTAGTTGTCGTGATGCATAGGCAATTACTTTGCCATTTTGCATTAGCACACTGCCCATGCCAGTGTGCGAGGCATCACAGTAAACAAAAAAGTTCTCAATACCCTCAGGTAGAGATAACACAGGAGCATTGCTCAACTTGTGTCTTAGAATCTCAAAAGATTCTTGTTGTTTTGGACCCCAAACGAATTTAACATTCTTACGGGTCAAGGTAGTCAAAGGAGTGGCTATTCTTGAGAAGTTCTCGATGAACCTCCTATAATAACCAGCCAATCCTAAGAAACAATGAATTTTTGATGGAGTCTTAGGAACTTCCCAATTCATTATGGCTTCTATTTTGGCGGGATCCACTTGGATACCACGCTCACTTACCACATGTCCAAGGAATTAGACTTCTCTAAGCCAAAATTCACATTTATAGAATTTAGCATAAAGCTTCTCCTGCCTTAGCAATTCTAGAATGCACCGAAGATGTTTCTCGTGATCAGCTTGATCACGAGACTAGATAAGTATGTCGTCTACGAAGACAATGACAAACTTATCCAAATAAGTTTTGCAGACTTTATTCATGAGATCTATGAATGCTGCTGGTGCATTTGTGAGCCCAAAAGGCATCACTAAAAATTCAAAGTGACCATAGTGGGTCCTGAAGGCTGTTTTAGGAACGTCTTCACTCCTAACCTTCAGCTAGTGATATCATGATCTTAAATCGATCTTAGAGAAGTAACTAGACCCTTGAAGTTGGTCGAACAAGTCATCGATCCTGGGCAGCGGATAACGATTCTTGATTGTTATCTTATTTAGCTCACGGTAATCAATGCACATCGCATTGAACCGTCTTTCTTCTTTACAAACAGAATAGGAGCTCCCCAAGGTGAGGAACTAAGCTGAATAAAGCCTTTTTCTAAAAGTTCATCTAATTGCTTCCTCAATTCCTTCATTTCCGTCGGTGCTAACCGATACAGAGCTCTAACAACAGGTGCCGCTCCTGGTAGGATATCAATCCTAAACTCCACTTGCCTATCTGGAGGTAGACCTGGTAATTCCTCAGGGAAAACATCGGGATATTCTGAGATAACTGAAAGGTCTTCAATATTTGGCTTCGGCTCGTTAATAGCCACTTGTGCCATGTAAATGACACAACCTTTCCCTAGGCACTTGGATGCCTTAAATAACGACACCTTGTCTGGCAATCCACAGTGTGAATATCCAAAGATGGTGAGCATTTCATCAGATGGGGTTTTAATTTTGATGAGTTTCTTATCACAGGCAATGCAGGCTTGGTTATGAGATAACCAATCCATGCCTAAGACTACATCGAACCCCGCCAATTTCATTGACAGAAGAGAAATAGGAACTGAATGATTCTTAATGAATATAAAACATCCATCAAGAATAGAAGATGTTGTTTCTAAGGTTCCGTCAGCAAGTTCTACTTCATAGGTTATATCTAGAGTTCTTATGGTAAGTTTAATAGTTTGCTAAATTTATGGTCCACAAAAGACTTATCTGCATCCGAATTAAACAGAACTCTAGCATATATGTCCATTAGTGACAGGCCTATGTACCATGTTTTATGTCCATTAGTGACAGGTCTTTGTGCCATAATCTTATGTCCATTAGTGACAGGCCTATGTGCATGTTTCAAAAGTCCTTTATGACAAGCCTATGTGCTATATAAAATTGTCTATATGACAATGACAGTTGTGACATTACGATCCACTGTCTAGTAATATATGGACTACGTCCAAATTATAATTTGCCTTTGATGGTCCTTTTGAGACCTAGGCTAAATATAGAAAACATTCATTTAAATGTTAAGCCTGACAGTTGTGATTCTATGCACAATGGTTCAAATAGGCAATGGATTTATATATCCAAACTTTATAGCCTATATGGTTATTAATACCATGGCTAATGTAGACTTAATTTGGTATTTAGTACCCAAACATCAGAGATGGCTAACTAAGATGAGGCGCAAAGTAATCGCCGTGATAATAGTGCTGACAAAGCTAAAAATATAGCCATCAATAACGATAATTTCCAAGCTCGCATTGATGCAGCTGTTGGAAAGGCCATAGAAAATGCCATGGAAAAATTTAAGGAGTCGAGCGCTACTCGCTCCAAACCTTTATCTATTCCACCATCATCAGCTCGAAATAAGAGCTCTGCTCACTCTTCAAATGCGAAGAGTGAACCAAAGAAACTAGAATTTGATGATAGGTCCCGTTCTTCTAAAGACGGGTGTACCTATAAATACTTTGTCTCCTGCAAGCCCCGAGATTTTAATGGAGAAAAGGGGGCTATAGAAGCTTTGAGATGGCTCGATGAGATGGAAACTATTGTAGATATCAGCGGTTGTGATGATAAGGATGTGGTGAAGTTTGTATCCCAATCCTTCAAGGACGATGCCCTAATATGGTGGAAGGCCATGGTCCAGTCAACAGGAAAAGTACACCTGTATAACTTGGGATGGACCAAGTTTGCGGACCTTGTTAAGGAAACGTACTGCCCACCTCATGAGGTGGAGAAGATAGAGACAGATTTTATGACTCTTACAATGAAAAATCTGGACTGTCGGAAGTATGTTCCCGACTTTAATTCCTTATCCAGATTAGTATCTTATCTGATTTCCCCTGAACCCAAATGCATCGCACGTTTTATAAATGGGTTAGCGCCTGAGATTAAAGGCATGGTGAAGGCTGCTTAGCCTACTACTTATAGGTCTGCTGTTGACCTATCTCTCTCACTCACCTTGGATTTGGTGAGACAAAAGTCAGTCAAGACTGAGACTGACGGGAAGAGGAAGAGAGAGGATGGTAACTCCCAAGGATTTAATAAGATGAATTAGGGGAGATTTGGGTTTAAAAAGAATCAAGATAAGTCGGATGTGACGCCGACATGTAAGACCTGCAACCGCAGACACTCGGGACAGTGTAATTTTGATCCACAGGCTAAACCCTGTGGTATCTGTAAAAGAAAAGGGCATAAGATCCTAGAATGCAAGGATCTTAAGGATGCAGTCCGCTACGGCTGCAATGAAAAAGGGCATATTAAGACTAGCTGCCCTAAGAATCTCAAGAATAATAATGCGAAGCCTGGAGAGGCCAAGAAAGGAAATGCTCGTGCCTTTCAGATGAATGCTAGAGAGGCTGTTAATGACAACAACGTCATAACAGGTACATTCCTCATTAATGACGTATATGCTAGAGTTCTGTTTGATTCGGGTGCAGATAAGTCTTTTGTGGACCATAAATTTAGCAAACTATTAAACTTACCCATAAGAACTCTAGATGTAACCTGTGAAGTAGAACTTGCTGACGGAACCTTAGAAACAACGTCTTCTATTCTTGATGGATGTTTTATATTCATTAAGAATCATTCAATTCCTATTTCTCTTCTGTCAATGAAATTAGCGGGGTTGGATGTAGTCTTAGGCATGGATTGGTTATCCCATAACCAAGCCCGCATTGCCTATGATAAGAAACTCATCGAAATTAAAACCCCATCTGATGAAATGCTCACCATCTTTGGAGATTCACACTATGGATTGCCAGACAAAGTGTCGTTATTTAAGGCATCCAAGTGTCTAGGGAAAGGTTGTGTCATTTACATGGCACAAGTAACTATTAATGAGCCGAAGCCAAATATTGAAGACCTTTCAGTTATCTCAGAATATCCCGATGTTATCCCTGAGGAATTACCAGGTCTACCTCCAGATAGGCAAGTGGAGTTTAGGATTGATATCCTACCAGGAGCGGCACCTGTTGCTAGAGCTCCGTATCGGTTAGCACCGACGGAAATGAAGGAATTGAGGACGCAATTAGATGAACTTTTAGAAAAAGGCTTTATTCAGCATAGTTCCTCACCTTGGGGAGCTCCTATTCTGTTTATAAATAAGAAAGACGGTTCAATGCGAATGTGCATTGATTACTGTGAGCTAAATAAGATAACAATCAAGAATCGTTATCCGCTGCCCAGGATCGATGACTTGTTCGACCAACTTCAAGGGGCTAGTTACTTCTCTAAGATCGATTTGAGATCAGGATATCACCAGCTGAAGGTTAGGAGTGAAAACGTTCCTAAAACAGCCTTCAGGACCCGCTATGGTCACTTTGAATTTTTAATGATGCCTTTTGGGCTCACAAATGCACCAGCAGCATTCATGGATCTCATGAATAGTCTGCAAACCTTATTTGGATAACTTTGTCATTGTCTTCATAGATGACATACTTATCTATTCCCGTGATCAAGCTGATCACGAGAAACATCTTTGGTGCATTCTAGAATTGCTAATGCAGGAGAAACTTTATGCTAAATTCTCTAAATGTGAATTTTGGCTTAAAGAAGTCCAATTCCTTGGAGATGTGGTAAGTGAGCGTGGTATCCAAGTGGATCCCGCCAAAATAAAAGCCATAATGAATTGAGAAGTTCCCAAGACTCCATCAGAAATTCGTAGTTTCTTAGGATTGGCTGGTTATTATAGGAGGTTCATCGAGGACTTCTCAAGAATAGCCACTCCTTTGACTACCTTGACCTGTAAGAATGTTAAATTCGTTTAGGGTCCAAAACAACAAGAATCTTTTGAGATTCTAAAACACAAGTTGAGCAATGCTCCTGTGTTATCGCTACCTGAGGGTATTGGTTTCACCTGAACCCAAACGCATCGCGCGTTTTATGAATGGGTTAGCGCCTGAGATTAAAGGCATGGTGAAGGGCTCGGCCTACTACTTATAGGTCTGCTGTTGACCTATCTCTCTCACTCACCTTGGATTTGGTGAGACAAAAGTCAGTCAAGACTGAGACTGACGGGAAGAGGAAGAGAGAGGATGGTAACTCCCAAGGATTTAATAAGATGAATAAGGGGAGATTTGGGTTTAAAAAGAATCAAGATAAGTCGGGTGTGACATGTAAGACCTGCAACCGCAGACACTGGGGACAGTGTAATTTTGATCCACATGCTAAACCCTGTGGTATCTGTAAGAGAAAAGGGCATAAGACCCTAGAATGCAAGAATCTTAAGGATACAGTTCGCTACAACTGCAATGAAAAAGGGCATATTAAGACTAACTTCCCTAAGAATCTCAAGAATAATAATGCGAAGCCTGGAGAGGCTAAGAAAGGAAATGCTCGTGCCTTTCAGATGAATGCTAGAGAGGCTGTTAATGACAACAATGTCATAACAGGTTCCTCTCACATAGTCAGTCTCCTTTACTAAGAGGTGCATGCCTACTTATATAGTGTCCATGCTAGTGGTTCGTACGAGGCACGATACTAGACATACGGAACACTCTATTACACACGAGGCACTACTCCAGAGATTCCTGTACGAGGCGATTGGTTCGCACGGAGCACTTTGCTCGTACGAACCAAGTAACACACTTGTTACTATGATTCGCTCGTACGGAACATGTGGCTCGTACGAGCAACACTTTGCTCGTACGAAGCATTCTGACTCGCACCGAATGCTTACTCTGGAGGACGTGTCACAGACATGACGTACACAAGACTTAACGGTATGCACAGACAAACTAAGATGTCGTACTAAACCAAGATAGAAGGATATCTTGATCCAGTCGACACGACCAAACTTATACAGATACTTGAGCAAAGACCGTACAATTACAAATGTAACTAAGAACAAGTAAGAGACACAAAAGTGTATCAACATCGTGTCGTGCGACAAGGAAGTGAAGATCCTCTCGCATCCCACGAGACGTGTGTTGACCGTTTTGACTTTTTAAGTTTCTCGCGTCGCGCGAGGGGTTCTTGTTCGTAGAGAAGTCGTTGTTGGGCTGGAACTTGCTAGTTATAACATAAAAACCTAATAATTATGAAACTACTTTTCTTGGGCGAATTAACGGGTCTTAGGAGGAATTTACAGCTAAGAGAGGTGATTTTGGGAGCAAGCAAGGTGAAAGCTGAAAGCTTTAAGCATCGAAATCAAAAATTGCATGTTGTACCATTCCGGATTTGATTCTCCTTGTTTACTTTGAATTAACTATGTCTTGTTGTCACACCCCAACCGATGGCGGAAACATCGGAGTGAGACGAAATAGATTGTTCATCACTCATAACACTATTTGCGACAATAATTGGATAAACCAAATTTCATTTCAAAATAGATTGTCAAGTACAACAAGTAATCATATACAACAACAAGTTCTTAATATTCTAGATGAGTTTCTAAGCCATCCCTACTAGGTTCCATCATGATCAACATCTCTAACCTGCAACATGTTAAAAGTATAGTTCAATACAACAAGTATTGGCGAATACACAAGTTTGTAATACATAGCATAAGTATAAAAGAATTTACTCAAATCCACATGGCAATTGTATGTAAGGTAAGCTAGCATGCAATACTAAATTGTCAAACCCAAGTATCCACAAGAATGAATGTGTCCCTAGTCACACGAAGTAACGCGACTAAAGTATGAATGTAACAAGAATGAATCAGCTTTAAGACTTAACAATACCCCGACGGACGGTGTGCTACTCCTATAGCGCTATATATGTTAAGTTGGGGCTAGCTAAGTTAATGACAATAAGCATGTATGAATTTAGCATGAACCTAAGCATAGCAATAAGCATGTATAACAGATTGAGTGTATAAAGCATGTAGTGTGTATTCGTGTATTTTTGTAAGTTAACATGTTACAACCCAAATTGTGTAAAAAGGGAAAATGGGTCAAGTGTACTCATGGTTTTGCAAGCTTCCACTTGTTAGTCCTATGAAGAGTTTGGAGGATTGAAGGGTCACCGAGTTATCCTACAAGAGGAAGAATGGTTTGGTAAGTATGATAACGAAGGATTTGGAATGAAAATACAATAAAGTATGTATACGAGAAAGTAATCGCCTAGACTTAATACTCGTTCTTGACACTATAATACCCTTTTGGGTTGATGTGTTTTCATGGGTTAGACTACCCATTAGAATCGTAACAAGAGATTAAATACGTAGATGTTGTAACCTAGTACCACGACGGTTAATCATTTGATTACCATCAAGATCTCGGTTAGTATAAATGTACATATATATAGTATATGTAGTAAGTAAATAAGCATCATGTAAAATCATATAACTCATGCATAGAGGTAGGAGGATAACATTCCTTTTAAAACCTCTTTCGTATAGTTTACCAATGCACAAGTCGTCACAAGGACGACAAGGATGGTCATGAGTGAGTTTAAACATAAAAGTAAAAGACAAATGTAAACGAAAACATCAAGTGAGGTGGTGGATCGAAAGTAGGATAGCCAAGGCTTCTAGGGATCACACACTACCAACTCAAGTCAAGATTGAAAGGATACAACACTTGTGGGTAAAACCCTAATAAAACCAAAAAAGTTCTTACACTTGGGTCCTTAAATATGGTGATGTTCCAAGTTAGTCTTCCATGGAAGACTTGTGGAGACATTACAAAGGTACTCCAAGTAATAAGAAAGAAAGAAGAAAAGAGAGAGGTGAGTTAGAACTCACTTGATTTAGAGAGAAGAGAGTTCTTTGAGCCTTTAGAGAAGAGAAGATAGAAATGAGGTGTGAGTTGAAAGTGAAATGGGATGGGATATTTATAGGTAAAGTTTGGAAGGGTGTTAGTTGAGGATAATAAATGCAAGAAAACCAAACTTGACCAATCCTTGAGCTTGAAACGAGTTTTCCTGGATCGCGCCTCTCTCGCGGGCCGCGAGAGAGTAGAGGAAACTCGGTCGCGGGCCGCTAGATGTCTGGCGGGCCGCGAGAGCAGGGAGGCGGGTCGGTCGCGGGGCGCGAGAAGGGTAAATTCCAGAATGTTCTTTATTTTTTTATCACTTTTAGCCCTTATACTTAGTTTTATTATCATTTTTGCATGCTTTTAAGCATGTAACGCCTATAATTATCGTACGCATGAATCTTTGCACGTATCACATGTATTAAGCATGAAATAAACGATTGAATGCATGTAAAACAAGTATGTATCAAGTATGAATTTTATTACGATTCAAGTCTCGGATTACAAAAGGTAGAAAAGAAATACGAATACAAGCTTCCAAAGATAGAAATACAACAATTCTTTCTAAATAAGGAAAGTATGAAAATGTGAGGCGTTACACTTGTGAACTCGTTTTGAGCTTTGTTTCTATTTTGAACATGATCCTAGCTAAACACGTATAACTGCCTAGGTCATGAAGACTACACGTTATGTTTGATTAGATTTAATTGGGTTATGGAACTTTGATAGTGGATTTAATTAATAAAGTAAAGAACTTGGGTTTTAATGATTAAATGTTTATGCGTATGAAATCTTGTTTGAATTGTATCACATGTTTCACTTGCGCTTTTGTAAATGTCTTCTATGTATGAATGCAAGTTAGGTCCTGGACTGTGTGTAGCGATTAGTTTACGGTTAATTATGCATGATTTTCTTAGGAACTGTGATTAAGTCTTTGAATAGGATTAGGTATTCTACCGATCTCGATAGCTATGAGATGAGAGGTTATCAGTTTGTTTTTAGTGTTAGATTGCTAGGGTTAGATACTTTGTGAGAAGATCCCCTTAGTTTCCCTTCCACTATTTGCTTATCGAGTTTAATCAAGAATCCATAGTTACCTGTGACTTTCGCGCTATGAGGTAAATTTTCTAGAGGGTACTTCATTATTACAATAGGAAAGCTCGTGAGGGAATCCTCTAAACCGGTAGCTTAACGTCTTTTAGGTTTCCATAGGTTTCTTCTCGAGAAGGGTCGATGGTCCTTTAAGTTATCCTTTAAGTGTAGTATTTTGAGATCCCGATTTCCACAATAGTTCCATAACCGATAGAATGTGTCAAACATGTGTAGGAGTCTGACCTAGGTAGTGTGTTTCTCATCATCTGAAATCCTCTAAAGTTTGTTCGTGTCTCTGTCAATTCTAGTTATTAATTCAGTTAGTTTCAGTAGTTTGTTAGAAACCCCTCTCAAAACACCAAAACAACTAAATCTAGATAGGTTAGATAAGTTAATCGAGTCTAGTATTCGTAACCAGTAGAGTCTTGTGGGTTCGATACTCGGACTTACTTAAGCTTTACTACATTGACCTTGTATGAGCTAGGTTACAGAGGGTCTTAGTTATAAATTTAAAACTTAGAGTGTCTAATTTAGGGTTAAAATTAGTTAGTTTAATTAGACCACTTTGTGCACATCAAAGGGCAATCTCTAGAATTTTAATTTCTTTTTGTACAATAGATCTTTAATAACATAGCGTTATAATGTGCTTATTTTTATATATTCTTCTCAGTATTATAAGAAGCAGTACCTGTTCGTATTTAGGGTTTTCAATTAATATAAAATACGTGTCGATATTCTTTTGGGCATTTTACAACTTTATTGTTTGGATTTTATCTTTTGGTTTGTGATACTGCATCGATACCAACTAATATCGATGAAATGCTCGCCGCAACACGTGGGGGAATTTTACTACTAAATTGCTGATATCCTTAAAAAACAATAATTTAGATAAATTTGTTTGACCTTAGTGGAAAATGTTAATTAACTTTCCTATGTTATAAAGTGCAAATTTGACCGAGTCTTAATATGTACCAAGACAAATTTTGGGCATATGGTTAAAGAACATAATACTATTATGTTCCACATTGCCGCGTTAAAAAAAGTTATGTTTCATGTTAACTACACAATAATGATAAACGATGATCAATATACCAAATTATATGAAACAAACCTAACTAAATTTGAAGATTATGAGATGGTAACCTTAATAAGTTTGGTTAAGAATGTATAAGATGGTCAATATGGTAAGACATAACAAGTCAAAGATCTTTGTATCCTTTTAGGAAGTAGAGAATCATTTGGTTGAGAAATAATCTTATGAAGTGTTTCAAGAAAAGAGGTACTTAAGGAATTGTACATCAATAGTCAAATAACGAAACATATCATATCAAATTCTTCTTCACTCATAATAATAAATTTGAAAGATTATTCTTGACATTATACCCATATTTGGAAAAATAATAAATAAATTATCTCACATTTAATTTGTTAATGGTGCCATCTCTAGAAATTACATTCCTTTTAGCTGTTTCATAATTCAAAGACATAGTTTGACTCTATAGTTAATTCATGATACCCTTATACGATATATGATACTCCTTTGGTACTCCTAAATCGATCTCTATTCACAAGCTAAGCCCCTCACACCTTTCATTGGTCTACAAATATTGAAAATATTAAAATCATTAAATTATATATGTATATATATGTTTGACATTAAATAATTGTTAGTGTATATTTACTTTCCTATCAAATAATACTACAAATTTCACAGAATTTTAACACCAAGACGATAATTCTGGGCATTTGTTAAGTAAAACATATATAATATTATTATGTCCCACATTAATTACACAATGATATTAAAAGATGGTCAAATTAAAACAGAATTTTTAAAAACTAAATCAAACCTAGTTAATAAATTTTGAAGATTTTGAGTAACAAAAGTCAACTCTAAGTTCTAAAAACCTCTAAATTTGAAGCTTATGAGAAAAAAAGTCAATCCTAATTAATAAAATTTGAAGATTAAATGTATAGACGTGTACACATTATTTTTGTTTACAGGGGGCGGACCTACCTTATGCGAGGGGTAGCCTCCGCTACCCCTCGACGCTCTTGCGGTAGTGTAAATTTTGAAAAAATTTGACCTTTTTTTGACGTTTTTTCGATTTCGTTACCCCTTTTTATAAAACGTTACCCCTACGAATATTTTCTAGATCCGCAAGTGTTTGTTTACTTATTTATAATTGAAAACAAGGCCAAAACCTTTGGTTAAACTTGTGTAAGAACAATAGAGTGAGCAATTAATAGCATCTTGAATACAGGCAACAAAGAATCAACAACCACATCCCTCATCACCTTGCTTTAATTTACTATATTACCATACCTCCATCTTTCTTTTTTGCTATATATATGACTTGAATCATAACCATTCCCCACACCATTTCTTGACTCAAAAATGGGGACAACCAAACCCCTAAACACTTGTTTTCTTTTATGGGTATTTGCTGCTGGTTTCTGTGCTGCTTCTTCAAGCTTTCAAGATGAGAAAAACATCTACTTTTACTATACTCCATACGCAGATGCTTCTCCTCCTCACGTTGCTAAAACTTATACTTCTGAATGATGATGTTATATTCTTTTTGAGTTTTTATAGAATGTTATGCATCCTTTTGTTGATTCCTGATTTGTGGGATTTGTTTGTAACGTAGTTTCTTACCAAAATCCACCGCTCTAATTGGTAAAAAGTTTAGACATATTGAGTGATGAATTTAATGTTTTATTTCTAAGAATTTTATGTACCCTTTTGTTGATTGCTCACTTGTGGAATTTGTTTGCAGTTTCTTATCAAAATCCACCGCCTGCTCATGCAAATGATCCACCAGTTGGTACATTGTTATCGACTGATGAGTCTAGTAAAATTGAAATTATTTTTTTCTTTCGTATATTAGCAAAAATATAAGTTTTTCTAAGCGGTTTTTGGATTTTGTTTCTAGTGATATTAACGTGGCAAGTGAACATTTTTTAATACGTTCATATGGCAAAACTAAACAAAAAAGTTCACAAATTTTTAGTGATGATTTTGTTTTGGCTTTTTTTTTTCTTTTTTGTAAGACTTTAATGTAGCATTCTTCTAATTCTTGATTTATCTTTGTTTGTTTGTAGTTTCTTACCAAAATCCACCACCAGCTCATGAAAATGATCCACCTGCAGGTGTGTGTGTGTAAACGTGTGTTTATTTGTCTGTAGAATGATTCTTTAATTTATGCTTTTTAATGATTCTTTAATTTATGTTCATTTTGTAACGTTTGTATGCAGTTTCAAATCCACCGCGAGCTCACCCCAGGTAAAAGTTAACAAAATATTATGTGATAAATCTTGTAAAATTTGTGCGCTTTTTTAACCGGAGAGTATCTACTTATAAATACTCCTATACCTTTTTATTTTTTCTATTATTAATTTACGGTCGTTTGTTTGCAGTTTCATACCAAAATCCACCGCCCAATCAATCTAACAACCCACCGTCACCGCCATCCCCATCATCACATCACCACCACCCCCACCACCACCATCTAGTGTCTATGGTGACCCCACTCCACCACCTCCCAGCGGTGGCAATTCCCCTAGTGGCACTCCACCACCAACCGGTGGTTGCAGTTGCAAAGATCCGCCAAATTCTACTCTTGTTGGACCTGTAGCAGCACACCCTTCCCCACCACCACAATCTGGATACCACTACTATCCTCCACCTTCTACCACCACCCACCACCATCCACACCTTCTGGATATTATTATCCTCCACCTTCTACAACTCCCCCACCATCCACTACTCCTATCGACTCACCGTCCACTGCTCCTACTGACTCTCCATCCACCACTCCTTACAACATCACCCCACCGCCACACCCCAAGCGCACCACCCCACCACACACCCAGATCACCCACCACCCCACGGTCTACACCTCCGCCTGGTGACGTGTTCCAATCACCTCCGTCTTTCCCAAATATACCGTTCATTGGTGGCACATGCGAGTAAGTCACTTCAATGTGTATAACAAATGCAATGTTTATGTAAATGGACTGGTCGGTGAACCAAGCGCATCACTGGTTTACTGGTCGGACCAGGTCGATTTAGAACTCATCGAAGCGAGACATTATTAAAAAAATTTGAAATATATATATATATATATATATATATATAACGATTTTTGAGATAAAATACAAATATACTAGCTTTTTTTTTTTTAATTTTGATGTCTAAAGAAAAAAAATAGAGTTTAGAATAGTAAATTAATGGTTTAATGATATCTTGAAAAAAAAAACTAAAAAGGTATTAAAAAAGTTGAAATCCCACCGACCACCTCAGCCTGTTTTTGTTTCCGGTTCAAATGAAAGCAGTTCAAATACACATAGTCGGACTACTGGTTATGTGTCCGGTTTCCAATCCTATCAGGAATAGTGTTGAAAACACCAAAAAAAAAACATTGGTGAAATATCCATGTCTGTCTTGGCCTGGATGATGTCCCTGAAAACATACAATTTCTACACATTTAAGAAGGTAAATTTGTATAAATTTTAAATGATATCACAAGCCGAAGTTTAAAACAATATTGGTACTTAAAAGGGACAAAATTTATAAATTTTACACCTGAAAGTGCAATATCTAACCATATCCTATATTATGAATCATTATGCATACAGTTTCTGGAGGACACACCCAAACTTGATCCCAGATCTATTCAACTGGTGGCGTAGCACATTCGGCCGAGTCATGGGGCTAGGCAGCATTCCCGGGTCCAGCTCAAACATGAGCTTTCAGAACGCACTTTCAAACACCAGAACCGAAGGCATTGGTGCACTTTACCGTGAAGGAACCGCTTCTTTACTCAACTCTTGGTAAACCCGAACTTCCCGTTCGCAACCAACAATGTCGTGGACAGTTTCGTGGCTGCACTAGTCTCGAATCAGGCGGCAGCGGCTCAAGCCCACCTTTTCAAGCTAGCCAATGAGGGTCAACTCCAGCCAAGAGTCTAATAACCAACTGCATTGATCTTTTCTATTTTATATAAACTTTTATTTGTTGTTTGTAGTAGGATATTCTGTTGAAAACAATTTAATCAAACAGAAAATTAATTATTTTATTATTAATTACCGAGTTATTGGCCAAATCAGTTTATTCCAACTTGAACAAACTGATTGAAGAAAGGTAGAAGGAGACTGTCCCGTTATCGGACGAATTTAAATAACACGCAAAAAACTAAAACCAACCTGGCGATTTAAGAAATCGAGATTCTTGAACTACACGGATGATTCCTGTCCTTAAAGGATTTTACGCGCTCGTATTGCTATGAGCTGCAGTGTAAACTCCAGGATTTAATGAAGAATTGATCTGGTATTCCAACAGCAATGGAAACCAGAAAACGCAGAAACTGGAGAAGAAACAGAAGCACAGATATGACAGGCTGCGAAAATTAGGTGTGTGAATGGGTAGCAGGAGGCCTTTATTTATAGGTTGGGATTTCAACAGAGAAAGAGAAAAACAGGGAATGGGATAAACATTATCAACTAATTCGAATATAAACTCCTAGAGATATCCATCTCAAAATTCGAATTCCTAGACTAATCCCATACGAATTCGAACTGGTGGAGATAACCCCCACTGTTTCGAATTCATCTCTATCCCAATCTTAACTCAGTTCTATCTCGATCCACAGATCTAACACACCTGAACCGGATCCTAGCTAAAAATAAAAGCTCCTCAGCTCTTAGCAACGATGCGTACGTGCGAAGTGCATAGTGCGCCTCAAACGCGCCCATTCACGCCTCAAACGCGCCCATTCGCGAGCTTGCGGCTTGGCTCGGCGCGCGTGTGGGCTTGACCCACTTCTCAACCCATCTAACACTTTGAAGGCCCATAAGGGGGAATCCCTTATAAGGCACTCAACTTTCACCTCCCCCACCAATGTGGGATGGAGGAAACATACCAACTTGTATGTTCCCACCATTAATATTTCCAACAATCCCCCACCAAGTTGGAATGTCTCCTTTCACTTAGACAGATGATGTCACTAGGTGTCACGAAGATTAAACCCAGTTTATGTTGATAAACAAGAAGAGACAGATTCGATGGTGTCATATGGAATTAAACCATTAACCTGATAGCCCCCTTCGTTTACCCCCACACATCACCGGCCGACTTTGCGTTCTCACTGAGCGCGAATATGGCCGTGCGCTATAAATCCTTTCATGACCCTTTATAAGACAAACCACTTATCTTCACTCAAGGCGGCACCACCCCTAGATCATATAGGCAAAGTTTTACATCATCCACGTTGCTTGGATGCCTCCAAAACTTTGTTAAGAGCATTAGCTCACCCTTGTTCTCGGCAACGACGTACTATCATACCTCACATGGATCTATCAAAAATTGATAGTACCTTCTGTCGTTAAGTGACTTCGTTTTTACCCATTAAACTTGAGAAATAGGAGCACTAAGTTCAAGTTGGGTTTCCATCACTAACTATTCTATTGTGGTTTTAGACCCATGTCTCTCGCGGTATTCACCACCAAATCTCTAGTCAGAGATTTAGTAAACGGATCAGCCAAGTTCTTACTCGTCTTGACATAGACAACCTTGATGGTACCACTTTCAAGAAGTTGTCTCACATAATTGTGCCGTAGACCTATGTGTCTTGACCTCCCATTATACACTGCGTTGTATACTTTAGATAATGTGGCCTCACTATCATAATACATGGGAATATACGACATTGAAACATCCCACAAACAAATGTCCGTAAGTAGATCTCTAATCCACTCTGCTTCTTTACCAGCCGCAGCTAGTGCTATGAACTCAGCTTCCATAGTTGAGTGGGCAATACACGTCTGTTTCTTGCTCGCCCAAGAAATTGCTCCTCCTGCTAGAGTGTAAATCCACCCACTTGTAGATTTTGAATCACTGGTGTGATCAATCCAGCTCGCATCAGAATAACCTTCGAGTATTCTGGAATTAGACGTGTATGTCAGTTCTAAGTTACTGGTCCTTTTCAGGTATCCAAGTACTCTAACCACTGCTTTCCAGTGTTCTGTCCCTGGATTGACAGTATACTGACTCAGTTTGCTTACAGCAAAAGCAATATCAGGACGAGTGCAATGTGTTGCATACATCATACTTCCAATAGCACTCGCATACTCCAGTTGAGCCACTGCTCTCCCTGAGTTCACATTAAGTTTCACACTTGGATCAAATGGGGTATTAAACTCTTTAATGTTCCAGTGTTGAACCTTAGTCAGAATTTTCTCTATGTAATGAGATTGACTTAGAGAAATCTGACTTTCAGTTCTTTTCACCTTGATCCCAAGAATGGTATCAACTTCTCCTAGATCTTTCATCTTAAAGTTCGAGGACTGATATTTCTTAGTTTCAGAAATACCTTCAAGGTGAGTGCTAATAATCAACATATCATCAAGATAGAGACAAATCACGACTGTATAACCGGGTTCGCATTTAGTATAGATACACCTATCAACACAATTGTGTCGAAACCCGAAAGCAGTCACAGTGGTGTCAAACATCTCATGCCACTGTTTAGGAGCTTGCTTCAAACCATAAAGAGATTTAATAAGTCTACACACTTTGTTCTCTTGTCCAGGCATCACAAACCCTTCTGGTTTCTCCAAATAAATCTCCTCATTTAGATACCCATTTAGAAACGCAGTCTTTACATCCATTTTATGGATGTACAACCCTTTCAAAGCAGACACCGCTATTAGAGTTCTAATAGAGCTAATTCTAGCCACAGGTGCATAGGTATCAAAATAGTCGATCCCTTCCCTCTGCCTATACCCTTTAGCAACTAATCTCGCATTATAGGCAGAGATGGATCCATCTAGCTGATACTTCCTTTTGAAAATCCATTTGGATCTAATAGGTTTCTTTCCCTTGGGTAGATCTGCTAACTCCCAAATTCCATTTCCCATAATGGAATCCATTTCATCATTGACAGCTTCCTTCCACAAAGGAGCATCTCTTGATGACATTGCTTCGCTGAAAGTTTTAGGATCATCATCCAAATTAACAGCGAAAATGACCTCTCTCGTCACTTTCTTTTGAGTTCCCTCAACCAGGTAAGAAAAGAAATCATCTCCATAACTTTTCTCTTTTCTAACTCTAGTACTTTTCCTCGGTTCTTTAACTATTGGTGAAGGTTGAACTCGTTTTTCAGAAGTACTAGAAGATGTGGTGTAATTTGAGTTTTCATCATCTCTAGAAAACTTGTTCTTAAAGAATTCCACATCTCCGGATTCTACAACTGTACCTGATTCGTCATCCAACAACCGGTAAGACTTACTATGCAGAGCATATCCAATGAATACACTCTTGTAAGCTTGTTCTCCCAGTTTGAGTGTCTTTGGATCATGTACGCGATAATAGGCAAGACACCGCAAACCCTCAAATACTCTAGGTTTGGTTTTCTTCCTTTCCACAACTCATATGGGCTCGTAGGTATCACACGACTAGTGATCCTATTGTGAACATAACAAGCAGTTAACACAGCTTCCCCCCACATATTACGAGATAGACCCGGTTGATTTAACATACAGTTAGCCATCTCTACCAAGGTTCTGTTCTTTCTCTCAACCAAACAATTTTGTTGGGGAGTATATGGTGCAGTTCTCTCATGTATGATGCCTTCCGCTTCGCAGAATGCATCAAATCTTCGGTTAAAGTATTCTCCGCCTCTGTCCGAGCGAAGAATTTTAATGCGTTTCTCCTTTTGTTTTTCAACCTCAGCCTTATATATTTTAAATGCCTCAAAAGCTTCATCTTTTGAATGCAATAAATAAACATATAAGTATCGGCTGAAGTCATCGCAGAAAGTGATAAAGTATCTCTTACCCCCACGAGTAAGGACTCCATTCAGTTCACAAATATCTAAATGAATTAGTTCTAGTAGTGATGTATTACGTTTATGGACACTTGGAAAAGGTTTCTTTGTGAATTTTGATTTCACACAAGTTTCGCATTTTTCAAATTCTTTATCTTTTAATTTTAATAAACCTTTAGTTTGCATTTTCTCAATGTTTTTAATATTTGTATGAGCTAAACGTTTATGCCATAAAGAAATTGAACAAGCGATATAATCAGAACACATAATTTCATTCAAATCAAAACCAATTGCATTACACTGATAAAAACTATCACTACCACTATCACCACTATCACTATCACTTTCATTCCCAAACCCATCAATCACTGAAACGCCACCTTCATCCGAGTCTTCTTCTTCATCAATTCCATCTTCAGCTAGGTCAAGGCGATACTTTCCACCCGTGTTCTTTGCTTGACCCACATAGATGTCATTTAAAGAAAACTTCACATGAAGATTCTTGATAACCAGCTTGTAACCATTGCGATCAAACTTATCAGCAGAAACAAGACCCTTGGTGATACCAGGAACATGCAACAGATCCTGAAGGGTAACCATTTGACCATCTCTAAAGTTTAGTCGCACCGTGCCTTTACCACGAACTTCTACACGATGTCCATCAGCACATACCACCACTGTTCCTTGAGGAACAGAATCATAAGTAAGAAACGAGCCACGATTCCCACAAACATGAACATTGGCTCCCGAATCCAAGAACCATCCTCTACATGCCACAACACGTGTATATTGAGAAAGAATGTTAACGTCTCCAAGACCCACATTGGCCACTAGATTGGTGGCTTTCTCAATATCAACAGCACTTGTAGAACCAACTGTAAAACCAGATTTCCTTTGTGAGCACTCTCATGCATAATGCCCGGTTTCTCCACAAACATGACATTTACCCGATCTTTTTGGTTGATGGTTGGTCGTTTGATGTGACTTCTTGAATTCCTTTTTCTTTGGTGCTGTAAACTTTTTACTCTTTGATGCCCCCTTTCCCTTTTGCCCAGATCCTCCAACAATATGATTCACACTCGATCCAACTTTACCTCTTTTGTCCTTGTTGCGCGTTTCCTCCTTAATTCGAAGGTGCTTCAACAGTTCATCCAAAGAGTAGTCCTCAGATTTGTGCATCATTCTCTTTGAGAAATCTTTTCAAGTAGGAGGTAGTTTTTCAATAATGACCCCTACTTGAAAGATTTCTTGCAGTGGAATAGAAAGCGCGGTCAATTTGTTAATAAGAACTTGGAGTTCATGCACTTGCTCCAAGCTTGACTTGTCATCAACCATTTGAAAGTCTAAGTACTTGGAAATAAGGTATTTGTTAGTACCTTCTTCATGAGCCTTATACTTATCTTCCAAAGCTTTCCATAATTCTCGAGCACTTGTTACTGGCGCGTACAAGTCATAGAGACGATCCGAAAGAGAATTTCTGATATGGCCAAGGCAAAGATCTTCAGCTTCCTTATGGACAAGTCTTTGCTTTGCCAAGTTTTGATCCGGGACCTCTCCAGCCTCAAGAGGAGGGTCTTCAGGGATTTCAGGCAAGTTTGGATCAAGGATATAGTAGAGTTTCAGCAAAACTAGCATGAACTTAACCTTGTCCACCCAGCGAGTATAATTCTGGCCATCGAATCTGTCCAACTTGACAAACTCTTGATTCATGAATCTTAGATTAGCTGTTGGTAGTTCAGAGTCCATTAGTTCTGGTGATTAAACAAAAAAAATAAAATCCTTTAAGATTGTTGAAAACAATTTAATCAAACAGAAAATTAATTATTTTATTATTAATTACCGAGTTATTGGCCAAATCAGTTTATTCCAACTTGAACAAACTGATTGAAGAAAGGTAGAAGGAGACTGTCCCGTTATCGGACGAATTTAAATAACACGCAAAAAACTAAAACCAACCTGGCGATTTAAGAAATCGAGATTCTTGAACTGCACGGATGATTCTTGTCCTTAAAGGATTTTACGCGCTCGTATTGCTGTGAGCTGCAGCGTAAACTCCCAGGATTTAATGCAGAATTGATCTAGTATTCCAACAGCAATGGAAACAAGAAAACACAGAAGCTGGAGAAGAAACAGAAGCACAGATATGACAAGCTGCGAAAATTAGGTGTGTGAATCGGTAGCAGGAGGCCTTTATTTATAGGTTGGGATTTCAACAGAGAATGAGAAAAACAGGGAATGGGATAAACATTATCAACTAATTCGAATATAAACTCCTAGAGATATCCATCTCAAATTCGAATTCCTAGACTAATCCCATACGAATTCGAACTGGTGGAGATAACACACACTGTTTCGAATTCATCTCTATCCCAATCTTAACTCAGCTCTATCTCGATCCACAGATCTAACACACCTGAACCGGACCCTAGCTAAAAATTAAAGCTCCTAGCGACGATGCGTACGTGCGAAGTGCGCCTCAAACGCGCCCATTCGGGCCTCAAACGAGCCCATTCGTGAGCTCGCGGCTCGGCTCGGCGCGCGTGTGGGCTTGACCCACTTCCCAACCCATCTAACACTTTGAAGGCCCATATGGGGGAATCCCTTATAAAGCACTCAACTTTCACCTCCCCTACCAATGTGGGATGGAGGAAACATACCAACTTGTATCTTCCCACCATTAATATTTCCAACATATTCTTGCTAATTAGTAGCTACGATATATGATGTTCTGCACCATGTTTACATGGATTATCAGAAGTTTTGGGTAAAATGATGAATTTATGAGATTATGATTGTTGTGGATGTCACACCCCGACCCGCAGCGGATAAGGTGATCGGGGCATGATTGGGTTATCATCAAAGCTCATGACATTTATTAAATGTTTCATATTCATTAATACAAATTAAATGAAAGTTTACAATGATTGCTACAACATGATCTAACTAACAATCTAACTCCTTTGTTCTCTTCTAAGGCATATCCTATGCTATCCTTGCTTCAACCTGTTCACCTGTATCATGTGTAAAAAGGTTTTTGGATCAACATAACGTTGGCGAGTGAATCCTATGGAAAACATTTGAGCAATTTATTTAAATTGATTATGAAATATGTGCACAACCAAACATGAGTAAAATTAGATGTAACTTGATCAACAATCATAAGATGTTAAATGAAACACTCATGAATAATAATGGAAACAATTAAAGGCACGCGATGCTCAACTCGTCTCTCACGAGGAACTGAGGGGCCTGATGAATGAATTGCATAAACATGATAATATGAATAACACAACTACAAACAATATAAACTCAATGAAAACACACATGAACAATAATGAATTTGAATTGAAGCACGCGATGTTCTACTCGTTTCCCACGAGGAACTGATGGGCTTAATGTATGAGTTTCATGTAATTTGACAAACGGAATATAAATAAATCACAACAATAAATCAATCTAAGATTAAGTCATGATGTGGTATGGCACAAGTTTAAATAAATAAATTAATTAATTTATAACACATGACACACCCCAAAACGTGTAATTTAAAAGGGGGAATTGTAAGATTCACTCACAGTGGGTGCGTTCGGTTGATGATGATGAATGCACGCGAAGTGGTTTTAACCACGAGTGAGATTTAACCTAGATAAATCGCATTATGGTTTGGTGAGTAAACGGATTTTATTAAACTATTTTAGTAGTATTGTTGGGTGTATTTTTGTGAGTTTGAAGCTATTTTCTAATCTTAAAAATGTTATTTTTAAGTATTTATAATTGATTTTTAATTAAAATAATTAAATAAAAATAATAAAAATATTTATTTATTTTTTTTTTGCTACAGTTGACCTTGACCAGTTGACTTTGACTGGTCGTTGACCGGTTTGCGGAATATTGTTGTGCGCTCGGTGAGGCTCGAACCCGAGACCTCCCGTACGCGTGCACGCAGCTCTACCAACTGAGCTACGTGTCTAACCCGTTATATATCCGATTTTAATTTCATATATACATTAATTAGAATTAACAGAAAATCATTTATTTTAAAAACAGTTTAAATGAATCGGTCATGCACACCACAGGTCTCGAACCCGGGACCTGTGGGTTAATCTAACACACAGTCCACCGCTGGACTGTGTGTTCAACATGTTATAATATTCGGTTTTTATTATACTTAAATACAAAATAGATATTTCCTTTTCTGCCTTATTTAAAAGAAAAGATAATTGTCCGAGTCGGTGTTGAAGACCGGACTCGAACTCGTGACCTGTGATATAAACAAACACACAGTCCACCGCTGGACTGTGTGTCTAACTTGGTTATTTTACCGGTTAACAATATATTTAACATATATCTGTGGCGATCCGGTTCAGTAAACAAAAAAAATGGATTTTATTAAGGCAGCGTGTGTGAGACGGGATTCGAACTCGAGACCTTTGTATAATTAACGTCTTATGTGCACACAGTCCACCGCTGGACTGTGTGTCTAACCCGAGTAATATCATGATTTATAATATACTTATATGATATGGAAGACATCGTCTTCTTCACTGAAAAATAACCAGAGATGAAGTCTGACTGGTTCGAGATTTTTATCAGTTTTATTAGTGTTTTACCGTCGATTAAGATAAGATAAAAGTGAAAAGGAAAAGAAACTGGGCGGAGAAATATACCGACAAGACTCTCTGTTTTTCGGCAGAACTCCGGCGACAGAATTCACCTCCGGCGACGTGTTCCTTGTAGCAGCTAGTCTCCGAAAAGTTTGGAAAAGGTAAGGGTATCACCGGTATAAGCTTCAGAGGTCCAGAAAAGCTCGGCAATGGGGAAACCGGTTTTCCGGCGACGAACAGGGAAATTCCGGCGAGTGGAATTACGCCGTGAAAAGATGTGATTTTTAGCGAAAAAGTTTGCAGACGATTGTGGTTGAATTTATAGGGAATAATCGAAATGTATTTGGTCTGATTTTGGACTGTGTTCGTTATTTAAATTTTCCGGCGGTTTTGAAAAGTGTCGCGGACTTCAAACATCGGTTATAACCGATATGTGATTAAAGGTTTACGTTATAACGTAAATCGTAGTTAAGACTCACGAATATTCCGGGATTCCGACGACTGAACCGTTTGGGCGCCGATTTTGAATTCGTAAAGTCACTATATCAATTAACTGATTCTATTATTCATCAAACATAACAAGCGGCGCAGTGGTTTGTGTGTGAGAGTTAAGTCACTAGGTGACTCGGTACAGACCCGGGTTCGAAACCCGGCAGATGTATTTTATTTTTATTTTGCGATTTTTGACGGTTTTTTCAAAAACTAAATATATATTCCCGTATAATAATTGATTACGGATCGTTTAAAAATATTTTGGGCATTTAATTCGCAACGAAAATTTTGACTGACTGTTCGGTTGCTAAACGGAGCGGGTTTGGTAAATCCGTTTTTGACGGATGTTACAGTATCCCTGCTTTTTAGAAATTTCGTCCCGAAATTTAAATAATGATATATTTTGACTATAAGGATGATGATGTTTTGTTTGACAGTTGTATGCTTAGCAAAAATGAGGGTTTAAGTTTTTTGTTCGAGGCGGTAACGTTCCTTGTAAAGGTTAAGTACCCTATTCAGGAATCGCTTTTTGTTGCCTACTGTATGAATATTGATAAACAGGAATGATTCTCTAAAAATGATATCATGCATAAGAGTTTAGATACGTTTGGGAAAAATATGGTTATATCCTAAGGCAAAACTTCTAACACTACAATCTACATGGAACATAAATAAAAACACAACAGCTGATATCCAAACATGAATGAACACATCAGCAAATATTTGAACATGAATAAACACAACAGCAAGATTCGAACATGAATAGACACATCAGCGAATATTTGAACATGAATAAACACAACAGCAAATATTTGAATCCACATTCTGATAACATATATGTTTGAATGATGGAAGTTCCTCTCTCGTTTGTTATGATGGAGAGGTTAATTTATGTAGAAATGGAACACAATCCAATCTCTTTAAATAACATGATGATATAAATGTATCACAAATTTCAACCAAGGCAATAATAAATCCTACATGGAACTTCTCATAACCGTCTGATAATGCCTCTGATCCTTTGGCAAGAATACTTATATATAGGAAGTACCAGCGGCGTATCCACCATATTCTTGCCAAATTTTCATTAGTTTTATCCACAAGTTATGATTGGTTACCAAGAAACTAATAAATCCTACATAGAACTTCTCATAACCGTCCGATAAGGCCTCTGATCCTTTGACAAAAATACTTATATATAGGAAGTACCAGCGGCGTATCCACCATATTCTTGTCAAATTTTCATTGGTTTTATCAGTGAATTATGATTAGTCCTATAACTCTACAATCAATACAACAAACATAAAATACTGAAATGAAATATATCTGTGCGATCAAGGCTCAATCGAACGGAGCCGATCGTATTGCATGTACTGAAAATAAAATGGATGTGCGCTCAAGGCTCAATCAAACGGAGCCGAACGTATTGAATGTACTGAAATTGAAATTGTGTGCTCAAGGCTCAATCAAACGGAGCCGAGCGTATTGCATGTACTGAATATGAATAACTTAACCATACAAACAGCCTATGCATGGAACCTCTCATAACCGCCTGATAATGCCTCCGATTATTTGACAAGAATACTTATATATAGGAAGTACCATCGGCGTATCCACCATACCCTTGTCAAATTTTCATTGACTTTATCCGCAAGTTATGGTTAGTTCGATGCGACTCTACTACAAACACCACAACCACAAGATACTGATAATGAAATTGTATGTGCGCTCAAGGCTCAATCAAACGGAGCCGAGCGTATTGCATGAACTGGAAATGTAAATAAATCTGTGTACTCAAGGCTCAATCAAACGGAGCCGAGCATATTGCATGAACTGGAAATGTGAATAAATCTGTGTACTCAAGGCTCAATCAAACGGAGCCGAGCATATTGCATGTATTGAAATGTAATATTACGTAACCGATCAAGGCTCAACAAACGGAGCCGATCGTGCGGGCACGCCAAGATCAACCACATAATAAAATGGGGATCCAACTCAACCTCGATGGATGGGGAGCCACGGCCTCGGCAAAAGCATATACCGAAAACAATATATAATATATATAATATCCAATAATTTCTCTAACAGTCTACACATGTGATAAAGAAAGACTAAACAATAGGAGTTGAATCTGGATCTTCGGCGAACAGGACTAGCTGAGTATCTTCGTTTGGGCCGTCATTATCTTCGACAGGGTTGGCGTTGATATTGAAGACTCTTCCTCTTGCTGGCGGCATAGTGGTTGGGTTTTCTTGGTTTACTTGGTTAACTGGGTTTGATTGGGCTTGAGTGTTGATAATGTTAACCAATTGAGGGCATGTGTTTCTAAAGTGGGTAGGGTCGCCACAATTGAAGCAAGCTCGAGCATATGGGAACATGGGGTGTTGGGGTTGATGATAAGTTTGGGCCATGTTTTGAGTAGGGGAAAAGGTTTGGTCTTGAAAGGTGCGACAAACATTGCTCAAATGACCATAACGTCCACAAGTTGTACATAGCCGGCAAGGTAAAGTAAGGGAATGATGATAAAAACAGTGGTTGCATTGAGGGTGAGGTCCAAGATATGGTTTCTTATTTGGGTAAGCTGAGTTGGGTGCCACTTGGGTGATTGGGACAGCTCGGATGGGTATAGCGTGAAAAACTGGTTGATTTCGTTGGGTAGCAGCGAAAAGTCGCCCGACTCTTCTTCTCTTAGGTTTGGGTTGAGAAGGGGATTCGGGTTGAGAAGGGGATTCGGGTTGAGAAGGGGATTCAGTTTGAGTGGAGTCGGAGGTTTCAGTCGATTCTTTATCCTTCTTCTTCTCTTCCTCGAAGTCTTTGTTTCGGATTCGGTTCTCGGTGAGCTCTATTGCTAGCTCCATTGCTGCTTCCAAAGTTGCAGGCTTGGTACTTATCACGGGGTCTTGAATCTTTGACGGAAGACCACGAATGTAGTGCTCGATCAAACGGTAGAGGGGAGTAAACATGTTGGGAACCATTTGATGTAATTCGAGGAACCTTTTGTTGTAGGTGGTGTGGTCTCCTTCCACTTGCCTCAATGAGTAAAATTCATCTTCTAGCTTCTTGATTTCGCTCCTTGGGCAAAATCGTCTGGTCATGATTTCCTTCAATTCGTTCCAAGTTAAGGACATAGCATCTTCAACACCTCGTTTGGCCTTCTCTGTATTCCACCAAGTAAGTGCTATCCCATATAGTCGACCGGTAGCATAACGCACTTTGCGATCATCAGGGCAATCGCAATTTAGAAAAGTATTCCCCATTTCTTCAAACCAATGGAGGAGTGCGGTGACACCTTCAGTTCCTTTATATTTCGGAGGGTCGCATGATTTGAAATGCTTGTAGGTGCATTTAGTGGTGTTTGGGGAAGAGTTGAAAATGTTTTGGTTTGCTTGGTTGACAGGATTATTGGTAAGTGCTTGTTGAACTTGGATTACAATATTGGGTATTACAGCAGCCATTTGTTGAGCGATTAAGGTAGCCATGCGTTCGCGGGCTTTTCCTGCTCTCATCTTCCTACGGGCGAGGTTAGAAGACATCTACAATGAATACATGACAAGAGTATGAATTGGATGCTTTTGAGATCGTGGGTCGCATTCAAGAATGAACATTCATAAAATAATTATACAAAAATACTACATCCATAGGATGTCTTGGGCTTTGCTCGCTGTTAGGCCCGTCGTGCCGCCATACTTTACCTTGTGTAATCATGTGGGCCCCCATGAATTACCGGTTTTTCATATGGTTCGCACGGTTTCTGCCTGGTTGCGTACACAAAAACCCGGTGAAAATCGAGAAATATGTATACAACGTGTGATGTTCGGAATGTGTCCAGGTGTAGACACGGTGACACCTCAAAGTAGGGTTAGTTCGAACGACGTTTGGTGTGGCATGCTTTGGCCTAATAGGTCCTTCGTACTCTCATCGTTGGTCCCCAGGTAGGCAAACTGGTCCGTTATATTGGATTTATACGAATGCCAGCCTAGACAGGACGTTCCGACTACCGGTACTTGTACCCTTCCAGTTACTACATGCCCGTCGCAGAACTTACTTTGATGAGAATTGAAAATTGCATAAAATCTTTGGATAATGAGAATATGAAAATAAATTGAATACATGAACATCGATATATGTATAATGAATATGTATATATGTATAATGAACATGTATATGAGCATGTATGTTTGACTGAAATGTAAACAAATATGAAACAAATAAATATCACAAGTTTGTATGTAACCACCTAGTCAATTTAAAATTTAGGCAGACTATAGTATAGGCTCTAAGGGTCTAATAACCTATCCTATATCCCTATAGTCATGGCTCTGATACCAATCTGTCACACCCCGACCCGCAGCGGATAAGGTGATCGGGGCATGATTGGGTTATCATCAAAGCTCATGACATTTATTAAATGTTTCATATTCATTAATACAAATTAAATGAAAGTTTACAATGATTGCTACAACATGATCTAACTAACAATCTAACTCCTTTGTTCTCTTCTAAGGCATATCCTATGCTATCCTTGCTTCAACCTGTTCACCTGTATCATGTGTAAAAAGGTTTTTGGATCAACATAACGTTGGCGAGTGAATCCTATGGAAAACATTTGAGCAATTTATTTAAATTGATTATGAAATATGTGCACAACCAAACATGAGTAAAATTAGATGTAACTTGATCAACAATCATAAGATGTTAAATGAAACACTCATGAATAATAATGGAAACAATTAAAGGCACGCGATGCTCAACTCGTCTCTCACGAGGAACTGAGGGGCCTGATGAATGAATTGCATAAACATGATAATATGAATAACACAACTACAAACAATATAAACTCAATGAAAACACACATGAACAATAATGAATTTGAATTGAAGCACGCGATGTTCTACTCGTTTCCCACGAGGAACTGATGGGCTTAATGTATGAGTTTCATGTAATTTGACAAACGGAATATAAATAAATCACAACAATAAATCAATCTAAGATTAAGTCATGATGTGGTATGGCACAAGTTTAAATAAATAAATTAATTAATTTATAACACATGACACACCCCAAAACGTGTAATTTAAAAGGGGGAATTGTAAGATTCACTCACAGTGGGTGCGTTCGGTTGATGATGATGAATGCACGCGAAGTGGTTTTAACCACGAGTGAGATTTAACCTAGATAAATCGCATTATGGTTTGGTGAGTAAACGGATTTTATTAAACTATTTTAGTAGTATTGTTGGGTGTATTTTTGTGAGTTTGAAGCTATTTTCTAATCTTAAAAATGTTATTTTTAAGTATTTATAATTGATTTTTAATTAAAATAATTAAATAAAAATAATAAAAATATTTATTTATTTTTTTTTTGCTACAGTTGACCTTGACCAGTTGACTTTGACTGGTCGTTGACCGGTTTGCGGAATATTGTTGTGCGCTCGGTGAGGCTCGAACCCGAGACCTCCCGTACGCGTGCACGCAGCTCTACCAACTGAGCTACGTGTCTAACCCGTTATATATCCGATTTTAATTTCATATATACATTAATTAGAATTAACAGAAAATCATTTATTTTAAAAACAGTTTAAATGAATCGGTCATGCACACCACAGGTCTCGAACCCGGGACCTGTGGGTTAATCTAACACACAGTCCACCGCTGGACTGTGTGTTCAACATGTTATAATATTCGGTTTTTATTATACTTAAATACAAAATAGATATTTCCTTTTCTGCCTTATTTAAAAGAAAAGATAATTGTCCGAGTCGGTGTTGAAGACCGGACTCGAACTCGTGACCTGTGATATAAACAAACACACAGTCCACCGCTGGACTGTGTGTCTAACTTGGTTATTTTACCGGTTAACAATATATTTAACATATATCTGTGGCGATCCGGTTCAGTAAACAAAAAAAATGGATTTTATTAAGGCAGCGTGTGTGAGACGGGATTCGAACTCGAGACCTTTGTATAATTAACGTCTTATGTGCACACAGTCCACCGCTGGACTGTGTGTCTAACCCGAGTAATATCATGATTTATAATATACTTATATGATATGGAAGACATCGTCTTCTTCACTGAAAAATAACCAGAGATGAAGTCTGACTGGTTCGAGATTTTTATCAGTTTTATTAGTGTTTTACCGTCGATTAAGATAAGATAAAAGTGAAAAGGAAAAGAAACTGGGCGGAGAAATATACCGACAAGACTCTCTGTTTTCCGGCAGAACTCCGGCGACAGAATTCACCTCCGGCGACGTGTTCCTTGTAGCAGCTAGTCTCCGAAAAGTTTGGAAAAGGTAAGGGTATCACCGGTATAAGCTTCAGAGGTCCAGAAAAGCTCGGCAATGGGGAAACCGGTTTTCCGGCGACGAACAGGGAAATTCCGGCGAGTGGAATTACGCCGTGAAAAGATGTGATTTTTAGCGAAAAGGTTTGCAGACGATTGTGGTTGAATTTATAGGGAATAATCGAAATGTATTTGGTCTGATTTTGGACTGTGTTCGTTATTTAAATTTTCCGGCGGTTTTGAAAAGTGTCGCGGACTTCAAACATCGGTTATAACCGATATGTGATTAAAGGTTTACGTTATAACGTAAATCGTAGTTAAGACTCACGAATATTCCGGGATTCCGACGACTGAACCGTTTGGGCGCCGATTTTGAATTCGTAAAGTCACTATATCAATTAACTGATTCTATTATTCATCAAACATAACAAGCGGCGCAGTGGTTTGTGTGTGAGAGTTAAGTCACTAGGTGACTCGGTACAGACCCGGGTTCGAAACCCGGCAGATGTATTTTATTTTTATTTTGCGATTTTTGACGGTTTTTCAAAAACTAAATATATATTCCCGTATAATAATTGATTACGGATCGTTTAAAAATATTTTGGGCATTTAATTCGCAACGAAAATTTTGACTGACTGTTCGGTTGCTAAACGGAGCGGGTTTGGTAAATCCGTTTTTTACGGATGTTACAGTGGACTTGTGTGACCATGGTCAAAGTATTTAGGAAAGTAATAGAAGTGTGATTTATAGGCATTAAAGAAGGGTTGGTGATTGCACTTATAGATTGCTGTCAGTAGCATACGTACTGTAGCATACGTAAATGCTTTGGTACTCGCTTTTGAAACAACAAATTAATTCATGTACCCGATAATCCAAAAATGGCTGACATAAAATTCAAATATTTGGACACTTTTTTCTTTCCGGTTAGACACTTGGATGCCATCGGTTCTTTAGAAAGTTTATGGGTTGTATAAGCCTAAAAGTGTGCGGTTTCTTTTATTGAGCTAATCCCTAAAATCAAATTCCTTGTCAGTTTGAGTGATTATTGACCGATAAGCTTGGTAGGGGTTATCAATAAGGTTATCTCGAAGATTCTGGCAAATCAGATGAAATAGGTGCTAGGGAGTGTTATATCCGAATCACAATCAGCCTTCTTGAAAGGTAAGTTTATTCTCGATGGGCCTCTTGTCATTAATGAAGTTTATTCATGGATCAAAAAATGTAAGAAGAAAGCTTTTGTCCTCAAGATTGATTTCGAAAAAGCTTATGACAACGTGAATTGGAACTTCGTGGTCGGGATCATGGGGCAAATGGGCTTCCCGTCTCGTTGGTGCAATTGGATTTATGGTATCTTGTCTTCAGCTAGGGCTTCGGTTCTCGTCAACAGATCCTCTACGTTTAATTTCCAATGTTTCAAGGGGATGAGACAAGGGGATCCGTTGTCGCCTTTTTATTCTTATGGTTATGGAGACGCTCTCTCAGTTGCTTGATAAAGCGGTGGAAAAAGGTATTGTTAAGGGCATCCAATTGCCTAACAGCGGTCCTTGTGTTTTACATCTCCTCTATGCTAATGACGCTATTATTATTGGAGAATGGTCCATCGAAAACGTGATTAGTGTCGTCCAGGTTCTTAGATGTTTTCATATATGTTCGGGCTTGAAGATTAATATTCTCAAGTCTAATATATACGGAATCGGGGTTGACCGACAGGAGGTAGATCAAGTAGCGATGACAATCGGGTGTAAAGTGGCGGAGTTTCCGTTCATATATTTGGGGATCACGGTGGGAGCGAATATGAATCGGGTTAGTAATTGGAGGCCGGTGTTTGAAGTTTCCGAGGCTAGGCTTCCCTTATGGAAGGCGTCAGTCCTATCCATTGGGGGTAGAGTGACGCTAATCAAAGTTGTTTTGGAATGTCTGCCAAATTATTTTTTTCACTATATAAGGCCCCGGTGCGCGTGATCATGGATCTCGAGTTTTTAATTCATATGTTCCTATGGGGTGGGTCTAGTAAGGGCTCAAAAATGCACTGGGTCTCGTGGGATAAAGTGGCTTCTCCTATATGGGCAGGGGTTCGGCCTATGCAATCTCGGTAATATTAATAGGGTTCTTCTTGCTAAATGGGGATGGAGGTTTAAAACCGGGAGACACAGCTTTTGGGTTAAAGTTATCACCGCTTTGCATTGCCATAGATTTTCTTCTAGTCGGGATGGGTGGAAATGGTTGGGAGATGTGTCCGAAAAGTTCTCGATTGGGTCGGTAAAGCGTATCAGAGACTTTAATTCCGATTATAGCTCTCGTTATGTTTGGGTATGGCATACATGGCTGCCAAAGAAATGCAACCTGTTCGCTTGGAGAGCCAAAATGGATAGGATTCCCACTAGGGCTGCGCTTCAAAGAAGGAATATTTATGTCGATGACAGCAGCTGACCTTTGTGCAGAATGGGGGTAGAATCTGTTGACCATCTCTTCACAACCTGCAGCGTTTCGACGGTGATTTGGCAGAAGGTTGAAAGCTGGTGTAAAACTCCTTTTCTTGTTCCGTTCTCGTTTAGAGATATTCTTGAGGCGCACAATTGGTGTGGGTTGGAAGACCAGGCTAAGGTGGTTTACGACGGAATTGTTATTCTCACGTGTTGGTGTATATGGAAAGCCAATGGCTTGGTTTTTTCGAGCAAACAAGTTAACATCAATGGCATTTTCTGTGAAATCAGGTCGTTAGGCTACTTATGGTATAAAAATAGATTAAGGAATAGGAACGTCACATGGGAGTCCCGGTGAAAATTTGTAAATATGTAAGTTGGGTTTGTCTGCTCAATTTTCGAGTTGGGGTTTTTTAATGAAGTTTTCCTTTAAAAAAAACTATCTCATTCAATTTACTCTAATAAGACACATAGATTTAGACTATGCGTTGTGGATTAATCAATGGAGGGGTGCCACATCATCCATTAATAGGCTTAACACCATTCCCCTCCGTTGATGGGGATTTAGCCATTGGGTTAACGATGATTAATGGAGAAAAGGTGGGGCCATGTCTTTTCCAACCAATCACATTCCTTTATTTTTCTTTCTTTCTTTTATTTAGTTGTTTGTATTGGGCATTTAATTATCTACACCACATTGTTAACGAGTATTTAGTTAATGGTCAAGTTCTTATGTGTCAGTGACGTGGAGGTGATCAAGGGCGGATATAGCCTTTGAATAGGTGTAGCCCCACTACCCCTTAACGCTCCGGCGGTAGTGTACATTTTGGAAAAAAAATAACGTTTTTTTTCGTTTTCGTTGCCCCCTATAGAAAAGAAAATTTTAAAACATTGCCTCTTATCGTTTTTTATAGATCCATCAATAACTACGATATAGTAATGGGTTTAGTTAATCCAAACTACACAATCTTATATATCAACATTTACACGGTTTTACTCTTAGAGATCAAAGATGACACAATTGAGGAACCAATTGAAATGATAACATTTCAGCCCCAAACCAAAAAAAATTGGTTTTGAGCTAAAAAGCGAAAAATGAAATGACATTTTCTTTAACTAATTAGATATTGACACATAAGCTAAAGATTTTTTTTTTCTTTTGCTTCGGATGAGACGATTTGCCGCTCCACCCCAGTGTATGTTTTCAAAAAGTCTATCAGTTAAGTAAAACATTTTGGTCAAATTGATCATTCGTGTGGGTTCACTTAAGTTAAATCATGTTTATAGAATATATATATATATATATATGGTGAGGTTATTGTAAGAAAATATAAACGTGTGAGAAGGATAAAAAAGAATCTAAACCATTAGATATTTAATCTAATGGTTGAGATATTAATGACAATCTTGTAATAGTGTTGACTATTAAACTAATTAATTTTCTAGATTAGGGTATAAAGGTACATTTAACATTTTTAAATTAAGAAACTAACATTAATGCACATGCAAATTCCTCCGCTTCTTTTTAAACGTCAATAACTTTTTGTACGTAATTTTTTTTAAAAAAATTACACCATAATAATGAGTGTTTTTTTTTATCTTTAATATGAGTACCATATTGATATACTTATGTAGAGAAAAAATTACGTCTCGCTTGGATGTTTTAGTCCATGATGTTTTATCTATGTTCATACAATGGTGTTTTAATTGTAGGGTGTTATTTCTGTTATATTTTTGTTCTTCGTAAGATGTATTCCTTCAATATACATGCTGTTGTGTTTTTATGACTGTTATATTTAATGTGAGGACAAAGGTCCTTGATTTATTAGGGTGTTATTTCTATTATATTCAATGTTAGGGTGTTCTTTATAAGATGTGTGCCTTCAATATACATGCTGTGACGTTTTTATCAGTTAGGGTATTGTTTCTGTTATATTTCTGTTCTTTATAAGATGTATGCCTTCAGTATACATGTTGTGGTGTTTTTATGAGTTAGGGTGTTATTTCTTTATAAGATGTATGTCTTCAAATTCGAAAATCTCTACAATAACTGCCAAAAATCGGTTACATATATTCATTCCATAATTAGATTTTATTAATTAAATTACACTTATACCCTTAAACTACCAAAATAAAAAGGGACACATGTCACCTTCAAAATCTTTCTTATTTTTCTCACACTTTTATATTTTTTTACATGAACCTCTACCTATATATATATACACACACACACACACACACACACACACACACACACACACACACACACACACACACGCCAGGGATAATGTGAGTTAAAAAATTTTATATCTAGGTTTCTGAAGTATTATTTTTGTTGTTATTTACATCCAAATCACTAACTCGGTTAAATTCTATTGTTAATTCATGGACAACTTTGGCAATTCCTAAACTTCAGGGACGATTTTAACAATTTACCAATTTGTTCTTTTATTTTTTTATTTTCTTTTCTATCTTTAAATAAAAAACAAAAGTAATTATAAATATAATATATAGACTTTCGCGAAGCTTTATTGGGGTTAGGGGTAGCCCGACCCCCCACTAATTTTTCGCTCATAATGATAATATTACCGAAAATTTGTGATTTCTTGTAGTGTAAGGTATCGAAATTTTTAAGAGTACACCTCTCACCGATTTAGATTTTAAGAATCCGGACCCCACTAAGTTTTCCTTCAAGTCCAGCCATCGTATACACACATCACACACTCTTTCACTTCAATCATTCTCTTCCCCACCTCCACCTCCACCTCCTCCTCCACCATTATGAAATCAAGTTTGTTATAATCTCCTTTCGTTACGTCTTATTGTAAATCGTTAAAGAGAATCGTTATATTAATAAAAATAATATAAAACAATAAATGATAACAAAGATAATAATAATAATGATGAATTTTATATATATATAATAACCAAAAACAATAAAAAGGCGGACTACAGGACTCGAACCCGGGTCTCGCCCATAACCAAACCCACAACACACCACTACACCACCCACTCTACATTTGAAATAACCTAACTGTCACACCCCGACCCGCAGCGGAAAAGGTGATCGGGGCATGATTGGGTTTTCATCAAAGCTCATGACATTTATTATAATGTTTCATATTTATTATTACAATTTAAAGAAGATCATACAATCATAATTACAACATGTTCTACACATCTTTCTAGACTTCATTATTTTCTTCTAAGGCATTTCCTATGTTTTCCTTGCTTCATCATGTTCACCTGTATCATGTGTAAAAATGGTTTTTGGATCAACAAAAAGTTAGCGAGTGAATCCTATGAAAAACATTTAAACAAGTTTATTGAATTGATTATAAATAAAGTGCATAACCACATATGAGTAAATATAGATGTAAACTTATTCACAAAACACTTAATATTAAATAATGCACACACATACAATAATAGATTGTTTTGAGGCACGCGTTGTTCAACTCTCTCCCACGAGGAACTGATGGGCCTAATGAATGAGTTTTGAGGCACGCGTTGTTCTACGAACTGATGGGCCTAATGAATGAGTTTTAAGGCACGCGTTGTTCAACTCGTCTCCACGAGGAACTGATGGGCCTAACAAATAATTTGCATACAACTTAACAATATGTAATACATAACTACAAACAATATTTACATTCTAAGTTTAGATCATAATATGGTATAGCACGAGTTTGAATTAACGAATTAGTTTAAACGACACATGATACACCCCAAAACGTGTAATAAAAAGGGGAGTTGTAAGATTCACTCACATTGGGTGCGTTCGGTTGATGATGATGAATGAGCACGAGTTTAGAGGATTGATTGACGAGGAAAAACTAACCTAATTAATAACGAAAAAGTAAGGTAAATAAATGGATTTTATTAACAATTTTAATAGGATTTTTGGATATATTTTTGTGAGTTTAATACTATTTTTTAACTTTAAAAATGTTATTTTTAAGTATTTTTAATTGATTTTTAATTTAAATAAATAAATAAAATAATAAAAAAAATGTTGACTTTTTGACTTGACTGTTGACCGTTGACCGTCACTGTTGACCGGTTCTATTGTGTGTATGTATGCGCCGGGCAGGACTCGAACTCGTGACCTCCCGTACGCGTGCACGCAGCTCTATCAACTGAGCTACGTGTCTAACCCGAAATATTTCTGTTTTTAATTATATTTATACACTAATTAAGTTAATCCGAAAATCATTTATTTTAAAAAGGATTTAGTGTATCGACTCGGTGCTCGCCACAGGTCTCGAACCCGGGACCTGTGGTTCAGTTTGGCACACAGTCCACCGCTAGACTGTGTGTCTAACTTGGTAAATTTTCTGGTTTTTATTATACTTAACATCTTACTGTTGTGGATCCGGTTCAGTTTTAAAAAAAGACATTTTATTACAGCGAGGTGCGTGTGTCAAGGATCGAACTCGGGACGTATGCGTGTTTATTTGCACACAGTCCACCGCTGGACTGTGTGTCTAACCCGTTTATAAATCCGATTTTAATTTATCTTATCTCATACACAACTTCGTCTTCTTCGTTCAAAACACAGACAACGGTTAACTAACTGTTATTTGTTAAATTAATTTAACGAACATTATGAGCAATCGTAATGTAATGAACAGAAAAAGGTTTAGGGATTGCTTGTACCGAACTGATCGTCTTTCTTCAGAAGTCCGGCAAAGATAGTCGGCTCTGTTTTGGGAACTCCTTCTGTTCGGATTCAATAATTAGTTTGAATGAATTAGATGTGAAATTGAACTACTGAGTAACAATTATCAGTAGGTTACATGATCATACCGGTTAACAGCAAGATTCTGAAACTTTCAGAAGTTTTTCCGGCGAAAACAGAAAATCCGGCAATGTCGTCTGGGGTTGATTCTGGGTGATGGAGTGATGTTAGAATTTGTATAAGAATGGAATGAAACAGAAAAGTCGAGGTAATTACCGTGTAGATGAAAGTCCCGGTTTTCCGGCGACTTGCAGAGAATTCCGGCAAGTGAAATTTCTTTCGACAGAGATTCTTCAGAGGTTTAAGGTGAGTGTGGGTGATGTCAGTATGAGCTCTAAGATCTTATTTAGAGTAAAAAGAAAGGATGGAATGAACTCGGTTTTCCGGTGGTAGTTTCCGGTTAATTTGCAGAGAATTCCGGCGACTGCTGCGAGGTTTTCTGAGCGAAAAGAAGAGTGTAATCTTGATAAACTCGCGAGCTCACTGATGAATAAAGTATAACTCAGGTTTAAGTGTATTTCCGGTTTCGAATTCAACACTTTTCGGTTACGGTCCGATGATTTGAATGAGTGCCATGAAGTTCTTTCAGTTATAACCGGCGTGGGTGTAAACGTATCCGTTATAACAAAAGAAAACGTTAAAGATTGACGATTTCGTCGGGATTTCCGGCATCAGTGATTGAGTGACCGAATTCGACTTCAGTTTTTATTATATGTATTAATTGAATCAATATGTAAACAAAAATCACAAGTCGCGGAGCGGTTGGAGAGATGTGAGTTAAGACTTTGAATGATGCTTGGCTGACCCGGGTTCGAAACCCGGCTTCAGCATTTTATTTTTAAATCACTATTTTTAATACATTTTCAAATATAAATTTTATATTCTAATATACTTATTAATTATGTATCGTTTAAAATTAATTTGAGCATTAAATACGCAACGAAATTTTTTAACTGGTTGTTCGATTAATAAATGAAGCGGGTTTGGTAAATCCGGTTTTTTGACGGATGTTACAGTATCCCCTACTTTTTAGAAATTTCGTCCTGAAATTTAAGTAGTGACATATTTGTCTAAAAAGGATGGTGTTTAATCTGACAGTTACATACTTAGAAAGGAGTAAGAGTTTAGATTTTTGTTTGAGGCGGTAACGTTCCTTGTAAGGGTTGAGTACCCCGCTACAGGAATCGCTTTTTGATACCTAAGATAATGAATATTGATAAACAGAGTTGATTGACTAAATATGATTTCATGCGCAAGAGTTTTGATATGTTCGGAAAGATAAGGTTATATCCTAAAACAAAACTTCTAATACTAAAACCTACATGGAACTTCTCATAACCGCCTGACAATGCCTCTGATCCTTTGGCAAGAATACTTATATATAGGAAGTACCAGCGGCGTATCCACCATATTCTTGTCAAATTTTCATTGGTTTTATCAGTAAGTTATGATTGGTTCTATGATGCGACTCTAGAACATAAATAAACACAACAACCAATATCTGAGTCCTAATTCTGATAGCATACATGTTTGAATGGTGACAGTTCCTATCTCGTTTGTTATGATGGAGATGTTAGTTTATGTAAAAATAGAACACAATCCAATTTCTTTAAATAATGAGATGATATGAATGCTAAATCAGTGAGTATAACACAAACTTCAACCAAGACAATACTAAATCCTACATGGAACTTCTCATAACCGCCTGATAATGCCTCTGATCCTTTGACAATAATACTTATATATAGGAAGTACCAGCGGCGTATCCACCATATTCTCGTCAAATTTTTATTGGTTTTATCAGTAAGTTATGGTTAGTCATATGTGACTCTAAAACATAAACAAACACAACAACCAAAGCTTGAGTCTTAATTCTGATAGTATACATGTTTGAATGATGACAGTACCTCTCTCGTTTGTTATGATGGAGAGGTTAGTCTATGTAGAAAATGGAACACAATCCAATTTCTTTAAATGATGAGATGATATGAATGTTAAATCAATGAGTATAAAACAAATTTCAACCAAGACATTACTAAATCCTACATGGAACTTCTCATAACCGCCTGACAATGCCTCTGATCCTTTGGCAAGAATACTTATATATAGGAAGTACCAGCGGCGTATCCACCATATTCTCGTCAAATTTTCATTGGTTTTATCAGTAAGTTATGATTAGTCCTATGTGACTCTAAAACATAAACAAACACAACAACCAAAGCTTGAGTCTTAATTCTGATAGTATACATGTTTGAATGATGACAGTACTTCTCTCGTTTGTTATGATGGAGAGGTTAGTCTATGTAGAAGTGAGGCACAGCTCAACTTCTTTAAATGTTGAGATTGTAATACGTTGAGATGTATGATGATATGAATGTTAAATCAATAAGTATAAAAATAAAACTGAAATAGTAATTTGCATTAAGATTCTTGGATATTTTTCCAATTTATAACTGGGATACGGGAAAATTGAGATAACATAAAGAAAAAAACGTAAAAACTAAGCGGTTGGAGTTGAATCTTGATTTTTGGTGAAGGGGACTAGTTGGGTGGTTTCGTTTGGGCCGTCATTATCTTCAACAGGATTGGCGTTGATGTTGAAAACTCTTCCTCTTGCTGGTGGCCTAGTGATTAGGTTTCCTTGATTTGCTTGGTTAACTGGGTTTGCTTGAGCTTGGGCGTTTATGATGTTAACCAATCGAGGGCACGTGTTTCTAAAGTGGGTAGGGTCGCCACAATTGAAACAAGCTCGAACATATGGGAACATGGGGTATTGGGGTTTTTGATATGTTTGGATCATGTTTTGAGTAGGGGGTGAGGTTTGGTTTTGAGGGGTGCGGCAAACCTTGCTCAAATGACCATAGTGTCCACAATTCGTACATAGTCGACAAGGTAAGGTAGATGGATGGTGATAAAAACAGGTGTTACATTGAGGGTGAGGTCCAAGGTAAGGTTTCTTATTTGGGTAAGTTGAGTTGGGTGCTACTTGAGTGATGGGGATAGCTTGGAGGGGTACGGCTTATGAGGCTGGTTGATTACGTTGGGTGACAGCGAAAAGTTGCCCATCTCGTTTTCTCTTGGAAATGGGTTGAGAAGGGGATTCGGTTTGGGTGGAGTTTGAGGTTTCAGTCGATGCTTTATCCTTCTTCTTCTCCTCCTTGGAGTCTTTATTCCGTATACGGTTCTCGTGAGCTCTGTAGCTAACTCCATTGCTGCTTCCAAAGTTGCAGGTGTGGTACTTATTACAGGGTCTTGAATTTTTGAAGGAAGACCTCGAATGTAGTGTTCGATCAAACGGTAGAGGAGAGTGAACAAGTTGGGAACCATTTGATTTAACTCGAGGAATCTCTTGTTGTATGTGGTGTGGTCGCCTTCCTTTTGCTTCAACGAATAGAACTCATCCTCTAATTTCTTGATTTCGCTCCTTGGGCAAAACCGTCTTGTCATGATTTCCTTCAACTCTTCCCAAGTCAAAGTCATAGCATCTTCAACAGCTCGTTTGGCCTTCTCTGTGTTCCACCATGTAAGTGCTATTCCAAGTAAACGACCAGTAGCATATCGCACTTTGCGATCATCGGGGCAATCGCAATTTAGAAAAGTGTTCTCCATTTCTTCAAACCAATGGAGGAGAGCGGTGACACCTTCAGTCCCTTCGTATTTTAGAGGGTCGCAGGATTTGAAATGCTTGTAGGTGCATTAGTGGTATTTGGGGGAGGGTTGATAACATTTTGATCTTCTTGGTTGATTGGGTTGACGGGATTAGCGGTAAGGGCTTGTTGGACTTGAACTACAATGTTGGGTATTACGGCAGTCATTTGTTGAGCGATTTGGGCAGCCATGCGCTCGCGGGCTTTTCCTGCTCTCATCTTCCTACGAGCGAGACTAGAAGACATCTACAAGGAATACATATCAAGAGTATGAGCTGGATGCTTTAGGGATCATGTGTCGTATTTAGGAATGAACATTTATAAAATAAATATAAAATAATAAATCTACTACATCCATAGGATGTCTTGGGCTTTGCTCGTAATTGGGCCTTGCATGCCGCCATACTTCACCTTCGTAATCATGTGGGCCCCCATGATTACCGGGTTTTTCATATGGTTCGCATGTGTTAACCTGGTTACGTACACTAAAGCCCGGAGAAAATCGAGAAATATGTAACGTATGATATTCGGAATGTGTCCAGGTGTGGACACGGTGACACCTCAAAGTGGGGTTAGTTCGAACGACGTTTGGTGTGGCATGCTTTGGCCTAATAGGTCCTTCGTACTCTCATCGTTAGTCCCCAGGTAGGCAAACTGGTCCGTTATATTGGATTTATACGAATGCCAACCTAGACAGGACGTTCCGACTACCGGTACTTGTACCCTTACAGTTACTACATGCTCGTCGCAGAACTCACTTCGATGAGATTTGAAAAACGAAAAATGCGACAAAATCTTGAATAACGGAAGTATGAAGATGATTTGAATGTGTGAACATTGAAATATGTATGATGAATATGTATGTAAGTATGTATGTTTGACTATAAGTATAATTCATTATGTATCACAAAATGTAATATTGGAAGTGTTTGCATACATTTGTGTATGTAATAAATATGAAATAAATAAACATCATGAGTTTGCATGTAACCATATAAACAATTAAAATCTAATCAACTATAGTATAGGCTCTAAGGGTCTAATAACCTATCCTATATCCCTATAGTCAAAAGCTCTGATACCAATCTGTCACACCCCGACCCGCAGCGGAAAAGGTGATCGGGACATGATTGGGTTTTCATCAAAGCTCATGACATTTATTATAATGTTTCATATTTATTATTACAATTTAAAGAAGATCATACAATCATAATTACAACATGTTCTACACATCTTTCTAGACTTCATTATTTTCTTCTAAGGCATTTCCTATGTTTTCCTTGCTTCATCATGTTCACCTGTATCATGTGTAAAAATGGTTTTTGGATCAACAAAAAGTTGGCGAGTGAATCCTATGAAAAACATTTAAACAAGTTTATTGAATTGATTATAAATAAAGTGCATAACCACATATGAGTAAATATAGATGTAAACTTATTCACAAAACACTTAATATTAAATAATGCACACACATACAATAATAGATTGTTTTGAGGCACGCGTTGTTCAACTCGTCTCCCACGAGGAACTGATGGGCCTAATGAATGAGTTTTGAGGCACGCGTTGTTCTACGAACTGATGGGCCTAATGAATGAGTTTTAAGGCACGCGTTGTTCAACTCGTCTCCCACGAGGAACTGATGGGCCTAACAAATAATTTGCATACAACTTAACAATATGTAATACATAACTACAAACAATATTTACATTCTAAGTTTAGATCATAATATGGTATAGCACGAGTTTGAATTAACGAATTAGTTTAAGCGACACATGATACACCCCAAAACGTGTAATAAAAAGGGGAGTTGTAAGATTCACTCACATTGGGTGCGTTCGGTTGATGATGATGAATGAGCACGAGTTTAGAGGATTGATTGACGAGGAAAAACTAACCTAATTAATAACGAAAAAGTAAGGTAAATAAATGGATTTTATTAACAATTTTAATAGGATTTTTGGATATATTTTTGTGAGTTTAATACTATTTTCTAACTTTAAAAATTTTATTTTTAAGTATTTTTAATTGATTTTTAATTTAAATAAATAAATAAAATAATAAAAAAATGTTGACTTTTTGACTTGACCGTTGACCGTTGACCGTCACTGTTGACCGGTTCTATTGTGTGTATGTATGCGCCGGGCAGGACTCGAACTCGTGACCTCCCGTACGCGTGCACGCAGCTCTGCCAACTGAGCTACGTGTCTAACCCGAAATATTTCTGTTTTTAATTATATTTATACACTAATTAAGTTAATCCGAAAATCATTTATTTTAAAAAGGATTTAGTGTATCGACTCGTCGAACCCGGGACCTGTGGTTCAGTTTGGCACACAGTCCACCGCTGGACTGTGTGTCTAACTTGGTAAATATTCTGGTTTTTATTATACTTAACATCTTACTGTTGTGGATCCGGTTCAGTTTGAAAAAAATACATTTTATTACAGTGAGGTGCGTGTGTCAAGGATCGAACTCGGGACGTATGCGTGTTTATTTGCACACAGTCCACCGCTGGACTGTGTGTCTAACCCGTTTATAAATCCGATTTTAATTTATCTTATCTCATACACAACTTCGTCTTCTTCGTTCAAAACACAGACAACGGTTAACTAACTGTTATTTGTTAAATTAATTTAACGAACATTATGAGCAATCGTAATGTAATGAAATGAAAAAGGTTTAGGGATTGCTTGTACCGAACTGATCGTCTTTCTTCAGAAGTCCGGCAAAGTTAGTCGGCTCTGTTTTGGGAACTCCTTCTGTTCGGATTCAATAATTAGTTTGAATGAATTAGATGTGAAATTGAACTACTGAGTAACGATTATCAGTAGGTTACATGATCATACCGGTTAGCAGCGAGATTCTGAAACTTTCAGAAGTTTTTCCGGCGAAAACAGAAAATCCGGCAATGTCGTCTGGGGTTGATTCTGGGTGATGGAGTGATGTTAGAATTTGTATAAGAATGGAATGAAACAGAAAAGTCGAGGTAATTACCGTGTAGATGAAAGTCCCGGTTTTCCGGCGACTTGCAGAGAATTCCGGCAAGTGAAATTTCTTTCGACAGAGATTCTTCAGAGGTTTAAGGTGAGTGTGGGTGATGTCAGTATGAGCTCTAAGATCTTATTTAGAGTAAAAAGAAAGGATGGAATGAACTCGGTTTTCCGGTGGTAGTTTCCGGTTAATTTGCAGAGAATTCCGGCGACTGCGGCGAGGTTTTCTGAGCGAAAAGAAGAGTGTAATCTTGATAAACTCGCAAGCTCACTGATGAATAAAGTATAACTCAGGTTTAAGTGTATTTCCGGTTTCGAATTCAACACTTTTCGGTTACGGTCCGATGATTTGAATGAGTGCCATGAAGTTCTTTCAGTTATAACCGGCGTGGGTGTAAACGTATCCGTTATAACAAAAGAAAACGTTAAAGATTGACGATTTCGTCGGGATTTCCGGCATCAGTGATTGAGTGACCGAATTCGACTTCAGTTTTTATTATATGTATTAATTGAATCAATATGTAAACAAAAATCACAAGTGGCGGAGCGGTTGGAGGGATGTGAGTTAAGACTTTGAATGATGCTTGGCTGACCCGGGTTCAAAACCCGGCTTCAGCATTTTATTTTTAAATCACTATTTTTAATACATTTTCAAATATAAATTTTATATTATAATATACTTATTAATTATGTATCGTTTAAAATTAATTTGAGCATTAAATGCGCAACGAAATTTTTTAACTGGTTGTTCGGTTAATAAACGAAGCGGGTTTGGTAAATCCGGTTTTTTGACGGATGTTACACTAACAAAATAATCTTTTATGCTCTTCTTCCTGAAGCATGCCGCCTAGATACGTCACTTAGTCAAACACGGTAACCACCCTAAGATGCCTTTTCGATGAAAGGTAAGTTTATTCTCGACAGGCCTCTTGTCATTAATGAAGTTTATTCATTGATCAAAATATGTAAGAAGAAAGCTTTTGTCCTCAAGATCAATTTCGAAAAAGCTTATGACAACGTGAATTGGAACTTCATGGTCGGGTTCATGTGGGCAAATGGGCTTTCCGTCTCGTTGGTACAATTGGATCTATGGTGTCTTGTCTTCAGCTAGGGCTTCGGTTCTCGTCAACGGATCTTCTACGTTTGATTTTCAATGTTTCAAAGGGATGAGACAAGGGGATCCGTTGTCGCCTTTTTTATTTCTTATGGTTATAGAGGCGCTCTCTTAGTTGCTTGATAAAGCGTGGAAAAAGGTATTGTTAAGGGCATCCAATTGCCTAACAGTGGTCCTAGTGTTTCACATCTCCTCTATGCTAATGACACTATTATTATTGCAGAATGGTCCATCGAAAACGTTATTAATGTCGTCCGGGTTCTTAGATGTTTTCATATATGTTCGGGCTTGAAGATTAATGTTCTCAAGTCTAATATATACGAAATCGGGGTTGACCGGCAAGAGGTAGATCAAGTAGCAATGACAATCGGGTGTAAAGTGCCGGAGTTTCAGTTCAAATATTTGGGGATCACGGTGGGAACGAATACGAATCGGGTTAGTAATTGAAGGCCGGTGTTTGAAGTTTCCAAGGCTAGGCTTTCCTTATGGAAGGCGTTGGTCCTATCCATTGGGGGTAGAGTGACACTAATCAAAACTGTTTTGGAATGTCTGCCAAATTATTTTTTACGCTCTATAAGGCCCCGGTGCACGTGATCAAGGATCTCGAGTTTTTAATTTGTAGGTTCCTATGGTGTGGGTCTAGTGAGGGCTCAAAAATGCACCGGGTCTCGTGGGATAGAGTGGCTTCTCCTATATGGGCTGGGACCTTGGCCTATGCAATCTCGGTAATATTAACAAGGCTCTTCTGGCTAATTAGGGATGGAAGTTTAAAACCGAGAAACACAACTTTTGGGTTAAAGTCATCACTGCTTTGCATTGCCATAGATTATCTTAGGATTTTCTCACAGTCTGGTCTTCTCTTAAAGGGGTTTGGAGTAATATTTGCAAGATTAGCTCGAAACATCTTGGGGACAGCACTTCGCGGAGAAGTTTAATGCTTGGTGAAGTTGGGGACGATTCGGAAATATTCTTTTGGCTGGACCCGTGGTTGTTGCCGAAATTGCTGAAGGAGGAATTACCTAATCTGTTTCGGTTGGAATCTAATAAAAGGTGCAGGGTAAAAGATCGTATTATTAGACTCGTTTCCAATCCGAGTGGCAGGTGGGAGTGGAGGACTAATCTGGATTCTAATGAGGAACTTGCATAACGGAGTTATTTGTGCAGTTTACTCCAGCCGATCTCTCTATCTTCTAGTCGGGATGGGTGGAAATGGTTGGGGGATGTGTCCGAAAAGTTCTCGGTTGGGTCGGTAAAGCATATCATAGACTTTAGTTCCGATTGTAGCTCTCGTTACGTTTGGGTATGGTTTACATGGCTGCCAAAGAAATGTAACTTGTTCGCTTGGAGAGCCGAAATGGATAGGATTCCGACTAGGGCTGCGCTTCAAAGAAGGAATATTCATGTCGATGACAGCAGCTGCCCTTTGTGCAGAATGGGGGTAGAATCGGTTGACCATCTCTTCACAACCTGCAGCTTTTCGATGGTGATTTGGCAGAAGGTTTAAGGCTGGTGTGAAACTCCTTTTCTTGTTACGTTCTCGTTTAGAGATATTCTTGAGGTGCACAATTGGTGTGGGTTGGAAGACCAGGCTAAGGTGGTTTACCACGGAATTGTTATTCTCACGTGTTGGTGTATATGGAAAGCCAGGAATGGCTTGGTTTTTTCGGTTAAACAAATTAACATCAACGACATATTCAGCGAAATCAGGTCGTTAGGTTACTTATGGTATAAAAGTAGATCAAGGAATAGGAAAGTTACATGGGAGTCTTGGTGTAAATTCATAAATATGTAAGTTGGGTTTGGTCACTCAGTTTTCAAGTTAGTGTTTTTTAATGAAGTTTTCCTTTAAAAAAACTATCTCATTCAATTTACTCTAAAAAGACACATGGACTTAGATTATGCGTTGTGGATTAATCAATGGAGGGGTGCTGAAGAACTCCAGCTGAACCGAGAGGTATCCGAAGATATCTAAGTTACAGCCTAATTTTCTGCATAAAAGGTTGTCTCCCGTTCGCACTTCTGGGTGATCTCACTGCAAGCTAATCTGCAAAACTAGTAACGTCGTTAGCCTCGTCATGGGGAAAATGGGAGGGTTTTTTTCCATGACCACACTCCAGCGTGAGAATACGTATATGTGTATTGCAAGATAATAGCAAGAAAGTAGTAAGCTCGTACGTTTGTGAATGTGATTGTAGATGGATTACCATGTCGTCCGATACTCATTTTATAGCCGAAGATAAGTGGGTTTAGGAGATGGGCTGATGGGCCTTGGGCCCTGCCCAGACGACCAGGGATATCCGTTCTGTCCCTCTGCAGTGATCGTTAAATGATCTCTGGTAGGAGGTTTGTCGGATGTTGAATGGTGCCACGTGTCATGGCAGTTGTCCCTGGTGTCAGACCTGTCATCAACCGAAAGTGGAGAATGTGTGATAGTCACTGGCGTGAGTATGGTTGATACACAATCTGGCCTCTACATTGCTGTTCATGCGACGCAGACTGACACAACCTGCCGAGCGACCATTGGGTCACAGCTCTGCCACTTTGTACCTTTGTATATAGTCAACGCCTCTCTGCGCTTTTCCCATCCACGTGGCTTTCAGTGCTTTCTAGCCAACGCGAAGTTGTAGGGGTTAAGTCCTTTTGTTCCCAAGACTATGAATTGTTCTTATGTTTGTCTTGTCCTTGTTTAAGGTTTTAAGACTTCGCGACTGAGGGTTGTTTGATCCGCGCAGGTCAAGGGACTGCGCTTCTAAGTCTAACTTGTCGTTGCGCCAAGTACGCAAGGTTCGTTGTGTGACTTTTATGTGTTGGTCTAACTCGCCATTGCGATGAGTGCGCAAAGTTCGTTGTACGACCTATTGGTGTTGGTGTAACTTGCCGTTGCGCTGAGTGCGCAAGGTTTGTTGTACGACCTATTAGTGTCAAGGTTGCAATACTGTTGCGCGTTGCACGCAAGGTTTGTTAGGCAATCTATTGGTTCCCAGAATGGTGTACCATTGTACATTGCGCGCAATTTTATTCTTGTAGTATGTTGTTATTGAGGGTATGGTCCCTTGTACAGGCGCAAAGTTTTTGGGACCATACCCCTCCAAGTCCCCCCAGTCCAGTGCTGCTCCTATGCGCATGTTGGCAAGTAGGTGGAGTGCTGGACTATAATAATTCTTGTATGCGCGCTTATTTCAACGGAAAAAATTCAAGAAGGGTTGGAGAAAACCTTCATGTGAGGGAAAACTTTGCTCATGATGAGATCTTGAAATTTGAAATTTCATCATGCTGATGTTGCAGTTGGGTTGGTGAGAAAAAGGGTGTCCTGGAGGTGACGTTTGACAGCTGTGGCATGCTGTCAATAGTGCAGTCTCTCTTTCAATAATGAATTGGCAGAGAAGGTGGCAGCCACGCGCCCGTGACAACCGTTAGTTGCCACTTGCCTGCTACGCGTCCTGCGCGGATTGGTTTTATTTCTCCGCATGCTTCACAGTTCCCCATCGCATTAAATGTGATGAGTATAAATAGGGGTGAACTGTCTAGGGTTTCATTCACGCCTTCAAACTTTCCTTTGAAATTCTCTCGGATCTTCTTGAGTTTTCTTGTGTTCTTGCTCTCTTGTCTTCAAATCTTCTTCTATTTTTTGATTTCCATGGCGACTAGGGCGCGTCTACCGCAGAGGCTTCGACCTCTTTGTTGGCCCTTAAGTGAAACCAGGCTAGTTTCCAACGCCTGATTTCCGACTACTGGTTCTCTAAGGACTGGGATGCCCGGTATCCGGCTGAGGGAGATACTTCCGCCGATGCTCCGGCCGACTACATCATTTTATTTCTTGATTTTTTTGCTGATGATAACTTCCGGTTGCCATTTACCAATTTTTTCTTAAAATTTTGAATTTCTACCAACTTCACATCTCCCAACTGAATCCGATGGGGATGGTGAGAATAAAGCATTTTGAGTTTTTATGCCGATCGATGGGTGTCACCCTAACCGTCGACCGGTTTAGGATTTTTTACCAACTCCATTGTTCTATGGGGTTTTATTCTTTTCAACATCACATTCAAGCAAAGAAAATTTTGCTCCCCCCCCCCCCCCCAAAGTCTTTCCATGATTGGAAGACTAATTTTTTTTATGTGAGGGCTGGTGTTATTCCCCTCCGGATTAGGACACGTTTGAGCTTTGTTTATTCTGTTGATCAAGAACACTTTCGCAATCCTACATGAGTACATAGCCCCCCTCTTTTACGTTTTCAAATGTTTTAGGGTGATTCATACGTGCCTATAATTATTTTCAAATTTTCAAAACAATATATATGGTTTATGTATACAAAAATGATTTTCAAAGTGAGTACATAGCCCCTCTCTTTTACGTTTTCAAATGTTTTGGGTGATTCTTATGTACCTATAATTATTTTCAAAATTTCAAAACAATATACATGGTTTATGTATACAAAAATGATTTTCAAAGTGAGTACATAGCCCCCTCTTTTACGTTTTCTAAATGTTTTGGAGTGATTCATATGTGTCTATCATTATTTTCAAGATTTCAAAACAATATACATGGTTTATATATACAAAATGATTTCAAAGTGAGTAAATAGCCCCCTCTTTTAGGTTTTCTAAATGTTTTGGGGTGATTCATATGTGCCTATCATTATTTTCAAGATTTCAAAACAATATACTGGTTTATAGATACAAAATGATTTTCAAAGTGAGTACATAGTTCCCCTCTTTTACGTTTTACAAATGTTTTGGGGTGACTCATATGTGCTAAATCATTTTCAAGTTTTCAAAAAAACAATGTCTATGGTTTATATATAAAACAATACGATTTCAATAATGTGAACAACTTGTTGATGCGTTATCCATAACACGAATGACATTCATTAGCTTTGGCCGAGCCGACCAGTAGTATGTTATGGTACCATAGGACTGACAATCCCATTATAGGACTGTTCACTGGATTTGGTGGAAGTTTGGGTAATGACAGAAACTGTTTCTGATTAACAAATCATTTGTTGATTTGTTAATCTAGTTAAAGAGACCCTTTGGTGGTCTATTTAAGATACCCTTTGGTGGTATAGTCAACACAGGTTTGAATGTGTTCATTAAAGAACGATCAAAAGTTTTCACAATTAAAAACACAGACGATTTGTTTATGACATGGACAATTGGTTTATGACACGGACAATTGATCTATAGCACGGACAAATGGTTTTGAACAATGTCACGCAATGATTTTCACTTCAAGATATAAACCATACGGAGTTTTCTTTTGAATCAATCTATTACAAGGTTTTTAATAAAGAAACGTTTTGGTCAAGATTCATGGCTATAAGGTTTTCACAACTCTAACCAACTTGTTTTAGTTGGTTAATTGTATTGCAATATCAAACACTTTTGATACGATGTTTTCACTTAACGACTCTTGTAGTCAGACGAGGTGTTGCAATATGTATACAAAGCCACGACTTTGACACACTCACAAAACCTATGTACTCGCCGGCATTTTTATGCTGACTCTCTTTTCACATATGTTTCAGGATTCAATACCTGATAATATGATGCATACTTCATGTAGGAATGAACGCGAGCCTTAGTGACTTAAAACATGAAAGACAATTTATTTATGTGTTTTTTCTGTTTATCCCAAGACAATGTAAGTATTTAACTTAATAAAACAAAATTTTAAATTCCATGAGTTGTGAAACAATAGTTCTGTGACATGACTCCCCGACGTTTCCTCTGCGGTGTCACAGAACTATTGTTTCACAAATACGTGTTTGTCGGATCCTAAGATTGACCAAAAGGGTCGGATTTGAAAGTCAAAGCGGTGGTCAAGACCGCTCGACTAACGACCCTAAATAAGAAGCATTAAACTAGAAGTGACGAGTTGGACATGTCAAAATATGTCTAACTAAGTTTATAAAACTGATTTGGTATTAAAACTTGGTGTTTTGATACCCGAAGCACATCATGTGCATTTTTTTACCGAAACTTTAACTCGTCACTTCGACTAGTAAACGTGGTAATCAGAAGGTGAAATCGCTAGGGATTATAACCTTCTTGATTACGATCACGTTGCAAAGTTCAATTGAACTTTGACTTGTCCAAATATGGTCAGAACCAAAAGTCAATCAGGAAGCCAAACTGTTCGACTTTTAGCTCAAAATAGCTAAAAAAAATGAAAGAACTAGGAAGAGTACTTACTCGTGTTGAAGAACACTTTCGGAACTCAAAATAGGAGGCTTCCAAAGGCTAGAAACAAGCTCCAAGAAGGATAGAAAGAACTTCACACTTTGCTTTGAAGTAGTGTGAAAAAAATGGAAGAATCATGGGGTATTTATAGTATTTTAGGATTCAGAAGGTGATGACAAGTGCCCCCAGGTGTGGATTAGTGTCCTAATATGTGTCAACACCATATTAAGTGTGGCAAAGTGAGTACTAGGTGTCAAAAATTGGAAATAGGTGGCAAACTTGGTGAAGAAGGAAAAATATTTAATATTTTTTTGACATTTTTGGCCCTTGGACTTGTACTTGTTTGCCATTTTTAACCCCTTTTTGGTGATTTTGGTCCAACAGATTTTGGTCGGCTGGAGGTGTGTTAAAGTATTGGTTTAGATTAAACTCACCATGGTAAGAATGATGAGAGTGATGGGAATGATGAGAGTGATGCGAATGGTACGAGTGGTAAGAACTTTGAGTGTGGGTAGGCGAATGTTGGGCAAATGGCCATGAATCTCCCGAGTCCTCATAGGGGTTCCGGTGATGTGGATGTGGGGGAATATATCCTGAAGGTCCTCCCCTCATTGGTCCTTTTCCTCGTCCTCGTACACGTGGCGGCCTTTTCCTGTTAAAAAGCAATTCAAAAACAATACTAATAACTTAATAATGAAATGAGTAATCCTAGGTCAATGCCTAGACTCGGAAGTCTATGGAATGTGCTCGTGTAAGTTTGAGATTAAACACAAGAAGGATTGTGTTTAATTCTCTCAAACATTAGCTTTGATACCAACCTGTCACACCCCGGATTTCCAACCCAAATCCATACACCGGTGGGCCCGGGTGGGAGTATCGTGACGTCAGTTGATAACATCATAGTCAATTAAGCACGGCACAGCGGAAGTCTTGGAGTTAAATTACTATTACAAATCGAATGTTCGAAATATAAAATAATATAAGGCTCGTAATAGAAGATCCACAGACGGATCGTAAAATGTACAAAAAAGAATATAAAACAGACTTTAGGGCATATCTAAGGATTTGCAAAATCCTCTTAATCACTACCGAGCAGCTTCCAGCCTATTTCGTATTGTACCTGCAATTTAGTCTTTGGACGATACGTTAGCTTTCCCTGGTAAATACACCCGACTGACTCTTTTTGAAAACATTTTAGAAATTAGATTTAAGTGCACAGGGCACAAATCTTTTTATAACTTGGGAAAGTTACTTTGTAACCTTCTTAACAGATTCACATGTTTGTCCATACATACAGGGCCCGGTACAGAGACCGAGACATGATTAAATACACACCACTTAGAACTCACAGATGAGTTATCCCCAACGTCTTGGGTAATTTGCATTTGAGCGTCTGTCAGGTGTATGCCTACACCCCTCGCTAAAGTTGTGGCCATTATCTAATGTAATGAGCCGAGGATATCCAGGACACGGTAATTTAACCCCCGATGTTTAAGTTATCAAACAAAACTGATTAAAACAGAATATGCGGATTTACTAGCCACAATCTGGCATTCGATTGATCCCATTTCTGACCAAGCGGTAATAATTTACCGTATCCCAAGCCCGTATAGGGAAAATAAGTCAAGAGTATTAACCTGAGCTAGTCTTCTTTTAATTTCAATAACTCAGCCGTATACAAAAGTACTAAGTGCAGATAGCATTTACCGGCAAGGCTCTAGTCTGGATTATGGCATAAGCTAACAAATTAAATACTAACGGTCTTAATTTAAGTCATAGACTTAGACCGAGTAGTGTACATGATCAAAACTTATAACGCTTGATTAAACGATGATTAGATAGAAGGTAGTTTAAACCCGACAAGTACTCTAACTTGTATAAAGTGGGTAAACAATTGACATTCTGGATTTTGAGTTTGAAATGATAATGTTAAACCCATTTTGGTTAATTTTTCGTAAACTAGTTACATATGTTTAACCGTACGCATATTAGCGATATCGGGTAACCGGATAAGTCATGGACAAGTTCTATATGCCATGATATTTTAAATAAGTTGTAATATCAGTAGGATATCAACTTATATGCACATTAACGTTTTAAATTGAAATTATGCCTTATAAGGGTATTTTGGTAATTTCATATCGTATAAAAGGAACTTGATTATAATTTAATGTTATAACCATATGAGTTCTGGTAAAATGATTTATTTATGATATAATATCAGTAGGTTGTTAGTTATATGTGTAATTTTATCTTTTATGACCAAACTATGTACCGAATGGGCATTTTGGTCATTTTACACATAGTTTATAAGTTATTTAGGATTCTGAGTTTATAACATGTACCTACTGTAAATACGTTTAAAATAAGTTTTAAAATCAGTAGGTACCAAGTCTTGGTCAAATAATATGGTTTAAAACCATACTATACGCCGAAATGGCGCTTATGTCGTAAAATGACGTTTTATGCGATGTTTAATGAAACTGATGTTAAGGTCAGATTAAAATGTCTTAGATATGTTATTTAATACAACATATCAGTAGATAAAATATTTATCTTGAAAATATTTTATTAAAACCAATTTATGAGCCACAAGGGCTTTATCGTCATTTATCGACATAATACAAGGACCTGTTTGTAAACTCAGTTTATAACTTGGTTTAACATCCCAAATAATCCTACTTATAATATTACATCAGTAGGAAACTTATTTTTAAGTTCATTATCATTAAAACCTTGATTTATGCAAAAAGGAAATTTTAGTCAAAATGGCATAATTATGGAACTTGCGCATAAACTCAGATTCTGATTTTGATCATGTAATATAACCTCAGAGGGTTACTTTAGATTACTAGCTAACTAATCTAAATCGGGTCAAAAACGAAAGTCAAAGCAGAAGTCAAACTTTGCGACTTTCGGTTGCGAACCGACCCTAGAACTGAAATTGACGAGCCGAACATGTTCTTACATGTTCTACTAATTATTACCAACTTGTTTAAGTGTCAAAACAGGTTTCATAACATATATAAGATCAATTTATCATTTTTTCGAAAAATGGCCTGTTTGACTTTTTAATATCATAACTTTGACCCGACAATTGGTCTAGCAAACGTGATCTTCAGAAGGTGCCCTTTAGAGATATTAACACCTACCTTATTACGATCACTTATCCATGTTCATTACGAACAATGGCTAGACCATAATGGTCTTAACCGAAAGTCAAAGCGTTTTTCGTAAAACGCTTGACTTTTGGCTATAAAAGTCTATAAACGAAAATGCACAAGGAAGAAACACTTACAAGAGGTTCCTAGAATGCAATAGGACTAAGGTGGATGCTCCTTTCAGTTAGAAACTTCCAGAGGAGTGAGAATAGTTATGAATAAGAAAGGTGCAAGTTCAAATGGTGAACTTGGACACCTATTTATAGTTGGAGAACTCAAAGTAGGTGATGCCAGGTGTTTTAGGGGTGTAAGAGGGAGCTTACAAGTGTCCGAAAACGTGGCATAACAGTTTGGGAATCCATAGTTTCGAAAAAAATGGTGGCAATATGTGTGGAGGCCAAGCAAACTTTCTGTAGACACAGGCCTCTCGCGCCCCGCGAGCGCCCCATGGCCAGTTTCAAAGTTTGACACTTTTAGCCCCTCAACTTAATAAATACCCTTAAAACCTCCTAAAACACCCTTTTAGCATATTTAGCCCTCCATAGCATATTTGGCGTACCCGGGACTTTGCCCGGACATTGTCGAGAGCTCAGTTCGTTAAAAGGTCACTCAGAGGTATAAATTAACATGTTGACACTTTTAATCCCTCCATTATCCAACTTTCACATAATTACGGATTTAATCCCTCTCGTCCAACAAATGGGACATGTGAGCGTTAGGACTTCGTAAACGATTACTCAGAGGCTCATTATAAGCATGTTGACTCCGATGACACTCAGAGGCTGGGCATGTTGACACAATGGTCACTCAGAAGCCAAGTTTTAGCATGTTGACACTAATGGTCACTCAGAGGCTATGTTTTATGCATGTTGACATCAGAAGATCACTCAGAGACTTAGTTTGAGCATTTTGAAACTTTTAGTCCTTGTTAGTCTTTAATAGACTAAAAATAAAATACAACACGTGTCACTATACTATTGGACACGATTTTACACGGTGTTACATCCTCACCCCATTAAAAGAAATCTCGACCTCGAGATTTTATTCAAAAAGATGGGGGTACTTTTGTCGCATAGTGGACTCAACCTCCCATGTATACTCGGGACCTCTAAAGGCGTCCCATTTAACCTTTACTATAGGTATCAATTTCTGTCGGAGCTTCTTAACCTGTCGATCCTCGATCGAAATCGGTTTCTCAACGAACCTCAAGTTTTCATCTATCTGCACATCTTTGTGTGACATTGCTAGCGACTCATCGGCTAGACATTTCTTAAGGATACTGATGTGGAACAAATCATGGATTCCACTTAGCTCCTCTGGCAATCTGAGCTTATAAGCTACAGTGCCGACACATTCGACTATCTCGAATGGTCTGATGTATCTTGGGCTTAACTTGCGCTTCTTTCCAGAACGCATCACACCCTTCCAGGGTGATACTCTCAACATGACTTTGTCCCCTATTTGGAACTTAAGAGGTTTACGCCTCTTGTCAGCGTAGCTCTTGTGCCTATCTCTGGCAGCTTTGAGACGATCACGGATTTGCACAATCTTTTCCATGGTCTCCAGGACAATCACCGGTCCTGATAGTTGGGCTTCCCCAACACACGGGCGTTCTACATTTTCTCCCATACAAGGCCTCATAAGGAGCAGCATTGATGCTTGTATGATAACTATTATTGTAGGAGAGTTCTATCAGGGGTAAGTGGTCATCCCCACTTCCACCTAAATCAATCACACATGCCCTAAGCATGTCTTCCAATGTCTGAATAGTACGCTCACTCTGACCATCAGTCTGCGGATGGTAAGCCGTAGTAAAGTTCAATCGTGTGCCTAAAGATTGTTGGAAACTTTTCCAAAAATGAGATGTGTATCTAGTATCTCTATCAGATACAATAGATATCGGCACACCGTGTAGGGACACAATCTTGTCCACATACAACTTAGCCAATTTGTCTGAATTATACGTTTCCTTTATTGGCAAGAAGTGTGCTGACTTGGTCAGCCTATCCACTATGACCCAAATAGTGTCGTTTCCACTTTTGGTCTTAGGTAGCTTGGTAATCAAATCCATAGTTACCATTTCCCATTTCCATGTGGGAATTTCCAATTGTTGTAGAAGTCCTGACGGTTTATGATGTTTGACCTTAACTTGCGAACACGTCAGACACTTAGCTACATAAGTGGCTATGGATTTCTTCAAACCCATCCACCAATAATTCTTCTTCAAGTCTTGATACATCTTGCCACCACCTGGGTGAACAGAGTATCTTGAACTATGCGCTTCTTGGAGGATTAGATCTCTAAATCCTCCAAGGATTGGAACCCAAATTCTATCATTAAATCAAAGGATTCCATCCTTTCAAGGCGCTAACTGATCAGCAGTTCCGCCCAATCCTTCCTTAGGAGCATTAGCTTCTGATTGAGCTTGCTTCTTCACATCTAATAGCTTCTCACTTAAGCTATTTCTGAGCTCAATGCTCTTGGCGTTAATCCTTATAGGTTTAACCCGTTCCTTGCGACTTAAGGCATCGGCAACTACATTTGCCTTGCCTGGATGGTAGCGAATCTCACAATCAAAGTCATTAAGCGTTTCCATCCATCGTCGTTGTCGCATGTTCAACTCCTTCTGATTGAACAGTTGCTCGAGACTTTTATGGTCTGTGTATATAATACACTTTGTGCCATACAAGTAATGTCTCCACAGTTTTAGTGCAAATACAACGCCACCCAATTCCAAATCATGGGTGGTGTAATTCCTTTCGTGCACCTTCAACTATCATGATGTATAGGCGATCACTTTACCTTTTTGCATTAGCACACAGCCCATGCTAGTGTGCGATGCATCACAGTAGACTACAAATTCCTCAATACCCTCAGGTAGAGATAATACAAGAGCATTGCTCAATTTGTGTTTAAGAATCTCAAAAGATTCTTGTTGCTTTGGACCCCAATTATACTTAACATTCTTATGGGTCAAGGTAGTTAAAGGAGTGGCTATTCTTAAAAAGTTCTCAATGAACTCCTATAGTAACCAGCCAATCCTAGGAAACTACGAATTTCTGTTAGGGTCTTGGGTACTTCCCAATTTATTATAGCCTCAATTTTGGCGGGATCTACTTGGATACCACGCTCACTTACCATGTGTCCAAGAAATTGGACCTCTCTAAGCCAAAACTTACACTTAGAGAATTTAGCATAAAGCTTTTATTGCCTTAGCAGTTCTAAGATGCACCGAAGATGTTTCTCATGATCAGTTTAATTACGAGAGTAGATAAGTATGTCATCTATAAAGATAATGACAAACTTATCCAAATATGGCTTGTAGGCTCTATTCATGAGATCCATGAATGCTGCTGGTGCATTTGTGAGCCCAAAAGGCATCACCAAAAATTCAAAGTGGCCGTAACGGGTCCTGAAGGCTGTTTTAGGAACATCTTCGTTTCTAACCTTCAGCTGATGATATCCATATCTTAAATTGATCTTGGAGAAGTAACTAGCCCCTTGAAGTTGGTCGAATAAATCATCGATCCTGGGCAGAGGATATCTATTCTTGATTGTTAACTTGTTCAGCTCTCGGTAGTCGATGCACATTCGCATCAAACCGTCTTTCTTCTTTACAAACAGAATAGGAGCTCCCCAAGGCGAGGAACTAGGCTGATTAAAGCCTTTATCCAAGAGTTCGTCTAGCTGCGTCCTCAATTCCTTCATTTCCGTTGGTGCTAGCCTATATAGAGCTCTAGCTACGGGTGTTGCCCCTGGTATGATATCAATCCTGAATTCCACTTGCCTGTCTGGCGGTAGACCCGGTAATTCTTATGGGAATACATCGGGATACTCTGAGATGACTGGGAGGTCTTCCATATTTGGATTAGGATCATTTATAGTGACTTGTGGCATGTAGATGACACAACCTTTTCTCAAACACTTGGATGCCTTAAATAATGACACCTTGTCTGGCAGTCCATAGTGTGAGTCTCCGGGGATGGTGATCATTTCACCAGATGGGGTTTCAATTTCGATGAGTTTCTTATACAGGCGATGCGGGCTTGGCTATGAGATAACCAATCCATGCCTAAGACAACATCAAACCCCGCCAATTTCATTGGTAGAAGAGAGACAAGGATGGAATGATTTTTAATGGATATTGAGCATCCATCAAGAATGGAAGATGCTGTTTCTAAACTTCCATCAGCAAGTTCTATCTCATAAGTTTTATCTAGAGTTCTTAAGGGAAGATATAATAGTTTACTAAAATTATGATCAACAAAAGATCTATCTACACCCGAACAAAAAAGAACTATAGCATAAATATGGTTAATGAGAAATGTACCTGTTATGACATTGTCGTCAATAACAGCCTCTCTTGCAGTTATTTGAAAGGCACGAGCATTCCCCTTCTTAGCCTCTCCAGGCTTTGCATTATTATTCTTAAGAATCTTAGGGCAGTTAGTCTTAATATGCCCTTTTTCATTGCAGACGTAGCAGACCGCATCCTTAAGGTCCTTACATTCTAGGGTCTTATGCCCCTTTCTCTTACAGATGCCACAGGGTTTGGCTTGTGAACCAAAATTACACTGTCCCCAGTGTCTGCGGTTGTAAGTTTTGCATGTTGGCACCACAGCCGTTTTACCTTGGTTCCCTTTGAACCTAAATCTTCCTTTATTTTTCTTATTAAACTTATGGGAGTTGTCATCTTCCCTCTTTCGTTTCCCGTTAGTTTCAGACTTAACTGACTTTTGCCTTACCAAATCAAGGGTAAGGGAGAGTGATAGGTCAACAGCAGACCTATAGGTAGTAGGCTGAGCAGCCTTTACCATGCCCTTTATCTCGGGCGCTAACCCAATAATAAAACGCACAATCGTTTGGGCTCTGGGGTAATTAAATAGGAAACTAACCTAGATAGGGAATTGAAATCGGAAACATATTTCCGACAATCTAGGTTTTTCATGGAAAGAGACAAGAAGTCGGTCTCTAATTTCTCCACCTCATGGGGTGGGCAGTAGGTTTTCCTTAACAAGGTCCACAAATTTGGACCATCCCAAATTATACAGGTGTACTTTACCCGTAGACTGAATCATGGCTTTCCACCAGATTAGGGCATCACCCTTAAAGGACTGTGATACATACTTCACCACATCCTTATCAGCACAATTGCTGATATCTACAATCGTTTCCATCTCGTCTAGCCACTTTAGAGCTTCCACAGCTCCCTTCTCCCCGTTAAAGTCTCTGGGCTTACAGGAGACGAAATACTTATAGGTACATCCGTCTTTAACAGAACGGGACCTTTCAGCAAAATTTATTTTCTTTGGTTCACACTTCGCATTTGAAGAGTGAACGGAGCTCTCCTTATGAGCTGAAGATGGTGGAATAGATAAGGGTCTAGATCGAGTAGCACTCGATTCTCTAAGCTTTTCGATGGCCTTTCCCATGGCCTTTTCAACAGACGCATCAATGCGAGCTTGAAAATCATTATTATTAACGACTTTGTTTTCATTATTATTAGATTCCACATTCCTGTGGCTACTTTGTGCCTCATTTGAGTTAGCCATCTTCAAGTCCTAGGTTCTATACACTAATTAAGCTTCACTTAGCCATGGTATGTCAACCATAATGGGCTTAAAATATTGGATATAACAATCCATTGCCTATTCTAGTGTAAATAACATCACAACTCTTAGGCTTAACATATCTATATTTGGCCTAGGTCACAAAAGGACCATTAAAGGCAAATTACAATTTGGACATAGTCCATATATTACTAGACAGTGGATCGTAATGTCACAACTGTCATTGTCATAATTTGACAAATTTTTATTTAGCTCATAGGCTTGTCTCGAAGGACATAAAATATGGCACGTAGGCCTATCACTAATGGACATAAGATATGACACATAGGCTGTCACTAATGGACATAAGATATGACACATAGGCCTGTCACTAATGGAGATAAGATATGGCACATATGCACTACATCACTAATGGATGTTTGAATTATAGCCCGAAGGGCAATACATCACTAATGGATGTTTAATCATAGCCCCAAGGGCAATACATCACTAATGGATGTTTAATCATAGCCCCAAGGGCAATACATCACTAATGGATGTTTAATCACCGCACTGGTGATATTAGCCGGGATCAGAATAGATCGCATAGGCTATATAAAATTAATCGTAGCCCGAAACGGCAATACATTACTAATGGATGTTTAATCACCGCACTGGTGATATTAGCCAGGATCACAATAGATCACATAGGCTATATATAGGGTTAGGACATAGTCCATTACCTTGAAGGCTAGTGTGATTCCTTAAGTCACACTACCATGAGTATGAACATTACTTGAATGTTAACATAAGAGGACCTTAAAGGTTGATTAATAGTCCCGGTCGCATTGACCTTAATGAGCCTTGAACTTAGTCCACCACCTCTAGATAGAAGGATAACTTCCCTTAACAATCATGATAGAAGACCCTTTCGTTCTTAACTATCATTTATTTATTGGGCCAAGTATGTGGTCTATGCCACTTAGCTAAATCAAAACCATTAAGATCTTTTGGAATTATATAGCTGATCAAAAATTCGGGTAAAATCGAGACGATCGCTTGAAGAGGATAAGTACATATATATATAATTCTAAAATATTTCATTGAATGATAATTAGAAAGTACAATACTTGAAATAAATAAAGAAAGAAACTGATTGTCCATGCAAGGACTAAAAAGAAATAACTTGTCCACGCATGGACTAAAGAAATAACAATGTCCAAGCAGGGACTACATAAAATAGAAGTGACTTTACTCGTCCTTCTTTCCTTTGACCAACTTGGAGAGTTTCTTGAAGAACTTGTTTGTCTTCTTCTCCGTTTTCTCCGCTTGTTGCTGCATTTCTTTCATTCGGTCTAAGGCCTCATTAATGGCCTCAAGCAGCAGCGGAGATTGTGGTTGTGGTTGTGGTTGTACTTGTGGTATAACCAGATACTGGTATCCATAAGTTGGATATCCAGTCGGTGGATAAGCAGGTGGGAAAGGAGACGGGTAAAGTGCATTGTGCATAACTGCTTGCATATATGGGTCTTGCGACTACGCTTGATAGTCTATCGGTGTAGATGGGTTAAAAGGATCGTCTGGATATGTGGGGATTGGGTTAGTATAACCCGATGGTGGTGGTTGAACAACAGGTGTTGGTATTGGTTCCACTATAGGTGAAACATTAGATGGTCTACCCATTTGTGGGTCCTTGTGAATTGTGGGGTAGGAATTGGGCAAAGGTGGTAGCGAATCCGACCTTTGTCCGGCACGTACCGACATACGTGCTCCACGTTTCCTTCTTGGTGATTCAGGTAGTGGTTGAGGTTGGTCCACCGGTTCCCTGTGGACATCTTCTTGTATTGGGGGTGGTTGAGAGTGATGAGAAGGAATGTGGGCGAAGGGGAATTGGTTCCAGTATTGGTCCTACTCATTAGGACCTTGGTAGGGTGATCCGGCATGAGAGTTTGAATCGCTTGAAATTTCTATAGGATACGTATTCGATCCTGACGGTGGCATCTCCGGGTCGGAGTCCTCGTCCATAGGGTTTGGCTGGTCCAACTGATTTGGATCGGCTGGAGGCGTGTTAAAGTAGTAGTTGGGTTAAATTCTTCATGATAAGAGTGTGAATGGGAATGGTGAGAATGGTGTGAATGATAGGAGTGGTGAGAGTGGTAAGAATTTTGGGAATGTGGGGGCGAGTGTCTATGAGAGACAGAACGTCTCGCTGGTTGCCAAGGAGACGAATCTCCTGATTCTTGGTAGGGATCTGCGTTGTGAGGTTGAGAAGGGATGCGACCCGATGGTCCTCCCCTCATTGGACCTTTTCCTCTTCCACTTTGTCCTCTCACACGTGGCGGCATTTTCATGTTAAAAATTAATTCAAAAACAATACTAATAACTTAATAATGAAATGAGTAAATCCTAGGTAAATGCCTAGACTCGGAAGTCTAAGGAATGTGCTCGTGTAACTTTGAGATTAAACACAAGAAGGATAGTGTTTAATTCTCTCAAACGTTGGCTCTGATACCAACCTGTCACCCCAGATTTCCTATCAGAATCCATACACCGGTTGGCCCTAAACGGCGTCTTTATGCGATTTTCAAATGGTTTAAAACCATACTATGCGCCTAAACGGCGTTTATGTCGTAAAATGGTGTCTTTATGCGATTTTCACGAAAACTGATTTTAAGGTCAGATTAAAATGTCTTAGATATGTTATTTAATATAACATATCAGTAGCTAAAAGATTTATCTTGAAAAGATTTGATTAAAACTATTTTATGAGCCATAAGGGCTAAAATCGTCATTTATCGACATAGTTTAAGGACTTGCTTGAAAACTTAGTTTATAACTAGGTTTAACATCCCAAATAATCCTACTTATAATATTATATCAGTAGGAAACTTATTTTCAAGTTCATTATCATTAAAACCTTGATTTATGTCAAAAGGGCATTTTGGTCAAAGATGGCATAATTATGGAACTTGCGCATAACTTAGATTTTGATTATGATCTTGTAATATAACCTCAGAGGGTTATGCTACATTATATTATGATCATAATACAACTTTAGATCAGTAGGTAACTAATCTAAATCGTGTCAGAATTGAAAGTCAAAGCAGAAGTCAAACTTTTGCGACTTTCGGTTGCGAACGACCCTAGAACTGAAATTGACGAGCCGAACATGTTCTTACATGTTCTGATAATTATTACCAACTTGTTAAAGTGTCAAAACAGGTTTCATAATATATATAAGATCATTTTATGATTTTTTCTGAAAAATGGTCTGTTTGACTTTTTAATAACATAACTTTGACCCGTCAATTGGTCTAGCAAACGTGATCTTCAGGAGGTGCCCTTTATAGGGATTAACACCTACCTTATTACGATCACTTAGCCATGTTCATTATGAACAATGGCTGGACCATAATGGTCTTAACCGAAAGTCAAATTGTTTTCCGTAAAACGCTTGACTTTTGGCTATAAAAGCCTATAAATGAAAATGCAAGAGCAAGGAACACTTACAAGAGGTTCCTAGAATGCAAGAGAACTAAGTTGGATGCTCCTTTCAGCTAGGATCTTCCAGAGGAGGGAGAAGAGTGAATTAATGAGAAAGGTGCAAGTTGGAATGGTGAACTTAAGCATCTATTTATAGTTGGAGAGCTCAAAGGAGGTGAAGCTAGGTGTTTAGGGGTGTAAGAGGAAGCTTACAAGTGTCCCAAAACGTCGCGTAGCAGTTTGGGAAGCCATAGTTTTGGTTAAATGGTTTTTGGAGTTTTGTTTGGGAGCCAAGCAAAACTTTCTGCAGCAGATGTCCTCTGGCGGGCCGCGAGAGGCACAGGCCCTGCCTCTCGCGCCCCGCGAGTACCCCAAAGGCAGATTCCAAGTTTGACACTTTTAGCCCTTTAACTTTTAAAACCCACTAAACCTTTCTAAAACACCTTTTTGGCACTTTTAGCCCTCCGTAGCCAATACTTAGCATACCCGGGATTATGACCGGACATTGTCGAGCTCTCGGTTCGTTAAAAGGTCACTCAAAGGTATAAATTAACATGTTGACACTTTTAATCCCTCCATCATCCAACTTTCATATATTTACAAAATTGAACCCTTTTGTCCAACAATTGGTATGTATGAGAGTTAGGACTTCGTAAAGGATCACTCAGAGGCTTATTATAAGCATGTTGACTCCGATGTCATTCAGAGGCCAAATTTCAAGCATGTTGACATATCAGTCACTCAGAGGCTGTTATTTATGCATGTTGACATCGGACTGTCACTCAGAGGCTCAGTTTGACCATGTTGACGCCTTTAGTCCTTATTGGTCTTTAATAGACTATATTTAAAATATAACACTTGTCACTATACTATTGGACACGATTTTTACAGGGTGTTACACCGATGGTGGTGGTTGAACTGTAGGTGTTTGTGTTGGTTCCACCACAGGTGAGGTGTTAGAGGGTCCACCCATTTGTAGGTCCTCTTGGATAGTAGGGTAAGGGTTGGGCAAAGGTGGCAACGATCCCAACCTTTGACCTGCATGTACCGACATACGTGTTCCACGCTTCCTCCTTGGTGGTTCAGGTGGTGGTTGAGGTTGGTCCACCGGTTCCATGTGCACATCTTCTTGCACGGGAGGTGGTTGGGAATGACAGGAAGGAGTATTGGCGAAAGTAAATTGGTTCCAATATTGGTCCCACTCATTAGGACCTTGGTAAGGCGATCCGGCATAGGAGTTCGAATCGCTTGAGATTTCAATGGGATGCGTATGCGATCCCGACAGCGGCATCTCCGGGTCGGAGTCCTCGTCCATGGGGTTTGGTTGGTCCAACTGATTTTGGTCGGCTGGAGGTGTGTTAAAGTATTGGTTTGGATTAAACACATCATGGTAAGAATGATGAGAGTGATGGGAATGGTGAGAGTGATGCAAATGGTATGAGTGGTAAGAACTTTGAGTGTGGGTAGGCGAAAGTTGGGTAAATGGCCATGAATCTCCTGAGTCCTCATAGGGGTTCGGGTGATGTGGATATGGGGGAATATGTCCTGAAGGTCCCCCGCTCATTGGTCCTTTTCCTCATCCTCGTACAGTGGCGGCATTTTCCTGTTAAAAATCAATTCAAAAACAATACTAATAACTTAATAAGGAAATGAATAATCCTAGGTCAATACCTAGACTCGGAAGTCTAAGGAATGTGCTCGTGTAAGTTTGAGATTAAACACAAGAGGATAGTGCTTAATTCTCTCAAACGTTGCCTGTGATACCAACATGTCACACCCCGGATTTCCAACCCAAATCCATACACCGGTGGGCCCGGGTGGGGAGTATCATGACGTCAGTTGATAACATCATAGTCAATTAAGCACGGCACATCGGAAGTCTTGGAGTTAAATTACTATTAAAACCTAATGTTCGAAATATAAAATAATATACAGGCTCGTAGTATAAGATCCACAGGCGGATCGTAAAATATACAAAAAAGAATATAAAATAGACTTTAGGGCAGATCTAATTACAAGATCCTCTTAATCACTACCGAGCAGCTTTCGGCCTATTTTGTATTGTACCTGCAGTTTAGTCTTTGGACGATACGTCAGCTTTTGCTGGTAAATACACCCGACTGACTCATTTTGAAAACATTTTAGAAATTAGATTTAAGCGCACAGGACACAAATCTTTTTATAACTTGGGAAAGTTACTTTGTAACCTTCTTAACAGATTCACATGTTTGTCCATACATACAGGGCCCGGTACAGAGACCGAGACATGATTAAATACACACCACTTAGAACTCACACAGGAGTTATCCCCAACGTCTTGGGTAATTTGCATTTGAGCGTCTGTCAGGTGTATGCCTACACCCCGCGCTAAGGTCGTGGCCATTATCTAATGTAATGAGCCAAAGATATCTAGGACACGTTAATTTAACCCCCGATGTTTAAGTTATCAAGCAAAACTGAGTAAAACAAAATATGCGGATTTACTAGCCACAATCCGGCATTCGATTGATCCCATTTCTGACCAAGCGATAATAATTTACCGTATCCCAAGCCCGTATAGGGAAAATAAGTCAAGATTATTTACCTGAGCTAGTCTTCTTTTAATTTCAACAACTCAGTCATATACAAAAGTACTAAGTGCAGATAGCATTTACCGGCAAGGCTCTAGTCTGTAATATAGCATAAGCTAACCAATTAAATACTAACGGTCTTTATTTAAGTCATAGACTTAGACCGAGTAGTGTACATGATCAAAATGTATATCGATTGATTAAACAATGATTGGATAGAAGGTAGTTTAAACCCGACAAGTACTTTGACTTGTATAAAGTGGGTAAACAATTAATATTCTGGATTTTGAGTTTAAAATGATAAAGGTTAAACCCGTTTTGGTTAATTTTTCGTAAACTAGTTACATATGTTTAACCGTACGCATATTAGCGATATAGGGTAACCGGATAAGTCATGGACAAGTTCTATATGCCATTATATTTTAAATAAGTTGTAATATCAGTCGGATATCAACTTATATGCCCGTTAAGGTTTTAAAATGAAATTATGCCTTATAAGGGCATTTTGGTAATTTCATATCATATAAAAGGAACTTGATTATAATTTAATGTTATAACCATATGCGTTCTGGAAAAATGATTTATTTATGATATAATATCAGTAGGTTGTTAGTTATATGTGTAATTTTACCTTTTATGACCAAACTATGCACCGAATGTGCATTTTGGTCATTTTACACATAGTTTATAAGTTATTTAGGATTCTGAGTTTATAACATGTACCTACTATAAATATGTTTAAAATAAGTTTTAAAATCAGTAGGTAACAAGTCTTGGTTAAATAATATGGTTTAAAACCATACAATACGCCGACATGGCGCTTATGCCGTAAAATGACGTTTTATACGATGTTTAATGAAAACTGATGTTAAGGTCAGTTTAAAATGTCTTAGGTATGTTATTTAATATAACATATCAGTAGGTAAAAGATTTATCTTGAAAAGATATGATTAAAACCAATTTATGAGCCACAAGGGCTTTATCGTCATTTATCGACATAATACAAGGACCTGTTTGTAAACTCAGTTTATAACTTGGTTTAACATCCCAAATAATCCTACTTATAATATTACATCAGTAGGAAACTTATTTTTAAGTTCATTATCATTAAAACTTGATTTATGCAAAAATGAAATTTTAGTCAAAATGGCATAATTATGGAACTTGCGCATAAACTCAGATTCTGATTTTGATCATGTAATATAACCTCAGAGGGTTATGCTACATTATATTACGATCATAATGCAACTTTAGATCAGTAGCTAACTAATCTAAATCGGGTCAGAAACGAAAGTCAAAGCAGAAGTCAAACTTTGCGACTTTCGGTTGCGAACCGACCCTAGAACTGAAATTGACGAGCCGAACATGTTCTTACATGTTCTACTAATTATTACCAACTTGTTTAAGTATCAAAACAGGTTTCATAACATATATAAGATCAATTTATGATTTTTCCGAAAAATGGCCTGTTTGACTTTTTAATATCATAACTCTGACCCGTCAATTGGTTTAGCAAACGTGATCTTCGGGAGGTGACCTTTATAGGGATTAACACCTACCTTATTACGATCACTTAGCCATGTTAGTTACGAACAATGGCTTTACCATAATGGTCTTAACCAAAAGTCAAAGTGTTTTCCGTAAAACGCTTAACTTTTGGCTATAAAAGCCTATAAACGAAAATGCACAAGGAAGGAACACTTACAAGAGGATCCTAGAATGCAATAGGTCTAAGTGGGATGCTCCTTTCAGTTAGAAACTTCCAGAGGAGGGAGAAGAGTTATGAATAAGAAAGGTGCAAGTTCAGATGGTGAACTTGGACACCTATTTATAGTTGGAGAACTCAAAGGAGGTGATGCCAGGTGTTTAGGGGTGTAAGAGGGAGCTTACAAGTGTCCCAAAACGTGGCATAGCAGTTCGGGAATCCATAGTTTTGAAAAAATGGATTTTGGCAATATGTGTGGAGGCCAAGCAAACTTTCTGCAAACACAGGCCTCTCGCGCCCCGTGAGAGGCCAAGGCCTTGCCTCTCGCACCCCGCGAGCGCCCCATGGCCAGTTTCAAAGTTTGTCACTTTTAGCCCCTCAACTTAATAAATACCCTTAAAACCTCCTAAAACACTCTTTTAGCATATTTAGCCCTCCGTAGCATATTTGGCGTACCCGGGACTATGCCCGGACATTGTCGAGCTCTCGGTTAGTTAAAAGGTCACTCAGAGGTATAAATTGACATGTTGACACTTTTAATCCCTCCATTATCCAACTTTCACATAATTACGGATTTAATCCCTCTCGCCCAAGAAATGGGACATGTGAGAGTTAGGATTTCGTAAACGATCACTCAGAGGCTCATTATAAGCATGTTGACTCCGATGTCACTCAGAGGCAGGGCATGTTGACACAATGGTCACTCAGAGGCCAAGTTTTAGCATGCTGACACTAATGGTCAGCCAGAGGCTATGTTTATGCATGTTGACATCAGAAGATCACTCAGAGACTTAGTTTGAGCATGTTGACGCTTTTAGTCCTTGTTAGTCTTTAATATACTAAAAATAAAATATAACACGTGTCACTATACTATTGGACACGATTTTACAGGGTGTTACACATACCGCACGTACCTTCAGGCAGCAGCCATCTCCGCCTCGATCACACACAAGATCATAAGGGAATGGCGGAGCATGCCGAAGAGCAAGAAAAATTTGAAGCTGCCAAGGCGGAACTGGTCCAAGAGAGAGTCCAAGTGGTTGCGCAAAAATCTGAGTTGGAGGCGGACAAAGGTAAATTTGTCGAAACTTAACGGACCGAGGAGTGGTCCGCGCTGGGGTAGAAGAAGAGGGCCAAAAGATCTGCTACCACACTTGCTGAGGAGCGCAAGTTTTGGAGGGAGGCTTGTGAAAAGGACAATCATGAGAAAAAATCTTTGAGAGATGAATTGGCCCGGTTGCGTGGAGAGGTAGAGCGCGAGAGAAAGGAGAAGGAGGCAGCTTCTACTGCGGCTGCGGAGGACAGGGCGCACCGCGAGCGCAGTGAATAGAAGGAGGTAAAAACTTGCCCCTCTATATTTATTTTTATATGATCAATAAAACTGTCATGCTAACCTTGTTGTGGATAACCAGGTTGAAGCTTGCTCCGCTTTGAAGAGCGCAAAGAAGGATCTCTAGGTGGCCTTGGTGCAAAAGGCTGAACTACGATGCAGGCACATGAAGGATAAGGATAGGCTGCGATCGGTGGAGGCCAAGGTGGACGCGGGTGAGAAGAAAATTGAAGATTCTGAAGCCGCCCACCATCTCTGAGTCGCTGGTGGAGTCGCTGGCCAACAACATGTTGTGGATGCAACTGCATGGAGTTGTCAATGTAAGTACTCTGTTTGTGTTTTAATCATTTTGTCTTGATTCTGATATTGTTTTCCTTGTATTGTAGATCGCAAACTCCATCCTGAACTCCGCAAAGTTGGACGGTGCAGTGGCTAAGTTGATGGTCACCGCGCGCCATGACAGGTATGCTCAGGGCTATGCTGAGTGTGCGCATCATGTCACTCATGCACTGGATGTACAATGGGACAACAGTCGCGCTGCCACTCTGGTGTTGATACCGAAGCTGCCTTTACCCAGGCGAAGTGGGAATATGATCGTCTACAGCTCCCGGTTATGGATCTAGTGAGCGAGGCGCTCCAACACGATGACTACGTCGATCGCTTAAAAGACATATTTCCGGATGAAACCGAGGCCGCTGGGAGTGAAGAGTAGCGTAGGATGCTTATTGTAATATCTTTGATGTATCTTGAATGTAACTGCGCGTGGCGCATGCTTTTTATATATTTCTTTTTTAATAAAATAGATGTTTCTTTCCAGTTACAATATTTGCGTGAAGAGAACCAACTTTGTTTAGGCGTAGCGAATGAACTTGGTAATGAACTCGTGTATGAACATCCCCTCCCATGCGCATGCAGTAGATAGTGAATTTTTGTTCATGAGTCATTGTGTACCGAGGTGTTTTCGCGTAGACCCAAAGTGGTTTCGCGCATTTGTAATAAAACATCTAAAGAAATTCATGTATCCATTGTCTTTATTAATCAATAAGGCATGAGTGGCATGTACAGAGTAGACAATAAGATAATAGGTTTGCTAATTTACATGTAACACCTTCGTAGTTGTTGCGCATTCCAGGTCCTAGGAACGTTTGTGCCATCTAAACGTTTGAGAGTGTAAGCACCCTTTCCTAGGACTTCATGGATAATGTATGGACCTTCCCACTTAGGTGCGAGTTTTCCAGAACTTTCAGCGTTAGACGCTTCATTGTCGCATAGAACAAAATCTCCAGGTAGGAAGGTACATATGCGAACTCGCACGTTGTAGTATTTCTCGAGCTTGGACTTGTACTTTGCTTCATTGATTGTAGTGTTTTCACGCCTTTCTTCTAGGAGATCCAAGTCGAGTTGCGCTCTTCTTCATTGTTCTGGCTTTGCGCAGCCAGCATGCGTGGTGATGGGTGTCACACCCGCTCATAGGCAAAAGCGCACGGTGTGATCTAATTGGTTCTCATTGCATACAACAAAAGTGAACAAACTATATGAATAAAACATTCTCCATATGCCATTGCTGAAATTGGTTCAAACGCAACATAAGTTAAGTATATTGTTACAATCCATTAAATTGTCAAACTGTTAAGTAACCAAAATGCAAGATTTTAAAATAATAAGGTTTTGTCCTTTATATCACCGCAAGTAGGCGGGATATACCAGACAAATCCTTCAAAAGTGGCATTGGAGTCTTGATGCTTGTTTCTTGATTTAACTGCTTGCAAAGATCCACTAATTACCTGAAATACATGTTAAATTGAAAATCAACAAAAGTTGGCTAGTTCATGTGTTTTAACTGTATGCGTTATATCCACAACATGTATAAGTATTTGTATCAAAACCCAGTATGTAAAGCGTCAATGAAATCGTTGATCATTAATGTTTTGCAAGGACATTAATATGTGTGACGACATAGGAAGCAATCCAAACCTAGACGATTTCTGTCAATTAACTTCGACTGGGACGACAAATGCACTCTTCTGTGTGGGTCCATGACCAAGAGTGGGGCTCGCCAACACCCGCTAGATCTAACCTTTGTACCGTGGTTTTAAATAAGATTAATGGTGCTTAAGTTCCACCCTATTCGCACATGATCTAAGTTGTTTCATTCCTTAGCTTATCATACCATTGAACATGTATTTCCCCCGATAGTTGTAAAACAATAAAACATTTAAGATAAAAAGGGGGACATGAACTCACTGCTTTGCTTTCTGCTAAACTGATTAACTCTAATACTTTTCTCCGGTTTCGTACCACAACCTACAAACATGTTAGGTTTTGTTAGACACTTCGGTCTTTGAATGATTCTTGTTCTTGTTTCTTGTCTTAATTATTTACTAAGACTTGTTCAGTTTAGATTTTGTTTAGATATACATCTCAATGTATGATAACAATATACTTTATTAAGTATATGTGTATCCTTGCAACGCATGTGTTGCTAGCACGGGCCCAGCCCGCTAGACTCCGTGCCTTGCACGAGTAATACGTATGTGTTCCATGACACCTCATGGACGGGTCCCACCCGTTTGCCTCGACGACTGCATCGTCGGAATTATTCCATATATAATTCTTCTTAATTATATATAATTCCAAGTTCGATGCGTCACTTAAAATATTATATTCTTAACTTGCATTATTTGTATGCACCTCCTTATATATATCATTTTGTTTACGATGAGTTGGTTAAAAATAATCTATTTTTAACATGTATTGATATATAATTATTTCATGTACATGTTTCATAATATATGTGACCAACTATTGAAATTGTTAAGTATTATACCAATGTATTTCCCCCATGTATAGGTATACTTGTATTGGGTGTATTTGTGTATTTACATTCGTATTCTTATGGTTAAGTACAATACTTGTATAAATGTATTTTCACCAAATATTAATGGTATATATATTGGCATGTATTTGTACGTATAGGAATACGTATATTCCTTGTATGTATTACCCTTATTTTTGTATATTCCTTAATTATATAATATTAGGATATATTCAAGTTAGTATATTATTATGCTTGGTAAGTGTATGTATATCCAAAATAATATATTTTTGCGATTAGTTCTAGAAACCATATATTTTAGTTTCCACCAAACTTAATATATTTTTAGAAGGCTTTTGAAATATATGTTTTTATTTACTTCGAAAATAATATGTTTTTAGTGCCAACGAAATAGGATATAGTTTCAATATTTGTAAAAAAAATATATATTTTGTCAAGTGTTCGGTTTTGAAAATAATACTTAACAAGCTTCGATATATTGCATATTTTTAGTCTATAGTTCATATATAGTCCAAATGTCCAATGTGTCCGTATTTGCTTCCATGTATGGTATTGGATAGGTACATATATACTTTGTAATTAATTGTTTGTCAATTTATTATGTATTTATTTGTATGATTTATTTTCAAGTTCCTAACTATATACATATGTAACACAATTAACAAACACATAAATTGTGATTCTTATGATCACTAAATATATATTTTTCCAAAATATATATTTATGTCCATTTTTATCTTTATAAAATCATGTCTTCTTGAACTTATATTTTATACAACAACATGGGAGTTTTATATTTATGGTTTTTGAACAAGTTTACTTGTAAGAAATTTAAATCATATATTTTTCTAAGTGCTTAATTTTTATAAAAATTTTGCCATAGTTTCCCCTAGATTTAGGAGGTTTCCCATGTTTTTAAAACATGTTTTAAGCTTCAAAAATCATCAATTTATTCCCAATCTTTTCAACAAGTAATCCATGTAGACATATATGTATTTTTAGGTCATGATGAACATGGAACTTTACCAAACATGTAGTCTTTTAACCATATGTTTAAGATGTCCATACATCTTTAAAAATGGGTTTAGTTTCTAATATACACTAACTTTGTAAAAAAATCATTTTTAACAACTTACTTATATATATTCTTAGAAAATATTACTAGTCATTTTAATGACATTTTCAAGATCATCCATAATGTTAAAATATATTCATCAAGCTTTTTATTATTTTTAACCTTATGATCATCTAACATTTCAAAAATCTTACAAACCATTTTATCCACTTTAAAAGTCCATTTATTATATATATCATGTTCATCACTTCTTTGATCATGGATTTTGTAAGATCCATGAATATACTTGTTAGATTATGTTTTTAGTTATCATCTAACAAGTTCACATATGATGGTTATGATCCATAGCACAAAATAAACATCTACATCTTTTTTACAACTTCAAGATAACTTTGTTTCCTTTAGATTATGTTACTTGTTAATATGTTCTTCTTTTAAAGTTTATGTTCTTGCATGGTGTAACTTATATATTATCAAAATACTAGTATTAAGATATCAAATGAAAGATTAGAAAGCTCACTACTAGCTCTTGTGGCTAGGGAAGTGGCAAGATGAACACTTGAAGAAGATGATGCAAAATAGGTGGATAAAAGCTCCCAAGAGAGGTCCTTGAACCTTCCTTAGTTAGGCTTGAGACACCCTTGGATATGCTTGGATTGGCTTGGAAACAACTTGAAGATGGAGGTGAATTGGTGGTATAAGTGGCCGTGAGTTTTTGGTAAGGTTGAAGGAGTTTGGAGTTTTGATTTCTTGTGATAAGTTAGTGAATGAAGTGATGAGATGTTGTTGCTACTTATGTTGGGTGAGAGACACATGAACCTTCATACATTCCTATTGTTCATCCAACATGTTCAAGTATGGGGTACACAAATGTTGGCTTTGTGAGGGGCCCCCTAGAACCGGCCATGATGATGATGATAGTAACTAACTTGGTTAGTTTTCATAGTTAAGTATTTAGTTAGGTATTTAGGGGTCTTAGTTAGGGGTATTTATATATTAAGGGTTTTTAATGTATTTTAAGATACAAGATGTTATATACTAGTCTAATATTGTTAAATAACATAAACTAGTTTATATTTTATGTCTAGTTCGTGTTCGGTTGCTTAACGGTTGTCCGGTTCGTTAACGGGTTCTTAAACGGAAGTTTAAGCAACTTGTATGGAATTTAGGGATTTAAATTAAAACAATGTGTTTAATGTTTTTAGCTAGTTGTATGATGTAAAAATATTGTTAACTAGTTCATATGATGTTTCAGATTGTGTCCAGGTGTTCGTTTCGTTGTCAATTCGTTAAAACGTTAACTATCAAGACTTATGTGATATGATATGTTATTGCGCCAAACAATACTTTCAATGTCTTTTAAGCAATGCAGGATGTTTAACAATAATTCTGCATATTATTTAAGCTTGTATTTGCTGAATTTTTGCTGGATTTTGCTGAATTGCTGTTTAGTTTATAGTTCCGGCAGTTTTCAGTGCATGTATTGTTTTCGGAAAGTGTTAGCATTAATCCTTGCTTTCCCACATGGTGTTTAATATAGAGTTTGCATTGGACTCTCATCTAAGTCCTAAATCTGCAGTTTAACTGCGTACTGACACTACGCTGTCGCAGCTAGGCTAATAGTCATTTCCGATGCACTGTTTCAGGCAGTTTTTAAATGGTAACCACTAAACAAATAATATGCATCATATAACATATTCAGTGCACTTTCTAGATTGATGTCAGGCAATTCAAGCAGTTTAGTCATTCAAAACAAGTATTTATATCACATACTTTACTGTTTAATTGTACAAAAATTATCCAAAAGTGACAGTTGTCACAATGGGAGGCCTATTTCCGTAGGAATCACTGCCTCTGTTCCATACACTAGGCTGAAAGGAGTTTCGCCTATGATGGTTTTTGGCATGGTTTGCTGAGCCCAAAGGATGCTTGGCAACTCATCTACCCATCCTCTTCGCGCCATACCCAATCTCGTCTTGATCCCTTCGACGATGCTCTTGTTTATACTTTCCACTTGGCCATTCCCTTGGGGATGCGCGACCGAAGTGAAGACATGTTCGATATGCATTTCTTTCATCCATTGTTGTAGTTCTTCAACTGCAAAGTTGGGGCCGTTATCACTGACTATGGCAGGGGTAACCCAAATCGGCATATGATGTACTCCCAAATGAATTTCCAAACTGCAATTGCTGTTGTGGATGCAAGGGGTTTTGCTTCTACCCATTTGGTGAAGTAATCGACGACGCCGATTATGAACTTCACCACGCCTGGGGCATCTGGGAAAGGTCCCACCTTATCGATTGCCCATTGCTAGAAAGGCCATGCTGTTATCACTGGGATCAAGGATTCTTGGGGCGCAATGTCTTCGGCACATGGCACTGGCATGATGGGCACTTCCGCAGTGTTCCAACTGCATCTAGGTGCCAGGCCAGTAGTAACCGGCATTCATGATCTTTGCTACGACCATGCACGGACCGACGTGAATTCTGCATAACCCTTCATGTATTTCGCGGATCAAGTATTGCGCATCTTGCTGGTCAACGCAGCGGAGGAGCGGTCCAAGGTATGACTTCCGGTAGAGGATACCGTCCGCCATTTCGTAGTTGAGTGCCTTGTTCTAGACCTTCCTTGCTTCTGCTTTGTTTTCGGGGAGGGTCCCGAATTGCAAGAACATGATTATGGGAGACATCCAGGAAGGATTCCCACTTCGATGATATTTTCTTAACCCAAAGGAACAGAAGGGTTTTTTAGTACCTCAATGCGCACTTCACACGCGAGGTGCTTGAAGCTTGTAGCGGCTAATTCGCTGAGCGTGTCGGCATGTTTATTCTCGCTTCGGTTGACATGGGTTATTTTAAAGCTCTGGAATTTGGTTATTAGTGAGGCGTGCAACTCTTCTGATGGTCGTGCTTGCGCGACGGACCACCTTAGATCATATGAACAAACTTCATCTTCTTGTTACTCGAGCCCTCGCCGCCTCGAGTAATCTGGGGGGACCTCCTTGGGCACATTTTGAAGTAAGTGGGTGAGCTTCCCACTTTTTAGTGCCTTCTCGATCTCCATGCGCAAGGAGATGTAGTTGTCGGTTGTATTCCCCGTATCTTTGTGATAATCGCAGAAAATTTTGGGGTCTTGACCTTTTTTATTGCGCATCGGCGGCGGCTGCTTGAATTGGTGATCTTCGGTGCTTAGTACCTCCGTCGGTGTTTTCGTCAGTGATGTCCACTGACGATCGCGATTATCCTGGTTTATTGCTCTCTGGGTAGCAATCTTATTGATGGTCGCGCGTGCGTCAACCGACGAGTAAGGAGGTGTTGGTTGGTTTCTCTCCAACTCTTTTTATTCTTCTTCCCAAAACTATTGCTCATGTCTTGGGACGGTAATGGGGTAGGGGAGGTCTGTTGTTATTTAGGTTGCGCTCCGTCTGCGCATAGACATTTACTACCACCATTAATTTCTCCCAGCTTTTTGGGAGGCCGGTAGTTCCAGACAAGATTTGATCATCTTGTCACAGCGGACAACATACTTGAACTGTACACGAATCAGGTCTTCGTGCACGTCCCCTATCTCCAACACCTCTTTATTGTAGCGGATAATGAAGTCTTCGAGACTTTCGTCATCACGCCGCCAGATGTTCATGACGTCAGAGGAATCTCTGACATAACGGCATTGATGGCTGAAGTGCGTCGGGAACTTGTCTTTGAGGTCGTTCCATGACCGGAGCTTACATGTGGGTAAGTTGTCAAACCATAGGCGCGTAACACCTGTGAGAGTTTGAACAAACAAGTGACACCACATGGGCAGCGTCCAGCCTCCGATTAGTCCTGCGCCGGTGAACAGGCGCAGGTGATCATCTGGGTCCGTCAACCCATTGTACTTTCCCACGTTGGAGGGAAGTTTTGCGCGCTCCAGTTGTGCGAGCGCGATCTCCTTGATGAATTTTGAGTGTTCGACTGCTTCAGCCGGACTGTAGATCAAGTTATAATTGTACTCCGCCTCCGGGTTGTAAACAGCTCGTGGCACAGACTTGTAAGCAACATGATCTTTTGGTAGCCGGTGAAACACACTAGCGCTATCACCCTTGCCATAAGTTCGGTCCTCCTCACGCTGGGTGTCCCGCCCCTCTAGAAGACGCGGGCCCAACCGTGAGTGGATGGACGCTCGCCTATGAGTGTGAGACTCATGTTTAGGCATCGATTGGGAGTACTCCGTTTCTCGTGTACGGAGTTGTGATAGGACACTCGCTCCAGCCGGTGAGCCGTAGCTAAGTACTCGTGGTGCAGGCGAAACATGCACATGAGTAGTTGGTGGCTGCACCGGCGCCGCGGATATGTTGGTTTGCGCACAGAGTTGCGCGTTGACGACCTTCAGAGCCGTTTGAGACTTGATATATCAAGACATCAGAGTTTCACCCGAAGGCAAAACCGAAGTGATTAGTACACAGGGAGTCTCCATTTGAACTCCGGGGGTTATCGGGACGTTCACACGACCGGAGTCGTGATGAGCACCAGTATTCCCGGAAGAAACTTCTTCCACTAGTCCGTCGAGTCGAGAGGCATGAACTTGGTTCTTTCCTGTAACATTTGTAAAAATCGGGTTTTCAAAACCCGCTCCGTTTTGTAATCGAATATCAAGTTATAAAAGTTACGTTTAATATTTATGACTATTTTGATTTAAAACGATACATAATTAATAAATAAACTAAACTATAAAAATTATATTTGATAAAAAGTTAAAACAAAATAAATAAAAAAATTACGCTGCTGCCGGGACTCGAACCCGGGTCAGCCAAGAACAACTCCAACGCCTTAACACACACTCACATCACCACTCCGCCGCTTTGTGTTTTCTGTTATCTCTAGGAAACAAATGAGATTTATACACAAACTCGGTTAAAACTGGTTGCGCCAACTGACAAACTGAAATCGGCAAATCAATCGTCTAATCGTTTGATTAATCGTTCATTCACATTTTATAACCGATGAACCGATGATTGTAATCAATTCAGAAGTGATTGAACATCAATTTTCTTTATTAATCGGTTTTTATAACCGAAATGAATCGAGTCACAATTACTTCAATTCCAGACCTCTCTCGCAACCCAGAAACGTCATAACAATACTCCATTTCACTTTCGTCACATTTTCAGACCATCAGAACGCTTAAAACAACTCGCCGGAATTTCCTGCAAAAGTCGTCGGAAAACCGTATTCATCCTCAAACGGTAAATCTTTCAATATTCGTTGTAGTTCAACAATTATTAGACTATTTCTAACTTAAACCTCTCAATTGAAATCGAATTCAGGCGCTGTATTCAACTAATTCCAGTTCGCCGGAACTCCCCTGAAAATCTTTATTTCCGTCTGTGAAACGGTAAGGACCTTCAAACACATCGTTAACGTTTGTTTATCACTTCAATTCCACAATCGACTAATCAAAACAATTAATTATCTTGTTCAGTTGAAGAGCATAAATGTCACACACCCGACCCGCAGCGGAAATAAGAGTCGGGGCATAATTGGGTTATCACCAAAGCACATGACATTTACTATTATGTTTCATAATTAAATGAAGTCAAAGTTACATTTCTCAAACATCCAAACATGTTCATTCAATACAAGGGAAAATAACCAAACATAATAATCCGGATACTAAATCGTTTTATTTCTTCTAATCCAGGTCCTATGTGTTCCTAGCTGCTGCTGGTTCACCTGTATCATGTGTAAAATGGGAGGTTTTTGGGTAAACATAAGTTGGCGAGTGAACCTTATAGATAAACATTTGATAATGATTTTATGGTTAGTTTATCAATAAAATATTGTGCATAATCATAAAAGAGCACATGTATGTAATCAAACATTGGCAAATATCAGTTACAATTATAACATACATTAACAATCGATAGCATACATGAACATACCAATATCATATAATAACTAACATAAATGAACTGTGCGATCAAGGCTCAATCAAACGGAGCCGATCGTATTGCATGAACTGGAAATGTAAATTGAACTGTGCGCTCAAGGCTCAATCAAACGGAGTCGAACGTATTGCATGAACTGGAAATGTAAATTGAACTGTGCACTCAAGGCTCAATCAAACGGAGCCGAGCGTATTGCATGTATTGAAATGTAAAATGAAATGACCGATCAAGGCTCAATCAAACGGAGCCGATCGTGCGGGCACGCCAAGATCAACCGCATAATTAAATGGGGATCCAACTCAACCTCGATGGATGGGGAGCCGCGGCCTCGGCAATTGCATGTACTGAAATAATAATTTGCATACAATAATAACTACTTAACAGCAACAAACTAATACACATGTCATGATATGATATATGCACAATAACTTGGTTATAATATGTAAATAAACAAGACACATGATACACCCCAAAAACGTGATTAAAACGGGGAATTTGAAGGGTTCACTCACATTGGGTGCGTTGAATTTGAGATGGTGAGATGCGCACGATTTAGACGAGCGAGTCAACGAGGAATCACTAACCTAAATAATAATGGAAAAATATATTAAATGGATGGATTTTATTAAGGATTTTAATGGGATTTTTAGATATATTTTTGTGAGTTTATGGCTATTTTCTATCCTTAAAAATGTTATTTTTAAGTATTTTTAATTGATTTTTAAATTAAAATAAACAAATAAATATATAAAAAAATATTATTATTTTACTGTTTGACCGTTGACCGTTGACCGGTTCGGTCAGCGGTAATTGTTGTGCCAAGCGGGATTCGAACCGGTGACCTTCAGTTCACGTGCACGTAGCTCTACCAACTGAGCTACGTGACTAACCCGTTAGAAACTCAGTTTTAATTATATTTATATACTTATTCGAATTAACCGAAAATACCTTTATTTACAAAAACGTTTTAATTCAATTGACCGGTGCTTGGGACAGGGTTCGAACGCGCGTCATGAAGTTTATCTTGCACACAGTCCACCGCTGGACTGTGTGTCTAACCCGGTTATATTCTTGATTTATATTATACTTAACAACTACCTGTTTTAACCCGGTTAGTTCATGTTTAAAAAGAAGGATGTTATTACGCAAGGCGTGTGTGTATTAAGGTTCGAACTCGGAACGTGTATAAGAACTTTGCACACAGTCCACCGCTGGACTGTGTGTCTAACCCGTTTATTATCCGAATTTTAATTACTCTTATCCCGCTTTTAAGTTCGCCTTCTTCATTACGATTACCGATTTTACTCAAACATCTGGTTCATGATTTAACTGATTAATAAACATGACGACTAGCTTGAATGTACAAAACCGAACAGTTTGGGGAAAGAATATACCGGACAGGTTGTCTTCCTTAAGGAGTCCGGCGAGAATCAGACAGCTCTGTTTTTGAACCTCCGGCTGAGAGAGTCTATCAACAGAATTAAGGAATTAGATTTGAAATTGAACCAGGGTACATTGATTATTAGTACGTTTGAATGTGCTTACCGTTAGCTAGCGAGTTTCCGGCAATTCCAGAATTTCTCCGGCGAACCCAGAAAATCCAGCAAAATCTTCTGTGGCTGATTTTGGGTGATGGATTAATGTTAGTAGAGTTCTAACAATAGATTGAAATCGCAAGGAAAGGAATATCTTACCGGTTTGTGTCGAACACAGTTTTCCGGCGATTTCTGCAGAGAATTCCGGCGAACAGTTTTAGGTGCTCAAATGATTTGAAAACGCGACGAAAAAGAAATGGAGTGTTGTTGTGACAGTTCTGAATCGCACAAATGATTGGAACTTGAATTAGTTTGGAGTTTGATAACTTTTCGGTTTCAAAAACTGAAATTGATGAAACTTTATGTTCATTCATTACAGACTTAATCAGAAACCGATATACATCGGTTATAAGTTGGCCAGATGAAATCGAAACGATTTGGCGATCGGTTTACCGATTTCCGTTATGCAGATGGCATTAACGGTTGATTTGAGTTTGCGTATAAGATCCAATTGTTTTCCTAAGGTTAACAGAAAACACTTGGTGGCGGAGTGGTTTGGGGACAGAAAGTTAAGTTGTTGGCGACAGCTGACCCGGGTTCGAGTCCCGGCAGCTACAATTGATTTTTATTTATTTTATTTTAACTTTTTATCCAATTTAATTTTTATAGTTTAGTTTATTTATTAATTATGTAACGTTTAAACTCAAAATAACAATAATTAATTAATGTATCTTCATAACTTGGTATTTGATTACAAAACGGAGCGGGTTTTGGAGACCCGTTTTTTACAAATGTTACAGTATCCCCTACTTTTAGGAATTTCGTCCCGAAATTTAAACAGTTGAAGTAGTAGGAAAAAGGTGAGGGTATTTTTCACGCATTGAGTCTTCACGTTCCCAAGTAAACTCAGGTCCCCGTTTCGACTCCCAGCGTACCCTAACAATAGGAATGCGACTTCGTCGTAGACGCTTTTCTCCATAGTCCATAATCTCCACTGGTCTTTCAATAAAATGCATGGATTCATCGATCTGAATATCTTCCAGTGGAATATGAAGATTCTCATCAGCGAGGCACTTCTTCAAGTTCGACACGTGGAATGTGGGATGAATCTTGTCGAGTTCTTCCGGTAGGTCAAGCTTGTATGCTACAGGACCTACTCTTTCGAGTATTTTGAAAGGTCCTACGTAACGTGGTGCTAGCTTTCCCTTTTGACCAAAACGAACTACTCCCTTCCACGGTGATACTTTTAAAAGTACATTATCACCAATGCTAAACTCCAAGGGCTTCCGTCGTTTATCTGCGTAACTCTTTTGACGACTTTGAGCCGCTAGAAGATTGTTTCGAATTTGATTAATCTTATCTGTGGTTTCTTGGATCAATTCTGGACCAGTAATTTGTGCTTCCCCAATTTCGTGCCAACAAACAGGAGATCGGCACTTTCGACCATATAAAGCTTCAAAAGGTGCCATGCCGATGCTAGAATGATAGCTGTTGTTGTACGAAAATTCAACTAACGGTAGGTGGGCGTCCCAATTTCCCTTGAAGTCTAAGACACATGCTCTAAGCATGTCTTCAAGAGTTTGAATGGTGCGCTCAGACTGTCCATCAATTTGAGGATGATAGGCGGTACTGAGATCTAATCGAGTGCCCATAGCGGATTGTACTGCTTGCCATGTTCGTGAGGTGAAACGACCATCACGATCAGAAATAATACTTACTGGTACTCCATGCCGGCTTACGATTTCGCTGATATAAATACGAGCAAGCTTTTCGTTCTTGAAATCTTCTCGAATAGGGATAAAATGAGCTGATTTTGTAAGTCGGTCTATAATCACCCATATAGTGTCATACCCACTAGAAGTGCGAGGTAACCCGGTAATGAAATCCATGGTTATATTTTCCCACTTCCATACAGGTATTTCCGGTTGGACTAGAAGTCCTGAGGGTCTTTGGTGTTCAGCCTTCACCTTAGAACATGTGAGACACTTGGAAACAAAAACGGCAATATCTTTCTTCATTCCAGGCCACCAATAGGTGTACCGTAGGTCTTGATACATCTTATCGGCTCCTGGGTGTATAGAATATCGCGTCTTATGAGCTTCATGCATGAGTGTTTCACGAAGATTGATGTGGTTAGGAATCCATATACGATCTAGGTAATACAAAATACCATCAGATTTAGTTTCAAGTTTTAGCTCGGCTCCACAGGACATCTCTTTTTGTACATCTTCCTCTGTTATTGAAACGTGTTGAGCTTCTCGAATTTGATCCTTAACATTGGTTATAATTTGCGAACATAGAAGATGAATGGAGTTCGCATAACCCTTTCGACTAAGTGCATCAGCCACCACATTTGCTTTACCAGGGTGGTATCTGATTTCACAGTCGTAATCATTTAGGAGTTCGACCCATCTTCGTTGCCTCATATTTAACTCTTTCTGACTGAAGATATGTTGAAGACTCTTGTGGTCAGTGTAGATTTCACACTTTGTACCATAGAGATAATGTCTCCATATCTTAAGAGCAAATACAACAGCTCCAAGTTCAAGGTCATGAGTGGTGTAGTTCTTTTCGTGTGTCTTGAGTTGCCTTGAGGCATAAGCTATGACTTTTCCTCTTTGCATGAGAACGCAACCTAATCCTTGCCCTGACGCGTCGCAATAGACTACAAAATCATCACAACCTTCAGGAAGAGTGAGGATTGGTGCATCACAAAGTTTTTGCTTGAGAATTTGAAAAGCTTCTTCTTGCTTGGGTCCCCATACAAATGGTTTCCCTTTATGGGTTAAAGCCGTGAGTAGCACCGCAATGCGAGAGAAGTTTGAAATGAACCGACGATAATAGCCAGCAAGTCCAAGAAAAGACCTTACTTCAGTTGGTGTACGTGGAGCTTGCCATTCTTGAACTGCTTTGATCTTTGATGGGTCCACATGTATTCCTTTGTCATTGACTACATGCCCGAGAAATTGCACTCTTTTGACCAGAATTCACATTTAGAGAACTTGGCATAAAGCTTTTCCTTTTCTAGAAGTGCAAGAACAAGTCGTAGATGACGCTCATGATCAGCTTTAGATTTTGAATAGATAAGAATATCGTCGATGAATACAATAACAAATCGATCAAGGTAAGGTTTGCAGACTCTATTCATTAGGTCCATGAAAATAGCTGGTGCGTTGGTTAATCCAAACGGCATAACCATGAATTCATAGTGACCATATCGAGTTCGAAAAGCAGTTTTTGGGACGTCTTCTTCATGCACTCTAAGCTGATGATAGCCAGATCGAAGGTCGATTTTCGAAAAGCAACTGGCACCTTGTAGTTGGTCAAGAAGATCATCTATGCGAGGTAAAGGATATCGATTTTTGATAGTTAACTTGTTGAGCTCTCTGTAGTCGATGCACATGCGAAAAGATCCATCTTTCTTCTTTACAAAAAGTACAGGTGCACCCCAAGGCGATGAGCTGGGGCGTATGAAGCCCTTGTCAGTCAACTCTTGCAATTGACTGGCTAGCTCTTGCATTTCAGAGGGGGCTAACCTATATGGAGATTTTGCCACTGGTGTAGCACCAGGTATGAGATCGATACGGAATTCGACATCTCTGATTGGAGGAAGTCCTGAAATGTCGTCAGGAAAAACTTGTGGAAAATCTTTTACAACAGGAATATCTTCAAGTTTCTTCTCTGCGGTCCCCTTCTTGATGATATGGGCTAAAAACGTAACATAATTCTTGCGAAGGCATTTTTGAGCTTGAAGACAAGACATTAAGTTGAGCCCTTTCGACGAGGTTTCTCCAAAGATTCGAAGAGTCTGACCGTTTGAAAGAGGAATACGAATAAATTTCTCACGACATACAACTTCCGCATGATGTAGACTGAGCCAATCCATACCGATTATGATGTCGAAACTTCCCAGCTTCATAGGAATAAGATCGACTGAGAATTCGTGGTCGTTTAAGGTGAGTGTACAGTTGCGTAAAATAGAGTCTAATGAAACAGGTTTTCCGTCCGCAACTTCTACCGTTATGGATTCCGCGAGCTTATCCCGATTTTTACTTAAGATAGGTTCAAACTCTAATGACACGAAACTTCTATCCGCACCAGTATCAAATAACATAGAGGCATATCTACCATTTATAAGAAACGTACCGTTGACCACATTGCCGTCAGCTCTGGCCTGGTTTGCGTTAATATTGAAAGCTCTTCCTCTAGCAGGTGGAGGAGCTTGGTTCGCTTGATTCACAGGGTTGGCTTGGGCCTGAGCATGAATAATATTGACCAGCCTTGGACACGTGTTTCTGAAATGACTTGGGTCGCCGCAGTTGAAACAAGCCCGCATAGGTTGGCCCATAGGGTAATTGGGTTGATAGTAGGTTTGGGCTAACTGTTGAGTGGGTGGAAATGGTAGCTGTTGTTGGGCTTGACCCATTAATTGTTGGTGGCTTTGGGTTATAGGTTGGTGGCGGTTTGTTCGTTGAAGCGTGCGGCAGTTTTGAACAGTGTGTCCGGCGTGACCGCAGCCGGTACAGTATTGGCAAGGATAATCAGGGGAGTGGTGATACTGACAACGGTTACATTTTGGTAATGGGCCTGTGTAGGGTCTTTTGTATGGCGCGGGTGGAGGTGTAACTTGAGTGATGGTTGCAGCAGGAATAGGGGTGTTGGTTTGGGTGACTGCAAAGTTCCTGGTGTTACGCTTCCTCTTGTTAGCAAATTTAGAGGACGGAGGGTGGTGGTTTGAGGTTTGTCCCTCAGCAGGGGTTTTCTTCTTTTCCTCCTTGAATTTCCCATTGCGAATTCGGTTTTCGGTCAGTTCTGTTGCCAACTCCATGGCAGCTTCGAGGGTTACCGGTGAAACGCTGAGGACCGAATCTTGGATTTTCGAGGGTAGTCCTCGAATGTAATGTTCGATCAGACGGTAGATTGGAGTGAATAAGTTTGGAACCATTTGGTTCAACTCCAAGAACCTTTTGTTGTAAGTAGAGTGATCACCATCTTTTTGCTTCAAGGCATGAAATTCATCCTCCAATTTCTTAATTTCACTTCTAGGACGAAATCGCCTAGTCATGATTTCCCTTAACTCCTCCCAAGTTAAGGCCATCGCATCTTCTGTTCCCCTCTTTCCTTTCTCAGTATTCCACCAAGTGAGAGCTACACCAAGTAGTCTCCCGGTGGCGTAACGAACTTTGCGATCCTCAGGACAATCGCAGTTTAAGAAAACGTTTTCCATCTCCTCGAACCAATGTAGGAGAGCAGTGACTCCCTCAGTCCCTTCGAATTTCGGAGGATCACAGGACTTAAAATGTTTGTAGGAGCATTTGATGGTAGGAGGGTTGTTGATGTTCTGGTCCTGTTGTTGAGGAGGGTTAGTAGGATTTGCAGCAAGGGCTTGTTGTACTTGTACTACGATGTCAGGCAATATCGTGGCCATTTGATTCGCGATATGAGTGGCCAAACGTTCCCGAGACTTTTCCGAATTCCTACTCCTTCGATGCTGTCTAGACGACATCTACAGGATCATAAAATGAGAAGATTGTGAGTTTATGGTGTCTTTTTAGGTGTCATGTGTCTTTAGGAAAAATGAAATTAACATAAATATCAATAATGCAACTACATCCAAAGGATGTCTTGGGTTCGCTCATGTTGGGCCTCAAATGTCCCCCATACATTCACCTACATAGTCATGTGGGCCCCCATGGCTATTGGCTTGGTAGGATTCACATTAGTATTGGCAATTTAACACTCGCATCCCCCGAATGCTAACCACAAAATATGTTCATGAGATGTTTGGTCGGAACGTGTCCAGGTGTAGACACAATGACAACTCAAAGTGGGATTAGCTCTCACGACGTTTGGTATAGCATGCTTTGGCCTAATAGATATTTCGTACTCTCATCGTTAGTCCCCAGGTAGGCAAACTGGTCCTTTATTTTGGATTTATACGAATGCCAGCCTAGACAGGACGTTCCGACTACCGGTACTAGTACCCTTCCAGTTACTACATGCCCGTCATGAGAACTCACTTTGATGAGATTTGAAAACACGAAAATCATTGTAAAATCAATCATGATGTGGTGTGTGCTTGCATAGATGTGATATGTTATGATCATACGATTTCATGATAGGCATTATTTGATAATACATACTTATGAACATGCTTGAACAATATCAAATGTAACATTTAACATAAACATATAAACATCATGAAATTTGGCATATAACACACAAAATTCTTATAAGTTTCTAATCGACTATAGTATAGGCTCTAAGGGTCTAATAACCTATCCTATATCCCTATAGTCATGGCTCTGATACCAATCTGTCACACCCCGACCCGCAGCGGAAATAAGAGTCGGGGCATAATTGGGTTATCACCAAATCACATGACATTTACTATTATGTTTCATAATTAAATGAAGTCAAAGTTACATTTCTCAAACATTCTAACATGTTCATTCAATACAAGGGAAAATAACCATTCATAATAATCCGAATACTAAATCGTTTTATTTCTTCTAATCTAGGTCCTATGTGTTCCTAGCTGCTGCTGGTTCACCTGTATCATGTGTAAAATGGGAGGTTTTTGGGTCAACATAAGTTGGCGAGTGAACCTTATAGATAAACATTTGATAATGATTTTATGGTTAGTTTATCAATAAAATATTGTGCATAATCATAAAAGAGCACATGTATGTAATCAAACATTGGCAAATATCAGTTACAATTATAACATACATTAACAATCGATAGCATACATGAACATACCAATATCATATAATAACTAACATAAATGAACTGTGCGATCAAGGCTCAATCAAACGGAGCCGATCGTATTGCATGAACTGGAAATGTAAATTGAACTGTGCGCTCAAGGCTCAATCAAACGGAGCCGAACGTATTGCATGAACTGGAAATGTAAATTGAACTGTGCACTCAAGGCTCAATCAAACGGAGCCGAGCGTATTGCATGTATTGAAATGTAAAATGAAATGACCGATCAAGGCTCAATCAAACGGAGCCGATCGTGCGGGCACGCCAAGATCAACCGCATAATTAAATGGGGATCCAACTCAACCTCGATGGATGGGGAGCCGCGGCCTCGGCAATTGCATGTACTGAAATAATAATTTGCATACAATAATAACTACTTAACAGCAACAAACTAATACACATGTCATGATATGATATATGCACAATAACTTGGTTATAATATGTAAATAAACAAGACACATGATACACCCCAAAAACGTGATTAAAACGGGGAATTTGAAGGGTTCACTCACATTGGGTGCGTTGAATTTGAGATGGTGAGATGCGCACGATTTAGACGAGCGAGTCAACGAGGAATCACTAACCTAAATAATAATGGAAAAATATATTAAATGGATGGATTTTATTAAGGATTTTAATGGGATTTTTAGATATATTTTTGTGAGTTTATGGCTATTTTCTATCCTTAAAAATGTTATTTTTAAGTATTTTTAATTGATTTTTAAATTAAAATAAACAAATAAATATATAAAAAAATATTATTATTTTACTGTTTGACCGTTGACCGTTGACCGGTTCGGTCAGCGGTAATTGTTGTGCCAAGCGGGATTCGAACCGGTGACCTTCAGTTCACGTGCACGTAGCACTACCAACTGAGCTACGTGACTAACCCGTTAGAAACTCAGTGTTAATTATATTTATATACTTATTCGAATTAACCGAAAATACCTTTATTTACAAAAACTTTTTAATTCAATTGACCGGTGCTTGGGACAGGGTTCGAACGCGCGTCATGAAGTTTATCTTGCACACAGTCCACCGCTGGACTGTGTGTCTAACCCGGTTATATTCTTGATTTATATTATACTTAACAACTACCTGTTTTAAACCCGGTTAGTTCATGTTTAAAAAGAAGGATGTTATTACGCAAGGCGTGTGTGTATTAAGGTTCGAACTTGGAACGTGTATAAGAACTTTGCACACAGTCCACCGCTGGACTGTGTGTCTAACCCGTTTATTATCCGAATTTTAATTACTCTTATCCCGCTTTTAAGTTCGTCTTCTTCATTACGATTACCGATTTTACTCAAACATCTGGTTCATGATTTAACTGATTAATAAACATGACGACTAGCTTGAATGTACAAAACCGAACAGTTTGGGGAAAGAATATCCCGGGACAGGTTGTCTTCCTTAAGGAGTCCGGCGAGAATCAGACAGCTCTGTTTTTGAACCTCCGGCTGAGAGAGTCTATCAACAGAATTAAGGAATTAGATTTGAAATTGAACCAGGGTACATTGATTATTAGTACGTTTGAATGTGCTTACCGTTAGCTAGCGAGTTTTCGGCAATTCCAGAATTTCTCCGGCGAACCCAGAAAATCCAGCAAAATCTTCTGTGGCTGATTTTGGGTGATGGATTAATGTTAGTAGAGTTCTAACAATAGATTGAAATCGCAAGGAAAGGAATATCTTACCGGTTTGTGTCGAACACAGTTTTCCGGCGATTTCTGCAGAGAATTCCGGCGAACAGTTTTAGGTGCTCAAATGATTTGAAAACGCGACGAAAAAGAAATGGAGTGTTGTTGTGACAGTTCTGAATCGCACAAATGATTGGAACTTGAATTAGTTTGGAGTTTGATAACTTTTCGGTTTCAAAAACTGAAATTGATGAAACTTTATGTTCATTCATTACAGACTTAATCAGAAACCGATATACATCGGTTATAAGTTGGCCAGATGAAATCGAAACGATTTGGCGATCGGTTTACCGATTTCCGTTATGCAGATGGCATTAAAGGTTGATTTGAGTTTGCGTATAAGATCCAATTGTTTTCCTAAGGTTAACAGAAAACACTTGGTGGCGGAGTGGTTTGGGGACAGAAAGTTAAGTTGTTGGCGACAGCTGACCCGGGTTCGAGTCCCGGCAGCTACAATTGATTTTTATTTATTTTATTTTAACTTTTTATCCAATTTAATTTTTATAGTTTAGTTTATTTATTAATTATGTAACGTTTAAACTCAAAATAACAATAATTAATTAATGTATCTCCATAACTTGGTATTTGATTACAAAACGGAGCGGGTTTTGGAGACCCGTTTTTTACAAATGTTACAATAAAAACAGGGACCGACACATTGCCGGAAATCTGAAATAAACCGTTCATCGATATGTTCACCTCTAATTACCGTCTCTGCCATTTCATTTAAGCTTTAATAATGTTTGTAAATCGTAAAAAACAAGGAACGGATTAGTAAATCAGTTGACTGTAATTTGAATGGAGAAGACGAAGCTAATTAAGTTATAAGTATATTTAAAACTAGTAAAATGAACGGGTTAGACACACAGTCCAGCGGTGGACTGTGTGCAAAATACATACGCATGTCCCGAGTTCGATTCCTGCTATACGCACTCCTTATATAATAAAATGCCTTTTTGTTTAAAAACTAAACCGGGTTAACTCAGTTAGTTGTTAAGTATAATAAAAACCGAGATAATAACCAGGTTAGACACACAGTATAGCGGTGGACTGTGTGCAACATTAAGCCATACGTCGCGCGTTCGAAACCCGTCACTAGCACCGGACCGTTGAATTAAAATGTTTTTGAAATTAAAAAGAATTTCGGTTAAACTGAATAAGTGTATAAATATAATTAAAAACAAGATTATTTCGGGTTAGACACGTAGCTCAGTTGGTAGAGCTGCGTGCACGCGTACGGGAGGTCTCGGGTTCGAGCCTCGCCCAGCGCAAACCATGTCCCTGACCGAACCGGTCAACAAGTCAACAGGTCAACGGTCAACGGTCAACGCAAAATAAACAATTTTTTTTATATTTTTATTTATTTAATTTAATTTAAAAATCAATTAAAAATACTTAAAAATAACATTTTTAAAGATAGAAAATAGCCTTAAACTCACAAAAATATATCTAAAAATTTCATTAAAATCCTTAATAAAATCCACTCATTTACTATATTTTTCCGTTATTATTTAGGTTAGTATTTCTCGTTGTTCCGCTCATCTAATTCGTGCGCATCTCACCATCTCTAATCCAACGCACCCAATGTGAGTGAATCTTTACAAATTCCCCGTTTTAATCACGTTTTGGGGTGTATCATGTGTCTTGATAGATATATTATACTTAAACCATTGTGCATACATCATATCATGAACTAGTGTATTCAGTTTGTTTCTGTTGTGTAGTTATTGTTGGATGCAAGTTTATTATTTTCAGTACATGCAATTTCATAGGCCGCCGCTCCCCATTACATAATAAGCGTTGAGCATGTTCCCCATTTCATTATGAGATATGATCGGCTTCGTTTGATTGAGCCTTGATCGCACAGACATTTTCATTTTCAGTACATGCAATACGATCGGCTCCGTTTGATTGAGCCTTGATCGCACAGTTTCATTTATGTTATTTATAGTATGATGTTGGTATGTTCATGTATGCTGTCATATGTTATTGTATGTTATAGTTGTGACTGCTATTTGCCATTGCTTGATTATTTACATTTGCTCATCTATGATTATGCACAATTTTTCATTGATAAACTAACAAGTAATTCATTAATAAATGTTTATCTAATAAGGTTCACTCGCCAACTTATGTTGACCCAAAAATCCCCATTTTACACATGATACAGGTGAACCAGCAGCAGCTAGGAACACATAGGACTTGGACTAGAAGAATAAAACGATTTAGAGTTGGGATTGTTATGTTTGGTTTATTTTCTTTGTATTGAATGAACATGTTTGGATTTTTGGAAATGTAACTTTGACTTTATTAAATATGAAACATATTAGTAAATGTCATGAGCTTTGGTGATAACCCAATTATGCCCCGACTCTTATTCCGCTGCGGGTCGGGGTGTGACATTTCCTTCGGCTTGAGGACCTCGTGGTGTGTTTGATGGAAAGTCAACCATTTGTAAGTGAGGTTTGAGAAAAAACGAAATGAGGAAACGGATGTGAGAGTGAGTAAAAAGCGAATGGCGCCAATGAAGAAACACCGGCTGAACCGAGAGGTATCCGGAGATATCTTAGTTACAGCCTAATTTTTCTGCAAAAAAGATTGTCTCTCATTCGCTCTTGTAGGTGATCTCACTGCAAGCTAATCTGCAAAACTTGCAACGCCGTTAGCCTCGTCACGGGGAAAAGGGGAGGGTTTTCTCCGTGACCACACTCCGACGTGAGAATAAGTATTTTTGTATTGCAAGATAATAGCAAGAAAGTAGTAAGCTCGTACGTTTGTGAATGTGATTGTAGATGGATTACCTTGTCGTCCGATACTCATTTTATAACCGAAGATAAGTGGGTTTAGGAGATGGGCTGATGGGCCTTGGGCCCGGCCCAGACGACCAGGGATATCCGTTCTGTCCCTCTGCAGCGATCGTTAAATGATCTATGGCAGGAGGTGTGCTTTGTCGAATGTTGAATGGTGCCACGTGTCATGGCAGCTGTCCCTGGTGTCAGACATGTCATCAGCCGAAAGTGGAGAATGTGTGACAGTCACTTGCGTGAGTATGGTTGATGCACAATCTGGCCTCTACGTTACTGTTCATGTGACGCAGACTGACACAACCTGTCGAGCGACCATTTGGTCACAGCTCTACCACTTTGTACCCTTGTATATAGTCAACGCCTCTCTGCGCTTTTCCCATCCACGTGGCTTTCAGTGCTTTCTGGCCAGCGTGAAGTAGTAGGGTTAAGTCCTTTTGTTCCCAAGACTATAAATTGTTCTCATGTTTGTCTTGTCCTTGTGCAAGGTTTTAAGACTTCGCGGCTGGAGAGTTGTTTGATCCGCGCAGGGTCAAGGGACCTGCACTTCTGAGTCTAACTTGTTGTTGCGCCAAGTACGCAAGGTTCGTTATGCGACTTGTATGTGTTGGTCTAACTCGTCGTTGTGCTGAGTGCGCAAGGTTCGTTGTTGTCGTTGTGCTGAGTGCGCAAGGTTCGTTGTACGACCTATTGGTGTTGGTCTAACTTGCCATTGCGCTGAGTGCGCAAGGTTCGTTGTACGACCTATTAGTGTCAAGGTTGCAATACTGTTGCTCGTTGCACGCAAGGTTTGTTAGGCAACCTATTGATTCCAAGAATGGCGTACCATTGCACATTGCGCGCAAGATTATTCTTGTAGTATGTTGTTATTGAGGGTATGGTCCCTTGCGCAGGCGCGGAGTTTTTGGGACTTTATCCCTCTAGGTGTCACATCATCCATTAATAGGCTTAACACCGCTTCCCTCCGTTAATGGGGATTTAGCGGGTTAACGATGATTAATGGAGAAAAGGTGGGGGCCATGTCTTTTCCAACCAATCACATTCCTTTTTTTTTTTTTTGATTTAGTTATTTGTACTAGCCGTTTAATTAATCTACAACACATTGTTAACAAGTATTTAGTTAAGGGTCAAGTTCTTATGTGTCAGTGACGTGGCGGTGATCAAGGGCGGATATAGCCTTTGGATAGGGGTAGCCCTCGCTACCCCTTAACCCTCCGGCAGTAGTGTACAATTTGGAAAAAAATATTGACGTTTTTTCGTTTTCATTACCCCTATAGAAAAGAAAATTTTAAAATGTTGCCTCTTAACGCTTTTTACAGATCCACCACTAACGACAATATAGTAATGAGTTTAGTTAATCCACACTACACAATCTTATATATCAACATTTACACGGTTTTACTCTTAGAGATCAAAGATGACACAATTGAGGAACCAATTGAAATGATAACATTTCAGCCCCAAACCAAAAAGAAATTGGTTTTGAGCTAAAAAGCGAAAATGGAAATGACATTTTCTTTAACTAATTAGATATTGACAGATAAGCTAAAGATTTTCTATTTTTTTTCTTCGGATGAGACAATTTGCCGTTCCACCCAAGTGTATGTTTTCAAAAAGTCTATCTGTTAACTAAAACATTTTGGTCAAATTGATCATTCGTGTGGGTTCACTTAAGTTAAAACATGTTTATGGAATATATATATATATATATGAGAAGAAAGGGCATAATGGTAAGACATTAAATAATTTATAACTCTTCTTATTAATTATGTTATCTCTCATTAATAAAAAAAACATTATATCCATACATTTCAAAATTTATCATACATATATCTTATACTTATCGAAATTTATCTTACACATGTCGAAAATTGTCCATCATAAATTATTTTATCTTAAAAAAGTATATAAAAAATGAGTTACAAGTTTAATTAATTAGCTAATTAATGACAATTATAAATTTACCTATATGCCTTTTTTCATAATTTTAAAAACACACATTAAATGAAGTAAATGAAGAATTTCTATTGGTTTAAAAGTTATTCTTTTTATTCTTACAAATTTTTTTCTTCTCATTTGAACTCTCCAAAATATATATATATATATATATATATATATATATATATATATATTTATATATATATATAGAGAGAGAGAGAGAGAAAGGTTCATTTGAGAAGAAATTTAATGTGAGAAGAAAAAAAAAAGAAAAGGCGTAATGGTAAAACATTAAATAGTTTATAACATCTCTCATTAATAAAAAACATTATATCTTATACATTTCAGAATTTATCCTACATATATCTTATACTTTGGAATTTACCCTACACACATGTAAAAATACCCTACACATTTCAAAATTTATCCTACACAAGTCGAAAATTGCCATTCACCATAAATTATTTTATCTTGAAAAAGTATATTAAAAATTGAGTTACAAGTTTAATTAATTAGCTAATTAATAACAATTATATATTTACCTATATGTCCTTTTTCATAATATTAAATACACACATTAAATGAAGTAAATGGAGAATTTCTATTGGTTTAAAAGTTATTCTTTTTATTCTTACAAAATTTTTCTTCTTATTTAAACTCTCCACTACATATATATATATATATATATATGTAATGTGAGGTTATTGTGAGAAAATTTAAAAGTGTGAAAGGATAAGAAAGAATCTAAACTAATAGATATTTAATCTAATGGTTGAGATTATAGTGGCAATTCTGTAAATAATGTTGACTATTAAACTTACTAATTTTCTAGATTAAGGTATAAAGGTAAATTAATATTTTTAAGTTAAGAAACTAACATTAATACACATGCAAAGTTCTCCCCTTTCTTTTTTAAACGTCAATAACTTTTTATACGTAACTCTTTTGTAAAAAAAATTACACCATAATAACGAGTGTTTTTTTATCTTTAATATGAGTACCATAATGATATACTTATGTAGAGTTGTTTCTGTTTTTATACATTTAGGGTGTTATTTCTGTTTCGATTCTGGTTAAAGTGTTGATTGTTGTTATATTAGGGTGTTATTTATGTTATATTCAATGTTATGGTGTTCTTTATAAGATGTATGTCTTCAATATACATGTTGTGATATTTTTATGAGTTAGGGTTTTTTTATGAGTTATATTTCTGTTCTTTATAAGATGTGTGCCTTCAATATACATGTTGTGGTGTTTTTATGAGTTAGGGTGTTATTTCAATTTCGAAAATCCCTACAATAACTGCCAAAAATCAGTTGCATATATTCATTCCATAATTAGATTCTATTAATTAAATTACACTTATACCCTTAAACTAACAAAATAAAAAAGGACACATGTCACTTCCATAATCTTTCTTATCCTTCTCATACTTTTAAATTTTCTCACATGAACCTCTACATATACATACATACATATATATATATTAAATTACTATTAACTACTATTTTAATTAATCAATAGTAGTTACACTTTCCTATTTTTGTGATTATTCAAAGTATCTTTTAAATCTAAACAAGATCTATATCATAATCACCGGTAAAACACACCTGATTTTTTTTTCAATCGAGCAGTTCTTCATCATTCTGTATTTTTTCTTTGAACGTCATATAGTTCATATTCATGATCTTTCATGGTCGACTCAAGTAGTAACAACCAAACTAGCGACGACCAATATAACAACCACAATAGTCCAATTAACAATCATGTGTTCGTATTCGGTTTTGCTTCATGCTAATTGCATCACTCTGTATATGTATTCTAGGTTTGTAGTTTTTGTCATCATGATCACAGATGGTTGGGATGTTTGTATTATGTTTTATCTGAAGGATGATGTTGTATGCTTATATACACATACGTATATTGATAACAATACTCATAACTTTCGTGGTTTTATATTATCCCAATGTTATACACATATGTACAACTCACGACCGGAGTCGTGATGAGCACCAGCATTCCCGGAAGAAAATTCTTCCACTAGTCCGTCGAGTCGAGAGGCATGAACTTGGTTCTTTCCTGTAACATTTGTAAAAATCGGGTTTTCAAAACCCGCTCCGTTTTGTAATCGAATATCAAGTTATAAAAGTTACTTTGAATATTTATGACTATTTTGATTTAAAACGATACATAATTAATAAATAAACTAAACTATAAAAATTATATTTGATAAAAAGTTAAAACAAAATAAATAAAAAAATTATGCTGCTGCCGGGACTCGAACCCGGGTCAGCCAAGAACAACTCCAACGCCTTAACACACACTCACATCACCACTCCGCCGCTTTGTGTTTTCTGTTATCTCTAGGAAACAAATGAGATTTATACACAAACTCGGTTAAAACCGGTTGCGCCAACTGAGAAACTGAAATCGGCAAATCAATCGTCTAATCGTTTGATTAATCGTTCATTCAAATTTTATAACCGATGAACCGATGATTGTAATCAATTCAGAAGTGATTGAACATCAATTTTCTTTATTAATCGGTTTTTATAACCGAAATGAATCAAGTCACAATTACTTCAATTCCAGACCTCTCTCGCGACCCAGAAACGTCATAACAATACTCCATTTCACTTTCGTCACATTTTCAGACCATCAGAACGCTTAAAACAACTCGCCGGAATTTCCTGCAAAAGTCGCCGGAAAACCGTATTCATCCTCAAATGGTAAATCTTTCAATATTCGTTGTAGTTCAACAATTATTAGACTATTTCTAACTTAAACCTCTCAATTGAAATCGAATTCAGGCGCTGTATTCAACTAATTCCAGTTCGCCGGAACTTCCCTGAAAATCTTTATTTCCGTCTGTGAAACGGTAAGGACCTTCAAACACATCGTTAACGTTTGTTTATCACTTCAATTCCACAATCGACTAATCAAAACAATTAATTATCTTGTTCAGTTGAAGAGCATAAAAACAGGGACCGACACATTGCCAGAAATCTGAAATAAACCGTTCATCGGTATGTTCACCTCTAATTACCGTCTGCCATTTCATTTAAGCTTTAATAATGTTTGTAAATCGTAAAAAACAAGGAACGGATTAGTAAATCAGTTGACTGTAATTTGAATGGAGAAGACGAAGCTAATTAAGTTATAAGTATATTTAAAACTAGTAAAATGAACGGGTTTGACACACAGTCCAGCGGTGGACTGTGTGCAAAATACATACGCATGTCCCGAGTTCGATTCCTGCTATACGCACTCCTTATATAATAAAATGCCTTTTTGTTTAAAAACTAAACCGGGTTAACTCAGTTAGTTGTTAAGTATAATAAAAACCGAGATAATAACCAGGTTAGACACATAGTCCAGCGGTGGACTGTGTGCAACATTAAGCCATACGTCGCGCGTTCGAAACCCGTCACTAGCACCGGACCGTTGAATTAAAATGTTTTTGAAATTAAAAAGAATTTCGGTTAAACTTAATAAGTGTATAAATATAATTAAAAACAAGATTATTTCGGGTTAGACACGTAGCTCAGTTGGTAGAGCTGCGTGCACGCGTACGGGAGGTCTCGGGTTCGAGCCTCACCCAGCGCAAACCATGTCCCTGACCGAACCGGTCAACAAGTCAACAGGTCAACGGTCAACGGTCAACGCAAAATAAACAATTTTTTTATATTTTTATTTATTTAATTTAATTTAAAAATCAATTAAAAATACTTAAAAATAACATTTTTAAAGATAGAAAATAGCCTTAAACTCACAAAAATATATCTAAAAATTTCATTAAAATCCTTAATAAAATCCACTCATTTAATATATTTTTCCGTTATTATTTAGGTTAGTATTTCTCGTTGTTTCGCTCATCTAATTCGTGCGCATCTCACCATCTCTAATCCAACGCACCCAATGTGAGTGAATCTTTACAAATTCCCCGTTTTAATCACGTTTTGGGGTGTATCATGTGTCTTGATATATATATATTATACTTAAACCATTGTGCATACATCATATCATGAACTAGTGTATTCAGTTTGTTTCTGTTGTGTAGTTATTGTTGGATGCAAGTTTATTATTTTCAGTACATGCAATTTCATAGGCCGCCGCTCCCCATTACATTATGAGCGTTGAGCATGTTCCCCATTTCATTATGAGGTTGAACCTGGCGTGCCCACATACGATCGGCTCCGTTTGATTGAGCCTTGATCGCACAGACATTTTCATTTTCAGTACATGCAATACGATCGGCTCCGTTTGATTGAGCCTTGATCGCACAGTTTCATTTATGTTATTTACAGTATGATGTTGGTATGTTCATGTATGCTGTCATATGTTATTGTATGTTATAGTTGTGACTGTTATTTGCCATTGCTTGATTATTTACATTTGCTCATCTATGATTATGCACAATTTTTCATTGATAAACTAACAAGTAATTCATTAATAAATGTTTATCTAATAAGGTTCACTCGCCAACTTATGTTGACCCAAAAACCCCCATTTTACACATGATACAGGTGAACCAACAGCAGCTAGGAACACATAGGACTTGGACTAGAAGAATAAAACGATTTAGAGTTGGGATTGTTATGTTTGGTTTATTTTCTTTGTATTGAATGAACATGTTTGGATTTTTGGAAATGTAACTTTGACTTTATTAAATATGAAACATATTAGTAAATGTCATGAGCTTTGGTGATAACCCAATTATGCCCCGACTCTTATTCCGCTGCGGGTCGGGGTGTGACGTTTCCTTCGGCTTGAGGACCTCGTGGTGTGTTTGATGGAAAGTCAACCATTTGTAAGTGAGGTTTGAGAAAAAACGAAATGAGGAAACGGATGTGAGAGTGAGTAAAAAGCGAATGGCGCCAATGAAGAAACACCGGCTGAACCGAGAGGTATCCGGAGATATCTTAGTTACAGCCTAACTTTTCTGCAAAAAAGATTGTCTCTTATTCGCGCTTCTAGGTGATCTCACTGCAAGCTAATCTGCAAAACTTGCAACGCCGTTAGCCTCGTCACGGGGAAAAGGGGAGGGTTTTCTCCGTGACCACACTCCGACGTGAGAATAAGTATTTGTGTATTGCAAGATAATAGCAAGAAAGTAGTAAGCTCGTACGTTTGTGAATGTGATTGTAGATGGATTACCTTGTCGTCCGATACTCATTTTATAACCGAAGATAAGTGGGTTTAGGAGATGGGCTGATGGGCCTTGGGCCCGGCCCAGACGACCAGGGATATCCGTTCTGTCCCTCTGCAGCGATCGTTAAATGATCTATGGCAGGAGGTGTGCTTTGTCGAATGTTGAATGGTGCCACGTGTCATGGCAGCTGTCCCTGGTGTCAGACATGTCATCAACCGAAAGTGGAGAATGTGTGACAGTCACTTGCGTGAGTATGGTTGATGCACAATCTGGCCTCTACGTTACTGTTCATGTGACGCAGACTGACACAACCTGTCGAGCGACCATTTGGTCACAGCTCTACCACTTTGTACCCTTGTATATAGTCAACGCCTCTCTGCGCTTTTCCCATCCACGTGGCTTTCAGTGCTTTCTGGCCAGCGTGAAGTAGTAGGGGTTAAGTCCTTTTGTTCCCAAGACTATAAATTGTTCTCATGTTTGTCTTGTCCTTGTGCAAGGTTTTAAGACTTCGCGGCTGGAGAGTTGTTTGATCCGCGCAGGGTCAAGGGACCTGCACTTCTGAGTCTAACTTGTTGTTGCGTCAAGTACGCAAGGTTCGTTATGCGACTTGTATGTGTTGGTCTAACTCGTCGTTGTGCTGAGTGCGCAAGGTTCGTTGTTGCCGTTGTGCTGAGTGCGCAAGGTTCGTTGTACGACCTATTGGTGTTGGTCTAACTTGCCATTGCGCTGAGTGCGCAAGGTTCGTTGTACGACCTATTAGTGTCAAGGTTGCAATACTGTTGCTCGTTGCACGCAAGGTTTGTTAGGCAACCTGTTGATTCCAAGAATGGCGTACCATTGCACATTGCACGCAAGGTTATTCTTGTAGTATGTTGTTATTGAGGGTATGGTCCCTTGCGCAGGCGCGGAGTTTTTGGGACTATATCCCTCCAGGTGTCACATCATCCATTAATAGGCTTAACACCGCTCCCCTCCGTTAATGAGGATTTAGCCATTGGGTTAACGATGATTAATGGAGAAAAGGTGGGGCCATGTCTATTCCAACCAATCACATTCCTTTCTTTTTTTTTTTTGATTTAGTTATTTGTACTAGCCGTTTAATTAATCTACAACACATTGTTAACAAGTATTTAGTTAAGGGTCAAGTTCTTATGTGTCAGTGACGTGGCGGTGATCAAGGGCGGATATAGCCTTTGGATAGGGGTAGCCCTCGCTACCCCTTAACGCTCCGGCAGTAGTGTACAATTTGGAAAAAAATATTGACGTTTTTTCGTTTTCATTACCCCTATAGAAAAGAAAATTTTAAAATGTTGCCTCTTAACGCTTTTTACAGATCCACCACTAACGACAATATAGTAATGAGTTTAGTTAATCCACACTACACAATCTTATATATCAACATTTACACGGTTTTACTCTTAGAGATCAAAGATGACACAATTGAGGAACCAATTGAAATGATAACATTTCAGCCCCAAACCAAAAAGAAATTGGTTTTGAGCTAAAAAGCGAAAATGGAAATGACATTTTCTTTAACTAATTAGATATTGACAGATAAGCTAAAGATTTTCTTTTTTTTTCTTCGGATGAGACAATTTGCCGTTCCACCCAAGTGTATGTTTTCAAAAAGTCTATCTGTTAACTAAAACATTTTGGTCAAATTGATCATTCGTGTGGGTTCACTTAAGTTAAAACATGTTTATAGAATATATATATATATGAGAAGAAAGGGCATAATGATAAGACATTAAATAATTTATAACTCTCCTTATTAATTATGTTATCTCTCATTAATAAAAAAAACATTATATCCATACATTTCAAAATTTATCATACATATATCTTATACTTATCGAAATTTATCTTACACATGTCGAAAATTGTCCATCATAAATTATTTTATCTTAAAAAAGTATATAAAAAATGAGTTACAAGTTTAATTAATTAGCTAATTAATGACAATTATAAATTTACCTATATGCCTTTTTTCATAATATTAAAAACACACATTAAATGAAGTAAATGAAGAATTTCTATTGGTTTAAAAGTTATTCTTTTTATTTTTACAAATTTTTTTCTTCTCATTTGAACTCTCCAAAATATATATATATATATATATATATATATATATATATATATAGAGAGAGAGAGAGAGAGAGAGAGAGAAAGGTTCATTTGAGAAGAAATTTAATGTGAGAAGAAAAAAAAGAAAAGGCGTAATGGTAAAACATTAAATAGTTTATAACTTCTCTCATTAATAAAAAACATTATATCTTATACATTTCAAAATTTATCCTACATATATCTTATACTTTGGAATTTACCCTACACACATGTAAAAATACCCTACACATTTCAAAATTTATCCTATACATACTAAAATTTATCCTACACAAGTCGAAAATTGCCATTCACCATAAATTATTTTATCTTGAAAAAGTATATTAAAAATTGAGTTACAAGTTTAATTAATTAGCTAATTAATAACAATTATATATTTACATATATGTCCTTTTTCATAATATTAAATACACACATTAAATGAAGTAAATGGAGAATTTCTATTGGTTTAAAAGTTATTCTTTTTATTCTTACAAAATTTTTCTTCTTATTTAAACTCTCCACTATATATATATATATATATATGTGTGTGTGTGTGTGTAACGTGAGGTTATTGTGAGAAAATTTAAAAGTGTGAAAGGATAAGAAAGAATCTAAACTATTAGATATTTAATCTAATGGTTGAGATTATAGTGACAATTCTGTAAATAATGTTGACTATTAAACTTACTAATTTTCTAGATTAAGGTATAAAGGTAAATTAATATTTTTAAGTTAAGAAACTAACATTAATACACATGCAAAGTTCTCCCCTTCTTTTTTAAACGTCAATAACTTTTTATACGTAACTCTTTTGTAAAAAAAATTACACCATAATAACGAGTGTTTTTTTATCTTTAATATGAGTACCATAATGATATACTTATGTAGAGTTGTTTCTGTTTTTATACATTTAGGGTGTTATTTCTGTTTCGATTCTGGTTAAAGTGTTGATTGTTGTTATATTAGGGTGTTATTTATGTTATATTCAATGTTATGGTGTTCTTTATAAGATGTATGTCTTCAATATACATGTTGTGATATTTTTATGAGTTAGGGTTTTTTTATGAGTTATATTTCTGTTCTTTATAAGATGTATGCCTTTAATATACATGTTGTGGTGTTTTTATGAGTTAGGGTGTTATTTCAATTTCGAAAATCCCTACAATAACTGCCAAAAATCAGTTGCATATATTCATTCCATAATTAGATTCTATTAATTAAATTACACTTATACCATTAAACTAACAAAATAAAAAGGGACACATGTCACTTCCATAATCTTTCTTATCCTTCTCATACTTTTAAATTTTCTCACATGAACCTCTACATATACATACATATATATATATATATATATTAAATTACTATTAATTACTATTTTAATTAATCAATAGTAGTTACACTTTCCTATTTTTGTGATTATTCAAAGTATCTTTTAAATCTAAACAAGATCTATATCATAATCACCGGTAAAACACACCTGACTTTTTTCAATCGAGCAGTTCTTCATCATTCTGTATTTTTTCTTTGAACGTCATATAGTTCATGTTCATGATCTTTCATGGTCGACTCAAGTAGTAACAACCAAACTTGCGACGGCCAATATAACAACCACAATAGTCCAATTAACAATCATGTGTTCGTATTCGGTTTTGCTTCATGCTAATTGCATCACTCTGTATATGTATTCTAGGTTTGTAGTTTTTGTCATCATGATCACAGATGGTTGGGATGTTTGTATTATGTTTTATCTGAAGGATAATGTTGTATGCTTATATACACATACGTATATTGATAACAATACTCATAACTTTCGTGGTTTTATATTATCCCCATGTTATACACATATGTACAACTCATGTTTTTTTTCTTTCTAAATCTTACAGACTTTTTGTAATGGTTGTTTATACATACTTGTACAACGAAATTTGCTTCCAATTCTATAGGTGCCCTTACTGTTTTAATGGTACACATCGATTCCCATTCATTATCCACATAATTGCAGTTTACAGTTTGCAGTTTTTATTTGTGATTATGCGGTTTTGTTGTAAACGTCCAGTTGTTGCAATTCAATACACATGTGTATAGTCGCGTAGTATATGCATTATTACATATCAGGATGCAGTTTTGTAGTATATGCATTATTTAATACACATGTGTATACTGTTAAGATGATGCATGACGTTATATAAGTGGATGCAGCGTTGCTGTAAACCTCTAGTTGATACCGTACAGTACACATGTGTATAATTTTAAGTTTTTGCATTATTACATGCGAGTATTCAACTTTGATGCAAACCTCCAGTTGATACCATATAGTACACATGTGTAACATGGTAAAGTTATTGCGTTATTATAAATCGAGGTTGCAGCTTTGCTGTAGAATTCCAGTTCATAATATACAGTACACATGTGTATTAAATAATATACGCGAATTTGTGGCACCATTGGAAGAGCAAGTAACTGGCGAAATATACGGCAACTTTTCATGTTTCCAGTTTTAAAAAACTGACACATTATGTAATTATAGAATTACCCTTTTTAATTAAATTTAAAGGTAAAAACAAATCTAAATAATTACAATCATGCCACTAAGCAAAACTTTAGGATGATGAAAATCAATGGTCTAGATCAGTTCGCACGGTTCACTATTATAATGTTGTTCACTCTAGATCCTTACCCTATATATATATATATATATAGGGATAATGTGAGTTAAAACTTTTTATATCTAGGTCCATGAGGTTTTATTTTTGTTATTATTTCCATTCAAATCACTAACTCAGTTAAATCCTTTGTTAATTTATGGACAACTTTGACAATTCCCAAGCCTTAGAGACGATTTTGACAATTTACCCATCTGTTCTTTTAATTTTTTAAGTTTCTTTCTATCTTTAAATAAAAAACCAAAAAGTAATTATAAATATAATATATAGACATTGGCGAAGCTTTATTGGGGTTAGGGGTAGCCCGGCCCCTACTGATTTTTCGCTCACAGTGATAATTTTTATTGAAAATTTGTGAATTTTTTTATAGGGTAAAGTATTGGAATTTTTAAGAGTACAACTCTCACCGATTTGGATTTTAAGAATCCGGACCCTACTGAGTTTTCGTTCAAGTCCCGACATCGTATACACACATCACACACTCTTTCACTTCAATCATTTTCTCTTCTCCGCCTCCACCACCATCACCACAATCACACCCTCTATCTCGGCACTCATACCACGTCTCCCTCGTTGACCAGTCGTACCAAACATCAGTACCACGCATCTCTTCTGTCATAGCAACATCATTAATTTATTATTATTTTTTATTTAAAGGTAAAAATTAAAATAAAATAAGTGTGTAAATATATAAACGTGAGTGTATATATATTTTATTTATCATTATTTTTATTTTTTGCTTAAAAATAAAATTTATAAAAGTAAAAAATCAAAAGAGTAAATGGAAAAGTGTCAAAATCGTCCCTAAGGTTTGAAAATTTCCAAAATTATCCATGTGAATTAGCGATACATTTTAACTAAATTTGCCATTTGGATGAAAGTGACAAAAAAAACCTCAAGAACCAGATACAAAAAAGAATCATTTTTGTACTGAAATGAGAAATATAACATAAATTAAGGTTTCATTTTGACATATTACTCTAAATATAAGTTGAATAAGTAATAAAATAAAAACAAAGAAACTAGAAAATTAATAATAATAAAAATACAGACAACACTAAAATATAATGTTTCACGGGCCCACAATTAATTTAAAAAAATCACTAAGCATAAGGTGCAATACCCTTTATGCCTACAAAACTTGCAATATCAGTCTGAAAATTCTAATCAAGAATAATCATATTTTTAAATTTAAAAGATTGACCATAAGCGGTATTGTAAGAATTACTATGTACTAGTCGGTCAGTGGGGTACCGACTAGCAATTAATCATGATTGAGATTTTATACGTAATTTTCAATTTTATTAGTAATTGTTTTAAGTAGAATATTTTAACACCTTATTTGATACATATTTTGAAGCAAATAGGAAGAACTGCTGAAATTTACAGGTTTTGACAAAAAATTAATCCAAATAGTTAGATTGCCACCAATTTTTTGCTGGTGAGAACCAAATTTAATTACTATTGACTTTGTAACAATTAGTTAGTCAATTAAATAAAAATTACTCAATAAACCTTCGACTAGATTAACTGGCTAGTCATAATTTTCTTAAGTAAAGAAAATACTCGGAAATAAACAAATAAAAAAAAATCTTAAACAAGATAAAAAAATAATTCTGTTAAAAAAAGTAACAAGTTGTCTATTGGTGAGTTAAGCCAGATGAGATTTCCCGCATCCCAATGTCGGCAGCAACCTATCTGGATTCCGTTGTCTCCTTTATAAACCCTCAACTTCCATTTCACCCTCTTCAAACCAACACCACCAACCCCCCACCGGAACTCCACCCCTCAATCTCCCATCAATGGCGCTCCGGACAGCGGTCACCAGCCGAATTATAACCTCGAGCTCGCTCTCAAATGGCTCGCGATCCATATCATCCTGGTGGAACCACGTTCAGCCTGCGCCCAAAGATCCTATTCTCGGTGTCACGGAAGCTTTTCTCGCCGATGGCGTTGTAAGTCTGAGTTTGTTGTCTTGATTCAAGAATTTAAGATTTCAGGTTTTGTTTCGCTGATAAAAGTCAAAAGTTAAAACCCTAGGTTTTTTTTTCTTTTTTCTTTTTTTTTTTTGGTTGAGGTTGATTTATTGTTTGTGAATTGGTAGGGAGCTTATCGTGATGACAACGGGAAGCCTGTTGTTCTTGATTGTGTTAGAGAAGCTGAGAGGCGTATTGCTGGAAAGTTGAACATGTAAGTGAGATTACATACTTTTTTTATCTGAGTTTTTGAATTTTGTTCGTTAAATTGTTTATTGATCAATTAATTTAAAATGGGTGCAAATTAGAAAAATAATGATGCAGAGAGAGTTATGCAGTGAACTTGTTGTTGTTAATTAGTAAGTTTTGCTGAGAAATAGTGCTAATATTTGGTTTTATGTATATGATAGTTCATGGTTCATAATTACAATTTTCTTTTACATTTTTGTATGCCTTTTTAAGATATTATAACGTGATATCTTTGTTCTTTTCTGTGGCTTTGTCACCATCTACAGTTTCCTAGGTACCATGATTGTCATTTTATTATTTTCTTATTGATTGTAAAAGGTAGCCACTGGCCACCTTTCTTAGTGGGTACCATTTAGGGTTGTGAATTTATTACATGAAGCGGACTAACACAAATTCGTTGGTTCGGGTTGTTTTTTAGTTGAACCCACGAATGCGTTTAACTAAACAGGTTGGGATGTTGGGTTTGGGTTCATGGGTTGACCTGAGTTTTTTTTAGTTCTTAAAACATGTGTTATGTCACAACTTAAAATGGTTGGAAGTGTTGCGCCAAATTAAAAAACTAACAGAGAAATTGACATCGAATTTCATAATTTACATGTAATTGTTTTTATATACATATGTATGTTTTTTCCTGTGATTTTAATCTTAAATGCAAAAGATATAAAATAAAAAAGCTCGTTGAAGAGCCGTGTTTGTGTCAACTCACGAATATTCGTGGCATGATTGAGTTCAAAAGTCTGACACAGTATTTGTGTTCGTGTTTTGCTCGGGTTCATGTCAATTTTTTTGGGTTCGACCCGCAAACCCATGCACACGGCGCCCGTTTCGCACCTCTAATGTTGTTTTGGAGCTTTTATCCAGCAGTTTTTTAAGCTCTTAAGCTCATCTGGCATCATTTAACTAATGCATTTGGTTTAGAATCTTGATTGAAGTTTCAATTTAATGATGGATGTACTCAACAGTTCTTTTCCATGAAACTTTTCGATTAAAGTGGAATACGAAATCAACTTAAAAATGGTGTGTGTGATCCATTATACCCATATTTTTCAAGAAGACAACTTTCATTATTTGTTTAAAAACCAACAGTTGAAAAACTATGATTTATTTTTTTATTCTATTTAATCATACCTATCTTCAGGGAGTATCTTCCAATGGGAGGAAGCAACAAAATGGTTGAGGAAACACTAAAGTTGGCCTATGGTGACAATTCCGATTTAATCAAAGATAAACGAATTGCAGCAATACAAGCTCTATCTGGCACTGGTGCATGCCGAATTTTTTCAGATTTTCAAAAGCGGTTTTCGCCTGATTCTCAGATCTATATTCCAGTCCCTACCTGGTCCAAGTAAGAACATTGATAATGTTTAGTCCATAATTTTGACCGTTGACCAGCTATATCTATCGTTCTGATCTGATTTTTGTTGGATCAGTCACCATAACATCTGGAGAGATGCTAATGTACCACAAAGAACATTCCATTATTATCATCCAGAATCAAAAGGGCTTGATTTCGCCTCGCTGATGGATGATGTTAAGGTATCAACTATCAAGAATACTTTAACGTATGGATTTGTTAAGGAAATAATTGTTGGTTTTTTGATGTTTTGTTGGTTGTTATGCAGAATGCACCAAACGGGTCGTTTTTTTTGCTGCATGCTTGTGCTCATAATCCTACCGGAGTCGATCCTACAGTAGAACAATGGAAAGAAATATCTTACCAGTTTAAGGTTTGCACATTGGATACTTATTATCTTGTCTCTTTAAGTTATTTTAAGTGTCAGTATGTTACTAAGCCCTGAAAAATGGCTGGTCGCACTGGGTTTAGTAATGGGTCAAACGGGTTTCGGTTAAAACGGGTATCGTCATTCTGACCAAAATGGATTCGGGTAAATAAATGGGCCGTTCTAAAGAAAGATATATTAAGGGTCATAGTTGTTGATGGCTGATTTATAGCTATATTTAATCACTATTTATATTTTTTTTAAATTCTGATGTTCTGCTATTTATTGCTACTTACCCTGTAGCGACCTTCGACCTATACGCTATTCGCTATAGCGACCATAGGGACCGCTATTGACAAATATGTTAAGGGTTGAAATGGGATCTAACCAAAGCAGGTTCACCTTGAAATGGGTTGTTTTAGAAAAAGAAAAGGTATCAAAATGGTTTCATCCAATATATTTTCTTGTATGGCGGCTAGTAGTGACTGATGGCGGCGGCGGCGGCAGCGGCAGCGATGGAGGTGGCGACTTATAGGTTGTAGTAACACACAAAGGTGGTGGGTGGTAGACCCAAATTAAGTTGGCAAGATTTTTAATAATTACCCAAATTGACCCATTACATAATTTGAGACTTTGAGTCGACCCAAATTGACCCATAAGCAAACTAATTTACCCAATTCTTGATAAACGGGTCATAATATCCGGGTGTATATGTTACTGTATTCAGGTGAAAGGTCATTTGCTTTCTTTGACATGGCCTATCAAGGGTTGCAAGTGGTGATCCAGAAAGAGATGCAAAATCCATTAGAATTTTTCTTGAAGATGGTCATTTAATTGGATGTTCTCAATCATACGCTAAAAATATGGGTCTTTATGGCCAAAGAGTTGGCTGCCTTAGGTAATTCCATATAACTTATTTGTAAGCACCAACCTTTAATTCGATTCTTCCAATCTGTCATTCCAAAATCCAGATTATTTTTATTTGACTTGAAAGTTGTTTTTTGTGATCGTTTTGTTTGATGCAAAGTTGCGAACCTTTGTTTGCAGTTTGGTATGTGAAGATGAAAAACAAGCTGTGGCTGTGAAAAGTCAATTGCAGCAACTTGCAAGACCGATGTACAGTAATCCACCCGTTCATGGTGCACTTATTGTTTCGACTATTCTTGGTGATCCGCATTTGAAGCAGTTGTGGCTCAAAGAAGTCAAGGTACTCATCATCTTTTAGTTTCTTGTTTAATTGGAAGCCAAAGACCTAATGTGGCAATTTTGACCGGTTGAACGATTGATTCGGGTTATGTTTTATCACCAACATGTCGAAGAAGTAAAATGATAATAAGATTAAAGAATCGATGTTTGATTAAGGTCAAATGTGTAACTAGAAGGAAAACTGAGAGAACATCATATTAGTATACTGGCAAGAAATAAAGTATTAATTACTACACCATAAATAAATATATATTCATTAAATCAGTTTCGCTTTCCAGGGTATGGCTGACCGTATAATTGGGATGAGAACCTCACTTAGGGAAAACATAGAGAAGTTGGGCTCTCCCTTATCGTGGGAACACATAACTAATCAGGTAAATTTACTAATCTACTCTTTAGTCATAATTATTTTAGTGAATATAAATAATAATCATGCTTTATATGCTTAAACAGATTGGCATGTTCTGCTATAGTGGAATGACTCCTGAACAAGTTGATCGCTTGACAAAAGAATTTCACATTTACATGACCCGCAATGGCCGTATTAGGTAACTTATGCTAAAACACTTAAAATGCCAAATTTATTAATTACGCTTGTTTTTTTATTTATTTTTTGTTGAATATTTATTAAGATATATACATGTATGGTACAGTATGGCAGGGGTTACAAGTGGCAATGTTGAATACTTGGCAAAAGCCATTCATGAAGTTACAAAAGCTGCTTAAAGTTCAGATATTTTCTGAGGATCCGGTTAAAACGCGTATCCTCGTATTTCTTCCTGAGTTATTTAAACTTTAAAGAAAATAAATAGATTAAGGTACTTCACGCGGTTATAAGTTCTAATAGTTGTAGCGGGTGGTGCTTATTGATTTGCTAATTGTTATGATAGGACATAAAAACTGTATACGGGTGGCTGTTGAAGCTGTCCACATTGTTTGAATAATACACAATTGTTTTTTGAATACATGTTACTTCTTAGTATATGGGTGGTTCTAACAGGCCGGGTCAAAATAAGTTCAGGTTAAAACTTGTATTTTTCGTATGGTCAGTCTAGGTTAACCTTTGCACGAACAATATCTTTATAATAATAAAATGATGATTTGGGGTTGGTAGATCCCGAAAAATGAATTTTAATTATGAAAAATGTAATTATAGTTTGATAAATTGCATTATTTAAAATAAACTCATAAAGTAGGAGGTCTGTAGCATTTTATAGTTTCTAAATCTTCAATGCTAATTATTTGATATTCGTTTATTTAATCTGTGTAGTAAAGAGGTTTCTGAACTAGTAATAACTAGTTTTATACCCATCCGGTGGACGGATATATTAATGATATAATAACATAAGTTTTTTTTTTCATTCTAAACAAAAGCATTATTTGTTTAGAAAAGAGCCAAATTGTATGGAATATTGCATAAAAAGGGTTCATATTTATATGTATATTATGTCTAGAAACCTAACACATCAAGATTTGTTGTCTAACTTGGACCGAAGGAGTTTAACCGGAGAGTTTTTCTCAAATGGAACTAATCTTAAGTTGTGCTACTGTTTTAATTAAGCTATTGTTGTCCACACAAATCCTTTACATTGTTAGATGTGATGTTTAAAATGTGGCAAACTCTCAGTCCTCTTTGCATATAAATGCTAGAACTTTTTTTAGATTAGAAAAACCTTTTAATAAATGTTTTGGTTGTATATATTAGTGTTTAAATTTTGTGAACACTTATATATATTTTACATAAGCAAAACACTAATATGAAGCTATTTTTATATATATATATTTTTGGGTTAAAATTTAATTCTTTACTATAAAAAAAATTAATTTATTTCGTTTATCTACTAAATATCTAACCATATAACTAATAACACCCATCATGCCACGTTACAGCTTTTCTCACTATCAACTCCTACACCATCTGATTTTATTCTTCTAATTTTTTAAGTATTTAGATCTGATTTCTAAAACATCTACTCGAATTAACTATATTTTTGTTTAAATTGGTATAGAAAAATAAGTACATTTTCTATTGTTATGAAAATTTAAATATTATATTAAAGTATGAAATCAGAAACTTGGGGTTTCCTAAGGTTTCGTATAACGATAACCATTTGGATATTTTATTATATAACAATTTTAAACACTATACAAGATATGTGTGTAAATGTATTTTGTTGAGACAATTTTATTTGACCTTGGGTTCATCATGATTGGTCTATCATCTTCCGATTCTGTTTACATCAAAACATATTTTTTTCTCTAATTACAACTTTGAAGAAATTGTAAACATAATGAAAGAAAGTGCATGAGCAAAGATTTACCTTTGGTTAGTCTTGCTTTGTCATCGATCAACTTCTTCTTCTTTTTACACTAAATAGATAAAGTCTAATTTTTTTATTACAGTTTCGGAAAAAAAAAAAACGTAAATTGAATGAAGAAGGTACATGAATTTAACTTTACCTTGGGTTCATCATGATTCACCATAATCTTTTTATCCTGTGTGCATCAAAAACGCAAATTCCATTTTTTTAATTAAAACTTTGAATATGAATTTGTGAACCGAATAAAAGAAAGTACATGAACTTAGGTTTACCTTTGGTTCATCATGCTTCTTCATAAGCTTCTTATCTTTGTACACTAAATAGATTTTGTACACTAAATAGAGAAAGTTTAATCTTTTATTACAATTTATGATAAACTTGTAAAGTGAAAGAAAGTTAATGAATTTGATTTTACCTTTTGTTTATCATGATTCACCAACACCTTCTGAACCTGTTTACATCAAAAACAGAAAAAAATGATTTTTTTGAACTAAACTTCTACAAAAAGAAAAAAAAAACAACTAAATGTATCTGGATTCACCTTCGTTTCACCATTGTGTTTGCAAGTTTTGAGAGGATATGGAATTGCGTGTCTTGAGAGGTTATATATATACATGTTTATAGATAACTGCTTCTGACAGTTTCCATAATTTTTAGAGCTTTTTAAACTGTCATTTTAATAAAGTTTTTAAATATCAGTTATCAGTGTTTTTAAATTAGAACATGGTCTTTTCTTGGAGCTTTTAACAGGCTGTGATCATCCTCGGATGACCAGGTCAAATGGGAAACTGCAAACGTAAATCTCCAAACCGGTTTTAAGGTGAATGCTAAAATAAATCCTTTTAAGTTTACAATATTTATTTTATGAGTTTGAAAATTATTAGAATTGTTATTTTTTAAATATGTAGCTAAAATACTTGTTTTACTTTACATATTTTATTAATAGTTTTTATGTTATTTATTTTTGCAGGTTTTAAAATTCACAATTTTTGTCACTGGTTTCAAATTTCACAGCTTTTTGTTTACAGATTTAAATTTAAATTGCTGCTAAATGCTTTTTAATGTCAACCCCTATATGTTTTTTAACAGGTTTAAAATAGTAGTTTGTAATGTTATGGTTTATGTTTCGAACTAACTTCCCACTCTTTTAGCTAATTTATTCTATGTATAGGATCGTGTGCTTTATTTTGTAAATAAATTTCTATTTTTAGGTATATTTTTTTATATTATAGATAGATAAATCGTGGGTTCCCTTTAACCAACCTAAAAATTTGGATGAGAAGTTAATCTCAGATAGAACGTGGGGTAAGGTCAAACTCAACCAAAAATAACTTCCCCTTCTAGAAGGTTTTCTTGAATTATAAGGGTCAGGATTAAATCTTATTTTCATCTAATGGCTAAGATTGCATCTTTGTTTCCTTTGACTTTAAGGGGAACATAAGAATATATAATAATAGATTATTTAAGGGTCTACATATTCACACACCCACTTGACTGTACAACATCAAATCAGTCACATCAGACGGGGCGTCTAGCAATAGACGGATGTCGAAGACGACCGGGGGCGTCTAGGGCTAGACGAGACGTCTTGAAGGTTGTGCTCTGCATGCATGTCAGTCAAGTTGCAAAGTGATACGCCCCGTCTAGGCCTAGACGGGGCGTATATATCCTTCTTAAATAGAGCCATGCAAAGCATTTGTGTCGCAGAAATTTTTCAATTCGTCGTCGGAATTCTCTGTCTTCTTCTTTGGCTTATATTACTTCATCTGATATCATTCAATGCATGTCGGTAAAGTAGTAAAGTGATACGCCCCGCCTAGGCGTTAGACGGGGCGTCTATTTCTTTGTTAAATAGACTCATGCAGAGCATTTGATGTCGCATAAAACTTTCAATTCGTCGTCAGAATTCTCTTTGTCATGAACTTTGGCTTGTATTACTTCATCTGATATCATTCAAAGGTGGTGAAATGTCATTAAACTGGGACGGGTCATGGGTGCCTGAGTCAATACGGTAACAGTTATTAGGTTAAACTAGTTGTTGTTTTAATTATTTACTAATGGTGATATCGTTGTTAGGGGGAGAGCGGTGTTCCCAATTCTAACGAGCAAGAGGATGTTGTGTCTAGTGTACAATACATTATTCGTGATGGTGGACGATATGGTGGTGAGGCACCCCCATACGCAGGCAATCCGTATCTCGCAGAGATGGTTTGAAAAGCGCCTGAGGTTTCATAGTGAGTTAAAAACATATTTACTCGATGGAGATCAACCTTATATATTTTGGAAAAAAAAAAGTATTGGAGAGACGGTTTCCAGCGTGCAAATTTGTATCTCAATTAACTACATGTCAAAGAGTGTCTTGTGCTGAATCGAAGACTGTAACCGAAGGGAAACTCGAGGAGTAAATGCAGGTAAATGAGAAATACTGTCATTTTTTAAATATATATGGTTTATTTGCGTAATAGAGTGTGTTGTGGTTTAACATAGTGATTTTGTTGTTGAACTTATTTCAGGTGTTTCTACAACACCTAACGAGTCTCAGTCATCGTCTGATGATCAGTCTTGGTCAACCACGGTCAACAAAGTAGGAACAATGACTCGATTTTTTATGTTTAATACGATTTATTTGTATAAATAATACAAAGATTTTTTTAATACAATAAAAAACTTTTGGTATAACTAATAAGATTTTATTTACTTAATTTAAAGTTTGATATAAGCCGACATTCCTTCAGTACACCTAAGGCACAGCAATTAAACCATACAAAGCTTTGTATCTAAAAATAACAAATTCCGGGGATTGACAAACAGACGGTAATTATACTCTCCGAGCTCTCACGTCCAACCGTCGGCACCGACAGATGATGAAATGTCAATACTGCCCGTGGCGACGGTTGGACGTGAGAGCTCGGATACTATGATTACCGTATGTTTGTCAACACCCGAGTTTGTTGGTTTTTAGATACAAAGCCCATCTAAAAACCAACAAACTACGGGTATTGACAAACAACAGCAATTATACTCTCCGAGCTCTCACGTCCAACCGTCGGCACCGGCAGACGACGAAATGTCGATACTGCCGGTGGCGACGGTGGGACGTGAGAGCTTGAAGAGTATAATTGTTGGTCAATACCCGGAGTTTGTTGGTTTTTAGATAGGCTTTGTACGATCTAAAAAAACCATACAAAGCCCATCTAAAAACCAACAAACTCTGGGTATTGACAAACAACAGCAATTATACTCTCCGAGCTCTCACGTCCCACCGTCGGCACCGGCAGATGACGAACTGTCGATACTGCCGGTGGCAACGGTGGGACGTGCGAGTTCGAAGAGTATAATTGCCGTCTGTTTGTCAATACCCGGAGTTTATTGGTTTTTAGATATGCTTTGTATGGTTTATTTGTTGTGCCTTTGGTGTACTGGTAGAATGTCGGCTTATATCAAAGTTCAAATTAAGTAAATAAAATACTATTAGTTATACCAAAAAAAACTTAATGTATATATACGGGTCGTCTAGACCTAGACGCCCGTCTTGGTCTAGCAAGAAGACCATTCTACCCCCGGTTTGTTGGCCGTCTAGGCTAAGCTCAGGGGCATAATGGTCATATTATCAAGGCCTAGACGGATCGTTTAGACCTAGATGCAACGTATAGTTTGGTAAATTCTGAATTTAAAGTTTAAATTGTAAATTACCATTCTACCCCTGGTTTCTTGGCCATCTAGGCCAAAATCAGGGGCAAAATGGACATAATGTCAAGGCCTAGATGGGTCGTCTAGCCCTAGACGTAACGTACAGTGTAGGCGGGATCTTTATCCTTGAAAATTTTTGAATTTTAAATTTAAAATGTAAATTACCATTTTATCCCTGAACTGCCGCCCGTCTAGGCCTAATTCAGGGGCAAAATGGTAATTAACCGTTTATTCCATACGGGTCGTCTAGGCCTCGTATATGTCTGGATGCCTAGACGATCAGAGACAGACGACACCAAAACAAAACACACTCAAGCACACACACATACGTATCTTGTCGTATTCTACCGTATTTCGGGCCGTATTTTTGCGAAATCAAGCTTCTTCGGTGCGTATTTTCAACTATACTTCAATAAACTTTAATGTTATTATGTATTTAGAACGTAGGTTGTTTGTAAATTTGAAAGTTTTTGGGGTTTATGCGCTGTGATGTTGAAGTATTTAGGATTTCTGATGAACAAGACGGGGCGTCTAGCCCTAGACGACCCTAGTAGACGACCTTGAAAATACTTTTTTTGCTTTTATAATTTATTGTTTTATTCGTATTAAATTGTATTATACAATCGCAGATTAGTTATGGACGAGATTGGAGATCCGATACACGGGGACCCACATCCGCATGGTCCGCGACGGGCCTCGGCAGCGCCGGTGGATCCGCTCCACGGCCACCCCTACCTTGAGTTCCCGTCCGACATCGAGGCCGCCCGATTTTGCGGCAAGCTACGCCGAATGCAAGTCGGATCGCACTCGGCGGTCGACTGGGACACGATCGAGGCGATTGGTGAGACGCCCAGACTTCAATTCTTCATTCTCGTTGATTCCCCGTGGCACCGACTGTTTGACCTGGCCGGCACGCTGACTTACAGGGAGTTGCTCGTCGAGTTCCTGTCGACCTTCACGTTCCACCCTCCACGGGTCGACCAACCGCCTCCCCAACCACAGGGTCCTCCCCCTCCACCGGAGGTTTCATTTAGGCTGGCCGGTGTGTGGCGTTCGATGACGCTTGCAGAGTTTGCCGTTCATAGCGGCATATACCTGCAGGAGTAGATTGCTACGGATGTATATACGGAGGGGCTTGTGGTGGTGGATAGAGCCACTCTTTTGGGCTTTTGGGAGGTGGTCGCAGGCCCTGACACTTGAGAGCATGTCAGGGCGAAGGGGAGGATTTCTCACGTTGCCACCCGCTGTACAGGTACGTATGTTTATTACGTTAATTGTTTGATTATTGTTCCTATGAATTAATTTCCGTGTTTCGCTAATATAATGTGCAGGTATCTACATCGGATGCTCGCTACGTCTATTACCGCTCATGGACAAAGCCGTGAGTGGTGTACGAGCACCGACTTATTTTTTTTATTGCCTTTTGTACAGGAGGCCGTGCGCATTTGCGCACGGTCTCGCCCAGTACTTCGCCTCCGCCCACCACCGGCAGGAGTGCGTCTTTTTGTACGGCGGGGCGTACGTCACCGTGATTGCCCGGTCATTGGGTCTTGTGCCGGAGTCGGACCCGCACTTGCAGCCGGCCATACCGTCCATGCAGATGGGTTTTCTGACCTTGCGGGGGATGAGGCTGGTGAAGAGGTTCGGCGTGTTAGGCGAGCGGTTTAAAACCCGCGAAGGTGAGCCATGGATTCCGGAGCCGCTGCCCGATCACTTCGCTCCAGTCCATCCGCCAACAGATGAGGCAGCGGTAGTCCAGGATCCTCCGGTTGATGTTGACGGACCGGCACCGGCACCGCCACCGCTACCAACACCTCACGGGGCGCCTCAGTTTCCGCAGCACGTCCTTCCAGGTCATGCCCCGGGGGTGCGGCATACCCGTGCTTACGAGCCGACGTCGACAGGGTTATGGATCTTATTAGCTGGCTGGTTCGGGGGGCACAGGATAGACGAGAGGGAGAGGGGTTACCTGCCATATCGCTCCCACCACCTCGAGCACCACATCAGCAGCAGCAGCCGCAACAGCCAGATCCCGATCTCGACTCCGAGGCCGACTCGTATGCATAGACATTTAATATTTACTTTTCAGCTGTACAGATAAATATTATTTTGGTTGTACAAATTTATATTATATATGTTATATTTAACTTTGTTTTCAATTATTCGATTACTTGATGATTGTTTGTGTTAAATCGACATTTAAATGTAATACGCAAACATCATGCACTTGTTGCATTCATCTTAAAATGTTGAAAACAACATTAAACTTTAGTATTATATTTTTTTTAAAGTATAATGTAAAAACAATTAAATATATAAACGATTGAAAAACATAACTCACTTTTTGTACAATAAACAAAACTTTTTAAAAACCTAAAATTACACCTAAAAAAATCAACCTCCAACAACAACCAATTTACCCCATCAAAACACTATTTTTTCAAACTCCAACAACAACCAATCTACCCACCAAAACACCCCTTTTCCAACAAAAAAAAACACAACTTCCTAGACGGGTCGTCTAGGTCAAGATGCCCCGTCTAAAGACTAAAATTTATGCGCCCTGCCAGGTACTTCCTGACTCCTCAAAATCAGTGCTATACGGGGTGTCTAGGCCTAGACGACCCGTCTAAGGCCTAAAGGTGTCCAAATAGACAGCAGGAATGTGTGAATAGATTGAGTCATATTTAACTCATATAAGGTTCCTAACATATGGTGGTATAACAAAACTCTATGATTTGTTACCAAGTATTGTAGTTATGATAAAAGTAACATTGCTATTTGAAAAGATTAAAAACGTTCATTTTAAGGTTTATACTTTCATAAACTCGCTTAAGATACACCCGACTTTGCTAACGTTTACAATAGTTAGCATTAATTTTTACAATAGTTAATATTTTGGAAAATGTAAACCTCAAAAGCAGGGTTTTACGGTTTAGTTGTTTGACGTTGAGAAAATATCAGAACAAACTGTTAACTCTTGTTTCGAAAAAGGGTAGGGGAACCAGTAAAATAGTTTTGTTTGATGATTCGAACCGATTCAAAAAAATATATAAAAGTTTTAGGGAACAGAATTAGAGTGTGAAATTGGTGAGGGTGTAATCTCGTGATGTACTAGTCTAGGAATATTAGGGATGGCAATGGGTCGGGTATTAGTAATCCCATACCCATACCTGATCCAGTATCTGTCGAGTAATTACCCGTCGAGTATTGATCGGGTAATTACCCGTCGGGTATCGGGTATACCAATTAGTTTGTTAAAAGATATACGTAGGGATTTTCAAATACATTTCTTTACTATTATAATTATTATATAATTTTATTTATACAACAACTATTATAAACACTAATTTACATTGCATACATATAAGTTTTATCATAAATTAATAATAACTTTAATATACTTATACACTTACATGTATATACTTCACAACATAAAAAATATATATACTATTATCAAATACATACACTAAAAAAAGTTAATATTTCACATTATAAACATACTAAAATAAATCACTAATAGACAAAGGTTAATGAAAAATATAAAATATAAATTAAAAAATCCGGGTATATAATCGGGTATATAGTTCGGGTAAACGAGTATGTGGTATCGGGTAATCAGGTCGGGTATCACCTAATCCCATACCCGCGAAAATTTTTAAAACGAATCTCATACCCGGTCCCATACCCGTCGAGTTTAGGTATACTCGTTGGGCTCGTATATTTTTGCCATCCCTAAGTAATATAATTAGAAGGTATTTGAGTTAGTATTTAAATTTAAAAATACAAAGTGGCTCATAAAGATATCATAAACATGGATGACTATATATTTCAAAATGAAAAAATTAAACAATAAAGTTACAAACAACATGAAAAAATTAAACAGTAAAGGTAATTAGTTTCAAACAACAAAGTCAACGGTTGAACCCGTTTATTTAAAACCTCAAATCATAAATAGAACCGTTGACTCTCAAATCTACCGTTTGATTTGCGTAGGTTTAGAAAACTTAGTTGATTAAACAGAGTTTATACACATGAAATAATATTTGAAATTGAAAAGTGGTTAGTTAAAACAAAATATTATATTCAACATAATCAATATAAAATAAAATAAAATAAAATAAAACATGTTTATCTCGTATATAGTTCATGGAGTACCACTTATTTTGTTGAAAGCAAAGATGTGAAACCCACTCATACATCCAATAATAGAAACATTCTCCATTAAAACAAGTTCTCAAGCCCCTCCATCATCATTCTTTCACATTGCTTCATCCACAAGCAACCTACCTACAAAACATGACCACCAAACCTACTGTTAGTACCTTCACATGCAAGAAACTCTTTACCAGCCCATGCAAAAGCATCACTTGTCTCTTCAAATTCAAAATACCAACCTTTATAAGAAGACCCAAAACAAAGCCCACAAGGACCTCGACCGAGACGCGCTATTTCTGTTGTTTGACGTCATTAAGAAGGCCGAAAGACATGGACCGACTCATGGAGCTCAAGAGCTTTTCGGACGCTGGGTTTGTGCAGAAAGCACCATGCCCTTCACCTTTAACACCAGCGTATGTCAAGATGGGGAGAGCTGGTAAGAGATTATGCACAACAACAAGTTAATTGATTCTACACGCATTTTATTGTATTTTGCATACATAAAAGTGTGTAGGGATGTTTATATACCACTCTGGTGTGTTTTGACGAAAATTCGTAGCAAAATCACTAACTATAGTTTTAGTAGCAACAAAACAACCAGCCCATGTTTGGATGTGGTCCGGACCCGACGATTGTAGCGGTTTGCGTTTGGTTTTGACGGTTTGAAAGACATATAAATATATAGTCCTAGGATCACGTAAAAATGACTTTTTACGTGACAAGGCATAAGAATTGACATGTAGGTATTATGTTTTAGATTTGGGCATTATGTTTTGAGTTGTTTTTGCATGTAGGATCATGTAAAAGTTGACAATTTATGACACAATGCAATGAATTCTAGGCTTAAAACTTAAAACACCATGACAAAAACGTTAAGCAGTGTGTTTTAGTTGTGTTTTAAATTTCACGCCCATAATACACTGCATTGTGTTTTAAATTGTTATGTTTGATGTTTTTCTTGCCAAAACATCATTCTAAGTCCAAAGCATGATGCTTACATGTCAATTCCTATGCCTTCTCACACTTCTCACGAAAAAAGTCATTTTTACAGGAACCTCACTCTATATATATATATATATATGTATGTATGTATGTATGTATGTATATTGAAAATAAATATGTGTGGAGGGTGGGCGGCCGCACATGGTCCATGTTCTAAAGAGGACCCAAAATATTTTCCATATTTGTTTAGGGACTATAGGTCGATTAATATATATATATATATATATAGTGGAGAGTTCAAATGAGAAGAAAAATTTTGTGAGAATAAAAAGATAACTTTTAAACCAATAGAAATTCTCCATTTACTTCATTTAATGTGTGTATTTAATATTATGAAAAAGGGCATATAGGTAAATCTATAATTGTTATTAATTAGCTAATTAATTAAACTTGTAACTCATTTTTTTAATATATTTTTTCAAGATAAAATAATTTATGATGAAGGACAATTTTCGATATGTGTAGAATAAATTTTAGTATGTGTAGGATAAATTTTGAAATGTGTAGGGTATTTTTACATGTGTGGAGGGTAAATTCCGATAAATATAAGATATATGTAGGATAAATTTTGAGATGGGTAGGATATAATATTTTTGTTTTATTAATGAGAGATAATATAATAAATGAGATGAGTTATAAATTATTTAATATTTTACCATTATGTCATTTCTTCTTTTTCTTATCACATTAAATTTCTTCTCAAATGGCAGTAATTTCATATTCTAGAGGAGCCCAATACCAACTAATCAATAACTTTGTTTCCGAATATGCTAGGAAAACCTCAAGATACATTTTATTCTTGTTAGATAAGTTAATTTGCTGTAATAATATTGTCTTGTTTATTCTTACTATTATTACAATTATTGCCATACTAATGAGTTTTGTTGATACATTTAAGTTGCTATTTAAAGGGGTCCAACTGTACTTATCACACAGGGATTCCGAGATAGAATTTTTTGCATAAATAGGGGCTTTGAAAAAGGAAAGAGTGTCTTTAGGTGGGTTTGAAAAATGTTTTCACATATAGGTAGTTCGCTGTTTGAAACAACAAACTTCTACCATCTTTCTGAAAAAGTTGTGACAAATTTTGAAAAAGTTATGCCATGTATAAGTTCGCTGAAAGAAAGTGAAATACTTGAGGAAGTTCGCTGTTTGATTAAGCAAACTTAAAGAAGTTTGCCGTTTGATATAAAGAACATAAACAAATTCGCTGTTTGATTTAGGAAAGCTATACAAGTTCGCTGTTTGATTTAGCAAACTTAAAGAAGTTTGCCGTTTGATATAAAGAACATAAACAAATTCGCTGTTTGATTTAGGAAAGCTATACAAGTTCGCTGTTTGATTTAGCAAACTTAAACAAGTTTGCTGTTTGATGTAGCAAACTTAAACAAGTTTGTTGTTTGAAATATATAACTTTAACAAGTTTGCTGTTTGATTTGTATAGGTTCCTGTAGATTTTTAGATTCTTACGCCTCAAAACAGTTTCATTCTTACACAATAGTTTTAAATTACGCTGCATATGTAAGACGTTTACATGAAACAGCGACCTTGAATAAGTTATATAAATCAAACAGCAAACTTGTTTAAGTTTGCTACATAAAACAGCGACCTTGAATAACTATGCTAAATCAAACAGCATACTTCCAGTGTTTTCTTATTGAAACAGCTAATTTATTAAAGTTCTTTAAATCAAACAGCAAACTTCTTTAAGTTTGCTAATCAAACGGCAAACTTCTTCAAGTTTTTCATTTTCAAACAGCGAACTTAAATACGGCAGACCTTTTTCAAAATTTCTCAGAACTTTTTCAGAAAGTTTGTAGAAGTTTACTGTTTCAAATAGCGAACTACCTAGATGTGAAAACATTTTCCAAGCCCACCTAAAGACACTCTTTCCTTGTTCAAAGCCCCTATTTATGCAAAAAAATCTCCGACATATCAGGGACAGCTCTGTGGAGTTGGGTGGGTAGACTAGACTGCAGTGGCGAATCTAGATAATCATTGTAGGGGCAACGTTTCCAAAAAAACACTCTAAAGGGGTAACGAAACTGAAAAAACGTCAATTTTTTCCAAAATTAACACTACCGCCGGAGCGTAAAGGGGCAACAGGGGTTACCCCTTGTTACACCGCCCCTGTCTAGAGAACTAGTTTTAGAGGTTTGACGGCTTGGTTTTGGCTATTTGAATTGACATTTTTTCTCCAAAATAAAGCGTTAGTTTGTATTAAAACGATAAAGATGTGTATTGATATAGAATAATAAAAGGTTACAGACGGTCAGCTTGGTTTACACGGCCGATTCCAAGTTCTAAACCATCGGCCAAACCGTCAAAACCGAACCTTATTTATAAATCTTAATCCAACTGAACTCGTTGACTTGCTTTCGTTTAAACTAACAACTTATGAACACACATGCGCTTAAAGAGGTAGTCGAATAGCCTAAATCTCCACACTTCCTATGATCTCAAAACTCTATTTGCGTGTCTACAGTTTCAGCCAAAGTTTATTAGTGATTGGTATAAACGTGATGATTTAGATACTTTTGTAGCGATTGTTGAAGATGACGATGATGCCAAAGATGATTGCCAGAGGTTTGAGAGTTATTTGGTGAAGATGGTAGCAGAAGAAGGGAACACAAGGGACTTGGTGGATGTGGAAGAGCTTCTTTACTGCTGGAAGAACCTCAAGAGTCCTGTGTTCATGAACTTGGTCTGTAGGTTTTACGGCGAGCTTTGTAAAGATATGTTTTCTACCAATGAAGATAACGATGGCGAGGACAATGATATTCGTAGCCTAATGTAACCCGATAACGACATATGTTTGGTCATATTGCACGACTGTTGTCATTTTTTAATCCAAATGGATCTTGTATGCAATCTATTAGGAAAACAAAAGGATGGATCTGGATCTTGTATGGACAGCATTTTTTTATTTGATCATCAACTAGATGTTTTAGGTTAAATACAACGACCAACACGTGGATCTTGCACCTGTAGGATGAAGCACAGCACAGCGCCTTTAACCATGTCCCTTAAGAGAGTACAATATGGCCTGTTGCAGACTTAGTTTTCACTCTATTTGCATTAGTATAAGGTATTATTACCTTTCCCATTGGATTATGTAGGTCAAATAGGCTTATAGATGATCAACATCAATACAAGACTATCTACGGAGTGGGAGGGCACGATAAGGGGGCGTGACGCACCATGTGGCAGCCACGTCAGCAAGGGGGTCGGTAAAAAAAGCACAAAGTGGTAGCGGGGTCAAAATGGCTTTTTTTTTATAAAAAATTAGAAAAAATAAACAACAGCCAATCAAGCCAACCCAAAATCCACCAACCAATGAAAAGCCGCCACATCACTATTAGCGTGTATATTATTTTAGGATAATATATTAGAAGATTAGTATCATGTATTATTTGTGTTTATCTGTTTCCTATTTTAGCTCCTAAGAAGTCGGTCCTAGTCCTTTATATATATTTTAGATATTACTGAATAAGAGATCAAGGAATTACGATTACCTTTATGGTAGTTCTTCACAGATCCCAGACTACGAGTCTGCTGCCCCAGCCTTCTTTTATTCGTTTTTTTTTTCAACACCCGTATTATCTTCACAGATCAGCCATGGTCGATACCAAGCAAACTGATGCTGGTTCATCATCCGACCCTAAAACACCTACTCTCCATCTTGTTTACACTGTTACAAACATCCAGAACAAGGTGCGGGTTCTGGATGGTACCAAGGTCACCTATTCGTCTTGGGTGAAACTGTTTCAGTTGACTGCTCGTGGTTACAAGGTAACAAACCACATCGATGGCACCCTTCCACCAGAGAAAACTGATCCTGACTACGAGTCATGGATGGAGATCGATGCCATTGTTCTGCAGTGGATTTACAGTACCCTCTCCGACGATCTCATGGTTCGTGTTCTTGAAACTGACTCTACTGCTTTAGAGGCCTGGTTACGCATCAAAGGCATGTTCACCAACAACAAAGGATCTAGGGCAGCCACCCTAGAACATCAGTTTGTTAATCTGACTCTGAAATCCATGCCATCTCTCGACGACTATTGCCAACGATTAAAGGATATTGCTAATCAACTGGCTGATGTTGACCAACCGGTCTTCAATCAACGCCTCATCCTTCAATTAGTTAGGGGCCTACCATCTGAATTTGACACAAGTGCAAGCATCATCAACAAGGAAATTCTTACATGGGAAGAGGCTGTTAGTTTGCTTCAGTCTGATCAGCAGCGACAAGAGGCACGGGAATCCCTTAATGCTTCAGCCGCCTCGTCAAACATCATGACTATCTCTGAAGATCAGCAACCACCACACCGCAGGCAGCAGCAACAGCCTACACGCGGAGGTGGTGGCTCATACAGGGGCGGCGGGAGGAGTAACCGTCGCGGCGGTGGTTCGGGTCAACAACAGCAGCGTAACAGCAACAGGCAATATGGACACCAAAATTATGGATCTTCAGGTTCTTCGGGTTCTTCGGGTTCTTCGGGTCAGCCCAATTGCAATGGGTCCTGGCCCAATAACAACAGTAATCGGCGATCAAATGGGCCCATGGGTCCTTGGCCAAACTGGTGGATGGCCCAATCCCCAGCCCCATGGTATCCACCACCACCCTGCCCATACCCGACGATGCCAGGGTGGGCTTCCCCTTGGCCTCAAGGTTTTGGCTCACAGCACAACCAGTCCCAATCACCAGCAGCCCAAACACCTCAGGCACATTTAATAGAAGTGAACCCAATGGATCCTCAGGCCCTTGCTAATGCTTTTCAGGTCCTAAATGTCCAAGAAACTGATGATGGTGAAGACCCATGGGATATGGACACTGGTGCTACTAATCACGTCACTGGGGACCAAGGTAAAATCTCTTTTTTCCATGCTTTTTGTCCTATTAAATTTGTTAAAGTTGGTAATGGTAATCGAGTACCAATTCACGGATCCGGTAACACCACCATTACCTCACTAACCAAAAACTTTGTCCTTAACAATGTTCTTTATTCACCACACATCGTCAAAAACCTTATATCTGTCAAACAATTCACTAAAGATAACAATGTTTCTGTGGAATTTGATCCGTATGGTTTTTCTGTGAAGGAAGTGGGAAGATCCTAACCAGGCATGATAGTTCCAGCCCACTTTATCCTCTCACCAAGAACACTGCTTCAGCTTCCGCTTTTGTTGCTTCATCTTAATCAACCGATTTTTGGCATGATCGTCTTGGACATCCAGGATATCATATTATGGATTTTTTTCATTCTAGTCATTTAATTTCGTGTAATAAGCGATCACGATCGCTCGTTTGTCATTCATGCCAATTGTCAAAACATAAACGATTACCATTTGCTAATTCAACTTCGTCTACTTTATTACCATTTGATATTGTTCATTGTGATTTGTGGACGTCGCCCGTTCTTATTAAATCTGGTTACAAATATTATATGGTGTTGATTGATGATTACACTAATTTTACTTGGGTTTTTCCATTGAAATACAAATCTGAAACTTTTTTCAAATTTGCCCAATTCCATAAATATGTTAAAACCAAATTTAACATTGATATTAAGTCGTTCCAATGCGACTTAGGGGGTGAATTTGACAACACAAATTTTCGAAATTTTGCTACGGCAAATGGTCTTCACTTTAGGTTTTCATGCCAATTCGTCGTCTAAACGAAATCATGTTCTGTCTCTTAACTCATGCTTCGCTTCCATCCAATTTCTGGGTCGAAGCGCTTCATACAGCTTCATATCTTCATAACATCCTACCGTCCGCCAAACTACGGGTTATAACCCCAATGGCTTCTCTCTATGGTCATCAACCTGATTACGACCACCTCCGGGTCTTCGGATGCGCATGTTATCCGAACACGTCCTCAACCCGACTCCATAAATTAACCCATCGGTCCTCCCTTTGCGTTTTCCTTGGATACCCCGCTCATTTTCGGGTTATCGGTGTCTCAACCTTTCTACCGGAAAGGTAATCCTCTCATGGCACGTCACTTTTGCAGAGATCGTGTTCCCCATTTTCTAAACCCTCCTCACCTGTAGACCATACCTTTCTAGAAAGTGACATCTCACCACTTCTTTCACCACCTACATCTTTTCCGCATGCCCCACACACCCCTACGGATCCACAATCTCCTAACCAGCCTGAACCCAACTCTTCTCCGCCAACCTCGCCCTCTCCTACATCGCATCAGCCGCCTCCCTCACTTATTACCTACCAGCGACGAAACAAAAACCTTCCCCCACCAAAACCTGTCTACACCAGCCCTTCTACTCAGCCCGCTAACTCGGGTTCACCGTCTCCCACGTCTCCCGCAACCCCTACACCTCCTCCGTCCCCTCCCCCACCCAGACACCCAATGGTCACACGCACTCGTGATGGAACCATCAAAACCAACACACCCTACACATTACATACTTCCGCAAACCAACCTATCTCACCGGTACCTAAATCCCATATTGATGCCCAATCGGATCCTAATTGGCTTGATGCTATGAAAACTGAATACAAAGCTTTACAGGATAATAATACATGGGAATTAGTGATTAGACCTCCGGATGCACATGTCATCCGTTGTATGTGGCTGTTTCGCCATAAGTTCTATGCTGATGGCACGTTGGAACGCTATAAGGCCCGCTTAGTTGTGAATGGGAAATCCCAGCAGGTTGGTATTGACTGTGATGACACTTTTAGCCCCGTCGTAAAACCATCCACTATACGCACTGTCCTTAGTCTTGCGGTTTCGCGGGGATGGCAAATAAATCAGTTACATGTTAAAAATGCGTTTTTGCATGGTGATTTGAACGAAACTGTTTATATGCATCAACCACCAGGTTTTAAGGACCCTTCTAAACCACATCATGTGTGTAAGCTACAAAAGTCTCTCTATGGCCTCAAGCAGGCCCCTCGGGCATGGTACTAACGGTTTGTAAAATTTATTACTTCTTGTGGTTTTATCAGCACGGTTAGTGACACGTCCTTATTTGTCTACAAACACGGTAATCAAATGGCATATCTTCTCTTATATGTAGACGATATTATACTCACAGCTTCCACTGATACATTACTTCGTTAAATTATTGGCTCACTATCCAATGAATTTGCTATGACCGACTTGGGCTCTTTGCATCAATTTCTGGGTATCACGGTCACCCCTAAACAAGGTGGTCTATTTTTATCGCAAGAGCATTACACACATGACATTATTGCTCGGGCTAACATGACAAACTGTAAGCCATGTGCCACACCTGTGGACACAGCTTCTAAATTAAGTGCTTCATCTGGTCCCCCGCTTTCAGATGGTTCATTATACCGTAGCCTTGCTGGTGCACTGCAATATCTTACGTTTACACGTCTTGACATTGCCTATGCAGTCCAACAAGTTTGTTTGTTTATGCATGATCCTCGTGAACACCATTTTCAATTTTTGAAGTGTATTCTACGTTATTTAAAAGGCACGAGTGATCAAGGTATTCTTATTCGTCCCTCCAAGTCTAATGCTCTAATTGCATATTCAGATGCTGACTGGGGGGATGTCCGGATTCCCGGCGTTCTACGTCAGGCTATTGTGTTTTTCTTGGCGATAATATTGTGACATGGTCATCAAAACGGCAAGCTACCATTTCTCGTTCAAGTGCTGAGGCCGAAATGGGGTAGCTAATGCCGTTGCTGAAACGAGTTGGTTGCGCAACTTATTGACAGAACTACATGTTCCGATTCGTACAGCCACTGTTGTCTACTGTGACAACATATCAGCCGTTTACTTATCTGAGAACCCCGTTCAGCACCAACGTACTAAACATGTTGAGTTGGATATTCATTTCGTACGCGAGAAGGTCAGAATTGGCGCAATTCGGGTCCTCCATGTTCCTGCTGATTACCAATACGCTGATATTTTTACAAAAGGGCTGCCTCGTCAACTTTTCTGTCGTTTCAAGTCCAGCCTGTGCATTCAGCCTTCTTCCGCTCAGACTGAGGGGGTGTATTAGCGTGTATATTATTTTAGGATAATATATTAGAAGATTAGTATCATGTATTATTTGTGTTTATCTGTTTCCTATTTTAGCTCCTAAGAAGTCGGTCCTAGTCCTGTATATATATTTTAGATATTACTGAATAAGAGATCAAGGAATTACGATTACCTTTAATCACCACCCATAAGCCCTCCACGCCGGTGAAGATTTCCCTGCCCCACACACCACGCCGCCCTCCAAGTTACACGCGGGCCGGTGTGCCCGGTGTGGAGAGGCTTCCACGCCCACTCCGTATGTTCTAAGGGAAAGCTACCAAACTGGTTAAGTTGACTAACTTTCTTACCAAAATATTCATTTGGCCAAAAAGTTTTTTAAAATAGTCAAGTTAGCCATTAGTTAACCACTTAAAAGCGTCAAATAAGCCCTCTAGTCGCCGTCTAAGCTCTAAAAAAGCGATGGCTAAGCCTTCTAGCTGCAGATCAAACACTAAAAAAGCCCCAGCCTTCCGGCTAAGCCCTAATTTTCAATGTCTATTGTGGAAAAACTATTGGTCTAAGTTAGCTATTTTGTTTCTTTATATGTTATCCCATGTTTGCAAAATGCAGACTACATGCAGCCTTTATAAAATAAAAACATAAAATTGTAAACTTATTAAAGGATTTAAGAAAAAGATAATATAATATAGTTGTCTACTCCATTTTTTATAGCTATCATTACATCTTCTAAACACTAGATACAAGTGCAGTATAGAGTCCCATAAAGAGAGGAGAGAACCTTTATATCTCTTCATATACATTCCTAGTAACATAATATTTTGATTGTGCGATGCTTATAACATTAACTGTCGGTAAAGAATATGGGTAAAGAACATGGATGGAACGAGTATTGGTAATCTTAATCTCATACGCAATTGCATAACTTTAGCTTCATGCTCGGTCTCAAGCCCATCGAGTACCCTACCTGTAGGGAATCAGGTATACATATTAGTCTGTTAAAAATTACCTATTAAGGTTTTCAAATACGTTTTTTTAACTTTTTTAAATTTTATATAATTATGTTATGCAAGGAACTAGAAATATAAAACCTGGAAAGGTTGTGGATTAGTTGGTTACTTACTCTATAACCCAATGACCAAAGAAAATAAAAATTAAAATGAAAATGTTTACAAGTATGGTTTAGATACTTATTATCATAATGAGGTTAGGTTTGGTTTGGTTTTGTTTGCTAGTAAAGAAAAACCAATCTAACCAACCAGAGGAGATATTTTGCCACAAGAATACTTCATGTAAACTGAACTAAACATAAAAAAACACTCCCCAAAAAACAAAAAAACAATGCGTAAACTAATTAATAATCAACAACGTTTACAAAACACAAGTTTAAAGCCGAAAATCTGAGATTTACAATCATCGTACATCAAGCTTACCAGGACCAAGATTCCCCATTTTTTCTGTAATTTTACCTAAATTATGCGTACCCCACAAAGGTTTAGTTACATCTCGTCTTTCAGATTGACCTTCTTGCATGTCACCACTGCCAGGCGTTTCTGTCAAAAACTGTTCCCAGAAAACATCATTCGCACCCGTTTTCACTGCTCGACGACCACCACCATCATCATCCACCACCACCCCCCCCCCCCCCCCCCCCCCCCCCCCCCCCCCCGCCAACAGGCTCTGCATTCACATCAATCCCTGAAGCTTTAGATTTCACACGAGAATCTTGATCAATGTTGATTAACGAAACAGTAGAGCTGCCAGCATGATCCAGTTTTGAATCATGATCACCAACATCATCTTGTTCTTGATTTGAAGTTTTTACATCGTTCACAAACTCCACCAAAACTTCAAAGACGAATCCAATTTGTTTATCAGCTCGTGAACTTCTAAATTTTCAGTTTCTTCTGCATTCGCCTCACCATGTAAGTAAGTGGATACTATTAATCTTCTCTTTTTGCTGTTAGATTCCAAATATTGCGTGCGCGAGGATGAAATTCTTGGTTTTTCTAGTACTTGAGCGAGAAACGACATCATTTTCTTTTGCTTTAACTGTATGGTGTGTAATCGTTCACGTAAAAAAGATAATTTGTGTTCGTTTTCTTGATTTTCTTGATTGTAGGTCAGTAACTGAAGCCGAAAAGAACTTGTTTCGTGTTTTAGTTTCTTAATTTCATCTTCGTATTCCTTTTTTTCTGAAGAAGATAATGGGCTTGATGAAGTTCCTTGTGGCGGTGTTGAGTGACTATGGACCGGTTTCCGCCTGTGAATGTTTTTCAGAAGGTCTCTTTGACCTTTAATGAATTCGTCGTTCGCAAATTCCCATTGTTCGGGATCTATCTTTTTGAAACCCTAAAAAAATAATTTTCATTTCATTATTATATATAACGATATTTGTAATTATAGTCGACCATCCATATCAATAACTAATAAACACTTTAACTACTTCAATCTAGCAGATAATTTAATTTTTTTTAATTCGAAAAGTCAGTGAAATATGAAGCTTAATGTTTCTATTTTAAATTTTTAGCAAGTAATTTAATGAGATTTCATTTTTGATGAAATATTACATATGTAATTCAGTTTATACTTAACTGCCACTTTGTGTATTCTATATTTGGTCTAGTGTCTAGATTATTTAATGTTTATATACTTAAGTCGGGTTTGAGATATTCTTATATTCAGAAAGGAAACCACAAGCCAAGGCATATGCATGAAAAATACCAAAGGAGCGTTTGGATGTTTGTTGAAACTGAGTATTTGGTGATAACTGATTATGATCTTCAGCTAATTTAGAGATAAAATAACCAGATTAGGAGAAATAGGAAAGTGTTGGTGTACGAAAACTGACTAATTAGATAGATGAAAAATAACCTAACCATCTCTGACTTTATCTGATTATTTGGTGTAAGACTACTAACTATTGAGATCTTGATTATCTGATCATGATACTTAGGGGGTGTTTGGCATGCTTTTTGAAGGTCATTATCTAATTTGGTATAAGAAAACTGACTATTGAGATACCTGTTATCATATTATTTAATCATGATTCTTAGAGGGTGTTTGGTATGCCTTTTGAAGGTCATTGTCTGAGTTGGTGCAAGAAAACCAACTTTTGAGTTATCTGATTATTTGATCATGATTCTTACGGGGTGCTGGGCATTGCCTTTTAAACGTCATCATCTAACTATTTGGTGCAACTTGTAAGAAAACCGACTATTGAGATACCTGATTATTTGATCACGATTCTTAACGAGTGTTCGGCAACTGGCATCACCTTTTTAAAAGTCATTATCTACTTAATGACTATTTTGCCAAACAATCAAACATCAAAAGATCGTCTAGACACTATCGCCTACACCCATATCATGTACCGTTAATTATCTTATTCTAGTTATCCCATATCACATAACCACTTTCATAACGTAATGCCAAACACCTCTAATACGAGACAAAACATAAACAAGAAACTAAACAACATGCTTACGTATGTATTGAGCTGGCGAACGAAACTCGAGAAATTGTTGTGTTTGAAATACTTCGGAAGCAATTCACTGGCGAATTCGGGTGGATTCCAAACAACAAAACTATTCCCGGTATGACTCCATGAAACAATATGATCTGTCAACGGGTCATCCACCATTTCATATGTTTTAGTGAGAAATGGCGGTGATGATGAATTTGAACCGCCTTGAGAACCATCCATCATAACTGAATTTATATTCACTCAACCACTTTCAAATCCACACTCACGAAAAGCATCTGGAACAACAACCCCTCTTGGTTTTAACGAGCTCAAATCGAACCAACCTGCCCAAATCGATCAAAACAATAATTCGCTCTAGAATCAACCGATAAAACCTAATCGTCATAAATTACAACGCATTTCAGAGTTATTAATCCAATTTAACATGAAATCAAACCCTAATTCCAACAATATTCTCAGGAAGTATCACTAATCAAACACTAGGGCGTGAAATTGAAAACAATACGGAAATCCGAGTCAGAAATTGATGGAGGAACACTATTTATCATCAGTTACAAGACATATTAGAGTGATAATCCAATATTGCATGAAATCAAACCCTAATATATATACTTCTGACGAAGTTAGATGAACTAAACCCTAGGGATTGAATTAAAACAAAAAAAAAAAACGAAATTAGAATAAAAAACTGATCGACGAACACTAATAACCATCGATTACAATATACATCAGAGTTAATAATCTAATTTGCATAAAACGAAACCCTAAATTCTACAATATTCTCCGGAAATAACACTAATCAAACACTAGGGCGTGAAATTGAAAATTAACACGGAAATTAGAGTCAGAAATTGATCGAGGAACACTAATCACCATAAATTACAACACATTTCAGACTTAATAGTCCAATTTTGCATAAAACTAAACCCTAATTTCTACAATATTCTCATTGTCAACAAGTTTAAACAGTAATTAAAACCCAAAACGTACCGAAACTAATATCAGAAACTGAAATTAAAACACCTGCCGCACTCTTTAATTTCGAAAATGTAAGAATACAAGGGTTAGATCAATGGAGCTATAACTAATTTTGTATGGGGGAATCACCTTTGACCAGAAGTGGGGAAGAAGAAGAAGAAAGAGCTGACTTTGAAATTGAAAATTGGGTTTAATGAATCTGAAACGAATGTTTGATAGAGGAAGAAAAAAGGTTTGTGGTTAGACGATGGATTAAAGAAATGGAAGGAAGGAAGAATCGCCACCAAACGACACAGCTACACTTTAAGAAGCCGCCGCTGCCACCGCCATGTGTCCATCATCAACCGCAATGGATAGAAGTTAATTTTTTTTAAACAAAATCAATTCCGACCATTCTCGTGGTATCTACCGGATCAAACGAAGTACTCCGAGAGTAATCCCGGTTCACCATCAGTTCCGAGGAAAACCCGATAACCCACCTGACCGTAGGCACGATGATGAAATTACCGATAAAACATGTTTCACTTAAAGACCCAACCCATGTTTCCCTGTGTCTCCTATTATTACCTAGGTTTCCAGGATGGAAGTTAATTAAGGGAGAATGATTAATATGATTTAACTTATTAAAACGTATTATAGTGAACAATTGAAAACGTACATAAAAATAAGCACGAAAATGTATTATATTTGACCCGACTCATATCTGGGAAAAAAAAGAAATTTACGTCAAAATATAAACCAACTGAAAATGTACATATTAATAAGCATAAGAACATATTATATTTAACCCAACTCATTTCCCAAAAAAGTTTACGTCGAATAAATTCTTCCTATATTCATTCATCTTGCATAACTTTTTGCTAATACACAATTACACACTCCTTTCTTTTGTTTCTCGTTTAATGTCCAAACACCCTTATGCGATTAGTATTTAGATTTTTCCCTAAAAACATTGTTGTAAAAGGACTTGAAGGTTGAGTATTCCCTAATTAGTCGCAATAAGGTAGGCTAGTGAGTCCCAAATACTGTCTGCTTAGTCTAAATACTCTCCACCTAAATCGAGTATTTCTTAAGTATTTTCCACCTATGTGGCATCATTAACAGGGTGTTAATTAACCCACAACAATTAACCTAAAAGTACTAAAAGTAGAATGAGCTTCTTGCTATTTACTTTGATTTTATGACATTCAGGAAATACTTTCATTTTTTGTATTAATTACAACATAACCAATGGCTAAATCTTTTAAACCGTTCTATGTAAAATGAGGAGTTAATTTGTATCTTATCGTGTTTTGTGTACACAATTTTTTTTACGATCACCAGCATGTTTATCTAATGACATCTTATCACTACCTAGAGCATTATTATGGAATCCAAATCCGTTCATTGTAAAGCATTGCTTTGACATCTTCATAAGCAAGTACATTTTAAAGTTTTTAATGCGCTGAAAATCAGGTGCACATTACCAACTAATAAAATAAAAAACATATATACGTATATTAAGGCTTTTAGGTCGGGGGTGTGGTATATCGCTCTTGGCCATCTCAGTTTCAATAGCGCCCTTCAGTGCCCCTATCCCATTTCTCATGCGTCATAGGGAGGCACCACGGGGGCGCCATTGATATTCCGCCAGCATGGTAATGAGCGTTTTGTGCTGTTTTCGAGAATGTTTGTCAAAATGACCATTTAGCAACAGTCTTATATATTAAAACTTTAATTTTCTTAATATATTAACACGTATTTTTACACAAACCAATCAAAAACTAAAACACACACCAATCACTAAAACACACACATTCTCTCCAATCTTTTTTATAACAAACATGTCATCCCACTGTTCATCTGATTCATCCAACTCTTTATCTGTCGGAATGATCGATGATATGCTTATCGCAGTGACGCAGGGGGCGATTCAGTATTTGCGAGAAGAAGCCGAATCGTCTACAACGTGTACCAGACAAGAGCCTCTTGAAGTAGATCGGTTAGGTGCTCATGAACATTTAATGCACTGGTGAAAATCCGTTGTACGACAATGCACAGTTTAGGCGTCGGTTTCGTATGAGCCGTCGTCTTTCTTAAGAATTTCCAATGATCTTGCGGGTCAATATCCATTTTTCACACAAAGAGAAAGTGCTCGTCGCAAAATTGGTTTCTCTGGAATACAAAAGTGTACTACCATAATTTGGCAACTTGCGTACGGCACAACGAGTGATGCGTGGGACGAATATTTAAGGATGTCAGCTAGAAGTTGTCGTGACTGTCTTGATAAATTCTGTGAAGGTATTAGTTGTTATTATTATTATTGTTGTTGTTGTTAATTTATAGTTTATTAAAACTATTATGTTCTGTCATACCCGCTCATAGGCGGAAGCACACGGTGTGAACTTGATTGGTTTTCATTGCATACGATGTAAGTAAACGAACTATATGAATAAAATATGTGCGATGTTCATCCATTCCAAGATATAAAAAGTTTACAAGTCACAAGTTTGTTCTCAAACATCATTACATGTTATATTGTTTTCAAAAGACTTGTACGAAAATATAGTTTTAACATATCAAGGTTTTACATTCCATCTTTCACACAAGGGCGGGAGATGTGAATCAAATCCTCCAAAAGGATGATATCGCTTTCTTGACATGCTCGTTCTTGTTTCATTAAGTGCAAGGATCCACTAGTTACTTGAAATATATGTGAGTTTGAAAAGTCAACATAAAGTTGGTGAATTCATGCGTTTGTTTGTTTTGTATCAAATGGGTCTCGAAAACATTTGAAAATCTTGTATTGTAAACCGGTATGTGAAAGCGTCTTTGAAATTCGAGGATCATTAATGTTTTGCAAGTATATTAATATGTTTGCCACATAAGTAAGCAACCAAGCCTAGACGATGATATTCGGACTCTTCCAATAAGGGACCACAAAAGCACCCCTAAAAGACCAAAATACCAGGAGTGGAACTCGCCAAAACTCAATAGACCTACACCTTTTGTACCTCGGTCATTATGTATGATTAATGGTTACTCTTGTCCATTTTCTACTTATGCGCACATGATTTAAAGTGATTTCATTCCATAGCTAAACACACCTTTTTATTGTAACATGTATTTCCCCTCGATTGTTTAATAGTAAAACATTGAAAAGTTTGAAAGGAGGGACATGAACTCACAGTTTTGTGTTCACAAGATAGTGTGCTGGCAGTCTCGGGTATCCGTATAAGTGTTCTAACTTGTTAGACACTTAGGTCTTTATTAGACCATGCCCACATTGCTCATCTTGAACGTCCGTTAGGTTTGTATTTGTCTTGTTTGGATACCCTTGTTTATGTTAATATGTTGGTAGCTTATTTATTCATTTATTGTTAATATATACTTTTCAAATATATGTTGTCATGTATATTTGTTATATATGAACGGGCCTCGCCCTTCATGAGTCTTCGTGCCTAGCACGATGTAAGTGGGCATAGCCCATATGTATTTTCGTGCCTCGCACGGTGTAAGTGAGCCTAGCCCATATGTGTCCCGTGTCTCGCACAGTGTAAGTGGACCTAGCCCATTTGTGTCTCTGTGTCTCGCACGGTGTTGTTGATATGAACTATATATATATATATATATATATATATATATATATATATATATATATATATATATATATATATATATATTATATATGTTTGAAGGGATCCTCGATACTTGTATATATATTTATTCATACTTGAAGGGATCCTCGATTCTTATGTATATATTTTCATGTTTAGTGAACCTTGTTCACATGTATAAGTTTGTTCATTTCGTTTCTATACATTTGTTCTATGGCATTGTAAATATTGTATTGTATATGCAAATTGTTCCATTGTATGAATTTACACCATTGTATATGCAAATGTTACTTTGTATATGCAAATTGTTCTGTTGTATGCATTTCTTCCATGATATATGTAAACATTGCATTGTATATGTAACATTTGTGTAAATAGGGTTTTGAAAAACCCGCCCCATTTTATCAATCGAAGTATATTTATGTTACGTCGTTCGATTATATTTTTTATTTTATTTATTTATTTTTATAAAAATTTATTAAAGACTTCTAATATAAAGGATAATAAATAAAGTTTAAAATTAAGGAAATAGTAAGTAATCAAATAAATAATAATATACTTAGGAAATAATTATTGGTTGTAATAAAAAAATAATAATAATAAAATCTGAAATAAAAAATTGGGTGAACCGGGATCGAACCCGGGTTCCCCCGTCTGCACACACACTACAAACACCACTGGACTACACACCAGTTGTGTATATGTTAGAAACTTAAAACCTAAATGTTGAAACTTAGTAGAAACCTGCAACTAACCAAATCTAAACAACGCGCCTTTCCTTTCTGTTCGTGATTTCTCCGACAACTGGCGCCGAGTTATTTTTGGCAAAACCCAATCAAGTGCCTGTCATCACCGCAACCGATTGACAATCATCAGATTCGGTTTCCTAAACCGAACCCAAATGTACATCTATAAATACCGAATTCAATCCCTTTCAGAAATCGCTCATTCACAAACTACTTTACATTCTCTACCCCTGCTCTTTAGAAAACGCCTCCTGTCGCCGGAATTCGGAATTTTCTTCACTTCTGTCCTACGGTAAAACCTCTACCCATTCTTTTGATTATCATCATACGAATCTCGCTGATAAAAATAAACATGGGTGAATTCATTTTAATCGGGCGGGAACAGGTTTGGAAAATTCGAAATGAAGAAGATGAAGTGCTGAGTATATTTATATTTATTATAATTGAGTTTATAGTCGGATTAAGCACCCAGCCCAACTGGTTGGGCCGGGTGTAAAACAAACACATGGTCGACGGTTCGATTCCACGCGCACACCGGTCCGACTTAATTAAACCCTTTTTTTTAATTTATCACATCTGTATAAATCTTTTAAGTATATAAAGATAATTAAATTTCAGGTATGGATGGGTTAGACACCCAGCCCGGTTGGTCGGGCTGGGTGCAAATCATAACAGAGGTCGCACGTTCGAGACTAGTTGTATGCGTCTGGTTCAAACCAGTATAAACCTTTTTAAATTTAATTAAATTTGGTAGAACCTAAAATGTGTATAAGTATAATTAAAATCCAGATTCTTTCAGGTTAGACACGTACCTCAGTTGGAAGAGCTGCGTGCACGCAACCGAGAGGTCACGAGTTCGAGCCTCACCACACGCATGCTTAAAACCGAATAAACCGGTTGACTGACAAGCCTGTCAGTCTCACAGATTCTTTTTATATATTATTTTCTTTTATTTTATTTTATTCTTATTTTGTTTTAATGTTTACTTTATTTTGGCATATTAATTTAAATCAATTAAAAATATATATTTTTCCAAGGGTTAATATATCATTAAAACTCACAAAAATAAACCTAACCAAAAATTATAACCTAAATAAAAGTTTATTTACCGAGTTATCACTTTATTGTTATAGGTTAGTGTCTTCGTCGATTAAATCCGCAACTCGTGCGCTCTCATTACCACTCAAGAATACGCACCCAATGTGAGTGAATCTCTACAAATTCCCCGTTTTAATCATGTTTTGGGGTGTATCATGTGTCGTACAATTTCCTTTATTTTATTTAAACACTTGTGCTAATATCATTTCGTGATCAATGTGTATTGTTTGTTATGTGGTTTATATGTGGATACATATCATTTCAGTGCAATCATTTCATTAGGCCCATCAGTTCCTCATGGGATACGGGTTGAGCATCAGGTGCCTCATTAGATCGGCTCTGTTTGATTGAGCCTTGATCTCAAATACATCATCCATTATGTCATATGTTTATTTAATGTGGTTTGTGATTGGTTACATATATACATTTGCTCACATGTGATTCATGCACAGTTTTATTTAAACAGACATAAAATTAGATTATTTAAATGTTTTATCAAGGTTCACTCGCCAACTTTTGTTGACCCAAATTTCCTGTTTTACGCATGATACAGGTGAACAAGCTGAGGAATGAAACACATAGGATGGCCTTAGAAGAATAAACAATTTATTTCGTTTGGAACAACCATTTGGTTATTGTTGTGTTTGTATGAATTTTGTGTTGGATATTCGAAGTTAATTTCAATTTAATAAATATGAAACTTATTAGTAAATATCATGAGCTTTGGTGATAAACCAATCATACCCCGACTTTTATTCCGCTGCGGGTCGGGGTGTGATAGATTGGTATCAGAGCTTGTGACTATTGAGATATAGGATAGGTTATTAGACCCTTAGAGCCTGTACTATAGTTGATTAGATTTTAATTGTTTATGTGTTACATGCAAAATTCATGATGTTTGTATGTTTCATGTTTATTTTCACACACAATATTATGCAAGCACTCTCGCAAGTACATGTTAATATGCAATGCTCCTCATAGTTCATATCCTCATAACATGTCATATCTATGAAAGCACACACCTCACGATTTCACAATTTTCATGATTTCTTTTCAAAGATTTTTGCAATGTTTTCATATTTTTTTTTCAAATCACATCAAAGTGAGTTTTCACGACGGGCATATAGTAACTGGAAGGGTACGAGTACCGGTAGTCGGAACGTCCTGTCTAGGCTTGCCATTCGTATAAATCCAAAATAAAGGACCAGTTTGCCTACCTGGGGACTAACGATGAGAGTACGAAGGACCTATTAGGCCAAAGCATGCTATACCAAACGTCGTGTGAACTAACCCCACTTTGAGCTGTCATTATGTCTACACCTGGACACCCTCTGACCTTACATCTCGCAATCATGTTTTACGATTTTTATTCGGGTGATGCGAGTGTTATACAGCCAACACCAATGTGAACCCTACCAAGCTCAATAGTCATGGGGGCCCACATGACTATACAGGCTATGGTATGGGAGATATTTGGAGGTCCAAACATGAGCAAGCCCAAGACATCCTATGGATGTAGTTAAGTTATTATCAGTTATTTATAAATGTTGTTTCCATTCTTTTTACGACACATGACACCTAGAAAATTCTCAAACTCATAATCTCCCTACGTATATTCCTGTAGATGTCTGCTAGACACTTACGAGGAGGTAGAAGGTCAGGAAGGTCAAGCGAACGCATGGCCACGCAAATTGCTCAACAAATGGACGCGGTACTTCCTGACATCGTACTGCAAGTTCAACAAGCTCTCGCCGCAAACCCCATCAACCCTCCAAACCAAGAAGGCCAAAACGTCGCCAACCCTCCTCCCAAAACTACTAAATGCACCTACAAACACTTCAAGTCTTGCGATCCCCCAAAATATGAAGGGACTGAAGGTGTCACCGCTCTCCTCCACTAGTTTGAGGAGATGGAAAACACCTTTCTCAATTGCGACTGTCCTAAAGATCGCAAGGTACGTTACGCTACTGGACGTTTGTTTGGGGTAGCCCTTACCTGGTGGAACACGGAAAAAGGTAAGCGAGGTGTGGAAGATGCCATGGCCTTATCATGGGAGGAATTGAGAGAGATCATGACAAGACGCTTCTGCCCTAGAAGTGAGATCAAAAAGCTTGAAGATGAATTCTATTCTCTAAAGCAAAAGGAAGGGGATCACACCTCCTACAACAAGAGGTTTCTTGAATTGAACCAGATGGTTCCCAATCTGTTCACCCCATTATACCGCTTAATCGAGTACTATATTCGAGGCCTCCCCTCGAAAATCCAAGATTCGGTTTTAAGCACTTCTCCCGCAACACTCGAAGCCGTAATGGAATTAGCTACGGAACTTACGGAAAATCGCATTCGTAATGGCGATTTTAAAGATGAGAAGAAGAGAACGACTATTGAAACCCCAACTCCAACCCCATCTGGCTCCTCCTCAAAGTTTGCTGGTAAGAGGAAGCGAAATGCCAAGCACTTCGCCGTCACCCAAACCAACTCTCCCATCACTGCTGCTCCAATCACCCAAGTTGCCCCTCCAGACGCACCATTCAAAAGGCCATACACTGGCCCACACCCAAAGTGTAACCATTGCCAATACCATCACCCTCCTGAGAACCCTTGCCAACATTGCACAAGTTATGGCTGTGCAGGTCACACTATCCAAACCTACCGTACACTTCAGCGATCAAACCGCAATCAGCCTCCAACCCAAACCCAAAACCAAATGGTGGGCCAAGCCCAACAACCCTTACTTCTACCACCTACTCAACCATGGCCTAACCTTACTACCAACCCAACTACCCCATGATGCAACCCATAAGAGCCTGTTTTAACTGTGGGGATCCAAACCACTTCAGAAATACTTGCCCACGCCTGGTGAACATCATCAATGCCCATGCCCAAGCAAACCCGGTGAACCAAGCTAATCAAGCTCCTCCACCTGCTAGAGGAAGGGCTTTCAATATCAACGTTAACCAAGCAAGGGCTGACAACAATGTGGTCAACGGTACGTTTCTCGTAAATGGTAGTTATGCATCCATATTATTTGATACTGGTGCGGATAAGAGCTTTGTATCTTTAGAATTCGAATCTATTCTCGACCTACCTCGTGTTAGTCTCACTGAATCGTTCACAGTGGAAGTTGCTGATGGAGAACCCATTTCGTTAAATTCTATCATACGTGATTGTACTCTTACTCTAAATGATCACGGTTTCTCGATTGACCTCATTCCTATGAAGTTGGGAAGTTTCGATGTTATCATCGGTATGGACTGGCTCAGCCAGCATCACGCCGAAGTGGTGTGCCATGCAAAGTTTATTCGTATTCCTCTCGCCAATGGTCAGACCCTACGTATCTTTGGAGAAACTCCTTCGAAAGGCCTCAAATTGATGTCATGCCTTCAAGCTCGAAGATACCTTCACAAGGATTACGTCGCGTTTCTAACTCACATCATCAAGAAGGAAGGCAAAGAAAGGAAGCTCGAAGATATCTCGATCATGAAAGAATTTCCTCAAGTATTTCCCGACGATGTTTCAGGACTTCCTCCTGTGCGAGAAGTTGAATTTCGCATTGATCTTGTGCCTGGCGCTACACCAGTCGCAAAATCTCCTTATAGGTTAGCCCCATCGGAAATGCAAGAGCTAGCCAGTCAGCTGCAAGAGCTGGCTGACAAAGGATTCATACGTCCTAGCTCGTCGCCTTGGGGTTCACCTGTCCTTTTTGTGAAGAAGAAAGATGGAACGTTTCGCATGTGCATTGACTATAGAGAACTCAACAAGTTAATTGTTAAGAATCGCTACCCATTGCCTCGTATTGATGACCTTCTAGATCAACTTCAAGGTGCCACATGCTTTTCCAAAATCGACCTTCGTTCTGGTTATCATCAGCTTAGGGTGCGCGAAGAAGATATTCCAAAAACTGCCTTTCGAACTCGTTATGGTCAGTATTAGTTCATGGTTATGCCCTTCGGTTTAACCAACGCCCCCGCTGTCTTCATGGATTTAATGAATAGGGTATGCAAACCCTATCTCGACCGTTTTGCATAGTCTTCATTGATGACATCCTCATATACTCCAAGTCAAAATCCGATCATGAGCGACATCTTTGACTCATTCTTACACTCTTAAGGACTAAAAAGCTTTACGCTAAGTTCTCAAAATGTGAATTCTGGTTAAGAGAGGTACAATTTCTTGGTCATGTCGTCAATAACAAAGGGATTCATGTCGATCCTTTGAAAATCAAGGCAGTACAAGAATGGCAAGCGCCACGTACCCCTACCGAAGTTAGGTCATTTCTTGGCTTGGCTTGGCTGGTTATTATCGACGCTTCATTGCCAATTTCTCTCGTATCGCCGTTCCACTCATGGCCTTGACTCACAAGGGAAAACCTTTCATTTGGGGACCCAAGCAAGAGAAGGCTTTCCAAACTTTGAAACAAAAGCTTTGTGACGCACCTATCCTTACACTCCCTGAGGGTTGCGAGGACTTTGTGGTTTATTGCGACGCGTCAGGGTAATACCTAGGCTGTGTACTGATGCAAAGAGGAAAGGTGATAGCCTATGCCTCTAGACAACTCAAAGTACATGAGAAGAACTACACCACCCACGACCTGGAACTTGGAGCGGTCGTGTTCGCTCTAAAGATATGGAGACATTATCTCTATGGTACCAAGTGTGAAATATACACTGACCACAAGAGTCTCCAACATATCTTCAATCAAAAAAACTTGAACATAAGGCAACAAAGATGGGTTGAACTTCTCAATGATTACGACTGTGAGATTCGATATCATCCTGGCAAGGCAAACGTGGTGGCTGATGCACTTAGTCGAAAGGGGTATGAGAACTCTATTCATCTTCTATGTTCGCAAATTGTAACCGACATCAAAGATCAAATATGGGCAGCTCAACATATCTCCGTAACGGAATATGACGTACGCGATGAGCAGTCGTGTGGAGCTGAACTCAAAATCGAAACCAAATCCGATGGTATTCTATACTATTTAAACTGTATTTGGATTCCCGATCACGACAACCTTTGTGATTTCCTCATGAATGAGGCACACAAACACGATACTCTGTACATCCAGGAGCCGATAAGATGTATCAAGACTTACGATACACCTACTGGTGGCCTGGCATGAAGAAGGATATCGCTGTTTTTGTATCCAAGTGCCTTACATGTTCCAAGTGAAAGCTGAACATCAAAGACCTTTAGGACTTCTAGTCCAACCCGAATACCTGTCACACCCCAACCCGCAGCGGATAAGGTGATCGGGGCATGATTGGGTTATCATCAAAGCACATGACATTTATTAAATGTTTCATATTCATTAATACAAATTAAATGAAAGTTTACAATAGTGATACAACATGATCTAACTAACAATCTAACTCCTTTGTTCTCTTCTAAGGCATATCCTATGTTATCCTTGCTTCAACCTGTTCACCTGTATCATGTGTAAAAAGGTTTTTGGATCAACATAATGTTGGCGAGTGAATCCTATGGAAAACATTTGAACAATTTATTTAAATTGATTATGAAATGTGTGCACAACCAAACATGAATAAAATTAGATGTAACTTGATCAATAATCATAATATGTTAAATGAAACACTCATGAATAATAATGGAACAATTAAAGGCACGCGATGCTCAACTCGTCTCTCACGAGGAACTGAGGGGCCTGATGAATGAATTGCATAAACATGATAATATGAATAACACAACTACAAACTATATAAACTCAATGAAAACACACATGAACAATATTGAATTTGAATTGAAGCACGCGATGTTCTACTCGTTTCCCACGAGGAACTGATGGGCTTAATGTATGAGTTTCATGTAATTTGACAAACGGAATATAAATAAATCACAACAATAAATCAATCTAAGATTAAGTCATGATGTGGTATGGCACAAGTTTAAATAAATAAATTAATTAATTCATAACACATGACACACCCCAAAACGTGTAATTTAAAAAGGGGAATTGTAAGATTCACTCACAGTGGGTGCGTTCGGTTGATGATGATGAATGCACGCGAAGTGGTTTTAACCACGAGTGAGATTTAACCTAGATAAATCGCATTATGGTTTGGTGAGTAAACGGATTTTATTAAACTATTTTAGTAGGATTGTTGGGTGTATTTTTGTGAGTTTGAAGCTATTTTCTAATCTTAAAAATGTTATTTTTAAGTATTTATAATTGATTTTTAATTAAAATAATTAAATAAAAATAATAAAAATATTTATTTTTTTTTCTGCTACAGTTGACCTTGACCAGTTGACTTTGACTGGTCGTTGACCGGTTTGCGGAATATTGTTGTGCGCTCGGTGAGGCTCGAACCCGAGACCTCCCGTACGCGTGCACGCAGCTCTACCAACTGAGCTACGTGTCTAACCCGTTATATATCCGATTTTAATTTCATATATACATTAATTAGAATTAATAGAAAATCATTTATTTTAAAAACAGTTTAAGGCGAAACGGTCATGTACACCACAGGTCTCGAACCCGGGACCTGTGGGTTAATCTAACACACAGTCCACCGCTGGACTGTGTGTTCAACATGTTATAATATTCGGTTTTTATTATACTTAAATACAAAATAGATATTTCCTTTTCTGCCTTATTTAAAAGAAAAGATAATTGTCCGAGTCGGTGCTGAGGACCGGACTCGAACTCGTGACCTGTGATATAAACAAACACACAGTCCACCGCTGGACTGTGTGTATAACTTGGTTATTATTCCGGTTATTAATATACTTAACATATAACTAAGGCGACTCCGGTTCAGTGTTAAAAAAAATAGATTTTATTAAGGCAGCGTGTGAGACGGGAATCGAACTCGAGACCTTTGCATAATTAACGTCTTATGTGCACACAGTCCACCGCTGGACTGTGTGTCTAACCCGATTAAAATCATGATTTATAATATACTTATATGATATGGAAGTGCGTCGTCTTCTTCGACAAAGTTGAACCAGAAATCGGGTCTGACTGGTTCGAGTTTTTATTCAAGTTTCAATAGTGTTTTAGGTTAATTACTGGTGAGATAGAAGTGAAAAGGAAAAGAAACTGAGCGGAGAATATACCGACTGAACTCTCTGTTTTCCGGCAGAAACTCCGGCGACTGAATTCAACTCCGGCGACGTGTTCCTTGTACCAGCTAGTCTCCGAAAAGTTTGGAAAAGGTAAGGGTATCACCGGTATAAGCTTCAGAGGTTCAGAAAAGCTCGGCAATGGGGAAACCGGTTTTCTGGCGACGAACAGGCTTATTCCGGCGAGAGAAATTACGCCGTGAAAAGATGTGATTTTTAGCGAAAAAGTTTGCAGACGATTGTGGTTGAATTTATAGGGAATAATCGAAATGTATTTGGTCTGATTTTGAACTGTATTCATCAATTTAAGTTTTCCGGCGGTTTTGAAAAGTGTCGCGGACTTCAAACATCGGTTATAACCGACATCTGATTAAAGGTTTACGTTATAACGTAAATCGTAGTTAAGGCTCGCGAATATTCCGGGATTTCCGACGACTGAATCGTTGGGCGCCGATTTTTGAATTTGTAAAGTCACTTTATGAACTAAATTATTTCATTATTTATCAAACAAATCAGTTGGCGCAGTGGTTTGTGTGTGAGATGTTAAGTCACTAGGTGACTCGGTACAGACCCGGGTTCGAAACCCGGCTGAAACAATTCATTTTTATTTTGCGATTTTTGACAGTTTTTCAAAAACTAAATATATGTTCGCGTATAATAATTGATTACGGATCGTTTAAAAATATTTTGGGCATTTAATTCGCAACGAAAATTTTGACTGACTGTTCGGTTGATAAACGGAGCGGGTTTGGTAAATCCGTTTTTGACGGATGTTACAATACCTGTATGGAAGTGGAAAAATACAACCATGGATTTCATTACCGGGTTACCTCGCACCTCCAGTGGGTATGACACCATATGGGTAATAATTGATCGTCTTACAAAATCAGCTCACTTCATTCCGATTCGCGAGGACTTCAATAATGAGAAGTTAGCTCGTATTTACATCAACGAGATCGTAAGTCGTCATGGTGTACCGTTAAGCATCATTTAAGACCGTGATGGTCGTTTCACTTCACGAACATGGCGAGCCGTACAAACCGCTTTGGGTACACATTTAGACCTCACCACCGCCTTTCACCCTCAAACTGATGGTCAATCTGAGCGCACCATCCAAACCCTCGAAGACATGCTTCGAGCATGTGTCATAGAGTTCAAAAGGAATTGGGACGCTCATCTATCGTTAGTCGAGTTTTCGTTGTACAATAGCTATCATTCAAGTATCGGCATGGCTCCTTTCGAAGCTTTATATGGTCGTAAATGCCGATCTCCAGTAAGTTGGCACGAAATTGGTGAAGCGTAAATCACCGGACCTGAATTGATTCAAGAAACAACCGACAAAATCCTTCAAATTCGAAACAATCTTCTAGCGGCTCAAAGTCATCAAAAGGGTTATGCTGACAAACGACGAAAGCCCTTGGAGTTGGGCGTTGGTGATCAAGTACTTTTGAAAGTATCACCGTGGAAGGGGGTGGTTCGTTTTGGCCAAATGGGCAAGCTAGCACCACGCTACGTAGGACCTTTCAAGATACTCAAAAGAGTCGGCTCTGTAGCATACAAGCGTGACCTACCAGAAGAACTCAACAGAATACATCCCACGTTCCACGTATCAAACTTGAAAAAGTGTCTCGCTGACAAAAATCTCCATATCCCTCTGGAAGATATTCAAGTCGATGAATCAATGCACTTCGTTGAAAGACCAGTGGAAATCATGGATTTCGGTGAGAAGCGTTTAAGGCGAAGCCGTATCCCAATTGTCAGGGTGCGTTGGGAGTCAAAACGAGGACCCGAATTTACTTGGGAACGTAAAGACTCAATGCGCGAAAAGTACCCGCATCTCTTTCCGGTTACCACTACTACTTAAATTTCGGGACGAAATTTCCAAAGTAGGGGATACTGTAACATTTGTGTAAATCGGGTTTCGAAAACCCGCCCCAATTAATCAATCAAAGTATATTTATGTTACGTCGTTCGATTATATTTTTTTTTATTTATTTATTTTTATAAAAATTTATTAAATACTTCTAATATAAAGGATAAATAAGTAAAGTTTAAAATTAAGGAAATAATAAGTAATCAAATAAATAATAATATACTTAGGAAATAATTATTGGTTGTAATAAAAAAATAATAATCAAAAAAATTCTGAAATAAAAAATTGGGTGAACCGGGATCGAACCCGGGTTCCCCTGTCTGCACACACACTACAAAACACCACTGGACTACACACACCAGTTGTGTATATGTTAGAAACTTAAAACCTAAATGTTGAAACTGAGTAGAAACCTGCAACTAACCAAATCTTAACAACGCGCCTTTCCTTTCTGTTCGCGATTTCTCCGACAACTGGCGCCGAGTTATTTTTGGCAAAACCCAATCAAGTGGTTGTCATCACCGCAACCGATTGATAATCACCGGATTCAGTTTCCTAAACCGAACTCAAATGTACCTCTATAAATACCGAATTCAATCCTTTTCAGAAATCGCTCATTCACAAACTACTTTACATTCTCTGCCCCCCCTGCTCTTTAGAAAACGCCTCCTGTCGCCGGAACTAAGTCGTCGGAATTCGGAATTTTCTTCACTTCTGTCCTACGGTAAAACCTCTACCCATTCTTTTGATTATCATCATACGAATCTCGCGTGATAAAAATAAACAGGGGTGAATTCATTTTAATCGGGCGGGAACAGGTTTGGGCAAATTTGAAATGAAGAAGATGAAGTGCTGAGTATATTTATATTTATTATAATTGAGTTTATAGTCGGGTTAAGCACCCAACCCAACTGATTGGGCCGGCTGCAAAACAAACACATGGTCGACGGTTCGATTCCACGCGCACACCGGTCCGACTTAATTAAACCCCTTTTTAATTTATCACATCTGTATAAATCTTTTCAGTATATAAAGATAATTAATTTCAGGTATGAATGGGTTAGACACCCAGCCCGGTTGGTCGGGCTGGGTGCAAATCATAACAGAGGTCGCAGGTTCGAGACTGGTTGTATGCGTCCTGTTCAAACCAGTATAAACCTTTTTAATTTTAATTAAATTTGATAGAACCTAAAATGTGTATAAGTAAAATTAAAATCCAGATTCTTTCAGGTTAGACACGTAGCTCAGTTGGAAGAGCTGCGTGCACGCAACCGAGAGGTCACGAGTTCGAGCCTCACCACATGCATACTTAAAAGTCGAATAAACCGGTTGACTGACAAGCCTGTCAGTCTGACAGATTCTTTTTATATATTATTTTCTTTTATTTTATTTTATTCTTATTTTGTTTTAATGTTTACTTTATTTTGGCTTATTAATTTAAATCAATTAAAAATATATATATTTTCCAAGGGTTAATATATCATTAAAACTCACAAAAAATAAACCTAAACAAAAGATTATAACCTAAATAAAAGTTTATTTACCGAGTTATCCCGTTATTATTATAGGTTAGTACGTCTTCGTCGGTTAAATCCGCAACTCGTGCGCTCTCATTACCACTCAAGAATACGCACCCAATGTGAGTGAATCTATACAAATTCTCCGTTTTAATCATGTTTTGGGGTGTATCATGTGTCGTACAATTTCCTTTATTTTATTTAAACACTTGTGCTAATATCATTTCGTGATCAATGTGTATTGTTTGTTATGTGGTTTATATGTGGATACATTTTATCATTTCAGTGCAATCATTTCATTAGGCCCATCGGTTCCTCGTGGGATACGGGTTGAGCATCAGGTGCCTCATTAGATCGGCTCCGTTTGATTAAGCCTTGATCTCAAATACATCATCCATTATGTCATATGTTTATTTAATGTGGTTTGTGATTGGTTACATATATACATTTGCTCACATGTGATTCATGCACAATTTTATTTAAACAGACATAAAATTAGATTATTTAAATGTTTTATCAAGGTTCACTCGCCAACTTTTGTTGACCCAAATTTCCTGTTTTACGCATGATAAAGGTGAACAAGCTGATGAGCGAAACACATAGGATGGCCTTAGAAGAATAAACAATTTATTTCGTTTAGAACAATCGTTTGGTTCTTGTTTGTGTTTGTATGAATTTTGTATTGGATATTCGAAGTTAATTTCAATTTATTAAATATGAAACTTATTAGTAAATATCATGAGCTTTGGTGATAACCCAATTATGCCCCGACTTTTATTCCGCTGCGGGTCGGGGTGTGTCAGTATATGCAAATTGTTCCAATGTATACATTTGCACCATTGTATATGCAAATGTTACCTTGTATATGCAAACTATTCCAGTGTATGCATTTGCACGTAACACTACTTGTAATTCTTGTAATTTCACTAAGTGTTTTAGTGTACATATTTTATATGTATGAGTATACTTATATACTTATGTATTTCACTTAGAGATTATTTGCGTAATACTTTCCGAAAAATTTAAGAGTGTTGAAAATATATATTTCGAAGTGTCTAAAAGTATATTATTTTTAGAGTTCGTCGTCGAAGCCGTTAATATATATTTTCGTGTCGAAATGCCCAAGTTTATACCTTCAAGTATTTAGGAGGTTTTTCATATGTTTGTGTATTTGTATTTAATTAGTATTTTCCTAACTTCTAATACATAGACACAATTATACACAAGTATTTATACATATACACACAAGATGAATTCTCTAAGTATATATATTTTTATTCTAAAAATATATATAATATTTCCATTTTACTTATGAAATATATATAAGTGTTTAAGAAAATATTTAGGAGTTTAAGATGCTGTTTGTTTTTTTCCTGAAAAGCTCTGCACAGGCTCTTCCGTCTGCGTCGCGAAGACTATTTGGTTTTCCGAAGACGTTTCATTAAAAAACGTTTGCGCGAGCTCTTCTTGATGCAGACTTGGTCCAGCCACTTCTAAGATATTCTAAGGTCTGCAGAGGGTTAAACACCATCGCCCACCATTGTCCACCATCGCCACCGTCCACCACCACCGTCCATCACCACCACCCACCACCGTCCATTACCAGCAGGACCACTATCCACCATCCACTACCATCATCTACCACCACCATCGTCCAGCACCACCACCGTCCGAACACCACTACAATTTTATTTTAGAAGTCTACATACATTAAAAAACAAACATCCTTCTTCTTGCATACTGCAAAGGTTTGGTCCACATCTTCTTCTACAGATGTAGTGCGTACACTGCAGACATTTTACCTCTTAAAAACAAACAACACCTAAGACTTAAACTTTTCCATTAAGATTTGCCTAATCATTAATAAGGTCACTAATCGCGTTTAGTCGTTTGAATCAGTTTTTAATTACACCTTAATAATAATTAGGATTTTCGAAAATTTCGCCATAATTTCCCCTATACTTTGAGCATTTTCCACGTTTTTAAAACGTATTTTTAAACACTTTTTAATCCCAATATCATCTACATCACAAATCAAGTTCCAAATAATACATTTCCATGCTTAAACACACAAATACCTCTTGAAGATTCATGAACTTTTCTATATATATTGTGTTCATCTTTTACTTTAACAGGTTTATATAACCCACTTTAGATTATATTTTCAAGATCATCACTTCAAAATATATTTTTAGCTTCTTGAATATCCTCATATTTTCAAAATCATTTTCAAGACTACTGCTTAAGTTCTTGAACTTCAAAGATGGTGATCTTGCTAGATCTAAACATCTTTATGTTTAAATCATCTTTCTAAGCATACTTATGCAAGATCATTCCATCTAAACAACCTACATTACACTAATCATCATAATCAACATATAAATCACATATTTATGTAAGATTATTATTATAGATTTAGGGTTTTAAGTGTTTTGTTTAGTGGGTTTCAAGATTATCAAGGTGTACTTTTGGAAACTACAAAGTATTATAAACATAAAAATGGGATAAGATGGCTTACTACTAGCAACAAGACTAGGGAAACACTTAGATGAAAATGATGAAGGTTGTAAGAAGGTGTTGAAGCTCCAAAGACAGGTGTAAAGCTCATAGTGTGCTCCGCAAGCTTGAACCTTCTTAGATCATCGTGGGTTGCAAATGCTTGAAATGGTTGCTTGAAAGTTAAAGATGGGAGGTTGTATAAGGGTGTTAAGAGCCGTGAGTATAGAGAGGGAAATGAGGGAGTTTGTGTTATGAATTATTTAAGTGGTGAAGTGATAAATGATGTGGTATGGTGGGTTATAAGATCTTGCAAGTTTTAGTCAACAAAAATCTATGACCATATCTTCATCCATCAAGTTATTATCAAAGAGCATGGTTGTGTGGGACCCACATAGGGGGGAGGAGGTTATATTATATTATATATTTTCTTTATAAAATTCATATAGACATGTGCATTTTAATTAATCTAGATACTTATATCATTAGGGAAATCTTTGATGATTAGTGTCCTAATGATGGTTTAAGGTGCTAAGATGAGTTTAACTAGTTCACTAGACTAGTTAGTTGGTAGTTTAGATAATAATTTTTGCGCTAGTTTCGAATGTCGGATCGTTACCGGTCAAGATATGGGAGGTGCACAACGATACCAGTAATAATACCTTGAATAAATATTCGATATCCTCGAGATTGTTTAAGATAACAACATTATGAGTAAACTGCCATTTTGGTCCCTGACGTTTGGACAGTTTTGTCACTTTAGTCCAAATCTCAAACTTTTTGCATCTGGGTCCCTGTGGTTTTAGTTTTATTGCCATTTTGGTCTAAAAGTAATATTTGTCTTCTAAAATCCTACTATTTTGTCATATTCCTTAGGGGCAAAATGGTAATTTTAAGCATTAATATATATATATATATAAATAAACCTCAAACTCTGCTTAAAATGACCATTTTATCCCTGAGAAAAAAGACAAAATAACAGGATTTTAGAAGACAAATATCACTTTTGGACCAAAATGGCAATAAAACTGAAACTACAGGGACGCAGATGCAAAAGATTTGAGATTTGGACTAAAGTGGCAAAACTACCCAAACCTTAGGGACCAAAATGGCAGTTTACTCTAACATTATCCAATAGCTTTGTTGATGTTGCGGAATGCTTAAAAAAATGCTGCGAAGTGCTGAATTAACTAGTTTATTATTCGGATCGGACAATTTAGGTGTTTAGGCATTATTTCAAAAGTTTACATGTATCATTGCAATTGTTTCCTAAAATTAGGGATTTAGTATATATATAGATTTGGATATGCTTTCATATCCCATTTTTGTCGTTCTAGTTTACTTCAGGATCTTCCTGTAATGAATAGTGTGTTCAGGTGAATGGTGCTTTTCAGCATTTGTTTGCCAACGTATTAGGACATAGTTGTTTGTTTTCACGACACGGCGAATCGTCAATATGAATTGTAATATTTTAACATGTCTTGTTACTGCTAGCTTTGTACGACTCAATTATTCGTAAATTAAGCCAAAAGAACGAAATTAAATTGTATAAATAGTGAATAAGTTGTACGGAATTATCATGAAATTTTGCCGGTTGTCACATGTTCGGTGTTAATTTTCTTTATGGGAGGCAATATTTGAAGATGCCTACCGCTACCGACGTTCCAATTTTATACGAGGCCCATCAGTTGATACACGGGTTTTCCGGATGTTGGGTAGTCTTGATTCCCACGCATTGGGAGTGGGTGACATAGCAACACCACGTGGTGACCATGAGGGTCCTACCTCAATACTACAAGTGATCACGTCTTAAGATTTATGGATTTAGCATGCGTACTTTAGCATGGCCGGTGTGAACAATGAGATAGCTGTTTTACAATGTCTTTTCGACGATGTCATAGATGGTGTTGCACCAAATACTTCATTCTATGCAAACAATGTGGAGCATAAGTATGTGTATTATCTTGTCGACGATATTTATCCGGAGTGGGCTGCGTTGGTGAAAACCCTTTCGTGTCCAGATGACGAAAAAAGATTGTATTACAAGAAGATTCAAGAATCGGCAAGAAAAGATGTCGAGCGGGCTTTCAGTCTATCATTGCCCAACCGTCGAGAATACTTGAAAAGAGTAAAATGAGAAATGTCATGTATACATGCATCATCTTGCATAACATGATATTGGAGGACTCGACAGAGCATTTTGTGTAGAGAGTTATGATGAAGGTAATCAACCAACAAACCCACTACTCACATACGCTAAAAACGAAGTTATCCGAGCGAGGATACGTTATAGGGAGACACATCTTAACATTTAAGCCGATCTGACCGAGCACCTATGGTTTAATCGTGATGAAAGAGGAGACGACGAGTGAAGATGTATAATGTAACATTTGTCAAAAACGGGTTTCCAAAACCCGCTCCGTTTTGTAATCGAATATCAAGTTATAAACGTCACGTTGTATATTTATGGTTATTTTGATTTTTAATGATACATAATTAATAAACAAACTAAACTATAAAAACTATATTTGATAAAAAGTGAAAACAAAATAAATAAAAATAAAATGTTGCTGCCGGGGCTCGAACCCGGGTCAGCCGGAATTGAAATCCAAAGACTTAACACTCACACACATCACCACTCCGCCACTTGTTGTTTTCTGTTATCACTAGGAAACAAATGAAACTTATATTCAAACAGAAAACAACCTGAATGCCAAACCATAACCGAAATCGGTCACCAATCGTCCAAAGACGATTGATTACTCGCGAATTACTGATCAAAAACCGGTGCACCGACGATCCTATTCAATTCGGATTTGAATGAACTTCAATTTTGATCATGATCGGTTTTTATAACCGAAAATAATCAATGTCTGAATTACTTCAATCAAGACCCCTCTCGCGACTCAGAAACATCATACAAACTTTCCATTTCACTTTCGTCATACATTCAGTCCATCATAAAACTTAAATCAACTCGCCGGAAAATTCTGCAAGTTCGCCGGAAAACCGTATCTTTCCTCAAATCGGTAAGTCCTTCAATACCGTCGTAGTCCAACAATTGTTAAGCTATTTCTAACTTAAACCTTTCAATTGAAATCGAATTCAGACACCGTTATCAGATAATTTCAGTTCGCCGGAAAATTTCTGGAAAATATTTATCTTCGTCTGTTAAACGGTAAGAACCTTCAAACACGCTGTTAACGGTTGTTTAGCACTTCAATTTCATGATTAGCTAATCAAAACGATTAATTGATTTGCTCAGTTGAAGTTCTTAAAAACAGAGACCGACGCTTTGCCGGAACTCTGTAATAAATCGTTCACCGGTATGTTTACCTCTAATTATCGTTTCTGCCATTTCATATTAGTTTGTACCATGTTTATCTATCGAACTAAACAAGATTTAATGGTGTAATCTGCTGTCGGTAAAATCCAACGAAGAAGATGAACTGTGATAACATTATAAGTATAATTAAAATTGGTATTTTAAACGGGTTAGACACACAGTCCAGTGGTGGACTGTGTGCAAATAATACGCGCATGTCACGAGTTCGATCCCTGATACACGCACCCTTTATGTAATAAAATGCCTTTTGATTTAAAACTGAACCGGGTTAACTCCGTTAGTTGTTAAGTATAATAAAAATTAGTATATTAACCAAGTTAGACACACAGTCCAGCGGTGGACTGTGTGTGATGTTAAAGCACAAGTCCCGGGTTCGAAACCTGTTACTGGCACCACTTTGATGAATTAAAATGTTTTTGAAATTAAAAGAATTTTGGTTAAATCGAATTAGTATATTAATATAATTAAAAACAAGATTATTTCGGGTTAGACACGTAGCTCAGTTGGTAGAGCTGCGTGCACGCGTACGGGAGGTCTCGGGTTCGAGTCTCACCCAGCGCATACATGCACACTGACCGAACCTGTCAACAGGTCAACAAGTCAACGGTCAACGGTTAACGCAAAAATAAACAATTTTTTTATATTTTTTATTTATTTAATTTAATTTAAAAATCAATTAAAAATACTTAAAAGTAATATTTTTAAAGATAGAAAACAGCCTTAAACTCACAAAAATATATCTAAAAATTCCATTAAAATCCTTAATAAAATCCACTCACTTACTATATTTTCCGATATTATTTAGGTTAGTAATTCTCGTTGTTCAACTCTCTCGACTCGTGCGCATCTCATCATCTCAAATCAAACGCACCCAATGTGAGTGAATCTTTACAAATTCCCCGTTTTAATCACGTTTTGGGGTGTATCATGTGTCTTGCTATATATTATATTTAAATCATTGTGTATACATCATATCATGACCATGTGTATTCAGCTTGTTTCAACTGTTTATGTGGTTATTGTTAGATTCAATTTATTATTTTCAGTACATGCAATTTCATAGGCCGCCGCTCCCCATTACATTATGAGCGTTGAGCATGTTCCCCATTACATTATGAGCGTGAACCTGGCGTGCCAACATACGATCGGCTCCGTTTGATTGAGCCTTGATCGCACAGACATTTATCATTTTCAGTACATGCAATACGATCGGCTCCGTTTGATTGAGCCTTGATCGCACAGTTTCATTCATGTTATTTCTCGTATGATGTTGGTATGTTAATGTATGCTATCATATGTTATTGTATGTTATAGTTGTGATTGCTATTGCTATTGCTATTGCTTGATTATTTACATTTGCTCATTTATGATTATGCACAATTTTTCATTGATAAACTAACCAGTAAATCAATAATAAATGTTTATCTAACAAGGTTCACTCGCCAACTTATGTTGACCCAAAAACCCACATTTTTACACATGATACAGGTGAACCAGCTGCAGTCAGAAACACATAGGATTGGACTAGAAGAATAAAATGATTTAGAGCTTGGAACTATTTTATTTGGTTATTTTCTTTGTATTGTATGGACATGTTTGGATTATTTGGAATGTAACTTTGACTTTAATAAATATGAAACATATTAGTAAATATTATGAGCTTTGGTGATAACCCAATTATGCCCCGACTCTTATTCCGCTGCGGGTCGGGGTGTGACATATAATTTTAGTTTAACCTTTTAAGCATTTTTAGGTTTGTATTCTTTTAAAGTGACCTTGTATTTTTTTAATTAAATTATGGGTTTTATATTGTATTTTTGTTAATTAAATTTAAATTAATATATCAAAATTAAATAAAAATAATAATTAGTTAGTGATGATGCAGGGTCTAAACCATTACAAAAATGTCAAATGAAGGGACTTTAAAGCCCTTCTATATGAGGTGGTACAGAATTAGCATAATAAAGTCTTTAGAGATTTAAACCACACCCACCAGCTTTAGAAATATATGTACAAAATATTTTTACATACAAACATTATAAACAAATCAAGAAATGGAAAATCTACCATAAATCTCATAAGGATCTAACTTTTGCTACCGCAAGCGTTCTACATAGGATATACCACGATTTTCTTTTAGTCAAAACTGAAGAAAAATCAATGATGAAAACATTTTGTTTACAAGAGAGAAGAAACCTTGGAAAAAGATGCAAATAAGCAATGATGATGATGAATGGAAGTATGTGTAATTTTAATCGGCTGATCAAACGCTTTTAGTATAGTGATATCAAGATGTGACGGAAAAGCGTTTCTTCTGGTAAGGTTAAATGTTCTAGTTCGTAGTAAACAAATGTATAAATTTAAAAGTAGGATTAGTTGCTTTATATGTTAACCGATAAAAACAGGCTGGCTAGAGTGAGGGGGAGAGAGATGGAAATACAATCATAACCGTATGCAAAATACATGATATCGGTGAAACTTTTAAAGAACTATCTTTTTAACATACCATAAGTATGACACTTTTAAAATGTAGCAATTCTAAGACAGATATAAATATCACATGTAACCTACAATAGTTTTGTTTGGTTAAAGGGGCTTTAAACTTTTAGTTGAACAGTTCTACTAGTAGCGATTAAAAGGTGCTACAAGCTTTTAGGAAAAAAATGATTATTTTAACCTTTAAAGATAATAAACTTTTTAGTTATGCTTTTTTGTTATGTCTATTTTGATCATTTTATATATTTTATTAAAAACTACAGCTACTTTACTAAACACTTAATTATATCTAAAAAGCTACAGATGCTAGCTACCAACTATCAGCTTCCAACCACTCATCACTAGCTACTTTTGTCAAAATAAAAGATTTTTTTTTAAATTTAAAGTTAGAAACTGCTAAAAGCTCCTAAAAACTATATACCAAACATCCGGTGAGTGATATTGAACGGAAGTTACTTGTATCATTTTGGAACACAAAATATCTTTAATGGATATTTCCACCTCTGAGGTCACATACACTCGAAGACAAAATCCATTGCATCCAAACAATAAATCAAACAATCATTCAGGAACCATCAAATTTGGCAATCTTCACCAGTAGCTACAGAAGCAACACATTGATGGAGACTTGAGACAGTTGCTGCTCATGTTTTTGCCGCCGAAAACACCTCTGCAACCACGGTTGCAACTCGCCTCTTCCCTCTGGTAATCATCATCTCTTTCAAAGTAGATTCTACAATCATTTCAGCGTGTGAGGTTTCTTTGATCGATAAGGAATTCTATTGTTTCAATAATTAATTTCTTTGGATTTAGCCTGCTCCGTTGATTTCTGGTTGGGAATTAGATTATCGTTGAAGTATAAGTTTTTGTTATTTGATTAATACAGAAATATTTTAGAGATTTATACTTTTGATTGTGTTCGTTATATGAGTTTTGCATGTTCTAATTCGGAATTGAACAGTATTTAAATATATAATGTATGCTCAACCGAACAAATGATCAGTTATTAGGTTAATTATTTTCTAAGAGCTTCGGTTATGGTGTGTGATAACCTAACTGATATGATAGGTTTCATCTTTAGTCGGAGGTTTAATATCGATTTGGCATTTGAAAAAATAGAAGATTTTAATCGATTTAATATATATTTGGGTCTGAATTTTAGGTCTTTACCATAGGTTGAAGATTTTCTAACATCATGTTAACCGGACCATTTTTTGTATTTAACCGCTAACTAAAAATCAAAATCAACCAAATCGATGTTACATTTTCAATAACTGACAGTTTAGTGATAGGTTGAATGCCTTTGTTTGAGCATATAATAATTGTTATTATAGATACATGTTTGATAAACTTCACTCGTTTGGTTACTTTTATTGCCTCAGAATTGTAGTGGTGGTTTAACATCTGTTAAGAGAAGATGTGATAATAGTATGCATTTTGGCAAACAAGATTCTGAGTCACAAGGTTGTTTCATGAGGCCAAATTCCACAGAACAGGTCACAAATTTTCCCTATATTGCCTCTATAAACGAGCCAAACCTAGCCTGAGCATGCTTATGATCGAGCTCGTTTCGGCTCGTTTACCAAATATATTTATATAAACAATAGGCTTGTTTGCCCTATATTTATATCATTGTTGTCAATAACCGCTATAGCGCGCTACGTAGCGAAGCGATGTAGTGTCGCTATTAGGGTAATAGCGACTGATCGCGAGAATAGCGACAGTTATTAATTTTCTTTTATATAAATAGCAATTAGATATAGCTATAAAATAGTTGGATTATAGGTTTTTGTTAAATATACATATACCAGGGTATTTTGATATAATATACATATGAAAAATTTCAAAAATTCTTTCTCTAATGTTTCGCTATTTATAAAATAGCGGTCGCTATTCGCTATGTGTCGCTATTCGCTATTAACAACTATGATTTATATAAATAATAGCATCGTTTAGGCTCATGAGCTTAGTCAAGCTCGGCATCTGAAAATTGGGCTCAAGCTTGTTTTAAGCTCGCTTCGATTCGAGCTTTTAATGAGCCAATCTTGAGCAGAACACGAGCGGTTATGCTTCTATTAGTGTTTGAGTCGGGATTGAGTTTAGGAGTGGCTTACTAACTTATTGGAGCCAATAAGTCATTTGGAGAAGCCCCAAATCCTGGCTTTTGAGAATGACTTATTGACTTATTAATAAGTCATATCCAAACTCAATCCCAAACACCCTCTAAAATGCAGTGTATGATATTAATTTTTCTCCACATTAAAAACAATGCTCAAAATTCTTGTAAATTTGACAATAATCAACTTAAAAAAGTGTACCTCTTTCTTTGGATAGAGCGATTAACATTCACCATTTCTTTGCCAGGATTGTTTTGACCAGTCAATGTTGACTTTCAAGTCAACTTGTAACCAAAAAGAGGAATCATCTGAACTTGTGACAACTCCCTTGTTTTCTCAGCCAGCCAGCATGAATATTGATGCTCCAAAGGTTAGAAATATTCAACATAATGTCAGTGATTACATGTTACCTTATTTACATCCACCTAGGTTTTCCAGAACAACAATAGAAAGAAATGTACCGATGAAATTCAACCCCAAGAACAACGAAACTGCTACAAAACATTTAGGTAATCTATCTTTGAGACACGAGCAACATGTACTTGGTTCCTGTTAGAAATAAACTTGATTTTTGCATACTTATTTTGGCAAAAATAAATTAAGTGTACACCAACACTTCATAATTTACGGGTGTGCAATTCTAACACGACATGAATCTAACACAAGATTTGCAGGTTTCGGTTTGGTCTAAACGAGTTCTGGTCAGATTTGGGTCTAACCCGTAAACTCGTTTAGCTATATGGGCCGTGTTCAGGTCGACCTAGCACGCTCACGGGTTAACTCATTGAATTTTATACTTATTGTATTTGGATGCAGGATGTGTCTGTCATAACTTAAATTGATTGGGTAAGATTTTAAAATTTATAAGAGAAATTAGTATCAAGTAATAGTTTAAAACGAAATCTGTTTATATACATTCCTAATTTTGTTATAAATTTGCAATATTTGAGAAAGTCGAAGTAAGGAAAATTTTTGGGTTAAATGGGTCACGTTTGTGTCAGCCTGTGTTGTGTTCGGGTTCATGTGTTTGACACGATTTTCGGGTTCTTGTCGTGTTCGGGTTCAACCGCTAACCCAACCCATTATTTAACACCCCTACTTTAAATGATATTATACAGGGTTTGAAAAAAATTATCCCCGAAGATGGATATTGCAGAATCTGGAGGAAAATATGTTCTGCTGATAGAACTACTGGGGATTAGTATAGATGACATAAGAGTTCAAGTTGATAATACAACGTAAGATTATCTTTTAGAAGATATAATATGAATAATTAATGTCCTAATAATGAATATGAAAACAATGTTGTTAGGTGTTACAGTAATAATGTAAATTTTTGAATAAACAGTTTTTGAAGTCATATGCTTAAAAGCCTAAAAGGCGTAGTTTTGACTCATTCCCCTTTTAGCTGTATTTCTTGGTTTGGCCCGTTTGAGATAGAAAAAAATGTCCAACTCAAACGGGTCAAAATTGTCAATTCTGTTTTAGATTCCTAATGATTGCTGACAAAATTGATGATAGTCTGACTGTACAAACAACCAAGGGGAGGCATACAGTCAGCTCTTTAAGTGATCATGCAAACTCTTCATATCACAAAAAGGAGATTTTAGAAGGACCCTTTGAAGTCAAGTGGCCACTACCCTTCGATGTGAACCCAGATTCCGTTTCAGCTGAATATCTGTAAGTCAATACCGTATATTCATTCTGTTTGTCAGCATTTGCTCATACATATATTATTTTCAAAAACATCCCTAACCACCACACACTTTAAGATTGTGTAACCCAAACACATCCCTCTTATCTTAATGCGTGAAGCGAGTTGGCGGGTAGTAATCAGGTTAATGGGTAGGGTTGACGAGTCGACCTAAAATTAAACAGATTAAACAGGTCAACCCAAACATGACCTGTATTAATTGAGTTAGATATGACAACCCAAAACCTGAATATTTTCATATCGTGTAGGAAATGACCATGCCTAATTAAACTTGTATTATATTTATAACACTGTAATTTTTTTAAACAAAAGGATCTGGTAAGTTTTGTGCATTTAAATACACTTTAGACAACTTTTGACGTTGTCCACCTTTCTTTTTGGCTAATTTGTTTGGTTTGACGTATTTGACCCACTAGAGAATAGAGATAAAACATAACTCATGGTCTTCCACTCTTCCCTAATGAAATTGGAAGATGATAGAATCTTACTTGTGCAGGGATGGACTCTTACATATTACCATTTCTGGTAATGCAACTTCTCGGATAATTCGTGTCTAAACACTTACACATATATGTGTGTACATGTATTATGTAAATATGTGTATATATACTTGTATATTGTAGAATTGATTTAAAGTTATGTTTGTCGTCTTTAATGAATACAAGTTTAAGGCTACTTTATACACCATATACAGATCGATCATAGAACACTTGGCTTTTCAGGATATATGTAATTCCCGATAATTTATAAACGGTTTTCGAATGATTTTGGAGGGAGAACTGGAGAAGGGACAGTTATTTACATATATTTAAATAACACTATGATTCATGAGGTATCTCATTTATATCCGACATCCGTTAGAAACCACCAATAAAGGTTGATAGGCTATTTGATGATTTGATCGCACACATTTCCATATACACAAACATGATGTTCATTGAAGGTTATATGATTTGCCTGGGAAGAGTCCTTGGAAGGAATAAATTTTTGAACCATGAGCTAGCGTGGGCTAAGAATTATGAAGGTGTTGTAAGCTCGGTTGAGCAAATTTCGTGTGAACAACACGCTAGGCTTCGCGGGTTAGTACGCAATAATAATAAATATTATACTAAAAGGCAATAAGTAATAGAAATATCCGATCATTCGGGTCGGGTCCAATACCATACCCCATCATGTTAGTACTGCTCACGCGTGCAAGCGTGGGAGGAGTACTAGACTTGTTAAGAGTGCTTAGAAGTGAAGATTGAGTTTTAGGTTTACCTGTCACCCGAGTGCGGGAAAATTGATGGCCACGTTTGTTGTGTCTGACTTTAGCTATGAGTAGAGATAATGGAGTAGTGAAAAGCACACGATTGTTCATCGTGCAGATTGGCTGGGCGGAGCTTGGCCCAACTTGATCGGCTGCAGACAGTTGCCATTTGTACCGACTTACTTTCATGGGCTGTCACGGTTGCGCGTAAGCGGATAAATCCTGTAGAGAAATTTGAGACAGCCTAAGTGTTTTGGCAGTTGAGTGTGGTTATGGCCCAACGTGGGTAAGACTTACACAACATTTGGGACTAAACCCCTTCAGGTCTTCCCAGTCCAGTGTTGCTCCCATGCGCGAATAGCAAGTGGGTGGAATTCTGGACTAAATGAGACTTTTGCCTTCGGATGATTGTTTCGAGTGTGGCCCTGCTTTAGCGATGCGCACACAGTCGTGTGGGCTATTGTAAAATATTCACCCTTTGGTGTGACTTCTGTTGGTTAGCGCATGGTGCACTTGTCTTTGGCCTTTAGGAATATGTATACCTAGTGTTTGAACCTTTGTAAATTGTTATCTACAATATTTGCGCGCGTTAATCCACTTTGTGCAGGTTATCGCTAATGAGAATTGGCGTAAAGTCGTGACAAGGTAATGAAGTGGAAACCTAAGCCTGTGCTGATCCTCAGGTGTGCCACAACAACAATCCGGCGTGGCGCAAGGAGCTGTGGCTTGCCTTGAAGATAGTAGGTGTACACGAAGCTTTGATTTAGCCAATGTGTTTTTGTGTATACCCAAAGTGGTGCGTGTTTATATTTTGTAAGCATGTTCATTTGTAACAAAGCATGTGCGCACAGGCGACTTACGTGCTCATAAGTAAAGGAGCATTCGCGTATAGCGACTTACTGCTCGTATATAGAAGGGCATGCGCCTTATGGCGCATGTGTGCTCGCTCGTATGTAGAGAAGCATGGGCCTGCCGGTGACTTACGTGCTCGTATGTAGCGGAGCATGCGCGAATGGCGGCTTAGGTGCTCATAAGTAATGGAACATGCGCATATGGCGACTTACGTGCTCGTATGTGAAGTAGCAGGCTCGCATGGAGACTGACATGCTCGTATGCAGCAGAGCATGCGCGGATGGCGGCTTACGTTCTCATAAGTAATGGAGCATGCCCGTATGGTGACTTAGTGCTCGTATGTGGAGCAGCAGGCTCGCATGGAGACTGAGATGCTCGTATCTAGAGAAGCAGGCTCGCATGGCGACTGAGATGCTCGTATGTTGAGCAGCAGGCTCGCATGGAGACTAAGATGCTCGTATGTAGAGCAGCAGGCTCGCATGGCGACTTACGTGCTTATATGTAGAGGAGCATGCGCATGTGTGCTCGTTCATATGTAGAGGAGTCTGCGCGCATGGCGACTTAGGTGCTCATATGTAGAGGAGCATACGCCTGTCGGCGTATGTGTGCTCGCTTATATGTAAAGGAGCTTGTGCGCATGGCGACTTACGTGCTCGTATATAAAGGAGCATGCGTGTGACGACTTACGTGCTCGTATGTAGAGCAGCAGACTCCTACGGAGACTAGTGTGCTCGTAAGTAAAACAGTAGGCTCGCATGGAGACTGACGTGCTAGTATGTAGAGCAGCAGACTCGCATTGAGCCTGGCGTGCTCGTATGTAAAGAAGCATGCGCGAATGGCGACTTACGTGCTCATATGTAGAGAAGCATGCGCTTGCCGGCGCAAGGGTGGATGCTCAGATGTAAAGGAGCATACGCATATGGCTACTTACGTGCTCGTATGTAGAGCACCAGACTCCTATGGAGACTAGCGTGCTCATAAGTAGAGCAGTAGGCTCGTATGGAGATTGACGTGCTCGTATGTAATGCAACTTTTTCGGCTTTTATCGGTGTGTGTGAGGATCGCTCGCCGGGTTATCCAATTTAATGTATTGCCTAAACTGCAAATAATTTGGAAAGGTAATATATGGTTGGATATATGGAAAACATTGTACCAAAACTTCGCTCTTAGGAGGTGTTTGTTCTATTCATCCATACTCCGTAATATGTGAAAGCAATTTTGACCCTCCCAGTGCAACACCATGCGGATACCAGTTTATTGCTAATAAATAGATGTTAGTAGCATTGAAGTAGAATAATAATAAGCAACGATACGAGTGTTTGCACATGCATCTAAATACGATGCGTGTAACGCGTGTCTCGTGATTTCTATAACAAAAGACAACATAGGTCTGCATAGTAGCATTAAAATCTCATTTTTATGCTTTTTTTACTCGTGACAGATCCAAATGTCAACATTTTATTAGAAAAAAACGTCAACATCGTAACTAGAGCAATTATAACCTTAGCTTTGTATGGAATTTATTTATTGCAAGTAGATAAATCCTCAAGATTCTTTTGTGCCCATGATTCTTTAAAAAACTTATAAGATAATGGGCTCACTTAAAATGCGCCAATTAGACAATCACTAAAGGATTGAAGTGTCTTGAGTACAAGTGCCTTTAAATGCTCCCAAAAACTAAAGGCTAAAGAAGCCGCTTTTCACTTGTTGGCATCTTTCACAGCTAAATGTTGATTTTGAGAAAAACAACAAAAGTATAAAACATAGATATGTTGCATGTGAAGCGGACATGGTGTGTTCTTTAAAAAGAGACATATAGGAAATTAGTTTGCAGGTGATTTTTCACTTAACATAGTTAAATTATTTAGGAGCACAAAAATGTGTCCCTCAAGAATGTCGGTTAGTGACATTATGATGAGTAACTGGATTATGGCATGCATATCTGACATATTCATTATATTAAATGACAGATGTAGAAAATCTTCGTAGGGGTAACGTTTTATAAAAAAAGGTAACGAAATTGTAAAAACGTCAAAAAAAGTTTAAATTTTTTCAAAATTTACACTACCGCCAGAGCGCCAAGGGGTAACGGAGGCTACCCTTTCCCCTAAGGTAGGTCCGCCCCTAATTATCCGTCTTTCTAGAAAACAAAGTGTTACTAGAAAACACCGGTTCAAATTTATTTGAATGTAAAAGCAAGTATTTTAGATTGTTGAGTAATAGATTTGGTGTATGGCATGAGTCATCTCATTTAGTTAGCTGCCAATGTATCCGAATCTAATTACTTGAGCAAATGTGAGATTTAATAAATCAACTCTTTGAATACAGTGGACAATTGATTGGAGCGTGAGAAAAAATGTTCACTTAAAACCAATGTCGTTCACTTGCTCTCGTTGACAATTGAAAAAGTCAAATTTTCAAAATTATTATCACCCGCGTGGCGGAGTGTGCTTGTGTAATAGAGTTTACCCACGCAACAAAGGCCAGACCCAGTTAGGAATTGTCTATACAAGCCCACTGTCTAGTGTAGTGTAAACTACAACGCGCTAGGCTTCACGGGTTAGTACGCAATAATAATAAATATAATACTAAAAGGCAATAAGTAATGGAAATGTCCGATCATTCGGGTCGGGTCCAATACCATACCCCATCAGAGGTGGAGGCCGGCAGGATGTGGCTGTCGAAGATGGCAATCTGAGAATTGCCGGAAAAGCTCACCGGGTTTTTGGTCAGGGAAACGAGGAGAAAAAGAAAGGATCTTTAGAATTTTTTTTCTAACTAAAAATCAAAGAGATTTAATATATATACATTTTTGGTGTTCTTGTTTTTTAGATTAAGGGGTAAGTAATTATAAAACCCACATGACTATTAGAAAATAAAGTAAATGAGTCGTGATTTGATAACCTGATAATTATATAGGATTAGAACGTTTAATTAAACTTAGTGACTTTAAAGAAAAAAATAGAGTGACTTTATTGGAACAAAAGAAAAACTTGATGGAGGAACTAGGTTCACATTTTATAAAATATAATTACAAAATATATAATAACGAGACTCTCGTTATTCATAGGAAATATCATAGTACAATATCGGTTGCAATAACTTAAAAAACAGAATATAAAATATAATTATATATACCAATATTGATTCAAGCCGCATCTCTGGTGGGTCCTTCACCCGCACTTGATAGCATCCTAGACTGCAACAAAGAGCACACTAAAACGTTGATGATTTTGGTTGAGGCACGTGTTCAACACGCTTCCCTTAAAACAGATTTCGCGCTTCTACTAAAGACGACGCGACTGTTTCCCAGGGTACAACAGCCGAAGCAGTATGTACTGCCGAAGATGGCTCACGCGCCCGAGGTTACACTGGGTAATTGTAGTGTTTGAACTTATGGAACAAATAAGAATGGATGGTGGTGGAAAACAAGTAGAAAGTACTCATATCTCTAGTTGGTCTTAAAGTGTTCATCCTCCTCCTAGTATTCTCCATGTATCAAGCAATACCATATTCTTATATACACAAAAAGAAGCACATAGCCTACTAATTGTACATAAGTTAAGGATTAGTGAAGGTTTCACTTAATTAGAGACTTAAAACTCTAATAAAACTAACTAAATGTCATCAAGAAACTCTACTCAAGAGTTTCTCTTTTATTCACCACATGAAGATTCTAATTAATATTTATAATTTCGTTAAATTAAAATATATTAAATATCCATTCACCAAATTTCCAACACTTGATTACTATTCTATAAGGGAAATAGTTGTCGGCTATAATTGGTCTATTTGGGCGGTTATTTTGATTTCTTTCTTTTAGCTTTTTACATCTTTTATTCAATATATATAAGAATAATGGATTTTAATAATCATAACTATTAGTTGTTGGCCGGCAACGATTCAAACTTTAAAAATAACTAGTGATAATTCTACCTTCCATATATCATAAACCAATGAGCATTTACTAAACCAAAAAGGACAGAGGGACAAAAATAAATTAAGGTCCTGTTAGTAATGTTTTATTAGTTTATAATATGTGAAAAAGTGAGACCACTATGAATATTTTTTAAGTTATAATCATTACCGACCAACTGCTAATAGTTTAGATTATTAAAATCTATTATTCAATATATACAAAAACAGAATGAAACATACAACAAAAAAACAAGTGGCTTGGTGAAAGGTTTGATAGTATTTGAGAGTAGGCGTGCTGGTTTGATACCCACTTCTCACTTTTTCCTTTTGCAATAGTAATTGTTAATTGTTAAGTAACTTAAAATAAAATTAGTTTGGTAATTGTTAAGTAACTTAAAATTAATTTATTAGCTGCTCATTTTTTTGGAATAAATAACTGTTATACACAAACATATAAAAAAACTTATTATTATTTTGACTAATTTTCAAAAATTATAAGGATTCAATGTCAAAAGTTAATATTGTTGGGTATATATATATATATTAAGAGAGGTCCATTTTTTTAGTAATTTTTGTTTGTTAACTTCTAAAAACTAAATGCGTGATTTTTTTGTGAATGTTCCGATATAGACTTTTTCAAAAATGGTATCGTATTCAAAATTGGTTTTTTTGCCATAGGCTATAGCAAGTGACGTTATCGTTGCGATACTGTAACGAACCCAAACACTTATAAGTGAACATCATTGCTGATATTTTCCCTTTATAAAAAACAGTATCGCTATTTATTATTATAGTTTTTGACAAGCCAAATCAATAATGAACAAACTCTTGCCACATGGGAAAAATCAATCATATTTATTGTTTTACTTTTGAACTCTTATTAGTAAAAAAAAAAGGCGCAAATACATGTTAAAATGGCGCCACAACGCGTCGGGAAAACACCTAATTTGGTGTATAAACGGCTATTTTATCAAACAAAAGGTCAAAACAGAGTATTTAATTTATACCTTCTTTCCCGAAGTCAAACAAACCCCACATGTGATGAATTGTTGGTGATACCCTCTGCCCCCAAACCCTAAACCCTAGACCTGCTAATGGACCATTGAACATGGACGATGGTCATTTCAATTTCAACAATGGAGTTCAATCACCACATGACCTGCTTCATGCCTCCAAACCAACCCTAACCTCCAGTATACCTTCCCAATTATATATCTATCGGCTATAAGATGAACAATCGGAGGTGTTCTGTTCGAGCATTTAACAAACAGCAGTTTCATCATGAAGAAGCTGTTATTCCTCGCATTTTCCTCAATTTTGTACTCACGTTTTGCGTTCACACAATCAGCAAGGCTCATTACACAAGAAGGTAGGTGTTCGTTACCAATTTTCACTAGTTTATTGGTTTTCCCGATGGAATGAGGGATTAATGGTGATTCTTTTGTGTTTGAACTGATGCAGTGGTGGTACTGGACGAAATTGGAGAAGAGTTGTGGCTATCAGAGAGGAAGGGGAGGAATTTTGGCAAGGATCCGTGCAGAGGCGAAGGGGAGTGGCGCGACTTTGTTAGATGTGATTGCTCTTTTGATAGTAATACCACCTGCCGTATCACTCAAATGTATGTATTCCTGATCTTATCAATAGGTTTGAACTTATCTAATGGACATTCATTGCATTCATAGATACACAATGGTGTAATAATTGAATTTTGATTAGAATCTTGGAATCATACTGGTGCTAGATATTGCATGAAGGTTCTGCTTTTTAGTATTTAACGAATCGTAGAGTCTGTTGATTTTTGAAATTGCATGAAGGTTCTGCTCAATCGTGAATAGTTGGATTGAATAGTCTAGTTTCTAATCTTGGTGGCACGTTGACCTAATCTAGTGATCTATGCAGTTAATGCGGTCCAAAATCAAATATCGGTCAAGGGCCCGTATCTAAGATATTGGTTATCGCAGTGGGATATTGGTAGTTTTAATGCCATGCATAATTTATACATATACATATATAAACCGTAGAACGTATACTGATATACAATATAATAGCATCATCATCGATAATAGCGGTTTCGATAACGGTTAATATCGCCAAAAATAGCGGTTCTGCTATTTTGGACCCTATTTGTCACCGCTTTATTGCAAGGGTCCGCTAACCGCTATCTCACCGCTATTAACTGCATAGCTGGTGATCAACATTTTTAATAGCAAAGTTTTGTTATCCTGTCCAAATATTTTAAAATTGTATGATATCAAAAGCAGTGTTATAAAGACAAGGGATCTTTTTCATTTTTATAAAAGAAAATAACTCGATAGAATATCATTCTTAATACCTGAATTTCTGCTACCATCTTTAGCTTGTATCTCTAATTTTCTCGGGTTAAAACAAAACTACTTCAAAGTTAACTAGAAAAGTAGCCCACAATTCACAAAGGTTAACTTGAAGTACATAAATTGACTGTGGATTTTCTAAAACAATTTTTCAATATTCAGCTACCGATTCATTTTGATTCTATCAGTGATTATGAACCATCAAAACGTAACATAATTGTACTTTTAGTGAGGATTTGGTTTCTTACATGCCACTCATGGAGAGAGAATTCTATATTTGTAAACAATAAAAATCTGAAGGTTTTTTCTTTTTTTAATACTATGAAGAAGTATGTCATCCCAGAATGTCTCAACCGTTATTCCATCAAAGTTTGCCAAGCTCCAGTACCTTCAGATCTTGTAAGGAAAACCTCTGTGCCCGATACGACATTAATCAGTTTATGTTCTATAGTTTTTTTATATAATGATCATAGTGGAATATTAATCATAGTGCTTGATTAATTCAGGGATCTCAGTCGTAATTACTTCAGGGCATTTATACCATCTGAATGGGCTACTATGCGTTTGAGCAAACTGTAGGACCATATCACTCTTATTTGCAATTGCCTGCAAAATAATCATTTTATTGTGATAATCTATCATTATGTTAACTTCCAATAATGAATACATGCAGGTCACTCATGGAAAACACGTTATTCGGGCCGTTTCCAACAGTTCTCACGAGAATCACCGCCCTTCGATATTTGTAAGCCACATCACCACTTCTTTAATTGTTAGAATATAAATAAATAATTATAGTAAAGTTGAATTACAAACTTGATGAATCTGTACTTAAATTTGATAGTTAATTGCTTCAATTTTTTGTAGGAGCATACAAGGGAATCATTTTTCAGGACCCATACTAAAAGAGATCGCAAACCTGAAAAGTTTGGAAAAGCTGTATATTTATTTTTTACCTTTTTAATATATATACGTATGCTTTCACGACCCGACAAGGAAAATTAATAGATCAAATTGTATTCCCAGTGATCTATCCTCAAATGAGCTCACTGCACAACTGCCTGTTGCACTTGCAAAACTTACCAACTTGACAGATCTGTGAGTATAAATCTTGTAAATTTGGATCATAGTCAGTAAGAGAGGTTATTTGTACACCATGTTTTCTTCTGTGCACACCACAAAGATATCTTTATTACTATTTTGCCCCTTAAATTACTTTAACTCTTTTGTTTACCTTTCTTATTGTGTATGGGAAAAGTGGTCAAAACCTTCACATGCCATTTGTAAAGGTTTAAGAATTTTCTTAACTTAGGTGAGTTTGTTACATTTTTAGGAGGATAAGTGACAACAATTTCACGGGGAAGATACCAAACTTCATTAGCCAGTGGACACAAATTTCGAATTTGTAAGAACCATGTGTGGGAAATTACATAGAAAGGTAAGATAGATTTGGCGGATTGCTGTTCTAAATTTTGATATAAGGTCACCAAATTTTAACTTCTTTTGATGTGATTTTGTGGCGTCAAGATTTGTTATTTATAAGATTACCTTGAAACGGAAATCCATATATAGTACATTACCTTTTTATGCAATTTCTCCAACCTTTTTGGTAATACAGCTGGAAATTTCCATCACTCGCTAAGGATGCATCAATCTAAAATATGCCAACATATGGTTTATGATGCAGGCATATTCAAGGCTGTTCTTTTGTCGGGCCTATTCCTTCTAGCATCTCTGTCTTAACACAACTCGAAGATCTGTATGGCTTTTTCCACTCAGTTTTCTTTTTCTATGTTTTGGGTATTTGTTCTAGTGAGACGGCTGAATATATAAAGTGGTTAATTCCTTACTTTTTCGGTCTTTTACCACATTTATCTTGTGATATAGGAGAATCAGTGATTTTGAAAGTGGAGCTTCTACTTTCCCGCCACTGGGGAAAATGACACAACTGAGTATATTGTGAGCTTTTTATATTTGTATAATAATTGAATGATGATCTCTCTTTGTTTACTCAAGTGAAGATGCTAACTACAGTTATTGGGAATTATGCAGGGTACTTAGGAATTGTTTAATCCATGGGCCAATTCCTAGATATGTTGGGTATTTGAGAAGTATGCAAACTTTGTAAGTAATTGACAAGATGTTTCATGTTTTATTATATTATCATTAAAGTTTACCTTTTGAAAGTTCTCTATTTCTGGAAACTAAAGTAGAAGTAGAACACAAGAAGTTGGATGTCAGTAGCATGAGTAGTATGATAAAAGAGTATCATGTGGGCGTTTTAGTGTTTAGATCTGCGTTTCAAAACTGATTAATTGATTATTGTGACTTAAACTTGCAATAATTACTTTTTCATGTTTGGTTAATAGCATAGCTTCTGATATTAAACAATCAGTTTCACACTAGCTTTCAATAAAGTTGTTATCTAAAGGAAAACATAATTACTTACCACTTTAATCTAATTTAAATCTTTTACATTCATTTTAAATGTCCTTTTTTGGTCATTTTGATAAAGTGATTTACAAAAAATCAGATTTGTTTAAAAAATCAAACATATGATTATTTCATTGTTCTTTACAACCCCTTTAATCCCTTTAATAACAACTGATACCTTTCGAAAAACTACCGAACATTATCTAAAAGTGAAGTCGACTAAAAGTATATCAATTTTGGAATAGTTGTGCTAATGTTATGTAAATTTATTATTTTCCAATTATTCAACTCAATCATGCATTGATATATTTGGTATTTATTAAATTTACATCGTCTTGGAACTTCTTTTTTGAAATCTTTGTATTAATGTAGAGACCTCAGTTTCAACAATTTGACTGGCGAGATACCATCATCTTTTTCCGAACTAAGAAATGTAGATCACATGTATGTGAATTATCTTCTACATTATTTTCTTCTCTTCTAATTAGTAACCATGATCAATTCTCTGTGGGTGACCACTATTCTAATAGTTATTTGACAAAAAATGATCTTACTGGACCTATGCCTCAGTGGATCCATTCAAGCATCAAGAACGTGTAAGAATAATCTTTCCCCTATAATATATATTTCACTACATATGCCACATCATCGAATTGTTAAAAAATGAACCTTATCGAATGACCAAAAAAATGAACCTACTTAATTTTTGGTATTTGTATGTGGTTGAATGAAAAATTGCATACAATGTAACCATATTAGTAGGCTAGAATCTGGATAACTTGGTTTCCAGGAAACTATAATAATACTGTGGAACTACTCAACAAATTATAAAATAAAATCTTGGTTAAAATAGCCTAATTAAACTTTAGCGATGGTTGTGTTTAGATGTATTTATGCCTTTACAGGGATGTTTCTTGTAACCATTTCACCTGGGATGCTTCTGGTCCAAAAAGGTGTGAACAAGGGACAATGTAAGTTGTGTTATTTCCTCAAAGTGAAGAGGTCATATGTATTCTACATTTGGGTTTGGTTTTGTATTTGTTGTTTATGCTTGACGTAAAACTGAATTTTCACTACTTCACTCAGAAACATGGTGGAGAGCTATTCTTCGTCAACAAATATACAGTAAGCATTACCCTTATTTAAGGTTACAATAAACAAATTGGGTGTTGGTAAAGTATCAAAACTTGGGCCTAACTTGGCTTAGGACCGGTCCTAATACTATTTTTCATTTGTATATATTTAATTTTTATATAAAATAATTTATTTTTAAAATTATACAAACACGGTTTGAATTCAAAAACAAAATATCTTGAAATCTAAAATAAAGCTTTTAACATGAAGAATCAAATTAGTTTTTATTAAGCATAATATACAAGTGTTAGGGACTGATATAGAACTTTTGGGCTTCACCGGCATCTAGGACCACACTTTTCAATCCGGTCTGGACCGGCCATGGGCTCACATGAACCACATAGAGTGTTGTGTAAGCATCAAAACTACACAATGAATTATTTGTGTTGTTTTTCCTATGTAGAGATGATATTAATCCATGTCTAAGAAAAGATTTCCCATGTACTAAATCAGATGCACAGAGTAAGTAAAGCCATTACATCAGTACATACTACATTCAAATACACATTAAACTCATCCCATATCTTAACTAAAATGTCTTCGTTTGCATTAGAAATCTTTTCTCTGCACATCAACTGTGGAGGTGCAGAAGTAATTATTAACAACGCCATCAGATACGAAGCTGATACGGAGAGAAGAGGTGCCTCATCGTATTACCATGATGGAAATTGGGCGTTTAGCAGCACAGGAAACTTCTTAGACGAGGACCATGATTCTGATGCCTATGTTCTTTCCAACACGTCTAATCTCTATACTACACCAACATGTGATACCGAATTATATACAACCGCACGCAAGGCCGCTATTTCCCTTACTTATTATGGATTATGTCTTTTGAATGGGAACTATACTGTCAAACTCCACTTTGCAGAGATTGGTTTCACCAATGATAACGAGTTTAACAGCGTCGAGAAGCGTGTATTCCATGTTTATGTGCAGGTGGTTCAACTTTTGATTGGCATAAATATGCAACCAACTTTAATGTGATTTCTGTTCCGTGTAACCAAGTTAATTTCAGCGAGAAAAATTCCATCAGTGTTTCAAAAAGTTTGATTTCAGGTAACTAGGTAAGAAAAATGATACATCCTCCCAACAAGAAGACAATGTAATTGTTTTAGATTGACATTTTTTTCTGGCTAAAAAAAGAGGTGGTTACCTAAACAGAAATTGAGCCAAAGTTCATTATGTTATATTTAATTAGCCCTAAAACAATATATGCAATTGCAACTTGTTAAAAGGAATATTAACATCCGCTGATAACTTTAATTGTAGGGGGAGTTAAAACTAATTGATTTTGATATAGTAAAAGAGGCTCGAGGTGCTGGTATTGGAGTTATAAAGAGTTATATAGTTATTGTGAAGAACAGCACGCTCAAGATTCAACTTTACTGGGCTGGAAAAGGCACTACTGGAATTCCAAAGGAAGTTATGGTCCGATTATATCAGCTATATCAGTTGACCCGAGTAAGTGATTCTACATTTACCACATCTGATTTCTACCAGTTTGTTATCTCTAACCTTAAATATTGCATAAATCCAACCAAAAACATGAAGAGGGAGGTTTTCTTTGAGTTTTGAGGTCAATATTACTATGCCGTTGAACCACGTTGTGCATTTCTAAAACCTGATCTCCTGCCACTATATCATCATCTAATGGTGTGAAGACTACGTAAATATGATCCTAATATTCAACATAAGTTAGAGCTAACTGGTAAGCATGCTTTGACTTTTGAGGTCAAAGTTGTTTTTTAACCACAAAATTCATTTCCGATATGTGGTCTGCCCCTGCTTTCTTGGTTTTTAGGTAAAGATTGTATGAAAGTGTTGACAAAAAGATAAGGACGATCTTTTAAAGTCAAAATTAAATGGAATTGTTAATGTATAAAGTACAAACATAACAACACTTTTCTATTCACAATATTTGATATGGTATTGAATGTCATCTAATTTATTTAATGAAATTTAAAGAGAGTAATGTTTTAACGCCACTTAATGTTGCCTCGTTACCTTGGTTTGTACAGATTTTGTGATATCATGTTTTAGAAAAAGGTTTGATGTTGGTTTAATAGTTGGTATCGTCGGTGGAGTCACTCTTGTACTTATAAGTATGATTTGCTTGTGGAGGAAAGGTTACAATATGAATAGAAACCAACCTATAGAGGTCTAGATTTCATCGTCATGAATTTTTTTATATGTGTAAATTTGACCCATTTATTTATAAATTTGTTTCGGGGTTGTGTTTTATCTCAGGTGGATCAAATGAGTCACACAACAAGCTTTCGTTAAAAGGGAATGGACCAAATCGATCAAATAGGCTGAAAGTCACCCTGTAGGTAATGAATACATCAAGTCACTTAGAAGGAATAACTTAGGTCTTTTCATTAGAAATTCTATTTGTTTTCTCTTCTCAAGAATCCTTTACTTAGACTAGAGTATGATAGCACATCCCACTAAAGAACTCTGTTATTCATCTGTCATATCTTTTTATTGTGGTGTATAAGGTGTTTAGTTGTATGGAATAATCGATTGGAAATACTTTGGATCATATATGTTCACCCTCAAAATTTTATTCAAAATATTTTGTTGCTACTCACACTCACTTGGGTAGATCTTTTTACAAGGCTCATCTTTACTATGTGCTAGATAAACATAACCTCTTAAAGTTATAACATGCTTTTTATCTCTAAGAGTTGGTCTTACATGAAAATTCAATTCAAGTAAAACAAAGTTTCTTTATCTTTAGTGACATGCATGCTTTGCATTTTTCTGAGTTCATGTGTGAGAGGAGGGGAGGTGGATATGTAATTGTTATGTACCACTTGGTTTGATAGATAACCCGTCAAAGTAGGTCAAACTCTACAAAAAATAGAGAGAAACAAGATGAAATTTAGAGAGAATTTGAGACTTATAATTAGGGCTGTAAACGAACCAAACGTTCGGTGAACAGTTCATGAAGCGTTCGGCGGGAAGTTCATTTGTGTTCGTTCGTTTATTAAACAAACGAACACGAACAAGAAATTTCGTTCATTTAGTTAAATGAACAAACATGAACAAAGGTCGCGTTTGTTCATTTATGTTCGTGAACGTTCGGTAACGTGTTTGTTTGTGTTCGATAGTTTATTAGTGTTTTTAGTTTTTATATTTATTTAAATACTTCAAAATGCCGACAAATTAAATATCTAATAAGTGTTAGTGTATTATATATTGTTTTTATGAACGATTGTTTGTGTTCGTTTGTTTCCATTTGTGTTCATGGATCTTAGTTTGTGCTCATTTGTATTCGTCAATGTTCGTTGCCTAAAATTAACAAACAAACACAAACGAACACGAACAAGTCCATTTCCTTAACAAATGAACACAAACATAAAATCTCGTTCGATAAGTGTTCGTGAATGGTTCGCGAACACATATATTTTTTAACAAACGAACACGAACAAGGTCTTGTTCGTGTTTGTTCAGTTCGTTTGCAGCCCTACTTATAGTATTTTTCATTCATAACAATCTCAAAACACTTAGTGCCATTATATAGGCTACACAAACGTTGATGAAACTTACTAACCCATTATCTACTAAACCAACAAATAAAGAAATACATGCAGATATAATTGAACTTAAATAATGTAAATGCATGATGGACCACTAGGTGGGTTGATGGCACACATCGGTAATCACCACTAAACTAAACTGTAGGATCACTTAGGCTTAGAGGTGTAAAAAAAGTTAATTTGAGACCGATCAGAAAAGGTTGAAACCGATGATGTGAAACCGGATCCAATCCAAATATCAAAATTTTCGACCCACTGGAATTTTTTCCAGATCTTTTTGCATCAGATTCAATCCGGATTTTTTGGATCCCGATTTAGAAAATGTGGTTTCCTATTGTTTATATGAATTTTATAGAGCTAATCGTATACATGTATTATTTATTTAGGATATTTTTCTTTATCAAGTTATGTTATATTACTTGTAAAAATCTACAAAGATGAGCTTTGACGAGTTTATTTTATTTATTTATTTTTCTGCGTTATATAACCAATTAAAAGCATTAAAAATAAATAATATTTGATTTTTTTGAGTTTAACTAACATATATATATATATATATATATATGCTTTTTTAATCCGATCTGGATTTTCACAATCTGATTTTGACAACAGTGGCGGATCTAGAAAGCTTTCATAATGGTAACGTTTTAAAAGAAAGGGTAACGAAATTGAAAAAACTTCAAAATTTTCCAAAATTTACAGTACCGCTGGAGCGCCAAGGGGTAGCGGAGGCTACCCCTTATAATAAGGTACATCCGCCCCTGTTTGACAATCATTTAATTTTATCCGGATCAAATAAAACCTGATTCGTTTTTTCTAATCCGATTTGGTGCACCTATAGTTAGGCCAATACATAACCTGTAACAGCATGTAACTTAACTCCCTCAAGCTGGAACATGGATATTGTATATGCCCAAAATATTACACATACGATAAATTCGGCTTTCGAGTAAAGCTTTAGTAAAAACATTACCTAATTGATTTTGCTTTTGACATGACGAGCGGTGATTGTCACCCCTTCAAGCTTTCTCGAATGAAGTGACAATCAACTTCTTTATGTTTATTCTTTCTTGGAATACATGATTATTTGCATACAGGATGGTTGCCTCATAAGTGATCATGCTCAAAACTTTTAACTATGGAACAAATCAGTTACACCACTGAAAATTATATGATGTTTGCAACTAATCATTAGTTAACACTCATGGGATTTGTTGGTGTACTATTTTAATTTTTAATTAAAAGCTAATTTTGTTTGTTATCAATTTATATCACATATTAATATATAAAGCTGAAGGGTGTACAATAAAACATACTAACAAGTTCCAATGATCCAATTGCAATCGTTAAAACAAACAGAACCATAAAGGTTTTTCGAAAAAACTAACCTTTTGATGAAAAACCTAAGCTTCATACTTTGATCCAACTAACCGTCACGCTAGTTGATGTTTGTTCACCAACCGCGACACCGAATCAACAACTTTACCCCAATCTTCAAAACCCGAGACTTGAAACCAAACTTTGGCAACCTCACGATTAACCGAGCTAAAAGCGAAACTGATAACCAAAACCGGATTTCCGGTTACCCACAGCAGAAGGTGGCGAGGGGGGCGGAATCGCTGGGCAATGGCTGATCGTCAGGAGGCCGGTCAGCTTCAGCCATAAAAGCCGCCAAAATAAAGTTTAATTTATTTTTTATACTAGATATATGAGTCTATCAGTTGACGATATTGCAGTGCTTAATAAAGTTGCTGCCTTTTATTAATATTTATGTGTATTACCATTATTATGGCCTTAGCTGTTTGGCATACAAAGTTACTAAAGATGCAAATATTCTTTGATATTCTCAGCTTATCACGTCAGGGGGATCAAAGTATTTAGATTAAATTCATTATGTTTCGTTTCAAAAGTGATATAGATGTCATCCAATTAATATCTCCAAATATATCTCTTTTGAGAGATACGTTGCACTATTATCTCAAAAAGGTTTTTGGTCCGCAAAAGGTTTTTATAAAGAAAAAGAGTTTGGATATATTTATGGATTCTATTTGGCTTGAACTCTACAATTCAAAAAAAAAAAAAAAGGATTACAACATGCTGTACATCTTCTTAACCCGAAATGGATGAGGAGAGCAAAGGTTCCTTTTTTAGGGTACTTCCGAGAACAGATCTAGTGAAGACGCAGTGAGGCCTGTAACTCAGAGGATTAGAGCACGTGGCTACGAACCACGGTGTCAGGGGTTCGAATATTCTCACTTGCAATATTTCAAAAGGGATACACAAAGCTTCTTGTTTTCTTTGATTACGCAAAAGGTAAGTAAAGTTTTGAACTTTATTTTTCTTTAGACTAAGGTATCCTTTGAAATTGTTTCAAACGCACAAATATGATTTCGTGGTCAACGATCATCTAGCGAGATCGTTCGTTGAAGCAAGGTATCTTTCTTGGATGTCATGATTCTTTATTTTATTTAACCTATTTTGATTGTATTGAGATCACTGGTGGAATCGGTCTAGAACCAAACCACGTGTACATGTTTCCGCTGAGTTCAGTTTGTTTGACAAATTGACTAAAATTGTTTTTATAAAAGTACACGAAATTCCAACAGTGGTATCAGAGCCACCTTACAAATCAAAGTAGGTTAGTTTAAAAAAAAATAGTTTATAACATTGCATGCTTAAAATCGAGTAAATTTGGCATAGAAACCTGTCACATATAATAGTTATAGGCAAATTTGTATTAAGGTCAAAATCTAACACTTGTCAAAGTACTATTTAACAAAATTCTTAGCATTAACCTATTTCGTTTAGCTTAATGATCATACGATGCATATCCGGACAGAATTAATTTTTTTATAACACGCATACTAAATTAGTTTTTGGAGCTACGCGCATTAAATTAAAGAAAATATGAAATATTAAAAAATTAAAGAAAATATGAAAGATTAAAATAATGATTTTAATATAATCAAACTTAAAATAATTAGACAAAAACATAACAACCTTTATAATGAAAATAAAGTTAAAAACTTTGTTAAGAATTTTACGTTTAGAATATTTGAATAGAATATTTGAACTAAATTTAGATTTTCTTTATATTAAAGTTTTTTTTGGATTGGATCCAAGATTAAGTGAGAACACAAAAGTGGTTATGCTACACTTTATTGGCTCTTTTTGTGTTCTTAGGCTTGAACGAATCGAACATATTCTAAACCCGGAATTGCATATTTATTTATTTTGCAAACCAGCCATAAAATTAATAATTAACACACGATCATTAAAAACGACGATTTTAATTAAAGGTTTATTAGGTATCGGATAGGTAATTAAAATAAACTGTTTATTTTAAAATACAAAAGCAAAATTGGTTTTACAAAATTAAAAGTTAATTTTAAACCATAATTAATAAAAGTTATTAATTAAAATATATTTTGCGACACTACCAACTTAGATTAAATAGGGTATTTAAAATTAACCGTGTCGAGTGCCTGAAAGGTGTTTCAAGTCGTCACAAACTAAAACATAAAATTGAATTTTACAAAGGAATTGTATAACCTATGTTCATGCCAAAGGCCGTACAAGTATTTTAAAACGACCCGAACTGGTAATTTTAAAATATAACCCAAATAGAATCGATATTCTACGCCACCCTAAATTAAGATAACCCGAACTGATCTATCCGAACCCCTGGTGAAGTGTTTACCCTACATCCAGGCCTACGGTTTTGGTTAGGGGTAGTTACGCGATTTCTATGCTTACATGGGCCGGCCTACATTCTGATTTGAGGACAAATATCACTTTTGCTGTAACGCCCCGCGTTCTATACTTTCTATATTTGGAAACCTTGTATCGTACTTCTATTTTTAGTAAGCGTTGTATGTTGTATTCGTCTTTCGTTATAAACGTTGTAAACCGAGACTTGGATCGTAATAAGAAACTCGTATTTTATCCATACTATGATAATCATAGTCATGTTACACTTATACTTGTTCATACTTTAAACGTGTAAACGTATTCGTGGTACTCTCAATCGTAAACATGTGATAACTTGCAAACATGGTATGTATGCGTAATCAAGACTCAAACGTGAAACTCGTAATCATTAAACTAAATTCTTACGAAAATATAATTATCTATTCATTTATTAAGTTAATTAATTAAATTAATTAATTAAGTTAATTAATTAAATTAATTAATTAAATTAGTTAATAAAATTAATTAATTTATTTTTACAAGCTATTTTATAAATATATTAACATTTAGGATTAAAGGTTAATAAATACATATATATATTTTTTTTATAAAGTCCAAGGTCTAAATTGTAATTCTTGAATTCTTAACTTCAGGGACTAATTTTGCCATTTTTGGTAAATCGTTTAAAGGGTTTTAATTAAAAAATAATAATATATATAAATAATATACCAAAACCGGATCCGCGGGACTCGAACCCGGGACCTCCGGTTCAACATAACCGCGCCTTAACCACTCCACCACACAACAACTTCTGAAGGAAACCCGGACAATAAGGGTTTTAACCTTTGTTTCCGACCAAGCTGAGCGCGATGTAACACCCCTGCCCCTCGTTATCACCAATATTGTCCGCTTTGCCCATGATGGGTGGCCCATCCAGGAACTCACGGCTTTGTTTTTTGTTGCCCTGGTGGAGACTTCCCAGGAGGTCACCCATCCTAGTACTACTCCCACTTGAGCACGCTTAACTGTGGAGTTCTCCTCTCATCCACTAACATTAAGCCAAAAACGCGTTAGTGATTTTAGAGGTAGGGCATTACTTATGAACCAGGAATCTCTCCTGTCCACGGACGATGTTGAGAGGTATGCCATTAGGTGTTATAATCACCCCCCTAAGGGACTCATCGTCCTCGATGAGGTTTTGCCCCAACATGTAGGAGGTTGCCATTATCCTCGATGAGGTTTTTTGCCCCACATTTGGGAGGTTGCCATTAGGTGTTACAATCACCCCCTAAGGGACTCATCGTCCTCGATGAGGTTTTGCCCCAACATCCCGAACGGCACAGGAGTGGCTCTGATACCACTCTGTAACACCCCTGCCCCTCGTTATCACCAATATTGTCCGCTTTGCCCATGATGGGTGGCCCATCCAGGAACTCACGGCTTTGTTTTTTGTTGCCCTGGTGGAGACTTCCCAGGAGTTCACCCATCCTAGTACTACTCCCACTTGAGCACCCTTAACTGTGGAGTTCTCCTCTCATCCACTAGCATTAAGCCAAAAACGCGTTGGTGATTTTAGAGGTAGGGCATTACTTATGAACCAGGAATCTCTCCTGTCCACGGACGATGTTGAGAGGTATGCCATTAGGTGTTATAATCACCCCCCCTAAGGGACTCATCGTCCTCGATGAGGTTTTGCCCCAACATGTAGGAGGTTGCCATTATCCTCGATGAGGTTTTTTGCCCCACATTTGGGAGGTTGCCATTAGGTGTTACACGCGACCAATGGGCAGACAGCAGCCCTTTTGGGCGGGTTTTTTTGTATTTTTTTTGTGTTTTTGAGCCTTTAATACTCACCTAAACCTCACCTAACTTACCCTAATCCTTTCCCTGTAAAACCCACCTCTAATCCAAGCATTTTTACACTTTAATCTCTCAAATCACTCTCAAATCACCTCAAGATCTTTGCAACATCAGATTTTCGAGCAGATTGTATACCTCTTACAAAAGTGAGCATATCTTCCTCATTTCTTAATCAAATCATCTCATTCTTCTTTCTACTTGCTTGGATAAACTTTGGGTTGAGTTCCTAGGGTTCTCCATGGAGAATCCAGACCTGGAAATGCCCCAAAATGTCCAAAAACTTTCTGTTATGATTTAACTTTTCAAAAAAAATGTTTAATCTCATACTTTTCTCATTCATCCTAGTGTTCTTGAACTCCTAATCACATATATGATTATGGGGACTAACCTAGGTTGTTAAACATGTAAGTAGGAGTGTTTAAACACTCCAAACTTTCTGTTTTTGAAGAGCATTGAGCTCACAAGTGATGCAAGTTCTTAGCTTGTTCATGTGTGTCCACAAGGAAGCTTGGGCTATCCTAACTTGAGACCACACATCACTTGATGATTTTCATCAAGATCCCAAGCTAGTTTGCTAGACCTAAAAGTGTCACAACCCCGCAAAGCCGTTGATAAGTGTCCTCGTGTGCTCGCCGGGTTGTTGAATACTTGACTACTTGGTATCTAGATGACACCTTATCATTCTTGTATTTACATTCTTGTATAGTACATAGTTCTTGTACCCTCCTTGTTACCAATGGTAACTTGTGTAGTGGTGAACATAATCCGAGGTTCAAAGTGGATGGTTTAACCTCCCACCTCATACTTGACATACATGACACTAGAGGTTACAAAGTGGATGGTTCATCCTCCCACCTCCTACATGATTATAATGATATATATATATATATATATAAATTATATTATAATTCTAAAACCGAAACCTTGATAATGAACTTATAATCACCTATCAAGTTATTAAGTTTAACACTAAAGTATGTAATTCCTTGTCAGGATTCTAATAGGTCCCGAACCTATGAAATCACATCCAACTCGTAACAGTTACTATAGTGTCAAGAACGAGTGTTACATCTTAGTGAATACTTTCGTATCATAATACTTTATCAAACTTATTTTTAATCCTGCTCGAATACTCTTAATCTTCCGTCTAAACTCTATACTCATACGCCTCGTTTCCTCTTGTAGGATAATGCGGCGTCATCCTTAAACCAACGTCTTCACGGATTGTCAAGTGTAGAAAAGACTAGCAAAACCGTGAGTACACTCGACCCACTTTTGTTTATAACACTTTTCGGATGTAACATGTTTCCATATACAAAATCACGAACACTTAAACTTTATGAAACACACAACGATCCCATATACATGAAAACTTGAATCTTATACTTGATGTTTGTCTTGGATATTCGTTATGCTAAGCTTTAGTCATTAACTATTTTTAGCCTTTGTTTGCATGCTTAGCGCTATAGGAATTCACGCATCCACCTCCATCGTGTTATTCGTGAGGTGATGTTAAAACATCGTGATTGCGTTAAGGGTTTGATTATTAGTATTGCATGCCTTGATATTGCTCTTATATAGATTTGGTTGCCATGAGGATTGTTTAAACTTATTCGTATACGTATGCTATGCCTAAACTTGTGTACTCGCCTTTGCTTTCGCATTTACATTATTTTAAAACATGTTACAGGTTGAAGGAGATGATGCTATGAAAACAATATAGCAAGGACTAGATACACACAAATTAGACGTTAGGTTTAATATCGATGTATCAATTTTGTTATGACTTTGCAAATGTTATGTTGTTTCTTTGTTTTGTTACATTGATGTATTTGACAATTCTTTTGAAATGAAATATGGTTTAATTAATTATTTTCACTTATTAATGTTGTGAGCAATGAGCAATCTCGTTTTCGTCTCATCCCGATTTTTCCGCCATCGGTTGGGGTGTGACATTTGCGACACGAGAGTGAATGTTGGTGTTTACTCTGCATTCGTTTTTCTACGGTTGTGAAAGTGGGCGTAGTTGGGGTTAACGTATCAATGCTTAACAGCACTTGTCATGTAACCCCAAACCGAGAATTGTGTAGTTGACACAATTGGTGATCATCACCTACCCTTCATTCAATGCTAGTGAATAGTGCTAAGTCCATTCACTGGGTTATTGGGAGATGGGTCTCATCATAATTCCAAAAATTTTGTAAATCTTGGGTCAAAATTGAATTAGGTTAATGCATGAAAATTACTAATAAATTTTTCTTCTAAATTCTACAGATGTCTACAAACAATTCTGATAACACCCAATTCTCCCTTAAGTACATCCTTGAAAATGCTAAACTTGATAATTTCAACTTCATGGATTGGTACCGCAACCTGAAAATTATTCTCAGAGCGGAGAAAAAGGCTTATGTCCTTGATGGAACAATCCCCGAAGCACCTGCTACTACTACGGTTGCTGCCCGTGGGACATGGGAAAAACATGTTGATGATTCCCAAGATGTGGCATGTCTTATGCTTGCCAAGATGATTCCAGAACTTTAGAAGAATCTGGAAAACTTGGGAGCATATGAGATGATCGAGCAACTGAAAGGCATGTTTCAGCAGCAAGCTCGTCATGAGCATTTTGAGGTGATGAGATCTCTCATTACATGTCGCATGCAGGAAGGTACTTCGGTCAGTTCTCATGCACTAAAAATGAAGTCTTTTGATGATCAACTAGAGCGTCTGAACGCACCCCTTAGTAATGAGTTAGCTACGAATGTGATCCTTAACTCGCTACCGAATTCATATAATCAGTTTGTTTTGAACTAAAAGATGAATGGGTGGGAAAGAACAATCCCAGAGTTGCATCAGATGCTAAAAACTGCTGAGACAAACATCCCTACTAAGGGTAATCCAGTGCTGGCGATTAGGGAAGGAAGAATTACCAAGAAGAAGCAATCTAAGGGAAAGGGCAAGGCAGGTAAGTAAGATAAGGGCAAAGGCAAAAAGGTTGCCACTCCGAAGGCAAAGCCTTATAAAGATGCCAAGTGTTTTCACTATGATGAGACCAGACATTGGAAGAGGAATTGTCCCAAGTACCTAGCTGAGTTGAAGCTTAAGAAGCTCCAAATAGGAGAATCCTCAGGTATACATGTTATTGATTTATTTTCCTTTTCAAGCAAATCTTGGGTGTTTGACACTGGATGTGGTTTTCACATTTGTAATGATTTGCAGGGACTAAAAAGGATTAGGAAGCTGAAACAGGGTGACTTAGGGTTGCATGTTGGGAACGGGCAGAATTTTGCTGTGAAGGCAGTTGGAGAATTTATTCTTAATTACCTTCTAGATTGTTTATTACTTTAGACAATGTTTTTATGTTCCTAGTTTGACTAAGAATATTATTTCTGTTTCTGCTTTAAGAGAACAAGGTTTTAGTTACGCTTTTGATATTGTTAATGGTAGCATTTCTGCATTTTTACATGGTGTGTTCTATTTTGAGGCTAAGCCTCACAATGGTGTTTATGAAATAGATACTTCTAACAATATAACAAATAATATTGTATGCTCTCTTTCCTCTAAACGTGTTAAAACTAGCTTTAATCAAACATATCGTTGGCATTGTCGTCTTGGCCATATTAACATCAATCATACGAGGAAGCTCCAAACTGTAGGGATTCTAGAATCCATGGGTCAAGAGACTTATGATTTATGCGAATGTTGTTTAAGTGGCAAGATGACTAAGGCACTTTTTACCGGAACTAGTGAAAGGGCCAAAGACCTGTTAGGACTCATACATACTGATGTATGTGGTCCATTTAAGACTATGTCAAGAAACAGGGAAAGATACTTCGTTACATTTACTGATAATTATAGTAGATATGGATATGTTTATCTTATAAAGTTTAAACATGAAACCTTTGAAAAGTTCAAAGAATACCAAAAGGAAGTACAAAATCAACTAGGGAAAATGATTAAGGCATTTCGATCTGATTGGGGTGGTGAATACATTAATCAAGAGTTTGATGAACATCTCAAGAAGTGTGGGATTATATCCAATCTAACTCCTCCTGGAACACCGCAACTCAATGGTGTGTTTGAAAGGAGAAATCGAACCTTATTAGATATGATTCGGTCAACGATGTGTTGTACAAACTAACCACACTCCTTTTGGAGTTATGCTCTTGAAACTGCTACACGTCTTGTGAATATTGCTCCTAATAAAAAGGTAGAAAAGACACCGTATGAGATGTGACATGGTAAACGACCTAAAGTCTCTTACCTTCGCATATGGGGATGTAACACTTATGTTACTAGTGAGTCTTCGGACAAACTTGATCCTCGCGGTGAAAAAGTTGTTTCCATTGGATATGCATATCCGGTTGGTTATTATTTCTATAACCCTGCTGAAAATAGAGTTTTCACTAAAGGCCGAGGAACATTCCTAGAGGATGAGCTTATGGCGCGAGGAATTGGAGATAATCTTGTGGATCTTGAGGAAATTCGAGAACCACAAATTGATTAGCCAATAGTCGAGACTGCCGCAACACTTCATTATAATCAATCCCTTCTTTCTGATTGAAACCTTCTACCACTAATCGAGCCTTATTTCTTATCACAGTATCTCGGTCATCTTTCTTACACTTGAACACCCACTTGGAGTCATTTCTTTCTCTCCCTCTGGTAAATCGACTTACTCTTAAAATTTTAACTTTTCAAGCTAAGCTACTTCCTCCTGGCTTAGCTTCTACCCATGAATTTTCCTTCAGAGTCTGTTAGGAAACTTTTTGTAAGTATTGAAGAAAAATATGATCTATCTGATCACATGCTGGAGATAGAGTCATGAAGGTTAAACATAAATAAGATACAAGACAATCAGGACAAAAGAAGGAAATTACATCTTCAACATTCATTAGAAAAGGATCAAAAGTAATGAAGACAATCACAAAGGACCAATCTGATGAATATGATGATATTTTTGATAAATGTCATAAGAATCTAGTAAACTCTGATCATCAGTTCAATAGATTTTGTGATGGGGTTGCTTATCAGAATTTTTGATGATCCAACTTGTCTAAAAGATAAGGCTCTGCGATATTTGTAAAGTAGCAAGTTGGCCGTGATAGATTCAATGAATATGCCAAAAGCTACTTTATGGAGGGAAATTGCATGAATAAAAAAATGTTTATTCATGCTAAGTACTCTCTATAAATAGAGAGTAAAACTCCGAAGGATAAAGAGTTAAGCCAAGCATTTACTACATACAACAAAACTTTATTACCCGTTCACCATAGAATTATCAAAGTTCCTTTTGCAATAGTCAATAACCCAACAATCACCTTGTAAACCATTTTATTTCAAAGTGATATAAACTTGAAAATTCTGTAGTTGTGTTTCTTGAAAGTTTGATTTCTATTTCCACACACTATTTTCATACTTGTTGAAATCACTTGCCATATTAAGTTAAAATTGCATTGTTTATCTGGGATCAACAGAGCCCTATGAATATTTTCCGGCTCCTCTTGAGAAATAAAACAACTATACAAGCATTCGTTGATAATACCAGTCTTCTCAATCATAGCATACAAACATGAACCTTCTACAACACTTCTCCTTGTCTGAACACCTGCATTCAGATCACCAATTATGTTGCAACTGGATGAACTTTGTTTTCTTGTGTAGTAGCAATGATGTCAACTTCCAAGACTTAATGGGCTTGGGTCTTCTAGATTCATTAACTAAAGGAGCATCCATCCAATATCCATCACTCCTAACTGGAGTCTTGGATCTTAGACTTGTTGATGAAATGGTTTTTGATTTCCACTAGGTCTTTGGTCCTGAGGGTTCCTATATGTGCTTTCGACTCTGTGACTTTTGGAAATTTTGATTTTGAAAACTTCTATTTTGATTCACAATTCTTGAGTCATGATGAACTTTCAATTGATTTCGAAAATTTTGATTGTAATAATTTCTAGAGTCATTATTATAAAATTTTAGACCACCACCAATGTGATATCGATTTTGTTGTTGACTTTAACCTATGAAATTATTAGATTGACTATTAAAGTTATTCATTCTAGGTGAACTACTTCTAGGTTTGTCAAATCTGCCAGATGTAGACGCCAGTTGAAACTGTGGTTGATTTCTTTGAAAACGAGGAAAATGTTGATTTCTTGTTTCAGCCTTATCTTCAACAACAGATTTCATCGGTGAGTTTGGTTTTTTCAACTCACAAACACCCTTCTTTTCTAGTGATTTGTCTTTCTTTTTATCTTTCAAAGGAGCTTCACCCTTCTTGTAAGGACAACAACTAACTACATGTCCTTTTGCATGACAATTAAAGCACGAACTTTTTGAAAAAGATTTTTTTTTTAAAGCTTTTGGACTTGATGGTTCTGATGAGGTGGGTGACATTTTAGAAGGATCGGCGTTTGTTGTTTGTGATTTGCTATTGCTCATTTTATCTTTGACAAACTTTTCATTTGATTCTGTTTCAATGACTATTGTTTCATTTTCATGTCATCCCCTTTCACAAAATTCATCTTTTTAACATAATTTTGTTTTTTAGATTGGAGAGTTGCATTTTTCTTTTTCCAAACACTGTCTCTTTTGGTTTCCTTATTGACATCAACCACTTCATGCTCAGATACACCTTCATTTTCAGACGCGGAATTATCAGGTACTTCGACAGTCATCGGCTCAACCACAACTACTGCACTATACACAAAAGCTGTTAAATCATCTCATGTGATAAAAATGTATAGTCCCGATGAAAGGGAGGAGGAACTTCAATAAATCTCATTGTTGTTTGATCAATACTCTTTTTTAAGTTTCCCATCATGTGATTCGTTACAAACGATGTGCTTCTAAATTGGTCTATTTTTCTTTGAAGTTCAACAATCTTAACTTGTGCATCAAATAACTCTTTGCACTTGTAAGATAGTTCTTTTGTTTTATCTCTCATTGTCTCATGTGCTAAATATATCACTTGAAGTTCTTTATTTAGTTTTCAGTCAAAGTTTTAACTTCAGCTTCACATGATTTTATTTTCTTTAGATATTGAGCCTCCTTTTTCTTTATGAAAAAGTTTGATTGTTTAGACCATGTAGTTAATTTACTAGGCTTTTATTGTAGGTGGACAACCTGTCGATTGTACCTTTTAGTTAACTATAACTCATGCAGATTGAACTTACTGGTTTTAAACTCACATCACCAGTATCTTTTCTCAAGTCAACCATAAATGCAGCAAAATCAGTTTTGACCATCTCTTCTTCTTCAGATTGCACATGCACATCATCAGTTTTTGCCTCTTCATCTGGTTTTTCTTTAGGCTTGACCTGCTCAGCATCATTTTGTTCTTTGGCAGCTTGAGTTTCTTCACTTGCTACCTATTCAGCTACGATCTTCTTCTCAAAAGTCTCTTCTTTAACTTCTTCACTAGCCAAGTTCTTGACCGTCATTGATCACTGCAACGGTCTTTGCCATTAGAGCTTGTGTTATGGTTCCATCATCTTCAAGGTGAAGACTCCAATCATATGAACCATAAGGAGAAGCAGTAGAAACAAGTGCCCGTGATGCACTGTTGGTTGAACTCTGACAAGACGAATTATGAAATGTGGAAAGTTGTTGTGGTTCTCCTATTTGTCTTTGACATTCTCTAGCGAAATGTCCAAGATTTTGACATTTGAAGCATTTAACCTTGGATTTATTGAATCTAACCTTCTTCCCAATGAACTTCCTGCCAATTCTGCTCATGAATCATCTAGCCCTGATAGATATCATGGCCATCTGCCACTGAATATCCATCTCGTCCAAATCGTCTGGATCAATCTGCTCATATTTTCATCCAGTGCTGTTGGATCGGTTATATATCCTTGTATATAATTCTGATATGAAGCAACAAAGGCAAGGAGAGACAAGTGATTCAGATGATTCGACACTCATTGGCATGGACTTGGGAATTATGTTATTCTATCCAAACTTTGGTCCCTACTGTCTCTTTCCTGCAGTTGAACCTCCTGATGAGGCAACAAAGCACATCTCACCATCAGCATAACAAAAACATTTTCATTTTCACTTGAGAGAAATGCAGTTGCTAAATCACTAGAAGCGTTGTGAAAAGATGAAAAAGGAATGCCTTTGTAGAAACCCAGATCTTGAAGCTGATCATAGCCTGTTTCCTTCTTCTTCATGTTGAGCTCATAAGCTCTCAGTTTCCAAACAATTTCTTCTAAGTCTTTATTCTCGTAATCAACTTCACCCTTTATCATGAGAGTATAAATATCCCACTTAGCAAGTAGGGCATTTAGCAACTTGTCATTTATCTCAGTGTCAATGTATCCATCTATGTCATAGTTCTGTATCTCTGTCATTATATGATAGAACCTTGTGATGATATCTTCTAGGAACTCATTTCTCATACATTTAAAGACAACAAATTGTTTCTTTAGCAAGTCAGTTTTATTCTTCTTCACATCAGCATTGCCCTCATACTGCTTTTCTAACGTATCCCACAACTCTTTCGGGGTAGTGTACCTCCAAAAGGTGTGTTTAATACCATCAGGTAAAGACATTTTTATAGCAGCTAGGGCTCTCTTCTCAGCTTCATACATCTTCTTCTCTGGGTCTTCCATATCAACATACGCAGCGACCCATTGTTGCCTTCAAACTCATGAGTTGGATGCACGTACCCATCCTGAATATAGATCCACATCCGTGTGTCCTAATATTCAACAAAAGACTCAAACCTATATTTCCACGTATGGTATTGTACGAACTTCAACAACTTTGGCGGTTTGTTGCTAGTGCCTACCTCATGCTCCATTCTCAACAGCCCATTCAAGTTCGACATACTCGACATTTTTTAACGTAACCGGCTCGTTAAAAACGTTTAACAACTGAACAAAAACAAGTTTTATCAAATCTTACCGTTAGACTCGTCTGGAGAATACGAATCTAATGATCTATAATGTCCAAAACCTTTTTCGGGATTATCGTGCTAGAAAGGTGTAGAAGCGGATTATACTAAAACCAAACAAACTCTTCTTTATTGATTATCTCAACTAGTTGTTTAACAATCAACCTAAGATCCTAGCACTCACACTAATTCGTCACTTTCTCTCACACGAATTCTCTCTCTCTCTCTCTAAAGTCTCTATAACTTGATTTGAAGTGCTTAACCCTAACCCTATTGCAAAGCTTTGTTTATATAACACAAGGCATGCATGTTGGGTTGGCTTCACACAGACCAGCGATTTGGACAGGCTCAATTCGCCTACCACACCCCCAATGTGGGTTTGGTTTGGCCTAATCATAAATAACTAACCATACGAAGCTAGACCTGCTAATTGTTTATCGTTTTACTAATTACAAGATATCCAAATACCTAAATGTAAAAGCTATTGTTACAAATATGCACCAACACACAAACAAACATATATATATGTGGCAATATAAAAAAATCCTAAAACTATACCAAGTTTTTTTACAATTTTTTTATAAAAAATCGCTATTTTATGTATAAAAAAACTTTTTTCAAAAAAAAAACTTGTACTGCACATGTGCATTATATATGTATTACACATGTGCATTATATGTATGTGCTGCACATGTGTATTATATGCTTAGATTTAGCTTTTGATTTTATTTTAGCTTTTAGGGTTAGTTTCTTTGGGGGTTTAGGATTAGGATTTTGGGGGGTGCGGGTGGGGGGTTTAGGTTTTTTAGGGGGTTTACGCTTAGGGTTTAGTTTTATGTTTTCTTTGGAGTGGGAGTGGGGGGTTTAGGCTTTTGGTGGGAGGGTGGATTTAAGTTTTTGAGGGGTGGGGAGGGTTAGGTTTTTGGGGTGTTGATGGGGGGTGGGTTAGGTGGTTTACGCTTTTTTCATATTAATGCACATGTACAGTACAAACTTTTTTTTAAAAAGTTTATATATATATATATATATATATGGTGAATTTTATTAAAAATTCAAAAATGTTTTTTGATATGTTTTTAGGTTCTTTTAGTTACTTTTTTTGGTTTCCTCATTTATGTGTATTTGTGTATATCATATGTGTTATATGATCCATCCCCTATATATATATATAGCAAATCATGTATAAAAATGTGTATTTGTGTATATCATATGTGTTATATGTATTTAATATAACGACACAGGGAATTATATCTAATAAATACCAACAAAAACACACCTACAAGAATCCATCATCATCATACTCAGTAAATCCCATCAATAGCAAAGCTAAGGTAGAGTCTAAGTAACGTTAGATGTAGACAGACTTACCTCTAATCCGTAGGAATAGAGGGGCTGCTTCCGGTGAGACCCCCGGCTCAATAGTAGTTTTGCATCAAGTCTTGGACATAAGGTAAATAACACTCAGCAATTAAGACAAAGTCTGATTGTGCATGTACTCCCTTGTGTTTCGGCTATTAATGCCACCACATGATGCATGATTAACCATCCCCTTTTCTAATGTTATTTTCATGAAATTAGTAAAATAAAGTTAAAATTAGTGCACTTTCAATTTTACCCCCGAGCTCCCACACATATATACATTATATGCGCATACCTCAAGCGGCGTATAAAATACACCTACAAGAATATGTAAAGAAATATGGAAAAGTTAATGTACATATATGCATACACATATCTACAAGGATACATGGACAAAAAATACAAGAAATATATATACATATATACCCATGAAATTGATATCGGACACTCGGACAATTAAAGAAGTTACACACACACATATATATATATATATAATAACAAGGCTCGGTAAAAGTATACAAATTTGGACAAGTGATATATATATATATATTGACAACATATACGAAATATATATTTAATGACCGATCTCAAAATATATTATTTTTAAAGAACATCAAAGATATATTTTACAAGGAATAAATAATCCAAGAATTACAAATAGATACACGTATAAATACGTGCCTACGTATACCATAAAACACTTAGTAGAATACAAAATACAAGTATTATACATGTACATACGTATACTCATACCTACAAATACGACACAAGTACCTATGAAATAAGTATACATATACTTGGGTACACATATACGTACAAATACATGACTTGGTCAAGTATGCAAACAAGTACACACACACACACACACACACACATATATATATATATATATATATATATATATATATATATATAAAGACAATGTTAAAAATATATTATTTTTAACAAAGTACAGAACCTGGAAAATATATATACACATATATACACACACACATGTACATGAGCATAATCAAAGATCTACTGAAACAATATTACATGAAACAAGAATATATTTTTGGATAATACAATATATTGGTTTCCTTAAACAAAGCAATCGTGTGAGACACAAATACATACAAGGGGCTAGGCCCCAGATATTAGAAGAACAAGTACAAAGCAATCGTGTGGGACACAAAGTCATACAAGGGGGCTAGGCCTCATACGTACACGATGTTACACCCTCAAATTCCACTTGCGGGGTTTTATCGCTAGGCGCGTGACAAACCAGGTTTTAGCCACTAATCATATTGAACAATTCACATTAGATTTTAAATTACATAACTATCACATTCAACACGAATAGTGATAATTTTTTGAATGTCTAAAACAAAGGTTTAAGTTTAATAGAGGAAGCTAAATGTTTAGAAAGTCCCAACGGAATCAAAACCACAGTCGTGTATCATTATAAGAGAAAACAGTTTAACCACTAACCACGACACCCTCCAAGCCGTAATCCCTCAAATCTGTTATGCCTAACGACCTACAAAGCATGCTCAAATGAATCAACAAAAAGTTGGCAAGTTCACAGTTTTAGTTCAGCAAAAAGTAGTTTACGTTCAAGAGATTTAAAAAACATGTCATGGGTAGCTAATCTATCGTTAAGTAACTAAACTAGTGGTATCAAATACTTGACATAGTAAGTTTTTGTGCCCCACATGAATGTCTATCACCATTGATGCAATAGGAAAGGTCAAAAGTTCACGCCCAGCTCCCAGTACGGTGTGAGGTTTGGCAAACCTAAAACCGCTATCAACTAATAACCCGTTTGCCACCCGGCAAATGATCGCTATAAAGGTAGGACTTTCAAGATAGAGTTTCGTTTAGCTTACTAAAGACATGTATTTAAATATGGTATTCTTCCTAGGAAGATAAGGTGGTCCCAAACTAGAGATGAATGCTTTTGGAAAAGTAGTAGTGAACTCACATGTGAGGGCTTGGTAAGAGTTACGTGAATAAGGTCAAGTGTGATCAATAACGTTCTGATATGGTTAGCGTTTAATCATTAGTTATTAATCACATAAGTCACATTATTACTACATGTATTCCATCCCATAGTATGCTTTCAAATTGACACTTAATTATACATTCGCGTGGTCATGTGGTCATGTGTATGTGTACATCTCATGCTATATTTTACCTTTACTTTGATTCTAAACATGCAAGGCTATACAAACTAATGCTAGCATTTACAAACATAAACACCATGTTTCAGCTTATTCAGTTTCACATTAGTTTTTTTAGCTATTTTATGGAATTTATTTAAAATACCATACGGACTAGAAAATTTTTGATATTTTTATGTGATGTATCATATAGTCCACTATGATGTATATATTTTTCTCAAGACCTAAATGTTTACTAAAAAATTATAAAAATCATCTAGCACACCTGGGTCAGCTTCGTCACATTCTGTCGACAGTTTACAGTATAATTTATTTAAAACTTCTTATAAATCCTTTTAACGAAATTCCAATTTGAGATTCTGATGACCCTCTAGAAATATCTATTGAAAAAATTTCACATGTTAACCCCAATCCTAGACCAAGTTATGACTCCCTTAACAGGCTGCAATTTCTACAGAAACACGCAGCTTGCACCTGTATTTCCGTTTTAATACTCTAAAATACGAAAACTCGTCAAAAAATTATGATTCTAGTTGGATTTTAAAACTATTTCGTTGAAATTCGTTTTAGACTCAAGAAACAATAGATTTCATTATGTTTTGACCCTGTTACAGCCGATACTAATCGGCTGTGAAATTCGGACAGAAACTATTTACTCCCAGCTCTTCAAAAAAACGTGTTTATGATCTAGTTTCGCCTAAATCCGACCTGGATATCATGAATAACCCCAAATACATCAGATTAAACAACAACTCACCATAAATATCATACTATAAATAAAAACCCTAGCATACGTGCCTGACTACGAAACACATAAGCTAACAATCATCATCATAAATCACGAACTTGCTAAAAAATCAACCCTGACATTCAAAAACCAAGAACTTATGTGTCAAGAAGCAAGAAAACGCAGCTATGAACGACAAGCTATGCGTGTATGTTCGATAGATTGCCTTGGAGTATGTAGATGGAGATCAAAATCCAAAAAGAGATGACTTATCCTTGCTTCCTCCTTGGATCACTAGAGATAGAGTAGAGGAAGAAGGAGTGCAATCATAATGGGGGTAGGGTTTAGGGATAGGGCTGAATGAACGTAAGTTTCGTTTTTTACAAAACCAAAGGTTGGGGCAGTGTGAGCCACAAGAGTTTAGGCCGCAAGGTGTGGGTCGTAAGGCGTTGGGCCGCAGGTGAACTTGAGGGTCGTGAAGGTGGAGTTTCGGGTCCAAGAGTGTGTCGTGATGGTGGAGTCTCGAGTCAAGTTTGCATTTACGAGATTACAACTTTGGTTAGTTTACAACTTAGTCCCTCAAGTTTCGCATAACTATCTTGGGTGGAAGGTTATCGATGATAACTTCGTGTTACGACACACACGTTAATTCTAAATGCTTGTACAAACCATATCGTAAGTTATAAGTTGTATGCTTAATATAATTGCATGTATGAATATACATAATTCAAAATTGCGAGTTGTCACATCATCCCCAAGTTGAAAGAAATTTGGTCTCGAAATTTAGTAAGCAATCATTAGAGAAGTCAAAATGTTTGAGAATTTCCCTCGGGTATCACATCATCCCAAGTTGAGTGGGAATTTCATCCTGAAATTCGATAGTTGATTCATTACTAGGGTTACAGTTTTGAACAATTGATGATACTTGCGAATCATTTGATCTTCTCGCTTCCAAGTGAACTCTGGTCCATGTTTCGAATTCCAACGAACTCTCACAATAAGGATTTTGCTGTGTTTGAGAGTTTTGACTTCTCTATCCATGATCTCAACTGGTTCTTTGATAAAACGTAGTTGATCATCAATTTTCAGCTCTTTGAAAAGAACCACAAGTGTTTCATCAGATGGACACTTCTTTAGATTCGAGACATGAAAAACATTGTGTACGGCACTGAGTTCTTCAGGTAGATTCAATCTAGAAGCCATAGTGCCGATTCTTTCTACAATTTCAATTGGTCCAACGTAACACAAATTTAACTTGCCCCGTTTCCCAAAAACGAATCACACCTTTCCAAGGTGAGACTTTCAGCAAAACCCTATCACCTACTTGAAATTCCAATGGTTTTGTGCATTTATCAGCATAGCTTTTCTGACGGTCACGAGTTATCGCCATACGGTTTCTGATTTGAACGATTTTCTTAGAGGTTTCAAGTAAGAGTTTAGGACCGGTGATCTGGTGGTCCCTGACTTCAGCCCAACAGAGAGGGGATCAGCATTCCTGCCCATACAATGCTTCGAACGCTGTTGTCTGAATGCTAGAGTGGTAACTATTTTGTAGGAAAATTCCACCAGAGGTAGGTATCTCTACCAATCGTTACCGAAATCAATAACACATGCCCGCAGCATGTATTCTAGAGTTTGGATGATGTGTTCACTCTAGCCATTAGTTTGGGGATGGTAGGTAGTCCTCATATCCAATATTGAGCCTAAAGATTTATGCATAGATTACCACATGTGAAACACAAAACGATGATCACGATCGGAGATGATGGAGATTGGCACTCCGTGCCGAGTGTCACACCCCGACTCGCAGCGGAAATAAAAGTCGGGGCATAATTGGGTTATCATCAAAGCTCATGACATTTACTAATATAAGTTTCATATTTATTATTTCAAATTTAAAGGAGAAATTACAATAAACATACAAGCACAACATGTTCTAAACACAACATTCATGAACTCTTTATTTTTCTTCTAATGCAAATTCCTATGTGTTCCTTGCTTCAACCTGTTCACCTGTATCATTTGTAAAAAAATGGTTTTTGGGTCAAGAAAAGTTGGCGAGTGAATCTTGTTTAAACATTTGAACAAATTAGTTATATTGGTTATTTAAATAAAAATGTGCATAAACCAAATATGAGTATACACATATGTAAATATAGTCACAAACCACATAATATCAATTAATGCACACACAAGCATATCAAATGATGAACAATGAGATCAAGGCTCATCAAACAGAGCCGATCTAATGAGGCACCTGATGCTCAACTCGTATCCCACGAGGAACTGATGGGCCTAATGAATGATTGCACGCACTGACAAAAATGTAAACACACAATACAACAAATAACATTTACATCAAACGTTAGATCATATAATAGTAATAGCACAAGTGTTTGAATAAACAAAATATATGAAAACAACACATGATACACCCCAAAACATGAATAAAAGGAGGAATTTGTAAGGATTCACTCACAGTGGGTGCGTTCCTTACTTGATAATGAATGCGTACCAGTTGAGGATTTGACCGACGAAAAGATTACTAACCTAAAAATAATCATGCGATGATTCGATAAATATAAAAAATTTAATATTTTGATTTAATACTTTTTGTTAGAGTTTTAGGTTATTCTTGTGGTTTTTATTGAGATTTTAAAACCTTCGAAATTGTACTTTTAAGTGTTTTTAATTGATTTTTAACTAATATAAATATACAAGTAACTTAAATAAATAAAATAAAATAAAATAAAAAATATTGTCAGGTCCGACAAGGACCTGACCAGTTTGATAGTGTTATTAGGCAGCGTGTGGTGAGGTCGAACTCGTGACCTCTCGGTTGCGTGCACGCAACTCTTCCAACTGAGCTACGTGTCTAACCCGTTAGTTTCTTGGTTTTTATTATACTTATACACTTGTTAGGTTATCACAGAAATCACTTAAATTAAAAATGTTTTAAATCAATCGAAGCGGTACACTAATCTAGTTTCGATCCCACGGTTTTAATGTTGTTTTGCACCCAGCCTAACCAACTGGGCTGGGTGTCTAACCCATGAATGATAAGATTTAAATTATACTTATTAGCTTACTGGCAGATAATATGTATGCTTAAAAAATAAAAACTGATTTATTCCATCGATACGGTCATGATCCGGATTCGAACTTGGGACGTGCATGCTAAGTTTGCACACAGTCTACCACTGGACTGTGTGTCTAACCCGGTTATAAGCCCGGTTTTTATTTCACTAAAACACTCAAAGCAAGTTCATCTTCTTTTAAAAAAAACAGTTCTGAGTTTCGATCATGACAAACATAGTGGATGCTGTTGATATACAACAACATGTTTATATGATGATAAAACATTACAGAGATAGGATGAAAGGTTTTACCAACTAAATGCAAATCCCCGGTTTTCCGGCGAACAACTCCGGCGGTGGCAGACAGGATTCCGGCGAACAGGGACACTTGATCAGAGAGAACTAGAGTGGGTATGGGCGAGGTAATGAAGGCGAGATGAGTCGATATTTATAATGCGAATGGTAAATCACAAGATTTCGGTTTCAAAAACCCCAAATTATGGGTTTGTTAATTCTCTGAATGATTGAAGGTGGTTTCAGAATAGTTGAAACTGTTATTCAGTTATAGTTGAGTTTTATGACTTTGATCAATCCCAAAACAAAACGTAATTTGCGATGTTTCTTTGATTTGGCGGTTACAGTTGATTTAAATTTGCAGGGTTCATGAATTTATTTGAGTATAAAGTTTATTTGTTTCGGGTTTTAAAACATATAGTGCGTGTATACCAGTGGTGTGATTTGTGTGTGTGTGGTTGATGGGGTATCCGAGTTCGAACCCCGGCTACTTCTTTATTTATTTTTTTTATTTTATTTCTTTTTTCTATAAAAAGGTTTATTTATTTTCCTTTATTGATTGTTATTTTAATTAGTGGATTTAATTATTAATCATGAGTATTAATTTAATTAATACTAATAATTACGTAATGAACTATATAATAAATGCTTGAATTTCAACGGAGCGGGTTTTGGAATCCATTTTACACAAATGTTACAGTATCCCTACTTTTAGAAATTTCGTCCCGAAATTTAAGTAGAAGTTGAATTAGGGAAAACATGCGGGTTTTTCGCGCATTGAGTCTTCGCGTTCCTAAGTAAACTCAGGTATTCGTTTTGGCTCCCAACGTGCTTTGACTAAAATCTGAATATCTCTTTACTGAAAAAGGGAGGTGTGATGTTTGGATTTTGATTGAGGTGGTAACGTTCCTAGTAAGGGTTAAATACCCTGCTATAGGAATCGTTTTTGTTGCCTAAGATGAGAAGCGTTGATACACAGAGTTGATTGACTGGATATGATCTCATGCATAAGAGTTTTGAGAGGATTGATGCGTTGAAAGGATAAAGTTATATCACAAGACAAAAACTTCAACCATGAGGATATTAAAGCCTACACGGGACTTCTCATAACCGCCTGACAATGCTTTTTGATCCTTTGACAAGAATACTTATATGTAGGAAGTACCAGCAGCGTATCCACCATATTCTTGTCAAATTTTCATTGGCTTTGTCAGTAAGTTATGATTAGTTCTATGTGACTCTAAAATCTACAAAACTTAAACAAACACAACAGTCAAAACTTGAATCTCAAATCTGAAAGAATACATGACTGAATGACGACGGTACCTCTCTCGTTTGTTATGATGAAGGGGTCAGTCTATGAAAAAGTGAGACACGACCCAACTTCTTTAAATGATGAGACGAGATGTGTCGTGATGTATGATGATATGAAAATTAACTCGATGAGTAAAGACATGAAATAAAACAATGATATCAATTAGCATCAAAATATTTGGATACATAAATTCCCAAATTGAAACAGGGATACAAAGGTTGAGATTTATAGAAAGCATTAAAAACTAGACGGTTGGAGCTGAGTCTTGACTCTTGGTGATGAAAGGCTAGTTAGGTTGCTCGTTTGCACTGTTATTGGCTTCAACTGGATTAGCGTTGATGTTGTAAGCTCTTCCTCTCGCTGGTAGAGGTGCTGGGTTTGCTTGATTTGCTTGGGTAACTGGGTTTGCTTGAGCTTGGGAGTTAATGATGTTAAACAATCTAGGACATGTGTTTCTAAAATGGGTAGGGTCACCACAATTAAAGCAAGCTCGAACATGTGGAACCATGGGGTATTGGGGTTGTTGATAGGGTTGGATCATATTTTGAGCAGGGGGTGGAGCTTGGTTTTGGGGAGTGCGACAAGTTTTACTTAGGTGGCCATAACGTCCACAATTAGCACACAATCGACAAGGTATGGTGGGTTGATGATGATAAAAGCAGGTGTTGTATTGAGGGTGAGGACCAATGTAAGGTTTCTTGTTTGGGTTTGCTGGGTTAGGTGCCACTTGAGTGATTGGATAGCTTGAAGGGGTACGACTTGTGAAGCTGATTGATTGCTTTTGGTAACAGCGAAATTTTGTCCGTCTCGCTTCTTCTTGGTAGTGTTTTGGGAAGAGGAGTCAGTTTGGGTTGAGTTTGAGCTTTCGGTTGACGTTTTATCTTTCTTCTTTCCTTGAAATCTCCATTCCTAATGTGGTTTTCGGTGAACTCCGTAGCTAGCTCCATTGCTGCTTCCAAAGTTACAGGTGTAGTACTTATCACAGGGTCCTGAATCTTTGGAGGAAGACCACAAATATAATGCTCGATCAAACGGTAAAGAGGGGTGAAACAATTTGGAACCATTTGGTTCAATTCGAGGAACCTCTTGTTATAGGTTATGTGATCTCCCTCTTTTTTGCCTCAATGAATAGAACTCGTCTTCTAGTTTCTTAATCTCACTTCTTGGACAGAAACGTCTAGTCATAAGCTCCCTCAATTCTTCCCAAGTTAAAGCTACAGCGGCTTCGGCACCTCATCTGCCCTTCTCAGCATTCCACCACGTGAGGGCTACTCCATATAAGCGGCCAGTAGCATAGCGTACTTTGCGGTCGTTGGGACAAGCACAGTTGAGGAAGGCACTCTCCATCTCTTCGAACCATCAAAGAAGAGCAGTGACTCCCTCAGTACCTTCGTATTTTGGGGGGTCACATGAGTTGAAGTGCTTATAGGTGCACTTGGTGGTATTTGGGGGAGGGTTGACAACGTTTTGACCTTCTTGATTGATTGGGTTGATGGAACTAGCAGGCTCTGGTAGGGTTCACATTGGTGTTGGCCTGTTAATACTTGCGCTACCCGAATGAAAATCGTAAAACATGATTGCAAAGTATAAAGTCGGAGGGTGTCCAGGTGTAGACACAGTGACAACTCAAAGTGGAGTTAGTTCGGACGACGTTTGGTGTGGCATGCTTTGGCCTAATAGGTCCTTCGTACTCTCATTGTTAGTCCCCAGGTAGGCAAACTAGTCCGTTATATGGGATTTATACGAATGCCAACCTAGACAGGACGTTTCGACATTGGTAGCTCTAGTTGCTGAAGCAAACCATACCGACTTTGGTATTCAATTTTGACCCTAGCACAGGTCAAGCACTTGCTCACATAAGTGGCTATGTTAACTTTCATGTTTGGCTAAAATACATGGCCTCTAGGTCATGATACATCTTGTCAGAACCGGCATATATAGAATATCGAGACTTGGGTGCTTTGTCTATCACAAGATCTCTCAAATTCCCGTATAGGGGACTCATATTCGCTCCATGAAATAGCGAATACCATCCGATTTTTTTTCCGAGTTGTTTCTCCATGCCCCGCATGGATTCAACTTGAAGGTTCTCCTCCTTCAATGCTTTAACTTGAGCATAATGGATATGGTTCGGAAGGTTCGAATGAATGGTTAATTGCAACGCCCGAACTCTCTTGAGTTTGGATTCTTTTCGGCTGAGGGAATCAGCTACCATGTTAGCTTTACCCGGATGGTATCGTATAACACAGTCATAATCATTTTAGAGTTTAACCTAGTGACGTTGTCCCATGTTTAACTCCTTCTGTTCAAAGATATGCTTGAGACTCTTGTGAGCGGTGTAAATCGTACATTTGGTACCGTACAAGTAATGTCTCTGAATTTTGGGAGCAAAGACCACAGCTCCCAATTCTAGGTCATGAGTAGTGTAGTTTTTCTCATGAACCTTAAACTAACGAGACGCATACGCGATTACTTTCTCGCTTTGCATCGAAACGCAACCGAAACCCTGAATAGACGCGTCACAATAAACGATGAAATCATCGGTACCTTCTGGTAAGGACAAGATGGGTGTGCTATAGAGTTTCTGTTTCAGTAATTGAAAGGCGGATTCTTGGGCATCGCCCAACTTGTAGGTGGTACCCTTTTGAGTCAGAGCTGTGAGTGGTTGGGCGATCTTTGAGAATCCCTCAATGAACCTTCGATAGTAACTCGCAAGACCAAGAAATTGGCGTATTTCGGTGGGAGTTTTCGGTGCAGGCCAATTTTTGACGGAGTCCATCTGGCCGGGTCGACATGTATTCCAACTTCGTTGACTACATGTCCGAGGAAATCGACCTCACGAATCCAAAAGTCACATTTCGAGAATTTAGCATAGAGTTGTTCCCTTCTTAGGAGCTCTAAGATAAGGCGTAAGTGCTCCTCCTTGCTCTTAGAGTAAATCGGGATGTCATCAATGAAGACGATCACGAATTTGTCGAGGTATGGTTTGTACACTAGGTAAAAAGAATTCGAATTTTAAATTTTTTACACTTATCATTATTATTTGAATACAATATTAGAAATTAAATATACACGTTTAAATTTACATGTATTCGTAAATATACAAATTTTACACATGTGTAACTTTGTCATTTATAAATGTGTAAATTTGTTATATTTACACGTGTATAAAAACTTATTAAAAGTGATTTTAAAAGTAGAGATAGAATTATTTAGTGAGTAAATTCTTTTTTATGTTGATTTTAATTACAAAATGATTTGTATTAAAAATTGATTTTGATTTGTTTATTTATTCATTCTCATGGTTCTCACAATATTTATTGTTATTAAGATAACCCTCTTAACATTTATTTTCTTTTGTGATTATAGGTTACAAATAAAAAGGAAGTATCACGGTTAGTTAGAAAATTGTAAACAAATGTATAAGACATCTATTTAAAGGCAAAACCGTTGTAACAAATAAGTTTGTGAAAAAACACCATTTGTAAAAAAACACTCAAATCACTTAAGAAAAAAATAATAATAATATGAAAGCTTAATGTTTTGGTGCCCTTTTGTTATTTATTTATCTATACTACAAATACAATACGGGAGAATAGTGTTAGGCAGCTATCTGACACTCTCTCATTGGTAAAAAAAAATATGATTTTCCTTCTAATTAAAAACTAAGATTTTGCTACTGTTTAAAATTACGATTTTACCACTATTCAAAATTACAGTTTGCCATCGTTTTAGCTTTTACCAAATTACGATTATGACCCCATATCAAAATTATAATTTTGCCCCTGCCTTGCACTCCGCCGTTGGTTTAGAATAAATACGATTTTACCCCAGTTAAAAACTATGATTTTGCCCCAATTTCGTGGCATTTCCCCATTCGTCTAACCCAATTACAATTTTGCCTCGTTAAAATTTACAGTTTTGCCACTAGTTTTGTTTATGTTTTCCTCATAGCCAAATTAAGATTTTGCTCTCCGTTCAAATTTACAATTTTGCCGTCGTTTTTTTACCTACAATGAGGGGGAATAGTGTGAGCCAGCTGCCTGACACTTCCCCATTTGTCCAACCAAATTACGATTTTGCCCCGTTAAAATTTACAGTTTTACCATTGGTTTTGTTTTTTCCCTCCTAGCCAAATTACGATTTGCACTTAGTTCAAAATTACAGTTTTGCCACTATTGTTGTTTTTTCTGTTAAATTACGATTTTGCCCCGGTGTGAAATTATATTCATCCCATGGTTTTATTTTATTTTTTTGACAAAACTATGGTAGCTTTTTGTGTTAATTGGTTGACACGGTGTAATTTTTATTTGTGCCAGGCGGCTGTATGTCACACGCTTATTTGTCTTGAAAAAAATACAATTTTGCCCCTAGTTTAAAATTAATATTTCTATCGTTTTAGTTTTTTTTATAGCAAAAGTATGGTAGTGTTTTGTTTTAATGCAAATTATATCATGAGTTAGGAACAACATGATATATATCACGAGTTAAGTTCGCGTACAAAGAGCCTTATCATACAAAACGTACGAAAAGCATAAAAAACAATAAAATATATATATGCAGTGACAGTTTCGTAATTGTTTGCTTGTAGGGTAATTTTGATCTTATAGGGTAATTTTATAAAATGATCTCGTAGGATAATTATCAAAATTACTTTCAAGTTTATCAAACAACATACAATTCAAAATTACTATACAAGATCATTTGTAGAGTAATTATGATACTCTACAAAATTACGTCACAAAATCAAAATTACCTTATAAGATCAAAATTACCATACAAGATTATTTGTAAAGTAATTATGATACTTTATAAAATTACTCTACAAGATCATTTTACAAAATTATCCTACAAGATCAAAATTACCCTACAATATCATTTGTAGGGTAATTTTGATAATTACTCCCCGAGTAAATTATAACAAAAATAACACCACATTTTTTTCCTTTTCATCCTATTCATACATTTTTTGTATCACAAGCTATTTGTATTTAAACTTTTATCTATATATCAAACAATACTCTTAAAATGTTATTCACCATACATGAATGACTAAACAGAACTTGGCTTGCGTTATACACAATAAAATTTTATAAAACTAAAAAGAGAAAGAAGAAGACGTAAGTGGATGTTTAGTTACTAATTCTTGTATTGTCGGTTCAAATATATCTTAACTTTAACTTAGTTATAGTGTTTCATAATCAATACTCTCTTGTCTTTAAACATGTTACGTGAAGCATTCTTTTTATATTTTAAACATTTTATGTTTTCCACCTCTTAAATCACTCATATTCATTTTTTTAAAAGTTAAAGAATTTCTCTATACTTCATTATGGTAGATATGTTATGCAATAATATAAAGAATTTCTTTTAGTTTTAGTATACTATTGTTATATTTTTAAAAATGATTTTTTTTAAATTAAGATATTCCATTGAGCATAACTAGTTTATAACAGTGCTTATAAAATAATTCAACTAAAGGATAAACAGTTACAACATTGCATATAAACCAATTACAATGGTCATATAAAGTGTCGAATGAAATCATCGTTCCGATTACAACTATGCGTCTAAACAACTACAACAATACCTTGAATCATACAAGTGCCACTTCTAGAATACTACATTTCCCATGAAAGAAAAATTTCATATACCAACCGTGTATGTGTATAAAGTATGCATGTATGTATAATCCTCAACCATTGTGAATTATGGAGACATGGTTCCTTATTCTCGCTTCCTTATGCTTGGCAATCATCATCACATTCCTCATGTTCCACAAGAGAGATAGCAAGAAGCTGCCCCCGGACCATCATTCTTTTTCTCCCACTTGCTCCTCTTAACCCATTCCCTCCCGGAGCTCCAATCCACAATCCGCGGTCTCAAGTCGAAATACGGACTACTTGTTACTCTTTCCATCGTTTCTCATCCTTCGATCTTCATCGGAAGCCATTCTCTAGCCCACCAAGTGCTCATCCCGAAAGGCACGACCTCCTCGGACCGCCCTAAATTCTTCCCTTTACATGGCATCTCTACAGCCTCATATGGCCCTAATTGGCGCGCATTCCGTCACAATCTTGCCTCCAGTTTCTTGTGTGGTTCACATGTGAAGTCTTACTCGTGGGCACGCAAATGGGCCCTTCAAATATTGATTGGTCAGCTCCAAGTGCAGCAGGAGGGTGCAGGAACTATCAAACTAATTGATCATGCCCACTTAGCCATGTTACGTTTGTCTATACTAATGTGCTTTGGGGAGAAGCTAGACGATCGATGTGTTACCAACATCGCGAGTGTAAACGATGGTTTACTCTCGGCTCCATGATGTTTAATGTAATCTTTGTGTCTCCATTGTTGGCAAAAATATTGTTTAGAAACAAATGGAAGAAGTTAGACAAATTAAGAAGCGATCAAAATCAACTGCTCATCCCGCTTATCAAATCTCGAAAAGGAGCTGCTAATACCGAGCGAAATGTGGCATACATCGACACACTTCTAAAACTAGAGCTTCCGGAGGATGATAGAAAGCTCACCGAAACGGAGATGGTGAGCATGTGTGGTGAGTTTTTGCTAGCAGCAACGGAGGCCACTTCTAATGCGCTACAATGGATCATGGCTAATCTTGTGAAGCATCCTGGTATTCAATCAAAGTTCTATGATGAAATCGTTGCGGTCGTGGGAGCACCACCTCCACCATGGGCGTAGGGGTCGAGCTAGAATCGGTTATAACTGAAGAGAACCTAAAGAAAATCCCATATTTGAAAGCTGTGGTGTTAGAAGGACTTAGGAGACATCCCTGCCCACCTTGTGCTGCCCCATAGGGTCACTGAGCAGGTAGAACTGCAAGGTTACATGATTCCAAAGGGTGCACTATCAACTTCATGGTGGCTGAGATGGGTTGGGACCCAGAGGTGTGGGAAGAGCCCATGGAGTTCAAGCCTGAGAGGTTCTTGGTGAATGATATTGTGTTTGATATAGGTGGAAGCAAAGGGATCAAGATGATGCCTTTTGGTGCTGGAAGAAGGATATGTCCTGGTGCTGATTTGGCTATGCTTCATTTGGAATATTTTGTTGCTAATTTGGTTTGGTATTTTCATTGGAGTGTTGCTGATGGTTATCATGTTGATCTTACTGAGAAGGTTAAGTTCACTGTGGTCATGAAGAATCCTCTACAAGCTAAAGTTTCTTCAAGGACTAAAATGATAGCCACTTAAGAGCTGATATGATCATAAGTGCCAATGGGTCTATTAGTTTTAAGAATAAGAAATTCTCACATATGAATTATTATTCTGATATAGAGAAATCTGTTTAATTATATAATTTACTACCGGTATGAAACTTGCTAAAACCAATGAGAAACCTGTTCCTGTTAAATATTGTAGTAAATTAAAAGCAACTCAAAATAAATAAATCCACATAATTTTTTCTTTAAGAGTCCTATAAATTAAATTAAAAGCAGCTCAAGCTTCAAACCACTAAGAAAAAATAGAAACTACCAAATACATGCTATAAATATTTATTTTATAACTCTCAACTCCGTATATAATTATCTTGTTTACAAAGTTTTCCTCCTCTAAATGTAGGATATTTTATCTCATTTGTATAACAAATCTAATCAATAGAATATCATTTCTTCTCTCTGTTATTCTTTGTGTCTTCCTTCATTATTCATTATTAGGTTAGTTTCATAACACGTTATATAAGATATTTGTTTTTTCACTTATAACCTTTTACATATGACATTTATATAATTTTGTAGTTTTTTATGTATCCCGTTACGGAAACACGTCTTATTTTTATGTACATCTAAATTTAAATATTACTCAAAACTAAGCTATAATGGTGATTTGCAGGAGTTCAACGCACAAAAGACGTGTTAGCAAAGTTTTCTCACCGTTTTTTAAACATAAATAGTTTACTCCTTCCGTCGTTACAATAGTTAAATATAAATGTTTATAGAATTACGAGTATATTGTTGCGACGTCCTTATTTTTTATACATCTAGACAAAAAACTTTATTAAAAACCATGTTATAAACAATAGTACAAGTGTTCAAAAATCAAAACTTATGTATAATCAAAGTTGTCTCATCCTTATAAAGTGAGATTGTTTACTCCATTCATTATTTTAAAAATACAATATAACATATTGCAAAATTTTGAATATAAAGTTGTGACGAGTTTATTATTTATCTACAACTAGATAAGATTTTAATACGAACTAGTCAAATATAGTTTACATTATTAGTTCTTTTTTCCTGACGTATCACAATAGAATATGTTTTGGTATTGTAAAATGTAGCGAGTGCCGGTAACTATAACACCCCGACCGTGTATAACAACCTGCGTCGGAAACGTCGGGGAGTCACGTTACAAATTACTCATAACACATGGTATTAAAATTTCATTATATTGTATTGTTTTCAACCAAAAAAGATTACAAATAATTGTTTTTAGATTGAAGCAAACTAAGGCCTTAATCCATTCGTACGTATAGAATACTTGTATAATTATCACACATTTGCACCTGAAACATATGTGAAAATAATGTCAACAATAAAGTTGGTGAGTAACATGTTTTGTGATCAAATTCATGGCTACACTTCGTATTGAAATATGTTTAACCAACTACAAAAGTTGAAATTGTAAATAAATCTTTGTAGCCATGAATCTTTGACAAAATCATTCCTTGTGGAAAAACTTGTGGATAACCAGTTGGTTAAAATAATATTTATATGGTTTATATATGATTGAAAACCATTTGTGACTTTGTCTAAACCAATCATTTTTGTTTTGTATAAACTAATCGTCCTTGTTTTGTATAAACTAATCATCCTTGTTTTTTTATAAACCAATCGTCCTTGTTTTATAAAAACAATTGTCTTTGTGTAAACCAATCGTCTTTGTTTTGTATAAACTAGTATGGTTTTCCGACGAATACATTCAAGCCTATGTTGACTCGTCGGACAAACCACCAAAGCGATTATCAATTGTGTTTCATAGTTTCTGTCGTTCCCTAAACTTCCCCACATACCCTAGGAATTTTTGTAACGGGATTGAAGTCCTATCGTACCATAACATACTAACGGTCGGCTTTGGCCTAAGTTAATGAATGTATCATTGTCGTTTTCGATGCACCACCAGGTTTCATAACAGCTGAAAAACATATTGTATATATAAAACATATATATTGTTTCGTAAACTTTGAAAATTAGTAGGCACGTGTGAATCACCCCAAAACATTTGAAAAACATAAAAGAGGGGAATTATGTACTCACAGGTTGCTTAGATGATGTTCTGACACGTGCTCGCAAAGCTCAAGTGTTTCCTAAAAATAAGGATTTGTTTGTTAATGGTTTATTATCATAACTTTTGAAGAAGTTTAGATGTTTTTATAAGATAGGAGTTTTGGCAGCCTTTTATGTTGTTTTTGTAAAATACTTTAAAAACAGCAAACGTTGTTAAAAAATAATAAAATTTCCAGTTTACTAGTTCAAATTATGTTCTACAACTTTCATTTAGAAAGTTTTTCTGTTTGGTACCCGTAAAATGATCAAAACTATTGATTTTTACAAATTGTCTAGTTTTAACCTTCTTTTTGTTTTTAGACATTTGAGGATCCAAATAGAGGTATTTGTTGATGTATCATACATCGTTTACATATATTTCAACGAACTTAATCAAAATGTAAGAGTTTACTTTGTTTGGTTAAGTTTTAACCAAGTTATGCTTGGTTAAAGTAAGAACACATAATCTGTCCAAACAAGAAGTTTCCGTCGAAATTTTTATTAAATGCGCATAATACGGATTTGACGGAAGAGTTAATAGAATGTGGTTTATAACCATATGAGCAAAGGATCTCATGTAAAATGGTTGGTTAAACCTAACATTCCGATTGGAAAGTGTTTCAAAGTTTTTTGACCCGTTACAGTTAGTTTACGTTAATTAACTAGTCGTGTGCGCAAACACGGGTCCGAATGGTCGAATGGTCTTATGATGAGTCTAACAAGTCAAAACAAGTTAATTTATGTTATATGATCAGTCTTGGTGTAAAATAGCTTTTATAACTGTTAAACCATTTTATTTGAAAAAGGGTATTTTTGACATTTTAAAAGTATATATAGTTGACTCGTCATTTAACCCATCAAACGATATTTTCATAAGTTATAACTTTAGACTGTTATTCCCTATATTACTGTGGTCATATGATTTGGCTTGATTGGATCCTGCATCTTGTGGTGGCGTTAATTGACGAAAGACAAAAGAATACATACACTAATCGATATTTGTCCAGAATCCATACACCCAACCAACCCACATCCACTGTTTGTGGCCTTAGGCCCAAACTAAAAACAAATTAACAAAGCTCAAAACAAATTGTTTTGAGGTTACTAACTAAACATAAATACTAAATAAGCTCAACTAGTCATTAGCCCTGCGTTATGAGGAGGTGGTGTAAAACTATGCTACCAGCATTGTGGAGAGGGGGAAGTAAAAAAATGCTAAGTAGCAATCGAACGACGATCAACATAATATAAAAATATGAATTCTAACACCAAGTGACTCACGTAAGTGACACATAGATGAAGTCGAATTTATACGACACATATTAGAAAGTTGAGAGGGTAAAAAACATGCCTGACGGATCAAATGTGACCACTAAACACCGTATTATGTAGCCATCGAATAGCCTAAAACAAAAACTAACAAACAACACTAAACTTATTTTAACTTTTGTGGAAAAGTTATAAAAATCTAAAGTTTCATAATAAAATGAAAAGCATTAAAGTTCATAAAAAACCCCATCAAATCCACAAAAGACAAAATAGACATTATTCCTCATATTTCATGAAAATGAAATTAGAACGGGGCAACATCGTAGACATACGTCAAAGTTAGAGAAATTAAATCAAAAACACCCGTCAACGTTTCTTTATAAAGCTATGAATAATAATAAAAAGATGAAATGTGATATATAATGAAAACACTAATACAAAGAACCACAAATAAGTAAGTATTAAGAAGTTGCTTATTAAGTAACTTTTTCAGGAAGTTACGTTGCATAAAAAGTTATAACTTTAACTAGGGATAAACTTCAATGAGGGATCTTAAACATAAAATCGGAATAATTTTATAATCACTAAATCTACCGTCGAGGAAGAGCATTGCCCAATCTTTTTGACTCCTCTGTCTTCCGGTTAGACACGACATCATAAGCATATCAAAGCAAAGTTGAGTCTCGAATAGTTCATCATCACCTTTGTCAGCCTTCACGACCATGTCTATGATCACTAATTTTCCTCCATTTTCCTTGCATGGAATCGCCTCTTTGCAATTTTTTTAAATCTTTATGCACTCTTCATGATTCCAATTATGCAAAATCCACTAAATTTGTAAAATAAAATAAAAGTCAGTGAAAAGAATTCTTGCAAGTTATAATCATCTCTGAATGACAAGATGCTAATATAAGACATGAGTTAAGAGGGTGATTTGTAAAACTTATTGATGAGAGGGTTCCGTAACTGCATGAATTTATAATCAACTTTTTGCAATAAATGATGAATTACGCTCCTTCAAAGGTGATATTAAACCGGGTGTTATGAGTTCACTAGCTACCCAATAATAATGCCACATAAGTTGTTGGTGACGGTTAACTCACCTCAGTTAGTTAACGATGGCCGTTAACAGGGATTGAATACCTTCATAGTTAACCCATTAACTATGTTAACGGGAATGATCAATCACATGCCACTTAGAAGTCTATAATTTCCGATTTTCCGTCCGAAATTTTTAAAATTCTATAGGATCGCCCCCTCCCCCCAATTATTTTGTTTAAATATTTATACAATAGATAAATCAAAGTAAAGTTTTATTTGGAACTCTTATTATTTGACCCGACATAAACATGACGATAGGAAAAAAAATTGGGTCCTATGACTTTACACCCTCTCGAAACTTTTGATCAAGCTCCGCCACTGCATGCCACCTTTTATTTTTTTCTAGTTTTAGTTATCGGTATCGGGTGTTCAGTTAACGCACAACACATAGTTAACAGGTATTTAGTTCATGATTAAATTCTTATGTAAAGATGAAGTGATAGTGATGTGACAATAGGTTCAGTTAACTCGTGACACAACGTTTGTGACCATAGAGAATATGTCGCCCAATTAGCAAACAAATAAAACTTGTCGTAGTATTAGCTACCGCTTTTGAATCTGCAGCTTTGTTGCAACCAATTTTAGTCAGTGGCAAATTTAATTTCAAGCCATTTTTTTTGCCTCTAGAGTGCTTATTTTCAACAAAAATATATGCACCCATATTAATAAACAGTTTAAAAATAAATTTTCCAAAAGAATACCTTAAGCAAAACTGCATTAGCTTTGGGAATGGCTTCAAACATATCTCCCCCAACATAAGTCAAGTTCTTACTTCCAACCAAACCATTTACTACATGAGGAAGATCAAAAATGGTGCAGTGAGTATCCGGAAAAGCTTCCACAATAGCTTTACCGACTGTCCCAGTACCACCCGCAACATCGACAATGGAATCTACTCCTTGAAAAACACCACCACAGTTTTTAAGAACGACGCTCACAACAAGCCTTGATCACAAGCCATTGCTTCATTGAATGACTGATTAAGTTCCGGCTCTTGGCCGGCCAGATCATATAAACTCCTCCCATGAGCTGTGTGAAAAGGTGTGACATCATTGTTTTGGAACCATTTGCCCATATGTCATGCCATGGATCCGTGAGTATCGGATCCAACAAAGCTAGCAAATAGGGCCTAAGGCTGAAAGGATGTTCTTTTAGAAGCAATCGAGAAGAAGGAGTTAGCGAATAGCCAGCCTTCTCCTTCCTCCTCATCATTTCCTCTTGTTGTTGATACACTTTGTTTCACGAAGAAACCGGAGTGAACAAGGATGCGCATAAGGCGATAGACAGATTGAGTTCTCTCCTGTTGTAAGCCGAGGGCTTGCGCTAACTCGGATAACAACATTGGCGAACCATGGCGGTTGATGATATCAGGTATCTGTAGAGTGACATGGAGTTTACAAAGCTGAAAATGTGGTTCCATATGTGAGCTTGAGACTGAAGCAAGTTCTTAGATAGCTCATCAGTTTGCATTACCATCTTTATGCTCTTACAATCTACTTTGAGATAGAAGTTGGCATTTTGAAACCTTACAAACCTTGCAATTTATAGAAACATATGTGAAGAGATAAGACTTGGGCTTAGACTTTATCATCCCCTTTAGACCTTATGCTTTTGAAAACCGGGTTTAACGATTCGATTCACGGTTTGAAACTTAAAACTTTAAAATACAAGTCTTTTTTCGTTTATGTGATATACAGTAATATTCCTCAACTATGTTATAACTTTTTGCAATTTTTTAATAGGGTAGCTAACATTTCAGCCTAAAGTTTATGTTAAACCCAAACAAACAGAATCGTAAATACACTAACTGATCGAGCAAAATGAACTTGAAAGATACGGTTAAAAATGACCATTTTCTTATCCATAGTATTGTAGCTCTCCTATTTCAAGTGTTATATATCATCCACAAATATAATCAAATATAACAAGAACAAGTGGCGAAGTTAACCCATTAATTTAGGGATATCCTGATTTTTTTTACCATGAAATAAGAAAACGATAATATAAAAAGTAAAATAAAGACCTAATAGATTTGTCCTCTTCTTTTTTTTATAGCTTAAAAACGTTCCATCACATTGTCATCTTTTACTTTATCAAAATTTTCTTTTTCGACCGCACAAACCATAAAATTATTCAAATATTTCAGGCTCATTCGATTGCGTAAATCCGTCCTGACAAGCTTCAATTTAGAAAAAAAATACCTTTCAACGGTTGCGATTTTAACCTGTAAAACCAAAGCTAGCTTCACTACCTGAAAAAAAGGATAAGAACTATGTGTTTCGGTTTCCACCATAAGACGTGCAAGATCACTTATTTAATTATTATATTGTTTTGGGTTTTTGGCTAACTTTATCAATTATATTTAGGGCCTCCTTTCAAATTTATTATTGTTAATTCAAGCTTAATTATTTTACAAGTTTTCGGGTTGTAAAATGTTTGAGCTTATAAAAAAATTGGGATTTTAGTAATATCAAATATCGTATTTTCTGATTAGGGGTATTCTCGTATACAAGCCACCCAACTAGTAAAGCAGAAGATGGGTCGGTATTAGTGTTACGTAGTTCCGGCTGGTGAGGCTGCGAGAATGTTCGGGTTGAAATGAAGAACCAGAAGAAACTTTATTAATATGTTGGTGGTATCATCCTTGATGCATAGGTCACAACCATGGTAGAGTTACGGTTTGAGGGGTCTTAATTGAATAAGAAGAAGAAGAAGGTAGAATCGATGCACATGGGTTTTTTATGGGAAATTGGCCTGTGACAATCCCTAGTAGACGTTATTGACCATTGGCAGTCCCACTTTTGAATATTTCCCCTGCTAGTCCAACCTTTCATATATTTTTCCTCCATCACCCCCCCCCCCCCCCGGTTAATAAAAACTTAATGAAGTTAAGTTTTTTTTCCGAATTACAAACATATGTTTTAGGGCTTTTGATCAGGACGACGATACAAGTATATTGATGTAAAACTTGCCTTGAAACGTTGCTCCAAACGACGAAAACGGTGCTTCAATTCGGGTGTTTAAACTTCCAATTAACACAAATCAAGTCATTGGAGCACCGTTTCGAGGTAAGTTTTACATCAATCGACTCCTATCGTCATTCTGATCAAAGGCTCTAAACATTTGTTTGTAATTCAAAAAAAAAAACTTAACGTCGCTAATTTTTTTTTTACGGGGGACCGGTGGAGGAAAAATAGGTGAAAGGTTGGACTGACATGGGGAATATTCAAAAGTGGAATTTCCAATGGCCAATAACATCTAGTAGAGATTATTAAAGTTAATTTCTCTTTTTTTATTTAAAGGTTATTATTGGGTAGGTGCATTGACATAAATACCCTTCATGTGAGGGGCACATGACCACTTTTTAACAATTTAGTTGGATGGACTTAGTGACGATGGCAAAAAATGTTAGAAAAAAAGACGATGGAGCCTAGATGTCAAAAGATTCCTTTTTGGTCTTATAGGGTTAATATGAAATAACCACAGTGGCCAAAATCGTAATTTACTCCAACGTTTATTAACTACCAATTTTGCTAATGAGTCCTAGATCAATTGGTTTGGGAGGAGGTAACCTCATGATCTTCTAGTGTGAAAGGTCATGGGTTTGCGTCCCACTTGGTGCAACATGTGCGTATGTAAGGTGTGGATGGTATTTTGCCAATGAATTTATCCGCATAACTAGACTTATACAGTATTCGTTGAAAATTAAAAAAACTACTAATTATATGCTACCTATCAAAAATAGAAAGTCCACTGACTTTCTGTTTTAAAACCCCTTTTTTTATTTTGCATTTTCACCTCTTGTTTTCATTTTCTATTTTGTATCTTGGCACTTTCAACCCTATGTCTTTTATTTTGTAATGTTTATACCAAATTTTCACAAGTGGCAATTTTAGCTCATAGACTATTATTCCATTTTACATGGTTATTTTTTTATACATGTTTTATGTTTTTTATTTTTTTATACATGTTTTATGTTTATTTGGCGTGTTTCCTAGTATGAGTTAGGTCACATATAATACTATGTTATAATTATACTGTATAAATGTTATTTACTTTACATTTTGATTCAACCGCAATACTCATATATGTTATATTGAGTTTAATCAAATACGTCTAAACACAAGTTTTATATGGTTAACGCATAACATAACGTTTAGATATGTTTAAAATAGGCCCGCGACGCATCACTTGCGGTCATATCAATAGTTAATTACTAAATTGCTACAAAAATAATTTTAACCATTAAGCTTATTTGGTGATGAAGCCCGAATTATATACTACAATTCTTTACTGCAATATATAGGGTGCATGCACTAATCGATCTTTGTCCCGAATGTTGAGTGTTATGTGTCTTATGTCCAATTTTGATGCAAACCTACTATCGAGCCGGGGGTCTCACTGTAAACAGCCTCTCTATTCCTACGGGGTAGAGGTAAGGTTGTCTACATCTTACCCTTTTCAGACCCTGCCTTAGCTTTGCTATTGGTAGGATTTACTGAGTATGATGATGATGATGATATATATGTATGTATATATATATGATTCGGCTCGATTAAAAACCACCACGAGTTATGAGAACTATGAGAACACCTACTCCCCGCACAAGTTGGGCCACCATTTTTCACACAAACGCAGATGAAAATATTATTATATACACATTTGTAAAAATAAAAATAATAAAAAATTGTCGAGTCGGTAGTTATGTCTGATGTAAATTTTGTTTACGTAACGATGACATCACCAATAAAAAAATTTTACATCGACGTAAATTTTTGCATCCGACATTTTTTTGGCTAGATCAGAAGATTTGTTTTAAGATTTTTGAGGAAATTTTTTTTGAAAGAACTACTTCTGGTTGATCTTACAACTCAATGTGATTTTCGTTTTACCATTACGTATATATATATATATATAAAGTGTTGGGCTTATCAGGGAACACTAAAAAATAGGAAATTGGGAAACCATACATTTAACTGTTAAAAATTAAATTATTTAAAATTTTTTCAGAGCTTTTGCATATAGACATGTGTAGAAACTCTTTTAATAAAAATTAAGAAAAAAATCCTAAAACGTTGTAAAAAAATTACAAAAATGATTTCTTTTTAATAGCTTACACACATCTTTATATGCAAAAGATTCGAAATTCTTTTAAAAAAATAAGATTTTAAATTGAAATTTTATAATATATTTAAAATATTAAATTCATTGTTTCTTAGGTCTCCAACTTTTTAGTGTTCATCGTTAAAGTTTAAATGAGAAAAAAATAATGTGTGAATGGAAAACGTAATTTGAATAATAGGAATGATGTATTTTATTTTCATAACTAGTGTTATTCACTATAGCTTAACTACATAAATCAAACAAGTAACTATTTTCGAAATGACTCGTAGTGTGGGTGAAATTAATAGTTGGTTGAATCCATGGTAGTGGGCATCCATGACTCATATTGGGTGGCATGCGATTATGTTTTTGACCCAATCCCTCCCTGTCTTCTTATCTTCTCTTCTCGTTTCTTTCAATTATTAGTTTACTTGGTTTAAGGAGATGAGATGATTTAATTTACATTGATTATTACATGTTTTTCTGTTAAAATACAAAATGAACATATTAATTTTATAATAACAATGAAATTCACTAACTAACCTTTGTTGACCTAAAACTATATTTTTATACATGATACAGATGAACAAGTATAAATAAAGGATCACGTAGGACTTGGCCTTAAAAGAATAAAAAAAATTTATTTAACCTTTTGCTTATGTACTTGTTAATTCGATTTGTGCTACTTGTGTTCTTTTAAATTTGGAATTAACAAATATGGAAATTTTTAATAGCTTGTCATAAGCTTTGGAGCAACCAATTATGTCTCAATTACCTAGTCCGTTGTGGGTCGAAGTGTGACAATCATAGCCTTGGCCACACATATCAATAATATCATGACCTAGAGATTCTTATTCCTTAGATGTAACATCAAAAGCTTCCTTTACTGGTGGTATCATCAACAACCAAAAAACCTAAAAATGATTTCTCAATTGTCACAGAATTAGAGTTAAAATTCACATACCTCACAATTATGAACATTTGCTCTTGGTGACTTATATCAAGTGTTCTTCGAGTATGATAGAGTAATACTTTGCTTATTTTATCATTTTGATGATTTATGTTTTAACTTGATCAGCTATTAATTGTATCAACTCATTTTAGATATTGTGCCCAAGATAGTGTATATGAAGTTCATCAGTCAAAATACGTCGCACATGTTCTTTCATAATCAGATCAAACTCTTCCAACATCTCAACCAATCCCAAAAAGTTTTCGTTGCTCTTGTTGGATCTATTGAGTCCTATAAAAGAACAGATGATTGGAAAACCAAAATTATCTATATCATCTGATCAACAATAAACAGTCTTTTGAAGATTTAAACTCCTCCCAAAGGCAAAAGCAAAGACATCAACATCTGCTACTCAAAGGTCTATTGAAGCTAAAGTCTGTTATACAAGATCTTTTAAAGACAAGCTCTGCTGGAAGTCAAAGGTCTGCTAAAGAGAACCTCTATTATTGAAGAGTTAAAGACTTTTGAAGCAAAGGTCTGATGGACCAACTAAGGTTAAAGCTCATTAGAGTTTCTTTTAACAGATGTTGGTTCAACAAAGTTTATATATATATATATATATATATTAATGTAACAGTGTTTTGGCTTAGTAGATGTTAGAGTTTGTCATGTGGTTAGATGTCATTGTCAAGGTGACATCAGCATAAATGCTCAAATGTTTGATTTGTACTATAAATAGAACAGCGCATGTACTGTTCTATTTATCACTTTCCTTCTAACATTCTGTATGAACAAATTCGAGTGATCTTAGGCTGAGGGGAAGTTGTAATATTTGCATGCATAAGTGAATCAAAGTTTACAAAAGCATGTTGATGAAAACAATGTCTCTATTGTTATGATTTGAAAGTTTATTATTTCTGTTGCATTATTTCATCATTGTTTATCTTCTTTCATTAATTTCATTAAACAGTCACAACAATATCAAATGCAAATCTTAACAATTGGTATCATAGCTTGGTCAATCAAATTTGATCTTACAATCAATTTGATATAAACATATCAGCTCTCACTACTGATTCGTTTGTTCGTTGTATTGAAAGTAGAGCAAAAGTTTATTTATGTTCAATGTATTTCTAAACAAAAACATGTTTGTAAACAATAAAAAATGTCTCAAAATACACAAGATACACACAACACTAGCACCATGTACTAACTCCAATGCTTGTCAGGTCGGAGTATAACATCTGGCAACGTCGGATGGGTTACATACTTGCACAACAACATACGGGTTGCTGGAAATCGGTTATATTCGGACCTCATGTTCCGATGATACCGAGTGCTGAAGACCCTAAAGTTCAAGTTCCAAAAAATCCTGAAAACTACTCCGAGCAAGATTTTTAGAAAATCGGGCAAAATGCAAAGGCATTTAGCATCGTTGCTACGGCTTTGCCAAATGATATCTATGCTAGCCTGTTGCATTGCAACAGTGCAAAGGAGTTGTAGGATGCCTTGAAAGAGCAATTCGGTGGGACATGGTAGGTTATTGAAAACAATCGTGAAGTTTTAAACCAACAGTATGAAACATTTTGTCATTTTAAAGGAGAATCATCAACTCAGCAGTTTGAAAGGTTTAGTTGTCTAATAAGTGAACTAAAACTGGTAAATGTTAACTATCCCAATTCAACTTTGAATAGTCGATTTCTAAAATCTCTACCAGAAAAATGGGACACTATTGCCTTTGTAACTAAAATGGTAGTTGGGTTCAAGGAGATGAGTTTGACTTAGCTTCATGGTATGCTTCCCACTTATGAGAGAGAGCTTAACCAAAAAAAGAAGCTACAAGAGTCAAGAAAAGTTGCTGATTACTATGCTTTTGGTAGTACAACACTTTTTGGTCAAGAAGAAACCTCTAGTGGAAGTAAGGATCAGAGTTATGATCATTTTATTAACATAACATCTGGTGGAGGATTGAGCTCCGATTCTTACTCACCCAATTATGCTTTTGCAGCAAATGGGGAAAACCAAGTTTCTGACAACTTATCTTTTGAGTTAAATGATCTTCAACATTTTGACTATGTTGATTTGGAAGAAATGGACATCTTGCACCAACTGGCCTTGCTAAGTGTTAGGACTAGCAAGTTTTACAAGAAAACTGGTAGAAAATTACTAAGGGTTGCATGGGGGGTTAAAAGTTGGGTTGTATAAGTCTAAGATTAAATGCTACAATTGTAATAGGCTAGGTCACTTTGCTAGAGAATGTAGAACACAATCAGCTGGATCAATTGTTACACATCCTAGCCCTAGACCTCAACATACTCAAAACACTGTCCATTATTCTTAATATACCCCTACACCACACATGCAAAGCACTGCTCACTTTGCACACCCTGCAACCACTGTTCTAATACCGTATGTCCAAACCATTGTTCCTCATATATAATATGTTCAAGCCCTAGTTCCTCAAGTTCAAGTGCAACCTGCACCACAAGCTACACAAACCTCTGCTCCTGCAGAGACCAGTCAACAAAGCTTCTTTACACAAGGCTTTGTTGATTATATTAGCTTACTGAAGAACTAACTAATGAAGATTTTGCCCTAGTTGCCAATTCTGAAAAGAAAACTAATGAATATTGTTTTCTGTCACTAGAGGTTGAGTCTGAGGAAGTGGTATCCAATATTGATGAGGTTTGTGAAAATTTTGCAACAGATGTTTCAGAAGAGAAAGTTAGTGAAGAAATAGATCCTCTGTCAGACCCATGGGTTTCCAGTGTTTGTAAAGGAGAGTGTGATTGTTCCATGATGGCTATTGCTAAGGTATCACCTCAAGTCCTTAAAGACATATATTATTGTTTTTGATAACATTAAAGAGGTGAATGAAAATCTTAGAAACAAAATTTAGATGATGAAATTCAGTTTGAAAAACTTGTAAAAGAGTTAAAGGCAAAACTATTTGAAAAGAAATCTAAAAGCAACAATCACGCATAAACAAGGATCAACTTTAAACTATGATAGAAAAATATCAAAGTTGTAAAAAGAAGCTTGAATCAAACTAAATCACATGTGAAAAATGGGTAGAATCCTGTAAATGTTATGAAGTAATGTCGGAAACCTGATCAAAAGCAATGTGAAGTTTGGTGTAGGTTTTCGAAAAAATGATCAAGTTTCCCAAAACACTGCTATAAATGAATTTGAGTTGGTTGAAGTTATCCCTACAAATTTGGTTGGTCAAGAAATCAAAGTTACTGATCAAACTAGAAATAAAATTGTTTTAGAAAGACATGAAGGATTCTCAACTTTTAAGGAAATTGAAACATATCAATTCAAACCAACATGGTCTAATGAGTGTAACATTCTTGAAAATTTTAAGCAAATGGATTTCTCAACCATTGATGGGGTAAAAGCACCCAAAGTCAAGCTCATTCCCTTGAAAGATCTTCCAGAAGATGTTACAACATTTATTGACAAAAAAATCTGAAAAAGGGAAGAAAAGAGAAAAGATATCAAACTTGTTTTGTGATTTTTGTGAAAAAAATAATCATGTTACCAAAAACCGTTTTCTTTTAAAAGCATATGAAATCAACAAAACAAGTATGATCATTGATGCACCACACTTCACCATCTGTGGGAGAAAAATCATAAAATCCAAGAATATGTTTATCTCAAAAATTTTGATGTCAAAAGAAATGTAATTCAACTAGATAAACTTGTCTAATAAACCACCAATTATCCCTATTAAAATATAAAAGACTAAATAAGTAATTCACCATAATTATTATAACCCTTATCTCCTTAATTCAAAATTAAGTTATTCAAATGTAACTTTCCTAAGTACTTTTTGGACAGTGAGGAACTCTTTTGGACATAGGCCTCCAAATAACATACCAATGTAGATTTTTCTTTCATAAAATTCATGTGAACATTTGGTGACTAACCGCATTTTCTAGTTCAATCTTAATACCATCTTGATTCTCAAGTGAATATTTTTCCTTTAACAACCCTAAAAACTCCTTTTTCTTATGTTTCTTGTATGGATTCTTTAAGGATCTATTTTTGTTTTCCATAGGTTGTCGAATCATCTAAATGATTATAGAATTTTATCAAGGTATCTTCCTCAAGTTCCACCTCGGTTTTCTTTGCTAAAATATCTACACCTTTTGGTCTTCCCTATAACAACCTTCTCAAACTACATTTATTCCATGCGATAAATGTTTCTATTCCTTAATACATACTGAATATGTTCTTTTTTCTAGTTTTCCATCTTCTTCCCAACTGGTGTTGTTACTTTCCCAATACTATGAATAAAGGCAAATTCCCTTGTTTATTTGTGTTCCTTGATCCCAAAATTACGTTTATAGAACACATTCTTATTATCAGACATGTGATGCTTAGCGTTGGGATCAATGTGCCAAATGAAATTTCAATCACCACCATTGGTTCCATTAACCGTATACTCAACATTGTTGGAAGAGTAGCTAAAATCAATATACACTCATAAAGCCCTTGTTAATGAAATTAGAACCGGGCTACATCGTATACATGCGTCAAAGTCAGAGTAAAAAAAATTTGAGTATTTTTTTTTCACAAATTTTTTTTTACGAAATGTAGCGATTTTAAAAAAATATATATATTAAAAAATTGAGTGTTTTTTAGATTTTTTAGGTATTTTTTGTGTTCACATTGTTTCTCGCGGTTTTCCAATAAATGTGGTTTTCGCATGAACTCTACACTATTTAATATATATATATATATATATATATATATATAGTTGGAAAGGTTGTATGAATAGTAGGTTTAGTTTTTTAATATTATATAGCTTTTTAGTATCTTTATTATTTTATTTTAATATTATAATAGTTTATTATTAGATTTACCTTTAACATTAAACATATTAAAGAATATTATTTTGGTATCGTAATACTGGTACCATAACAAACCGAACAGATATCGATCGAACAACAACGGTATTGTTACGGGTATTTGTTTTTATGGATTTCAAGCGATGTAAACACATAATTGCTATACTGAGTGTCGATATCATTATGGTACAATAATCAACCAAATCGATATTGACTGACTGAAAGCCTGCTACAAAGCGCGGAGAAATCCAACTATATAACAATTAATGAAATGTTTTATGAATAGTGGTCATTTTTGTCTTTTATGGTTTTTTTATTTTCAATGGTTTTTTTTCCTTGCTATCATTGAAACCAGTATTATTATTTGCTTTTATCGATTGTCATTTTTATGGTTTTCGACGAATATAGCATAACGACCAAAGTCACGCCACGAAGCATAGGGAAAACGATCAAACCTCTGTCGCGTAGTGCGATGGGAAAAACCTATTATTTATTTTTTAGTTGGTATTATCGGAACCAAAATCTAAATTCGATTTTATGGTTTTCCAATGAGCCAAGCCGATAACGACCAACGTCAAGCCGTGTAACATAAGGGAAAACCGATCATACTTGCGCTGATATTCGCTTTTATCGATCTTTGCTTTTATCGTTTTCGAATAGTCGAGCAGATAATTACCAAATCACATTGCGTAGCACAGGGGAAAACGCCAAACTCCCACGCGTTGCGCGAGGGAAAACCTAATTTTTTTAATTGGTACCCAAATACGAAACTAGCTATAAACCATATGATCCATCTACATAATTAACTCTAAAAACAATTCATTTTTTAAAATCGTTCAATTTTAAAACCATTTATTTTTAAAGTGTTCCGTTTAGAACCGTTTTCGTAAAGCATTCCTTTTATTTTTAAAGCATTTTTTGAATCATTTATCCTTCTTAAAATCCTCTATTTTTTGGCCTGTTTGTTTGTTCGAAATTCGTTCATTTTAAACCTTTTATTTACTATAATCATTCGCTTTTTAAAACCTTATATTTTTAACATAATTTTAATACCTTTTGTTTTTGTATAAACCTTGTTATATTTTAATTTTCGAATAAACCGTTCATTTGTTTAAAATTTTCACGTTTACCTATCTTTTTTTAACAATCATTTTTTAAACTTTATATTCCATAATTTATTTAATGCCGATAGCAAAACTAAACTTCAAAAAATGAACGCTTTTAAAAATCAAAGGAATTTAAAAATGAACGATTTTTAAAATCAAAGAAATTTAGAAGTGAACAATTTTAAACAAACGAACGACTTTTTCGAAGATCTAAAGAATGGCGTTTATAACAATAAAGCAAAAGGTACTAAAAATTTATGTTAAAAAGATATGGTTTTAAAAAAAAGTTTGGTTTTAATAAATAAAAGGTTTAAAAATGAATGAATTTCGAACAAACGAATGGTTCAGAAAAATGGAAGATTTTAAAAAAGATAAACTATTCGAATAACGCTTTAAAAATAAAAGGAACGCTTCACAAAAACGGTTCTAGAAAAAACACTTTAAAAATAAACAGTATTAAAAATGAACGACTTTAAAGTTTTAAAACATAGAAAAATGAATTGTTCAATTTTAAAAAAAATAACGATTTTAATAACAAACAACTTAAGAAAACGATTTTAAAAACGATTAACGATTTTAAAAAGGTTAAAAACAAATGTTATTAAAAACGACATTTATAAAAAAAATGTTAAAGAAGTATGTATTTATTTGTATATTTCAAAAGTATTTTGCTAAATAATAATCATGAAATAAAAAATAAGTAATTACACAAATAAAAATATTAAAAGAACTTTATAACTTACATAAATAGTCCCTAAGCTATAAAAGGACCATAATGACCTGGCTTAACTGGAAAAAAGTAACATAATTATTGTTAGGGGCTAAAACCGTTATAAAATGTAACCTTAAGGTATAATATGTAAAAGAGTAAACTGCCATTTTGGTCCTTGAGGTTTGGCAGTTTTGTCACTTTAGTCCAAATCTTAAACTTTTTGCATCTGGGTTCCTGTGGTTTCAATTTTATTGCCATTTTGGTCCAAAAGTGATATTTGTCTTCTAAAATCATATTATTTTATCTTTTTTCTCAGGGGCAAAATGGTCATTTTAAAAATTAATATATATTATATATATAAATAAACCTCAAACTCTGCTTAAAATGACAATTTTGCTCCTGGGGAAAAGGACAAAATAGCAGGATTTTAGAAGACTAAAATCACTTTTGAACCAAAATGGCAATAAAACTGAAACCACAGGATCCTAGATGCAAAAAATTTGAGATTTGGATTAAAATGACAAAACTGCCCAAACCTCAGGGACCAAAATGACAGTTTACTCTATGTAAAAAGATTCTTTTTTGGACTGAAGAGGTTAAACTGATTAAACCACGAGAACCAAAATTGTAAATTACTCTTTCATTTATTCAACTTGTGTAATAAAAAAGTTTCTAACCTAATATAGAACGGAGGTTGATTAGAGTTTGTTTTTCCAAAAAAAAAAAAAAAAATAATGACTTCCTGAATTTCTTAATTTTTTATTAACATCTTATTCTTTTAAGTTTTAATTAGTTTACTCAATCATCTTGTAAAAAAACATAGCCAAACGATTTAACAAAGCAACGATTACCCAATATCCAGCGACTTACGGTTCACTTTTGCCTTTCTATGCCGATTCTTGTTATTATTATTATTATTGAGATTCAAGATTTCAATCATGAGTCACAGTTTCAAAATCTCTATATCATGCTAACGAACCCTTCAAGTCACTCGCCTCTTTGTGTCACGCTATTTTTATACGACAAATAGAAAGTCACACCACCATTGTTCCCATTGTTTCCGATCACGTTGTATTTGTGGATTGAGGTAACAAATCAAGCCGACTTTCTGTTGTTTATACACGAAATAGGTACGTAATTCTTACATTGTACGGCTTAAGTCTACCCTCTCCAGTTTGTGTTGTGCCGACTGGTCATTGATAATTTGGTATCAATATAAATAAATATAGTTGATATAACAACCTTTACGAATTTGAATAAAGTGAAATAGTAAAATCTTAATACAAAATTTGGATTAGTACTAAATATCAAATATAAATAAGGAACCATGCTAAAAATTAATCAAACTACCCGACCAATTTATAATTTAATTTGGAGCACAACGAATGATATTGTAGGATTTCATGATATTTTGGCTTTGTCATGTTCGTAACATTTGTGTATGATTATATGTGTGATCAATTATTAAACTTGTTTAATTAGTTGTTTGTTAGAAATTAGTTTATTTGCTATATATTTGTTTTGTATTTTTACATCAATACATGATCGTCAATTAAGCTTAATTGACTAAGGAGTTTATTTGACATTTAAAATTGTTCTTAATAGTGTTATCTTATTGAGCACACTTTCTATGGGGTTCCAATTTTCCATATGCTTGTCATTAGGGATGTTAAAAGTTTGGTTTAAATCCATGAAATCGCCTAGTAAACTGGTAATCAGTTTGATTCGCGGCCTCTTATTTAAAAAAGGTTCAGTTAGTTTAGGAAGTTTGAAACCGTTTTAAACGGTTTGGTTTACTACAATTGAAAACGGTTGAAAAACTGGACCGGACCCTGCGACTTCGGGCTCAATATTTAATCAGCTTTTATAAAGGTTGTATAATTTTCTTTAGCTTTTATATAAGCTGTATAAATTTTTAGTTTTTATTTGGGCCTGGATGTATCAAGTGGGCTCTACAAACTATTTGGGCTTTGCATTTTCGATACTCAACCGTCCAATTTTTAGTTTTTATTTGGTCACTTTGTTTAGAATATTTCATATTTAGTTCTTTGTTTTCTTTGTTAGTTCTTTTATGTTCAGTTGAAGATATATGTTTATTTTTGTACCTTAGTACATGATAATAACTATAACTGATTTTTTGTTGAACTATGAAATCGGTAATCAAATCCATTCATTTCATATATCATGTTTGTATACTTTGACTTCTAGGCAATAATAAAGATCTTAAAATTTGGTTTCTTGTTGTATTGGGTTTAAGACTTATGAATGTTATTTAATTGTTGACATTGCAAACCTTTCTTGTGTTTGTAAAAGACCCAAACCATGAAACTAAATCGGATTGGTTTGTTTTTAATTCCCAACGGTTCGGTTTTATTTTTTAATATATAAAAACTGTTCATTATGGTTAGCTCACGACCAAAAAAGTGTAACAACTTGACCATGAACTCCCCTACTTGTCATTGCAGCATTGATTGCTTGACACCATCTGTGGACGTGTGATTAGACCATGACGTCTCTATTTTTATTTGTACATCTATGTGCTAGGAAAGTACTTGAGTATCTATAAAAATTATACGGTATTTGCACTCGTCGTAATAATTCTCTACATGTGAACCCCCATCGAGCCAAGCTTGAGCTCGGCTCGTGTAACTTATGAGAACACAAGTTCGAGTTATGCTAGTTACAAGATCTATTCCTAAAGCTTGAGGTTGGCTTGTTAGTAGTTTTTCAAGGTCTGGTTCGGCTCATTTGTTATGTGTTAATTATTTTTTATACACACACATATATATAAACACTTAATATATCATGATAGACATTATTTTTTTATCATAATTTTTTGTATACCAATCATTATAATATAAATATATATTTGATGTATAGGCTAGGAGTTGGTTACAAAGTCCAAATTTCCTAAAAGTGTAAAAAGTCATAAAACATCGTAATATCAACCATAAAACACACCTAAATCCATAAATAACATAATGAAGATTACTAAAACACCATATCTGTGGGTTTTGTTTTGTGTTTTGGATGATTAGGCTCTGATTATTGAATGACTAACATTATTGTGTTTTATGATGATTATCATGTTGTGTTTTATATCCATAGTTTTACGAAGCTTTAACTTATAATACAAACATAAAACAACTTTAAAATACCCAAACTTTTTGTTTCATGTGACTTATACAACATCACTCAAATGTCAGATACAAATATATCATACGATTTTTTTACCCAATGTCACAAGATGCAGTGCATCAATGATACAAATAAACAGATGTCTCGTAGTTTTGGCACCAATTGCAATATCCATGTTTTAGCTTATACTTGTTTATAAGAAGTAATTTTAGTATGAAGTTACCATTATGACGACAAAGGCCCCCAATGTAAACAATATTTAAGGCTATGTGTCATAAAGTATGGTTGGAGCTTTGTTGAGAAAAAAGTGTTGTCACGTGGCTGATACATAAACACACTTTTTTCTCACCCATATATGCCCAAAATAGGTATAATGGTGGGGGGCTTAGTTGATGATTAAGTAGTCAATGTTTAATTGTTATTAATTTGTATGTGTATATATATAAATTATGTAAAAAATAATCAATGATATTTTATTTAAATTATTTAACTATCTTTAGTAAAAGTTATCTCAACAATTCTTTAGTTACACTAAAAATTAGAACTTCATATGGGCGATGGTTATTTTCTTCTATACATCCAAACAAAGACAAAATGAAGGGGAAATGGTTGTAGCCTCGTGATGGTAAATGGAACATTCAAAGCTAGACAACTCTTCAAAAGGTGTTCACGTGTGTGTACAACATCGAATTTTAATGTCTTCAAATATCTCCGATTGACCCTTGGTCTACCAATATCTAAGATTTACGTAAGGTAGTCCTTTAACTAATTTGATGGTCTACTTATCAAACGGGTATACATAGCTGGTACTAGAGGTGACATCAGTAAATTTATTTATATATAATATATGTATCTGACACTCAAGTGATATCCGTTAGTTTAACACTTTAGAAAGATGGCATCAGTAAACAAAATTCTGAATCTGCTACTGTTGATGACATATTTGCAAGAGCGCATCTCCTCTGTTATCCAACTTTAACACTAATAGCGTTGAGTAATTATAACTAGAGTATGCACCCCAATCAAGGTCACACCCGGACCATGAAAAACAGTACTAATAGTTATGCCCACTTAATGCTTAACTTGCGACCTTATTACATTGAATACTAAGTCATATCGAACAAAACAAATAAAATAATAACTTTATTTTTCTTTTAGAACGTTCTTAATGCAATAAAAAAATTAGCAAGAACCTAACAGAAAGATAAAAGACAAAAACATAAAAAAAACAACAAGCAAAGGATCGACACCAATTCTCTAAAATAATTACTTTACAACGAAATAAATACTCATTATATTAAATAATCATCTTAGTTAATATCTTACATACCAAAAGGCTAATAGCTTACACTATGAGTCATTGAGGGCTAAGTCTCATAGTGACGTTATTGTATATGTAGAATTTAGCTTTACCAAGTGTAGTTACTCGTTAAAAATAATTAACACCTTACATTAGTATTACTATGAGCAAGCTTGTAAAAAGTGTAGGTCTTAGTCTGCCGGTGAGGTACCGACTAACGATTAATCAGGATTAATCGGATTAAGATTTTTATATGTAATTTTTAGTTTTATGTATACATGCACACAATTTTACGGGTAAATATTTTAAGTAGACAGATTTTAACCTTTCTTCAACTCATTTTTTTAAGTATGCAAGATTATCTCCGTAATCCACATCGTTTGGTTGGTAACTGGCCGAAATTTACAAATGGCCAAAATTTACAGAAATCTGACTGGAATCGTCGATTAGATCTGATTAGCAATTAATGGACTGATTAAAAAAATTACTCAATTAGCTGCCGACTAGTCTCGATTAATCATCGACTAATCTCGATTTTTACAACACTAATTGTGATTAGTGTTTTAATCTAGCATTAATATAATAATAAAATTAATCATGATATTTTTGGTTACACTAAATCACATCAACACACACACAGAGAGAGGTAAACACACGCACACAATTCAGTGAGAGGAAAACACTTGAAAAATCTTTACACACAGTGACACAGACGATGAACTTTCTCTCTTATCGACACACATACACTCCTCTATCTACAACTTCATAGCTCACTCACATCTCAAATTCCTCAAACCCTAACCTGTAACCTTACTAATCCTCAACCAATTAATGCATATTTAGCCTCAGATCCAGCCAATGGACAACTCATCCACCGTAACCGACGTGATCGGAATAACAGACTTGCCGGAAACATACCGTGCCGGAGACTACACCGGCAGCGGCAATGTGTGGACTCCGTCCGGTGAAACGACGCCGTTGACGGTTACAGGATCGTATAAGGATGGTGGAACAGGTAAGGGATCAGGTACGAGTAGCCGCAGGAGAGGTACGGTGAGACCGAGCTTAGATGCGGATGATCTTATTAATTTGCTTCACGGTTCGGATCCGGTGAAGGTTGAGCTTAATCGGCTGGAGAATGAAGTTAGAGGTGATTTGTTATTGATATTGTTTGAATGTTGATGTTGTTTGTTGTGTTTTGAGTGTTTGGTGAGTTAGGGTTTTGGTTGACTTTTGTTGACTTGTAGATAAGGATCGAGAGTTGAGTGAAGCACATGCTGAGATTAAAGCATTGCGGTTGTCTGAACGGTTGAGAGAAAAAGCTGTTGAGGAGGTATTATTATTATTAACTTGATGTTTTGATTTGTGTTATTATATATTTATATTGCAGTTTTGATTGAATGCATTATGTGTATCCGGTATTGATGTCTTGTTTTGAAATTTGGATCCATAAATTTGTCATTTTGATTGGATAGGTTGACGTGATGTGAATGTGTATTTTGTTCCTTTGTTTATTTGAAAGATTGTTGTAAGCTGGATTTTTTTTTCGTTTGCTATGAATTGCAATTTTCGAATCTGACCTTTAGAATGCAGCAAATTCTACATTTTAGTGAGGTATATGGTGTTTTGAGTTTTGACATTGATATTGTGTTCATTGAGAAAAAAATTGTGTGCATTGTCATTGTGTTAGGTACTCTGTGTTTGGTATTTAGGCTGTTTTCATGTTCGTATGTGGTGGTTTATTGATGTTTTATTTCGAGTTAACACTGATATAAATTTGTTCTTGCTCTCTCCTATGTACCTTAGCTAACTGAAGAACTGTCAAAATTGGATGAAAAGCTGAAGTTGACCGAATCTCTTCTTGAAAGCAAGGTATTGACTGAACCACATCTATCGACTTTTACTTTCATTATAGCATCAGATATGATTAAATAACTTTTTGGTTATCTAGAATCTTGAAATCAAGAAAATCAACGATGAGAAGAAAGCATCAATGGCAGCTCAATTTGCAGCAGAAGCTACTTTAAGAAGAGTCCACGCAGCTCAAAAAGACGACGACATGCCCCCAATCGAAGCCATCCTTGCACCTTTGGAAGCTGAACTCAAGCTAGCCAGACAAGAGGTCTGACCGTCTGACACTTTGACTTGTGCATGCAGACATATGTAAATAACTTCAACATTTTTCTCATGTGGTTTTGGATTTCAGATTGCAAAGCTGCAGGATGACAACAAAGCGTTAGACCGTTTGACCAAGTCAAAAGAGGCTGCTTTACTTGAAGCAGAGAGGACCGTGCAGGTTGCATTGGCCAAGGCATCCATGGTGGATGATCTCCAGAATAAGAATCAGGAGTTGATGAAGCAGATAGAAATTTGCCAGGTCAGCAATAATTTATGAATGACTTCACTTGATGATTCATATTTTTTGAAATGTAAATCCATGTTTTCTCTCAGGAGGAAAATAAAATATTGGATAAAATGCATCGTCAAAAAGTTGCTGAGGTGGAAAAGCTTACACAAACCGTACGCGAGCTTGAAGAGGCTGTTCTTGCTGGTGGTGCAGCTGCAAACGCTGTTCGGGACTATCAACGGAAAGTTCAAGAAATGAATGTAAAACAGATACTTCTATTCTTTAGTTGATTAAAGTTTATTCATGTTCCTGCTGGTGGAAAATTTGACCCGTTTACTTATAAATGGGTCGAGTGGGATATGCTTTGGTCAAACGTTATAACTAACCAATTTGGTGTCTGTTATCAATAGGAGGAAAAAAAGACACTAGACAGAGAGCTAGCGCGTGCAAAAGTTACAGCCAATAGAGTGGCAACGGTTGTAGCTAACGAATGGAAAGATTCTAATGACAAGGTGATGCCAGTTAAACAATGGCTCGAAGAAAGACGGTTCTTGCAGGTATAGTCTTCTATAATTCCCTAAACATATTGTTTAGAGTAAGGTATACGGATGGACCCTGTGGTTTACCAAAGCTTTGGATTTGGTCCCTAGCTTTCCCAAAGTACACAAATGGTCCCTGTGTTTTGAACTGTGTAACGTATTTAGTCACCGACCTTTTCCAAAAGTACATGGATGGTCCCTGAGATTTACACTTTGTAACGCATTTGGTCCCTAACTTGGACATGCTAAAACCTTTAGATTTGTTGGCTGGGGATCAAATGCGTTACAAAGTGCAAACCGCAGGGACCATCCATGAACTTTTGAAAAATTAGGGACCAAATCCAAAATTTTGGTAAACCACCAGGACTATTCGTGTACTTTATTGTTTATTTCTCTATTATCAAGCTATTGACTTGCCAGTTCACCCTTTTGTTAACAGAGTGAGATGCAACAATTACGGGACAAGCTAGCTATAACCGAACGCGCTGCAAAATCCGAAGCACAATTGAAAGTAATATTCTTTTTGTTATCTTACAAAGATCGTCTATATTTGGATTGTTTTCTCATGACGTATAATTTTTTCAATTAATTTATCAAAATATAGGAAAAATATCAACTACGACTCAGGGTACTAGAAGATACGTTAAGATCACCAAACACTGCTTGTCCTTCACGTCGTCAATCATTAGGTGGAGCTTCCAGTGGATTTTTACCGAAAAGATCACCGTCTTTTCAGATTAGGTCAACATTTCAATCTGATTCAAGTTCGATTTTGAGGCATGCGAAAGGTACATCAAAGTCGTTTGATGGTGGGACCCGATCACTTGAACGGGGTAAGCTTATATCCAGTGGTGGTAATAGTCCCACTTTTAATATTGAGAAACCTTGTGATGGAGCTAAAGACGGTGAGACCCGTGATGGTTCATGGAAAGATAACCCGGATGAAAAACCCGAAACAGAGGACACTGTCCCGGGGTTGTTGTATGATTTACTGCAAAAGGAAGTGATTTCTTTGAGGAGATCTTGCCATGAAAAAGATCAGAGCCTTAAAGATAAGGATGACGCCATTGAGGTTCATATCTTTTTGTTTATTTTCATTTGAGTAAAATGCCATTTTCGACCCAGAGGTTTGGCCAGTTTAGCGACTTTCGTCCGAAGGTTTGTTTTTCGGCATCTGGATCCAAAAGGTTTGATATCTTGCCATTTTCATCCGGCTCGTTAACTCCATCCATTTTTCTCCGTTAAGTCAGGGGTGTTTCCGTCGTTTTGTTAACTTAAAGAGCAATTCGGTCTTTTTAAGTGTATTCTTTCTTTTTTACATTAAGTGAAAAAGACCGAATTGCTCTTTTAAGTTAGCAAAAAAAAACGGAAATACCTCTGACTTAGCGAAGAAAAAATGGATGGAGTTAACAAGCCGGATGAAAATGGCAAGATTTCAAACCTTTTGGATCCAGATGCGGAAAAACAAACCTTTGGACAAAAGTCGCAACACTGGCCAAACCTCAGGGACAAAAATGACATTTTACTCTTTTCGTTTTTATTTGTATTCTCTCTTTTAAGTGATTATTGATGTAATATGAATATGGTTTCAGATGTTGGCAAAGAAAGTAGATACTTTACAAAAGGCAATGGAGGTCGAGGCGAAAAAGATGAGACGCGAGGTAGCTGTTATGGAAAAAGAGGTAGCCGCTATGCGGGTTGATAATGAACAAGATAATCGGGCCAGACGGAACTCGAGGGCTCCTTCCCACCCACTTCCAGCCAGGTATATTGGATCTCTCTTTTAATAACCGGCAGAACCTGTCACCAGTATACTCACCGGACCCACCAATACCCTGCTAGCCATGTATATGTACACCAAGTTTATTTTAACTGATTTAATATACCCAACATTTGTCTTGATTTGTGCAGGAATGTAGCACGAGGGGGATTATCCCGACCCGCCCAATAGCGAAACAATGAGCAATTGTTATTATTATCACCTTTGTTTTTTAGTTTGATTGTACCTATGGGTTGTGGCGGCCCGGGTGGCCCGGGTTGAGAAGATGAAAAAACAAGAGGGGAATGGGTCATAGGTGGGTCTGACTGTGTGTGTAGAAGAAATCAGGTGGGAGTGAAGCTGAGCTAACCTTTTTTTCTCATTATTAGTATTGTTTTGGTTGTGCTTTGTGGGTAATGCTTCTTCTCCCTTTTAACGTAGTACAAATATACTTCAACTTACAACCTAATGGAGATTAATTTGGTACAAACATATTAAAAAATTCTTTTTGTTTTAACAATTACGGGTATGTTTGGCAAAAGTAGCTGGTGGCTGGTAGTTGGTGGCCGTAGCTTTTTAGATATATTTAGGTATTTAGTAGAGTAGCTGGAGCTTTTAATAAAATGTATAAAATGATCTAAATGGACATAACTAAAAAGTTTGTTATCTTTAGAGATTAAAATAGTCATTTTTTTCCCTAAAACTTGTAGCTCATTCTAAATGTTACTAAGCGTTTATATTCCCTTAAACATGGTGTATATAACATTATTAATTTATTTTGCCTGGCTGATCCAAGAGTGTTATAGAGAGAGAAACAAGAGAGAAGGTTTTTACTCGAATCATCAATGCCATCATCCTGTTCATCTGTTTGCTACTTAAACGATCTACAATTACAACCTCCTAGAGCCCCTCTATTATTTAGTACGTAACAAAGAGGTGTAAACATGTTGAGTCTGAGCCCAACTAAGCTTGAGATCGGCATGTATGACTTAAAAGAGAGCTTGGTGTCTACGGCTTGAACTTGACTTGTGAGTTACATATTGTACTATATAAATAATATGTTTGTGTATACGTTTGTTTATCAAATGCTTGGTATGATGAACCTAATTAAGTTTGGTTTAATTTAAGGTTTTAGTGATTTAACTAAAAGTAGTTTAGGAGTGACTACACCCTAGGCTAAGCAATAAGCATCAGTGATATTCTTGTCCTTGCTTGATTAATTGATGTCTTGGACATATAAACCGAGAGATAAGAGGGGATGAAAATTAGTTACTGAGAGAGAAACCACTTGATGTCTTAGCCAAGGCGGGGCGTTAAGTGATCATCCGTTGTTTGTGGCTCACCACGCGTGGAACACCGCCGCAACTCATGGTGACCACGCGTGATGGTGACAACGCGTGGTGATGATGATGTTACCGTTTCAATGTGAACGTTGGGTGATCGTTGGGACGAGAAAAATAAAATTAAACACTATATATATACCATCCACACAAATACATATTTCACCCACACAAATACATAATTTTATACCACTTTCTTGCATAAAAATGGAATTTCCAACCGATTCGTTTCCGCTAGACACCGATAGCTCTTCGTCTTCCGACGATGACACGCTTGATTTTTTCGATAAGGCGTATAACGAACTTGAAGGTTTGAGCCGCCCAAAGAAGAAAATGGTGGATCATGATCGTATACATGCCAACGAAATATTAATGAAGGATTATTTTGTAGAGAATCCGGTCTACAATGCCGAAACGTTTAGGAACTGGTTTCGTTTACCAAAAGATTTATTTTTAAAGATTGTAGCAGACATCGAAGCAAGCGAAGAATGGTTTCAAGAAGATTACGACGGGAGGGGCAAACGAAGTTTCACGCCGATACAAAAATGCACATTTGCCAACTAGTGACAGGTAACCCTCCCGATCAATTTGATGAATACTTAGCTATGTCGGCAAGAACTTCACGTGAATGTTTGCAATTCTTTTGTAACTTGATCATTAAATTGTATGCCAATGAGTTTCTACGTAAACCGACGAGACACTACATCGCACGTATTTACGCCGCGCATGAGGCTAGATGGCATTTTCCAAGGATGCTCGGTAGCATCGATTGTACACATATCGAATGGAGAAATTGTCCAAGAGAGTTGCGAGGGGCGTATGTTAGGGTGACGTCAAAAGACCGACCATCATACTTGAAGCAGTGACGTTGAATGATTTATGGTTTTGGCATTCAAATTTTGGTGTTCCTGGTTCAAACAACGATATCAATGTTTTGTACACATCGCCGTTGTTTCAAAGCGTAACAGATGGTACCGCACCCTTGTGTCCATTTTTTTGTTAACTAAAGATATTATAGACAAGGCTATATTCTTGTGGATGGTATCTTCCCATCATGGTCTGTTTTTGTGAAAGCTCTTTCATTTCCTGTCGAGGTTAAAGAAAAGACGTTTAAGAAGTTGCAAGAATCGACAAGGAAAGATGTTGAGAGGGCTTTTGGTGTTTTAAAAGGTAAGATGGGGCATACTAAACCGACCGTTTCGTGTAATGAATAAAAAACAATCCATAGCATAGTATATGCATGTGTCATATTACACAATATGCTACTAAAAGAAGATGGAAGTCAATATCTCCAGATTGGGTGCCGGATCCTTCTACACAAGTTCCCGTTCCTGAAAATGTCCAACAAGACTAGCGCAATAAAGAAATTCACTTTCGGTTGACATAAGATTTAATTGAACTTGTAGGTTCTTTAGGTTTGGAATTTCTTAAATTCGGACGAGGAGTAGGTTTTCTTCATGTATCTTTTTATTTTTATATGTTTTTTTTAAGTTGTAACCTAAATTATGTCTAGAAATATTGTTTTTATTTAATGAATTATTATTATTAATTTATTATTTACAAAATAAAATAAAAAAATCAATCACTAGTGATGACCACCCCCACTAAAATCCATCACTAGTGATAAAATCAAATTCAATGATGTGACAGAAGGTGTGGTGAGTGATGGAAAGTGAAAGACCCCACCCCATACATTTCATATTAAGTAAATGATCTAGAATTGACAATCCCAAAACAACTCGTCATGCTATTATCGTTTTCGTCGGCCTTCTATAGTTGATCTACACACTTACTCCCAAGTATTTTGGTGGTGTTCGACGCATAGGCAACGGTAGAAGATGTGGGCAGGTTTTTTTTTTTTACTAGAAAAGGTAAAACTATCATTATCACATCAACATGATACTGTTTTCAACACGAAGACTAAACACATTATAACGTAGCAAACTTTTGGTAACAAATCATTAATTTCTCACAAGTAAGAGCCAAATCCATAATATAAACATACAAAATCAACCATCTTCTAATCAACACAAAAAATATTGATAAGACGTTTCACACAACATAAAAAATAGGGATAATCACGAAAATAGCCTAAGGAATTGTCAACTTTACCAAAATAGTCACCTGACACGGCTCTATGAATCGTTTCAATATGCTGACACGACTTAAAAAATCATTTCAAGTCAATCAACCCATGATTGCCACGTGTCCAATTGAGCCGTTTCAGTATGGCTTTAGCCTTTTCAGTGTGGCTTGAGCCGTTTCAGTGTGGCTTAAGCCCTTTCAGTGTGGCTTGAGCCGTTTCAACCATAGACTTAAGCCGTTTTAGTGTGGCTTTAGCCCTTTCAGTGTGGCTTGAGATCTTTCAGTGTGGCTTAAGCACTTTCAACCATAGACTTAAACCGTTTCAGTGTGGCTTAAGCCCTTTCAACCATAGACTTAAACCGTTTCAGTGTGGCTTAAGCCTTTTAAGTGTGGCTTGAGATCTTTCAGTGTAGCGGCTTGGCTTGGCTTAAGATCTTTCAACACGGCTTGAGATCTTTCAACATAGTTTAAATACAGACGAATAATTAAAAATATAAATGAATAATTTAAAAAAATCTCAATAAAATGTGAGAACTTGAAAATCTCTATTAAAAAATCTAAAAGTTTTAACTTGAAAATAAAGAATATTATCTTGAAAATGAAAAATTACTAGGTTAGAAGCCCGGGTATTACACAGGTTAAATAAATGTAATTTTTATACTAAATAATAAAAATGTAACTTTAAAAACCTCGTTTATTACACGAGTCGAATAAATGTAATTTTATATATTAAGTAATTAAAAAGTTATATATTTAAGAATCTTGTGTATTGTACGAGTTGAATAAATGTAATTGTATATACCAAATAATTAAAAAAGTTATACCTTTAAAAACTCTGTGTATTACACGGGTTAAATAAATGTAATTTTGTATACTAAATAATAAAAATGTAATATCTTTAAAAAAAACTCGTGTATTGTAAAAAAGTAATATCTTTAAAAAAAACTCATGTATTGTACCCGTGTAATACATTTATTCAACTCGTACAATACACGGGGTTTTTAAAGTTATATTTTTTTATTATTTAGTACAAAAATTATATTTATAAAATTACATTTATTTTCAAGTTAAAACTTTCAGATTTTTTAATTGAGATTTTCAAGTTCTCACATTTTATTGAGATTTTTTTAAATTATTCATTTATATTTTTAATTATTCGTTTATGTTTTTAATTTTCCGTTTATATTTAAACTATGTTGAAAGATCTCAAGCCGTGTTGAAAGATCTTAAGCCAAGCCAAGCCAAGCCGCTACACTGAAAGATCTCAAGCCACACTGAAATGGCTCAAGTCACACTGAAAAGGCTCAAGCCACACTGAAACGGCTCAACTGGACACGTGACAATTAAGGGTTGGTTGACTTGAAAGGATTTTTTAAGTCGTGTCAGCGTATTGAAACGGCTCATAGAGCCGTGTTAGGTGACTATTTTGATAAAGTTTACCATTTCAAGGCTATTTTCGCGATTATCCCTAAAAATAACTGAAGAAAATGATTACTCAATTGATTATATTAAAGTGGATACAGATCAAATCATATTTATATAAATCAATACTGAAATACATAAACGTTCGAATATCCTCTTGTCACTCATTTCTCTTACCCTTTTGACTTTTAAATTTGTCTCTTCTACATACTTAAGATTCCACATTTCTCCAGTTGTTCATCCTCGAAATCCCAAATAGTATGGACCAAAATCATGAATTCAAACTTACCCAGATGAAGAATTATGTTCAAAAGCTCGGTTCTTCCACAGAGGTAAGCAATCAATCTCAAAACCATCATGATTACTAATTCTCAAACAGAATGTTGTTTGAATTCTGAATCTATGATGTCGTTTTGATCGACTACAGAATTACGGAGACCCAAGTCTAGAGAGGTTCTTGATCGCGAGATCAATGGATCCAAATAAGGCTGCAAAGATGTTTGTATCATGGCAGAAATGGAGAGCGTCGTTTGTCCCGTTGGGGTACATTCCAGATTCAGAAGTAAGTGATCAATTGGAAAGTAAGAAGATTTATTTGCAGGGTTTGTCTAAGGATGGATGTCCTGTTATGGTGGTCAAAGCTTGCAAGCATTATCCTGCTAAAGATCAGCCACAGTTCAAGAGTAATATCTTTATTCTCTCCCTTATTATTATTGTTGTTCGTTTCTTTTTCAAATGTTACGGGTGTAAACGAGTTGAGTTAAGCTGATCTTTTAGTTTCGATTTATTTATTATTTATTAAATACTTAATTATATTATTACTTAAACATACACTCATAATGATTTGTATATATATTACAAGTTAAGACAAAAGATCAAATACAAATACTTTTAACGTATAAAACGTGTGAACAGAAGGTTTTCCTGAAAAACACAGTGCCATTTTCATAATTATTTACTCGTATAGTAATAATCAAATTACCCTACAAGTGATCTTATAGGATAACTGATCTTGTAGGGTAATAAAACTCAAAGAATGAATTAAAGTATATGTTAAACGAAAATTAGAAAAATATTTTTCATTTTTAGAAAGTTTTACTTTTTTAGAGTAAATTACTGTTTTGACTCCTTTGGTTTAGCTATTTTAACCCCTTCAACCTAAAAAGGAATATTTTGACATATCAGACCCCGTGGTTGCATTTTATAACGGTTTTGGTCCCTAACACTAACTTTGTTACTTTTTTGCAGTTAAGTGTAAGGGTAATTAGGTCGTTATATACCTTAAGATTGTTTTTGATAATTACAAAGTTCTCTTAATATTTAAAAGATTATTAATGCAATTACTCTAGTTTTTTTATTATTTAGTTATGTTCACTATTATTATTTAACAAAACACGTTTTAAATTTACAAATAAATATGCATTTTCATTAACCGTTTGTTTTTCATAAACGCCGTTCTAAAAATCATTTGGTTTTTAACCTTTTTTAAACAGCATATCGTTTTATAAATTGTTCCTTTGTAAACCCTTTGTATTTTAATTTTTTTAATGTCGTTTGTCGTTTAAAGTTTTTTTTAACTTTTCATTTTATACTGTTTTAAAATCATTTTTTTTACTTTTCTAAACAATTCGTTTTTTTAAGTCATTCATTTTTAAAAGCGTTTCTTTTTAGACCGTTCCCTTTAAAACAGTTTTTAATAAACCGTTTGAAACTTTGTATTCAATTTACTTACAACCATTAGGTAAAAAGAAATTGAACGATTTCAAAAATCGAAGGAATTTCAAAATGATCGATTTTAAACGAATGAGTGGTTTAAAAAACGAATATTTAAAAAAAATGACGTTTATAAAAAAAACCTTTCAAAAAAAGTTAGCAAGTGTAAGGTTTTAAAAAACGCACGAATTTAATAAACGAAAGGTTAAAAAATAATGAATTTTGAACAAACAAATGGAAGATTTGAAAAAAAAAAGATAAACCATTCTAAAAAAAGAGTTTGAAAATGAACGATGTTTTGCAAACTTTTTATTAGAATTGTTCATCTTTTTTTTCAAATCTTTCATTTTTTTATACACATCGTTTCTAAAATTTTAAAATGAACGACTTAAAAAAGCAAATTGTTTAAAAAGTTTAAAAATAGACGATTTTGTAAAGAACGATATAAAATGAATTGTTTAAAAGAAACTTTAAAAGACAAACGTATTTAAAAAAAATGATTCAAAAAAAAAACCTAATGGTTTAAAAAGTAACAATTTGAAAAACAATAGACGGTTTTGAAAAAAAAGGTTAAAAACAAATGATTTTAAAAACGATATTTGTAAAAACAAATGATTAAAGAAAATTCATATTTATTTGTATATTTAAAGCGTAGTTTGTTAAATAATAATTGTGAAAATAAGAAAATAAACTTGAGTAATTGCATTAATAATCTATTAAATATAAAAAGAACTTTGTAATTATAAAAAACAGCCCCTAAGGTATATAATGATCTAATTACGTCTTACACTTAACTGAAAAAAGTAACAAAGTTAGTGTCAGGTGCCAAAATCATTATAAAATTAAACCCAAGGTTTGATATGTCAAAAGATTCCTTTTTAGACTGAAAGAGTTAAACTAGATAAACCGGGTCAAAACAGTAATATACTCTTTTTTTTTTATTTTCAAATTACACTGGTTTTACACAAAGTTCAAGTGCATTGGCAGACCTACAAATGGCCGTGGGTCGGTCGGTCCTTTAAAAAAAATAAGAGTAATGATTTAGCCAAAATCTTGATCGCCGACCTCTAAAATATGATTAATCTCGATGATCGACTCTAGAAAATAAATTATAAATCTGTCACTCAATCCTTTCATGATTATTTCTTCACCTGTATTGGTCTTCGTTAGTTCATCATTAATTAATGTCCTTAGAGATATTCATGTTTATCTTTTTTACATGTTTGTAATGGGCAAGGCTATTCCTCATCATAAGGTAATCTTTTTTTCAAATTAAAAAAAATTAACATATAAAATTGTTTAGTTAATGTGGGGCATTTCAATTGGTAGAAACACATGTCTATTGAGAAAAAGTGTCATATTTAAACCTAGGCAAAGAAAATAATTTAGTATTATTAATGTAGAGAAATGTTAGCGTTAAAAAAATCATTTACATAAAATATGCTAGTAACATGTCTTCATTATTGCATTGCATTATATTTTATAACTTAGGTGTATGAGATAACTTAACCTAACATTGAGGCACTTAAATTGGAAATGTGATTTGATTATGCAGTTGATGGATTATTTTTCTAACAGAAAGGATTTAGGCATAAGAAGTTTTGAGTTGACTTTGACTAGCAACATTTCTCTATTTATATTGAATTGTTTAAAAACCGGATGACATTATAGTTAGTTTTAAATTCTATTATAAATAATGTAAAATTAAATTCTACATATTTTGAAACTTTAACACAGTTATATTGGTATGCTGATTATATTTAAAATATAAAGAAATATTATTTTTCTAAATGTTTAAAATAACGAAGGAGTTGGGAGATATTTAATTTAGTTACCTACAAAAACAACACCAACTTTTATGGAGGTTTAAATTTTTATCATTCTTATTCATAAAATTTTGATAGAGGGGTTTTTATATTATTAAAAATAACTATAAGTGATTGTGAGTGGAGGAGACATAAAATGTTACTGTTAATTTGTATATTTAAGGGAATATTATTCACCCTCTATAACTTTTTAATATATTTTGAAAGTGGTTATGAGTAAAGTTGAGAGAAAAGATAATGATAAAGGTATAAAAACATATTATTTAATTAAAATGAGAGAGGAAATATAATTGTTTTTAGTGTAATTAGTGATTTTTTATATTAAAAGATAATAATCTTTATGAAAAAAAAGATAATAATATTTATGAAAATAAACCGATAATAATATTTTTGAAATTTTAAATATAATATGGGCATGTGAATAGATTCCCAAAGATTTTGCTTCGGATTTAAGACACGAAGTTTAGGGATACACCAAAAAGTCAACTATATACCAAATCATTGATGAGTTTTCATGCATCATTGTTGGTAAAGTTAATTGGAATATTAGACATACTAATCAAGATTCAAGAAGGTTATAAAAATTCCAGGAATTTATATAAAAAGGAGCCTTTAAATTTATGAGATATCTTTGTATGGCTAAATACATCAAGGCCTAACACTACTTTTTCTCTCTTAAAACACAGGATTTATGGTTCATCTGCTTGATAAAATAATTGCAAGATATGCATATAGGGGTGTAAATGAGCCAAATTGTCTCGAGTTTCCTCTCGACTTGTTTCAAGATCTTTTCAAAAGTCGAGTTTGGTAGCTCGTAAATAGTTTTTTTCAAACTTAAACTCGACTCCTTTATGACCTGTTAATAATTAATTTACCTATATAAATCTATTAATATTTTAAACATTAAATTGATATTTTAGTCCTTGAGTTTTGTCCTAAATGGTCATTTGAATCCAAATAGTTTTTTCTTCTCTGGGTTTATGAGTTTTCATTTTTTTGTCATTTTAATCAAATTGCGTAACTCAGACTAAAATCCTAGTTATAATCAGGGGTATTTTTGGTATTAACAAAAAAGGTTTCCAAATTACCATTTTCATCAAAAAACATTTTTATATATTTTTTTAATTCATTTATATAGATATTTATATATGATATATATTAATCATTTAAAATTATATTATACATATACATTTACACAATTTTTCTCAGATTATAACACTCATCTCCCCCCCTCTCAGCCCCAACACCATCAACATCACCTCCACCACACCATACCATCTTTTTCTTCTCTCTACAACCACCAGTCACCACCCACAACCACCGGTGGTTACCACCACCTCCGCCACCCAGTTGCACCACGGGTTACACTATCACTACTCCGCCACACACCACCACCACCCCGCCACTCCGCTACACACCACCACCACCCCGTCACTCCGCCACACACCACCAACACCGCCACCCACCTGCACCTCCTATTGGCTTTAATACTTGTAGATCGGTGAAACATAGGCGGCTAGGGTTCTCCGGCAACGATGTCGACAACACGAGGTATATGGCCGACGTCGGTGGTATATGTTTGCAATAGATCCAGCGATTGGAATGGCGGTGGTAGTCAGGGATGGTGGAGAATCACGTTGATTGGCAGGCGACATCAAGAAATTTGAAGAATTTTGTTGGAAAGGGGGATACCCTTACCCTCTCATTCGGTCTCTTTCTCTCTCTTTGTCAAACAAACCCTCCAATCTGATGTTGCAGGTGTATATATGTTGAAGATTTAAGGTTTAATAGTGGTCTAATAGTGAACCTTCAGCCGGAGTTCGAGCCAGGTCCATCAGCCGTTCAGATTGATGGGTGTGATGTGGTGTGTCACAGGTTAGGTGGTGGATGGTAGTGTAGTGATAAGTGTGACAGTGGAGTGGTTATAGTGACGATGGTGGATAACAGTGGTGTGTGGTCGGAGATGACAGTTGCAGGTTTAGATGGTGGTTGCAATAGTGGTGTAGGTGACGGTGGTGGAGGTGGTAACTGGTGTTGGTTGTGGTGGGGGGGTTGTCACGGTGGTGACTGGTGCTAATGGCGGCGGTGGAGATCATGTGGTGGTGTTGAAAGTTTTCTATAAGAGATGAACATTCAGAGAGTATGTGTGACTATATTATATGAGTGTGTACATATATAATTAAAAGAACAGTAAAATGTCTGGATAGTCCATGTGGTTTTATAAAGTAAAACCTATAGTTCTCAACTTTTGAAAATTACACCGATGCTTCATGTGGTTTACTTTTTGTTACTCGTACGGTCTCTAGAGTGGATGTTCGTTAGCTTCTTCAGTTATTTAGGTGTGAGATTACTGAATTATCCTTACTTTTAATAATAATATATAAAATATTAAATTTAAGTCGGGTCCACTATTAATTAAAGCCAACCCCAATCATCCCTTTCTTCTCAGGCTAGTTAAACAACCCTTCCTTAATCTTCTGCAATAAAAAAAACACCCACCAGCCATTGGCCTCCATTTCCATGTGATCAGGTCAGAATTCAGATGAGATGCGGTACCGCCCATTCTCCGTTGCTAACCCACTTTCCATCTCCATTCACCACTGTAATCCCTCACCTTTCTGCCACCGCAACCACAACCCACTGCCTTCACCGTCTGCACCCATCAACTCCTAACTCACCTCCGCCGCTGTAATTGTAACCTAAACCACTACCCTTCACCTCCAGCCGCATCTAACACCAACATTCAAACACACCACCATTGTTTGTCACCAGGTACATATATATATATCGATAGCACCTGTAGGCTACTACCATAACCATAAATACAAAAAAGAACAAATTCATACTCAAAATAGCGAATATTCTGGTGGTGGCTATCTCCGTCGACATGGTGGTTGGTTTTGCCAGAAAAAATGGAGGTTTTTGTGTTATAAAGGTGAAATGTTAGGGAAATTGGGGAGAATTGGAGTCAAAGGGTGGTGGATGGATGGATCTAAAAGATGAAACAGTTGGTTTTGGGTTGGGTGGTTTATGGGTATAAAGATGGTAGTGGTTCAGATGGTGGCTGCCGGTGGCATACAAGGGATTAAAAAGGTTTTTAAAGAGAGGGGTAAATACGTAATTTCATATGGAGTTAACGGTGAAAACTAACGGACATTCACTCTAGGGACCATCCGAGTAACAAAAAGTAAACCACAGGGAGCACCGGTTTAATTTCGAAAAGTTGGGGACTATAGATGTTACTTTACAAAACCATAGGGACTATCCGCCATTTTACTCTTAAAAGAAAATAAATATTTAAAAAGAGATTGGATGAAAATGGCAATTTGAAAACCTTTTTTTGTTAATGCCAAAAATACCTCTAGTTATAAACAGGTTTTTAGACTGAGTTAGACAATATGATAAAAATGACAAAAAAATGAAAAATTCAGTAACCCGGAAGAGAATAAAAAAAACTATTTAGACTAAAATGGCAATTTGAAATAAAACTCAGGGACTAAAAATGATAATTTACTCTATTTTAAATATACGCTTATAATTATAACTTTTTTTAAGTACATTTTATCTAATTATTTTTAAGACATACAATCATATATATACTTAAAAAAAGTTAATACATTTATATAAACAATAGACTTGTTTAACACATTAACCTAGTGAGCCTATACATGCTTTGTTTCTGAAGCTCGGTCTGTTCCATCTTGTTTATAAGATGGGCTCTAGTTTAGGCTTAAGTTTAGACTTGAACTCGTTTAAACTCAGAAAGATTTGAGTTTTTAGTAATCTCATCTCGAGTAGATATGAGCAGCTTGATGCGTATACATCCTTTCCTTGATCTCTTTTTCTGTATTGTTCTTTATCAAAAGTCATTATCGTCTTGTATCAGATGACCGGTCGATCATTTATGTTGGACAATACGATTAAAACTGGACCGAAAATAATGTGATTGATTTCAGAGCATGCAATCTGATATTGATGATTTTTTTGTTCAAAATATGTAACCGGGAATATTGTGAAATCATGATGATATTTTATAATTATTTTTTCAACAAAAATAAGAAATATAAAATGGTCAACCTTAAATCTTGTTTTGCTCGTTTCAGAGGCTTCAAAGGGAAAGAAATAGGAAACGAGAAGCTAATTGTTGTTCTTGATTTAGATCAACTTGGCTACAAAAATGTCGATTCTCGTGGATTCATCATTGGGTTTCAGTTTTTACAGGTAAATTATTTTCTTTGTTTTGGTATGTTCGTCCTAGAGGCGTTTATGGTCCAGTTCGCTACTTTTGATGAAGGGGCAGAATCGCTAACTGCGTTTTTAGAAAACAACAAATCAAACTGAGAGGATTAGATACGTGAGCCAAACTACACCTAATTGTTTGACGATTGGGTTTTGGCCATATAGACTGGTTTTTATTCTTTTTTCCCCCAAAATCTTCATTTTGTATTAAAAAAATTGAAAGGTGCTTAATGAATAAGTCTATAATTACCTATTCCAAAATTTAAAATATATATATAAAAGTTTGAACGTTCTAAACCATTAAATTGCCAACTCTTCAAAATCTAACCATATAAATCTCAAACATGTAAAACTGGCTGACTTGCTTTGGCTTAGACGATATCATCCATTTAACGGTTTAGAACACCCCTAGTTCATCCAAGCCATTGCAAAAATGTTGTTATTGCTCCAACATAAACAATGTTAATTTCTTCAAATACACAAGGGTTTATCAATAAAATCGATCATTTTATTAACACAAGCTCTCTTTTTGTTATCTTTGTTTGACTTGTTGCAGGCATATTACCCCGAGAGGTTAAAAAAGTGTTGCATTTTAAATACGCCATGGTTTTTTGTGAGTGTTTGGAAGATGATTTCTCGCTTCCTAGATAAAGCAACTTTAGAGAAGGTATATTCTATATTCTACTATTATTATCAAAGTAAGTGTTCTAAATTTTCATTTTAATAAGTTGCCTGAAATATCTTTTAAAATCAATCAAAATTTTAATGATATCTTAAAATACATATTAATTAAGGCCGCTTGCTTAATATTTAATATATAGAAATATATAAAGTAAGTGTTAGATGAAATACAAATAGTTGTTAATGTGCAAATGATATAACTAACTAAAGTAATTATTATTATAAATACTTAATATCGTACCGTAATAATAATGACTCTAGTTATTTCTATTATCTGCTCATTAACCCCTATTTGTACCTGATCACCCATATTAGATAATAGGATTAATTTCATATATACTTTTATAAATTTGAAAATTTTCATATATACCCAACAAAAGCGAAAAATATCATATATGTCCTTACAAAAACTAAAAAATTATATATGGCCTTACAAAATAGTTAAAATATCAAATATACCCAATTTATTAGAAACAATCTAATAAATAATCATTTTACACTTATTTTTTTAACTTCTAAGTTTTCACATATGCTTATCTTTAAACTTCATATTTTTATATAACACATTTTAAGGTTGAATTTGTTTTTACCCGTTTTTGTTTTTACTTTTTTTTCATAAACAGTAGTATTCTCCGTATATATAATATTTTAGCTAAATAAATTAAGTTTTAAAAGAGTAAATATAATATTTAAAGATAAATGTCATATATGAGATTTCAAAGTTATAAAAAAATAAAGGTAAAATTGTTTTTTATTAAATTGTTTTCAATAAATCAGATATATATATGATATTTGAACTACTTTATTAGGTTATATATGATATTTATAATTTTACAGGGGTATATATGATATTTTACAAGTTTGTAGAGACATATATGAAATTGCCCCTAGATAATATATTAAGACTAGGGGTGTGAATTTCTGACACGATCTGAAACCCCGACATGAAGCTAACATGAAATTCGTGGGTTTAGGTTTAGTCTAAACGGGTTCGGGTCAGTTTCAGGTTGAACCCACAAACCGGTTTAGGTTAACGGGTCAGGTTCGGGTCAACCTTGTTGGGTTGGCCCGTTTAACACATCTATACCATATTATAATCTTTTACAATATATTTTATGTCATAATTAAATGGGGTGTGTATTTTATGCCATGATTATAACTTAAAAAGAGAAATTAACACAATTTTTATAATTTAAAATATGATATTATTATATGCATTTGTGCTTTTTAAGTAAATTTTAATTTTAATATATTAATTTCAGAAAAAATATCAAAAAATTCGGGTTGGACCGGGTCGTGTTCAGATCAACCCACAAAACTTTGGGTCGTGTTCTGGTTCATATGTATGATACGATTTTCGGGTTCGGGTTTGTGTAAAATTTTCAGGTTCAGGTCGAGTTGAACTCGCCAACCCGCGAATACGACTTGTTTAGCGCCCCTAATTAAGACCACGTAATATTACACTCCAAAGCTAATTGACAAAGTAGAGAGTAACTCATAGATTTATGTATAGGTATTCACTTTTTCCTTAAGATGTTATGCAAGTTTACATCCAACAATCCTCCCCACAAATATTAGATTTTTTTAAGTTGGGTTTGTGTGTACAAATGCAGATTGTTATAATTAGCAACGAGGATGAGAAGAAACAACTCACAAGAGAAATTGGCGAAGATGTCTTGCCTGAAGAGTTTGGTGGGCATGCAAAGCTTGTGTTACTTCAAGACGTTGTGTTGCCACCTCTAGAGGATTCACCATAACTATACATTCACTAAACCATTGCTTAATCATAATAATCTCAAGCTACATTTTGTAACCTCTTTTAATAATAATGTGATTTTTTAATCAATTTCGGTATCTAAGTTGAGGATTTTAATTGTGTAAGGCCAAAAACAATTGAATTTGAAGACAAGCAGTGACGTGACGACCTATGATTTTTTTTCATAGAGGTGGAAATTTTAGGCCTTAGTTGCCATTACAAAATTTAAAAAAAAAATTGATCAGATTCGGGTTGGGTCACATGATAAAAGTATAAACAGAAAAAATTACAAATATATTCTTAATTTATACATTGATAAAAAAATAATAAGATGATGAATATAAAATAAAAAATTAAAAAAAGGTTAGTTTAAATATAAATAAATTTTAAAATTCAGCAAAATAAAAGCATTTGAAGCTCATCAAATTCCATTTTGTTTACACTTACTAGTGTATATAACTTTTTTATTACTTCAAATGTTACAAACAATGCATTATATCTCCTTTTTTGGGTGTTAGTGTGTTACTATCACCTATACAACTGAAATAAAAAGTAGATTAAAAAGGGAGTTAATATATTTAAACATCACTCTCCTCTATTTCTCTCTATATAGACATATATATAGAAAGATAAAGTAAAAAAGGGTATAAAAATAAGATATAAAAGTGTAGGAATAATAAAAGCCTTAATGTATAAAATAATGAAGGGGTTGGGAGATATTTAATTTAGCTACCATTGATAGACGTTCACTTTCTTCTTAAACTAAAGATTCAGTATGGCAAATCCAAATGAAAACCGATAAAACAAGTACATTCTTTATATTTGCTTTAATTGTGAGGACCCTACCCATTTTAGAAACACGTGCCCTCGATTGGTTAACATCATAAACGCCCAAGCTCAAGCAAACCCAGTTAACCAAGCAAATCAAGCAAACCCAGCTCCACCACCAGCAAGAGGAAGAGCTTACAACATCAACGCCAATCCTGTTGAAGATAATAACGGCCCAAACGAACCACCCAACTAGCCTTCCCTCACCAAGAGTCAAGACTCAACTCCAACCGTCTAGTTCTTAATGTTTTCTCAATCTTTACGTATCCCTGTTATAAATTAGGAATTTATGTATCCAAGAATTTTAATGCAACTTGATATTACAGTTTTGTTTTATTTCTTTACTCATTTAACTTTCATATCATCATACATCACGACGTATCTCGATCTCATCATTTAAAGAAGTTGGGTTGTGTCTCACATTTTCATAGACTGGCCCCTTTATCATAGCAAACGAGAGAGGTACCGTCGTCATTCAGTCATAGATTCTTTCAGATTTGAGAACTCAAGCGTTGGTTGTTGTGTTTGTTTATGTTTTAGAGTCACATAGGACTAATCATAACTTACTGACAAAGCCAATGAAAATTTGACAAGAATATGGTGGATACGCCGCTGGTACTTCCTATATATAAGTATTCTTGTCAAAAGATCGGAAGCATTGTCAGGCAGTTATGAAAAGTTTCGTGTAGGTTTTAATATCGTCATTGTTGAAGTTTTGTTTTATAATATAACCTTATCTTTTCAAACGTATCAGTTCTCTCAAAACTCTTATGCATGAGATCATACCTAGTCAATCAACTCTGTTTATCCATGTTCCGTACTTTTATACTTTAGGCATCATCCTGTAGCAGGGTATTCAACCCTTACTAGTGTCACACCCCGACCCGCAGCGGAAAAGGTGATCGGGGCATGATTGGGTTATCATCAAAGCTCATGACATTTATTTTAACGTTTCATATTCATTAATACACTTTAATGGAAAATTACAATCAATATTACAACATGTCCTAAATATCAATCTAGGCTTCATTGTTTTCTTCTAAGGCATTTCCTATGTTTTCCTTGCTTCATCCTGTTCACCTGTATCATGTGTAAAAAGGGTTTTTGGATCAACAAAAAGTTGGCGAGTGAATCCTATGGAAAACATTTGAACAAGTTTATTTAATTGATTATTAAATAAAGTGCACAACCACACATGAGTAAAAATAGATGTAAACTTATTCATAAATCAATTTAATATTAAACAATACACACATGAACAATAATGGATCGTTTAGAGGCACGAGTTGCTCAACTCGTCTCTCATGAGGAACTGATGGGCCTAATGAATGAATTGCATAAACATGATAATATGAAAGACATAACTACAAACAATATAAACTCAATAATACACACACGAACAATAATGGATTGGTTTTGAGGCACGCGTTGCTCAACTCGTCTCCCACGAGGAACTGATGGGCTTAATGAATGAATTTCATATAAGTTGACAAAATGAAATACATAATCACAACAATATAAACAATCTAAGTTTAGATCACGATATGGTATGGCACAAGTTTAAATAAACGAGTTAATTATTTTGTGACACATGACACACCCCAAAACGTGTATTAAAAAGGGGGGAGTTGTAAGATTCACTCACAGTGGGTGCGTTCGGTTGATGATGTTGAATGCACGCGAAGTGGTTTTAACCACGAGTGAAATTAACCTAGATAAATAGCATTATGGTTCGGTAAGTAAACGGATTTTATTAATCCATTTTAGTAGGATTGTTGGGTGTATTTTTGTGAGTTTAAGGCTATTTTCTAACCTTAAAAATGTTATTTTTAAGTATTTTTAATTGATTTTTAATTAAAATAAATAAATAAAAATAATAAAAAAATTGACTTTTTTGAACGTTGACCGTTGACCGTTGACCATTGACCATTGACTGTTTGACTTTGACCGGTTCGTATGCGTGTATGTGTGCGCTGAGTGAGGCTCGAACCCTAGACCTCCCGTACGCGTGCACGCAGCTCTACCAACTGAGCTACGTGTCTAACCCGAAATATTTCTGTTTTTAATTATATTTATATATTAATTAGATTAATCCGAAAATCAATTTATTTCTAAAAAGATTTTACTGAATCGGACCGGTGCGCTCCACAGGTCTCGAACCCGGGACCTGTGGGTTGAGTTAACACATAGTCCACCGCTGGACTGTGTGTCTAACTTGTTAAATAATCCGATTTATATTATACTTATGAACAAACTTCATTTTTTCATTTCTGCCTTATTTTAAAAAGTTAGATAATTGTCCGAATCGGTGCAGTAGACCGGACTCGAACTCGTGACGTGTGATTAAACATTCACACAGTCCACCACTGGACTGTGTGTCTAACTTGGTTATTATTCCGGTTATTGATAAACTTAACATGTACAGCGGTGACTCCGGTTCGGTTATTAAAAAAGACATTTTTATTAAGGCAAGCATGCGTGGAACAAGATTCGAACTCGAGACGTTTACGTGTTTAATGTGCACACAGTCCACCGCTGGACTGTGTGTCTAACCCGAGTTATATCTTGAATTAAATTAAACTTATATGTTATCGAAACTTTGTCTTCTTCGTCAGTTTTAACCAGAAACGATGACTGACTGGTTCGAAGTTTTATTCATGTTTGTTAGTGTGTTTCAGTTAATTACAGGTGAGATATAAATAAAAAGAAAGAAAAATTAGGCGTAAGGTATACCGACTGGACTCCTCTGTTTTTCCGGCGAAACTCCGGTGACAGCAAAAGATTCCGGCGACGTGTGTCTTGCGGCAGAGGGTCTTCAACGAGCTTGAGATGAATGTGGGTAGCTTCGGTATGAGTTCTGAGTGTTCAGTGTTTAGAGTAAGGCACAGAAGTGAAAAACCCGGTTTTCCGGCGATATGCAGAAGTTTTCCGGCGAGTGAAATTACGTCGGGTAAAGGTGCGGTTTTGAGCGAAAAAGCTTGCAGAGGTTCGAGGAGGTATTTATAAGGCAGGTTATCGATGAATTTGGTCCAATTTCCGACTTGATTCGTCGGTTAAAAAATTCTCCGGCGGTTATAGCTTGTGTCGCGGACTCAGGCGTCGGTTATAACCGATGTGGGTTTAAATGTTTACGTTAAGACTTGAAGAAACCGTCCAATCTCGCGAGATCGCCGGGATTTCCGACGACTGAAATTTGGGCGCCGGTTTTGAATTTGGGATTTATGTTATGAATTAATTGATTCTAATAATTAACAAGGAACACTAGTGGCGCAGTGGTTGAGTGTGTGTGCGATAAGACTGTTGACCCGGCTGACTGACCCGGGTTCGAAACCCGGCAGAACCATTTTATTTTTATTTCATTATTTTTAACAATTTTTCAAAAAAAATTATATATTCCAATATAATAATTAATTATGTATCGTTTAAAATTAATTTGGGCATTAAATACGCCACGAAATTTTAAACTGATTGTTCGGTTAATAAACGGAGCGGGTTTGGTAAAATCCGTTTTTGACGGATGTTACAACTAGGAACGTTACCGCCTCAAATAAAATTTAAACTCTCACCCTCTTCTAATTATGTAATTGTCAAATTAAAACACTCTCCCTTCGAGTCAAACATACCACTACTACTTAAATTTCGGGATGAAATTTCTAAAAGTAGGGGATACTGTAACATTCGTCGTAAAACGGGTTTCAAAACCCGCTTCGTTTAATAATCAAATATTCGGTTAAAAGTTCGTTGCGTATTTATTGTGCCGGTTATTTTAAATATTTCCTAATTAATAAATATTTTAGAATTAAAAACCATAATTAATAAATAATAATAATAAGTAAATTAAAATAAACCCTAAAATAATAAAACAAAATTTTGAATAGAGTAGCCGGGTTTCGAACCCGGGTCTCCCGCGAATGCACACACACTTCACACCACTCCGCCACACACATTCTTGTGTTCAATATTTAAACAAATAGTATTTATGGTAAAACCGAAAGTCAAAACCTGTAAATCAGCAAACACAGAACTCGAAACCGCCGGCAAGATAAATCTCCGCAAATCAAGGAAATGTTGCTACCTTCCTAATGATTGAAACGCGTAAACTTGATTTCGACATTCAGTTATAACCGAAATCCAATTCAATTAATTCAAAAATCAATTGAATTCAATTTGAAATCATTGACCCATGATTTGGGTCTTGAAACCGAAATCTGTGTTGTCTGTCTACTCTATAAATACCAACCTTTTCATTTCGATTAAACTCACCAATTTCAAATCAACTCTCTGCTCACTCTCTGTTCAATTTCTACGCTTCGCCGGAGCATCGTGCAACGCCGGATTCTCTAACCGGAAAACCGTAACTGTTCTCCAAACCGGTATAATTATCTAAACCTCCTTGCTATCTCTTGTTTAGTAATTTATTAGCTCAAAACAGTAATCAAAACTTTTTAATCAGTTTATTCAGTCGGGATCATTGTCTGGGTTTTAAATGGTGAAAAAGATGAAGTCGAGATAGTGTTTAAATATAAATAAAAACGGGTATTTAACCGGGTTAGACACACAGTCCAGCGGTGGACTGTGTGCAATTACAAAGCACACGTCCCGGGTTCTAGTTGCACATGTTTCCGATTTTCTGAAATAAAACCAACACTTTTTAAACTTATTCAGATCAACTCATAACATGTATATAAAATTAATATAATTCAGTGTTTATGCGGGTTAGACACATAGCCCAACTGGTTGGGCTGTGTGCACACGAATCGTAGGTCTCGAGTTCGAGCCAAGCAGTTGTAACCGGTTTTGGCCATATTAAATCCTTTTTAATAAAAACAAAATAAAGTAAAAGCTAGTTAGTATATATATACAATTAAAATAGAGTTTATTTCGGGTTAGACACATAGCTCAGTTGGTAGAGCTGCGTGCACGCATACGGGAGGTCACGAGTTCGAACCTCGGACGCTGCCAATAATATTAGATTCTGACCGCCGTTGACCAGTCAACCCCGAGAAAAAAGGGTATTTTTTTAAATTAAAATCCTTTTTATTTTTCTTAAAATTAGTTAAAAATACATAAAAGTAAGGTTTTAAAGTTTTAAAAACTCCATAATTACTACCAAAAATAACCTATCAATCTAATAAAACGCAATAATTAATAACTATTAATTTCTACTAGAATTTATTTATTTATCGAATTATCGCGTTATTAATTTAGGTTAGTTTCCTTCGACGGTTAAATCCCAAACTCGTGCGCATTCGTCTTCAATCAAGGAAACGCACCCACTGTGAGTGAATTCTTACAAATTCCCCTTTTTATTCATGTTTTGGGGTGTATCATGTGTCGCTTTAATTATTTCGTTTATTCAAACTTGTGCTATTATCATTATATGATCTAAACTTGTGATGTAAATATTGTTTGTTGTGATGTGTGTTTACATTTTGTCAAGTTGCGTGCAAACCATTCATTAGGCCCATCAGTTCCTCGTTGGAGATGAGTTGAACATCGCGTGCCTCATTAGATCGGCCCCGTTTGATTGAGCCTTGATCTCATTGTTCATCATTTGGTGTGTGCTTGTGCATTAATTGATATTATGTGTATTGTGATTAAATTTAAATTTACGTTTACTCATATGTGGTTATGCACCTTTTTATAACCAATATAACAAATTCGTTCAAATGTTTTCATAAGATTCACTCGCCAACTTTTGTTGACCCAAAACCCTATTTTTACACATGATAAGGTAGACAGGTTGAAGCAAGGAACACATAGAAAATTGCCTTAGAAGAAAAATAAAGAAGTCATGAAAAATGTATTTGAACATGTTGTGCTTGTATGTTTATTGTAATTTCTTCTTTAAAAAGAAATAATAAATATGAAACTTTATAGTAAATGTCATGAGCTTTGATGAAAACCCAATCATGCCCCGACTACCATTTCCGCTGCGGGTCAGGGTGTGACAGATAAGTCATATCTTTTTATGCTTTTCACTATGTTTTATATAATGTAGACCGGATTGATGGGCAAAACTCTTCTTGAACTTAAATCAAATAAAGGGGATGTTCTTCCAGCTCACAAGGTAAAACGGCTGACAGACTCAATGAATAGCTTGTTTTGTCATTTATTTTTTGTTTCATTTGAGATATATATTTTATTATCCGGTTTCACAAACTTATGTATTTTTTATGCAGTTTGGGACTCATGACGTTGTTGTTCTTAAACCGAACAAGGCTGATTTAGGCTCCCCTGCACTTGGGCAAGGGTTGTTTATCGAGTAAAGGTAGATAGTTTTCTTTTAAAAACAATTCCATTCTTTCAATGTTTTAAAAACCGGTTTTAAGATTTGTGTAACTGATCATGTTTTTATCTAAAAGCAACTATTTTCTTGTAAAATATTACGCATTTTAAGGACATTTTTATTACTTATAAACAATATTATAGTGGACGATGTATGGGTAACAGTTTCAACAACGATGAAATATTGGATAGAAGACACTAGATTAATTACTGGAAATATGGAAGGTCGGTATTACCTTAATATCGTATTTTATGATAATTAAAAAAAAAATTTTAAGATAATGAAAAACCGGTTCAATGGTTTGGACTGGTAGAACCTGATTTACCACCGGTAAATAAGACATACTGTATTCGGGTTTTACCGGCCTTTATCGTACCGGGCCTGCGTCCAGTATCCGGTTTAACCGGTATTTAAAACATTGCATTTTTTATTGTTCTTTTGGATATTAAGATGCTTGTATTACATGTTACAGGATTCATCAATCACAATTGCTTTTGATGATATTCCAGAAGAAGGTTTAAATAGTCCTTTACGCATTGAGAAAGTGGCTAACGAGGTACAACGTTCTTACATAATTTTTACTGTTTTCTCTAATTCCTATTTTTTCACATTATGAACGTTATATATATGTGTGTAGGTGACATACAGAAGGATGAAGGACACGTTAATACAACTAAGTAAAGGTATTCGAACGGGTCCTGCGGCAGATTTAGTTCCCGTCTTATTTGGAGAGCGATCTCCAACAGTAGCGAAAAAAGACGTCTCTTTTACTCCGTTCAATAAAAATCTTGATCACTCTCAGGTTTTAACTGTTTTATTTATTCATCTTATAGAGTAAAATGTCATTTTTGTCCCGAGGTTTGGCCACTTTTGCAACTTTCGTCCAAAGTCTGTTTTTCCGCATCTGGATCCAAAAGGTTTGAAATCTTGCCATTATCATCCGACTCGCTAAGTCCATCCATTTTTAATGTCAAGTCAGGGGTATTTCCGTCATTTAATCTTGCCATTTGATATATATAACCAAATCAAATAGCTAAAATGACCAAAATACCCTTGATTTAATGTAAAAAATGGATGGAGTTAACGATTCAGATGAAAATGGCAAGATTTCAAACCTTTCGGATCTAGATGCGGAAAAACAAACCTTTGCACGAAAGTCGCAAATATGGCCAAACCTCAAGGACGAAAATGGCATTACTCTATCTTTTAACTTGTTATATTTCTATAGTTCATCATATTTTACTGTTTAACAAAGACCAAATTAAAATTACTTTTTTTTTTTCTTTTAAGAAAGATGCAGTTAAAAAAGCTCTATCATCAAAAGATGTGTTTTTGTTGCATGGGCCTCCTGGGACCGGAAAGACGACAACGGTTGTGGAAATTATTCTACAGGAAGTGAAACGGGGATCAAAGATTCTTGCTTGTGCTGCTTCTAACATCGCTGTTGACAATATTGTTGAACGACTTGTTCCTCACAGGTAACAGGATTATCATTATATGAATCAGTCCCTTGTCAATATTTTGTGTTTGAGGCGATAAGTGTTATATTATTGCTATCGAAGAATTTTAATCACTAAATTGGTGGTTAATTTCTGATTAGAGTGAAGTTGGTGAGAGTGGGACATCCTGCACGGTTACTACCCCAAGTATTAGAAAGTGCTCTTGATGCACAGGTTCGCTTTATTTCATCTTTCAGTATAACATTTTTATATATATTTTTTTTCTTTTCATTTTACTCAGTTTCTTAGATCTTCTATCATAGTTCACAAGCAATGCTAGTGAGAAGAGTCAAATCCTTAGCAAACTATGTGATTGATATATTGTCATATAAATAGGGCTGCAAACGAATTAAATGTTCAGCGGACAGTTTGTGAACCGTTCGGCAGGAAGTTCGTTTGTGTTCCATTCGTTTCGCACACGAACAAGAAATTTTGTTCGTTTAACGAACATGAACAGAGGCCGCGTTCATTCATTAGTGTTTTCGATTTTTTATATTTTATTTAAATACTTCAAAATTCCTACAAATAAAATATTTTATAAGTATCGGCGCATTATAAATTCTATTCATGAATGCTTGTTTGTGTCCATGAACATTAGTTTGTGTTCGTGTGGATTCATGTTCGTTACCCAAAATTAACAAACGAACATAAAATAAAATCTCGTTCGGTAAGTGTTCATGAACAGTTTGTGAACACATATTTTCTTAACAAACGAACACGAACAAGTGTTCGTTCGGTTTGTTTGCAGCCCTACATATAAATATGGAATTATTTTGTTAGTGTTATTTCATATTTCTTATTTCTAGGTGTTACGTGGGGATAACAGTTCTCTTGCAAATGACATCCGGAAAGAGATGAAGGTAAATCACTTTTAAGAAACTTAAAACTTGAATATTCCCAATCTTTTTCCCCTAAAATTTGTTCTTTCATCTAACGTAAATGATTGCGCAGGCGCTAAATAGTAAATTGTTGAAGGCGAAGGACAGAAACACAAAGAGGGACATACGGAAGGAGCTTAAGATGCTTTCTAAAGAAGAACGCAAGAGACAACAACTGGCTGTGACAGATGTTATAAAAAACGCAGATGTCGTTTTAACAACTCTCACAGGTTCGTTGTCAAAAAAATTAGATGGCACTTCATTTGATCTTGTGATAATTGATGAAGCGGCTCAAGCACTCGAGGTAGCTTGCTGGATTGCTTTACTGAAGGTAACTTAGAATCGTTCTGTTTTTAACCATTTTACGTCATCCTAAATATTTCTTTATTTATTGTTTGTTCATTTCTCAGGCTCTAGTTGTTAATGAAAATTTTGACATTCTGGATTTACTTATGAACAAAATTCAGAGAAACACTATAAACTCACATTTTGCATGATTATTTTGGGGTGTTAAATGGGTCATGTTTGCGGGTTGACACTGACACATGACCCCAAACACGACACTTGTATCCACGGGTTGACACGAACACAACCTGTTTAACACCAACACATCTCTGTCTTTTAATATTGACATAAAATACTCGATCGGTAACGGGTTAAGTCATAAGATAACAGTTTTCAAAAAAATAAAATCTAAAAATAAATGGGTTAAACAAGTCAATCCAAACACAACCTGTTTGCCAAATTGCATTCGAGGGTCCCGTTTAGACTAAACCCAAACCCCTTAACTTGTAAAAGTGAACATAAACTTTTTTTTTATTTTTATTTTGTAAATTTGAATTCTTTAACCTTTTAGCATCTATTTAAAAGTCTTTTTGTGCTTAATTAAATCCCTAAACTTCTGTTAGAAAAACATTTCCGATAAGTTTTGTAAGTTAACAGATTTAATAATGCAAAAACAAAGTATAGGCATTTAATTGTGTAAAACATGAAAGCCTATAGATCTATTTGCCTTTTATTTAAATACGAAAAGATTACCAACTACTTATTTTGTAGGGTTCTAGATGCATACTCTCCGGTGACCATCTTCAACTTCCTCCAACTATCCAAAGTGTTGAAGCCGAGAAAAAAGGTTTGGGAAAAACACTATTCAAGCGCCTTGCAGACTTGCACGGAGATTATGTCGTATCTATGCTCACCGTCCAGTACCGCATGCATGAACATATTATGAACTGGTCATCAAATGAGCTTTACAACAGCAAGGTACTTGATCCATTTCTTTCACATGCAAGATTGCCTTTTTTAACCATGACATCATGCATTAATCAATTGTTATTAGGGATGTAAACAAACCGAACGTTCAACGAACAATTCGGCGGGGAGCTCGTTTATGTTCGATCGTTTGATAAATGAACAAACACGAACAAGAAATTTCATTCGATAAGCTAAACAAACGAACATGGCAGAGGTTCGTTTCGTTCATTTATATGTTTTTTATGTTATATTTTTATTTTATTGGTTTTAGTTTTTAAAATTTGAAACCGTAGTTGTACTATACGCCTCCACCAGCATCCCTCATTTGATCATTTTAGTTTCAGTATGTGTTCAAGCTTGTTGACAAACTTCTTAATTTTTGTGTTAATTACGTTAAGCATTCATTTATTTTTGGTGGATTCTTCGTAATCTTTCTAATAAAAAATTGGAGATTGTAATTTTAAATGAATATATAACGTTCGTTTGTGTTCATTTATGTTCATGAACATTTGTTGGTGTTTGTTTGCATTCGTCTACGTTCGCTAAGTGTTCATGAACATGTGCATTTCCTTAATAAACGAACATGTTCATTCTTGTTCGTGTTCGTTCGGTTCGTTTATAGCCTTAATTGTTATTGCTGTTGATAATATTTTGTTGTTGTTGCTGTTATTATTATAATAATAATTACTATTATAATAGATTGATGCTCATGCAAGTGTTGCTGGACATACACTACATGAACTCGAGGATGTACAGAAGTCTTCTTCAGCAGAACCTACTCTTCTTCTTGTAGACATAGCAGGGTATGCATATATTACTGTCATGTGACATAATTAATGAACCATAAAATTATTTTGAGCTACTTTCATAAAGATCAAATCCGTTATTATTCAACTTTAAATAGTTTTATTATTTTATTGTAGTTGTGACATGGAAGAAAAAAAGGATGAAGAAGAAAGCACATTAAACGAAGGTGAAGCTGATATTGCTATAGCCATGCAAAAAGACTCATTCAAAGTGGCGACCGTGCTTCTGATATTGGGATTATTACTCCCTATGCTGCACAGGTTTTGCATATAAATAAAAGAGTAATTGGCATTTTTCGTCCCAAAGGTTTTTGATCAGTTTTGCGACTTTCGTCCAAAGATTTGTTTTTCCGCATCTGGATCCAAAAGGTTTGAAATCTTGCCATTTTCATCCAATTCGTTAAGTCCATCCATTTTTTAACGTTAAGCCAGGAGTATTTTCGTCTTTTTAGATATTTTTTGTGATGATTAAAGGGTTTGTATGGGAGAAAAGTCAACAGAGGTGGATCTTTATTCCTTATAGTGTTTTTTATCTTTAATAAAAAAGGTCTAAAAAGATGGAAATGCCCCTCATTTAACGGAGAAAATGGATGGAGTTAGCGAGTTGAATGAAAATAGCAAGATTTCAAACCTTTTGGATCCAAATGCGGAAAAACAAACCTTTAGACGAAAGTCGCGAAAGTGGCCAAACTTCAGGGACGAAATGTCATTTTACTCTAAAACAAAAAGAAAAAAAAAACGATTTTTTAAGGAGTTTGTTGGGTGTTTATTTTGTAGGTTGTTTTATTGAGAATACTGAGAGCAAAGGACGACAAGTTAAAAGAATTGGAAATTTCAACTGTGGATGGCTTTCAAGGCAGAGAAAAAGAGGCTATTATTATTTCCATGGTTAGGTCAAACTCAAAGAAAGAGGTAATTATTATTACAAGTTTGTCTTTATGCAAGGATCGACGAATAAGTTGTGACATTAAGTTTATATATTTACTTCAGGTGGGATTCTTAAGTGATCGTAGACGTATGAATGTTGCTGTGACACTGGCAAGGAGACAGTGTTGTATAATATGCGACACAGAGACTGTGAGCAGCGACAAGTTTTTGAGGAACACGGTGAGTATCTGAGCGGTTCAGAGTATGGGAATGAATAAGTTGTTTTGATTTATTGGTATGATCATATTAAAAAGAAGAAGATAACATTTGTTTAATCTGGAGGTAATCAGCAGTCAAGGGTTTGAACATGTGACTCAGTGTAGTTCATTTCACTGGCATATGCATGTAGACGAACCAATCGTTTTTGTTAGTTGGACTAGGTAATGTCATCATGCTACAGTCGCAACATTACACCAACCAGAATTCATTTTTATCATATTACTACTCGACTGAGTCTAGATGAAAACTCGGTTTATAACAATTTTTCTGGCATTCTACGATCGCAACGTTACGCCAATCAAATTCATTTTTATCACCTCGACTAAGTCTAGATGAAAACTCGGTTTATAACAATTTTCTTTTATCGAAATGTAGAAAAAATATAAGCATAATATTAATTTTTTTTGTAAAAAATATTACATGTTAGTAGAAAAAAAGAACTAACTTATATATTAAATAATTAAAAAGAAAAACAAAGTTAAAAGAGTGTAATAACTTTTAGATGATTTTAACATAAGTTTTATTATGTCTCTGTCCATTATTCACAAGTGAACAATGGAGACCAAGAATGTAATAACTGAAATTTAGGTATCAAAACCGAAATTCAATTGGTATTCTTATTCCTATTTGTTTTGGTATTTCTATTGCTATTGTTATCATTTGTATTATATTTTTTTTTCAATTTTAAACATTTACTTCACGTGGGAGCTTTTTACACTCTAAATGACTGTAGATGTATGAATGTTGATGTGGTGAATTATTTGGGGAACATGGTATCTAAGTGGGTAAGAGTATGGAAATGAACAAGTTGCTTTAATACTAATACTAGGAACAAGAGTAAATTGCACAAAACATCCTTTATGTTTTTTCAAACTTGCAAGTTCCAGCCTTAATGTTTAAAAGTTGTTAAAAACAGCCTTTAAGTTTATTTTTGTTGCGGGTTCAATCCTTTACAGCTAACCACGTTATTTTCTTCAGTTAAGTTCCCTCACATGCATAACATGTGAGAGTATATTCGTCATTTTGGTTGATCTTCCACCCACTTCAATTATAAAAAAAAAAGAATATTTAAGTTTTAACCTAGTTTAAACAAAGTTTGGTAAACGTACGCGACTACAGAGGAGCACAATTACCGTTTGATAGTGTTTAAGTCTAACTTGTGGCATCCTAAGCGTCACCAGTTGCTGGATCCGACTACTGAACACGGTGTTACAAAGTTCTCTGATTTGACGGCATCGGAGTTCCGTGAGAGGTATCTAGGGTTGAAGAGTCGTTTGTCGTTTCCGTCTGATGCGAATAAGGCGCCGATTCTTCCAACTGATGATAATCCTGAAGAGTTTGATTGGCATGATCAAAATCTGTGTTAATCTTTACAGCTTAGTGGGCTAGCTTAACAAGATTCCTATCTTAATTCCGGGTTCGCCAGAATCCGGCGAAGTCGCCGGAGAAGAAGACCGGAAAAGAGGGTGTTTGGTTTTTAAAAGTTTGGTTTTATTGCACATTAGTCCCTGCGGTTAGAATTTTTTTAAAATAGGTTAAACCTTAAATATTCTTTTTTCTTATAATTGACGTGGGTGGAAGATCAACCAAAATGACGAATATACCCTCACATGTTATGCATGTGAGAGAACTTAACTGAAGAAAATAACGTGGTTAGCTGTAAAGGATTGAACCCGCAACAAAAATAAACTTAAAGGTTGTTTTTAGCAACTTTTAAACATTAAGGCTGGAACCTGCAAGTTTGAGGAAACATAAAGGATGTTTTGTGCAATTTACTCTTATCAAAAACAACATAACATGTGTTAGATCTTGAGGTAATCAGCATTCAAGGGCTTGAACATGTGTCTAGCATGTGACTCTATGTAGCTCATGTGTTTCATTGGAAAATGCGTGTATACAATCAAATCATTGTTGTTGGTCGGACTAGGTAATGTCATTACGTAACAGTCGGTCCTGTCAGATGGTACATGACATGATCCAAACACCACCTTACCCCACCCGAAATACATCTTGTCCATGATGCGATTGCTTCTAGCGGCTGTGAGCGTCGTTCTTCCACCCAGTCTATTACTATTAGGTCTAGAAAATGGTGGTCCAATAGAGCAAACACCTTGCCAATTGATGGCGAATAAGTGGTTCGGCAACAAATACAAGAGTTTAACCTACTTTTTTCTTGAAGGTATTAAACGTAATATAATTTTTTTTATCAACTTATGTGATACCCTAGTAAGATATTACTAAGTACGTTTATATTTTTATCAACTTATGGGTGCTCTTTGTCAATGAATCTTTTTCACCGTTTCACATGGTTATCAGAGCATAGGTTCTGAGCCTAACCTTAGCCAAAAATCACTACCCTTTTTTTTCCTTCCTCCTTTTGGATCGTAAATACCATCTCCACCGTTACGATGGGAGATAAGTCTGATGCAGCATCCAACCCACCAAAACCTCTCCATACAGTCACCGACATCCAACGAAAGGTGTGTGAAGGTCTCGTATTCATCGTGTTCCAGTTGCACGCAAGGGGATACAAAGTAATGAGCCATATCCATGGCACCAGGTAAAGAAGATATAGGACTATGATCAATGGTCTGAAATAGACGCAATCGTCCTTCAATGGATCTAAGGATCCTTGCAGGACGACCTTTTGGTTCGCATCTTGGACAGTGATTCAACGGCCTTTGCTGCTTGGACTCGCGTTAAGTCCATTTTTCTGAACAATAAAGGGGCCAGAGCGGCTGCCCTTGAACACGAGTTTAACAACCTCACGCTCAAGAGCATGCCATCACTCGGAAGCTACTGCCAGAACTTAATGACATTGACTGCCTTGTTAATGATCAGAGACTTGTTCTTCAACTCGTTAAAGGACCACCGGTGGAATATGATGTTGTTGGGGCTTACATAAATCAAAGCTTACCCACTTGGGAAACAGCCTGGAACACCAACGTCAAACTGCAAGGGAAAACTTGTCCACTCTGGCGGCTATTGCTGCTGTTATAAATGAGCCGTAGAGGTTTGATAAGTCCAACCGCAGGAGAGGAGGATCCAGGCCCAATAACTCTCGTCGACCCCAAACTCAACAGACTACAACCAGTGGGCCACGAGGTAAAGCCCAGCCACATCATCAGCCTCAAACCCAAGCCCAACCTGCACCATGGTCTGCCAACCGCGACACACCACCCTACTGGGCCTATTGGGCTCCTCCGCCATGCCCATTTCCTACCCAGTCAGGATGGGCCCAGCCATGGGCGGCCCAGTCCGCACCATGGGGACAACCATCTAACAGTGGAGCAGGTCCAAGTAAACCCCCTGGTTTCTCACAGCCAAATGAACCTTCACCCTAATCCCATCTCGGTGAATTTAATCAGGCCCAGGTCAACGAAGTTAATGGCTTTGATCCACTTCAGCCTACACAAATTGGAGAAGCCCTGCATGCTATGACCATGAATACTGAAGATGCCCAATGGTTCATGGATTCTGGAGCCACTGACCACCTCACTGGAGATCAAGGTAACATTACTAATCCTATGCTTTCTTGTTCTACTGGCTTGATTTCTGTAGGTAACGGTCCGCGCATGCCAGTCCTTGGATTGGGACACTCCACCCTTTCTACTCAAAACTGAGACCTCCACCCTTTCTACTCAAAACCGAGACCTCCACTTTAAAAATATCCTCTACACACCTAAAATTATAAAAAAATCTTATCTCTGTTTGCAAATTTACTGTTGATAATTATGTTTCTGTTGATTTTGATCCTTATGGTTTCTCTGTGAAGGAATACCCGAGTGTGAAGATCATCTCCAGCCACAATAGCTCAAGTTGCCTCTACCCGCTTACTTATCCAGTTACAACACCCGCTGAATCTGCTGCTTTTGTTTCATCGTCCCAAGAACCGTGGCATGATCATTTAGGTCACCTCGTGTTCCAGTTTTTTATTTCCTTATTTCCAATAAAGTTATCTCATGTAATAAGTGCGCTAAGAATTTAGTTTGCAATTCTTGCCAACTATCGAAGTACACACGTTTGCCCTTTTCAATATCAAATTCTAGTACTATTTTCCCATTTGATATTATACATTGCGACTTGTGGACTTCACCCGTTATGAGCAAAACAGGTTTTAAATATTACATGGTTCTCATAGATGATTTCACTCAATACACTTGGGTGTTCCCTCTCAAGTTTAAATCAGAAACTTCCACAAAATTTGCCAACTTTCATGCATATATTTCTCAATATAATTTGGTCATAAAAACCTTTCAATGTGATGTTGGAGGAGAGTTTGATAATCAAATATTCAAAGCATTTGCCTCTAAAAATTGTCTTCAATTTCGTTTCGCATGCCCTCAAACTTCTCAACAAAATGGGAAATCGGAACGCATGATTCGGAGACTTAACAATATCATGCTCACCCTCCTCACACATGCGTCTCTCCCGCCCACGTTTTGGGTCGAGGCGCTTCACACCGTATGCTACCTACACAATATTCTACCTACTACACTTTTAAACTTCCAAACACCCACATCGGCGTTATACCTAAAACATCCTTCTTATGATCACCTACGGGTCTTTGGTTGCGAGTGTTACCCAAATACATCATCTACCCGACCTCACAAATTGACCATTCGCTCCACCAGGTGTGTCTTTCTCGGGTATCCAGCCGATTATCGAGGCTATCGATGTTTAGATCTCTCATCGGGAAAAGCCATCTTCTCAAGGCACGTAACATTTGACGAATCCATTTCCCATTTTCCAAACATCATACCCCGGCTCCATCCGATTACAACTTTCTCCAACCAGACCCGTCTCCAATCATTTTCCAGCCCCACGAGCCGAATATCCAACCCACCTCCCATACGCCAGATACCTCCACCTTCCAGCCTACTTCACATCAGTAGCCTCCACAAACTGACCAGCCTACTTCACATCAGCAGTTTTCTCAAACTGCCCAAACGACCCAAAACAGCTCTGCTCATTTTGGTATCCATTACCAGCGGGCGTCTCGCGACCTGCCACAGCCCAACATTATACCCACCCAACTTTCTATACCTACTGTTCCCATCCATTCCGCCGCCACCTCTAATTCCCAAACTACACACGGTACCCACCATCCACCACTCTCATCACCTCTGCCACAACACCACATGACCACACGATCCAAAGCTGGTGTCACCAAACCTCGCATTCCTCTCAACCTTCACACTCAAACGAATAACCCATTATCTCATATCCCACCTCCCACGTTAAGGCCCTTACCGATCCTAACTGGCATGCCGCCATGACTGAGAAATATCGCGCATTAATAGACAATAAAACATGGGTTTTAGTTCTTAGACCTCCAAACACTAATATCATCATATGCATGTGGCTCTTTCGTCACAAGTTCAATGCTGACGGAACGCTTCAAAGATACAAGGCTCGTCTAGTGGTTAATGGTAAAAATCAGCAAATTGGTGTTGATTGTGCTGAAACTTTTAGCCCGGTGGTAAAACCTACCACCATACGCACAGTCCTCAGTCTAGCCGTCTCTCGAGGATGGCCTATACACCAACTTGATGTTAAAAATGCATTCCTTCACGGTGACTTAAATGAGACAGTAAACATGTTTCAACCTTCGGGCTTCATGAATTCTCATCATCCGAACTATGTTTGCAAACTCTCCAAATCTTTATACGGGTTAAAACAAGCTCCGAGGGCGTGGTTTGATAGGTTTGCAACTTATATCACCAAATGTGGTTTCCACAGTACCATCAGTGATAACTCACTTTTTGTCTATCAAGAGGGTAATCAAACAACCTACATGCTACTGTACGTGGATGATATAATCTTAACAACATCTGATGAGTCCCTTCTTCGTCACATTATCAAACTATTATCCCAAGAATTTCGCATGTCTGGTCTCGGCCAACTTCATCATTTTCTCGGGATTATGGTCACTCATAAAAATGGGGGTCTACTTCTCTCACAGGAAAAGTATGCGAGTGAAATCTTAGCTTGTGCAAACATGTCAGGTTGTAAGCCTTCCGCCACTCCAGTCGACACGTCGTCTAAGTTAAGTGCTACAAGTGGAAACCTATTACCCGATGGCTCATTATATTGACAATTAGCAGGAGCCTTGCAGTATCTTACCTTCACTAGACTAGATTTAACTTATGTGGTACAACAAATTTGCTTATTCATGCAGGCCCCACGTGATCCCCATCGCCACTTTCTTAAACGTGTCCTCCGTTACGTCAAGGGTACCATTGATCATGGCCTATACATTTCTCCCTTTCGATCACAACAACTCATCGCATACTTGGACGCCGATTTGGGGGGGGGGTTCGGATTCACGCCGTTCTACATCCTATGTATTTTTAGGGGATAACATCGTGTCATGGTCATCAAAAAGGCAACCAACTATTTCAAGATCGAGTGCTGAGGCGGAGTATAGGGGAGTTGCAAATGCAGTTGCTAAAACAAGTTGGATACGAAATTTATTGCTAGAACAACATGTTCCAAGCTGCAAAGCAACATTCGTTTATTGCGATAATGTGTCTGCGGTATATTTGTTTGAAAATCCTGTTCAACATCAAAGAACAAAGCACGTTGAACTCGACATTCACTTTGTAAGAGAGAAGGTTCGCATCGAAGCAATTCGTGTGCTACATATACCAGCATATTTCATTATGCCGACATCTTCATAAAAGGTCTTCCTCGCCAGTTATTTACTCGTTTCCGTTCCAGTCTATGCTTATATCCATCTTCGGCTTCGATTGCGGGGGTGTATTAGTTGTCAATATTATTATATTATATTTGTTTAAGGCTGTAAAATAGCAGTCAATATATTTCCTTTAGAATAGGTAGGATAGTTTCCTTTTCGTATGTATTGTGTGTATACATGGGTGCTCTTTGTGAATGAAAAGGCAATGAATCTTTTTCACCATTTCAGAGTATGGTGGCAAAACTACGATGTGAGGGTTTCTTGTAGCAAAAGAAAGAGCCAACATCAAAAGGAGGCACAAGCAAGTCTAGGTTGGTAAAGGGTAACCACTTGTCATTGCATGGTTCATCTGCATGCACCACTACTTTCTCGATCACATTCACCAAGAAACTCTTGCCTCTAATAATGCTCATGCACCACTACTTTTTCAGTAACATAATTAATTAAAGAGTAAACTGCCATTTTGGTTCATGAGGTTTGGCTAGTTTTGTCACTTTAGTCCAAATCTCAAACTTTTTGTATTTGGGTCCCTGTGGTTTCATTTTTGTTGCCATTTTGGTCCATAAGTGAAATCAGGCACGATTCCCATAATTAAACCCTCAAGTTTTGTCCTTTTTCACAGGGGTAATTTTGTCATTTCGTTTTGTTATAACTCATTATTAAGAGTAAACTGCCATTTTGCAGTAAAATGACCATTTTGCCCCTGAGTAAAAAGACAAAAAACCAAGTTTTTTTGAAATCAGATATGATTTATTTTTGGACCAAAATGGCAATAAACTGAAACCAAAGGAACTCAAATGCAAAAGATTTGAGATTTGGACTAAAGTGGCAAAACTGTCCAAACCTCAGGGACCAAAATGGCAGTTTACTCTTAATTAAAAGAGTTATAAACCATTTAATGTTTTACCATTATTCTCTTTCTTCTTTTTCTTTTCACATTAAATTTCTTCTCAAATCAACCTTCCCCTATATGATTTGAGAAGAAATTTAATGTGAAAAGAAAAAGAAGAAAGAACATAATAGTACAACATTAAATGGTTTATAACTTCTTTCATTAATTATGTTATTTCTCATTAATAAAGCAAAAACATTTTATTCTACACATTTCAAAATTTATCCTATATATGTCTTATATTTACCGGAAATTATCATACACACATGTAAATTTACCCTAAACATTTCAAAATTTATCTTACACATACTAAAATTTATCCTACACATGTCGAAAATTGTTCTACACCGTAAATAATTTATCTTGAAAAAGTATATAAAAATAAGTTACAAGTTTAATTAATTACCTAATTAATAACAATTATAGATTTATCTATATGTCCTTTTTCATAACATTAAATACACACATTAAATGAAGTAAATAGAAAATTTCTATTGATTTAAAAGTTACTTTTTATTCTTATAAAATATTTCTTTTCATTTGAACTATATATATATATATATATATAATCTTTTAGAGAAAGATATGTGTTGTAGGTTGATGTACCAAATGGTAGGTATATATAGTGTCACGGTGATCAAGTTTTGTTGCACGTTTCAATTTAGTTGGATGTCCGTCATCATCATTTCGAATCTTTCTTTCATTATATGTACAAAACTAAAAGTACAAACATAAATATTAATTATTAAAAGTAGAACTTTGTCATATTAAATATTATTTTCTTCGCTTTGACTGATGTTAAGCATATTTTCACACTTGTAGCTGATAATTCCGTCGATTCACTCTAAAACTTTGTTTATTTATCACACTACTTGAAACTCTCCTTTCGTAAGCATAATTCGTAGAAAACTCCATGGACTTTAACGAACAATATTCCAACAAAACAAATATCGTAGGAAAAAAATCCAGTTGAAACTTTCAACACATAACTGCAACAGGTTAACGTTGTTAAAAAGGAATTCAGTGTTACTGTTTTTTTTTTGTTGGAAAATGGGTCATAATTTATTACTGAGGGTTAGTTTTATCGCTATAAGCATAACTTTAACTTACCTCGTCTTGTGTCAGAAACTTGTAGCTATTTTCAATGCATGCATTTTCCCTGGGATAATTTCATATATGTCTAGAAAATTGCCCTTTTCTAGCGGTGCAAAACATAGATTAACTCTATAACGTACATACATATCAAGCCAACATGTACCGACATAAAAGGGTAATTTTCTAGGCATTCTTTTTTTTATTCGAACTTTAACTTTCATGAACACAACACACACTTACCAAAAAACAGTAGGCACTGCCAAAACCAAAACAACTTATCAAGCCAACATGTACATCGGGTATTTACACCAATTGCTCCATTTAAACAATTTAAATCTAGACCTATGTTTCAACCCAAAAAAACCAAAAGACATAATATGACTACGAATATAATCAAAAGTGCAGGACGTATTATTAAACACCTTCTCGTTTCCCTCAACCAAAAGAGAAAAACATGCAGTGATAACTATTCCATGCACCAGATTTGCCTCTTGACCCCCAACCGGATTATTTATGCATCTCTATTATGTCTTGAAAGCCGAAAATGATAAAAGGTGGGCATTTGCACCATGATCTGATGAAGTCCCACACACTAGAAGCCACCACACAAGACAAAAATAGATGCTCTACCGTTTCAAGCTCCTCATCACATAGAGCACATAACTCCGACTCCAAGTGAATGTTTCGTTTGACCAATTCCATTCGGGTGGACGGTTCATTTCCACCCTCCAAACCAAAATGTTACACTGGTATCCGTTTACGCCATTTAAACCACACAAGCATTGGTGGAATCCACATCGTTTCTCATTATCTTGTTTAAGGAACCAACCAGCAAATTGCTTTCATCATCTCCACGCCACACCCATTTGTCCTTGTTACCAGAAAATAAAATCGAAGCTAGGGCCGACACGCAGACCTTCCATTCCGACAATTCCTGATGCGAATCTGGCTCCTTTTCCCACTTCCATTTCCGCCTCTTGTCCTCGCTGTTCAAATAAAAAAAATCAGGAATTCTGCATAGTTTGTTAGTTTCTAATTCGAATAGATTTGACCAAGCCTTCTTAAGCGGTTCATCCATTAACCAGGGTCGATCCAAAAACGAATATCCTCCCCGTTTCCAACCTTACTTTTGATATATATATATATATATATATATATATATATATATATATATATGAATATTGATTCCTCCGACCTTCCTCCTTGCTTCTATTCTGACAATTGCATTCCAACACCCGGTGCATCTTTCTTTAATGGTAGAAACGACCGATCTTTCCTACTTTTGTGGCACACACATATCACCACCCTCTTCCAAAGACTCCCTTCTTCCATCCTTAATCAGTATATCTCCATACCCACTTGCGAGTAAAGAATCATTCATATCTTTCAATTTACTAATACCCAAACCCCCTACTTCTTTTAAATGTCACTAGACCCCGCCCAAATAAATCTCCTCATTATAACCTCAAACGCTTTTATCACCTTACAAGAAGCTTAATAAAGGGAAAGAAAGTAAAGAGGTAGACTTTTAAGAACCACCTTAATTAGGAGAACTCTTCCCCCACTTGAGAGGGTGCAAGCTTTCCAAGACGCAAGCCACCGCCCATTTTATTCTAGCTCTTTGTTTTAAATCTTTATCCTTCATCAAAGCCAATTTTGTAGCCCCTTTTTGCATTCAGATTGGACGCATATCTCTTCCTCGGTAAGTTCTCTATACTCCACAATCCTATAAATCTCTTCTAAATCCTCCCTCAAAGTTGCTTCCAGATCCCCTTCTTTGCTTAACATATTATCCTTCCAAATCCTAAGATTGGATCGTTAGAACAACATCGGGGAGGGCCACTGCCACAAAAGAATCCAGAGCCGCATCCTCAAAACCATACGAGTCGAACGCTCTAAAGGGTTGGGGGAAAAAATTATTCACTGTCGAGATGAGCAAAGGCGAGTGATCTAAGTATAAGCGCGATAGAGCCCTAACACCCGCTTCTGGCCATGAAGAGAAGAAATCATTACACACCAGAAATCTATCTATTTTTCTCAATTTATTGTCTGTTCTATCCAAAAATGTGAAATTTATCCCTTTCATTCTTGTATTCGTTCACCCCTACCGTGAATATAAAGTTATTGAACGCCTTGGTTGTGGATGGGTTGAATCTTGATGACTTCTGCTCTTGTGGGAATCAAACCAAGTTGAAATCCCCCATTATAACCCATAGCCCCGGAGTCCCATTTTTAATACCAACAATACGATCCTAGAGCTCTCTTTTCTCCATCGCATTTTGAGGGGCATAAACGTTCATAAGGTTTCACACATGTTTACTGCCTTTGAGAGCCCCTTTAACCAAAAGAAAGATTTTATGCATAACTGAGCTCTAATGTTCAAAAACCTCCCCACGTACAAAGAATACCTCCCGATCTGCCACAAGCCTCAACAAGATCCAACCCGAAAGCCGTCGGCCCCTTGTATCTTGACAGGTTGACTTCAGAAATATCCCTAAATTGTGTTTCTTGAAAAGCCAAGAAAGACACCCCATGGGCCACTTCAATCTCCCTTGTCCAATCCGGTTTCTCATCCGACCTTAAGCCCCTAATGTTTACCAAGAGAATATTCATTTTTTACCTGACTAGAATCCTTCTTCCCTCAAGGTTTCCTTGACTAGATTAGTGAAGTTCCGTAGTTGAGCACCAACCACAAAACCGATTGCCACTGTTTCACCTATCTCTTCTTCCATCTGTGATTTTTCATTGACCAGATTCAAGTGGATCTTGTTCTCTTCCATGAATTCCCATTCCATCCTATCTCCTGCAATCCTTTCTTTCGATGTGTTTTTTACATGAGCCATTTCATTTAAATCCCAAGCCCTTTCGCTTGTTTCATTACTAGCAACCTCTTTAACCTATGGGCCATCTCTTTGTTGGCTAAGCCTAAAATTCCATTCAGGTTGAATGAGTCATAATCCTCATCACTTCTATCCTTTTTTCTGGTTGTGGGTTGGCTTGAGTCCTCCAAACTGTTGGGTTGGGCTTGAGCATCCACCTGGGTCGACTTTCGTCTCTTGATTTCCTCCGCCTTTCCGTCGGGTTACCCCCACTGACCCCTTAATTCCAATAGGTTGCCATAATCTTTGGTCTCTTTCACTATTTCACAATCCTGGTCTCCTTCCTCTTTATACAACCAATCCGGTATCCAATCCCCATGCTCTTCCAAAACGCAAATCTTGTATCTTTTTTCTCCCAGTTTAGCGAGATTTCGTCATTGATCCTCTTCCCTTCCCCTACCAGAACATCCACACAGTCATTGGACAGGTCACTATCCTCCAACTAAAGTTGTGAAGCATGAATCACCTTGCCAAACTTTCTACCAATGGTATCAAACACCTCGTTCTCCGGCAGATGTGAAGGGACACTGTGTATCTTTAGCCAAGCAATTCTCTCGTAAGGAAATGATTGCCATTCTAGACGTCAAGGGTTGAGAACCAGTTCTGACTCATCGCCATTACCTCTCCTTCACCTCCAGCTCTCTTATCTGAATGAAAGCAGAAGGTATAACCCTCCCAAATATTGAATCTCTAATGTTATCCACTCCGGCCTCCTTAGCCCAAATGTTAACCTTCCTTTGTGTTACCAGGTCTACCGACCAATGCCCTACGAAAGTAATCGCTTTTACATAACCAAACACCTCAATCATTTCTTCCTCCCTGCTCATCGTCGTGTTTTTTAGATGAACGAAGTCCCTTCCCTTCTGAAGTTTACGTGGTTTGCCATGCCCTGGTTTCCAATGTGATAGGCTCGGCTCGTAGCCCGGCTTCTTCTCCGCTTGGTTACCGTTGCCTTCCATCACAGTAAACCTAGCTATATTCATTCACCTTCAACCTATTGTTCCCCATCTTTGTGCTGTTCATTCTTTTAGCAAACTCGTTCTTCTCTTCCGCCTCTTTGAATCTTATGAACCCAAATCTATTACCTCTCGCATCTCTGTTCCTTGCCATGTACACCCATACAATTTCTCCATAGCCCCCAAAGTTCTTCTATTTCCCTAGAACCGCACTTCTCCGATAGGTTTTCCAGTGTAAAATTTTGTCACTTCGTGGGAACGAATGCAAAAACAAATCGAAATTAATTTTTTTTTAATACAGTTCTCACTACAATTTAACTACAACACTAAAACAAGAATTTAATCTTTAAATAATTCATCTCTTTTCTCAATATCACTCTTAACAATTTCTTTTACAAATGCATAAATACAACAAATTTACGCATCTGCAAATGGTAAATTTACACATGTTTAAAGTTTTTTTATTTGCAAATACATGAAAATTTATTTTTTAATACTGTATTCGAATAATAATAATAATAATAATAATAATAATAATAATAATAATAATAATAATAATAATAATAATAATAATAATAATCTGAACGATTTTTTATCAAGTTCGCACAGTTTTCACGAAATATATGCGTTCTCAATTTAACTTTAACGTGTATACATATACTATATGTAAGGAGAAAACTAACATGGTGGTGTTAATCATTGATCTTTAAAATTCATTCCGGCACTTATCCTTCATAGAATGATGAAAATAGTACTAGTCTAATTAAAAACGTGTCTCAAAAGTCAAAATGTAAATATCGAAATGTGGCTTATTAAAAACATGTATTATTTTGGCTCCCACTATTCACACACCACACAATCTTATTTTCACACCCTTAAATGTATATGGGTCGTATAGGGTTATACGGGCTGTGTACAGGAATGTTGCACAAAACAAAAGGTCAGAGAATGTTTTTTTTTCTTGTTGCATATGGGTTGTATAGGATGTTATACGACCGGTATTATGCTATAGACCGTAACACAATTTTTTTCTTGTGTTTTTGTTAGATTATATGGTTTTGAACATTTATATGGGTCGTATAATCCTATACGATGTGTATGGATAAAATGATTTTTTTTGTAAATTTGCAAAACCGAAAACGTATTACGAGTTTTTTTGTGGAAAAAAGTCACTACATAATGGATGCATTCATAACATATCTAAATATTTACAATATATTGCTTAGTCTATTACACCCTTGTAGTTGAAGCGAGAGGAGGCCGAATGCTGAGACTGGATCTGAAATCATCAAATAATACTCGTAGGAGACCTTTGGTGAAGATGTCTACTATCTGATATCGAGAAGGAATGTGAAGAACTCGAGCTATACTGCATTGCACCAAGTCACAAACAATATGGATATCTAATTCGATATGTTTGGTGCGTTGATGTTGAACTAGATTTCCCGAGAGATAGACGACACTAATATTATCACAATAAACAAATGTCGTTGTGCATTAAGGTAGGCGTAGTCCCAAAAGCAAATTTCGAAGCCAACAGAGTTCAGCAGCTACTTAGTGACATCTCTGTATACAGCCTTCGCACTGGACCGAGAAACTACCGCTTGACGCTTCGAGGACCAAGATAATAGATTGTGGCCCAAGTAAATACAATAACCAGATGTAGAACATTGCGTGTCAAGATAATAGATTGTTGCCCAAGTAAATACAATAACCAGATGTAGAACATCGCGTGTCAAGACACACGGCCTAATCAGCATTCGTATAAGCCCGTAATGATAAATCCATGAATGGTCCCTGTAAGGTCACCTAGCCCTCTCAAACGGATCGTACGCTCGAAACACACACGCGCGGTACGCGGAATCTACCACGCACAACACCCGTGTAGGTAAAGAACAAGGAGTAGAATCTAGAGAAGAAACAATAAAACACATAGTAGGATTTTAGGGTTTCTCTCTCTAGGTTTCTTACACAAGAATGTTTCCCAAAAAGTCTATTTCATTTACTACACAAAGCAGTATATATACAGAGTACAAATCTGGAACACATAAGTTTCGAATGTAATATCATAAACCCGGACTACAAACCAACTATCATCTATCATGATGTTCCGAGTTCAAACATACAAACTCGGAACCTACAAAACCATATAACAAATCCGGAATGTCATTATAACTAAACAAAACATTACAAGGTTTCATAAAAGACCCTGAAATATTCAAGTTGGTAGAATGCAGCACTTTATCACAATTCAGTACATCTATAGTCCTCATGTCAGTCCATATCAAGAGGTGCCCTGAAGATACCAAATGAGGCATTTAAGAGCATTCCAATGGTCAATGCTAGGAGAGTGCATATGCATACAAACCTGCTGAAATGCATAATTGATATCGGATCTAATGAAAGTGAGATATTGAAGGGCACCAGCTAGACTACGATACAACGTAGGATCATCAAACAAGGGGCTTTCTGTGGCACTTAATTTAGACTTAGTGTCAATAGGAGTAGACACAGACTTACACGAAGACATGCCAGCACGCTCAATAATATTAATCGCATTGGACTGTTGAGATAAGAACATGTTATTGAGTTATCGATTCACATGGATTCCCAAAAAATGACTTAATAGGCCCAAATCTTTCATATCAAACTCTGTTGCTAGCTTGTGCAAACGGGAAAATGTTTTCATTTAAAATGACATGACGACTTATAATGATTTTCTTGGTGGGTAACCAAGGAAGACACATGGTGCTCGAGTTTGTGTATGGTTGTGTGTGGAATGAGAGGGTAACACAAACAACCAAACACGCGAAGATGATTGTAGGAGGCTCGAGTTAAGTAGAGGCGTTGGGTAGGGAACTGGTACTGAAGGAGTTTGCTAGGAAGAATATCAAGAAGGTATGTAGCGACGTCTAAATCGTGATGTCAATACTAGTGAGGATTGAGCCAGAAAGGTTCGAATGACATTGTTGATGGTTCGTATTTTTCTTTCGGCCTTGCCAGTTTGAGACAATGTGTGGGTACACGAAATCCTAAAATGCATGCCATTTTGATTGCAAAATAGTTTAAATTGAGCATTAGCATATTCTTTTCCATTGTCACATTATGCTTAATTTTACAAAGATAGTATGTAACAGATTGGAGGAGATAGGATCCAGTCTTTCCCAGCTTTCACCCGTAGGTGTTTTGTCTTTGCTGATGAAGAAGTGGCAGAGGTTACACATATCGAGAGTGACGTGGATGAGAGAACGGATGTTGGTAACAGTTACAGCGGGTGAAGGGAGTTCGCCATTAGAGAATAATAGAGGGATGTTATCGGGAAGAAGAAGGTCAATGGATCAATCTCTTGTTACCATGATAGAATAATAATTTTCATTGATTCAAAACATTGATAACATCCCTACAAATACTATATACTCTCCACTATTTTGGGAAGTGGTAATACTAAAACAAATACAATATTTATCTGAATATTTACAATATATCGGTTAGTCTATTATATTACTACATCATAAAGAAAGTTCTGAAAGGAAGAACAATGCAAAGTCTAAAACAAAGTTAGACTTCTATGACTTTGAAATACGTTTTCTATTAAAAGCCTCTAGTCCTTATGGCAGTCTGTGGTTTGGTAGTCGGATAGCGGTTAGCGGTCCAGAATAGCAGAAACGATATTATTGGTGATATTGGCTGCTATTTGACCGCTATTTTGATTCCCAAATAGTTTCATAAGCACCGATTTTCAAGGTGTTATATTTTCGGGTCAAAACAAGGAAAAGCCCATATAATCTTTTTTTTTTTTTTTGAATAACCCAACACTAAAAGCTCAAACTTCAATTAACCCTAAACCTGGAGTGTGCACTTCATTAGTTCGTCTATAGGACTTCAGTTCATCTCATCGCCTCATCGGTGGCTTCGGCTGAACACTCGCCTTAACTACTGATTTTCAGTGTTAATTGGCCTGCATCTGACCTAATTGTTTTCAATTCGATAAGATCTACTTAAATTTTTTAATTGATTGAAGTTTCTTGCTTGATGATGTTTATTGTTTCTTCTTGTAGGAAGTGTCAGTTTGTTAACTGTTAGTGACTTAGTGTTAAATGTTAGTGTTTGAAATATTAATCTATTGTTACAAAGCTACATAATTTTTAAGTTTTAATCTTGGGAAGCAGACACATTATTTTGGGCAAGGTTGTAAAAAGCATTACGCGCTAGTCGGGGGTGAGGTATCAACTAGCGATTAATCAAGATTAGTAAGGATTAATCGGATTGAGATTTTTATTTGTAATTTTCAGTTATATGTATAGATATACACATTTTTATAGGTAAATATTTTAAGTAGACAGGTTTTAACCTCTACTCAACTCATTTTTTTAAGTATACAAGATTAGCTGCTAGAATTCACATGGTTTGGTTGGAAAATGACCGGAATTTACAGTTTTTTTGGCCAGAATCTAGCCGGAATCGCTGATTTTTGGTCGGCCGACTAGGGCCGATTAGGTTTGACAAAGCCCAACTACAGCCGACTATCGATTAACGAAAAATTACTCGGTTACAGACCGACTAGCGATGAATTGCTGACTGTCCCGATTTTTACAACACTGGTTTTTGGAGACCCGAAATTTGTATTTTAAGGGACCTCTGTGCTGAATCTAGCCAGAATCGCCAATTTTTGGCCGGCCGACTACGGCCGATTAGGTTTGACAATGCCCGACTAAAGCCGACTACCGATTAGCGAAAAATTACTCTGTTACTGACCGACTAGCGATTAATTGCTGACTAGTCTTGATTTTTACAAAACTGGTTTAGGAGACCCGAAATCTGTTTTTAAGGGACCTGTGTGCTGAACATGAATCCTCAGCCAACAAACCCCATTATGCTTCCTCTTATGTCTTTGTATTTCTGTTGTAATCCGTATTGTAACTTACTGCTTTTCGTATTTATGTATTGTATGTTAGATATATTTTAGTGTAATTGGATTGACTTGTTTACCAACGTTTCATAATATACATAAAGCAAGTTATGAGAGTGCGGATCATAATATACGCTTGGTTGAGTTTATTATGATTTTAGTAGTTGGGAATCTCATTGGTCCTTAGGGCGAAGCCCTATAGCAATGGATCGGTGGTTCCAAGAGAGCAACTCCCCCTTGATAGGGGTTAAAGAACAACACCCCTAGGAGCAGGGTCCAAAGGAAAGAGGCACTGGCCGAGATCGAGATAACTGCCCGAAGAACTTCGTAATCCCTGCAATTTCTCTCTAGTTCTCTAAATCGAACATTGATCACATACTTGTTCTTGCAAATTATTTTCTAACGGTTATCCGATTGTAAAATTCGAGTGAAACATCATATTATTTCAATTTGAAAGTGTTATAAATGACTGCCAGATTATCCAAGTGTTATTTTCTTAATTTCCCCAACATTACAATATTAATAAAAAAAATAGTGTTTTATTTGTTTATTTTACCAACGTTTTCCGATAAAAGTTGTGTATTCAAGAGATGACTAGACTATCATCAAATTTAGTTTTTAATAGTGGAAATAAAATTTCGTTGCCGTCAAGGAACAGGCTAATATATTGGCGTACGTTAACCAGGATAAGTCATTAGTCAAGTAACCAGTTATGGATAGTCTTGGACCCGTTTCACACACGGAATGGGTCATATTCTACAACATCGGGCATGCTTTATCCTCTAACTAAGACATACCACCCGAGTATATATACTATAGGGACACATTTTTGGACAAGGAACGTGAGTATATTACAAGTATCATAGACGTCAGTCTTCAATAAACCTCATCCGCACCCCAATCAAATAATTCATGGGTCTGCCACTACAGTCACAGTGCATCTATTGTTGCTTATAAAATGACTATTGTGTAAATGAGTAATACTCCTAAGTGAAATATAATCATTGCAACAGCTATGTACCATGAGGTTATATCACAAATGCATTTAATGTTGCTTATTAAAATGACTATGGTTGAAATGAAAATTGTTTTGTAGCCAAATTGAATAAGCATGATTTCACTTGAGTAAATTAGTTTAGTCCATCGTTTATGACAGCCTAGGGTTATGGAAAAGATCCACCGGAGTGTTAAGTGTGTTTGATCTGAAACTCAATCTCAAGTTACGACAGTCAGTCTCGTCATGAGGGTCAAGTCCCATGATCAATCTCCAACGCGAAAAAATAGAACATTTGGCTTCATCCTCAAAGGAATACTTATTGCGAGATTCTCCTCCGACTCAAACTATTTATCATTTAATGTGTGCACTGGGAGGACCCCGTCGCATACTATGTTTAATCAAGTGTGAGACGGTCTGTTGTTATGATAGAGAATGGCACCGTTGTTATGTAAAACCTTTTTTTTTCTAGAATGGCTACCTCACTCCCACTAATCCGACTTAAACCCAATTATGGAAAGGGTTACCTCAAGTGTTTTGTTGTTTTTTATATTAATTAATGCTTCATAATTTTACAAAACCACATGTTAAGATATTAAAACAACAGAGCCATGCCAGTTAACAGTAAACATCTGGGACAAGCATACAGGTTGTGGTTACCTGAAAAACATTCATTTACCGAATGAAAATAACTTTTTAAATTGTTATTTTTTCTAATCCTTGAATATTGTTAGTTTGACAGTGTTTATTTAAGTAGTTTGTGTAATATCAACATTTTGGTATTGAAAATATTATTACATAAAATTTTATAGAAAACAAATACTTTAACGGTATTGGGCAAGATATGAAACACATTTTATAACCAAGTATTAATTCCTTTTGAACCAAGTCTACTGCCATTTTTATATCTTATGATGTTTTAGGGTTTAAAGTTAAGCAAGCAACGCAGGTTGAATTGTGTTAGGTGAAGTTGTGCCAATCATGTTATCAAAACATGTTACATCAAATCGTGTTGAAAGTGTGTAAAAAGTGTTTATTAATGGTGGTTATATGTAGGGCCGGCGGTACGCATAGGCCGGGCGCACAACAGCTCAGGGACAAAACCCTTAAGGGGCCTGTAAATTACAAAAACGTCATACATATACACACATATATATAGAGGTAAAAAAATCCTGTAAAAAAGCCTAAAATGTGAGAAGTGTGAAACATATTATAGAGATAACATGTGTCCTCAATCTAAATTAATTCAAAAGAGTAAACAAGTAATTTTTACATTGATTCAATTAATTGATAGCCTTCCATAAACAGCGACCGATTATTATATAAATACAAATTTGTATTTTTTTCTTAAAGATCCAATAAAATTATGTGATGGTTGCAGAATGATAGATGTATAGTGTTATATTTTTTATAACAGGTCTATGATAGATGTATAGTGTTATATAGTATTATACTATTATATATTTCTGATAGCATTTCCAATAACGTCAGCTCTAAATAAAAGACCAACTATTGTGCCGAATCCACGAAAATGATAAAAGACTTAGGGGACCTTAGTGGACCACAGCTCAATTATATAAAGAGAAAAGGATGTAATGGGACTATGGCCTATGGCCAGATTAAAAAAGCGTTAATTATGTTTTTGGTTCCTTGTCAAGAATCACTAATTAGTCCATTGAATAAAAAATTGTCAAAACAGTCCCTGTGGTTTCAATTTCGTAACTATTACACTCCACTTTCACTAACTACATCCATATGTCTTTAGTTACTTTATTTGAAATAACCGTAATGTCCATGTTATTAATATTAAAATAAATAGAGTTTATAATGTTTTCGTCCTTGTGGTTTGTTAAAATAACCATTAGAATCCATTAGTTCTAAAAATTACAAAACAATACCAATAATTTAACAACTTCCACCTTCAACTAACCAACAATAGCGGTTAACAACTTCATCTATCTAATATCTGAACAACGACCACCTCCACCACCCATTATGCCCACTACCGTCATCAAGCTACCACTCACCACTACCCCCACCCTCCATTGCCATTTTATTTAAACAATCATTGGCCAACTCCTTTTCTGAATTCTACCAATTACGACTACAACACAGGGCACCGTCCATACTTCATCTCCACTCTTTAAGATTTTTCAAGTAGGCATCAAGTTTTATTTTATGGGAAAAATTAAGTAGCTTGATCTAAAAAGTCATCGAGGATGAAAAAAGTGAAGGATACAACTACTATTTTAAAAAAAATTTCAACTAATGAATTGTAATTATTAATTTTACTTTTTTAACAAACCATAGAACCAAAAAACATTAACTCTTTCTTTATTTTAAAGTTAATTTTAAAATATCATGGACGTTATGATCATTTCAAATAAACTAAAAGAATAAAGGGATGGGCATTATGATCATTGTAATAGTTAGGAAAGAGTGGGTATTCAAATAAACCACATAGATTGTTTTAGCAATAATTAAACTAACAAACTAAAAGAGCAGATTTTAAACTAATAGACTTAAATTTTAATTTTTTGGCAAAACAAAGACAAAATATGTAATTAACAATAAAAAGAGAAACAGAAACTATAAAATTTAATCCTTAGTTAGAGAGACAGACTCAATTACACTTTAATTAAATAGAGATCTTTTTTATATATTTTTAAAATAACAATCTTTTATCAGATCAGGCAAATGCAAACAATGTGAAAATTAATGAAAAAAGCAATGAACACAAATTATAAAGCATTAAAACACAAAAAAAAAATTCTCTCTTGATGAATACACCGACACAAAAATAAAATTGATAATAAAAAAAAAGTAGAGAAATAGAATGTTATTCTCATGGCCAGTCCCAAAAGGTAATCGCAGAGTCTCCGCTCCCTCAAGGCGATAGGATATGACAAGCCCCTACAACATCTTTAAACAGGAAATTCAACCTCTTACGAGGCAAAATCTCAACCGTTACAAACGTTAAGGGATTCATTTACGACGATTTATTCAATTTGAGTTTTACGAATACGTAACAAATTCGCCTCAATGTATTGAAACCGTCGGAATAACGAAATCAAATTGAAATTGACAAAAAAATAAAATATTAACCTCTTCAGTTCAGGTCTCCAATAATTGTTTCCGCATGGATTTAGATCCTCGGAAGAACGAAAGTATTATTTGAATCATCATCAGAAGCGTTCAAAAACAACAATAGGATGAAGAATTTAAGAGAATCTGAATCTCTTCAGTTCAGATCTTCAAAAACTATCATCACAGTTAAAATCAGAAGAACGAAAGTTATTAATTTTGAATCATGAATAGAGATATTATTAGAGAAAATAGAAGATGTAATAGAAGCGAAATTGAAGACGACAAACCTGAAGTACGGGATGGAGATTTGAAAGCTCTAGATTGGTGGAACAATGGAAGGATGTGAATTTAGGGAAGACGTGGCGAGGGTTTTATAAGCAAAACCCTAAATTAATTTGTTATTTAGGGTTTTAGGGTTTCAGAATGGGCTTTGGTTTGGTCGGGTTGGGTTGGGCTCGGCTGGGTTGTGATGCATGGGCCTGTAGTCAGATGGATCTCTTTTAACGAGTTTTCCGAATATTTTGGATTTTTTTCGAATAAATGTGATGCCATAAATATGACATCATAAAACTTATATGACTTTATTAAATTATGCTTATGCTTATTACTTGAATGACGTAGTTTGTATATCTAACCAAATAATAATCAAAATTACAAATTGATGAAAAATAAATGTAACATCATATACTATTAACCTATAAAAGATATGTAACCAAATAATAATCAACTTAGTAAAATATCCCGTGTGTTGCGACGGCAAGTCGTATCGTAAATTAATTCGAATAAAACCATTAGATAAAAAAACACTCGTGACTAAATATAGACAAAAACAAATGTGACGGTATATTCACAAATCACCAAGAAGTTACATCCTAAATTAAACTTGAGTAAAACCGTGACATATCCAAATTTGGTACAGGTAATAAACAAATTGAGACATAATGCCTCAATATTCATCATCTTCATATGCGAAATTGAGCTTACAGAGGCACAAAGTACCATATGTGATTTGCTCTTGTGGTGCAGCTACGTGTTATCGGAATCCCAAGACGGAGATTCTTGTGTTGTGTATGTGTTGCAATCCTAAATTAAACGAAAATTTTGATAATTTTAGTAATTTAGGTTTGATAATTTGGATGCTAATTTTGAGTTCATTGAATTATAAATTTGGTTGAGTGTTTGTATTCACTGAAGTAATGTGATTGGGAGCTTGTAGCATGTTGATAGTTTAAAGTCGGTTTATGTGTTATACAAATAGTGCATAATTTCATTACAAACAGGCAATTGTGGATGCCATTAGTGGGTTGATACTCCCATGTGTCCCCGGTGTGATAGGGTAATCCCTGTTTGTTACGAAACAAGAAAGAGGAATTAACAAAAATCAAAGCTATGGAAGTCAAAAATTGAAGATTGTATTAGGAATTAGTTGGTTGATGTTTCTTGTTTATGTATTTAATATATGGAAAGTAGTATAATGTGTAACATCACCCATCACACTATCACACCCAATTGACATCTCATTCCGTCACATTTCACTCTATCACATTTGCAATGGTCATCACATTCCATCGCACCCAATCACAACTTAGTTGTACCTCAACATCGAAGTTAAACCCACACGCACAACATATACCATCAACAATGTGAAACCCATCACCATCACCATTTCCATCCCCATCACGTGTGCTACATCCCTTACGGCGGTGTATCACATCATCGCCCACCATCATGGCCCACCCGTGTACCCTTAATTTGCAACATGTTGGCATAGCGTTGCATCCTTACATATATATATAAGACAAAAAAAATTTGTTGCACAAATGAACTGTTAAATATCATTACCCTTTCCTTCCAAATATTACACAAAGTTGAACATTGTGATTTAGTGGGCACATCACAGAAGTAGCACATTTCAAAATAGATGTTGCTTATGATAGGATGCTCCAGTGGTGAGAATATTGTACCTACCATTTATCATGGTAGGCTTGATCTTGCTGGCAGGCAAGTCATTCAAGGGAGTGTTGTGCTTATACCATAAAATCACTTGTGATAGTGCACATATGAATTTTGATTCTGATTGAGGGAATGATGATAAGGCACTTGCATTTAGGGAAGATGTTTCAAAAAAATATATATATAAAAATTCAATCCATGCATCTATATACTTGATTATTTAGAACCTTTTTTATGAAAATCTTAGACAACTATACATGTTTGAATGAGTGTTGATGTATGTTATCTTTCTCTATTGTGTCCATATGCAATTTCGGTCATCAATGCTTCCAACCACCCCACAATTCTATCCAATACCTGACGCTAGTTTCGAAAACCACGGAACTCAAGGTTAATTTTGGGCCCTGGTTCACCCACAAATTCGCAAGGTGTCATGGTACATAAAGAGGTGATAAATCTAGGTGCCGACGGAGAGATGTCACTAGGCTGGGAAGGAAGGAATGTGATGATGTCTTTGAGTGTATGGGCGAAGAGTAACGTTGTGTTCCCGAGTTTCAATTAACGAAGGAAAAGAAGGAATTTGGAAGGATGTCAGAAAGAGAAATGAACTGAAAATTTATATTTATTTCTTTCATTTTAAATCCTTCCAAATTGCAAATTGAAAAGATTTAAAGGGAAATGTTTTTAACACATGAAATATTTTATTTTCTTTTCATTTCTTAGTTAGTTAAATATTTGGGAACATAAGAAGGGAGTTTGGCGTTTCAAATTTTCTTTGTTCTTTTAAGTAAAATGTCATGATTGATATTTCATTTAAATTTAATAGATTACAAATGTTTTATAATTTGATAAAGATCATATCTGTAAAATTTTAAAATAATTCAAACATGCAATATAAACGCACTATTTGAATTATTCATCAACTCTACATACTTTTTTTAGTATTTTACTATTTTTATAACTCAAAATCCAGCGTCTCTTTCAGACTTTTTAGATAGTCCAAAACAAGATAAAAAAAAGGCAAAAGTTCCTCTTCACATGCGCAGCTCAGGCCCACAAGAATCAATATCCATATCGCCTTTTCCTCTTTTAGCTATACTTGTTATCAATAATTATAAATGTTAAAATTCAAAAACATACTTCACTAGTAATTCTAATTCGGGTTGCGAAAAAACCAATCCATGTTACCGATACCAAGACCGGCTCATGACCAGCCCGAGTTGTATTAATCAGTCCGCTTTTAAACCCTGCTCAGCCTTAGTTAGAATGGTTAGGAACTTCAGTTGTAATGTACGCGATAACATAACAAAATTTTTTACAAAGAGTCCAAATTTTAATGTCCAAAGTCAAAAAAACAACAGCTTGACTTTATAAGTCAAAGCGCAAAACAGAAACAATACCAAGAAAACAGTCAACTACCCTTGCACGGCCTTAGCCATGCCAAAAGCAGCTGCCGATGCTATGGCTCCAATTAGAGCTGTTTGCAAGGCACTCCACACTGGTTTGCTACCAGTGAAGTAGCCTTTGGCGTATCCGAAGATCAACAAAGCTAAGATGGTCACGATAACCGAGGCAACCACGGCTTTTTGAGCCACTGGGATGATCATGTAAGGGAAAAGTGGAACCAACCCACCCAATATGTATGCGACTGCTATTGTGAACGCGCTTTGAAGTGCTCTTTTTGGATCGGGCTTTTCGAGCCCAAGTTCAAATCTGGATAACAAAGAGAGAAAGTATTATATTTTACTCATTGACCCATTGGAGATGAAAAGAAATACCCTTTTCGGCCCTTTTTATATGTAAATGGATCAAAAACACTACTTACTCATAATGCACGTCGATCATGTGAAAAATGCAAAAACACACTATAGCTTGTAAGCATGAACATTTCAAACAAAAGGTCTCAAGTATAATGGTTTATTACAAGATTTCACAAAGTTTGCAAATTCCAATGTTGCTAGTTTTCTAAACGTATATTCTTTGACTGAAAACATACCATGATGACGCCTTTTGTCTCAGATAAACTTAATTGATTTTCAACTAAAATACTAAATAAAGTGCGACTAACATGTTAAAACAGCCAAATATTTACAGAAAAAAGAGAAACTTTTGATCAATTTTGGATACCTAAAACACTAAACAGCATAGCCAACACAGGATTGTTTATAATAAAATTGCAGATTGCTTCTGGTTTGAAAGAGACCACATGCATAAACTCTTGAAAAATAGAAGACAAATATTCTTATGAAAGACATAGAAAAAGACAAATGTGTAGCATATACATGCCTAATATACATATAATTATAAGCAAAGTTTTATGACTGTGTCCCACTAAGATTCCATTTGTCTAAAATCAGGAGATAAGTGGGAAACCTACTAAGATTCAATGATTAATCAAAGCAAAAGTAGTAACGCTTACTTCATCATGAAATCAAGCCATGCTTTCGGGTTCTTCCTCAGAGCATTCACCACAGGCGCATACTCATGCGGCTCCACCCCATACTCCGCCAGTATCTCCGCCACTTCAGCCGCCTCTACAGTTCGCATATATAGAATAAAATCACCAATTATCATTGAGTTCTACTGTGTATGCATCTAATGAATGCATGAAATTAAGAATGAACCTGTATCTGGTATGATATCAATTTCTTCTTGTTCTCTTTGTAGCTCTCTAGTGTAATGATCAGCTTCACTTTTTGCAGCCAAATACCTATTAATGATAATATATTCGATATTTATCTCTAATAATACCTAGAGTTAAAAGCCCTTTTTGTTAGACACACTAGAGAGAACATAAAGTGAAAAAGGGTAACTCTTTTTGACTCTTGGAATTATTCGAATTATCAGTTAGAGTTTGATTAGTCAAACAATTCACAATCCAAAAACAAAAGGTAAAAAGTTACTGACCATAAATTCTGAATTCTGTATCCAAACAAGAACTGCATGCAATTGAAATGGCGTATTGTGAATTGTAGTTATCAAAATTCAGATTCTATTCTATCCTACTTCCTGAACATTATCACGAACAACATGTTCATACAATCAATCAATTAAACCTAAAATCATTAAACTAGAAGAAATTCGATTTAATTATCAAAATTTCGATTCTATCCTGTATAGCGCTGTAAATGAACCAAACGGAGCCTTGTTCATGTTCATTCGTTTAGCATTGAACTTGTTCATGAACTCATAATAAATGAAAATTCTTGTTCATGTTCGTTCATTAAGAAATTAACTTGTTCACGAACACAAACTTTAAATAAAGAAACAACATTCTTATTCCCGAACATTAAACATAACCACCTTGTTAAGCACTTAGATATTATAATCAAAAACATAATTATATCCCAAAACTAAGGCACGAGTTAGACATAATAAGCATAAACATAATTATCCCAAAATAATACTAACTGAACATAAACTAAACAAAACAAACGACCATGAACAGACGTAAAAGAACATAACACCGAACGTTCACCAACGCAACTGAACCACACAGCCATTGCTCGTGTTTGTTCACTTCATTTAATTAATCAAACGAAATTCCTCGAACATAAACAAACTTTCCACCAAACAGTTCGCAGACGTTCGGTGTATTCACAGATGTTCAAACAGCATGATTAAACAACAAACCGCTCACACAATCAATAAAATCAATCAGTTAAACCTAAAATCACTAAAGAATAACAAATTCAGTTAAATTTACCCGCCAAGTCCCATGGATATCGCACCGGCAGCAACCTCCGCTATACCAGCAGTAAGAATGATAGAAGACGAAGCGTTAGCACCGGAAAGCCCAGCGGCAAGAGCAAACGGTACCGTAAGACCGTCAGAAACGCCGATGATGACGTCACGGACGATTTCACCGGCAGTAAAGTGGCTCTCTTTGTGGCGGTTGAGTAGATACTTGTCTGATTCACCGACGTTGGCCATTGCTGATCCGGTGGTGATCGAAAATTCGGAATCACAGTGAATATACTGTGTGAAATTGAGTGTGTGTGACTGTGTGTGTGTGTGTAAGTGGAGGTTGTAGTGGAATATAAAGGTTGTATTGATGGGATGAAGACGAAATTAAGCGGTCCTTACAATTCGGAAAAGTTGGCAAGGGGGAAAGTTATATAACGATCTTTTAAGTTTAGTAAGTTGCATAAACGGTCCTTTTAATTTTTTAACGGCCAACGACTCTTTAAAATGGGTTACTGTTGAAATTCATCATATCAGGATACACTCGCCTCTAAACCGAGGAAAACTCTTTCCTAGGGCTGAATTCAGTGAATACTGATCTGAAGGCACGGTAGTGTAGTGAGGTAAAACTCGCAAACTTCAAGGATCGAACTTGTCAGTGGCCAAGCTAGCCCATTCATTTAGAGGTATCGCAAAATTTTTTTACCGTGATATAATAATAAAAAATGATAATAAATAAAGTAAAACAAATACCCAACAGATATGTCTTCTTCTTTTATTTTCATAGCTTGAAATCGTTCCATCAAATCGTCATTATTTACTTTATCAAAAGCTTATTTTTTCGACCGCACAAACCATAGCATTGTTCAAATATTCCGGGCTCATTCGATTGCGTAAATCCGTCTTGATAAGCTTTAATTTAGAAAAATATCTTTTAACGGTTGCAGTCGCAACCGGTATGTGACAACTGAGATTTCATGTTAACTCTGTTATCTTTATCATGACTTAAAACATTCATTATAGCATTTAACTTTATATTGGTTGGTTAAGTGTGTCAATTAGTACACGAACACTCACGTAATAATAATTCGGCGAATCATCCGAATTACCAAACTGCACACAAGTCTGACTCCGAACATTGGTGAAACATGGATATAGTATTGCAAACATAGAAAGAATAATATAATTGAGCGGAATTATATGTTATTTGATTGCATGGACTACTTGCTAGTTGTTCCTCGTAATTGCGAACAATGTGCGTTTTTGTGTGATCTAGCGTTATAAAAATTTATAAACAAACTAGTGGGTTTTATTTTTATAGATTTGGGCTATTAAAAATTAGTAAAAATTGTTTGGTGGACTTGTGTTAACTAGAAAGGGCCACCCAAAGTTACAAAAGCCCATCAAAAGGGCCACCCATGAATTTAATTAGTTAAAAAAATACATAAGCTAACCCTAAATCCCCAAATACATATGGCAACCCCACCTCCACCATAATTTCAAAATTTTTCATTCAAAACACAATTCCACTTTGACTTTTGCTTGGATCTTTAAAATGGTGGCTTTCTTGATCGATTTCAATACCCCTTAACGCTTACAAGTAAGTTTTCTTGATCAATTTTGATGTTTCTCATGATTTAAATATTAGGGTTTTGATTATAACTTGATATTGATGATACTTGGTTGTTTAATCTGATGTATTTAGGATTATGCAAGATATACGGGTTGGATTTAGGGTATACAAGATCATAAACACATTTTTGGGAAGAGTGAAATTAAAAAGTTTCTATCCAAATTTTTACAGCCGACTTGTGATGGCTATAACGAGGTCAAAACATAACGAAATCCATTGTTTCTTGAGTGCATGACAAACTTCCAGGAAATACCTTTCAAACTCCATTGGAATCGCATTTTTTTCGATGTCGTTTGGTATTTTAAATGATTTATTCGTGTCAAAGGTCTAGGCTGTATTTTCTGCCAAAATTTTCAGCCCATTACGAATGTCATAACTCAATGTAGGAATTGGGTTATGATCTTAAATTTTTACTATGGCTACTTCCAGAAGGTGTCGAAAATCTCCAACTGGAAATTTGTAAAAAGAATAGACGAGGTTTTAAATGATTTTTTGCGTAAACTGTCATCAGAATATTATAAATCCGACCTAGGTGTAAAGAGTGATTTTTAATTATTTTTCTGTAAAGAATCAGGTATGAGAAAACTATACTAGTATACGGTGATTGAATAACATGTCGTGTTAAAATATAGTAATTTTCTGAGTTCGTTTAGTATTTTAAATAAATTCCAGAAAACTACCTAAAATCTGATGTGAAAATGCAATGTGCTGAAAATGATTGTGATTGTCTTGAATATGTATACATGATATCAAAAGGTGTTAATTGTTATTAGAAACATTATTGGGTGTCAATGAATCTGTTTTATGAAATAATATGATCACATGCACTAACTTACATGAACGAGTAGTTGTGTGTCAACGTGATTCTGTGGCTATATGTTAGACTACGTATAGGATTACATTAGTTAAACTAATTGAAACAGTAAACATATTAGGAAGAGATTGACCATTCCTGATCACCTTTCACGTGTACTCCCGAGCAAACTAAGGTGAGTTCACAACTCTTTTCTAAAAGCATGCGTCCCTGGTTTGGAATAACACTTTTTACGGTAGCCCTGGTTTGGGCTATGCGCGCGTTCTTTGTGAGAACCACTGAAACATACAATCCACTAGAGGTGGATAGTACACTTGGACTAAACGATAACTCTATCATGAAAGTCCCTACACATTATACCAATTAGCTTGCCAGGTTGGCAGACATGGTATTAATTGATAGCGCTATTAGGTTTGGCAAATCTTACACCATGCTGGGAGCCGGGCGTGAACTATTGAACTTTCCTATTGCATCAATGCGGATAGACAATGATGGAGGGCACAAAAACTTACTACATCAGTTTTCGGTATCTACACAGTTTAGTCATATGATGAGGGTTAGCTACCCGAGTCATATTTATAACGCTTTTACATGTGAACTTACGCTTACGCTCTACGCTTAACTAAAACTCTGAACTCGCCAACTTTATTGTTGACACGTAATTGCATGCTTTGCAGTTCATTAGGTACGGCTGGGACGGACAATTGCAATTGCTGGAGTGATGTATTTTGATAAACTTTATGTTCTAGATCATTTATTAAACTTGTGGTTTTTAAATAATTGTTGGGATTTTTAACTTTATTTCCGCTGCAATTGAAACTGTGTTTTGACATTTAAAACTTGATCGCTAATCATGTTGTTAGTGATGTTTTTATGATTTTAAATATTTGGTTCAACATGATTAGTGGCTAGATCCTGGTCGGTCACACACCTCGCAGTAAAACTCCGCATGTAGAATTTGAGAGTGTGACACAGTAAATCAAAGCCAGCTTCACTACCCGATAAACCAAAGGACAAGTACTACGTGTTCCGGTTTCCACCATAGTGTGACGAAATGCCTCAACATCACCCAAAAGAGTCTATTTCTTGTGAAGTAAAATCATCCGGATACATCTCGACCGTCGACGTTTGGTTTTCTAATTGCCGCCCATAATGATATTTTGGGTTTTGGGCTAAGCATTGACATTTACCAATTAGGCCTCCTTTAAATTATAGAATTGTTAATTTGGAGTTGATTATTCTACAACTTTTGGGTCGTAAATGGTTCAAGCTTATACAAATTTGGAATTTAATAATATCAACTTTCCTGTTTTTTATGTCATGGGTATTCTCGTATTTGTTTAGGGGTATCCTTTGTATAAAACCGACAAAAATACACTACGCGTATGGGTTTAAGCCGTAGCCCATGCTACCCTATTAATACATTAGTTCTGCCCCTCGAAATAGCGATCTCCGCCTACCCGTCTAGTCTCTCATCATCACTAGATGCCACCGAAACTAAATAGTGATGACGGTAATCAAACCGAAGTCACTTGAAACATCGAGTTTTTCCTTACCACTTTACACCATTTCATTGGCTACGGTCCTTTTAAATACTCCTTTATGATGATTTGATGTATCATTATTCATTAGTTAAATGGTTCAGCAATAAATTATAAGGTATATTTGGTACTTTGAAAATTGGAAAGGAAACGTGTATGATGTATTTTTGCTATTATATTGATATTGTGTGTTTTTAGGAAAAAAAAATACATATATAGTATGGTATTAAAAGTTTACTAACCAAAATTTAAAAGTTGATGATTAATATACTGTAACGGTTGGTACCGGATAACTATACTGATTTTTTTTTATAATATTGATGTTGACATGGGAGTCACGTACGTTGTCACAACATAAAATGTGGCTCAATCCTTTTTGGTCGTTTATGTATCATAATAACACAATTAGTACTAATTAATAACATGATTAGAAGGTAGGATCAAGAAAAATTATTGCGTAATGACCCATGCCCTCTAATTGTTATGCAACGTCTAGGGCACATGGAGAAGTGTTGCATATCCACATCTATGAAAACATGTGTAAATATAAGTAGATAAACATAACTTTTAAGTACCTTATAAGCTCATGTGAGTGTTATGCTTTATCTCCATCATAGAAAGATGAAAGATGATGTGTGAAAATATGTATATCAAATTGAAAAACAAGTCACATTTTAGTAATTAAGTCTGGATATCGCCGTGGATTCTATGCTAAAAACTTTAGATCTATCGACTTCTACTCTATTTTAAAATGTGTAATTTCTTGATTAACTAACTACGAAAGGCCTCTCTGAATCAGTGCTTGAAGAAGGGGAGCGCAAACCGCTTAGCCCTTCTATGCAGTCCGCTGTCAATGAGCTATATCAAAAGACTATAGGAGCACAGGGACTCTAGGCGGATCGCCTCGAGGGAAACACTGCAAGTTCACCAGATTATTAAATAAGTACCAAATCATGCCAATATACAACAAAAAACCCACAAAATCATAAGGATAAATGAGGTAAAAATATATGACTTTTCAAGTCTATCTCTATACCAAGTTCTCTTAAAAGAGCTTCTCATCGGGTCACTTTAGCAACAGTATCAACTAGGGCTCTATCTCTGTGGATGACTGAGATAATGTTTTGTGCTTTCGTGCGGTCAAGGATACATGGTTGAAGTCCATATAGATAGCATATCCCTCGAGGATCAACGATCATACAAACAACCAGCCTAAAGTTGAGATCCTTGCTACCGGTGCAAGCTTGAAGTTGAGATCTAGAATTGTGGCGAATGAGCAATCCATAATCGATAGTGCCCTTTAAGTATCAAAGTATGTGTTTAGCGGGTGGGTGGTTCTCCGATAGTGCATGCATGTACTTATACACTTTGTTAATAGTGAAGGTAATGTTTGGTCTGGATAGTATTACATATTGAAGAGTGTCGACAAACTGGCGATACTTGATTGGCTTAGAAAGAGAGAATTGTCCTCGCAATCTTTTTTTCTAATTCCGATTTGTATGTGTATTTTGGTTGAAGATTGTATCGATACGTACATAAAGAAGATGACAATTTCCGTAGGAAGATGGCAGAAAGGATTTTGTATGTATACATTGATGTGTATGCATGACAAGACATGACATCGCAGCAAGCAAATTATACATGAAAGGTTTTAACTTTAACAGTTTGTATGTATATATTGTGTATGTATCAATGATGATGGCGAAGCAATAGTGATACTTTAAAAACATGGAAGTTCGATCCTGCTAAAGTTAGAAAAGCTTTAGGTAAAATGATAATTGTGCCAGATCTTCCATTCTCATTTTGTTGAACGTTATGTGGACTAAAAACCAACCCAACCCACCACCATTTGATCCGGTCCTCGGTCCTGACATCTCCACAAATAGGTCTCTGTGCCGGGCTGGTTCGACCCCTTGCTAGAAAGGTTTCAGCATTCAGCATCTCTATTTCTAACACAATTTAATCACCAATTTACAAACATCATCACCAAACTACAGTTTTCATTATTGACAAAATGACATCTTTTGACCACACATTATATTTTATCTTTATATATTTGTCAAAAGCATCCTCATTAATTTTCCTATAAAAAATCTTTCCTACACAAGAATGTATCATTTATTAACTAAATCAAACCAAATTTCAGGTTCATCACCATAGCACATTGCATGTTCACCTGGGGAAAATTATGAGTCGGTATAAATTTCAAACTCAAACTTACCACCCGATATTTGTACTGTATATATTATCGTCATCATTCCAAAAATCTATGATCTATCACCATACAACGTCCACCTTTTCCTCTTGTCTTTCGCAGCCTTACCCCATCAAAACAATATGTGCATATATGACTATATGTCTAGATTTACTTTCAGGTAATAAACCGTACTTTATGGAGCCAACTTCCAGGAACATGAGCTGTAATAGCTCGGATCATTTTTAATCCGATGAAAATGCTCCATTGCAGTACCTACATGATATTAGAAAAGCTAATCAACAAGAACTCAAGGATTTTATGTGATAACAATATAGTAATTTTAATCTTAAAACGAGTCTTGAATGAATATAGTCAACGGTGTTACCTGTCACTGAACTTCTCAACGGCTTCTGAGGCGTAAAGAAGAGTCTCATTGGCCTTTTCAAGAACTATATAAAGTTGTTTCCCTCTAGCAGCCCGAGGAATCACCCACGAGTTGTTTTTCGCTCTAATGCATATTTCTAAATCGTCCCTTTTGTTCGGCTTCTTTCCAAATCAACATCTTCCCGAACCTTATTCAAAGCTAGTAATGATTCCTGTATAATAGTAGATATTGGAAAAATTGACATGAATGGTAAGCTGTGTATGCATATCAAATAAAAAAAATTGAGTAAAATGGCATTTTCGTCCATCAGGTTTGGCTAATTTTGCTACTTTCGTCCAAAGGTTTGTTTTTCCGCATCTGGATCCGAAAGGTTTGAAATCTTGACATTTTCATCCGTCTCGTTAACTCCATCTATTTTTCACCAAATTGGTTGAAAAGTTTTCAATTTAATATTTAAAGGAAAAAGAAATTTAATTTAATATTTAAAGAAAAAAACAAAAGAGATATGTAATGTAATTGGTTGAAAAGACATGGGCCCACCTTTCCTCGTTCCTCACAAGCATGGTGCGATTCATGCATCCGGCTCCAACTTCTTCACTGACACACAAAAGAGCGGCGTTTGATGCCGGATCACGTACGGATATGTTATATATTCTCACAGTATCCCACCTTTATAAGACGGAAGTGACAATAAAAATTGATTTGGATTAAGGTAACAAGTTATAAATTTAATACATGGAAAGTAACACTTGAAGTAACTTAATATAAGTTTAAAAGGAATTAAGATACAAGTTTTTCAGTTAAGAAAACATATTATATGAAATTATATAATTGGTGTAATATTTGATTTGGTAACCTTCTTCTTTTGTTGCGCATGACATCATGTTAATTTCCAATTGGTGATAGATAATTGACATAACTAACACATTGTTATTTCATTTGAAAGAAATATATAGTTAACTACACAGAATGTAATTTTGTAGAGAAACATTTAACTGTTCTACAAAATTATAACTAAATGCCTACTTCTATAAAATTTAAAAAAAAAAAAAAAAAAAAAATAATAATAATAATAATAATTTGTTACACTAACACAAACTATCATCACGTAACATTTGCGTGAAAGTTGTTTGAACGTGAGAACAGTAATGCTGAGTGGGACCCACCCTCTTCCCCACCACAACCTCCATTGCTAACGTTCATAACCGCTTTCACTTGCTACACGTACTCAACTCATCTTCATCAATTCAAAACCTGAATCCAAAACTTGAATCATAACACTTCATTTCAATCGAACAGTTCATTCATACCTGCTTCATACTGTTCGCGATGAAGAAGCTCAGATCAAATCTACCTCGCCGGAAACGCACAAACTGCTCTCCAATTCTCAAATCATCTACCGGTCTCAAATTCAATTCCAGTTCAATCATCGATTCTGCTTCAAACTTAACGCGAGATGTTGCATTCTCAACCGGTTCTATTTCTACAGTATCAACGAACAACAAATCGACGAAGAAGAGAAGTTTCGCTGACGGAAATGGCGAGTTTCGGAGGATTACGAGATCTTACAGCAAGCGAATGGAGATTATGGCGGAGAAGAAGGTAGAGTTAGAGTTATCTGAAGCGTCATCGTGTGTAGAACTGTTGAATTCGAGCTCGAATAACGTAATTCGAAAAGGATCCCTAGTTTTCAGAGAGAATGATGCTTACGAAATCGAGAATTCAGAAGTTACGACGAGATCGGAGTGTTCAGTTTTTCCAAAAGTGTTGACAGATGGAAGAGATTCAGATAATCTGCAAGTTACTGAAGAAAACGATGTCGTTTCAGTTTCATCTCGACGAGTTTCTCCTAAACCTAAATTCGAAACGACTTCTCGTTTCAAATTATCAGATGCATCAATCAACGAAGGTGAATCAGCTTATTCGAAGAACGTAATTCGAAAAGGATCTGCAGGTTTGAGAGAGAATGATGTGTGTGAAATCGAGAACTCAGAAGTTACGACGAGATCTGAAAGTTCAGTTTTTCCGAAAGTGTTGACAGATGGAAGAGATGCAGATAACCTGCAAGTTAATGAAGAAAACGATGTCGTTTCAGTTTCATCTCGACGAGTTTCTCCTAAACCTAAATTCGAATCGACTTCTCGTTTCAAATTATCTGATGCAACAATCAACGAAGGTGAATCAGTTGCTTCTGGTGTAGAAATCACTTCGTACGTCCATAATTTGTAACGAATGGTACAGTCCACGATGATGAAGTGGAGAATTGTGGTGAGTCAAAGCTGATTTCAGCTGAATTTGATCTGAAATGTTCAGAACGTTTATCTAGCAGATATGAAGAGTGTGATTACTCATCAGCTGAGTATACGGATGCTAATATGGAGAGTTCTGAGTTTGAGGTTTCATCAGACTTTGATACAATGTCGTGGTATGATTCCGGTAGTCAGTTTTCTGAACGATCGTTCGGTGATACAACTCCGTCGCCGACGTTCCAACTGTTCCTCGTTTATCGTCAGAAGTTTTGCAAATCGGAGTTTTCTTCGAAAGTGTTTTCAGAACAGAAAGATAACCAGCCTTCTAACAGAATTATTGTAAGTGATTATGCATCACTGCATTAACTTCATTTGATATATGTATATGCACGTTGCTAGTTTTTCCATTAGCTATTGCATCAAGGTCAGAAAGAGTAGTTTGTCACTTTGTTGCAATATTCAGAAGTAGTACTCTGTTGTGATGAACTTAGCTTTATCTTTACAACTATGAACTATTAATTAACTTTTCTTATATATGTAGCTGCTATTCACTGTAGGCCGTAATGGATCAATTAACACAACGATGATGAAATCAAGATAAACATAATCAATTGACAAAAACCGATTCGTGTTATGATTTCTGTATAATATGTTACAATGGTGGACAGTGATGGTGCCTATATATATCTGCTGGAAAATCGTATCTAATTGACGTGTTGGTTGCTTAATAACTGCGACGTACGTTTAATCTATTTACCAATTACAATATCAGCCAAAACTTTCTAACAATTACAATTAGGCTCTAACTATACTAATTGAGCTTTCTAATGAAACATAACGAACTAACGAGATCGGGATTAATTTTAACATGAACATGTTAAGTATAGACATAAGGTGCTCCTTTGAGATGTTTGATGCGCTTTATGTGTTGTTTACTGGATTACTTTAGATTATTATGGTAAAGATAGTTTGGTTTACATTTTATTTTGTGATGTCTAGAAACTGTTAAGATCCGAAGATGAAGTACATGAAGAAAGCTACCAGATGATGAAGAAAAGGGAGAGGAGGCAAGTGTATCTACGCGATTATGCTGCAGAATACAGTAAGATAAAGGAATATGGTGATCTGGTTGTCATACAAAGGTCGAAGATGGTGCATTGGATTATGAAGGTCTGTTAGAATTGCTTTATGGTGAAAATTATTTTATAGAAATTTGTTTTCTCATAGAACTCATACTTCTTACTTTGTAAAAGCAGCATCCAGCTTACAAGGAACTCCAGGAGGAAACCATGTTCCTAGGTGTCAGCTTACTGGACCGGTTTCTGACCAAAGGATGCTTCAGAAACAAAAGAGAGCTCGAAATTGCTGGCATTGCTTGTCTCACCCTTGCAACAAGGATTGAAGAAAACCAGCCCTACAACTGGTCTGATCCTGTCTTATTTATCATGCTCCTGACCCATAGTGAGTTTATGACAATGTGATGTCACATTATCTTGAATTAAAGCAAGTAAAATAGTCAACATGATGTGATAGCAAATCCTTAACCATATTAATATTTCCTTATTGGGAAATCATTGTGATTTGATCTATGCAGCATTCGCCAGAAGATATTTCATGTTGGAAGCAATGAATACGGCAGATCAGAAGTGGTGGCCATGGAATGGCTAGTGCAGGAAGTCCTCAACTTCCAGTGCTATTTACCAACCATCTATAACTTTTTATGGTAAACGATATTCTCAGTCCATCAAAACTGTATCTACGCATGCCTTTTTTTTAATGAAGTTTACGTAAATAGCCATTTTGACTCAATATTGAGCTTGACGGAAACAAATTCGGGTCAAACAAGTTGAAATGGATCATTTTAGAAAATAAGTATCAAGTTTTATAAAAGTGACCTATTTTGCCTCACTGTCTAAATTAAGTACACCAAAGTTGGCTCGTTGTAATCATTGCTAATCAATAATGGACATGCGGACCATTTTTTGCGCCAAATTTAGCCACTTTTGGTCTTTTGCGTTGATTAGACGTTGGTGCAAAAGTCTACTACCTTTGTGACAATTAGACTGACAACCAATAACACATTGGCACGACCCTGGGTTCACAGCCCAGTGGTCATGGCAATGAACAGGTAGAGGCTTGGTCACAAGTTCGAAACCCGGGAGCCACCCCGAGTTTTCTATTACAACGCATTTACTCCAGAGAGTTGGCTTTCACAATAGGGTCGACTCTTGTGGAGGGTGCAACTCCTGTCAAGTGGCAGGGGGCTGGAAATTTTCTCGGGGATAGCCAAGCCACATTCGACCAAGGCGTGGACCCGGTTTAGACAACATAGTCCTTGGTAATGAGTGGGGTGACGGGCCTGCGACTAGCAGGTGTGAATTACCGTCTGTTGTGAAGTTCACCTATCAAAAAAAAAAAAAACACATTGGCACGTGTCTTAATTTGCCCAAAAGCATCCAAAATCTGAATCATTGGCATATCACTTGATACAAGTGGCATATTTTGATTGGATGAAATTAACGGTAAAATTCATAATTTCTTTTCATAAAACGCTAGAATATTTGGGCAAAGGTTCAGTCAAAATGGAATCTCCCTTGCTTTTTAACCATCAGAATTTAAAAGTATAAAAAAATATATGAGTAAAATGTCATTTTAGTCCCTGAGGTTTGACCAGTTTTGCGACTTTCGTCCAAATGTTTTTTTTGCATCCGGATCCAAAAGGTTTGAAATTTTGCCACTTTCATCTGGCTCGTTAACTCCATCCATTTTTCTCCGTTAAGTCAAGGGTATTTTTGTCATTTTGCTAACTTAAAGGGCAATTTGGTCTTTTTCACTCTATGTAAAAAGACGTAAATACCCCTGACGTAACAGAGAAAAATGGATGTAGTTAACGAGCCGATGAAAATGGCAAGATTTCAAACCTTTTGGATCCAGATGCGGAAAAAACAAACCTTTGGAGGAAAGTCGCAAAACTGGCCAAACCTCAGGGACGAAAATGGCATTTTACTCAAAAATATAAATCAAGTAACAGAGGCAATCTGTTATTTCTGTATGTGTTCTTATTCATTACCATATTATAAATATGAAAAAAGGTTCTATCTCAAAGCTGCACGAGCCGGCAAAGGTGTTGCGAAGACTGCCTAGCGTTTTGCGGCGCATGCACTACTGGGCCATGAACAGTTGTCCTACTGGCCTTCAACTGTAGCAGCCAGTTTAGTGTGCTTAGCATGTCTAGCTGTAAACAAACACTCATCTCACCAACAAATCACAAGGGTACAAAACTTAACCTATGTTTATATTTATAAATTTTACTTAATTGCTTCATATGCAGCCAAAGTGTTCTCAATCTAGCCATCTATTAACCCACTTTATGGTCTTCCATTTTTCAGGTTCAGAACGGGTCGAATGATAAGGATCTACCTGACTGCATAAAGGTAATTTACTGGACTGGTCCACGTATATAGGTTAACCTACACTGCATACACCTTCCTAACCTTGAACTCATACAATGACAGTCGATGGAGTGCTTGGTTCAGTCAATACGCTAACGAAAGACGGGCATTCCATAAAAGACATCCCACTTTTAAACTAGCAAAAAGACGATAGTTATAAAATAAGCGGAACAAGGTTCCAAAACGTACATTCTGTTCTATATTCTAGGTTCAGTATGACCAGATTCTTTATAACATCCAATAAAATATTAAAATGGACCTTCAATGCATTGGAATGTAGTTGTTATCGTTGGATGGTTTGACAGGAGTCACAGTAGTGTCTTTGTTCGAAGACACCTCAGCTTTTTGAACCTTCTCTGTAGTCTTTGACCCCTCTTTTGCTTCGGATTTGTCAACACTTGCTATAGTCTTTGACCCCTCAGATTTGTCAACACTTTCAGTCGTCTTTGGCCCCTCTTTTTTCTCCTTGGATTTGTTTACATTCTCTTTAGTCTTTGACCCCTCATTCTCTTCATTCTCTGTAGTTTTGGACCTCTCTTTTTCCTCTTCAGCTTTGCTAACCTTCTCCTTGGTCTTGGACCCCACGCCTTCAGCCGCCTTTGCAACCGCAGCAAAAGCACCGGCAACCCACACGGCTCCACTTGACACAAACTTGTTGCTCATGAGAGCCGAACCAGCAGTGTTCGCCTTCTGCTCAGCTACAGCAATGGCGGATTTTGTTGTTTCCGACACTTGATAACGTTCATTCACTTCTTTCATCCTTTCATTCATGGCAGCGATCCCCATGCTTAACTTATGGGTCAAACCCATCTTACGGTCAATGGAAGCAACGGTAGCCGATGCATTAGACGTTAACTGGTGTTTCTCATCGAACGACTTAGCCTTTGTTAGTGCATCTTTTCCCAGAACAAAACCCTTTGCGAGCATCGTGCTCACCACTTCCTCAGCCTTTTGTGCAACTGCATTTGAACCTTGTGCACCTCTCTGGTTCATAGTTCAAGGGCGTCAATCAAAGTATTATATACATGAAAAATAATAAATATAGTAGTGAACTAGCCAAGGGAGTACCGGTGATAAAGGAGGAGCCGCAGCAGGCAGTTGGTAATTCTCAACACGGCTTACTGTAACCGGTTTATCCCCAATTGTGGCTCCCTGTAAATTATTTATATAAAAAAAGAACATCCACAACAGGCACTAAATCAATTTTTATGTTACAACCTTTTTTTATAGTTGGTCGTTATAAAACTGCTACTCAAAAGTCAAACGTTAACTCTTTACAGGGACATAGGGAGTGCGGGTGTGTGTTAGGGGTGACGATTCATGACATGAATAAAATTAAACTATAAAACTTGTCAATGCGTCAAACCTTTTAAAACTAGAATAAGATAAAATAAAAGTTATATCCCTCCAACTTGTTTACGATCCTTTTACCCATTTATCACAACCCGTTTACAACTTTATTACATGACCCACCAACCGTTTGACTTGTTTAGACATGTACATGGGCTACACGATATTAAGTGTGCCCAGGTTAGGGTTGATGTCTTAGACTTGACTAAATATGATACCCTTCCAGGTTATACCAACAATAATTGTCTCAACAAGTTTGAAAAAAGAATTAAACAATAGCCGAAACAAATTAAATGACCGTAATAAAACTAGTTAACTTACTGTCAAAAGAACTGCTGTATTTGCTCCCTGTGCTTCCTTAAAGGTGACAAACGCGTGTTTCGTGGTTTCACTTTCACTGCACAGTTAAGTTAACCATCTAAACATAAGGATAGTGACTACTTCGACAGTTACACAATTAAGTAAACCATCTAAACATAAGACTACTCGAATGTTGGATACATAAATAACGTCAACAAACGTGTATTGGATATTATATAGCACATAAAAAGGACTTTTTACCGATGTCGTGTGACACCGGTGTTTAGTATATGGGCCCACCCTTGCATTTCCATATTGCAAATAAACTTTTATTGACATTCAAACCTTTTCATATCAATATAGTGGATATTTCCTGAAAAAGAGAAGAACTCCCATATATCCTTCTCGGTGACAGATAGCGAGACATTACTCACATCGACCGTTTTAATCTGTCAATTTGAGATCACCGCCTCATTATAATTTACAATTAGCAAACAAAAAATAAAAAAATATTTCCAAAGTTAAAAAAAATGTTGTTCATTCAGATTCTTCATAATGAAAGCAATCAAGCATGTTCGGTTCTCACTTCTGAAACATTCGTTGGCGACTTAGGTGTAGAAGGAAGAAGGGCATCTGTTTCGGTTCTTGCTTCAGTAGCAGCCATGGGAACCTGAAAATTTTAGATGTTCAATCATGTGTTCGGAAAGCACTTAAGATGGCCAACTCACTTTTTAGTTACAATATCTACTCAAATCCCTTTTGTAAAATCTGAACCCTCGTACCAACCCATAGTGTCCTGTTTATTTTTGTTACCCCATGAGTTCATCCATCATGAGTTGCTCTCAACCAAGCATGTTTAATAGTGAAATTTCTTCTCATCAAGAGTGTAAACAAGCTCGACCGCTTGAGAGCTACGCGAGATGACTCACTAAAAGCTTAAATCAGGCCGAACGTAAATGCGTTGGAATCTAGATTGGAGTTTATATAATAAACGAGCTCAAGCCCAAGTGTCGTAGCTTGACTACGATTGCGAGCCTATTAATTAATTATATTAACTTTTATTTAATACACTAAATATATAATCACATAGTAAATATATAATTGTACATATATATACAAAAACCGTTATAGATGTATATAAATAAAAAAAATACTTTAAATCATATACGAGTCTAGCCTAATTCAAGCTCGAGGTTTATAAATAGAGCTCAAAACAAGCCGAGCCGAGCTAGGCCTGTTTACACCCCTATTCTCATCCATAACCAATGCATCTTTACATAAATTGGAACCAAATGGCATGAACTATTAAGATCTATGATGAAACAGAATGTGAACTTGACACAAACTAATGAAATCTACCATGCATACCATCATGTGAACGAACATCTCTTTTGCTATAATAAAACCACAAAATGCCTACCCAGTTGTTTGACTTTTCAAGTCAAACTTTGACTTTCTTCATTTCAATTATGATCACAAAGGTGAAAATATAGATTAACATAAATTCTTAATTGTACTTTATTCAACCCCCTAAAATCAATACAAAATCCCAAATTATTTGACAAAATTCCCCATGGTTGTATTTAATTAGACACCCATAAAATCAATATCTTGTATGCATTTGGGGCAAAAGATGATCACAAGGCATGGGGTTTGAAGCAAAATCAATAATTTTTTTAATCATGAAATATAATAATATAAAAAAGGGTGGGTATGAAACGTACCGATGTTTTTAAGAAGATTTATATGATGGGCAAAATGGGATTTGCAAAAGTGAATCGGCAGGGAAAGAAAGAAGACGGTGGCGATCGGCGGGGGGGATTCATAAACAATGAAAAGTTGTTTTCGCGGGAAATTCGGGTGCCTCCATCAATATCATCCTCTCCCATTTCTGTGATGAAAATATGTTTTATGTCCATTAAATTAAGAAAATCTATTAAATTTAAATTATTGTTACAAAAAGATAGTTATAAAGGAATTGATTTTTTTGTTAAAAATTTAAAATACTGTTACAAAAAGATAGTTAGTTATTAAGGAATTGATTTTTTTGTTAAATAATTTGTATCGCGGAAAAGCCAGGTTTTGAGTTTCAGACCGGGAACCGAATTGTTAGACCCAATTTTTCAACTATGAAGCGAACAAGAAAATTTAAAACAAAGGTGATGTGATTTTAGTGTCATGAGTATCATTTTAGCATAATTGGGTTTAATTAAGATCAAGTCATAAATTAGACTAAACAGTGAGAGTCAATTGAAATCACTATAAACTTACATGATTGATGAAAAAGTTGCATAGTGAGTTGAAATTGATGAACAATTGGAACTGGTTATCGAGGGTAACCGAAAAAACTGATCATTAGGAGCAACTTGACTCACAATATTAAGGTGGATGGTCAATGATAAGTGAGCTCATAGTAAGTTACCGCTAAGCATTGGCAACTTATAATGCTCGCTAGTAAGAAGTGGTAATTTAATCTTCATCACTAACTTACTAGTGAAAAGTTTCTAGTAAGGTTTTCATTAATACGGCTATAATTGTCATACCCTTTCATGAAGAGTTGCATGTTTCATTTGACCCTTTATGTATAGGGTTCATTTTATCTATTTTACATATGAAATTACAACTTCGTTTTCACAAAAAACAATCTTGTGTGTTTACATAAACTTTATGTTTTATCCGACTATCGATTTTGCATATGCACAAAGCATTTTAATCTGACAATGAATTAATACACGATTCGGAAAGCTATCCAAGGATTTGATTCTCACAAATTTAATTGCTTTCGTTCGGGTGTTTATGGGTTGGTTTGGTTGATTTTAGAAACCGAACCAAAACCAAAAACTTTGGTTATGTGTATATAAATACCAATGATCAGGTCCGGTTCAGCTACGTCTTTGGTTATCGGTTTCTTGGCTTAGGCCGGCTCAGTATCCGGTTATCAACTAAAAAATGGGCTAAAAAATCTCACTTAGGTTTAAGATCTAACTTTTTGTCAGTTACAAAAATGAATTTATACTTTGCCATCATTTTGGTATCTAAGACAATGTACCAAAAAAATAAGTGATGTAAAAGGTCTGGGTTTGCTACTATAAGTCTCTCCTTTTATAAGAAATGTTTGTTTGCAACTTTGTTAAAACTTAAAAGTGGGATGGTTGTAGCAGGTTGTTGCTTTTGTTCTTCTTCATGACAGAAAGATTGCTCTTCTGCGGTAACGGTAACGGACCCATAAAATATTTTTAAGGAGTGTGAACGAGGGGTTTAACCAAATTTTCAAAGGGTGTAATCGAGATTTTGCCTTATAAAATACACTTAATTTTCTTTTTTCAAAGGGTACCTCTACCTAGGTCCGCCCCAGCTCTTATGTGATGTATGTACAACACCTTTACCCAAATCTCTCCAACATTTTCAACTCACTATAAACATGTTGTCTGTTACTCTGTTAGCTTTCTTCAATACCGTAACGCACCAAAAGTCAAATATTTTTTAGAATGTTAGCATAACTCATTATAAACATGTTGTCTATTAGCACTGTGCAGCCACTGCTGCAGCTGAGGACATAGTTTTAAACTTTAAACCTCAAGTTATTAACCTGGTTATAATTTAATATGGTTGCATCATAACTAATATTTCTTTAATTGACATTGTTGAACCAGAAAATATTAAAATTTAAATTATTGAATATAACTGATACCCCTTGTATATGCCTTATCTTCAAAACCATTACAAGAGGTAAGAATGACAAATTACAAAGTTAAGAATTATACCCCCTTCTAGTGGTGCAGATTTTAGTGGGTATGTAAGTCTGCCATTCTAAAAAAAATTATACATCGGTTATATATGGGCCGGTTTTGTCATTAGTTATAGGTTATCCTTGCTCTCCTTGGGTATCTTCAATGCATCCACTTTCAAATGCATCCGGACACGCCACATCAGATTCCCACCTATATTTCAAAGGAATAATAGATTTTAATAATACCAACTATTGCTCGTTTGCCGGCAACGGTCCCAGCTTCAAAAATCCCCACTGGTGGTTCCATCTTTTCACATGTTGGCCTACAATGGACCCTGACTAAAGAACCCTAACGCCGTTAGTTTCTAGTCGCCGGAAAAACGTTTTTTGTCAGAAAAAGGTTTCTAAAGGTCCGATCTATGGTTACAAACAGGTTTCGGACGAAAACTTTGAGTTTTCCGGCTAAAAAGCTGACTTTTCCAGCCAAAAAGAAGCTTCCGACGAAAACGGAGTTTTTCCGGCAACCTTAATAATTGGGACTTTTTACTAGAAAAGGTTCCTAAAGGTGCGTAATAAGGTTACAAAGAGGTTTGAGACGAAAAAGTTGAGTTTTCCGGCCAAAAAAGAGTATTTCGGCTAAAAATGTTTTTTCGCGGGACCGGAGACTAACGGCGTTAGAGTTCTGTTAGTCAGGGTCCATTGAAGGCTAATATGTAAAAAGTTGGGACCGCCAGTGAGAATTTTTGAAGTTGAAACCGTTGCCGGCCAACGGGTAATATAAATATGTACATTATAATTTGTGTGAGAGAGAGGGTCCTATCATCATCCACTTGCTTGCGTATGGAAAACAGGACGTGGAGAAACAAACGGCCATCTCTAATGGTATGTTCGTCTTTTAGGACGCCACATGTATGACACCTGTTTGTCCCTTTCACTAGAGATGCTCTAACCTTTATCAACGTTGGACAAATCAAGCAAAGGATTCATCTTCAACCTGAATTGCCATTAAGGAGTTGTCCACGTAGGCAGTTTCAGTTTCCATGTAATCAAGCAGTGCATTTAAGAATTTAAAAAAGAGTGAATCGTAAATTTTGTCCTTTATCTTTATAATCATTTTCAGGCGATTTCTTTTGTCTTTAAAATTGACGAGTTTTTTACTTTATGTTTTCAAATCTTGCATGTTATGTCCTTTGAGCCTAACCCAGTTAGTTTTTTCTGTTTAATTTGATTATGTGCCTTGCATATGAGGGCAAATTTGTCATTTCATCTGTCACACCACAACCGATGGCGGAAACATCGGGATGAGACGAACAAATTGCTCAAAACTTCATAACGCTATGTGACAATATAGATTAAATTCAAATTTCATTCAAGACTAAATTGTCATACAAAATTCCAAATAATAGTCAACAATTGTTTCAAAACGTCATAACATCAAAATAGATAAATTAATCTAGGCGTGTATCTAAGCAATCCTACTAGATTTCTTGCATCATCAGCTTTCCTTCAACATGTATTAAAAGCGCAGATCAATACAAAAGTATTGGCGAGCATACAAGTTTAAAATTAATTGTAAGTATAAAAATTTGTTTTGATGTGACAAGCATATATTCAAGTCGAATCGCACGAATATGTAGACCACTTTCGCATAACAATAGCATATAATCGAATTCTTAACTAGCAGGCATAGTATTCTAAGCATAACGATATCATGAGAATACAAGTCAAAACTAATAAGCATAAACAACTCAAGCATAACAAGTAGCATGTATAGACGAGTTTAAACTAACACCTATAACTCACATAAGCGTAACTGATGGCACATTTGGTATTGTGAACACATTTAATTTTGTTTAAAATAAATTTTGTAATTTATACATGTTGCACCCCAAAATGCATTAAAGTGTAAAAAAGGGGTCGAGTATGCTCACTATTTCGCAACGCATTCCTTGAAATCCCGCGAGGAGTGAAGAGTTTGGTAATGCAACTCCGAGGTCGTCATACATGGATAACGAAAGTATATAAACATTAGAGGTTGTCGAAGCGCTAATAATATGAATATATATTTATATATTTATAAAAATTAATTAAATTCGAGGGGTTTTGTTTTATATAAGTTAACGAATTTTAATCTTACGGATTTTACGAAAAACGGGCAGAGTTTCCTCTGTTTTTGGACGATCACGACAATGCAAGTTGTCGATGTATTTGTCAAAATTTAACAATTTTATAACAATATATGTATGTACTTTTGTAAGGTTACCGAATACAAACAAAATAAATAATTTACGTTACGATGGTTGGAATTCAATTTTACGCTAAGTAATAAAAATTACATACAATAATATAATCAATATAATGAACTCAAGACGTTAGAATTTTACCGAACATCGAATCTGACCAGGTTGACCGGAGTTGACTGTTTGACCAGTTTTGACTCGAGCCGAAACCGAACCGAAGCTGCCGTTTGACTAATGTTGACCCGAATCCCGAAACGAAACCCGAACACAAACTGAGCACAACCCGAACCAAACATAACCCAAACTGAGTAAACCCAAATGTGGACCGTACCGAGTCTGACCCGAACAGAGCTCGAGTCGCGAATTTGTCCCGAACCATAGTCTGATACTTCAAGATCAAACAAAGTGGTACTGAAAGAGAACCACCATCGCTATCGACGGAGAACGGCTTAACCGATTGCCGGAGACGTTGACTCGTCCCCGCTGCAGACGCACCAGACCTGACCCGAAATAGACCCAAGCCAAACCCATCTCGAATCCGAACATGAAGTCTGAACTGAACCTGAACCACCGCCGCCGCTGGCAAAGGTCGTCGGTTGACCGGCTCAGTCGTTCCCGTCTCTCTCCCTTCGATATATATATATCTCTCTCTATTCTCGATGTCGTGCGCCACCACCAGCTGGTGGTGGCCGGCCGGTTAATCGAGGGGTAGTGGGGGGTGGTGTGGTTTTTTGAGGCGGAGAAAGGAGGTGCCAGAGATATCGGGTGAAGGGGGATGTTGGTTTGCCGGTGTGGCCGGAGAAGGAGGGGGAGGGTCGGCCGGACTTGCTCCGGCGGTCGGAGCTGCGAGAGAGGGAGACAGGGGGTGGGGCGGCTAAATGTATGTGGATGTTGTGTGTGTGATTATTTTATAAGGTAGGGTTTAGATAGGATTAGGGTTTTTAGGTTGGTTTTTGTTGGGCTTAAAGCCCGATAGCTAGTTTCTAGGATACACGAATGACCCGGTCAAGTTAAGAGTCCCGTGTTCGAACGCGAGTTTCGTATAAATGACGTATTATTTCATTAGTATTATTATTATTATTATTATTATTATTATTATTATTATTATTATTATTATTATTATTATTATTATTATTATTATTATTATTATTGTTATCTATATTTTTATTATTATTATTTATAAAAGAATGAGTAAATAAATAATAATAACAATGATAAAATTAGACAAATAAATAATTTAGCGGTACGACACGCATTTTCTAAAATAAAATTTTATGGAAACGCGAGGCGTTACAGTCTCCCCTATTTTAGGGAATTTCGTCCCGAAATTCGTTCAAGAGGAAGGCTTTAGGAAGATGGCACTTCGAAGTATGTATTGGTATGATCGAGAAATAGGCGGTGAGTGATTAGAGTTTGTATTTAAACATAACAGTGAGACACCGAATTTCTCATGGCACGTTTCACGAGACCTTAGCAATATGGTAGTAACACTTATATATAGGAAGTACCAACGGCGTATCCACCATGTTCATACCATATTACGTTCGTTTCGCTAGTCGATGCCATGTTACGTTCCGTATCATAATCAAGTTTGTTTGCGTATCACGAGTAAGACTGATAGCGTATATAGAGTCTCAAGTATGTAAGTATAATTGTATTTAAGTATGAGAGAGTATATTGTATAAGTATGAGTATAAGTGTAAGTGTGCGTATTCGCACATTCGTGTACAATACAGATGATATATTTTAGTTTAACCAAGATTAACGGATTACTGGCATGTGAACAAACAGGTCAAACCATCGTGTACCGCAATGTAGACTACCCATCATCGTCAAAACGAAGAGGGTGTAAAATAGTTTACTTAACACGACCTCAAGAATACGGGCGGGCGTCACTCCTATAGCGCTACACAAGCGCTATACATGTTAAGGTGTGGCTTGATCAGAGTTAATGACGAGTCTATCACATAAACATGTGAATAAACAAGGCAAACCATCGTGTACGCAATGTTGACTAGTCAATATTGTTGAAACATAGTATAAAATAGTTTACTTAGTATGAAATAGTTTACTTAACACGACCCCAAGTCTCAAGGGCGGTGCGCTACTCCTATAGCACTACGCATAGTGCTATACATGTTAAGGTGTGGTTTTATAACGAGTTTATCACATATAATGTTCCAGTAATCCCAAATCAAGTATGATGTTTAGTATGCACATATTGAATCGTTGTGTAATAGATTTTGTATAAATGAGAAGTTTGTCGTGCATAACTTTGATTTTAGTATAGAGTGACATTGAAAAAAAAATGAAGGAATAAGAATTATATAGCATAAAATGTAAGATAGCATAAAAGAGAGGCTTATTAAAATGTTGGAGTGTTTCGGTTTTAGAAACTTCGATTATTCCAAAGTGACTTGTAAATTCTTTCGAATTAGGGAGACATGATTTGGCCTAATAGGTATAATACTCTCGTCGCCAAGTGATTAACGGTACTTTACCCTTCCAGTTAGTACATGTCCCTAATTTGATCGAAAAATACGGAACTTTGGCGAGATTGAAAATTGAGGAGCGGAACCAGTCATCAAGGTGTGGATGTCAATCCTGGCTTGACAATTTCGTCCCCAAATTGTGGTTTATTGAACGTATTAAGATATAATCCTGAATCCTCAATAAGGATCCACTAGATTCTGAAATGAAACTCCCATCAAGATATGGATATCACTCCTGACTTGATGGTGAATTTCGTGCGAAATAACATGTAAAGCGGATTGAAACTCGTCACCAATGGCGGGAATCACCCCTGTATTGATGAGTTATTTCGATTGTGGAACAAGAATATTCTCACAAATGTGTATTGGGTTTCATGTCTTAGGAAAGACATATTGTAAGTTTTAAGACCGGAAAGGGGAGGAGCATGATAGAAAGAATAACAATTTAGACAAGTATCACAAATGGTCAATGGTATGGTACTTAAACTATAGACTAGGTCGAACATGACAATTCTACCTAATTCCCTATAGTTATGGCTCTGATACCAATCTGTCACACCACAACCGATGGCGGATACATCGGGATGAGACGAACAAATTGCTCAAAACTTCATAACGCTATGTGACAATATAGATTAAATTCAAATTGCATTCAAAACTAAATTGTCATACAAAAATTCCAAATAATAGTCAACAATTGTTTCAAAACGTCATAACATCAAAATAGATAAATTAATCTAGGCGTGTATCTAAGCAATCCTACTAGATTTCTTGTATCATCAACTTTCCTGCAACATGTATTAAAAGCGCAGATCAATACAAAAGTATTGGCGAGCATACAAGTTTGAAATTAATTATAAGTATAAAAGTTTGTTTTGATTGTGACAAGTATATATTCAAGTCGAATCGCACGAATATGTAGACCACTTTCGCATAACAATAGCATATAATCGAATTCCTTAACTAGCAGGCATAGTATTCTAAGTATAACGATATCATGAGAATACAAGTCAAAACTAATAAGCATAAACAACTCAAGCATAACAAGTAGCATGTATAGACGAGTTTAAACTAACACCTATAACTCACATAAGCGTAACTGATGGCACATTTGGTATTGTGAACACATTTAATTTTGTTTAAAATAAATTTTGTAATTTATACATGTTGCACCCCAAAATGCATTAAAGTGTAAAAAAGGGGTCGAGTATGCTCACTATTTCGCAACGCATTCCTTGGAAATCCCGCGAGGAGTGAAGAGTTTGGTAATGCAACTCCGAGGTCGTCATACATGGATAACGAAAGTATATAAACATTAGAGGTTGTCGAAGCGCTAATAATATGAATATATATTTATATATTTATAAAAATTAATTAAATTCGAGGGGTTTTGTTTTATATAAGTTAACGAATTTTGATCTTACGGATTTTACGAAAAACGGGCAGAGTTTCCTCTGTTTTTGGACGATCCGGACAATGCAAGTTGTCGATGTATTTGTCAAAATTCAACAATTTTATAACAATATATGTATGTACTTTTGTAAGGTGACCGAATACAAACGAAATAAATAATTTACGTTACGATGGTTGGAATTCAATTTTACGCAAAGTAATAAAAATTACATACAATAATATAATCAATATAATGAACTCAAGACGTTAGAATTTTACCGAACATCGAATCTGACCAGGTTGACCGGAGTTGACTGTTTGACCAGAGTTGACTCGAGCCAAAACCGAACCGAAGCTGCCGTTTGACTAACGTTGACCCGAATCCCGAAACGAAACCCGAACACAAACTGAGCACAACCCGAACCAAACATAACCCAAACCCAAACTGAGTAAACCCAAATGTGGACCGTACCGAGTCTGATCCGAAACACAGCCCGAGTCGCGAATCTGTCCCGAACCATAGTCTGATACTTCAAGATCAAATAAAGTGGTACTGAAAGAGAACCACCATCGCCACCGCCGGAGAACGGCTTAACCGATTGCCGGAGACGCCGACCCGTCGCCACCGCAGACGCACCAGACCTGACCCGAAATAGACCCAAGCTAAACCCATCTCGAATCCGAACATGAAGTCTGAACTGAACCTGAACCACCGCCGCTGCAGGCAACGGTCGTCGGTTGACCGGCTCAGTCGTTCCCGTCTCTCTCCCTTCGATATATATATATATATATCTCTCTATTCTCGCTGCCGTGTGCCACCACCAGCTGGTGGTGGCCGGCCGGTTAATCGAGGGGTAGTGGGGGGGGGGGTTGGTGTGGTGTTTTGAGGCGGAGAAAGGAGGTGCAAGAGATATCGGGTGAAGGGGGTGTTGGTTCGCAGGTGTGGCCCGAGAAGGAGGGGGAGGGTCGGCCGGACTTGCTCCGACAGTCGGAGCTGCGAGAGAGGGAGACAGGGGGGTGGGGGCGGCTAAATGTATGTGGATGTTGTGTGTGTGTTTATTTTATAAGGTAGGGTTTAGATAGGATTAGGGTTTTCAGGTTGGTTTGTGTTGGGCTTAAAGCCTGATAGCTAGTTTCTAGGATACACGAATGGCCCGGTCAAGTTAAGAGTCTCGTGTTCGAACGCGAGTTTCGTATAAATGACGTATTATTTCATTAGTTATTATTATTATTATTATTGTTATCTTTTGTAACATTTGTAAAAATCAGGTTTTCAAAACCCGCTCCGTTTTGTAATCGAATATCAAGTTATAAAAGTTATGTTGAATATTTATGATTATTTTGATTTAAAACGATACATAATTAATAAATAAACTAAACTATAAAAATTATATTTGATAAAAAGTTAAAACAAAATAAATAAAAAAAAATTTGTTGCTGCCGGGACTCGAACCCGGGTCAGCCAAGAAGAACTCCAACGCCTTAACACACACTCACATCACCACTCCGCCACTTTGTGTTTTCTGTTATCTCTATGAAACAAATGAGATTTATATACAGACTAGGTTAAACCGGTTTCGCCAACTGAGAAACGGAAATCGGCAAACCAATCGTCAAATCGTTTGTTTTCTCGCGTATTCACGTTCATAACCGATGAACCGATGTCTTTAATCAATTCAGAGGTGATTGAACATCAATTTCCATAACTATCGGTTTTTATAACCGAAAGGAATCAAAGTCTCAATTACTTCAATTCCAGACCACTCTCGCGACTCAGAAATATCATACCAGCATCCCATTTCACTTTCGTCACATTTTCAGACCATCAGAACGCTTAAAACAGCTCGCCGGAATTTTCTGCAAAAGTCGCCGGAAAACCGTATTCATCCTCAAACGGTAAATCTTTCAGTATTCGTTGTAGTTCAACAATTATTAGACTATTTCTAACTTAAACCTCTCAATTGAAATCGAACTCAGGCGCTGTATTCAACTAATTCCAGTTCGCCGGAACTCCCCTGAAAGTTTTTATTTCCGTCTGTGAAACGGTAAGGACCTTCAAACACATCGATAACGTTTGTTTATCACTTCAATTCCACATTCGACTAATCCAAACAGTTGATTATCTTGTTCAGTTGAAGAGCATAAAAACAGGGACCGATACATTGCCGGAAATCTGAAATAAACCGTTCATCGGTATGTTCACCTCTAATTACCGTCTCTGCCTTTTCATTTAAGCTTTAATAATGTCTGTAAATCGTAAACACAAGGAACGAGTTAGTAAATCAGTTGACTGTAATTTGAATGAAGAAGACGAAGCTAACTAAGTTATAAGTATATTTAAAACTAGTAAAATGAACGGGTTAGACACACAGTCCAGCGGTGGACTGTGTGCAAAATACAAACGCATGTCCCGAGTTCGATTCCTGCTATACGCACTCCTTATATAATAAAATGCCTTTTTGTTTAAAAACTAAACCGGGTTAACCCAGTTAGTGGTTAAGTATAATAAAAACCGAGATAATAACCAGGTTAGACACACAGTCCAGCGGTGGACTGTGTGCAACATTAAGCCATACGTCGCGCATTTGAAACCCGTCACTAGCACCGGTCCGTTGAATTAAAATGTTTTTGCAAATAAAAGAAATTCGGTTAAATTGAATAAGTGTATAAATATAATTAAAAACAAGATTATTTCGGGTTAGACACGTAGCTCAGTTGGTAGAGCTGCGTGCACGCGTACGGGAGGTCTCGGGTTCGAGCCTCACCCAGCGCAAACCATGTCATTGACCGAACCGGTCAACAAGTCAACAGGTCAACGGTCAACGGCCAACCCAAATTAAACAATTTTTTTATATTTTTATTTATTTAATTTAATTTAAAAATCAATTAAAAATACTTAAAAATAACATTTTTAAAGATAGAAAATAGCCATAAACTCACAAAAATATATCTAAAAATTTCATTAAAATCCTTAATAAAATCCACTCATTTAATATATTTTTCCGTTATTATTTAGGTTAGTATTTCTCGTTGTTTCGCTCATCTAATTCGTGCGCATCTCACCATCTCCAATCCAACGCACCCAATGTGAGTGAATGTTTACAAATTCCCCGTTTAATCACGTTTTGGGGTGTATCATGTGTCTTGATATATATATTATACTTAAACCATTGTGCATACATCATATCATGAACTAATGTATTCAGTTTGTTTCTGTTGTGTAGTTATTGTGGATGCAAGTTTATTATTTTCAGTACATGCAATTTCATAGGCCGCCGTTCCCCATTACATTATGAGCGTTGAGCATGTTCCCCATTTCATTATGAGGTTGAACCTGGCGTGCCCACATACGATCGGCTCCGTTTGATTGAGCCTTGATCGCACAGACATTTTCATTTTCAGTACATGCAATACGATCGGCTCCGTTTGATTGAGCCTTGATCGCACAGTTCATTTATGTTATTTATCGTATGTTGTTGGTATGTTAATGTATGCTGTCATATGTTATTGTATGTTATAGTTGTGACTGCTATTTGCCGCAGCTTGATTATTTACATTTGCTCATCTATGATTATGCACAATTTTTCATTGATAAACTAACAAGTAATTCATTAATAAATGTTTATCTAATAAGGTTCACTCGCCAACTTATGTTGACCCAAAAACCCCCATTTTTACACATGATACAGGTGAACCAGCAGCAGCTAGGAACACATAGGACTTGGACTAGAAGAATAAAACGATTTAGAGTTGGGATTGTTATGTGTGGTTTATTTTCTTTGTAATGAATGAACATGTTTGGATATTTGGAAATGTAACTTTGACTTTATTAAATATGAAACATATTAGTAAATGTCATGAGCTTTGGTGATAACCCAATTATGCCCCGACTCTTATTCCGCTGCGGGTCGGGGTGTGACAGATTGGTATCAGAGCCATGACTATAGGGATATAGGATAGGTTATTAGACCCTTAGAGCCTATACTATAGTCGATTAGAAACTTATGAGATTTTTGTGTGTTACATGCCAAATTTCATGATGTTTATATGTTTTATGTTAAATGTTAAGCATGTTCATAAGTATGTATTATCATATAATGCCTATCATGAATCGTATACTCATAACATATCACATCTATGAAAGCACACACCATATCATGATTGCTTTTACAATGATTTTCGTGTTTTCAAATCTCATCAAAGTGAGTTCTCATGACGGGCATGTAGTAACTGGAAGGGTACCAGTACCGGTAGTCGGAACGTCCTGTCTAGGCTGGCATTCGTATAAATCCAGAATAAAGGACCAGTTTGCCTACCTGGGGACTAACGATGAGAGTACGAAGTACCTATTAGGCCAAAGCATGCTATACCAAACGTCGTGTGAACTAACCCCACTTTGAGTTGTCATTGTGTCTACACCTGGACACGTTCCGACCAAACATCTCATGAACATATTTTGTGGTTAGCATTCGGGGGATGCGAGTGTTAAATTTCCAATACTAATGTGAATCATACCAAGCCAATAGCCATGGGGGCCCACATGACTATGTAGGTGAAGGTATGGGGGACATTTGAGGCCTAACATGAGCGAACCCAAGACATCCTACGGATGTAGTTGCATTATTGATATTTACGTTATTTTCATTTTCTTAAAGACACATGACACCTAAAAAGACACCATAAACTCACAATCTTCTCATTGTATGATCATGTAGATGTCGTCTAGACAACAACGAAGAGGTAAAAGATCAGGAAGGTCTCAGGAACGTTTGGCCACACAGATCGCGAAACAAATGGCCACGATACTGCCTGACATTGTGGTCCAAGTATAACAAACCCTCACTACAAATCCTACTAACCCTCCCCAACAACAGGACCAGAACATCGACAACCCTCCTACCAGCAAGTGCTCTTACAAACATTTTAAGTCTTGTGATCCTCCTAAATTTGAAGGGACCGAGGGTGTCACTGCTCTCCTACATTGGTTCGAGGAGATGGAAAACACTTTTCTAAACTGCGATTGTCCTGAGGATCGCAAGGTTCGATACGCCACCGGGAGACTATTTGGGGTAGCTCTCACTTGGTGGAATACTGAGAAAGGGAAGAGGGGAACTGAAGATGCGATGGCCTTAACTTGGGAGGAGTTAAGGGAAATCATGACTAGGCGTTTATGTCCTAGAAGTGAAATTAAAAAGCTGGAGGACGAATTTCATTCTCTAAAGCAAAAGGAGGGTGATCACACCACCTATAACAAGAGGTTCTTGGAGTTGAACCAAATGGTTCCAAATTTGTTCACCCCAACCTATCGTCTGATCGAGCACTATATTCGAGGACTTCCCTCGAAAATCCAAGATTCAGTTCTCAGCGTTTCACCAGTAACACTTGAAGCTGCTATGGAGTTAGCAACTGAACTGACCGAAAACCGAATTCGCAACGGGAAGTTTAAAGAAGAGAAGAAGAAAGCCCCTGTTGAGGGACAAACTTCAAACCACCCCATTCCTTCCTCTAAGTTTGCTAACAAGAGGAAGCGCAACACCAGAAATTTTGCAGTTACTCAAACCAACTCCCTATTCCTGCTGCACCCATTACTCAAGTCACTCCTTCACCCGCACCATACAGAAGACCCTACACTGGCCCGTTACCAAAATGTAACCGTTGCCAATATCACCATTCCCCTGATCATCCTTGCCAATATTGCACCGGTTGCGGTCGCGCAGGACATACTGTTCAAACTTGCCGCATGCCTCAACGAACGAACCGCCACCAACCTTTAACCCAAACCCACCAACAGATAATGGGCCAAGCCCAACAACCCCTACTATTACCACCCACCCAACCTTTAGCCCAAACATATTACCAGCCCAATTATCCTATGGGTCAACCAATGCGGGCTTGCTACAATTGCGGTGACCCGAGTCATTTCAGAAACACATGTCCAAGGTTGGTTAATATTATTCATGCTCAGGCCCAAGCCAACCTGGTGAACCAAGCAAACCAAGCTCCCCCACCTGCAAGAGGGATAGCTTTCAATATCAACGCTAACCAGGCCAGAGCTGACGGCAATGTGGTCAACGGTACGTTCCTTATAAATGGTAGATATGCCTCTATGTTATTTGATACTGGTGCGGATAGAAGTTTTGTGTCTTTAGAATTTGAACCTATCTTAAGCAAAAATCGGGATAAGCTCACGGAATCCATAACGGTAGAAGTTGCGGACGGGAAACCAGTTTCATTAGACTCTATTATACGCAATTGTACACTCACCTTAAACGACCACGATTTCTCAGTCGACCTTATACCTATGAAGCTGGAAAGTTTTGATATCATAATCGGTATGGATTGGCTCAGTCAGCATCAGGCAGAGGTTGTATGTCGTGAAAAATTTATTCGTATTCCTCTTTCAAACGGTCAGACTCTTCGAATCATTGGAGAAACTGCGTCGAAAGGGCTCAGCTTAATGTCTTGTCTCCAAGCTCAAAAATATCTTCGCAAGAATTATGTCGCGTTTTTAGCTCATATCATCAAGAAGGGAACCATGGAGAAGAAGCTTGAAGACATTCCTGTAGTAAAAGACTTCCCACAAGTTTTTCCTGACGACATTTCAAGACTTCCTCCAGTTAGAGACGTCGAATTCTGTATTGATCTTATACCTGGTGCTACACCAGTTGCAAAGTCTCCTTATAGGTTAGCCCCCTCTGAAATGCAAGAGCTAGCCAGTCAATTACAAGAGTTGACTGACAAAGGATTCATACGTCCTAGCTCGTCGCCTTGGGGTGCACCTGTCCTTTTTGTAAAGAAGAAAGATGGATCGTTTCGTATGTGCATCGACTACAGAGAGCTCAACAAGTTAACAATCAAAAATCGCTATCCTTTACCTCGCATTGATGATCTTCTTGACCAACTACAAGGTGCCAGCTGCTTTTCAAAAATCGACCTTCGATCTGGCTATCATCAACTTAGAGTGCATGAAGAAGACGTCCCTAAGACTGCGTTTCGGACTCGTTATGGCCACTATGAATTCATGGTTATGCCATTTGGTTTAACCAACGCACCAGCTGTCTTCATGGACCTAATGAACAGAATCTGCAAACCTTATCTTGACCGATTTGTTATTGTCTTCATCGACGATATTCTTATTTATTCAAAATCTAAATCTGATCATGAGCGTCATCTTCGACTCGTTCTTGCACTTCTAGAAAAGGAAAAGCTTTATGCCAAATTCTCCAAATGTGAATTCTGGTTAAAAGAGGTGCAATTCCTCGGGCATGTAGTCAATGACAAGGGAATACATGTCGACCCTTCAAAGATCAAAGCGGTTCAAGAATGGCAAGCTCCACGCACACCAACTGAAGTAAGATCTTTTCTTGGTTTGGCTGGTTATTATCGTCGGTTCATTTCAAATTTCTCTCGCATTACTGTACCACTCACGGCTTTAACTCATAAGGGAAAACCTTTCATATGGGGACCCAAGCAAGAAGAAGCCTTTCAAACTCTTAAACAAAAACTTTGTGATGCACCAATCCTCACTCTTCCTGAAGGTTGTGATGATTTTGTAGTCTATTGCGACGCGTCAGGGCAAGGTTTAGGCTGTGTTCTAATGCAAAGAGGAAAAGTTATAGCTTATGCTTCGAGACAACTCAAGACACATGAAAAGAACTACACCACTCATGACCTAGAACTTGGAGCCGTTGTGTTCGCTCTTAAGATATGGAGACATTATCTCTATGGTACTAAGTGTGAAATATACACTGACCACAAGAGTCTTCAACATATCTTCAATCAAAAAGAGTTAAACATGAGGCAACGAAGATGGGTCGAACTTCTAAATGATTACGACTGTGAAATTAGATACCATCCTGGTAAAGCAAATGTGGTGGCTGATGCGCTTAGTCGAAAGGGTTATGCGAACTCCATTCATCTTCTATGTTCGCAAATTGTAACCGACATTAAAGATCAAATTCGAGAAGCCCAACACGTTTCAATAACGGAAGAAGATGTGCGAAAGGAGATGTCCTGTGGAGCTGAGTTAAAAATCGAAACTAAATCTGACGGTATTCTGTATTACCTAGATCGTATCTGGATTCCTAACCACAACAATCTTCGTGAAACTCTTATGAATGAAGCTCACAAAACGCGATATTCTATACACCCAGGAGCCGATAAGATGTATCAAGACCTACGATATACCTATTGGTGGCCTGGAATGAAGAAGGATATTGCTGTATTTGTTTCTAAGTGCCTTACATGTTCCAAGGTGAAGGCTGAACACCAAAGACCCTCAGGACTTCTAGTCCAACCGGAAATACCTGTATGGAAGTGGGAAAATATAACCATGGATTTCATTACCGGGTTACCTCGCACTTCTGGTGGGTATGACACTATATGGGTAATTATAGACCGACTTACAAAATCAGCTCACTTTATTCCTATCCGCGAAGATTTCAAGAACGAAAAACTTGCTCGTATTTATATCAACGAAATCGTAAGCCGACATGGGGTACCGTTAAGCATTATTTCTGATCGTGATGGTCGTTTCACTTCACGAACATGGCAAGCAGTACAATCCGCTATGGGCACGCGATTAGATCTCAGTACCGCCTATCATCCTCAAACTGATGGACAGTCTGAGCGCACCATTCAAACCCTTGAAGATATGCTTAGAGCATGTGTCATAGACTTCAAGGGAAATTGGGACGCCCACCTACCATTAGTTGAATTTTCGTACAACAACAGCTATCATTCGAGCATCGGCATGGCACCTTTTGAAGCCTTATATGGTCGTAAGTGCCGATCTCCTGTATGTTGGCACGAAATTGGGGAAGCTCAAATTACTGGTCCAGAATTGATCCAAGAAACCACAGACAAGATCCATCAAATTCGAAACAATCTTCTAGCGGCTCAAAGTCGTCAAAAGAGTTATGCAAATAAACGACGGAAGCCCTTAAAGTTTAACATTGGTGATCATGTACTTTTAAAAGTATCGCCGTGGAAGGGAGTAGTTCGTTTTGGTCAAAAGGGCAAGCTAGCACCACGTTACGTAGGACCTTTCAAGATACTCGAAAGAGTAGGTCCTGTAGCATACAAGCTTGACCTACCAGAAGAACTCAACAGGATTCATCCCACATTCCACGTGTCGAACTTGAAGAAGTGCCTCGCTGATGAGAATCTCCATATCCCGCTGGAAGATATTCAGATTGATGAATCTATGCATTTTATCGAAAGACCTGTAGAGATCATGGACTTCGGAGAGAAACGTCTACGACGGAGTCGCATTCCAATTGTTAGGGTACGCTGGGAGTCGAAACGGGGACCTGAGTTTCTTGGGAACGTGAAGACTCAATGCGTGAAAAATACCCGCATCTTTTTCCTTCTACTTCAACTACTTAAATTTCGGGACGAAATTCCTAAAAGTGGGGGATACTGTAACATTTGTAAAAATCGAGTTTTCAAAACCCGCTCTGTTTTGTAATCGAATATCAAGTTATAAAAGTTATGTTGAATATTTATGATTATTTTGATTTAAAACGATACATAATTAATAAATAAACTAAACTATAAAAATTATATTTGATAAAAAGTTAAAACAAAATAAATAAAAAAATTTTTGTTGCTGCCGGGACTCGAACCCGGGTCAGCCAAGAAGAACTCCAACGCCTTAACACACACTCACATCACCACTCCGCCACTTTGTGTTTTCTGTTATCTCTAGGAAACAAATGAGATTTATATACAGACTAGGTTAAACCGGTTTCGCCAACTGAGAAACGGAAATCGGCAAACCAATCGTCAAATCGTTTGTTTTCTCGCGTATTCACGTTCATAACCGATGAACCGATGTCTTTAATCAATTCAGAGGTGATTGAACATCAATTTCCATAACTATCGGTTTTTATAACCGAAAGGAATAAAAGTCTCAATTACTTCAATTCCAGACCACTCTCGCGACTCAGAAATATCATACCAGCATCCCATTTCACTTTCGTCACATTTTCAGACCATCAGAACGCTTAAAACAGCTCGCCGGAATTTTCTGCAAAAGTCGCCGGAAAATCGTATTCATCCTCAAACGGTAAATCTTTCAGTATTCGTTGTAGTTCAACAATTATTAGACTATTTCTAACTTAAACCTCTCAATTGAAATCGAACTCAGGCGCTGTATTCAACTAATTCCAGTTCGCCGGAACTCCACTGAAAGTTTTTATTTCCGTCTGTGAAACGGTAAGGACCTTCAAACACATCGATAACGTTTGTTTATCACTTCAATTCCACATTCGACTAATCAAAACAGTTGATTATCTTGTTCAGTTGAAGTGCATAAAAACAGGGACCGATACATTGCCGGAAATCTGAAATAAACCGTTCATCGGTATGTTCACCTCTAATTACCGTCTCTGCCTTTTCATTTAAGCTTTAATAATGTCTGTAAATCGTAAACACAAGGAACGAGTTAGTAAATCAGTTGACTGTAATTTGAATGAAGAAGACGAAGCTAACTAAGTTATAAGTATATTTAAAACTAGTAAAATGAATGGGTTAGACACACAGTCCAGCGGTGGAGTGTGTGCAAAATACAAACGCATGTCCCGAGTTCGATTCCTGCTATACGCACTCCTTATATAATAAAATGCCTTTTTGTTTAAAAACTAAACCGGGTTAACCCAGTTAGTGGTTAAGTATAATAAAAACCGAGATAATAACCAGGTTAGACACATAGTCCAGCGGTGGACTGTGTGCAACATTAAGCCATACGTCGCGCGTTTGAAACCCGTCACTAGCACCGGTCCGTTGAATTAAAATGTTTTTGCAAATAAAAGAAATTCGGTTAAATTGAATAAGTGTATAAATATAATTAAAAACAAGATTATTTCGGGTTAGACACGTAGCTCAGTTGGTAGAGCTGCGTGCACGCGTACGGGAGGTCTCGGGTTCGAGCCTCACCCAGCGCAAACCATGTCATTGACCGAACCGGTCAACAAGTCAACAGGTCAACGGTCAACGGTCAACGCAAAATAAACAAATTTTTTTATAATTTTATTTATTTAATTTTATTTAAAAATCAATTAAAAATACTTAAAATAACATTTTTAAAGATAGAAAATAGCCATAAACTCACAAAAATATATCTAAAAATTTCATTAAAATCCTTAATAAAATCCACTCATTTAATATATTTTTCCGTTATTATTTAGGTTAGTATTTCTCGTTGTTCCGCTCATCTAATTCGTGCGCATCTCACCATCTCCAATCCAACGCACCCAATGTGAGTGAATCTTACAAATTCCCCGTTTAATCACGTTTTGGGGTGTATCATGTGTCTTGATATATATATTATACTTAAACCATTGTGCATACATCATATCATGAACTAGTGTATTCAGTTTGTTTCTGTTGTGTAGTTATTGTGGATGCAAGTTTATTATTTTCAGTACATGCAATTTCATAGGCCGCCGCTCCCCATTACATTATGAGCGTTGAGCATGTTCCCCATTTCATTATGAGGTTGAACCTGGCGTGCCCACATACGATCGGCTCCGTTTGATTGAGCCTTGATCGCACAGACATTTTCATTTTCAGTACATGCAATACGATCGGCTCCGTTTGATTGAGCCTTGATCGAACAGTTCATTTATGTTATTTATCGTATGTTGTTGGTATGTTAATGTATGCTGTCATATGTTATTGTATGTTATAGTTGTGACTGCTATTTGCCGCAGCTTGATTATTTACATTTGCTCATCTATGATTATGCACAATTTTTCATTGATAAACTAACAAGTAATTCATTAATAAATGTTTATCTAATAAGGTTCACTCGCCAACTTATGTTGACCCAAAAACCCTCATTTTTACACATGATACAGGTGAACCAGCAGCAGCTAGGAACACATAGGACTTGGACTAGAAGAATAAAACGATTTAGAGTTGGGATTGTTATGTGTGGTTTATTTTCTTTGTAATGAATGAACATGTTTGGATATTTGGAAATGTAACTTTGACTTTATTAAATATGAAACATATTAGTAAATGTCATGAGCTTTGGTGATAACCCAATTATGCCCCGACTCTTATTCCGCTACGGGTCGGGGTGTGACATCTTTATTATTATTTATTAAAGAATGAGTAAATAAATAATAATAACAATGATAAAATTAGACAAATAAATAATTTAGCGGTATGACACGCATTTTCTAAAATAAAATTTTACGGAAACGCGAGGCGTTACATCATGTTGTCAGGGACTAATTATGTAACAACAAAAAAATATAAAATAAATAACCCTTTACCACTCCACCACCACCAGCAACCACCATCCTCTGCAATCACCTGCCAAACCACCTCCACCCTTTGCACCCACTGCCAAACCACCACCACCCACCCCTTTACCTCCAACAACACAACATTTATCAAACTCTTTCTATCATATATTATATCAGCTACACCATCAATATTCATCACAAAATCCTTTTCAGTAACCTGTTCATAAATTAAAATGTGTGTTGGTTGATAAAGATTCCATTAAGAAAAGAAGCTCATGGTTGTGGGCATATTGAGATGTTAGTTGTAGGACTTGTTTCGGTCCCAAACCTTTGCAACAACAGCTCGAGCATGAACAACATATGGATTACAACCAATATAGAGAGAGGAAAACGTGGTGCGGGTCTGTGGACTAAACCAGGTTTAGATCTTGAGCGACCTTTACTAGTCCCCTTACCTTGTGCCGCCACTTCATCCATGGCCGAACCGGAGGTTTCATAGGAGACGCTGTGATTGAACCAGCTGAGCATCCTCTTCAAGCCCAAATTGGTGTTGGTTGTGTGAGTGAAGGTGCGATACCGTTTCTAGGGTGGAGATTGTGAGCCGTCACATCCAATTTTGGGTTACGGCTGAAATTGGGGGGGGGGGTTGATTTGTGGGTATGAAATTGTGAAGAGGGTGTGGGCTATGGGTTGTGTTGTGCTGGTCGGCTGGAGATGTTGAACCGATGGTGGTGATGGTCGAATGATGGTGGCTAGTTGTAAGGTGTGGGTGGTGGTGGTGGCGGCAGGTGAGAATGGTGGTTGAGATGTGGAAGAAGAGATGAGAGAGTGTTTCTAGTTTTTGTTATATACAATATATATTAATATTAGTTTTTAAATTTATTTTAGTTTTATTTATTAACTTATTTGTAAAGTGATTGGTAAAAAGACTAAATTACCTTTAAGTGATCAGATTTAACAGAAAAAATTAACTGAGTTAGGCTTAAAGAACATAACGTGCGAGACATGAAAACATAAAGTATAGAACTCGTCAATTTCAAAGACAAAAGACACCGGCTAAAAATTGATATAAAAATAAAGAACAAAATTTGCAATTCATTCTTAAAAAATAAATAAATATTATTTTTTAAGTTTTTTTACCGGGTTTTTACTTTTTGTTGACAAAGATTTACTTACTTATTTTGGGGAGGCAAAACGGCGCCGGCGCAAAGAGCGAAATCTACGGCCGAAATTAGTGTGAATGGTTTTACAAAGCTGTTTGGTTTGCTACGACTCTACATGTTCCTTGGACCCAATTTTACCATTTTTATCTCTCCTTTTACCCATTCGCAATATACATTTTTATTATTTATTTTTTAATTCCTGGAGGAAATATAACGCAAAATTTATAAACTAATTACTGTGTAGGAGAGGGTTAAAGACGAAGCACAACATAAATAATTAGATTTTTAACTTTAATTTTTATGAGAAAATGGTTGCGATGTAAATATGTAATGTTTATTCATCTCTGATTAAATTTAAATAATTAACAATATATAATTTCTATTATGTATATAAATATATATGTAAAAAATAAAAATTCAAAAACAATATGTACCAATAAATAACATAATTAAGCGGTTTATATTTGTTTTTTGTAATAACTTAGTATTCTCCAATAAACGTCACACTTATTGTGTGCGTTTGTGTATACTGTATAGATGAATGTAGCAAGTTTGAGTAGAGAGATATGAAAATTATATAATCGCTTATAAGTGTTGCTTGTCTATATAGTGGGAGAAAAATTAAAACGGGTATAATAAAAGTGGTAATTTCTTACATGAACACAATATTAAAACAATCAGATTTTAAGTTGTTATATTTAGTTGTTTAATAAACGGCTTGTATCTAGAGTAACATGTTCCTTTAATCAAACGAGTCGGACACCACCTGTTTACGACTTGTTTAACCAATTTAGTAGAGGTCATTGACTCATTTACTTAACACATTTACAACTTGATTAAAAGGGTGGAAGGGGCACCCTAGGGTAATACCCTAGCTCCGTCTAATCCTGCGGTGTCATGTCAATTCTATATCCAAGGAACCACCAAAACACTGATGACGCCTACCCACAAGTACCCTAGAACAATAGATCACAACCTTTTACTCCACTCACCAGTCACACACACCCTAAAGAGATGGACCCCACCTTCTCACACACACCTTAAGCATCAAAGGTTTGCCTAGTTACAAACTACCCCTACAACCCTAGTGGGTGACGGTGGTGTTGTCGCATGGCGTTGACCTGAAGGGTTTTTCGCATAGCATCCCGCCTCCTAACTTGAATAGGAACCATTTAGATTCAAGATACACAATTTCAAGTAAGTGTGTGTAAGTTAGGAAATATATTCGGCCCAAATAAATATATGGCTATGTTTAGGATTAATGATTCAACGTGTTGATTGAAAACGATTAACACCACAAATTATGTCCATAGCTTTATAGCCTAGTGGCATATTTGAGGTGGAATAAGACTTTAGGACTAATAGGTCATGGGCTCAATTCCCACGAAGGAGGGTTTTCTCATATTATTGGGTTTTCTCCTGAATTGGTGTATAGACATTATGCCTAGTGGAAATGGATATGATCGGGTAGTTCCCCTAATAGCACGATGATACTCCAGTAGTCAGTCACTAATCCAAATTTTCTGTTAAAAAGAAAGAAAAAAACACCACATATTATAGGTTAGATAATCGCATTGTTTATCACGGTTAAAGACTTAAAGCCACGTGTAAATGTCAAACTCTTCATTTTCATTCATTTTTTTTTTAATTTACATTGATATTCTTTATAGTCCTATTTATTAAACATTAACTTTTTAACAACTATACCTCATGTAATCAACGTAATTAATTTACCAAAAGAAATGATGAAAATAATAGAAATTGACCGGGTAAAATTTACAAACTAAACAATCATTTATTAATTAATAAACTAAAATTAATTATAAAAAATAATTATTTTTTGTAAAAATAATTTATTATTTTTCCCATTTCCATGATTAAACCCCATCCTTTAAAAGCTGAAGTCTCCACTCTCCTTCTTCCCTACATATTTTCCCCTTCATTTTTACAACATCAAACCCTTCATTATTCTTCCAAATTCTTTAACATTCAAATCATTTATTTCTCACATACTTCAAACAGTGGCGGATCCAGAAACTTTTTTCAGTGGTTTCGTTTTGGTAGATTCTCATTAACTTTTTTCAAATCATCCAAGGTTCTCACTATTTTTCTCATTTTTTTTCCAAACCGAGTAGGTTCAAGTGAACCCACAAAACAGGGCTGGATCCGCCACTGACTTCAAACATGACCCAACAACTAAAAATGAAGACAGAAATGCAAAAATGCAAATGGATATTAAATCTTCTTGAAAGCAAGTTTTTCGGGGCCTGTATCGATCACCGAAGCATGGCTAAGAACGAAAAGAATGTGTTTTGCATGGACTGTAATCTTTGTTTTTGTGGACATTGTGTTTCTGGTTTTAAACCACGGTGTCACCATCACCACCACCGTCGTTTGCAGATTTTCCGGTATGTTTACCATGATGTTGTTCGTCTACAAGATATTCAGAAACATCTTGATTGCTCAAACATTCAAGTTAGTCTTTCTATCTTCTTCATCAGTTTTTATATTATTTTTATGATAGAATTGAGTTATAATGGTATTAGCAGTGAAGAACACTGAGATTTCCGACCAGGGCGAAAGTCATAGAACTTAAAAATTTCTATAAAACCGGTGGCAAAAAATGTATATACCCAAAAATTCTATACACTCCTTCATTACGAAGCGAAAAGTTTGGGTCGGGTGCCCCACTTTAAAAGCGTCGCAATGGTTATTACTATTATTATTATTATGATGATGATGATGATGATGATGAACATTAAAGAGCATGAATATGAATAGTCTTTATTCGGTTTTATTAATTTACCATTGAATTTCTTGAATTTTTTCTATTTGTATTTCAGTTTATTTAAATTTGTTTAAATTATGAGCTTATGTTATATAACCATTAGAATATTTTATTTAACCAATCTTGAATTTTATTATATGTATTTCAGTTTATTTAAATTTGTTTAAATTATTAAAGTGCATGAATTTGAATAGTCTTCTTTCAGTTTTATTAATTTACCATTGAATATCTTGAATTTATTATATTTATTTTAGCTAATTCAAATTCAAATTTTGTTTAAATTATGAACTTATGTTATTTAACCATTCGAATTTTTTGTTTAACCAATCTTGAATTTTATTATACGTATTTCAGTTTATTTAAATTCGTTTAAATTATGAGCTTATGTTATTTAACGGATCAAAATTCTTATCGAACCAAATTTGAATTCGGGTTTTGAATTTTCAAATCAGATTATCATCTGAATTGAATTTTCAATTTGAATTTCGAAGCAAATTTGATCTAAATATCTGAATTTGAATTACTTATGTCAACCAACTATACCTAACTCCATCTTATGAATAGAAGGAAGACATTTTACTATTGCGATGTTCATCGGAACAATTGTTATGTGTTTTAAAATTTTTATTTCACATAATTTGGCATATACTAGTCATTCTGAATTCGCAGTAGATTTGGAAATTTTTTCAATTCAGTTTAAATGGTTAAAATTTGAATAATTCGATTCGAATAAAGATAAACTGATTTAATTAATATCCATATAATAAGTAGTTTTTGTATGTTGATTGGTTGGTTTTAGCGTTTATAGTTTGAAGTTCCAAGAATTTGGAATTAGGAAGATCTAGATTTTATGATTATAATTGGATTTATGGTTCATACTATTTATTACCAAAGATGATTGGTAATTTGGCTGAATGGGCTATTTTTATTTGAATTCAAAATAAATATGGTAATTTTTAATTCACTATGATAAAATCAAAATTTACATAACTCGAGTTGCATAAATCTTCTAACTGGCATTATAGCCTAGTGACACCTAAAAGATGTGATAATGTTTAGGGATAATTAGGTCTTAGGTTTGATTTCCAAAAATAGGTTTTTCAAATGTTTTTTGGGTTTCCTTATGAATTAGTCTATAAACATTATAGTCTAGTGAAGATAGATATGATCTGGTCGTTTCGTTAGGGACACAATAATACTTAAGTGTTTCGTCAGTGATCTAAAGTTGTCATTAAAAAAATTAATATCCATATTTTGTATGTTGATTGATTGGTTTTTCTAGCATATAAAGTAAGATGTATATTTTATGATTATGATTATAATTGGATATATGGTTTATACTATTACTAGAAATGATTGATAGTCAATTGATTATGTAACTTCTTATTTAATTTAGATGGAACTTAAACACAAATTTAAAGTTTAATATGTGAGTCCAATTTATTTGGACTAAACTTATTACGTTCGTCTTTTTTAATAGACTTATAAAATTAATGGCGAAAAAGCGGTTCACTTGAATCCCCGGCCTCAACAACATAAAGACTCAAAACCATTTAAATCGAAAGTCTATGGCACTTATTGTGAAGCTTGTCGAAGGCATATTCAAGATGTTCCAAATCGGTTTTGTTCAATTGCTTGCAAGGTATATTTTAACAAACAAATTAAAAATCCACTTTTAGGGGGATTGTTTATTCATTTGTATGTTATCATGTCAAATCTTTAACATACTTATGTTTTTCAGGTGTCAATAGTGGTAGAGGCCGATATAAGTAAAGAAGATAATTACAAGACGGTGTCGTATTCTTTTTGTAAAGAAAGTTATGGTTTTGAACGACGAACAGATGCAAACGAATCATCATTCTCTTCATCACTTGACTCGGTTGAAGAAAACATACGAAGAAGCACTTGTTTAACTTCGAGTTTTAAGGCTAAAAAAAGTTTTCGTAAGAGGAAAGGTGTTCCTCAAAGAGCCCCATTATGTTGATACATAATTTCATTAAATTTATCTGGACAATATTATAATAAAAAAATATATTTATGTTTGATTTTACTATTTTATTGAATTTTTGGTTAAGGAGTTGTAAGAAAAGTTTCATTTTTGGCTCCATGTTATGCCCTTTTTCTAGGTACCGATAAAATAATTAGTCGGTGGAGGAACCCCACATGTCTAAGCTTTTATAGTTTGATATAGTGTTTTATTTTTTAAATAACAAAAGAATTATAAAATATTATTATTATCTTACCAATTTAGTCTATATAAATTAATCAACCAAACTTTTAATTTAACTTTGAATATTTCATTTACTAATTGTTTATAAGTTTTATATTTTTTAAAAACGAGAACATACCTAAGTGTCCACCAAGAAGCATCATTGCAGAAAGCCATCCACTTCACAACCAATCATTTTACATCGTTTCATGTGGACTCAAGCTCGGGATGTTCGGGGTGTTGCAAGAGATTAATTATCTTGAACCCACTTCATAAACCTTAAGATTAAGATGTTCTTTTTTAAGTATTATTTAAAAAAAAATGTCTTCACATTTTTACAATTATAAAATAGTAGGAAAAAAAAAAGAAAAAACCTACTTCTAAATCTTACCATACTAAATATTAGTTGACATATAGATTCCATTATAGGACAATTATATTTAGTTTTGTTTAAAATTTGATTTTCTTTTAAGAAGATAATTTTTATATCATCTATCTTGAATTAAAATATGTTAAAGATTTTTATTAGCTTCGTGTACTGGATGTAGATTAAATCGGGTTGCAAATCAAAAGTTTAGGGAAAACATATCTACAATTGAACCGTTAGCGGTAAGGGAGGATCTTAGTTAGGGGCAGGAGGCCTCCTCTCCCCCTCCTGTCTTTTCGCTTCGAAATGTAAATTTTACTGAAAATTTTCTGAATTTTTATATGTATTGAGTCCACCCTCCTCTCGTTTCTTCCTTTCTAAACCTCTAGTCTCTACTAAAAACGACGTGTGTAACACCTTGTAAAAATCGTGTCCAATAGTATAGTGACACGTGTTGTATTTTTATTTAAGTCTATTAAAGACTAATAGGGACTAAATGTATCAACATGCTCAAAAAATGGCCTCTGAGTGACTGTTATGTCAACATGCCTAGCTTCTGATTGACTGATATGTCAATATGCTTAAACATGAGCCTCTGAATGACCCTTTACGAAGTCCTGACTCCCATATGTCCCATTTGTTGGACGAGAGGGATTAATTCCGTAAATATGTGAAAGTTGAATAATAGAGGGATTAAAAGTGTCAACATGTTAATTTATACCTCTGAGTGACATTTTAACGAACCGAGAGCTCGACAATGTCCGGGCATACTCTCGGGTATGCCAAATATTGGTTACGGAGGGCTAAATATGCTAAAAAGGTGTTTTAGAAGGTTTTAGAGGGTTTTATAAGTTAAGGGGCTAAAAGTGTCAACCTTTGAAACTGGCCATAGGGCGCTCGCGGGGCGCGAGAGGCCTGTGTCTGCAGAAAATTGTATTGGCCTCCACACATGTTGCCAAAAACCAATTAACTCGAAACTATGGATTCCTAAACTGCTATGCCACGTTTTAGGACACTTGTAAGCTTCCTCTTACACCCTTTAACACCTGGCATCACCTCCTTCAACCTCTCCAACTATAAATAGGTGCCAAGGTTCACCATTTGAACTTGCACCTCTCTCATTCACAACTCTATCTCCCTCCTCTGGAAGTTCCTAACTGAAAGGAGCATCCAACTTAGTTCTATTGCATCCTAAGAACCACTTGCAAGTGTTCCTTCCTCTTGCATTTTCGTTTATAGGCTTTTATAGCCAAAAGTCAAACGTTTTACGAAAAATGCCTTGACTTTCGGTTAAGACCATTATGGTCCAGCCATTGTTCGTAACGAACATGGCTAAGTGATCGTAATAAGGTAGGTGTTAGTCCCTATAAAGGGCACCTCCTGAAGATCACGTTTGCTAGACCAATTGACGGGTCAAAGTTATTGTATTAAAAAGTCAAACAGACCATTTTTCAGAAATGTTATAATTTGATCGTATATATGTTATGAAACCTGTTTTGATACTTAAACAAGTTGGTAATAATTATTAGAGCATGTTCGGCTCGTCAATTTCAGTTCTAGGGTCAGTTCGCAACCGAAAGTCGCGAAGTTTGACTTCTGCTTTGACTTTCGATTCTGACCCGATATAGGTTAGTTTGCTACTCATCTAAAGCTGCATTATGATCTTAATATAATGTAGCATAACCCTCTGAGGTTATATTACATGATCATAATCAGAATCTGAGTTTATGCACAAGTTTCGTAATTATGCCATTTTGACTAAAATGCCCTTTTTGCATAAAATGAGGTTTAAATGATAACGAACTTGAAAATGAGTTTACTACTGATGTAATATTATAAGTAGGATTATCCCGATGTCAAAACAGATTATAAACTGAGTTTACAAACAGGTCCTTGTATTATGTCGGTAAATGACGATAAAGCCCTTAAGGCTTATAAAATAGTTTTAATCACATTCTTTCAAAGCAAATATTTTACCTACTGATATGTTATATTAAATAACATATCTATGACATGTTAACCTGACCTTAACATCAGTTTTATTAAACATTACATAAATCGTCATTTTACGACATAAGCGTCGTTCCGGCGCATAGTATGGTTTTAAACCATATTTACCAACCAAGACTTGTTACCTATTGATTTTAAAATTTATTTTAAATATTTTTACAGTAGATACAATATATAAACTCAGAATCCCAAATAAATTATAAACTATGTGTAAAATGACCAAAATGTCCCTTCAGTGCATAGTTTGGTCATAAAAGACAAATTACAGATATAATTAATATCCTACTGATATTATATCATAAATAAGTTATTTTTCCAGAATAATTATGGTCATAACATTAAATTATATTCAAGTTCCTTTTATGCGGTATGAAATTACCGAAACGCCCTTATGAGGCATAGTTTTACTTTAAAACCGTAACGGGCATAAAAGTTGATATCTTACTTATATTACAACTTATTTAAGATATAATGGCATATAGAACTTGTCCATGACTTATCCGGTTACCCGATATCGCTGATATGCGTACGGCTAAGTATATGTAACTAGTTTACGGAAGTTAACCGAAACGGGTCTAACCTTGTCATTTAAGTCTCAAAATCCAGAATTTTTGAAGTTTATCCATATTACACAAGTCAAAGTACTTGTTGGGATTAAACTACATTCTATCTGATTATCGTTTAATCTAGCGTTATACGTTTTGATCAAGTACGCTAGTCGGTCTAAGTCTACGACTTAAGAAAGACCGTTAGTATTTAATTGATTAGTTTATGCCATAACCTAGACTAGAGACTTGCCGGTAAATGCTATCTGCACTTAGTACTTTTGTGTACGGCTGAGTTATTAAAATTAAAAGAAGACTAGCTCAGGTAAATAGTCTCGACTTGTTTCCCCTATACGAGCTTGGGTTACGATAAATAATTACCGCTTGGTCGGAATGGGACCAATCGAATACCGGATTGTGGCAAGTAAATCTGCATATTCTATTTTAATCAGTTTTGTTTGATAACTTAAACATCGATGGTTAACTACCGTGTCCTAGATATCCTCGGCTCATTACAATAGAAATGGCCACGACCTTAGCGCGGGTGTAAGCATACACCCGATAGACGCTCAAAATGTATTACCCACAAGGTTGGGAAGAAATGACTCCTTCGTGAGTCCAAAGTGGTGTGTATGTTAATCATGTCTCGGTCTCCGTACCGGGCCCTGTATGTATGGACAAACATGTAAATCTGTTAACAATGTTGGACGGTCAACTTTCCCAAGTTATAAAAGATTTTGTGCTGATACACACTTAAAACATTTTTAAATGTTTTCAAAATGAATCAGTTGAGTGTATTTACCAACGAAAGCTGACGTATTTTCAAAAGACTAAGCTTGCAGGTACAATACGAAAATAGGCTGGAAGTGCTCGGTAGTGATAAGAGGATCTTGCAAATCCTAGATCTCCCAAAGTCTGTTTTACATTCTTTCTTTGTACAATTTGTGATCCGCCTGTGGATCTTCTATTACGAGCCTGTATATTATTTTGTATTTCGAACATTTGATTTATAATAGTAATTTAAATCCAAGACTTCCACTGTGCTGTATTTAATTGACTATGATGATATCAACTTACGTCACGATATTCCCCACCCGGGCCCACCGGTGTTTGGATTGGCTATGGAAAGCCGGGGTGTGACAGGTTGGTATCAGAGCCAACGTTTGAGAGAACTAAACACTATCCTTCTTGTGTTTAATCTCAAACTTACACAAGCACATTCTTTAGACTTCCGAGTCTAGGCTTTGACCTAGGATTACTCATTTCATTATTAAGTTATCAGTATTGTTTTGAATTTATTTTAACAGGAAAATGCCGACCACGTGTATGAGGATGAGGCAAAGGACCAATGAGGGGAGGACCTTCAGGACATATCCCTTCACATCCACATCACCCGAACCCCTATGAAGATTCGGGGATTCATGGCCATTATCGCAACATTCACCTTCTCATACCCAAAACTCTTATCACTCGTACCATTCACATAATTCGCATCACTCTCACACTCCCATCATTCTTATCAGGATGAATTTAACCCAACCAATACCTTAACACACCCCCAGCTGATCAGAATCAGTTGGATCAGCCAAACCCAATGGACGAGGACTCCGATCCGGAGATGTCACCGTCAGGTTTGAATGCGCATCCCATTGAGATATCAAGCGATTCAAACACTTATGCCGGATTTCCATACCAAGGTCCTAATGAGTGGGACCAATATTGGAACCAATTCACCTTTGCCAACACTCCTTTCCATCACTCTCAACCACCTCCCATACAAGAAGATGTTCACATGGAACCAGTGGAACATCATCAGCTGCCACCTAAGCCACCGAGAAGGAAACGTGGAGCATGTATGTCAGTACGTGCGGGTCAACGGTCGGGTTCGCTACCACCATTGCCTAAACCCTACCCCACCATTCAAGAGGACCCACAAATGGGTGGACCTTCTAATGCCTCACCTGTGGTAGAACCAACACCATCACCAGCAAAGTAACATTTGTCAAAAACGGGTTTTCAAACCCGCTCCGTTTTGTAACCGAATATCAAGTTTTAAATGTCACGTTGCGTATTTATGTCCATTTTAATTTTTATGATGCATAATTAATAAACAAACTAAACTATAAAAGTTATACTTGATAAAAAGTAAAAATAAAATAATTAAAAAGAAAATGAGGCTGCCGGGACTCGAACCCGGGTCAGCCGGGTTTTGAAACTCAAAGCCTTATCACACACACACATAACCACTCCGCCACTTGTTGTTTTCTGTCAACTCTAGGAAACAAATAAATTTTATAGTCAATCATAGGTCAACCGGTTGCGCCAAACTAAAAACCGTAATCGGCTATTCAACCGTCCAAAACGTTTGAGTAATCGCGAATTCTGGTTTATAACCGATGCACCGACGATCCTAATCAATTCAGACTTGAATTAACTTAAATTTTGATGATGATCGGTTTTATAACCGAAGATATTCAATATCTGATTTACGCCCACAATTGCTTCCTCTCTCGACTCAAAATCATTCTACAAACCTGCAATTTCACTTTCGTTATACATTCAGTTCATCAGAAAGGTTTTTTTAACTCGCCGGAAAATCTCTGCAAGTCGCCGGAAAACCGAGACCTTCATTAATACGGTAAATACTTCGACTATTTCAGTTTCAATCCGTTGTTAGACTGTTACTAACTTCAAACCAACAATCAGAATCAATCCCAGACGACATAGCCGGAATATTCAGCTCTCGCCGGAAAACTTCTGGAATTTCCAATCTCACGCGGTGAATCGGTATGAACATTCAAAACCTCTGTTAATCCTTGTTTAGTACCTCACTTTCATAACTAATCAATCAAATTTGGTAATTGACCCGAACAGAGGAAGCTCATAATCAGAGCCGACGATCCTTGCGGAGTTTCGAGAACGACGACCTGTTCCGGTACTTTCTTTCCCCAAACCTTCTCCGTTCATCACCTTTCAACTTGTTCATATTATTCGTTAACTGAATTAAACAAATAACAGCGAGATAACCGTTGTCTGTGTTATAGACGAAGAAGACGAAGTAGTAGATGATATTAAGATTAATTAAAATGGATATTGTAAACGGGTTAGACACACAGTCCAGCGGTGGACTGTGTGCACATACAAATCACACGCCGCGAGTTCGATCCTTGACACACGTATACCTCGTAATTAAAATGTTTTTTTTTCTCTAAATGAACCGGATCCTTTTCGCAATTAGATGTTAAGTATAATAAAAATCTGTATATTAAACAAGTTAGACACACAGTCCAGCGGTGGACTGTGTGTAACGATAAAGCACAGGTCCCAGGTTCGAGACCTGTTAGTGACACCGGTTTGATGATTTAAAATATTTTTGAAAATAAAAGAATTTTGAATAAACTGAGTTAGTATATAAGTATAATTAAAAACAAAATTATTTCAGGTTAGACACGTAGCTCAGTTGGTAGAGCTGCGTGCATGCGAACGGGAGGTCTCGGGTTCGAGCCTCACCCGGCGCATACAATTACACAATAAAACCGGTCAACAAGTCAAACGGTCAACGGTCAACGGTCAATGCAAAAGTCAACATATTTTTATATTTTTATTTATTTAATTTAATTTAAAAATCAATTAAAAATACTTAAAAATAATGTTTTTAAAGTTAGGAAATAGCCTTAAACTCACCAAAAATATATCTAAAAAAATCCTATTAAAATTATCAATAAAATCCACTCATTTACTATATTTTCCGTTATTATTTAGGTTAGTTAATACTCGTTGTTCAATCCTTCCAACTCGTGCGCATCTCATCATCTCCAACCAAACGCACCCAATGTGAGTGAATCTTTACAAATTCCCAGTATTAATCATGTTTTGAGGTGTATCATGTGTCTTACCATTTATTATATTTAAATCTTTGTGCATGCATCATATCATGAACAAATATGTCTTCAGCTTGTTTCAACTGTTGTGTGGTTATTGTTCAGATTTAATTTATTTATTTCAGTACATGCAATTTCATAGGCCGCCGCTCTCCATTACATTATGAGCGTTGAGCATGTTCCCCATTACATTATGAGTGTGAACCTGGCGTGCCAACATACGATCGGCTCCGTTTGATTGAGCCTTGATCGCACAGACATTTATCATTTTCAGTACATGCAATACGATCGGCTCCGTTTGATTGAGCCTTGATCGCACAGACATTTATCATTTTCAGTACATACATCATATGCCGTTTATTCCCCATTTATGTTATTGTATGTTATTGTATGTTATAGTTTGTGGTTGTCATTGTTACTGATTGACTATTTACATTTGCTCACTTATGATTATGCACAATTTTTCCTTGATAAAATAACAAGAAAATCAATAATAAATGTTTATCTAACAAGGTTCACTCGCCAACTTATGTTGACCCAAAAACTCCCATTTTTACACATGATACAGGTGAACCAGCTGCAGCAAGAAACACATAGGATTGGCCTAGAAGAATAAAATGATTTAGAGCTTGGAATTGTTTAGTTGGTTATTCTTCTTTGTATTTGTATGGACATGTTTGGATTATGGAGAATGTAATTTTGACTTTAATATATATGAAACATATTAGTAAATATCATGAGCTTTGGTGATAACCCAATTATGCCCCGACTCTTATTCCGCTGCGGGTCGGGGTGTGACAAGCAGTTCAACCACCATCATCGGGTTATAATAACCCTATCCCAACATATCCGGATACGTCTGGATATGACCCTTTCAACCCATCTACACCTGTTGATTACCAAGCATGGTCGCATGACCCTTACATGAAAGCAGTCATGCATAACACACTTTACCCGTCTCCTTTCCCACCTACTTATCCACCTACTGGATATCCAAGTTATGGGTATTAGTATCCTAGTATGCCACAATCACAACCACAACCTCTGCCGCCACTTGAGGCCACTAACGAGGCCTTAGAACGAATGAAAGAAATGCAACAACAAGCGGAGAATACAGAGAAGAAGACAAACAAGTTCTTTAAGAAACTCTCCAAACTGGTTAAGGGAAAGAAGGACGAGTGAAGTCTCCTCTAATAATATATGTTAGTCCCTGCAAGGACATTGTTATTTCTTAGTCCCTGTGTGGACATTTTTATTCTTTAGTTCTTGCATGGACAGTTTATTTCATTGTTTTTGGTATTGTAGTTTCTATTGGAATTTAATGAAGTATTTTGGAATTATATATATGTATTTATTCTCTTCAAGCGAGCATCTCGATTTTATTCGAATTTTTTGCTCTGCTATATGATTCCAAAGGACCGTAATGGAATTGATTATGCCAAGTGGCGTAGACCACATATTGGCCAAGGAATGATAGTTAAGGACAAGGGGCCTTCTATCAGGATAGTTAAGGGAAGTTATCCTTCTATCCAGAGGTGGTGAACTAAGTTCAAGCCTCCCAGGGTCGTTAAGGTCCAAGGTGAACGGGACCATTAATCAAACATAAGGTACTCTTATGTTAACATAAGGAATGCTCATACTACTGGTAGTGTGACTTAAGGAACCACACTAGCCGTCTAGGTAAAAAGAGCTACGTCCTAAGACCTATTATATAGCCTTTGTGATCAATGTGATCCCGGCTAATGTCATCAATGCGATGAAAAATGACAGGCCAATGTGCCCAATATATATCCAATGTGACAGACCAATGTGCCTAGTTTATGTCCAAAGTGACAGGCTGATATGCCATATGTTATGTCCAAAGTGACAGGCAGATATGCCATAAGTTATGTCTAAAGTGACAGGTTGATATGCCCTATGTTATGTCCAAAGTGACAGGCTGATATGCCATATGTTATGTCCAAAGTAACAGGCTGATATGCCATATGTTATGTCCAAAGTGACAGTCTGATATGCCATAAGTTATGTCCAAAGTGACAAGCTGATATGCCATATGTTATGTCCAAAGTGACATGCTGATATGCCATATGTTATGTCCAAGGTGACAGGCCAATGTGCCCAATTTTTATGTCCAATGTGACCGGACAATGTGCCCAATTATTATGTCCATTAGTGATAAACCTATGAGTTGTATATAATTGTCAATTATGATAATGACAGTTGTGACATTACGATCCACTGTCTAATAATATATGGACTATGTCCAGATTGTAATTTGCCTTTAATGGTCCTATTAAGACCTAAGCCAAATATAGATATGATAAGTCTAAGAGTTGTAATGTTATTCACACTAGCTTAAATAGGCGATGAATTGTTATATCCAATGTTTAAGCCAATATGGTTGTTATACCATGGCTAAGAGAAATTTTGTTTGATATTTAGAGCCAAAGCTTCAAAATGGTAAATTCGGATGAGGCACAGAGTAGCCACCGGGGGATTAGCTTTAACAAGGCTGAAAATATAGCCATTAATAATGATGACTTCCAAGCTCGCATAGATGCAGCTGTGGGAAAGGCCATGGCGAAGGCCATAGAAAAGCTTAGGGAGTCGAGTGCTACTCGCTCCAGACCATTATCGATCCCACCATCCTGAGCTCATAAGGAGAGCTCAGTTCACTCTTCGAATGCGAAAAGTGAACCAAAGAAAATAGAATATGCTGATAGGTCCCGTTCTTCTAAAGACGGATGTACCTACAAATATTTCGTCCCCTGCAAGCCCCGAGACTTTAATGGGGAGAAAGGAGTTGTAAAAGCCTTGAAGTGGCTGGATGAGATGGAGACAATAGTAGATATCAGCGGATGTGCTGATAAGGATGTGGTCAAGTATGTATCACAGTCCTTTAAGGGCGATACCCTAATATGGTGGAAAGCAATGGTTCAATCTACAGGTAAGATACACATGTACAACTTAGGATGGTCTAAGTTTGTCGATCTAGTCAAGGAGACTTATTATCCACCTCATGAGGTGGAGAAGATAGAGTCAGACTTCCTGACTCTCACAATGAAGAACCTAGATTTTCAGAAGTATGTTTCCGATTTCAATTCCCTGTCTAGGTTGGTTTCCTATCTGAACACCCTTGAATCCAAACGCATTGCACATTTTATAAATGGGTTAGCGCCCGAGATAAAGGGTATGGTAAAGGCTGCTCAGCCTAGTACCTATAGGTCCGCTGTAGACCTATCTCTCTCCCTCACCTTAGATTTAGTGAGGCAAAAGTCAGTAAGGACTGAAACTGACGGAAAGAGGAAACATACCCTATATGTATGGACAAACATGTAACTTTATTAACAAGGTTGGACGATCAACTTTCCCAAGTTATAAAAGATTTTGTGCTGATACACACGTAAAACATTTTTAAATGTTTTCAAAATGAGTCACTTGGTTGTATTTACCAGCGAAAGCTGGCGTATTTTCAAATGACTAAGCTTGTAGGTACAATACGAAAATAGGCTGGAAGTGCTTGGTAGTGATAAGAGGATCTTGCAAATCCTAGATCTCCCAAAGTCTGTTTTACATTCTTTCTTTGTACAATTTATGATCCGCCTGTGGATCTTCTATTACAATCCTGTATATTATTTTGTATTTCGAAGATTTGGTTTGTAATAGTAATTTAAATCCAAGACTTCTGTTGTGCTGTGTTTAATTGACTATGATGATATCAACTTACGTCGCATTATTCCCACCCGGGCCCACTGGTGTTTGGATTGGCTTTGGAAAGCCGGGGTGTGACAACGCGTCTGTCTCCCAAAGTACAATAGTCAAAGCAGTCTACACAACCAGAAATGGCCACGAGCCCGAGGTTACACCAGATAAATATGTAGTGTTAGGGTTTGTGGAAAAATAATTATACGAAAGTGATGGAATTGAGTAGAGAAAACTTATCTCTCTAAATGCCCAACACATGGGCCTTCAAGTGATGGGTGATGGATGGTGGGTGGTGGACAGTGGCGGTAGACGGTGGTGGGGGTGATGGTAAGCCTAAGAGTTGTGATGTTATTCGCACTAGCTTAAATAGGTGATGGATTGTTATATCCAATGTTTAAGCCAATATGGTTGTTATACCATGGCTAAGAGAAATTTTGTTTGATATTTAGAGCCAAAGCTTCAAAATGGTAAATTCGGATGAGGCATAGAGTAGCCACCGAGGGATTAGCTCTAACAAGGCTTAAAATATAGCCATTGACAATGATGACTTCCAAGCTCGCATAGATGCAGCTGTGGGAATGGCCATGGCGAAGACCATAGAAAAGCTTAGGAAGTCGAGTGCTACTCGCTCCAGACCATTATCGATCCCACCATCCTCAGCTCATAAAGAGAGCTCAGTTCACTCTTCGAATGCGAAAAGTGAACCAAAGAAAATAGGTCCCGTTCTTCTAAAGACGGATGTACCTACAAATATTTCATCTCCTGCAAGCCCCGAGACTTTAATGGGGAGAAAGTAGTTGTAGAAGCCTTGAAGTGGCTGGATGAGATGGAGACAATAGTAGATATCAGCAGATGTGCTGATAAGGATGTCGTCAAGTATGTATCACAGTCCTTTAAGGGCAATACCCCGATATGGTGGAAAGCAGTCGTTCAATCTACAGGTAAGATACACCTGTACAACTTAGGATGGTCTAAGTTTGTCGATCTAGTCAAGGAGACTTACTATCCACCTCATAAGGTGGAGAAGATAGAGTCAGACTTCCTGACTCTCACAATGAAGAACCTAGATTGTTGTAGGTATGTTTCCGATTTCAATTCCCTGTCTAGGTTGGTTTCCTATCTGATCACCCTTGAATCCAAACGCATTGCGCGTTTCATAAATGGGTTAGCGCCCAAGATAAAGGGCATGGTAGCCTAGTACCTATAGGTCCGTTGTAGACCTATCTCTCTCTCTCATCTTAGATTTAGTGAGGCAAAAGTCAGTAAGGACTGAAACTGATGGAAAGTGCAAACGGGCCCTGTATGTATGGACAAACATATAAATCTATTAACAAGGTTGGACGATCAACTTTCCCAAGTTATAAAAGATTTTGTGTTGATACGCACTTAAAACATTTTTAAATGTTTTCAAAATGAGTCAGTTTTGTGTATTTACCAGCGAAAGCTGACGTATTTTCAATTGACTAAGCTTGCAGGTACAATACGCTGGAAGTGCTCGGTAGTGATAAGAGGATCTTGCAAATCCTAGATCTCCCAAAGTCTGTTTTACATTCTTTCTTTGTACAATTTATGATCCGCCTGTGGATCTTCTATTACGAGCCTGTATATTATTTTGTATTTAGAACATTTAGTTTGTGATAGTAATTTAAATCCAAGACTTTCGCTGTGCTGTGTTTAATTGACTATGATGATATCAACTTACGTCACGATATCCCCCACCCGGATCCACCGGTGTTTAGATTGGCTGTGGAAAGCCGGGGTGTGACAACGTGTCTGTCTTCCAAAGTACAATAGTCAAAGCAGTCTACACTACCAGAAATGGCCACGAGCCCGAGGTTACACCAGATAAATATGTAGTGTTAGGGTTTGTGGAAAAATATATAATACGAAATTGATGGAGTTGAGTAGAGAAAACTTATCTCTCTAAATGACCAACACATGGGCCTTCAAGTGGTGGGTGGTGGATGGTGGGTGGTGGACAGTGGCGGTAGACCGTGGTGGTGGGTGATGGTAGCCTAAGAGTGTTGATGTTATTCGCACTAGCTTAAATAGGCGATGGATTGTTATATCCAATGTTTAAGCCAATATGGTTGTTATACCATGGCTTAGAGAAATTTTGTTTGATATTTAGAGCCAAAACTTCAAAATGGTAAATTCAGATGAGGCACAGAGTAGCCACCGAGGGATTAGCTCTAACAAGGCTGAAAATATAGCCATTAATAATGATGACTTCCAAGCTCGCATAGATACAGCTGTGGGAAAGGCCATGGCGAAGGCCATAGAAAAGCTTAGGGAGTTGAGTGCTACTCGCTCCAGACCATTATCGATCCCACCATCCTCAGCTCATAAGGAGAGCTCAGTTCACTCTTCGAATGCGAAAAGTGAACCAAAGAAAATAGAATTTGCTGTTAGGTCCCGTTCTTCTAAAGACGGATGTACCTACAAATATTTCGCCTCCTGCAAGACCCGAGACTTTAATGGGGAGAAAGGAGTTGTAGAAGCCTTGAAGTGGCTGGATGAGATGGAGACAATAGTAGATATCAGCGGATGTGCTGGTAAGGATGTGGTCAAGTATGTATCACACTCCTTTAAGGGCGATACCCTGATATGGTGGAAAGCAGTCGTTCAATCTACAGGTAAGATACACCTGTACAACTTAGGATGGTCTAAGTTTGTCGATCTAGTCAAGGAGACTTACTATCCACCTCATGAGGTGGAGAAGATAGAGTCAGACTTCCTGACTCTCACAATGAAGAACCTAGATTGTTGGAGGCATGTTTCCGATTTCAATTCCCTGTCTAGGTTGGTTTCCTATCTGATCAACCTTGAATCCAAATGCATTGCGCGTTTCATAAATGGGTTAGCGCCCTATAGGTCCGTTGTAGACCTATCTCTCTCCCTCACCTTAGATTTAGTGAGGCAAAAGTCAGTAAGGACTGAAACTGATGGAAAGTGGAAACGGGCCCTGTATGTATGGACAAACATGTAAATCTATTAACAAGGTTGGACGATCAACTTTCCCAAGTTATAAAAGATTTTGTGCTGATACGCACTTTAAACATTTTTAAATGTTTTCAAAATGAGTCAGTTTGGTGTATTTAGCAGCGAAAGCTGACGTATTTTCAAATGACTAAGCTTGCAGGTACAATACAAAAATAGGCTGGAAGTGCTCGGTAGTGATAAGAGGATCTTGCAAATCCTAGATCTCCTAAAGTCTCTTTTACATTCTTTCTTTGTACAATTTATGATCCGCCTGTGGATCTTCTATTACAAGCCTGTATATTATTTTGTATTTCGAAAATTTGGTTTGTAATAGTAATTTAAATCCAAGACTTCCGTTGTGCTGTGTTTAATTAACTATGATGATATCAACTTACGTCACGATATTCCCCACCCGGGCCCACCAGTGTTTGGATTGGCTGTGGAAAGCCGGGGTGTGACAACGCGTCTGTCTCCCAAAGTACAATAGTCAAAGCAGTCTACACTACCAGAAATGGCCACGAGCCAGAGGTTACACCAGATAAATATGTAGTGTTAGGGTTTGTGGAAAAATAATATTACGAAAGTGTGGAATGGAGGAGAGAAAATTTATCTCTCTAAATGCCCAACACATGGGCCTTCAAGTGGTGGGTGGTGGACAGTGGCGGTAGACGGTGGTGGTGGGTGATGGTAGCCTAAGAGTTGTAATGTTATTCGCACTAGCTTAAATAGGCAATGGATTGTTATATCCAATGTTTAAGCCAATATGGTTGTTATACCATGGCTAAGAGAAATTTTGTTTGATATTTAGAGCCAAAGCTTCAAAATGGTAAATTCGGATGAGGCACAGAATAGCCACCCAGGGATTAGCTCTAACAAGGCTGAAAATATAGCCATTAATAATGATGACTTCCAAGCTCGCATAGATACAGCTGCGGGAAAGGCCATGGCGAAGGCCATAGAAAAGCTTAGGGAGTCGAGTGCTACTCGCTCCAGACCATTATCGATCCCACCATCCTCAGCTCATAAGGAGAGCTCAGTTCACTCTTCGACTGCGAAAAGTGAACCAAAGAAAATAGGTCCCGTTCTTCTAAAGACGGATGTACCTACAAATATTTCGTCTCCTGCAAGCCCCGTGACTTTAATGGGGAGAAAGGAGTTGTAGAAGCCTTGAAGTGGCTGGATGAGGTGGAGACAATAGTAGATATCAGCGGATGTGCTGATAAGGATGTGGTCAAGTATGTATCACAGTCCTTTAAGGGCGATACCCCGATATGGTGGAAAGCAATCGTTCAATCTACATGTAAGATACACCTTTACAACTTAGGATGGTCTAAGTTTGTCGATCTAGTCAAGGAGACTTACTATCCACTTCATGAAGTGGAGAAGATAGAGTCAGACTTCCTGACTCTCACAATGAAGAACCTAGATTGTTGGAGGTATGTTTCCGATTTCAATTCCCTGTCTAGGTTGGTTTCCTATCTGATCACCCTTGAATCCAAACGCATTGCGCGTTTCATAAATGGGTTAGCGCCAGAGATAAAGGGCATGGTAGCCTAGTACCTATAGGTCCGTGGTAGACCTATCTCTCTCCCTCACCTTAGATTTAGTAAGGCAAAAGTCAATAAGGACTGAAACTGATGGAAAGTGGAAACGGGCCCGTATGTATGGACAAACATGTAAATCTATTAACAAGGTTGGACGATCAACTTTCCCAAGTTATAAAAGATTTTGTGCTGATACGCACTTAAAACATTTTTAAATGTTTTCAAAATGAGTCAGTTGGGTGTATTTAACAGCGAAAGCTGACGTATTTTCAAAAGACTAAGCTTGCAGGTTCAATACGAAAATAGGCTGGAAGTTCTCGGTAGTGATAAGAGGATCTTGCAAATCCTAGATCTCCTAAAGTCTGTTTTACATTCTTTCTTTGTACAATTTATGATCCGCCTGTGGATCTTCTATTACGAGCCTGTATATTATTTTGTATTTAGAACATTTAGTTTGAAATAGTAATTTAAATCCAAGACTTTCGTTGTGCTGTGTTTAATTGACTATGATGATATCAACTTACGTCACGATATCCCCCACCCGGGTCCACCGGTGTTTGGATTGGCTGTTGAAAGCCGGGGTGTGACAACGTGTCTGTCTTCCAAAGTACAATAGTCAATGCAGTCTACACTACCAGAAATGGCCACGAGCCCGAGGTTACACCAGATAAATATGTAGTGTTAGGGTTTGTGGAAAAATAATAATACGAAAGTGATGGAGTTGAGTAGAGAAAACTTATCTCTCTAAATGGCCAACACATGGGCCTTCAAGTGGTGGGTGGTGGATGGTGGGTGGTGGACAGTGGCGGGAGACGGTGGTGGTGGGTGATGGACGGTGGTGGTGGTGATGATGATGGATTGTGGTGGGTGGTGGACGGTGGTGGTGTTTAGCCCTCTGTAGACCTTAGAAAATCTTAAAAGTGGTTGGGCCAAGTCTACACCAAGAAGAGCTCGCGCAAACCATTTTTTATAAAACGTCATTGGAAAAACAAATAGTTTGCAAATGACAATGTCTGCACGTGATTTGCATGGGGCGCAGACAGAAGAGTCTGCACAGATCTTTTTTTACAAAACAAACACCTCCTCAGAGTTACATAAATATAAAGAATACAAATTTAATAAATCAAACTAATATAACTATTTAATTATAGCTTGAGGATTGTGAGAAGATTATACTGTTAGATGGAAAATCTGGAGCGCAAAAAAAAGAATAAAGTAATACAATGTAGGGTAAATTATACTTCTCGTCCATGGATGCTCTTTAACTTCAATAATTACAGTCACCGTTTTTATTCGTAAAACTCGTTACTACCTAGGTTCTTTAACACTAATATAGTTAATTTTAAACGTTAAGTCATATCATGTGCACCTCATGTGGAGGCATCTATGTCTTTTCACACCTTATTCCTTGCTCCTTATGATCCCTTTTTTATAACACTCACCACCACCACACTAGACTTCATCTTCTACCTCCACACATCTACATCTTCTTCATATACATCTATCTGACCATAAGATGTATTATTTGCAGAATCCACCAAGTTTATTGCATATCAACTCACAAATTCATTTCAAAACTATAATACAAATAAAGGATATAATCTGAATCAAACTTATGTACACAACTTAAAATTTTAAACATCCATTTAAAACTTAAACTGCCATATGGACAAACCATTTTCTTCATCCGAATTCCTAGTGTTGTTTCCCCTGCTCCTCATTATACCAAAAAACCGAACTCGACACACTCCAACTTCTATTCATCGACACACCATCTGAATCCAAACCCCTCCTCCTTCTCCTAAAGAACGAAAACATGTTAAGAAAAACTCTCCCAAATCCACATTCCCCGTTACCCCTATTCCTTCCCGACTCCCACATCACTCTCCTCGGCTTACCTAAATTGTTATTAAAATTCATCATCATTTTGTTCTCTATTATTCAAATTTGTTGAATTTGTTAAATCCGTTAGAAATTCAAATTTGTTGAATCTTGTTTTGGTGAAGATAAATGTATATCAAGAAGATGGGGATGGGTGAAGGCAAAAGATGAAGTCTGTTGTGGTGTTGCTGCAATGGTGTAGTGGTGGTGAGTGTTATAAATGAGGGATCTAAGGTTTCATAAGGGGGTAGGAATAAGGTGTGAAAAGACATAATGCTTTAACATGATGTGCATATGATATGACTTAACATTTAAAATTAACCAGGTTAGTGCTAAAGGACATAGGGTATAATGAGTTTTACAAATAAAACATTGTGACTGTAATTATTGAAATTAAAGGGCATCCATTACAATCCTCCGATACAAACATAAATGACGAAAATTGTAATTTACCTTACAATGTAAAAGAGATGACAAGAAGTGTAATTAGAATTCAAACTTTGTCCAATTAATTTACTATTTATAAGGTCCTTCGTTAGTTGTTATATTATAGAATGACATCATTTTTGTTTTTTCAAAAAAAAGTCAGATGCTAATATATGTATATGTTTTTTTTAAATGACGATATCTATTCAAAGGAAGAAATAGGACAAAGGGTCAGTAGGATGTTAGGAGTCTCGACACATATAAACAAATTATAAAAAATGAGGTCTCTGACATAAAATTCTCGCCATCTTTCTCAATCTAGACTACGGAATTTAGATATAAACTTCACCCACATGAACAATTCCTCTTTAACATCCTCCACCACTTTGGTAACTTTGAAAGAGATTTTATCAAAGACCAAAGCACTATGAGCTTTCGAAATCCGCCATAACGTGGCATGGAATCACAACAATGACCTTCCTTCAATCCCGCGACCCTTTGAGCTTCCCAATGCTATCCATCAAATCTTTGAACGATAGAGGCCGGATAAAGACCGAGATCTTAATCCAAATGCCAACGTGCCACCAAACCTTCCTGACCAAAACACAAAAATTATTTGAACTTACACACAATATTAGTAAAACTAATTGATTTACAGTCAAATATTTTGAGAAAGATTGAATTTAATAGACTTATCAATCACGTTGATTTGTAATGATTGTTAAAGAATGTATACCTAACTTTTCAAAACAAAAAGTTTTACATATTTTATTTTTATATACAAAAAAAGTCCTATTGATGTGACTAAAATAACGAACATGAAATCCCGACCACTTCAAAAATATATGGATGTTTCGAAACAAATTATAACAAACAAAAATCTCAATTATAACACAAAACATTTTCGTTCATTTTCTTCCGGCAAGGCTCTTGGATACCTTGGATTGTCGGCGAGGTGGTGTCAACCTTTTCTTCTTATATTAATTATTATTAATTATGTTTTCACTTAATAACGGTTACTTGGTAGCCTTTTAATGATTTTATTAAGAGAGTAACTCTGAAACAGAAAGAGATAAGGGTGTTTGGTTTATGAAAATAACAACTTTTATTAGGAGTTGTTATTTTTATGATAAGTGATAACTGATAAGATGATGTTGAATGATTAAGATAGCGTTTGGTATGCTGTAATGAGAGGTGGAATGGAATGGGCCATTGTGAAGGAATGAAAAAAAGAGTGTTTGGTTGGTCAATGGAATGAAATCGCTCATTCCAAAATGCATTCCATTCCCTCAAAATAATTACATGCATCCCCCAGTTTTTTTCCATTACATTCCCTCTTTACCCTTCATTAACAACACCATAACCCACCACCGTTGCCACCACCCATCACCACCGTCATCCTTCGCAGTCACCCACCTTTGACTCCGCCGCCACCCGCCTCCGCCGACACCCGTCGCCACCTACCACCGCCACCCAGCTCCGTCCCTGCCACCGCGTCGCCGTCACCCACCGTCGCCACTCCACCCCTCCAATCACCACACCACCACCACCCACCTTCGATCATTGTCGCTTCCACCTCCGATCACCGTTGTCGTCGTCACCAACCTCCGCCGCAGCTATCAATCGCCACCATCCACCGTCGCTACCAACCTGCGACCACCGTTACCGCTGCTACCACACCCGCCCACCTCCGCGGTCACCCACCACTACTACCGCTCTCACCAGATGCCGCCGTCTCCACCAACCACCGCCGCCAATCGTCGCCGCCGCTACAACTGCCACTTATCACCACCCACCATCACCGCCCATCATTGACCACCGCCATCCGATTTTATTCCTTCGTCTTTTCTCGCATACCAAACAACAAAAGGTAATGCTTCATTCTATTCTCACATGCCAACCAAACAAGATATGTAATGGTAATGATCAATTCCATTACCTCATCCATTCAATTACCTCGTCCATTTCATTACCTCGTCCATTCCATTCCCCTGTCCATTCCATTACCCCATACCAAACATATCCTAAGATATAGATTTACCATTTCCCTAATAAACTTCCTTAACCCTAAAACTTCAGCCGCCACCCGCCACACCAACCACCACCACCCATTACCACCACCACCCATGACAAACACCACCGCCACCCCCGCCATCGCCAACCACCACCAACCACCGCCACTCGCCACCACTGTTAACCACCCACCACCACCCACCAACAACACAACTAACCACCAGCGCCACCACCACAACCGTCAACAATCACCATCGCCACCCGCCAACCATCAAATACATTTCATCTAGCACAAAAGAGTTCAGAGGAATAAAATAATCATTTTGCATAGTTATTCAAATCTTTAGCCAAACAACATTTACTGGTTTAATACTACTGGTTCAGAGCATCAGACTGGTTCAACACTTACTGGTTCAGAGGTTGCCAAACATCCTAAAGAGTTAGCTCTTCAAGCTACAAGCTAACTCAAGCTATAAACGAGCCAAATACGAACTTATTTTCAACTTGGTGGGGATATCTGAAGAAAATAATAAATAGACACCAAAATAAAATGATAATATAGTTTTTGGATTTTAAGTTGTATAATATCTAAAAGGAAGATTATTGAATTTGTCTCCTAATTTTCTCTTTCGAAATTCACATGGACTAAAAGGAAGATTGTTGAATTGGTCTCCTAATTTTCTCTTTCGAAATTCACATGGACTAAAGAAGATGTGAATTGTTAATTTCTCTAATTTTCTCTTACGAAATTCACATGGATTGAAAAATTGGACCTAGTAATTTTCTACTTTGAAATTCACAAGGATTAAAAGGTTGGACCTAGTATTAACCTAGTTAAAATAATTAAACCACATGAACGTGAAACAAACTTAATTCCCATACATAATATAGACGATGTAGATGAAATTCTTCGACTCATATAAAGTGTTTGTAGTTTATCTTTCTTATTTTATTTGTTGCGATGTTTTTTTCTTTGTATCAACATAGATTTTATTTTAAATCGAGCTTTATAGATTTTCGTCGCATTAACATCCTCGTCTTAACGCACAAATTTACGTCTGCTAGTTTAATATATGTAACAAAACTTAAACAAAAAAGAAGCTCATTTATTAAAGAGCTTATTTTCCAGACTAGAGCTTTGGCTTGATTAAACTCAAGTCGATTCAAGTTTTTAGCGAGTCAATCTTAAGAAGCTTTTGGCGTCTCTACTCATTTACACACTGAGACCAAGATTGACAACTATTTATATCTATACTGATATTAGTTTAAATAAAAATATAAACATTTTTTGTGCTAAAATATAGGAAAAATAATAGTAAAGAGTTGAAAAAACTAAAAAGTAGGGGGAGAATACGGTGTGGTTAATGCGTGCCTCATGGGTAATTGGATTTTAGATGGAGAGTGATTTTATTAAATCTTTGTCGGGTGAAGTATGGCTTCTAATTTTGTCTTGTTTGACTTGTAGTGAAATAAAATAAATACATAGGTATTTTATACGTATGTATAAATGCAAATTATGACGGGAATAATATACTAAAAGGTGTCTAAGTAATCTGAAAAAAAATCCAGAGTTGACATGTGACACAATTCTACAATTCTTATGGGTAGGATAGAAAAGTATTTTGGTTATAAAATACATACTCTTACCCTTTTATTTTCTCAAAATACAATATAAAAAATCTTGTAAAAAAAATTAGCAAAAAAATCTAGTACAAAAAAATGTAACAAAAAAAATCCGACACAAAAATTTCCAGTACAAAAAAACCCAGCACAAAAATGTAAACAAAAAATCTAGCACTAAATTGTTATACAATATAAAAATCTAAGACAATTTCTTTTTTTTTAGTTCTTATATTTTATATAGCAAATATGGTGCTTAAATTAAGCATAAAAATATGCTCGATTTTATGGTATAATTAAAAAAAATAATGTCCTATCAAAAAGTTATGAACGCTTAAAAAATATAGGCAAATGCATATGTATTGTATGTGAAAAAAGAAAATAAACAAACATGTTATTCCGAAAATATTCTTACGCACTAATTTTTCCCTACATTTTTATGTTAACTATTGAGTTTAAAAATAAAAAGTCAAGATTCTTTCTTATCAGGCAAAATCCAACTTGTTATTGATTCTATCCCAAATTATGATTTATGAAAACATTAAATATTTAAGAATTATATATTTTTTTGTCTTGACAGCTGCTTGCTAAAGAAAATTATCATGATATATTTGTAGTTAATGTAAAAGAACTAGTAAAATTACCAGCATGAGCTGCGGAGGTTCGATCGATATCTATTTTAGTTATGTATAACAACCAAAAAATATATTTTAAAGAATATCGACACAATTTACATCGACCAAAAACCATAACAATAAATTTAAATTGCGCAATGTGAAAAAAATAATAAACATAAATACCAATCACCGTTCAAGTTATACTTAACGTTACACCGAAAAAGGTAACGTATTGGAAATATCACATGACACATTAGATATCGAGTCACTCACACGGCACTAATGCTAATAAAATTTGAAAGTTCACGAACACTTTTATATGTACACACCTAAATATATTAATCTACTAATGATTAATATGATAAATAATAATCTTAAGATATAAATATAATTATTTATATTATAGAATTAAGTTATATATCTATTAAACAATTTACAAAACTATATTAAGAGATGTTAATATACTATGTATACTCAATAATCTTATATATCTATTAATACGATAAACATATCTATCAATAATCTTATGTATCTATTAACATGATAAATATACTATATAAATGAAATAGTAATGAAAGTAACATAAATAAATTAAGAAATGTTATAAAAAAATAGTAAGAGGAAAAGAAATAAAAAGAACAAAAAGAGGATTAAATTTAGATCTATCAAAGTGTTTTCAAAAATTAATATGATGAATAACCTATATTAATGTAATAACAACCTAAACAAATTAACAATTTAGGAGATACAAAATAACAATAGGAAAATAAATAAAGGGAAAAGCAAAAAAGAAAATAAAAAGTACTGGGGAAAAATATATGGATCAATAGGAAAAATGACTATTTATCAACTTTGTAATTGTTATAATATTAATATTAATATTAATATTAACATGAAATATTAAATTAGTATTAAATATTAATTAATGATTAATAGTATGTATACAAATACAAAGTACGATTCATTAGAAACATTAAATATTTAAAAACCATCACTCGTATTGAGATCTGCTTGATAAAGAAACCATTTCATGACATTTCCGTAGCTAATGTGAAAAACATGTTCTATTAATTCATCAGCAAACACAAATACATTAACTCATGGCCGAACTTGTGTATGGCTGAGTGGGGGTAACTAAGGGTCAAAATGTAAAAGAGCACGATTATATATAGGATTAGATTCAATAGTGAACATTAATGTATTTGTGAATTGTGTGAACTAATTCTGGCCATACATGTGTGTAAATCAATAGCAATGATTTGTTCATTCAGTTCGTAAATACACTAGTGTTCGCTTTAAAACTCACACATATATATATATATATATATATATATATATATATATATATATATATATATGGCTCGATTCAAATGAGAACCACCACGAGTTGCGAGAACCGTGAGAACTTTTTGTTCTCGCGCGAGTTGGGCTAAAAATTTTTTGCACAAACTTAAATGAAAATATTATAAACATATCTGTAAAAAAAGTAAAAAAAAATTGTCGACTCGGTAGTTTTGACTGATGTAAGTTTTTTTTACGTGCTGGCATAAATTTTGCATGAAGATAAATATTTTTTTACGCCTTATGTAAATGTGGGTATGCGGCTTTTTTATTTTTTTTCTGAAATAAGTGATCTTTTTATGAGTTTTGAGAAAAAAAATCGGAAAAAAACCTTTTGGATGGCCTAGTTCTCACAACTCTAGCTGGTTCTCATTTTACCTCATCCCTATATATATTAAGATCAAGGGAAAATCTCTACAAGTTGTGAGAACTTAGAGAACTCGGCCTTCCCGTTTGAGTTTCGACCCCATTTTTTACACCCCTAGTTTAAGACGTCCCAAAGCTGGCTATAAAAATAAATATATTTCGAAGTGTGTTTTTAGCCCCTTACAACAGTTGTAAAAAGCTGATGACATAGGCATGACATCACATTTTTATAGCATTTACGGTTGCTGCAAATTAAAAAAAATGATTTTTTTGGAAAAGTTGATTGTTTAGGATTTTTGGTAAATTGTTTTTTTGAAATAACCTTTTGTAAGGCCGAGTTCTCTAAGTTTTCACAACTCGTATGAGTTTTTATTTTACCCTAAACCTATATATATATAGGGGGAGATTCATTTGAAAAGATATTTAATGTGAGAAGAAATGACATAATGGTAAAATATTAATTAATTAGCTAATTAATGACAATTATAGATTCACCTTTATGTTCTTTTTCACAATAATAAATACACACATTAAATAAAGTAAATGAAGAATTTCTATTGGTTTAAAAGTTATTCTTTTTATTCATACAAAGTTTTTCTTCTCAGAAGTTATTCTTTTTATTCTTACAAATTTTTTCTTCTCAGAACTCTCCACTATATATATATATATATATATATATATATATATATATATATGGAAAAACCATGTGTAAACCTAAATGGCCATGACAAATCTATACAACACTTTAATTGGCCCAAATTTGTTTAAGTGTTTCGAGTGCGAATCCGTTTAAATGGCCCAAATATAATTCAGATTTTAAGTGTTTTGAACAAATGCTCAAACATTCAAACCCAATTAAAATAAACATCAAACGTCATTTAAGGAGGGAGGGCGGTAAAAATATTTAGATAGTCATCTTACATACATTCGAAAACTTAGAAAGATCATTCAAACAATATATAATCTATTAATTTATGATATCTAGGGTCATTCTTTGAAAGTTCAAGATTTTCCTCAAAAGGTACATCACTCAACAACTTATGATACATAGGTAACCATGGTTTAAGCCATAGGTGTTCGTTAAAAATCAACCAAACCATCCTAATTTAAGCAAGTCGGTAGTTCAGACAATTTATTTTTTAGTATTACATAGGTTAATGCTATTATTGTAGCGCGTGTAATAAAGTCGCAAACGTGTAGGTATATCAATAAACCATCTTTTATATTTCAAAAATTCATAATAAACCGTCTTTTATATTTAAAAAAAATTCATAATATCAAACTATTTTGAAACAAAAAGATATAAAAAAGGTGGCCCAAACTGCGAAACCGGCCGGTTTGGTTGGTCGTTTCCTAGGATTGTAGTTAGCGATTCGAAACAAAATATTGGTCAAAAGCAGCCAGACCGGACGGTGACCTTAACCAAGAACTAAAGAAGACAGTAACTTATCACACACTAGCTTCAAAAGATAAATCAATCTGCGCATTGCAAATTGTTACAAAAAGAATAGAAACTAGCAAAAGAAGAATGAAAAATACTACAAAAAAAACCCTGTTGATTATTAAACAGATGACAAATAAGGTAGCAGATAAAGAAGCATCACAAAGAATACACAAACCAATCAGATCTCCAATCAAAACCGATTCTCACCATCAGAATTGAAGGTTGATGCCATAGGATCATGGTGCGCGTAGGCTATAGAGGCCAGGCTCAATCGTGTGTTTTCGGTGCGCCCAGACTCATTATCCATGGCCTGCCATCTCTTAACCACCTGAGGCAAAGGCGTGTCGAGGTCAATTCCATAAATATCATCCTGGTCCGATTCAGTTGGTTTCCAAAGGTCGGTAAGAGACGAGAGCACATTGACCGCATGGCTCATGTCAGGTCTCTGGTACGGTTCACGGGCACAGCAATGACCGGCTAACTCAGCTACCATGGTCACACTGGCTAACACTGTTTCATCGAGAAATGGTTCAAGAGACGGGTCAATGGCTTTTCTAAAGGTGGCCTTGTTTATGTGCATTTTTTTGAACCACTGGACCAGATGAACACTGTCCTCTGGTTGGGTTTCTTCCAACTCTTTTCTCCCGGTGATTAACTCCATTAGAATCACCCCGAAACTGAACACGTCGATCTTGGTAGTCACTCGGCCCGCAACTGAATAAACATTAATACATAATTTAGCAATAATAAAACACAAAATCTAAAAGGGCATTGGGAATTGATTGTTCAAACGTTAATAATGTTAAATAAGTAGTAAATTGCCCGTCCGGGGAAAATTTACGTTGTAAATTAACTTGAATTTATACCCATATGTACATAAAAACAAATGCGTAAGAAAGTTAAGGAGTTGTAAGTGTGAATGCTAAAAGTTGAGGGGTAAAAGTATACGAAGATAAAAAAAAAGACAAAAGACCAAAAAGAATCTCAAATCACTGTTCATGCAAAGTTGATAACTGTAGTATATATAATATAATAATTAATTTTGTACTGGCGGCTAGAAATATGAACTATCATTTACCTGCATATTCTGGTGCAAGATACCCAAATGTTCAAGCTAATTGTGTAACAGTGCAAGATACCCAAATGTTCAAGCTAATTGTGTAACAAGTGAAACTTTACCATCCGGAGCGAGCCGAACAAGCCCGAAGTCCCCGACTTTAGCCCGCATATCATCACCAAGAAGAATATTAGACGGTTTAAGATCGCGATGAATGAAACTTTGTTGTGCTAAACCATGCAAATATTCAACACCCTTAGCCACATCTAAAGCAATCACCAATCTTGTAGTCCAATCAAGAGGCTTCAAATCTTCACTCTCCCAATTAAACAAGAACCAACTAAGTGCCCCTTGAGGCATGTATTCAAGCACGAGTAGTCGCTCGTTTCCATCCAAACAATACCCTAAAAGCGCAACTAAATGTCGATGTCTAACCTTGGTAAGAACTGAGATTTCGGACTGAAATTCGAATAATCCTTTTTCATTTGTGATACTCGATTCCATTCGTTTGACTGCGATTTTAGTTCCGTCATGCAACTCGCCTTTGTAAACGGTTCCAAACCCGCCTCTCCCTAGTATGTTACTCGGGCTGAAATTGTTCGTGACGCTTTTAAGAACTTGGATTGAAATTAACAGATTCCCGACTTCCATTGCGTGGTCACTCGGTCCGCTACTCGACATACTGTTTATCTCCTGGGACCTGTTATCAGTACACGCATCATCAATCGTGATCTTAACCCCGTCACCGTCAGAACCCGAGTGGTGGGGATGTACCACCATTGTACTATGATTAACCGGACTACGCGGACGGTTAACTTTTAATTTGATTTTGAGTTTGTAAACACAATATGCTAGCAATGCCATTAGCAAAACGGTACCAATACCACCACTAAAACATCCTACAATAACCCACATATTTTGACGACCACGACCACCACCACTATCACTGCCTCGATCACCACCACCATTGCCACCACCACCACCATTACCTTTCGGTCTTTGATCACCGCCAGAGGGTGAAACCGGCGTTGCAGTGGGACCGTCTGTCTCCATCTTCGGATTCCCGTCACTTCCTACCGTAACATTCTCCTTAAAGCTTGGAACTTTACCATAAAGTTGATTATTCGAAACATCTATCTCCACAAGATGAGGCAAATCTTTAAGCTCGTTAGGTATAACACCCGTAAGATTATTATCCGCAAGTATCAACCTTTGCAGCGACATAATCGACGAAAAATTCGTCGAAATAGTACCCGTAAGCCCCATTTTTCTAAAATTAACAACCGTAATCTCCCCGCTACTTGAACAAGTAATCCCCAACCACAAGTTACACGGATCATTCCCCTTCCACTTCTCAGCAAAAAGTTGCGGATATCCAACAGACTCCGCAACCGCAACCAACAAATTAACACGCGAATCACACCCGACCCCCGGTTCTTGCAAACAAAAACTATCAATCCCAGTCATCAACCGAAACCGAACCATCAAACTTCGGCATTGGCCCTTGAAACATATTATTACTCAAGTTCAAAACTTTTAAAGACTGCAAACCAGTTAAAGAATGTGGCACAGTGCCTGTTAAACTATTATTACTTAAACTCAAACTCTGCAACTTATTCAACCCCCATAACTGCGGCAAAGGACCCGAAAACAAATTCCCATGAAGCCAAACTTCAGTCAACTGTGTCATGTTCTGTAAAACACCAACACTACCATTCAGCCTAGGCAAACTCTGCTGCCCATTTAACCACAAACTTTGAATCGAAGACCCCGAAAACGTATTCGGCAACCCCCCTTCTAAACAATTCAACGCTAACCGAAGCGTATTCAACCCGGTAAACGTATCATTCCCAAAAAAATCAGGTATTTTCCCGGTTAAATTAGTAGCAGTAGCAGAAAATATATGCAAATTGGAAGCAATCTTTAAACTATGAGGAATAGACCAAGAATCAAACGCATTGTAATCAAGATAAACATTCTGTAACGAAGACATACCGTCGAAAAAATCATGGGGAATTGAGGTAAAATTGTTGTTGTTGATGAATAGGTTCTGGAGCTGAGTTAACCCGGTGAGACTCGGCAATGCGCCACTGAGTTGGTTGAATTGGAGCTCTAAGAGTTGGAGTTGAGTGAGATTGTTGAGGGTTTGAGGCAATGAGCCTTTAAGGTTGAGACCATTGTCTTGAATGCCGGTGACCCGGTGGTCTTTGGAGCAGGTTACGTAGACCCAGTTTCATGGATTCGGGTCGGACCAATTGGGTGCGGTTGATGGGTCGAGACTGTGTTTTAGGGTCTGCATTACGTGGGAATCGTTCGACTGCGAGTGGACGTTTATGAGTGAAAGAGTGAATATTAATAAGAGGGATGGAAGATGGGTTTTCTTCATTTCATTAATGAATCGGATTGCAAGGATGAATGAGGATTTAGATGAGTGATTAGGGTTTGTTTGCTGGGGATGATCACATTGAATTTCTGGAGAAAGGAAGAAGATGATGACGAAAGGGTGAAAACAGAATTGGATTTGTTGTTTTAACATCAGACGTGTGTGTGTGTAGAAGGAAGGTGATGTGTACTTTGATTTTTAGGTTTCTATTTTTATATTTTTCTATGTCAATTGTCATGTATGTGTATTTGTGTGTTGTAGTTTTAATAAATAAATAAAAGTATATGTTTCGTACCTCTTAGGTATCGATTACATAATACCATTACTCGACTCTTTATTATAAGCTAAAGCATAGCCTGAAATAGAGCTCGCTTAGTTAACAAGTCTGAGCTCGAGCCTAAAATACAAAGCTCGTTTAGACTCGCGAGCCTAAACAAAACTTCATTTTTTTATAGTAATAATGATGATAACATTGGCAACTTGAGCTCGGGCCGAGCTTTAGCTTGTTTAAGCGATATTGAAGTGAGCTCGGGCCGAGGTTTTAGCTCGTTTTAGGTTGTTCTTAAAATAGCTCGAGTCGAGTCGAACTCGAGCTTTGGGTTTTACTTACGAGCCGGGCTCGAGCTGAAATACGTAGGCTCGAATCGAGTCGAGCTCGAGCTTCATAAAAATATGAAGAGCCAAGCTCGAGCCTAGTTGGGCTCGGCCTGGCTTGTTTACACCCTTACATATCAACTATCAACAAGACAACAAACGTTAACCTAACATGAAATTCATGGGTTTAGGATTAGTCTAAACGGGTTCAGGTAAATATGTGTGATATGATTTTCAGGTTCAGGCCGGTTTGTATAAATATTACAAAAACAAAATCGTCATAGTAACAATCAAAATCTTTGAATAGAACTAGGCTAGATAGAAGATTCTATGCATTAAAACAACCACTAGGAGACTTCGAACCCATTTGAAATTGACCTATTTGAAAGTCAATGGGTCGAATAAAACAATGAATATCATCTTAAATGGTTATCAGCAAGGTCCTTTGGTCCTATGCTCTAGGGAACAAGTGTCTTTTTCCAACTATTTCCAGCCAGGTGTCTTTTGACAATGGAAATACTTCGAACCAGGCGACTTGTTGAAAGAATTTAGCCCCATTACTCATCAACTACATGTACGAGCACTAAAAAAACTCATTTATAATCCATGATTAACATCAAACCCACTGCAACTTGACTTGATTGCGGGGTTGTAATAGATACTAAATATACATATATTAGGAAAATAATGTATATTATATTGTTTTTGTGTATTTCTCATCCCTAAAAGAGGGATAATAAACTAGCTGAGCCCAAGCCTAGCGAGCTTTCGAAACAAAGCTCGAACCGCTAGTCGAGATCGGCCTCAGGTCGTTTGCACTCCTATTGTCGTATTTGCTTATAAATGTTTCTTCTTACTCGGCCATGTATTACATTCGTAATATAATAAAGAATTGTTATTTGAGTGTTAACAAAATTTTGTATTACACTTGTAAATCAATGGCATTAAAGCTAAGTTTCACTAAAAATGTGTGCCAAGTAAATATGGCATACGAAGAGTGCCATAAAAGTTTAAATTAGTGGCACAAAAGCTAAATGTCGTTACAAGTATGTGCCAATCATATATGGCATGAGCAAAGTGCCACTAAATACCTAAATTAGAGACATAAAAGCTAAATGCTATTAAAAACGTGTACCACTAAATAACTTTTTTTTGTAGTGATTTAATGAATTAAGTTGGTAAGGTGAAACCTCATTGTTTTGAGTTATCAACTTTGTCATGATATGATGAATATAACTTGTGATTTTACTCATTCATTTAGACACAAATTTACATATGACTTTGAACTTTGTTGTTCTTTTTTCACTTTAATCGTATTTTCAAGTTTCTTTATGGATATGTTTATGTGGATGAACAAAAAGAAATCTATTATCATGATTGGTTATAAATTATAATGCATTTACTTTGTTGTTTTTGACACGTTTATATAATTATATGTTCACACCATATGATTTGGCTTCAGTTGTGTGCTTTTGGTTTAAAGGCTTAAAAAAACAGTTACTAACAATGCGGCTTATGTTTTCATCCAAAAACCGTCGAAACTAGACCACGAACATGTAATAGTGAGGCAAGATGGTGATAACATACCAGGCGTTGGAGGGCATATCAAGCCTTTTGGCTCCTTAAGTTGTTGTATTTTTCATTATTTATACTTTAAACAATTAAATTAATCATTCGTCTTTTTTAAAACTAAATTACTATGTAAATCACCACTAATCCAAAATTTTCAATTTAAAAAAAACCTCAAGGTTAATGTTTTGTCTAGTGTTAGAAAACAAAATATAATATGGTTAATGTTACACATCATATATCAAATCATCATGTTGTTAGATTACATATAGCTTTTGTGATTAGGGTTGAGAATAAAAGTATTAGTAGTCAGAGACGAAAATGATTACAAAACAAAACCACTGAGCTATGTCAAACATTCTCATTTTGGACTGAACTAGCTGACAAAATGGCCAAACTACAGCGACGAAAAACGAATTTAATTGGTTATTCAATCGTATCCATTAACATTTGTTTTAATGGCTATTTCCTTCTTAAAGGAAGAACAACAACAAGACCAACAAATATACCAAAAAGTAGCATCAACAATCCTATAAAATTGACCACAAGCGCTTCTTGACCTTGCTTCAACTTTAGAAAAACAAATTTCTCTGTTACTCCTGTCTCGGCAGTCACTATCGCCATGGCGAATATGACTAGACCAAACAACACATGCCATGGAGCGAGTCTTGCCCGTGTTGCTGTCTCAGCACCCGGAAACAAAAAGGTGACAAATGCCAATAGCAACTAGCATGTATAAAATCATGTTAGTAATATATATATATGTGAACATGTTGGTAGATTACATATAACTTTTGGGATAGGAGTCGAGAAAGATTACTTGAAGCCCGAATAAGCATATGGTAGACAAACCGATCCAGGAATGTAATGTGTACATATGTGGGATATCAAGTTCATTATGAAACTTGAAGACCACATACACACCCAAAATTCCAGTGCCAAGCGCGATCAAATGAAATATTAGGTGAGTTAGTTTAAGCACGTGCCTCGTTGCTGGGATTGCTTTGTATATGATGATTGCTGATTCGAAAAAATTTGTATGCATTAGCGCGTATGCAATATGTGGTCATGTAAATTAATTTAAAATATAAATAAAAAAATAGTTATATGATATATAATAGAAGAACAAGCGGCAAACCAAGCCCAAGCATTTACTCACGAATGGAACTCGAACTTTCTTAAGTTAACTAAGCCACGTTTGAGTGTCGTTGCGTTAAGGATTGACTTGACTCATTTACACCCCTGGTTAAAAACACATACTAGCTTAAGTAATAATGTATTTCTTACCTTCCCCGGAAAAGATAATGAATCCAAGTATCATTAGAAGTGGATGCAACTGCAAAACAAAACAATAAAAAAACAAATACTTCAACTAGAATTATACCTCTAAACTCATATGTTATTTTGGATATTAACTGATTATAAACATATTTTTCTTTAAAACTTACATTGAAAATCTTGAATTTTACATCTGAAGTGAAAGCAAAGCCTTCCCTGAAGTTCAGGAGCCAATACAACACGAGGAGGGTAATCGATAGCCCTAACAAATGGGTGAATATGGTCGCGAGTAACATTGTCATGCGATAACTTGACTGTTCACGCGCCATGATACAACGTTCCTAAGAGATTTGTGTCTTGTAGATTCACCAAGTTGCCTTAATTGGAAACCAGCGTATAGATATGGGAATTGTGAAGAATTTCTTGCTTTCATCTATGAGAAATGGAGATTGCAAGAAAATTAGAGGACACTTGAGTTTTGGCAAAACATGTGAAGACAGCTAACCTTAAAGATTTGGTGCATACTATGAAGTTGGATTGTTGGAAGTTTTGTTTTGTTGAGATTGTGTTTTTATGTAGCAAGTAACGGTCTTGGTAACAAGAGTGTAATATTAAATTTTGTAAAATTGGGAATAAAGAGTTTTACAAAAATCATTTTTGTAGAAAATAATATTGCACCCAAATAAAGAGAGGTAACTAATAAAAAAAATATATGGATTGTATACTTTGTTATTTGATGAATTACCATTATATAATAAATATCCTATTGATTTTATATAAAAAAAATCAATGCCATCCTTGAGATCTCAAAAAAAAAAAAAAAAAAAGAGGCCGGTGTAGACATAAAAAAACTGAGCCAAAATTATAGTTAATGGGAAATGAAATAAAAAAATGATCTAGGTGCTAGAGCCAAGCCTTAAACTTGAGACCTCTACATTATCTTGAGATAGTTTTTCACTCTATTATCAATATTTTTATACATAATAAACGGATGCATATACTAAATATATAATTTAATATATATATATATATATATATATATATATATGTATATATATATATGTATATATATATATGTATATATATATATATATGTATATATATATATGTATATATATATATATGTGTGTGTGTGTGTGTATAAAAGCTTATAAAAACCTTTCGGGCTCTTTAAGAATTTGGGCTTCGGAAAGTAGCACGGGTTAGCCGCCTTGAAAAAACCATTGTTATTTGAAAATTTGCCATTATATAACAAATAACATTAAAAAAAGTACATACGACTTAGACTAGTCAGAATATGTGGTCTTATGTGAAACGGATATGTTTGACACGACAAATCTAATTGATCATCTCATTTTGTTAGACACTAACACGGACATATTTAATAAAGGAGTTACACAACACGGTTAGCATCATTAAATGTAATCTATTCGATATCATGGATGACATGACACGACAAGTTTAACTCGATCATTATCACGACTCATCAAATACAGTTAAGAAGTAATTATAAGACACAATTGACACGACAAAATAAAATTTATCAAATATTATAATGCATATTTGATTATAATTTATAGAGTACATGATACGGATGGTTTCTATCATGTAGGATAAATTGAGGGTTTGGCCTCTAGATCCAAATTAAAACTCAATTTGAACAAGAATCAAATCAAAGAAACTAACCAGGGTGATATAAACCAGAATCGGATCGAACCCTTTTTACGACAATCTTCAAAATCAAAGACCCTCAATGCTCATGAAGATCCCACCAAGATCAAAGTTGATGGCACAAATTGTTGGAACCCTTTGTTGAGGAAAGAGTTCACTTTCACCATTGTTTCCGCCATTAGAAGAGCTTTGCATCATTGTGAAAGGGTCTGGACAATAATTATAAACCTTTTGGTAAAAGTTTAATTAGTGTGGCATATAATTGACGAGGAAATTAAGTTAGAACACACACAATGTGAGTTATTTAGTTATTTACATGGTATAATTTGCCATATATTAATCAACTTTTATAACCCACCAAAATAGGCTGCCGCATCTAACGGTCATCCCGTCCCCGCCACAACGATTTCGTATCCCAGGACACGTGTGCAGTCTCTGAATCTAGATGAAATCCTATTCTATTATTTTTGGATAAAATATGTAATGACGAAATGTCCACGGGTGGACCCAAGTGTTTTCGTGGTGGGACAGGCACACATTTTAAAGAAATAAATTTAGTGTATATTTTAGGTAAAAAAACCCGACTGCATTCCTTAAAAATATGGTTTAATCTCTCATCTGTACTCCCAACAAACAACTTCTGTGTCCGTCACTGTATGAGTAAGAATTAAATCCGTAAAAAACTAATGTGATGGACAATATCTATAAGTTGATTCATCGCATAAGAACCATGCATGTAATATACTCTAATATATTTGATTATTACAGCAATATGCTACTTCATTTTGATAAATGAGTTATAAACACGTCGTGTTGGCCCATTAATTTATTTAACATGATAAGTTAAATGCGACAAGTTTGACATAAACATGTTAAGTTGGTTGAATTGGTTTAAACATGGTTTTAATCATGTCATTAAAGTGACAATCAGTTTATGGCTCAAGCTTGTTTACCCCATACACTAATATGTATAACTTCATGTCAAGTTGTATCATTTTATGGGCACGTGTCATAAATTGTTAGCTTTAATACGACTTAATTTTCTTATAAAGATATAAGGCACATGTATTAACATAAAAAAACTCAATTGTTTTGATATATATATATATACACACTTACATATACTAGAGTGGTGTATGCATGATGTAACGAGGAATACAATAAACTAATAATCACGTAATATGTTAATTTTTTAAAATTAAAATAAAAGGTATAGGAATACTATACTTAAATTAAAAAGAATAAAATACTGGTTTTAGTGATGCAATTTAATATATATTTATATATATATATATATATATATATATATATATATATATAGATATATTAACGGATGAAATTTTATTGTTGTTTAAAAATTGTGTAAGAAGTTAGTTTTAAAACATGTTTTGAGTTGTATTTACTTAAAGTTTTAAAACTACATTTTTATTCTCTTTATGTGTTATAATATAGTATGAATGTATATAACTAGAGTTTATATATATATATATATATATATATATATATATATATATATATATATATATATATATATATATTATTTTTATCATAGTATTATACATAATATTAATTATCATACAAATATATCATAAATGAAAAAACCCGTGTTAAAGCTTGCGAACTGATTCAAGCTCGATATGTAAAACTCGTTAGGCCTCTGGAAAAATTGGGCCTTGACCTGGGGTGCGGCTCACCACCCCAGGTCGGCCTTGATATTCATCACCTATTTCTCCCCTCTTTTGGTGTTTGGGTTATAATAAACCAATTTTAACAATTTCTAAAGTTATCACACTTTTACCCGTATCAATTTTAATCCGTTCTCACTAACCATTATCAACTCACTCTTACTAGACTCGGTCGTTTTGTTTTTGTCAATGCATGTAATTGTTACAAACCAAAATTTCACATTAAACAAACATGTTTGTTGTTTGAGTAAACTTCCATTTTGCTCCCTATGGTTTGATCACTTTAATGATTTTGCTCCAATCCAATCGTTTAAAAATAGCGAGTTTACTTCTTGATGTTGCTACTTTTTCACCAATTTGCTCCCCGTCCCAAATGGCGTTCATTTTAGTTGTTAAGTTTTAGTCACGTGCCCCTCACATGAGGGGCATTTCAGTCTTTTTACTTTCAAGATATTTTATGCCCTTCATTTTAAAACCCTAGCTTATTATAACCTCTTGCCATCTTGTTGAAGACCCTGCATCTTGTTGAAGAAGCTTCGAAAGAAATTCATGGCCTCCACCATAACCACCACTCGCGGCCATCACCACCACAACCATCATCCGCCGCCACATAGCCATAATCACCATCAGTGACCACCCCAGCCCAATCAACACACTCTGTCCTACCCGTCTCTTTCTCTCTCTCTACCTTCTCCATCACCACCCATAACCACCGCCTGCCGCCATCACCACCATCAATCAACCTCGCACAAAAATCTGTCCCTAATTCCCATTTGTCTATGCAAGAACCCTAATTCCCTGCACTATCAAATTTAAACAACCGCAGACAAGAACCCTGATTCCCTACGCTATCAAATTTAAACAACCGTAGACGTTGATATGTGAAATTAAATTGGGGTTATTGTTCAAGGGAATTAAAAGTGGTAACGCTTTGGAGGGAATTAATGACAAACTGTTGCCAATCAAATGATTTGACAATAAATGTTGTCTGGTGCGATGCATTAATTCATGAGCGTATCACCGAGAAAGCTTTCTCTTTCTAAAGGCAACTTCAATATCTTCTACTTGTCTGTCACCATCTCTATCTAACTCCTCAAAGAATCTCCTTCCTTTACATACATATGAAAGAATTACTCTTGAATTATAAAAATGATACCACGACCATAAAGGTATAAACCAACCTTTAAGATTCTTTATATATATATATACTAAATAATAATGAGTAAACTTCTGTTTTGCTCCCTGTGGTTTGGTTACTTTAATGGTTTTGCCCAAATCCTTTAAAAATAGCCAGTTTACTCCCTGATCTATAAAACTTATCTCTATTTCACTCCCCTCCCCTAACGTCATCCAATTTAACTGTTAAATCCTGGTCACATACCCCTCACATGAGGGGCATTTTAGTCTTTTCCCATCTCCCTTATTATTAAAAAACCTCATATCACTTCATCATCCTTGTTTCTCTCTCTCTTAACTACTGCAACAATGGCCACCATCACCGCCATGAGACACCACCCTCACCCATCCCACGAGCCTACTAGAATCTGCCAATGACAACAGTTTAAGGCTCAACTCAAGAAGATCGAAGAAGCGTTCGTGGTATTCGCCTGCCGCCATCGCAAACTCCCGTCTAACCTTATCACCGGTTCACCTTTCTTGCCATCAACACAAAGTGCCCGTCGAGCCACCACCATCCGCCACTAATATCATTATTTTTGTTTCTTCGTCTCCGAGTTCAGATCTGGATAGTGTTTTTGTAAAGATGCAGATTAAACTTGAAACTGAAATTGAAAGGTTGGTTAGTGTTTTTGTAGAAATGAAACTCGAAATTGGTGGGTTTGTGGTGATTAATTGTGGGGGTGTTGCCAGAAAAACGTGGGTGCGAAGGGAGGGATGGTGGAGGTTTTAGGTCAAGGGATAAGAGGACAAGGGTTAGGATGCAGGTGAGGGGTAAGGTGTTTCGGTGGTGGTGAAATTGTTCGCTGCCAAGGTATTCATCTGGCCAGAAAAACGGTTAGTCTGTAGGTGAGAGGTTGATGGTGGTGATCAAGTGGTGTGATGGTGGGGCGATGATGGTGGCTGATGGCGGAACTCGGGTCACCGTCCTCCATAAATCCACCGCCGAGTGACCCACCGTCTTCACCACCACCATCGCGACAGTAGCCGGAGATGCATGTGAATTGTATTCTGTTTCGGCCACCGGTCGCCAGTGATGATGATGGCGCTGATGGGGTTGATGGTGGCTGGGTAGGGTTAAGAGAGAGTGCAGAGAGGGTGGAGAGATGGTTTGTTATATTTTATTATTATATAGAATATAATCTTTTATTTTTAGTTTTACTAAAATACCCTTAGTTTTATATTTAAAGTTACCGAAATACCTTTCAGTTAACAAATAATTTGGATGGAGTTAGAGGCGGGGAGTAAAATCATGAAAGATTTCATAGATCAGGGAGTAAACTGGCTATTTTTAAAGGATTGGAGCAAAACCATTAAAGTGACCAAACCACAGGGAGCAAAACAGAAGTTTACTCAATAATAATTGAGAAAATGAGAAAAGACTGAAATGCCCCTCATGTGAGGGGCACATGACTAGAATTTAACGGTGGAATTAGATGCCGTTTGGGGCGGGGAGTAAAATGACGACGAGCTTCATAGATCAGGGAGTAAACTGACTATTTTTAAAGGATTGTGACAAAACCATTAAAGTGACCAAACCACATGGAGTAAAACGTAAGTATACTCTTGTTGTTTTGTATGACACCATTAGACTTTTTCAGGGATTATGCTATAATATATATACGTATCCCATCACTTATCTATATTAAATGTACCATTTCCCCTGCAAATTCAGTCATTTTCATCACTTCACTTTTTGGATATCCTTCTTTTTAATCCTTTGTTTAGCCTACTAAATAGTGTATCTATCAAAATTCTTACATATAGATGCTTCAATTAAAAAACAAAGAGAAGATGGTTCATTGGTAAAGATAAAGCCTTTAAATACTTGGTTTGAGTGGGGGAGGCCTTGGGTTAGTGGCGGACCAAGGATTTTTTTCCAATGCAGTCTAAATTTTTTGGTGTTCAAAACTTTCACAACCAGACGTTAAAATTTTCGGGTCGATCGTCGTCAGGTCGGGTTGAAGGAGGAACATTAACAAAAATATATATAACCATTAGTAACTAAAACACACACAATAAAATACAATGTTATTCGAAACTGGAAAATAAACATTGCAAGTTATCGTAGTTTAAATTCATAAAATACAAGTTTTCAATCCTTGCATCATTAGCCCTAGAATTCAAGTTTTAAGAAACTAAGTTACTAATTCTAAATTGAAATTCATAGAATCATAGCATACAATGATAAAAAGATTTACATGTTATTTTAATTTCAAAAGTTTATAGCCTATTGGTACCTTAGGGGTGGGATAAGGCTTAGTGACCGTTAGGTTTTGGGTTCGATTCCCACAAGAAAGGTTTTTTCAGATTTATTGGGTTTCCTACTGAATTGGTGTATATGCATTATGGCCTAGTGGAGATAGATATAATTGGTGGGTTCCGCTGGTGGGACGATGATACTCTAGTAGTCCGTCAGTGATCCAAATTTGCTATTAAGAAAAATTTTCAAGTTGTAAAACTCAACAAAAATAAAGTAGGTTTACTAGTATTTTTTCTTGTTCTTTATGTTTACATATGTTTCTTTGTTATTCTAATTTCAAAACTTTATATTCATGGTAATAAATACTTAAACAACTACAACTAACAAAATTCAAATTGCAAAACTCAACAAAAATAAATTACGTTTACCTGTGTTTTTTCTTGTTCTGTATGTTTGCATCTGTTTGTTTAGGCAGTAGCAGCAGTAAGGAAACCATAGTTCTAAATTAGACTAGGGAAAAAAACAAATGTAAAACAACCTGTACAAGGTTCAAACTTGTGACTTAATGTTAGCAAACAAGGGGGTTTACCAGTACACCGGCTTCACTATTCATGTTATGGTGTCAATCTAATTAATTTTTTAGGGTCCTTCGAAAATTTAATATACTGAATCTAGTAGTATTTTAGAAAACATTGGGGTCCGAGGATCTCGACCCACTCTTTGTGGGTCGGCACCTGTCTTGGGTTCAAGTTCTACATACGACAAGAATAAAAAAAATTGCCGTTTAAAAAAAGATGCTTCATTCAAAGTTAAAACAAATAATAAGCAAAAAAATATTAGGCGGGCGCATCCCTTGAAGAAAAATAGTGCATTTTATTGGAAAAAATCCTGACCGCACCCCTTAAAAATATGGACGAACCACCTAGTCGCACTCTCATAAAATAATTTTTAGGTCCTCCACTGGTATCAGTTAATTATCACTAAAACAGTTAAAAATAGGAACCACAACAAAAAGTTGATCATTACTAACAACTCCAACGGTGGACCCAAGAGGTAAGCATCACAAATTCACAATGCTCATCAGTTGGGTTGGCAAAACAATTTAGTTAAGAGCTTAAATATACAACATAGATATAGAGATTTTAGAAAAGTTTTGATTTCAATCATCATATTTCATATCTGGTACATTCATTTCTTTATCCCTTTTTAAAAAAAATTAAGTTATAATGGTTACATGCTTTGACATAATTTCCTCTTAATAGAGACAGATTGTGTTTCTCAATATTATGGATAACTTAATGATCGTTAATGATGATAGTAGAATCGGATTATATATAGTAAAAGTTAACAAAGACACACAATTAAAAGAAATACATACACAATTAACGAAATGGTCATAATTATCACTTTAGTAAAAAATTAAATGATATAAATTTATTTAATATATTTTAGAAAAGGTTGGCGAAAACACAAGGTGGAGAGAGTGTGGTAGGAATTTTACTACACGTGGGCTATTAGTCATTTACTTGAGTAGTTGAGTGGCCTAATTATTTTCCCCGTCTTTTATTGTGTGTCCCCTCTGCGATGAAGGCTACAGACCACTTCTTCTCGAGTTGTCAACAGTGTCGGATCTAGAAAATATTCGTACGGGTAACGTTTTATAAAAAAAGGTAACAAAATCGAAAAAACGTCAATAAAAGTCAAATTTTTCCAAAATTTACACTACCGCCGGAGCGCCAAGGGGTTCCGCTACCCCTGCGCCTAAGGTATGTCCGCCCTGGTTGTCAGTTTTCTAGTGGGGTTTGGACGGGGATAGCGGCCTGGTGCGATATTCCTCACGTGCTTGCTTTTTTTCTTTTCGGGATACATTGTCTATTCACAACTCAATTCCAGGTTTTGGGACTACTTTACGTTGTGCTTCTTACTTCGTGTTGGGCTATCCGAATTTATCTTCAAAGACAAATATCAGAAGTATCATCAGTGAGGTGAAGAACTTGGGGCGGTTATGGACTTCTAGTCGTGCAAAATCCATTAGGGTGACGAATAGTAGCCGGAAGCATTTTAGTTTTGTGTAATTGTTGTGTGTATAGTTTTGTTTTTCCGGTTGTGAATTGTTTTTTTTTTCTTTTTTTTGGCTTGGTCCTTGGTAGTGTGGTTTTAATACACTTCTGCCTTTAAAAAAAAAGAGGCTTTTATTACATATTTTTTACTCTTAGACCATATGTAGTTGGAGGGAAGATAATGTCTCCATCTTATGTGTTTTACGTCATTTAATGGTCCAGTCAGTAATGGGACGGGTGTAGTGGTATAGTGTCTCATCCAATGATTACCCAATTATTATTTTTTGTATTTTTTAATTAAATTAATGAAGAAATAGGTGTAGTAGCATGATTGGCCAAATAGAAAAGTAAAGGCGTTTTAAAAAGCATGCTTCAGCATTTTTTTTTCAAAAAGATGATTACCAGGCGTGTTTGAGTGTTTTTTTGCAAAAAAACGGCAAAAAACCCCATATGGGTGGTCTTAAAATGAGCTTTTATTTCTCTTGAAATGCCTAAGCCCAATTCCCAAATTATGCAGGTTAACAATAAATGACGAAGGCAATAAGCCAATACTATGGGATAAGTTGCATGTTTTATTAGTTACTTCCCATTTCTATGAATTGAAAAATGACATACATTTTTCACTACTTGTATGCCATTATATTCCAAAAATAGTCATTATATTTGTACCAGCAACTATACAAACCAGTAAACCACTCATACTTGTATTTTCTTGTGGTCTTTACCAATTTAAATGTATGATGAAAACTTACCATTTTGAACTAGGATTAATTCAATTGCAATATAATGAAATGTTAAAATCATTATCTTTAGAAGTGCCAGATGTTGTTTCCCGTGTCTATACCATTTACTTCGTCCGTTTTGAATTTAGCTCAAATATGGTATCGTACTATTCAATACGCTATTAATAAGTAACTTTTAACAGGTATTATATCATACTATACCGGTACCGACCGCACATATATGATACGACATTCAGTTTTACATTTAGCTGAATTTCGGTATCGGTATTAAACAGTACGATACCGAACTGTACCGATTCTATACACGGGGGAGGCTTAGATGGTGTGCGGGGAGGGCTTCGGCACAGGGCCTGTGATTTCGCAGGGCATATGTTTTTAAAAAAAAATTGATATATATATGTTAATTTTTTTAAAATAGTATACCCATACCAATTTCTAGTAAGGCTCATTTACAAATCATTTTTTATGGTTTAGAATTTAGCCTACTAGGTTAATTGAGCTCATTACTAATTGAGAACGAAGTCTTAGATAATATAAACCGTGAAGAGTTGATCCACTAATTTGCTATAAAGAATGCAATGAGGGTTGCACGCATTATCGGTTAGCTTATTAGTTATTTCGATATGTAACTCATTTGAATACTCTAATTTTCTCATTTTTTCGTAATTGCATTGTTTATCGAATACAACGATTTTATCATTTTTGTAATTACATTATTTATCGTTAAGGCATAAAGACATATTTTTCAAGCTCGAAATATCTATACATACCAGTGCAGATCGCATCCCTACCTAAAACCACGTGTCTGCATCCATATATGTATATTATATTCTAAGATAATTATAGTTATTTATTTGAAACATTCTTAAAATTGAAAATTTTAACTGTATGTCACGTGATACTATTTTAATCATAGTATTACATTAATATTACTTTAACGTGACACTATAGGATATAAATTAACATAGAAAGTCATCGACTTTCAAGATTTAGGTATAAAAAGCATAGGGATGATCCCATAACACATGCACGTGAATTCCATCGAAACCGACCCACATTTCAGTTTATATAAATGGCACGCATAACGAAATCAAAGAATTTAAGTAAAATTTACACAATGTTGTACCAACAACATGGATTGTCATCAAGATTATTGCGTATTCCTCATTTTTTGAAAGATCGGAGTTGATCGGAGGTGTCTATAGGCTTCGCCGGAAAATCGCCGTTCATAGAGGGCTTTGGAGATGAGAGGGAGTGATTGTGTGCTTCTTTGAGAAGCTAATGGGTTAAATGGTGTGAAAAAGGTCAGTTTTTGGTGAAATGACCAAACTGCCCTTCGTGCCGTTAAGTAAACTAACGGTCAACTGACGGAAGTTAGTGTTAGGGTTTTAATTGTGAGCAATTGAATACGTCAGAGACTAGAATATTGATTTTTTCAAAATAGAGACTGAACCTGAGAACGAATGTAAACCTCAGTAGTTTACTCTATTTTAAATGTAACACTAACATAACACCAACGATGTTATTATATATTTTTCAGTGATAACACAACACTCACCCTATTATACATATCAATTGCATTACAACTCATGGTGAACATGATATATAATTTTTTATTTATTATAGTATACTATAGTTATGATATTGTATTATTCTAAATACTTTATTATATTTTGTTTTCAGGTTGTAACTTTTAATATAATATGTTTTATAAAATTTCGAATATGATGTGTTTATTTTTATCAACGTCTAGATTTAAATTTAAGTTTTGCTCAATACCGATGAACTATTTTTTCGGTATCGTTAGTTGTAGCAAGTATCAGTGTCGTACCGGTATCGTGATAAACCGATCCGATTCCAAGCAAAGAACATCGGCACCGACATTGAATATCAGAGCTTGTACCGGTATTTGTTTTTATGGTTTTTTTACTGATGTTAAAAGTGTGTTATATCTTTTAATGTCGTACTGGTACTGTGACGAACCGATTCCAACCGAACAACATCGGCACCAGCATCGAATATCGAAGCTTGTCTGATATTTATTTTATGGTTTTTGTCGAGGTAAAACGTGTGTTAATATCTTTTAGGGTATATAAAGACTTTATTTTTTGGGTTTGCTTTTTCGGTCGCTATAGTGAGTGTCGGTACAATATGGTAGCGATATAGTCTTAGGGGTTGTTTGTTTAGCTCTTAATGAGACTCTTAATGATTTAGACCTCTTACTTGTTCAGTGCTTAATGGTTCAGATTGTTTGTGTTGCGAGCTGATGTCTGAATGGTTCAGACATTTGCCTCTGAATGGTTAAGCATTATACAAGGTTTGAATGGTTAAGATCTCTACTCTGAATTGACCAGATATTTTCCTCTGAACGGTTAAGCATTATACAGGTTCCTAATGGTTCGGACCTCTTACTAGTTCAACACTTAATGGTTCAGACATCTTACTGGTTCAACACTTAACTATTCAAAAGTTGTCAAACAGCCACTTAGTTCATCAAAAGAAAAAATGATAAAAATAAATACTGATAACGATACAAATGGTGTTCAGTCGGTTTTGGTTCAATTTTGTACGATAGCGGCCCAATAGCCGTTTTCAATATAGTTTGTATGGCAGTGTTGAAAAAATAAACATAAAATGCAAACCAACCAAACCGGTATCAAGTAAACAACATCGGTAGCGGTATCGATATTTGTTTCTATCGTTTTCGATCAATGTAAGGTTTTCTCTTTCGATTAATATAACGAGTGTCGGTACCGTAACAAACCGTACAAATACCAACCGAATTTCATCGCGAAGCGCAGAGAAAAATCACTAGTTCAAAAGAAAAAGAAATGAATGTATTTTAAAATATTTTTAGACCTTCAAGTGATTTGAGTTTGAGACAAGATTAATTTGTCTAGTGTGTTTTTCTCTAAAATCTTTCGTTTTTTTTTTATTATTATCTAACCCGGAAAAAAAATCTTTTGAAGATTTAATCCTAAATATAATAACATTAACAAATTGGTATCGATTTTAATGTTATTGTTATTTAACTATTCTATTCTCATGAGTCATAACGATATTTTAACTAAATCCACCGAAATTTGTAGAATGAAAGTTGAGCACAAATGAAAGACGAGCACAAAGTGACCCTCCTCATTCCAGACTAGATTAGAAAGGGGGGTTTAAATGATATTGAGAATAAGTGGCAAGCAGATTTATTTGACTGGAAAATGGATAGGAATAACGAAAAAAGGAGATGGGTTTATGTGTGAGAAGGATAATAGTATTGACCATTCCAGACCATTCCCAAAAGAACCAAAGAGTGTTTGAGCCAGGAAACATAAGTTGAAGAACGCGGGAAGAAAGTGGAGAGGTCTGAGAGTCGATGCGAGAATGTTGTTACCAGGTGAAGAAGATGAGGCTGATATTGGAGGCAGTGTAATGGGGAAAAGTGATGGTGAAAATGTCGAGGATGAGGTAGCTAGTGGCATAATGGTATTGGTACTAGTTTAAGGGGACCATATGTTGATGTATATATGAGTTTGTTAAGCGGGAGACGCGTGATGATTGGAGTGGTTGGCCTGACTTTGCTCAGGTAATGTATGATAAGATCACTCGACTTGGTGGACAATAGAAAAGGGACATCCAAAGGGTGTATGATCAAAATGAGTAGTGGCACCGAATTCATGCGTGTAATGCATATATATAGAGAGAGAGAGATCAATGATAGGTTTTTGGATGATAAAAGAAAGAGACTGAATGATGCTTCATTAGTTGAAATGCCGCCGATACATCATTGAACACTCTTTGATCATCGATCAGGTCTATGTCTTCTTCGCAACTCTTTATATTGTTATGTATTTATTCACGAGCTTAGGTGGTCAGGTGGATTCGTGAACTATTTTGTGTGTTTTAGTTGTTTCGTAAACTTGGTGGTGTAAACTATTTGTTATGTGTGGGAATGGCATTTTGTGTCTTTGTGTGTGTCTAGTCGGGTTGGTGGTTTGAATTAATCATTTGTGAATGTGATAACCAATTTGTTTATGCTTGTTTGGGTAAAGGTCCTTAGTCATGGTTTAATTCTTTGAGTTGCAGAATGAGTCATTTTCAGCAAGTAATTTGTAGAAAATGTGTAGACATTGCCTAAGTAGGGGGTGACAAACTATTGGTACAATAAATGCATCCCTATTTCACTACTTTGGTGAGATTTTGAGCCTACTAGAATTATTAGTTTGAGCTGAAATATTTATATATCCATTTGTTGAAAGTAGGCCAACTGTTGCTTTGTTTAGAACTTGTGTGGCTTGATACATGTTTGAGACTATTGATTTGAAGTATTCACATAGATGATAAAGGCATTAGGATTTTCTTTTTCTTTTACATCTTTAAGTTGTTTACCTGATTACCCAAACATTACCCTTATTAGCCAACTTTGAACCGTATACTTGTTTATTTGTTAAATCCGGATTACTTACCCAAATTGACATGTTTCACTACCAATCGTGAATGAAGATTTGTGTGTTTGGACATTTATTATGAAAAAATGAGAAGGAAGAAAAGAAAAAAAGGAAAAACATTAGAAAATACAACCAAACAAATGGGTTAAATGACCAAAATAAGCGATTGAGAAAAAATATGTTAGTATTATATAGTTATGGATCGAAAATAACCCAAAGTTTTAGTTAGTTCAGTGTGACTAAATGTTGTCAAGGTTTGTTTCTATCCTTTTCTTTTTAGCCACTTAAATATCCAAAAAATCTTACTTTTATCGGAGCCCAAAACATATAAGTCCTTTTGATATGTACAATGTTAAGTATTATGGTGGAGGTGTGATCACACAAGCCTATGAGTACACAATTTTATACTCGGTTTTTGAGTGATCAATACTAGTGTATTACATGCTGTGACAACCGGCAGTTTCCGATTGTAATTAAGCGCGTAATGAACAATAATATCATCATAAACAACATAATTAGACGCAAATTAACTCGATCAGGCCTTTGGAAAGCCTAGGAACGTCTACTTGATTCACGTTACGCGATTTGGCGACAATCGAGGATTCTAACGCGAATTTGAACGATAAGCGAACTGATGCCGAACAAATACTGAAAACATCTAAAAATACGAATTTTGTACTTGTATTTATCATACATTCATAATTATGCGCTAAACTTGGATCGTCGAACGTCGCAAAGCACAACGCGGAAGTTATGTGGAAAACCGGAACGCACCGACAATGAAACGGAAGCCACGAACTAGAATTATGTCTAAATATTAATATATTATGATATATTTGGCTTCGTTTTCGAATTTTAATGCTCACAATCGAAATCGGATCGAAAAACGGAAAAGAAACGTCAACCGAAGCATATCGCGCAATTTAACGAAACCGACGAACGCATACGATAAATATCGAATACGACACATTTTATATGGATATGACCCTAAAATTTTATTCTACGACATTTCACAAGGTTCGGGAAACGAAAACGGACTTTGGATACGTATTGGGCTTGAACACGACTAACGGGCCTTAGGCCCAACCCGCTTAAAAACCCTAACTATTTAAACAAACCTAACCCTAAAATCCCCTCATTTCTCAAAGTTTGAAACCATAGCACACCATCTACCTTCTCTCTCTAGAATCTGGTCGCCGGACTCCGGCGAAGGCACCGACCGGCGCCGGTCGTCTTCTCCGGCAGTCACACACACTCCCACTTCTTGTCTCCTTTCTAACATACATACACCCGCACACCGCACACAGACAGATCAACCGGCAGAGAGAGAGACTATTAGAGAGACAGAGAGATCGATGAGAGAGAGAGACTGGTAGAGAGAGAAAGGCGGCGGCGCGGCTGAGCCGCGACACCGCGACGGTGATGCCGTAACAGCAGCGACGGGAACGACGGCAACGGTGGTCGTTTTTGATTTCGTCGGATGGTTTGTCGGGTTGGGGATTTCAGCGGCGGCAGAAGTGTGGCGGCGGCGGTTCTCCGGCTCGCCGGCGACATCGGCGGTGGTGTTTGGGTCTCTGGTTCAACCCGGTTCAAACCGGTTGAGTTGATCTCCGGTTCAGATTTGGTTCGACTCGGGTTCAGTCAACGGCTCGGGTCTCGGGTCTCGGATCTCAGTTCAACACAGTTCATCTCTGGTTCAGTTCAGGTTCGGTTCTAGTTGAACCAGTCTCGGTTCAGATCAGTTTTGGGCTCACGTCACGGTTCAGGTTTCGGGTTCGACTCGGTTCGACCCGGTTCAAGTTCGAAACAGATTTCTATATTTTAGTTTCGTTTCGATTTGAGTTAACTTCGGTTCAGTTAAATATCTAAGTGTTTGATTTCAGGTTCGGTGTTTGGTCAACAAAAGTCAACTCGGTCAATGCGGTCAAACTCTAGTCAAACCCGGTCAACTGGTCAACTGTCGGATCAATGAGTCAACGCGAGACTCGGTAAAAATTAATTACGACGCGAAATTTTAGTTACATTAGTTTATAAATATTATTAATAATTATTGCGAAAACCGAGCTCAAACCAATCCGTTAACGAATATATATCATCAAAATTACAATAATAACAATCGAACCGACTACGTTATTCGCGTAAAACTATTAGTACAATCGAACCGACGTCGTTAATTATATAAATCGAAAATTTAAATTGACGAAACTTAATATTTGAAACCAACGAGAAGGTTATATATATTTTTAGTACATTGATATTGCGTTTTGATTAAATAAAGCGACAACTAGTATTGTCGGGATCGTCTGAAAACAGAGGAATCTCTGCCCAATTTTCATCAAAATACGTGATACGAAACGCGCTATTTCAAGGATAAAACGTCCGATGTTCAAACGATTGTTATAAAATAAATATAGGTGTATATTTATTTGACGACGCTATTAAAAAGTTCAAAACTCGAGCCGACAACATTTCAACGAACGCGATTTCGAGATAACAAACGTTCGGCAATCGACTACAAGATAAATAATATTTATTTATGTTTAATTCAAAGTCGAAACTCGGACTCTAGATTTCAAACATCGATAAATTATTCGAACGATGATATAAAAATAAGTATATTGTTTATATTGATTTCGAACGCCAATGTTTCCGAACGTTTTTACAAGATAAATGATACGATGCGCATTATTTCAAACGAACGAATTCGGAAATCGTATAACCCAAATATAATTATATATAGTCGAATTTCGAGATTTGAATACTTTTATAAAATAAATATAGTTATATTTATTACAAACGTCGACGACGCGGACACTTACGAATGCTTTCGAAGGATTTTATAACAATATGTATTGATTATATTCAATTTCAAACGCCAAACGAAGTGCGACACGATACCGCTAGGCTATTGTTCGGATACGAAATGTATTAGCCATACGGATATATATATATATATATATATATATATTATATCTTACGAAAACTACGAAGAGTCGTAATATTATCCGTCGACGTGCATGACGACTAAATAAGATTTCACAAAATATAGTTAAGTTTATAAGTAAAAATATACTTCAAGTATCTCGAAAACAGAATCGTTTCTAAGAAAAACCATAGGTTCGTTAACTGAGTTAAGACAATAACACTTTCATAGAATCGTATGGTTAACGATTCGGTAGAGCTCGGTATCACATAGTATAGCTACGACGTTCCTAGAAACTTATGAGTTATTCCGTTTTAGGAATGTCTTAAATTGCATACTAGCAAGTCAAGTTGTGGAGACAACACTGTGGAAATCACATTAAGCTAGCTTTGCATAAGGATATCAAGGTGAGTTCATAACTCCCACTTTTTACCGTTTTACATTTTTATAAATGTTTTCGGGGGTGGAAAGACATGCACGTTTTGCAAAATTACACAACATTTCGATGAACGAAAGTTCATATTTCTAAACCATATTGCGAATGGATTTCAATAATCTCAAATGGTTTACGAAAAGTTTATACTCAACATACCGGTTTTACAAAACACCCGCGTATTTTCGAAACGTGCATGAGTTTCATAACTAGGGACGGGATTGTCCTAGTTACAACGGGACTGGATTGTCCTGCATACAAATAAGGGGACGGGTTGGTCCTGCTTATGAACACAAGGACTGGATTATCCTGCATACAAATAAGAGGACTAATTGGTCCTGCTTTTAGAATCAAACGGGCTAGGCCCATTCTCATTTGTGCGAGGCACAAAAACTCTGTGAGTTCATGTTCCCCTTTTACACTTAAATGTTTTCGGTTTATAACTCTCGGGGGGGGGGGGGGGATACATGGTTTCGATGGTATGGTATAGCTATGGAATGAAATATTAGATCATGTGCGAATAGGCTCTCTCTTAAGTGCCATTAATCTTTTATAAGACCGAGGAATAAGAGTGGTAGATCTATCGGGTGTAGCGAGCCCCACTCATGGGTCCTTGTGTGGCCGCATGTAGTACTTTTGTTGTCCCAGCCGGGTGGACCGAAATAAATCGTCTAGGGTTGAGTACCTCCTATGTCGGCACACATATTAATGTCCTTGCAAAACATTAATGATCATCAAGTTCATTGACGCTTTACATACCACATTTTTATATATGAACTCTCAAATGATGACACCACGCAGACGTTGACAGTTATACAAGTTTTACAAATACAACAAAAAACTACATACTACGATTTCCATACCGGTTTACAAAGATAACATAAAACATTTCAATACTGGTTTATTTACAGATACGATTGAAAACATTTTATCACCGGTTTATAAACATAACAGTTATATGCATGGATTTGCAAACAACATGGAAAACATTTCAATACTGTTATACAGACATGACATTTCAAATGCTTTGGGATACTATGATCCAACAAACCGGTTTTCGAATGCAAAATGCTCAAATGTTTTATGACACATTTGAAACAAAAACAGACAAACTATGAACTCGCCAACTTTATGTTGATTTTTAGCATGTTTTTTCTCAGGTTATGATTACAAGTATGGCACGGTTGGAATAGTGGAACCCATGGGGATTCGAGTATTTAGTGGACGTTCATTTACTAGAAGTCTTAGCACTCACGATTACTTTCGCTGTGCAATGAAGATACCAATTTAGTTCACGCCCTGCTCTGATGTGAAAGAATATAGGGGGTGTGACACATGCTACTTCAGATATTAAAGCAATATGAGTGAAAGATTGTGTGCGGTGTGGTTCATGAGAATAACAGCCAGAAGCATGTTAGATTTAGTTAGGCAAGTTCTGTTTTTAAAATATGTATCACTTTTACTAGTAATTAACACATCAAGTGCAAATATTGATTGGGGTATGACTTTGGACCTTAGCTGAGGCATGGTAGGGCATTTAGAGTATTTGTTCGGTTTATTATTGTGTTTCGAACGAATTTGCTTGAGGGCAAGCAAAGGCCAAGTGTGGGGATGTGATGGAATAGGTTTGGAATGATGTGTAACATGTTTAAGTGATTAACCTTATGAGTTTTTTTATGTGTTTAAATGTATGGAATTGAATAAGTAGGAGAAATAAGTATTTTGTAGTTTAAACACGAAGATTAGATGTGTTTTGGGAAAAACGAATGGAGTGGAAATGAAGAGGACTGAAATATGAAGACGTTGCTAGAAACGGCAAAGAAAACGGAGTTGAAATTAAAAGAGTTATGAAAAAAACAATTTTGGAAAGAATCTGTCAGTAGTAGGCTATGGCTCCAGTGTGCACCAACATAGCCTTCGGTGCTGGATTTACGAAAATTGGGTTTAAAATATGGGAAAAGTAGGGTTTCCATGTCTCATTCATACTAAGAGAAAGAGGCGACCGAGGGGACGAATTTTGGGGGGGTTTCTTAGAGGCTTTTCACCATTCCATACCATCAACATTCCATCATCCATAATGCATTCCAACATCAAGATTGAAAATCAATTTACAAGCAGAGCGGCTAGTATCTTTGTGGTTTCCTTTGGGTGGAGGAATCTTGTAAGTGGATGATTATTTCCAGTTTTTCTTTGTAATTGAGATTGATAATTTAAGTATTTGATGCTTTTTGCTTAGTGATTTGTTAGTTTGATTGTAAATGATTGATTTTATCTAAAACCTAGTTTTGATTCATTCAATTCCCATGATTTCTAGTAATTGAAATATCTTACATAGGGATTGTGTTTGGTAATCTTCAATTTATAATCGTGCTTAATCCTCATTTATCACAATAAACTAATTAGTTATCTTAATCATGTCTATGTGATTTCTCAATCACAACTAATCACTTGAATCCACGTTGAATCTAAAATGTAGAGGAATCACCTTTTCTCGAATTGTTTACAACTCATAGTTAAGTTAGATTTCAAACCAACTCTCAATCGATTAGTTTTCAACAATTTAATTAGTTATTAAAGAAACAATTAAACAATAACACTTTCCACAGTACTCCTCATGGTTCGCCATCCCTTACCCTATCTAATAAGGTAGTTGGATTTGAGTATTTACTAGTATTTTTTACTCACTCTTTGACATCGGTCAGGGCATGATGCGGTTGACTGGGCGGCACTAGCGTCGATCGGTGAGACGGGTAGATCCTAGGAGTTCATTGAAGAGGATACGCCATGGGATCGTCCGCTTAAGTTTGGCTGACACGAATCATAGCGGTAAACTGAGGGAACGACAAAGAAGTTGTACTACCGGTAAATTTGGTTATACTGATACTTCGTCAAAGGTTAAAAATTGGACTTTTAATCTTTTTTGGGTCAAAAAAGGTGACGCTTTACCTTATTAGTAAAATAAAACCTAACACCCAAAACGGTAAAATAGTGAATTTTTGGATTATTTTTTATTAAGGATTAACATTTGGAATATTCTTTATTTTGAAATGATGTAGTTTGGACTATTTTTAAGTAAAAATCGTATTTTATAGATTTATAAGGTTAATTAGTCAACCAGGTTAAATCGCCCGATACAACCCGATTCAACCTGTTACACCTCTTTTAAGTCTAACCTTATATGATTTAAAAACCGATTTTTAAAACATTGGTTTCAACCTTCAACCTACAAAAACATTCCTTATTTTAAATCCTTAATATTAATAATAAAACCAATAAAACATATATCCTACAATTCCATATACATTTATAAGTTGAGAGAATAGTGCGAGACAGCTTGTCTGACACTTCACTATTTTGCCAACTAATTTATAACTTTATTCTCAGTTAAAATTATAGTTTCGTCATCAGTTTAAAATTACGTTTTCCCCCAGTTCAAAATAAAATTATGTTTTTGCTCCTACCTTAAAATTACGATTTTGCCCTTAGTTCAAAATTTTGATTTTGCCCTCAGCTCAAAATTACGTTTTTGTGTTCAAAATAAAACTATGTGTTTCTCCCCCAAGCTCAAAATTATGATTTTGCCCTCAGTTTAAAATTATGATTTCTCCCCCGGTTCAAAATAAAATTGTGATTTTCTCTCTATTTCAAAAGTTACGATTTCTCCACTAGTTAATAACTGTGATCTCGCTATCGTTTTACTTTTTCTTTGTTTTTTTTTGCGCAACTATAGTAGTGTTTTATTCTACTTGATTGACTCAATATAACTTTTATTGTGTGAAGAAGTTGTCTAACACTCGCTCATTGGTTCCGATAAAATTAGTATTTTACTCTCAGCTCAAAATTATAGACATGTCGTTGTTTTAATTTTTTTTAGCAAAACTATGGTAGTGTTTTGGTTTAATTGGTTGTCTCGATATATTATTTTTTGAGATCGTGTTATATGTAGTATGTGTAAGTAACCTAAATACATGCATACATGCTATGAAACTAAGAAATATTCGAATTAAAGCACCGCAACACGGGCGGGCATAAGTGTAAATTTTTATTTGTCCAGGCATGCTTGACACATGTTCATTTATCTCGAAAGATTACAACTTTGCTCAGAGTTTAAAATTAATCGTTTTAGTTTTTTTTAGCAAAAATATGGTAGTGTTTTGTTTTAATTGGTTGAGTCTATATATTTTTTTTTTAGATCGTGTTATGAGTAGTTAGTACAAGTAACCGAAACACAGACATACATAATATGAGAGAGAAATATTCGATTTAGTGACACGCAACGCGTGGACGGAGCAAACCGTAGTTTTGTTACAATTTACAAAAGTGGAAAACGTATCAGAACATAGAAATTAAAAATAAAAAACAAATCGGTGAAATTTGTCGAAATGATATAAACATCTGACAATGTCACACCGATAAAACCGCTCACTTCTCTTCCACTCTCACTCTAATCTCTCTCTTCATCTTCATCTTTAAACTTAGTATATTTCTGTAACAGCTGCATCAGTGGGTTGTACCTCCAAGAACATAAATGGATAGTTTTCATCAGATGTTTGTCATGCTATGCTCCTTTTTCGTTGTTGTTCATGGTTTTTCAAGAAATGATCTGCCCATTCTATCGTTTGATGAAGGCTATTCGAAGTTGTTTGGAGATGATAATTTAATGGTATTCAAGGATGGAAATCTGTTCACTTATCTCTTGATCAACGAACAGGTTAGTTCGTAACCAAGAATATTTTGAGAACCACAAAAACCGCATGCTATGTTCGTACGTAATGGTTTGAATGTGATATATAAATCGTCTCACTTTCTTTAATGTTTGCGAAATTTTCAACATATATTGGTTTCGCTTCGAGATGAACGCACCCCTTGTTACATCACATTTAGTCAATATGTTATGTTAAATAAATGCGAAAACCGTATAATATAACAATATGTTATATTGAAGAAGTGCGAAAACCGTATAATATATCAATATGTTATGTTAAAGAACTGCGAAATCCGTTTAACATTGATATACACATCGGTAAGAAAAATTAAATTAGTGAAAGTGAGAAAGTGGGAGGTTAGGTAACCATTTTATTTTATGCAACATATGTACGTACACATGCATTATAAATGTATTATTCGGTTCATTTTTTTGTTTGTGTGTGTATTTAGAGTGTGTTTTGAGTGTGTGCAGGTTCTGGATTTGTGTCTCAAGACCTTTATTTCCATGGATTCTTCAGTGACTCCATTAAACTTCCTGCAGATTATACAGCCGGTGTTGTTGTTGCTTTTTATGTGAGTTCTTTTCTTAAATATTTTTAAATTAGTTTTATCTTTGTTATATTGTTGACTTGATTTTGTTTGTTTTTATAAACCTTATAATTAAGTTCATTAATTGACGGTCTATAACTTTATTTTATTTATTTTCAAGACGAGAAAGAAACTATTAGAAATATTGATACTTTTTTTCGGTCTGGAATAATTCTATTAGATTCGTAAAATCAAAAGTTGAAGATAAATACCCTACAAAAAAGTAGATGAACATATAAGCTAACTTTATATCCTAAAAAAGTAGAAAAGAATAAATAATAAAGGTGAGGGACAGTTCGGTTTAAACAGTCAATTTCAAGTTTTAAACCATGAATTGAATCGTTAAACCTAATTTTTGAACGTTAATTGGTTGAGTAGATGATTTACTTAACGGTTCAATTGTTTGTAATGTTTTGAATGTGCATTCGATTAATGTTCAGGGGCGGATCTAGGTAGAGGTCTGGGTGGACGAGTGCACCCCTTGAAAAAATATTTTTTGTATATTTTATAAGGTAAAATCCCGATTGCACCCTTTGAAAATTTGGTCAAACATTTCATTCGTACCCCTTGAAAGTGTTTCCTGAGTGTGCCACGGGTTGAAATCTGAAGTTTGATTGTGTAATAGAAATTGCTCTTTTAAATTCAGAAAACTTGCCAAGTTACATCAAAACAGAAGGTAGCCGGGCAACAAGCTGCGCCGCCAATCCTTTCTCTTGAAAAAAAATTAATGTTTTTGCCTTTTTCTCATTACTAAAGTTTGATCAAAATTGATAGAAGGGAAATTTTTTGTTGCTGCTCATTTCTTGATAATTGTTTCTTATTTTCTTCATTCACATTCAATAATATTGAATACTTTCACCCGAAATCACTACTTTTGATGAATTATTATCTTATTTAAATCAAAATTTTGTCCACGTGTTTTATAATAAGCTTGGAACCACATATAAATTCGATTTCTGTTGTCTGTATTGCAGTTCAAATGAATTGTTAGAAGGAAATTCAAAAATCAAAATATCTTCAAATATTAACATTTTTCAACTCTAAAATCTAAATAAGAACTTCTTTTAAATAAACCCTTAAATGGGTTATCAGGTTAGCGGTGTTCGAGTTAACTCATTTATTGAACACGCCGTGTTCAAGTATATCTGTTTAATAAACATGCCGAGTTATTAATTGTTGTCGTCCCTGCTTTATATAGAACAATTAAACAATTAAATTTATGTTATTATTATTATTTTTATCATTATTAGTATCTTTGTTATTAATTATTGCAGATGTCAAATGGAGATATATTTGAGAAGAATCATGATGAAATTGATTTTGAGTTTCTGGGTAATATTAGAGGAAAAGAATGGAGAATTCAGACGAATATTTACGGAAATGGAAGCACCGTTGTTGGCAGAGAAGAAAGATATGGTCTTTGGTTTGATCCTACCGATGATTTCCATCGATATAGCATCCTTTGGACTCGCACTCACATCATGTAAGTTATTTACCAATTATCCAAGTTCACTTTTGGTCATTCAATACGTTTATTTTGCACTTCACAAGCTACAAATAAGGCGTAAATGAGTCAAGTCGCTCATTAGATACTCAAAGTCAAAACGTTAAATTATCTAACAAGCTGAACTTGGACGAGTTTGTCAAGCTTAAGCCTATACTGGATCAACTTGAGTCATCGATTCAGCCTTACAGAGCCTAAAATTTCAAAGAAAATAATAGTATTTATGTATACAATAATTGCTATAAATATATAAATAAATATTACTAAAGTGAGAAAGGACCAAACTAAAAATTGTTTCTGGCTAACTTACATTCTTTCTGCCAAAAGCTTTTTTTCTTCTTCTTTTTCACATTTCTGGATTTGTCAAGCACTTACTTTGATGGAAACAACTTTAAAAAGATGTTGAAATGACACCACTTGTTTCAATCCGATCGTGTGATTATATATATATTTTTTACAATTTAATATTCCTTTTTTTTCTGGAAAACTATGTAATAATCATTTTTAGTGTGTTTAAACATTCATTTTTTAAACGTCGAATTTCTTGCTCTCTTTAATACTTGAACCCTAAAATCTCACACTTTCGCTTTTAAGTATATTTATACATTAGTGTTCATCTTATACAGGTTCTTCCCTCTATAAACTCGCACTTTGAATGTGTCGTGTTTCAAAGTAAAAGGAAAATGGTTAATGTGTTGCATTTGTTATGGTTACAAATTGCATTTTTTTTACCTTTGGGTAGGGTACATTTGCTAAGTTTATATTTGTTTGTGCATTGCTAAGATGGCATGATAATATAATGGGTTTAGAACATTTTTTGATGAAGTGGATGACGATGTGCATTCCTAACGTAGCATTATATCATAATGTGTTTAAAACATCTCATTATATATGATGGTGATGTGATGTACTGGTATGATGCATTCCTAAGATGGCATGATATAATAATGTGCTTAGATCATTTCATGAAGATGATGATGGTTATGTTGTATAATGCATTTATAAGATATCATGATATCATAACATGCTTAGAACAATTTATGATGATGATGATGATGATGGTGATGATGACTATGATGTTGTATAATGCATTCCTAAGATGGCATGATATCATAATGTGTTTGGAACATTTCATGATGATGGTGATGTGTAATGAATTCTCTAAGATGGCATGATATCAGAATTTGCTCAGAACATTCCATGATGATGATGATGATGATGATGGTGGTGATTATCATAATTAGGTTAGAACATTTCACGATGATGATGATGATGGTGATTTTGTATAATGCATTCCTAAGATTTCATCATATCATAATGTGTTTAGAACATTACATGATGATGATGATGATGATAATTTGGTATGTCATGGTATTTCAAGTACTTTATGGGTTGCTATGGAATATGTTGATGTACCCAAATGGCAAATGGTCCACACTCCATACCATGACACAATTTATTTACCATTTAAAGCTGCAGGAATAATTGTTTTAGTGGTAAATTGTATGATGTAATAGAAATATTGATTAGCTTTTCATGTAGCAATAGTGACACCTCTCTGCCTAACTTCAATTATATATCATCACCTGCATCTTCCACTATTCAATGTTTGCTCATTCCTATAAAAAAAACGGGTAGATTGGTAATTTTCTCATCTATTAAATTCTGAAAACATGTAGCCAACTTTATTTTGATTCAATCATTTATAAGTTAACCCGTTTTCCGCGCATCACGTGGTTAAAAGGTCACCATGGTTAAAGTTATGACATGTTTGTTATCATGCCTATCGTTTTAACGCATAACTTGGTTAGATCACCCTAGACCGTAAACTGTTTTTTGAGTTTGCGTTAACAAAATTTTTTATGGTTTGTCAAAAAATCGCTATCTTTATATGTAATTTGGAATGAGGCCGGAATGAATATTATTTGTCAAATTTTTATTACAATGCATCACGAACTTATTTTTTTTATTTATTTCTTTGTTTAGATTTTATGTTGACGATGTCGCCATCAGAGAGATCAAAAGAACGGAATCGATGGGTGGAGATTTCCCTTCAAAACCGATGACTTTATATGCAACGATATGGGATGCTTCCGAGTGGGCTACAAATGGTGGCAAATACAAGGTAAATTACAAATACGCCCCATATATGGCGGAGTTTTCCAACTTTGTCCTCCATGGATGCATGGTGGACCCCACTGAGCTCACATCATTCAAATGCGAAACCACACCAAACCCTAACACAGTCCCAATCGGTATCACACCCTCACAAAGGGCGAAAATGGAAAGTTTTAGGAAAAAACATATGCAGTATTCGTATTGTTATGATAAAATTAGGTACAAAACACCACCCTCCGAGTGTGTGTTTAACCCTAAAGAGGCTGAGAGGTTGAAGAAGTTTGACCCGGTAACCTTTGGTAGCGGCCACAACCGCCACCATGGGAAGAGATACCGGAGGAGTCGGAGCCCGGCTCAGTCTATTTGAAGATGGTTATGATTTGTCAATGCTTCTATTAGTGTCTTTACTTTTTTCAGGAGAAAGCATATAAATTGTTTGTGATGATTATTAGGGGAAAGAAATGTTTCACACATAGTATACTTTATGTTCTTATATTAGTAAATTGTGTTTTAAGTATTTTATTTATATCAACCATCTACGTACGTACGCATATTAGACTAGCGTCTTACAAGTTACATCTTAGCTTTCACTCTTCACAACTCGCGTCTTTTAAAACCAAGGTTGGGAGGAGAGGTAAACTAGGACACGAACACCCTTAAATGGCCTCGATTGTGGCAGATATTTAACACAACTTTGATAAGGTGCAATGGTTGTCCTTATTGTAACCATGGTTTAGAGATTTCAACGCTTTTGAGACGTTTTAGGAAAAGCATGGTTTCGAAATTTCGAGATTCTCCTAGAAAAAAGAAGAAAACGATCATGAAGAGGAGGCCGGAGACATAATTGTCGATATTTAACACAATTTTAACCGCGATTTTAAGAAGATTCCACGCGAATAAAGAATGTTTTAGGAAAGAGGCTGGAGACATAAACATTGATATCTAAGTATCTAACACAATATTGATCAGAAACCTAGAAAGTGTAGTGGTTGTCATTACTCATTACCGTAAGCATGGCTATGTGATTTCACAGGCTTTTGAGAATGTTCTAGGAAAGGAAAGAAAACAAAGAAGAGTAGGGTGCAGGGGCGGACATACCTTAGACGCAGGAGTAGCCTCCGCTACCCTTGGCGATCCGGCGGTAGTGTAAATTTTGAAAAAATTTGACCTTTTATTGACGTTTTTTCGATTTCGTTACTTTTTTTTATAAAACGTTACCCCTGCGAATATTTTCTAGATCCGCCACTGATAAGGTGGAGACATAAACGTGTTTAGAGTAAATGAGTGGTGTCATCTTTTTATATAATTAAACATCAAATGATTATTCCATATGGGCTTAACATACGTTTTCAATTTAGTTATAGTTATGTAATTTTCTATATTATGGATAGAATCATACACAACATGAGTTTTTCTGATTATACCTTGGAAGAGACAAAGTGTCTACATCTACTCTATTTCTAAAATCACCAGAAACATACACTCTTCAGGATTTAAACCCACAACCACTTGGTTTGGGAGCACACCATATAGGTTACAAAACCATATAGTTAAAACCATTTTACGACAAAACAGAACCCAAATAAACTTGTGTTACTACAACCACGAAAACCCCAAATCAAACAAAAAAATTCAGACCCGTTCTTTGGTAACCGAGAGTTTCTACGAAAATATAAACTGTCTAAAAATCCAAGCCTAATTACCGATGATCACCATCTAGTTTAACAAAAACAACCAACATGACTATAAAAAAACTAATAAAATAACTCCAGGAAAGAATAACTGATCTTGACTTTCATCCTTGTCAAGTTTGATCATGTCATCGATTCGAAGTATTGTTACAGCTGCTTCAGTAGCAAACCGCGACACATGAGCAAACGTTTATATAGGCCTTGTGCTTTATAAAATAGTTTATATACAAGAATATTGTTTTATAAAACTTACTTGTAGTATCTTTATTTTGCTCATTGCAGGTTCTATTGCACCGGCTTCTAAGTATTCCGTTTACTAGATCCAAACCCATGCTGTAAAATAAAAACAAATCCAAATGAAAATCAATTATTAAATAAACTTAACTACTACAAAAGGATAATGTTTCTTATTTGCATTAGTTTGTACCGTGTGATGATACGCACGAAGTTTTGCCACCAAATCAGTTGTATCCTTTGCCGCATTCACAGCAAGAACCTGCATATCATGTATTCATATGTAATTATAATTGGTAAAACGTAGGGGGGGGGGGATCAAGTTAAGTAATACCACATAAAAGTCAACCTTGAGATTATCAGCGATGAATCAGCAAACTCCAATTGCTAGTTGTTCCCGTGATCCCAAAGTGGTAGCAAGATAATCCAGATATACAGATAACGCCGCCTCAACGGCACCACCACCCGCTACTACCTGTTAAAAGTTCCACCGTCTCGACGTGTATATATTATATATATAGAGAGAGAGAGAGAGAGAGAGAGAAATGAGATTAAAAGAAAACGTCTATAAGTGTGAAAATAGTTAGGACGATTTTCAGCCCAAGATCTTTATGATTTGTGTCTAAGATTGATGCGGTGGCGTTTTTGTAAATAATAGAAATTTTAAAACCACCAAGAGGGGTAATATGGAACTTTAGAACCACTAAGGGGGTAATATGGGAAGATCCAAACAAATGTGCACATGCTAATCATATGGCATTTCCCCGTTATATTTAAATGTCAATAACTTTTATACGTGATTATTTTTTTTAAATTACACCATAAAATTCAGCGTTTTTTTATCTTTCCAAAGAGTATACTATTGATATATTTTTTGAAAAAAAAATGAACTGCGTTTTTATGGCGTTTTAAACTTTTTTTTTGCGTTTTAAACTTGGTTTTTTTATTGTGTTTTGAACTGGGTTTTCATGTTTTTATGGCGTTTTCTGAACTTAGTGTTTTTATGACGATTTCAACTGGGTTCTCATGGGTTTTTTTTCTTCTGAATTGGGTGTTTTATGGCGTTTTCAACTGTGTATTTTTATGGCATTTTTTTCTGAATTGGATTTTTATGTTGAACACCCAGTTCATATCATTTTTTTATTTCAAAAGTATAGCAATAGTATACTTGTTTGAAAGATAATAATACGCTCGATTTTATGGTGTAATTTTTTTAAAAAATAATCACGTATAAAAAAGTTATGAGAGTTTAAAAAAGATGATGGAATGTGCATGTGACTTGAATGTGGATGGTATTTGGCATGTGAGTGGTATGTGCTATGGAGTTTTTGACAATATTACCCCTTTAGTGTAAGTTAGCATCAACGCCACATGTCAATACCAAAATCATTCTCACCGTTTCACACTTAATAGGGGTTGGTTAACGTACAATTTGTCTTAACGTACCATGCGTACGAGACGCAATTACAACATGCGGATTTTTTTTCAACATGCAGTTTTTTTCCAACATTCGGGCTTTGGTATTTTACAACATGCGGGGTTTTCGTTATGGGGGTTATTACGTGCGGAATTCACATTTCGTACGCTCATACGATAAGGCACATTGTACATCACACTTTCTCTCTCTCTCTCTCTCTCTCTATATATATATATATATATATATATATATATATATTGTCACACCCTGACCTGGAGCGGTTCGCTCTTTTTAACTATCGCTAGTCTGTGAAAGAAGATTTCAATTTATGGATATGGTAGTCAGAGCATGATTGAGTTTTCATCAAAACTCATGGCATTTACTATTAAATTTATATTTATTATTTCAAATTTCAAACATAACAATCCAATCAACACATAATTCATACAGACACAAAATGTTTCAAACAAAGCTTGCAAGTAACGTTTTATTTTCTTCTAAGGCCCATGTCCTACGTGATCCATGCTTCACGCATGTTCACCTGTATCATGTGTAAAAATAGAGTTTTGGGGTCAACATAAGTTAGCGAGTGAATCCCATTTATCGTTAAGAAAAATGATATGTTTATTATCTTTAATAAAATGTGCATTAACCAAATATGAGAAACGTATATGCAATCTAATTCACAAACCACATAATCAACTAGCAATGTACATGTGAGCACGATAAGCGATGTGCTGTGAGATCAAGGTTCAATCAAACGGAGCCGATCTAATATATTAGGCAACGCGACGCTCCACCCGTTAATAATGAGGAACAAATGGGCCTAGTGTGAGAACTTGACTGTAATGAGAAATATAAACACAAATAACAATAAGTAACAATATCACATAGCACGTTAGATCACATATGGTAATAGCACGAGATTTGAATTAGTGAGATAAACAAAAGCGACACATGATACACCCAAAAAACATGAATAAAAAGAGGAGTTGTAAGAATTCACTCACAGTGGGTGCGATTAAGATTTGACGAAGATTACGCACAATTGAGATGCCAAGCGACGATAAAGCTAACCTAAATATTCACATAATAATTTATATGAAAATATATTTCTTTTGGTTGAAGTTAGTATTTTTAATTACTTGTTATTATTTAGATTGATTTATTATTACTATATATATTTTGATTTGTGAATAAAAGTTAATATATAAAAATATATTTTTAGGAAAATAATTGAAGGTTTTAGTTAAATAAAAAAATATGTTTTCCCCTTGAATCGGACCGGTTGGATGTTTAGGCAACGTGTGGGATTCGAACTTGTGACCTATCGCTTACGTGCACGCATCTCAACCAACTGAGCTACGTGTCTAACCCAAAATATATCTAATTTTAATTAACTTTATACCCTTATTGAACCAAACTTATATCTGACTTGTTAAAAATGTTGGATAAATGATAGGAATCGTGTGATGGAACCGGCTCGAACCCGCGTCTGCTGCTTTGCGTGCACACAGCCCGACCAATTGGGCTGTGTGTCTAACCCGAAGGATACAATTTTAATTAATTGTATATACATACTACAGCCAACCATGATTTTATTTAATTAAAAAGGTTTGGTTTATTATAAGGACAGTGTGTGGAACCGGTCTCGAACTCGCGTCTGTAGCTTCGTGCACAGCCCGACCAATTGGGCTGTGTGTCTAACCCAAAGGATATAAGATTTTAATTAATCTTATACACTTACAGTGATGATTCATATTGATCTTTATAAAAAGTTTGGTATAATTTAGCGGATCGGAAGCATACGGACTCAAACCCGAGACCTTGCCTTTTGGATGCACAGTCCAACCACTGGACTGTGTGTCTAACCCGGTGTAATTTAGATTTCAAATTGTTTTAAAAATTGGTTCAGTTCGTCTTCTTTATTTCAAGAAGACAATGAACTGATAATTCGACTGGACTTGATTAACTTCTACTATTATTAGATACTTGCTAAATATATATAAGATTTATAAGAATTAAAAGAATATAGTAAAAGAATTATACCAAAACGAAAGCACTTTAAATCTCTGGCGAGGTGTTTTTGAGGAACAGAAGGTTGGAAAGAGTTTTAGGATGAATATGCATTCTAAATGAATTCATGACCCTCTATTTATAGTTGAATTTGTTCATAAGATTTGATCTTTTTCCGATTTCGGTCAAATCCCATTATAGGTGATGATTGTAACTCATAATTGAAAACGTTTGACTCAATGATTGAGTCAGACTCTTGATTAAGAATGTTTTCAGCAGTTAATTGAAAGGAAAAACGACAATTGGATTGATTGCCGAAAAGATTTCACCCGCTATTGGGCGGGATTCTGAACCAGTTTCAAAGGAAGCATATATATAAAAGGGTTATTTGATTCTTTCAGATGTTAGGTGTGCTTCAGTGGTGTGTTGGGTGTTTGGTTTGGGTGGAGACCCGAGTTCGATCCCGCGGTCCACCCTATATTGTTTTTAATTTATTTAAGCATTATATTTTATATATATATTATGTATTATTATTATTTATATTATTAATATTACGAAATCTATTAACCACTAACATAAATTCGAAACAGAAGATTCATAACATATACTTGATTACAAAATGGAGCGGGTTTTTTAACCCAGTTTTTGTCAGATGTTACATATATATATATATATATATAAAGTGAGAGAGAGAGAGTACTGTACAATTAACCTTAACGTACGAGGCGTACGCGATGTGAGTTCCACATGTTATAATCCGCCAAAACGAAAACCCGCATGCTATAAACCATAAACCCGCATGTTATAAACCCATAAAACCCGTATGTTAATAACCCACAAACCCGCATGTTATAAAGCCCAAAAACCCGCGTGTTTCCGCATGTTATAAACTCATAAATCCACATGGTGTAAACAAAAACCGCATGTTATATTATCATCTAGTAAGCATCGTATGTTGATGCCAATTGTATGTTAACTAACCCCTATATAAAGAAGGGGTAGGTTTATATAAGAACGTTAAATATGAGAACCATAAGAACGAAGGAAAAAACCGCAAGAACTTGGTAAAAGACAATTCAAATTTAAAAAAATATTCATTATTAGTCGAATACAATATTAGAAATTAAATTTACATGTATTCTAAATATTGAAAATTTACAGATGTGTAAGTTTCTTATTTACAGATATAGAGTGATATTGAGAGAAAAATTAATTATTTGATGTTGCAAATTCTTTTTTTGATGTTTAATTTTAATTATATTGAGGTTTGTATTAAAAACAAAATGGTTTTGATTGATTTTCTCGTCCGTTCTCACGGTTTTTGCAATATTAGTGCTCTCAAGATAACCCTCCCATACATATGTATAGGGTTAAGATCGTATGAGAACCACTACGCTAATTGAGAAACTTGAGAAATATTTTGCACCACATGTTTTTCCCTAAGCTTTTTTGTAATATACACATATGTATAATTTAAAATTGACTATATACACGTGTATAATTTAAAATTTGACAATATACATATATGTATATAGTCAATTTAAAATTTGACAATAAACTATACATATGTGTATATTACGAAAAGATTAGGGAAATGTGTGGTCTAGAATGCTTCTCAAGTTTCTCAAATATGGTGGGGTTTTAGAGTGAACAAATCCTGACCATTGAGTTACATCATCAAATCGTAAAATACACTAGTGTATTTTCATCATCAAATCCTGACCATTGATTTACACTTGTGTATTGATAATCAAGGGTTAAGAATATTTTACTAGTGTTCACAATCAAATGGGTTGTTCGCATTCCATGCTTGATACGCCGCTCCAAAAACGCGTTAGGTTGCCAAACTTGAAAATAGTATTGGTCAATGGTTTATTTTTATAATTTTCCATGTTATAGCAAAGTGTGCGACCCTCATGTCGACCATTATTGTTTCTTTTACCTTACATAACTTTGTAATCATAAAGACGTTTAATTATATAGTTTTCCCCGAATCCACAACTAGAGGTGTGAATGTGTTCGTTTCAGCTTCGGGTTATAATTGGAATCGATTTTGCCTAACTGGTTAGGTTCAAGTTGACCTTGTGAACTTGCAGGTTTATTGTTTTTATTTTTTTAAATGTGTTTTGATTTTATATGTTGAAATGTTTGGGTGTACTATACCAAAAATTTTAAATTACAGAGAACCCGTCATCATACATTTTTGTTTTTTAATATATAGTTTTAGGGTATTAATATGCTAAAAAAAAGTTCGGTTTAACGATACATGTTTGTGTCAACCTGCGGATATCATGTTTCACGATTTTGACTTAATCTTCGGATTTACGTCGCATTCGGGTTCAACCCTCGAGTCATGAATGCAACATGTTTGGCACATCTCTACACAGATGATGTAAGATTCTATGAGGGGACATGAATCAAGACATTGATCTGGATCAAAACACATGCTATGTTCCTTAAACGCCAAAACAAAACATTTTTTTCTAAAGATAAACAGGATCAAATACTTACCTTTAACTTATTGGTGTCTTAACTTAATGATTATAGAAAGAAAAAGTAGACTCGTATGGGTGTCATCTCTTCACAACTTCAAAATATTTAAATGAACGAATCAGTATATGAAATAAAATTTACAAAAACACATATATTCAAAACAATTTGACCATATGAGACGAACACTAGCACAGGTGCGGATATAGCTTAAGAATAGGGGTAGCCCCCGTTACCATTTAACGCTCCGGCTGTACTATTGTAAATTTTGGAAAAATTTAACGTTTTTTCGATTACGCTGCTTTTATAGAAAAGAAAATTTTGAAATGTGCCCCTTGACGTTTTTTCTACATCCGCCACTACACTAGCATGCATGATGATTGTACTGATCAAGAACACGGCAAATGCTACGTATAACTCCTTCATCGCCAATTAACGGCCTGATTTCGCTCATCTTCACCATTGCGGCTGCAAAATCCGACTTGAACTTTAAAGGATTACCGCTATATTCGGTAACAATATTGTCCGTTGATCCACCACTAAACAACACCTGATCCGATTCAAGAAGACCCTTCTTTTGTACCAAGTTCTTAAAGTAATTATTGTCAAAGGTGTCACTAAATCTAGCGACGCAAATCAGCGCCACCCCCATCTTTAGTGTGACAACTGCGTCTACGAGTACTAGGAAACCCACTATCAATATCCGACTCATTGTTAAATATCCGGTCATGAAACGAAAAACAATGAGCTTGTCCGATAGTATGAGCTCCCGATAACGCAACCATGTCTCTTGTCGTAAGCCCATTATTGTCGAACTTCGAAATAAGCGACTCGAGTGGGTCTTTAAAGCTAGGAAGACCGCCAGTCTCGGCTAGAATGAGGTTAGCGGTGGTTGAGTCTCTTCTTCCGAGCTTTACTGACCATGACGGGCCACCAACCATTTCTGATGCATCTCGTGCGGCCACGGTCAGTATGTCCGCACAGGATACGACCCCAGGACATAGTTTTTCGACCTCAGATTTTGCGGTTTCTATCACTTCATAACCTCGTACTGAAGCCTTGTTAGGTAATACATTCTTTTCACTTACTATTAAAGGACCGTCGTCTAGCAAGATTGATGCATCACAACCCTGCATATTAAAAAAATGACCATTATGCACTGTAGAAAGTAAAAACAGTCGTTTTATCGCAAATGCCGACAGGTTTGCGACCAGGTATGGCGACACCTAAGTGTTGGTCATTAACAAGTAAGTGAGCACTTTTGGGACCAATCTTTTTAACCTATTCTGCGACCATATCTTTTGAGACCGATTTAGCTAAGCTTGTTCTACATGACCTATTTAGCAACCAAAATATTTTAGAAGCAAATTTTTGTTGCATGTTGCCAAGTGACAAGATTTTTGCGACTAGCTTTGCCACCGGTGTATTGTTTTATTTTATTTTGTTAATTTTGCTCTACCTATTTTTTATTTTTTAAATAATTTTTTTTGACCCATTTGTTCTTTTTTCTGTCTGGATTGTTACCGGCTTATTTTTGTTCCTTTTACCTAAAAAAACTTATGCGTAGTTGCTGTGACATTATTTTTATTCTATCGATGGGTCTTGTGCCTAAAAATTCCTGGCCCTCTGATTTTTTTGAGCTCCCCACCCCCACCTACCCCTGTATATTTGTTCAAGCTCCGCTACCATTTTATCTATTGTTTAATTAAAAAACGATATTGTAACGGGCTTAAATTTTAAAAGATTAGCGACGGTTTTGCAACTGCTTGGTTTCTGCTAATTTTGTGACAATTTCGTTTTGATTGCTAATCCGGTCTAGTTTGGCGACCATTTTTTGTCGGTCATGCCCGCTCCCTTTGTAATAGTTTCATATGTGGTTGAACTAGTACCTGAACGAAGCAGTCATGGAAGTGGAGACGAAGGATGGAAGCGGCCATGCGACGCTCACGCGATATGGCGGTTCGGACGGTGGATCTGATTGTACGTAGCGCGTTAGGACATGTAGCGTCGTAGAATGTAGAAGATAATTGTGCTTCACATAGAGTGTTGATGGTTACAATCAGGAAGAATATGATTGCAATAATATTTGTGGAAGCCATTTGAGAGATATATGTTTCGTTTGAATTGAAGTGGTGTTGGTGGAGATTTATAGGGTTGATCGATAGTGGAATGAATCATGGAGATTGAGCTCTCTTTGTTCATAGCGCTCACCCAAAATGTTGTTTTGACCATTAATAAAGTCAATATAAATTATCTAGAACACGTAACCACAACTTCCTTTTCAAGCATAATCTAAAACTAATCATCATTAAATTCCACCAATATCAAATCTAAGGTAAGGTCTAACTAGGGTAAAATGTATACACTCTTACCTCTACTTCATAGAAATAGAGAGACTGTTTCCGGTGAGACCCTCGGCTCATTAGTAGTTTTGCATCAATACTTGGACATAAGGCACATAACACTCAACAATTAGGAGACTGCTTCCGGTAAGACACTCAGCTCGATAGTAGTTTTGCATCAAGCCTTGAACATAAGGTATACAACACTCAACAATTAGGAGAAACGCCGATTAGTGCATGTACCCCCTTGTCTTTCGGCTATCAACGCCAACTACATGATTCATGATTAACTGTCCCTCGCTTTTTAACGTTATTTTCACGAAATTAGTAAAATAACGTTAAAATTAGTGCACTTTCACTTTTGCCCCCGAGGGCCCACATATATATATATATATATATATATATATATATATATATATATATATATATATATATATATATATATATATATATATTATATGCGCATACAGCAAGCGAGGCGTGACGTTTATTTGCAAAATGTAAAAAAATCGTGAATTTACTCTAGTAGAGTAATTATAATTACTCTACTAGTGTAAAAACATAATTTTTTTATCTTTTTTAGATTCTGAAACTAAAATACGTGCTTAACAAAATGGGAAAAAAATTTAAAAAAAATCTCTTTTCTTTTCTCATATTAAGCCCAATTTATATATTAAGACTAATTTCTCGAGAACCTAATTGTAATTTAATCTATAAACTTTAACTTGTCAATATCATAGTTGTTTAGATGATCAGGTATTAAAAGGGTTGTATTAATGGGTTGAAAGGTCGAATTTTGCATGGATCCGATTTGGTACGAACCAAAAATTAATTGTGTTAGCACATAAACCCCTTTAAGTTGATTTTTTTATATTAATACTCTAAATTACAAATATACAATAAAAATACAAATGTAAAAATGTATTACCTTTATACTACAAAAAGGATGCTCATGAAATCAGATGCTCATTTTTTTATCTTTTAGATTCTACCATAAAACAATAAATCCGGATTAGGTTATAAAATAATCACACTTAAAAAAAGGGTTGAATAGGTCAAGCCGTAAACCCATCAGGTAGACCTGAAAATCATTCGTTTGGTTGGTTTAACTCGAATCCAATTTAAATCTGTTAAAACTAAACCTAAACTCGATAATTTGTCTTTGATTCATGTTGTATTTTCGTATTAAGTAAAATTCACATCCCTAGCCACAACTCACATTTTTAGTAAAAGAAAAGGACGAAATAGTTGCATTTAATAAAACTATATTTCTTAAGTTTTAGTTAAACCTTATTTTGCTATAAACAAAATGGCAAGTCATATATAACCCCAAATAAAAAAGTTAAAGAGTAAAAATAATTTTTTATGTGAATGTGGGTTGTTTAAAATGATGATTGAAGTCTTTTAAGTTGAACTCATTTGTTCATTACATGAGGAAAATGATTGTGCACTATCAAATCAACAAATCAAACTTAAGCACCTGTGAAGCTTATCTTTTTTATCTTTATCTTGTGCACTATCAAATCAACAATACGTATCCAACACGTGTGTAGGTATTTTTCTTCCTTGTTTCATGTTTTTTTTTTGTTATTTTTTATATAATATATAAACCAGAAAACTTGTTAAGTTACATCAAAACATGAGATAAATGGGTAATTGCCGTTAACCCTTTCTGAATACAAACCCTAACCTTCCAAATACAAACCTTTGTCTCCCTAGGGTTGAACAATTGTTGTGGACGACCCGTTGGACCCTCGTCAAGAAGTGGATAGCTTCTGGCGCTAGGGAACCAAATGTTTTAAAGGCAAAAGAGACAAATCAATGCTTATTTTCTGTGCAAGCTTTAGCGTGCTTATCCACTTTCTTTGATTCTGTCTTTATTGCTGCTTGTTTAGCTACAAACTCGTTTTCCCTTAAACCAACCAAACATGTTTCTCCCCAACCCAGCCAAAGACAAGCAGATCCGCTGATCGCAGAGTAGAGAGTCCATCGTGTGTCTGTTGTTCAAATATACACAAGTAAAACATTTATTCACTACTTTCTTCAAGTAAACATTAACAACACATAAACAAGAAGTTTACACTCAATCCTTAATCTGTGTATCTTCGATTAGAGGTTGGTGTTCATTAACATTAACATTCCTTTAAAATAGTAGAAATCACCGATATACAAATCACTACTCAAAAATAGTAGAGATCAACTTCTCCATATTTATTCCTTGGAATAATGGTTCACCTCTAACTTCTCTCGATACAATGAGAAGTGATCGCCTTAATACAATGGTTGAAAAATAAGACTAATGATTCTCTCTAGCTTTTTGTTCTCTTGCTAAAATTTTAAAAGTAAGACTTAAAAGGTGTCATATGTGATATATAATTAAATTCAGTGAGTGTTTTATGTGAGTATAATATTTATCAATTTTGTATATGTATATAACGGAATACATATAAAAGTGTACATGGTAAGCTAGCAACTGCAACAGGGACATGACGACATGATTGTCAGCTTGATCTGGTTCTTGTTTAGGGTGTACATTAGTGTTGGGGATTATGAGTTCTTGAAGTTATGAACTCGTTGGTTTTGTGGAGAGAGAAGGGACGAATATGGTTTGATGTTATAGAGTGTCTAACCCTTTAACCTCTCTAGTTATCTCTTTAAATACACTCACATTGACCTTTATTAGTTGGTAAATGTAATTTGGTGTATCAACAATTATCCACTAATATTATAATAAGATATAATTTAATATTTTGATCAATTATTATATAAATGATTATAATGGTGATATAATTAAATATATGTATATATATATTTAATCTAACATATAAGTGTTGTAATGAGAGTTGCTTAAATATATGTTAGAAAGTGAGATTTAAAAAAGTCGATAGCAATTGCAATTTGCAAGGACGGTCCAAAGTCCATTATGCTCATATACCTCATGTGGTTGAGTCACCGTTGAACCATGAGAGTGACTATGGTTCTTGTAATATTTGAAGCCCAAGAGATTCATAGAAGAAGTAGTTAATATATCCGTACGTTGTATGATAAACGCCATCGTCCAACTCAAATAACTCTAAGTAGCGCAAGGTGTACGGCGCATGCCTTGGTGCTCAAGACCGAAGCATATAAGTGATGTAAGACACGTGCTACGTCATCGAAATGAAGAAACACATCGTCAGTTACTTTGATGGTATCCGGGCGGTTCATCAAGGTTGAGATGGCTACTGGTTGGCTTTCCTAAAGTTCACTAACGAAGACTACATATGGAGAGGTAGATGATTTAAATAGGTTTTCATATGGAATGTGATTGAAAAGGCAAATCTTGTTGGTCTTAATTCCGAGTATTTGTTGCAGTGGCGGATTCATAAACTTTTTTCAGTGGGTTCGTTTTGGTAGATTCTCACTAACTTTTTTCAAATCATACAAGGTTCTCATTATTTTTCCATTTTTTTCCAATCCGAGTGGGTTCATGTGAACCCACAAAACAGTACTGGATCCGCCACTGATTTGTTGGCATAGCCGATCCATTGGTATTAACTGAAAAGTTTAGGGTTTTAGGCCCGATTTTTTTTATTAGGGACCGATCCAATTGATTTTTTTTAAACTAGTATATAAAAACTTCCAACCAAATCCATTAGACTCCACTTGAGATCTTGTGTTATTCGTCCGCTAAAGCCAACAAGCAATGGGTTATGTTAGTACTCATTAGTTTCTTACTAGACAAACTATTGTCAATTCTATATATTTATTATTAAATTGTATGCATTGTTGGGCTAGTAATGATTTTATTAGACCGATTGTTTAATTAAATAAGGCCCATTACGGTTTCGTATTAACCCTAGTTTTATATTTATAAATATCTCTCGTTGTAATTGTAATCTTGTGCCTTGAGCTTAATGAAATAACCTAGTTGCAGCACGTGGATGTAGGTCCCCCCACTAGGACCGAATCACATAAAATTCTTGTGTCGTGTCTTATTTTCTATTTATCGTGTGTGTCGTTTGTGTGTTTGCTTCTGCTACGCTGCTTAAGACCTAACAAGTGGTATCAGAATTTTGGCTCGTGGTACACATAACGATTTGTAGAAAAGGTTTGATTGCCTGTAGTTGCCGTTTATTTTCTATCCGTCTGACAATCGTGCACCATTTAAGGAGAAAGAAACAAATTTGTTTCTTTTTTTTGTTACTTGTGTTGACCATAGGAACCAAAAAAAAAGTTTTTTTGTTTTGTTGTGGTGTATGATGTCATCACAACACATCAACAACCATAAACAAATGATTGTGACTCTTTTTCTTTGTGTTCTTGGACGTAAAAAGGTGGGGCAAAGGGTGTGGCAATTAGGAGGACTTGATGAAGGTAAGCACCGAATAAAAACCTTTTAGCCGCGTTTGTTTTAATATGATTATGTAGCCATTTGTTAGGGTTGGAGTTTGTGTTGGAACTTATAAGGCTGTAGCATATCGTACAAGAACTAAAGATAAACGAATAATGACTTCTATTGTCGGCGACACTCAGATGTTAGTTGTTTTGAGTGTTGCGTGCCCAACATCATCATATTGTTTGACTCGATCAACAGGTGTCACTTTAGATGTGTCACAAGGCTTGTGTGATGGCAATGCGTATGACGCTAATTCACCTAACCGTTCCTATATATAGTTTTTGTTTCCATTTCACTAGGTTAGGCTTTTTGATCTTTTGATTACACCTTATGTGTGTGTTGATGCTGAATTAGAAAAGTTGCTTTCCATTGTGTACATTTCTCGACCATTAATCAAAGCCCTGTTATTGTGTTTATCTTCTTATACATTATTCTTAAATTGTTTTTTGATCTTTCTATTATTTTCGGGTCAAACCGCCAAACTAATTGACATCTCAAATATGATTATTATTGAGAAACATCACAAGTATATATATTTCTGGGATTTTGAGCTTACGGTTTGTTTTAGCCACTAAACCTTTATTCAGACGCCATATTTTTGAGTTTATGTTGGTGATTAAGGTTTGGTTAAAAACTCTTGGAATAATTGGGCTAAGGATTAATTATTTTTTTTCTAGTTCAGGTTCGACTATTGATTATCAACTGTGATTTGTAACCGGATTTTGTGAATTCAACATTCGGGTGTTTTTTTAATCTGTTTACAAAAGTTATTTGTTGGAGCAAATCGATCATTGACAGTATTTAGTAGAACAACCGTCAAGTTCAGGCCCATGCTATTGTTGTGTTTATTCACTGTTTCCGATTTGTTCTCGTTTGTTATTGTTATAACTAAAGACGGGATGGTTGTAATCGGAATGTTCGACGGTTTTAGGTTTTGATTGAATAGTTTGTCTAAGGGAACTTAGATGTGGTACAGATGATGGGTAAAACTTGAGAAAATGGAACCAACGGGTGTGTTGGTGACGACATGAGTGAATAAAAAAAGAGAGGTGAGTGGCAAGCGATGTGAACTATTGTGTTTTTAAGATCTTTCGGTTCGGGTTTGCGTTAACTGATCGTGTGTACGGTCATAAAACCTTTGGTACCGCTTGCTTTCCATTGAAAGCTCGTCTGCTGTTATAACCATTGCCTGCTAACTAGTGTAACATCTGTGTAAATCGGGTTTTGAAAACCCGCCCCAAATTATCAAAGTGAATTTATTTTTAATCGAGTGTTTTCTTTAATACCTTGTTTATTTATTTCTATACATAAGTATAATAATAATTAAGATTTAAAAAGAATATTGATAAAATAAAGTAAGAAATCAATTAAATATTTAACTGTATAACTCTTAAAATAAATAAAAAATAATAAAAACTAAAGAAAAAAAACGGTTTAAAAAAAATACATGGGCGAACCGGGAATCAAACCCGGGTTCCCCCTATTTCGCACACACCACAAACACCGCTGGACTGCACACACAAGTTTGGTAAATGTTAGAATCTTAAAAGGTATGTTGAAGCTAAGTAGAAACCTGCAATCAAGGCCGCGATCAAGACGTGCCTTTCCTTCCTTTTCGAAATCTCGACAACTGTTGCGGCTATTTGTGGCAAATTGGAATAAATCCGGTTGTCATCCATAGGCAATTATCAATCATCGGATCTTGTTACCAAAAACCGAAATCAAAACCGCCTGCCTCCACCTATAAATACTAGTCGATTTCTCAATCAACACTTGCACCTCTTCTACTCTCTCTGTTTTTCTCTAGCTCAAACCCCCCTGTTCGCCGGAGAAAGTCTGCCCACCGCCGGAAAACGTGACCCTCCAATCGGTCGACTCTCATCTTTTACTTTTGAATATTATGTAAATACCTTAACGGGTTTATCAGAATCAATTGGGTTAATGTGGGCGGGTATTCGGTCAGTTCAAACTGAGAAGACGATGGGCATCAGGTGCCTCATTAGATCGGCTCCGTTTGATTGAGCCTTGATCTCAAAAACATCATTTCATCATGTCATGTGTTCATACAATGTGGTTTGTGATTTGGTTACATATATCCATTTGCTCAATGTGATTCATGCACAATTTTATTTAAACAGACATAAAGTTAGATTATTTAAATGTTTTATCAAGGTTCACTCGCCAACTTTTGTTGACCCAAATTTCCTGTTTTACGCATGATCCAGGTGAACAAGCTGAGGAACGAAACACATAGGATGGCCTTAGAAGAATAACCATTTATTTCGTTTGGAACAATCGTTTGGTTATTGTTTGTGTTTGTATGAATTTTGTGTTGGATTTTCGAAGTTAATCTCAATTTAATAAATATGAAACTTATTAGTAAATATCATGAGCTTTGGTGATAACCCAATCATGCCCCGACTTTTATTCCGCTACGGGTCGGGGTGTGACAGATTGGTATCAGAGCTTGTGACTATAGGGATATAGGATAGGTTATTAGACCCTTAGAGCCTATACTATAGTTGATTATATTTTTAATTGTTTATGTGTTACATGCAAAATTCATGATGTTTATATGTTTCATGTTTATTTTCACACACAATATTATACAAGCACTCTCAAAAGTACATGTTAATATGCAATGCTCATCATAGTTCATATCCTCATAACATATCATATCCATGAAAGCACGCACCTCACGATTTCACAATTTCCATGGTTTCATTTCAAGGATTTTTTTTTTGCAATGTTTTTATATTTTTCAATTCACATCAAAGTGAGTTTTCACGACGGGCATGTAGTAACTGGAAGGGTACGAGTACCAGTAGTCGGAACGTCCTGTCTAGGCTTGGCATTCGTATAAATCCAAAATAAAGGACCAGTTTGCCTATCTGGGGACTAACGATGAGAGTACGAAGGACCTATTAGGCCAAAGCATGCTATACCAAACGTCGTGTGAACTAACCCCACTTTGAGTTGTCATTGTGTCTACACCTGGACACCCTCCGACCTTACATCTCGCAATCATGTTTTACGATTTTCATTCGGGTGATGCGAGTGTTAAACCAGCCGACACCAATGTGAACCCTACCAAGCCTAATAGTCATGGGGGCCCACATGACTATACAGGCTAGGGTATGGGAGACATTTGGAGGCCCAAACATGAGCAAGCCAAGACATCCTATGGATGTACTTAAGTTATTTTCAGTTATTTATAATGTGGTTTTTCATTCTTTTTACGACACATGGCACCTAGAAAACTCTCAAACTCATAATCTCCCTACATATATTCCTGTAGATGTCTGCTAGACACTTAAGAGGAGGTAGAAGGTCAGGAAGGTCAAGCGAACGCATGGCCACGCAAATTGCTCAACAAATGGCCGTGGTACTTCCTGACATCGTACTGCAAGTTTAACAAGCTCTCGCCGCAAACCCCATCAACCCTCCAAACCAAGAAGGCCAAAACGTCGCCAACCCTCCTCCAAAAACCACTAAATGCACCTACAAACACTTTAAGTCTTGCGATCCCCCAAAATATGAAGGGACTGAGGGTGTCACTGCTCTCCTCCACTGGTTTGAGAAGATGGAAAACACCTTTCTCAATTGCGACTGTCCTGAGGATCGTAAGGTACGTTACGCAACTGGAAGATTGTTTGGGGTAGCCCTTACCTGGTGGAACACGGAAAAAGGTAAGCGGGGTGTGGAAGATGCCATGGCCTTATCATGGGAGGAATTGAGGGAAATAATGACAAGACGCTTCTGTCCTAGGAGCGAGATCAAAAAGCTGGAAGATGGATTCTATTCTCTAAAGCAAAAGGAAGGGGATCACATCTCCTACAACAAGAGGTTTCTTGAATTGAACCAGATGGTTCCCAATCTGTTCACCCCATTATATCGCTTAATCGAGCACTATATTCGAGGCCTCCCCTCGAAAATCCAAGATTCGGTTTTAAGCACTTCTCCCGCAATACTCGAAGACGCAATGGAATTAGCTACGGAACTTACGGAAAATCGCATTCGTAATGGCGATTTTAAAGATGAGAAGAAGAGAACAACTATTGAAACCCCAACTCCAACCCCATCTGGTTCCTCCTCAAAGTTTGTTGGAAAGAGGAAGCGAAATGGCAAGAACTTCGTCGTCACCCAAACCAACCCTCCCATCACTGCTGCTCCAATCACCCAAGTTGCCCCTCCGCACCATTCAAAAGGCCATACACTGGCCCACACCCAAAGTGTAACCGTTTCCAATACCATCACCCTCCCGAGACCCCTTGCCTACATTGCACAAGTTGTGGTCGTGCATGTCACACTATCCAAATTTGTCGTACACTCCAACGATCAAACCGCAGTCAGCCTCCAACCCAAACCCAAAATCAAATGGTGGGCCAAGCCCAACAACCTTTACTTCTACCACCTGCCCAACCCATGGCCCAACCTTACTACCAACCCAACTATCCCATGATGCAACCCATAAGAGCTTGTTTTAACTGTGGCGACCCAAACCACTTTAGGAATACTTGCCCACGACTGGTAAACATCACCAATGCCCAAGCCCGAGCAAACCCGGTGAACCAAGCTAACCAAGCTCCTCCACCTGCTAGAGGAAGGGCTTTCAATATCAACGCAAACCAAGCAAGGGCAGACAACAATGTGGTCAATGGTACGTTTCTCGTAAATGGTAGTTATGCATCCATATTAGATACTGGTGCGGATAAGAGCTTTGTATCCTTATAATTCGAATCTATTCTTGACCTACCTCGTGTTAGTCTCGCTGAATCATTCACGGTGGAAGTTGCTGACGGAGAACCCATTTCGTTAAATTCTATCATACATGATTGCACTCTTACCCTAAATGATCACGACTTCTCGATTGACCTCATTCCTATGAAATTGGGAAGTTTCGATGTTATCATCGGTATGGACTGGCTCAGCCAGCATCACATCGAAGTGGTGTGTCATGAAAAGTTCATTCGTATTCCTCTCTCCAATGGTCAGACTATACGTATCTTCGGAGAAACTCATTTGAAAGGGCTCAAATTGATGTCCTGCCTTCAAGCTCGAAGATATCTTCGCAAGGATTACGTTCGCATTTCTAGCCCACATCGTCAAGAAGGAAGGCAAAGAAAGGAAGCTTGAAGATATCCCAATCGTGAAAGAATTTCCGCAAGTTTTTCCCGACGACGTTTCAGGACTTCCTCCTGTGCGAGAAGTCAAATTTCGAATCGATCTTATGCCTGGCGCTACACCATTCGCAAAATCTCCTTATAGGTTAGCCCCATCCGAAATGCAAGAATTGGCCAGTCAGCTGCAAGAGCTGACTGACAAAGGATTCATACGTCCTAGCACGTCGCCTTGGGGTGCACCTGTTCTTTTTGTGAAGAAGAAAGATGAAACGTTTCGCATGTGCATTGACTATAGAGAACTCAACAAGTTGACTGTTAAGAATCGCTATCCATTGCCTCGTATTGATGACCTTCTAGATCAATTTCAAGGCGCCACCTGTTTTTCCAAATCGACCTTCGTTCTGGTTATCATCAGCTTAGGGTGCGCGAAGAAGATATCCCAAAAACTGCCTTTCGAACTCGTTATGGTCATTACGAGTTCATGGTTATGCCTTTCGGATTAACCAATGCCCCCGCTTTCTTTATGGATTTAATGAATAGGGTATGCAAACCCTAGCCCTGACCTGGTGGAACACAGAGAAGGGTAAGAGAGGAGTCGAAGATGCTATGGCCTTAACATGGGAAGAGTTAAGGGAAGTAATGACAAGACGTTTCTGTCCAAGAAGCGAAATCAAGAAGTTGGAAGATGAATTCCATTCGTTAAAACAAAAGGAAGGAGATCATACTACCTACAACAAAAGGTTTCTAGAGTTGAACCAAATGATCCCCAACTTGTTCACCCCAGTGTACCGCTTGGTTGAGCACTATATTCGAGGTCTCCCCTCAAAAATTCAAGACTCAGTTCTAAGCACTTCGCCTGCGACACTTGAAGCCGCGATGGAACTAGCTACCGAACTCACCGAAAATCACATTCGAAACGGTAAATTCAAAGAGGAGAAAAAGAAAGCCCCCATCGAGGCTCAAACTTCAAACCATTCTGGTTCCTCTTCGAAGTTTACTGGTAAAAGGAATCGAAACACAAGAAACTTTGCTGTCACACAAGCAAATTTCCCTATCCCTGCTGCACCCATCACTCAAGTTGCCCCTTCACCTGCACCATATAAAAAGCCGTACTCCGGCCCATTACCAAAATGCAACCGTTGTCAATACCATCACTTTCCTGATCATACGTGCCAACATTGCACTGGCTATGGTCGCGCAGGCCATACTGTTCAAACCTGTCGCATACCTCAGCGAATGAACCGCCACTAGCCTTTAACCCAAACCCACCAACAAATAATGGGTCAAGCCCAACAACCCCTACTACTACCACCTACCCAACATTTAGCCCAATCATAATACCAACCCAACTATCCCATGGTGCAATCTATGCGGGCTTGTTACAACTGTGGAGACCCAAACCACTTTAGAAACACTTGTCCACGTTTGGTGAACATCATTCATGCCCAAGCTCAAGCAAATCCGGTGAATCAAGCTAACCAAGCTCCACCACCTGCAAGAGAAAGAGCTTATAACATCAACGCCAATACTGTTGAAAATAATAACGGCCCAAATGAATCACCCAACTAGTTTTTCCTCACCAAGAATCAAGACTCAACTCCAATCGTCTAGTTTTAATGTTTTCTTTATGTTATCTCAATCTTTCCGTATCCCAGTTGTAAAATTTGGAAATTATGTATCCAAGAATTTTAATGCGATTTGATATTACAGTTTTGTTCTATACTCATTGATTTAACATTCATATCATCATACATCTCGACGTATCTCAATCTCATCATTTAAAGAAGTTGGGTTGTGTCACACTTTTACATAGACTGACCCCTTCATCATAACCAACGAGAGAGGTACTGTCATCATTTAGTCATGTATCATTTCAGAATTAAGACTCAAGTTTTGTTCGTTGTGTTGTTTATGTTTTAGAGTCACATAGAACTGATCATGATTTACTGATAAAGCCAACGAAAATTTGACAAGAATATGGTGGATACGCCGCTGGTACTTCCTATATATAAGTATTCTTGGCAAAGGATCAAAAGCATTACCAGGAGGTTATGAAAAGTTCCGTGTAGGTTTAAATATCGTTATGGTTGAAGTTTTTGTTTTATGATACATACCTTACCATTACAAACGTATCAGTTCCCTCAAAACTATTATGCATAAAATCGTAAGCGACATCAAAGATCAAATTCGAGAAGCCCAGCATGTTTCAGTAACAGAAAAGAGACGTACGCAAGGAGCCGTCTTGTGGAGCTAAACTAAAAAAAAATTGAAACTAAATCCGACTGTATTCTATACAGTCTAGATCGCTTATGGATTCCTGACCACAATAACCTTCGTGATTTTCTTATGAATGTAGAGCACAAAACACGATATTCTATACACCCAGGAGCCGACAAGAGGTATCAAGACATTCGATACACCTACTGGTGGCCTAGAATGAAAAAGGATATTGATGATTTTGTTTCCAAGTGCCTTTCATGTTCCAAAATATAAGCTGAACATCAAAGACCCTCAGGACTTCTGGTCCAACCTGAAATACCTGTGTGGAAGTGGGAAAACATAACCATGGACTTCTTTACCGGGTTACCTCGCACTTCTGGTGGGTATGACACTATATGAGTAATCATTGGTCGCCTTACAAAATCAGCTCACTTTATTCCGATCCGCGAAGATTTCAAGAACGAGAAGTTAGCTCGTATCTACCTCAGTGGAATCGTAAGCCGTCATGGCGTACCGTTAAGCATTATTTCCGATCGTGATGGTCGTTTTACTTCACGAACATGGCAAGTCGTACAAGCCGCTTTGGGTACACGATTAAACCTCAGTACCGCTTATCATCCTCAAATTGATGGGCAATCTGAACGCACCATACAAACTCTTGAAAATATGCTTCGAGCATGTGTCATAGACTTCAAGGGAAATTGGGACGCTCATCTACCATCAGTTGAATTTTCGTACAACAACAGCTATCATTCAAGCATCGGCATGGCACCTTTTGAAGCTTTATATGGTCGTAAGTGCCGATCTCCAGTATGTTGGCACGAAATTGGGGAAGCTCAAATCACTGGTCCAGAATTGATTCAAGAAACTACAGACAAGATCCATCAAATTCGAACCAATCTTCTAGCGGCTCAAAGTCGTCAAAAGAGTTATGCAGATAAACGACGGAAGCCTTTAGAGTTTAACATTGGTGATCATGTACTTCTAAAAGTATCACCGTGGAAGGGAGTAGTTCGTTTTGGTCAAAAAAAGCAAGCTAGCACCACGTTACGTAGGAGCTTTCAAGAAACTCGAAAGAGTAGGACCTGTGGCATGCAGGCTTGATCTACCAGAAGAACTCAACAGGATTCATCCCACATTCCACGTATCAAACTTGAAGAAGTGCCTCGCTGATGAAAACCTCCACATTCCTCTGGAAGATATTCAGATTGATGAATCTATGCATTTTATTGAAAAACCTGTAGAGATCATGGACTTCGGAGAAAAACGTCTTCGACGAAGTCGCATTCCAGTTGTTAGGGTACGCTGGGAGTCGAAACGGGGACCTGAGTTTACTTGGGAACGTGAAGACTCAATGCGCGAAAAATACCCACATCTTTTTCCTACTACTACTTAAATTTCGGGACGAAATTCCTAAAAGTAGGGGATACTGTAACATTTGTCAAAAACGGGTTTTCCAAACCCGCTCCGTTTTGTAATTGAATATCAAGTTATAAATGTCACGTTGCGTATTTATGGTTATTTTGATTTTTAATGATACATAATTAATAAACAAATTAAACTATAAAAGTTATAATTGATAAAAAGTAAAAATAAAACAATTAAAAATAAAATAAGGCTGCCGGGACTCGAACCCGGGTCAGCCGGAAGAGAACTCCAAAGACTTAACACACACACACATAACCACTCCGCCACTTGTTGTTTTCTGTCAACTCTAGGAAACAAATGAATTTTATAGTCAATCATAGATCAACTGGTTGCGCAACTGAAAACCGTAATCGACTATTCAACCGTCCAAAACGTTTGAGTTATCGCGAATTCTGGTTTATAACCGATGCACCGACGATTCTAATCAAGTTTGCCTTGAATGAACTTGAATTCTAGAAGTGAATCGGTTTTTATAACCGAAAACTTTCAATATCAGAATTACTTCAATCTTTGCTCTTTCTCGCGACTCAGAAACATTCTACAAACCTGCCATTTCACTTTCGCTATACATTCAGTTCATCAGAAAAGGTTTTATTTACTCGCCGGAAAATTTCTGCAAGTCGACGAAAAACCGTATTCTTCATCAAAACAGTAAGTCTTTCAATACCTTCGTGGTCTATCAATTGTTAAGCTATTGTTAACTCAGACCCTTCAATCGAAATCAATTTCAGACGTCAATATCAAATAATTCCAGTTCGCCGGAAAACTGCTGGAAATCCTTATCTTCAGCTGTGAAACGGTATAGACTTTCAAACCTTCTGATAACTCTTGTTTAATACTTAAATTCCTCTCGTTGCTAATCAAAACTGTCAATTTATTCATTCAGTAGAAATCCGTAAACACAGAGCCGACGACTCGCCTGAATTCTGAGATAAATCGTTCTCCGGTATGTTTACCTCTAAATATCATCTCTGCCATTTCATATTAGTCTGTTCAATGTTTGTCAATCGAATTAAACAAGATAAAATAGCGTAATCGCAGACTGTAATTTGTTAATGCAGAAGACGATGATAGTTTGATTATAAGTTTATTAAAATCTGGATATTATCTCGGGTTAGACACACAGTCCAGCGGTGGACTGTGTGCATATACATATCACACACCGCGTGTTCGATCCTTGATACATACACACACCCTCTGTAATTAAAATGTTATTCTTTTTAACTGAACCGGATGAACTTAAGTTAGATGTTAAGTATAATAAAAATCTGTATATTAAACAAGTTAGACACACAGTCCAGCGGTGGACTGTGTGTAGCGTTAAAGCACAGGTCCCGGGTTCGAGACCTGTTAGTGCCACCGGTTCGATGATTTAAAATGTTTTTGAAAATAAAAGAATTTTGAATAAGCTGAGTTAATATATAAGTATAATTGAAAACAGAATTATTTCGGGTTAGACACGTAGCTCAGTTGGTAGAGCTGCGTGCACGCGTACGGGAGGTCTCGGGTTCGAGCCTCACCCGGCGCATACAATTACACAATAAAACCGGTCAACAAGTCAAACGGTCAACGGTCAATGAAAAAGTCAACATATTTTTATATTTTTAATTATTTAATTTAATTTAAAAATCAATTAAAAATACTTAAAAATAATGTTTTTAAAGATAGGAAATGGCCTTAAACTCACAAAAATATATATCTAAAAATCCTATTAAAATTATTAATAAAATCCACTCATTTACTATATTTTCCGTTATTATTTAGGTTAGTTAATTCCCGTTGTTCAACTCTTCCAACTCGTGCGCATCTCACCATCTCCAACTAAACGCACCCAATGTGAGTGAATCTTTACAAATTCCCCGTTTTAATCACGTCGTTGGGGTGTATCATGTGTCTTGCCATTTATTATATTTAAATCATTGTGCATACATCATATCATGAACAAATGTGTATCAGCCTGTTTCAACTGTTTGTGTGGTTATTGTTAGATTTAATTTATTATTTTCAGTACATGCAATTTCATAGGCCGCCGCTCCCCATTACATTATGAGCGTTGAGCATGTTCCCCATTACATTATGAGCGTGAACCTGGCGTGCCAACATACGATCGGCTCCGTTTGATTGAGCCTTGATCGCACAGACATTTATCATTTTCAGTACATGCAATACGATCGGCTCCGTTTGATTGAGCCTTGATCGCACAGTTTCATTCATGTTATTTATTGTATGATGTTGGTATGTTATTGTATGTTATTATATGTTATTGTATGTTATAGTTTGTGATTGTTGTTGCTACTGTTTGATTCTTTACATTTGCTCACTTATGATTATGCACAATTTTTCCTTGATAAAATAACAAGAAAATCAATAATAAATGTTTATCTAACAAGGTTCACTCGCCAACTTATGTTGACCCAAAAACCCCCATTTTTACACATGATACAGGTGAACCAGCTGCAGCAAGAAACACATAGGATTGGCCTAGAAGAATAAAATGATTTAGAGCTTGGAATTGTTAAGTTGGTTATTTTTCTTTGTATTTGTATGAACATGTTTGGATTATTGGGAATGTAATTTTGACTTTAATAAATATGAAACATATTAGTAAATATCATGAGCTTTGGTGATAACCCAATTATGCCCCGACTCTTATTCCGCTGCGGGTCGGGGTGTGACACCTTACATGCTCCAAAGTAAAAGCTGAACATCAAAGACCTTCAGGACTCATAGTCCAACCCGAAATACCTGTATGGAAGTGGGAAAACATAAGCATGGACTTCATTACCGGGTTACCTCGCACCTCCAGTGGGTATGACACCATATGGGTAATCATTGATCGTCTCACAAAATCAGCTCACTTCATTCCGATTCTTGAAGACTTCAAGAACGAGAAGTTAGCTCGTATCTACATCAGCGAAATCGTAAGCTGTCATGGTGTACCGTTAAGCATCATTTCAGACTGTGATGGTTGTTTCACTTCACGAACATGGCGAGCCGTACAAACCGCTTTGGATACACGTTTAGACCTCAGCACCGCCTTTCACCCTCAAACTGATGGTCAATCTGAGCGCACGATCCAAACCCTCGAAGACATGCTTCGAGTATGTGTCATAGACTTCAAAGGGAATTGGGATGCTCATCTACCATTAGTCGAGTTTTCGTACAACGATAGCTATCATCCAAGTATCCTTTCGAAGCTTTATATGGTCGTAAATGCCGATCTCCAGTATGTTGGCACGAAATTGGTGAAGCGCAAATCACCGGACCTGAATTGATTCAAGAAACAACCGACAAAATCCTTCAAATTGGAAACAATCTTCTAGCGGCACAAAGTCGTCAAAAGAGTTATGCCGACAAACGAAGAAAGCCCTTGGAGTTTGGCGTTGGTGATCAAGTACTTTTGAAAGTATCACCGTGGAAGGGAGTGGTTCGTTTTGGTCAAAAGGGCAAGCTAGCACCACGCTACGTAGGACCTTTCAAGATACTCGAAAGAGTAGGTCCTGTAGCATACAAGCTTGACCTACCAGAAGAACTCAACAGAATACATCCCACATTCCACGTATCCAACTTGAAAAAGTAGTTCGTCGACGAAAATCTCCATATCCCGCTAGAAGATATTCAAGTTGATGAATCAATGCATTTCGTTAAAAAGACCAGTGGAAATCATGGATTTCGGTGAGAAGCGGTTAAGGCGAAGTCGTATTCCAATCATCAGGGTGCGTTGGGAGTCAAAACGAGGACCCGAGTTTACTTGGGAACGTGAAGACTCAATGCGCGAGAAGTACCCACATCAGTTACATCTACTAACTAAATTTCGGGACGAAATTTCTAAAAGTAGGGGATACTGTAACATCTGTGTAAATCGGGTATCGAAACCGCCCTAAATTATCAAAGTAATTTATTTTTAATCGAGTGTTTTCTTTAATACCTTGTTTATTTATTTCTATACATAAGTATAATAATAATAAAGATTTAAAAAGAATATTGATAAAATAAAGTAAGAAATCAATTAAATATTTAACTGTATAACTCTTAAAATAAATAAAAATATAATAAAAACTAAAGAAAAAAAATGTTTTAATAAATACATGGGCGGACCGGGAATCGAACCCGGGTCCCCCCTATTTCGCACACACCACAAACACCGCTGGACTGCACACACAAGTTTGGTAAATGTTAGAATCTTAAAACCTATATGTTGAAGCTAAGTAGAAACCTCCAATCAAGGCCGCGATCAAGACGCGCCTTTCCTTCCTTTTCGAAATCTCGACAACTGTTGCGGCTATTTGTGGCAAATTGGAATAAATCCGGTTGTCATCCGCTGGCAATTATCAATCATCAGATCTTGTTACCAAAAACCGAAATCAAAACCGCCTGCCTCCACCTATAAATAATAGTCGATTTCTCAATCAACACTTGCACCTCTTCTACTCTCTCTGTTTTTCTCTTGATTAAACCCCACTGTTCGCCGGAGAAAGTCTGCCCACCGCCGTAACACCACCGCCGGAAAACGTGACCCTCCAATCGGTAGACTCTCATCTTTTACTTTTGAATATTATGTATATACCTTAACGGGTTTATCAGAATCAATTTGGTTAATGTGGGCGGGTATTCAGTCGGTTCAAACTGAGAAGACGATGGGCAGTATGTGCTTTTGTTTTTTTTTTTAAATACGGTTTGTAAACGGGTTAAGCACCCGCCCAACTGGTTGGGTCGGGTGCAAACTGAAGCCATGACCGCCGGTTCGAAACCTTTCCCACACACCGGCCGGACACTTTAAATCCCTTTTTAAAATTCACCCTTTCTGTATAAACTTAACTAGTATATAAGTGTATTAAAAATGCATGTATAGCCGGGTTAGACACCCAGCCAAGTTGGTCGGGCTGGGTGCATCACAACGCCAAGGCTCGGGTTCGAGTCCCTTGGTTATCACCGGTTCGACCCAATATAATCATTTTTAAATTTAATTAAAATTTAATAAATCTAAGAAGTGTATAAGAATAGTTAAAATCATGATTCCTTCGGGTTAGACATGTAGCTCAGTTGGAAGAGCTGCGTGCACGCAACCGATAGGTCACGAGTTCGAGCCTCACCACACGCATACTTAAAACGCAATCCGACCGGCCGACTGACATGCTGTCAGTCTGACAATTTTTTTATATTATTTATTTTATGGCTTAATAATTAATTGAAAAATCAATTAAAATTTGGTTAAAAATACATGTGTTAAGGGTTTAATACATCACTACAACCCACTAAATTAATCTAAAAACCTAAACAAAGGTTTTAATCAAAATATTAGCTTATTTATTTATTTATCAAGTTATCGCGTTATTATTTTTAGGTTAGATTTTTCCTCGTCAGTTAAATCCTCAACTCGTGCGCTCTCATTTCCACTCACGAATACGCACCCAAGGTGAGTGAATCTCTACAAATTCCCCGTTTTAAATCATGTTTTGGGGTGTATCATGTGTCGTATAATTCCTTTTATTTTATTTAACACTCGTGCTAATATCATTTTCGTGATCAAATGTGTATAGTTGTTATGTGGTTTATTTGTGGATACATTTAATCATTTCAGTGCAATCATTTCATTAGGCACATCAGTTCCTCGTGGGATACGGGTTAAGCATTAGGTGCCTCGTTAGATCGGCTCTGTTTGATTGAGCCTTGATCTCAAATACATCATTTCATCATGTCATGTGTTCATACAATGTGGTTTGTGATTTGGTTATATATATACATTTGCTCACATGTGATTCATGCACAATTTTATTTAAACAGACATAAAGTTAGATTATTTAAATGTTTTATCAAGGTTCACTCGCCAACTTTTGTTGACCCAAATTTCCTGTTTTACGCATGATACAGGTGAACAAGCTGAGGGACGAAACACATAGGATGGCCTTAGAAGAATAAACCATTTATTTCGTTTGGAACAATCGTTTGGTTATTGTTTGTGTTTGTATGAATTTTGTGTTGGCTTTTCGAAGTTAATTTCAATTTAATAAATATGAAACTTATTAGTAAATATCATGAGCTTTGGTGATAACCCAATCATGCCCCGACTTTTATTCCGCTGCGGGTCGGGGTGTGACAACTAGTCTGAAACTGTGAAGCTATTCTTGTTCGGTGGTGATTAGTGGTTTGACATTTAAGGGGATCTTTGTACTAATACTGGGTGAGATTTTCGTTGGGGAAGTATGAGCGAAGACTCGACCTATGGGTGTCGGTTTTATCAAGGGTTGAGACAATATGGACAGTGGGAGCTGGGCATAGATGACTTGGTGGCTGCATGGAGGTATGGACATTAATTAGTGAAATTATGCTTCTGAGAATGTGTATGGGTTTGATGCATTGCGACTCAGTGTAAGGCAGTGAAGGCTCGTGGGTTCGAGATTCTATTTTGCTTCATTTCTTGTTATCCACTTTGATGAAGCATCAGTGAATCTATTGTTGAAGACTTTTGGAGTGTGCAGGCTATTGCGCCGCTGGAAGAAGTGAACCAACTTCCGAGTAGTAAAGTCTTGCTTGTCGATTTAAGAGTTAAAAGAGTTCAGCTTACAACAAATGACTTTGGGACTCCAGGTAATCCACCTGAGAGCATTCGGAGTGTGGACAAGATATTCGTAACAGTGTGAGCACATGGGGTGTTTTGACACATATTGTAAATCAACATTGGATTTGGAAGACTAGAGATCCGAATGAAATCTCTTTTGGGAAGTTGTTGTTAGTGGAAAGTGTTCTTTCCTCTGGCGTCTCTAGAGCCGGTGATTCGAGTAAGTGGGAACTGGATGAGATTGAGGATGTGTCTATGGTGGGTTCTGCCATGACTAGGTCTGTGATAACCATATTGGAGCTATTAGGAGCTTCAGTGGGCCTTTCAGGTAACTGATGTGAAAGGCCGCTACAACTATGTGGATTATTGAAATCTTAGCTTGTTCCTAAGAAACTGGAGGCTTGGAGAACTTCGATTGTTGAAGTTTTAGCTTTTTTCTTTTTGTTGTTTCGAAATTACTGGAGTTACTAGATACAGGGTTGGCTTGGATGACAAATTGTGAATTATAAATCTTCAAGTGGGAGATTGTAGGGCTAGTGAAGAATTTATTGGGCTGATTGTTTAATTAAATAGGCCCATTATAGTTTTTCTTTAAACCTAGTTTTTCTATTTATAATTTCCTCTTATTCTAATTGTAATCTTGTTCCTTGAGCTTGATGAATAATCTAGTTGCTGCCTGTGGATGTAGGTCCCCCATTAGGACCGAACCACATACAATTCTTGTGTCGTGTTTATTTTATATTTCGCGTGTTTTATATCATTTGTGGGTGTGTGTTGGTTCCGTTTGTGCCGCTTGATTCCTAACATGCACTTGTTTCTGAGTTATTTTCTAGTTATGTATAGTAATTCGATTATAAGGTAGTTTTTATGGAACATAGTTGCCATGCCATGCCCTTATATACTCTTTAGGAAGGCTAAGCTATTTTTATGGTTCACTTGAAGTAATATGTATATGGGTAACTAAACTATTGCAATGTCTCACTTTAAGCTAGATACCGGATCAAATACCTTGCAAGAAATCATGCAATTATAATATGCATCTTGATCTTGTGACACATTGGATTCATAAAATAGCTAGCGTCACATGTCATCCTGTTTTTTCGCTTATTTGATATTCTATAATGACTAGAGTTTTATTAAAGATATAGTGTTGATCTAATCTTTAACATATGCAACTTTGAGAAACTTGATGTGTTGTAGCAACGAACTACATATAGAAAACTTTTTTGACAATAAAAAGTTGTTATTTGTTGTTAGAATCACATGGCTAAGAATATAAATACTAGAAATTTGTTGTTGGGCTCCTAGACGAACATACATATATCCAATATCATCCGTTTTGTGATTTGGTTGGTACTAAAGAATTCAATTTTAGATTATCCAATATCATTCGTGTTTTGATTTGGTTGTTACTAAATAATCCAATTTCAGAGTTTGCTTTGTGGCTCAAAGAAAAAAAATTGTTGGCAATCATGATAAACGGGTTTGAGGTTTTGTCCTTTATGTTAAGCAACTTCATAGATTCGTTTTAAATTGATTCTACCCCTTTCTATGCAAACATAAAATGTTTCATTTCTCCATATTTAAACACAACACTTTAAATGTTAAAAGTAGTTTATATTTCTTCCAGTTTTATATTTTTCTATATTTTTTTTATTCTTACATGGCTGTATTTTGTTTGAGGTGATTGGAAAACAATGTTGGGTTTAGTCACATCATTCTTGTATAGTTCGATCTTCGTCTTGTTTAGAATTTATGGGTCTGTAATTCTTTCTCGATTGTAAAAACGCTTGCGATTAATACAATAAGGTTTGGGTAGTCCATGGTTTCTTGACACCCTTGTTTTGTTTTTTATTAATTTAAAAAAACATCAATATCCTATAAATAGCGATGCCATGAATGAGATTTTCTGCTAGATGTGTATGATTTAGCATGTTATCATACATTCCTAATGAGAGACACTGGTTTGGTTAGTTCTCTAATGTTCAGTTGCAACTTGATACTATGATGATCTTATTTATTTGACTCGTGAGCATTTTTCAAACTTGAGTTTGGCTATCTACTATATGTAAATATGTAACTAGAGGATCATCATATGTATACCAATTTTTGGTATATAATATATATTTGTAACGATAATGATAGACACACTTATACTCATTAGTATAGCGTATGAAGCTCAAGCTTGTTTTTTAATTGATCTAATTTACACTCATTTTGATCATAAAATATATCTTACATTTTAGTATTAGGATGGTTTCATGATGTGTTTAATAAATGCTTTTGGTCGATGTAGAAGTGTGAATTTTAAAACATTATATAGTATGAATGATGTGGAGAGTTTAAATGAGCAGAAAAATTTTGTAAGAATAAAAAGAATAACTTTTAAACCAATAGAAATTCTTCATTTACTTCATTTAATGTGTGTTTAACATTATAAAAAATGACATATAGGTAAATCTATAATTGTCATTAATTAGCTAATTAATTAAACTTGTAAATCATTTTTTAATATATTTTTTCAAGATAAAATAATTTATGGTGAAGGACAATTTTCGATATATGTAGGATAAATTTTAGTATGTGTAGGATAAATTTTGAAATGTGTAGGGTAAATTTACATGTGTGTAGGGTAAATTCTGATAAGTATAAGATATATGTATGATAAATTTTGAAATGTGTAGGATAAAATGTTTTTGTTTTATTAATAAGAAGAGTTATAAACTATTTAATGTTTTATAATTATGCCATTTTTTTTTCTTCTCATATTAAATTTATTCTCAAATCAACATTTCGTAACCGAAGGAAGTTAATACATTGTCTAGTTATAACGTTTTGTTTTGTGGGCCGGGCAACCCGCCAATCCGAGTTAACCCGCAAATCCGGGTGAACCCATACCCAAACCTAGAATGTAACCAAATAAGAACCCTAATCGAATTCATCATTTGTTCATCTCAACTCCCCTCCATATTTCCATAACTCTCTCTCAATCCTTCATCTTCACGAGCTCGTGTGACGATTTTCCGGCGAGCATTGGAAGCTCCGGCCACCGTACGAACAACCTACACAATCGCATCTCCACCGTCGACAGATCTCTGGTAAATGTTTGCGCCTCTCGAAACCCTAAAATCGCTAAATTCCAAATCCTGCGACTCGTTTTTTGCTCCGATCAACTACTGACGCAACAGTGGTAGTAATTCCTAACTTTTTATTTGTTTTGTAGTCATTTTATATTACCTTACGTTTCGTTAGGACCAGTTAACATGAATCTATGGTAGTTTTGCAGTTTTCAGCATAATATGTGTTGTATCTTTTGATTGAAGTTGATAATAGCATCTTTATTTTGTGTTATGAAAGGCACATGATGTGGTTTTTCTAACTTTTGTTTATGATTTGATGGAAGTTCATGTAGTTTGGTGGATAAGTCGTGTAGGTCGGTAGGTGGATCTTTTGTATTCTGCAAATTTGATAATATCGCAGGTCGCTAACGCCAGGTTATGTTAATATCTGCATTTTTTAGCATAATCTGTGTTATATCTTTTGAATGAAGTTGATAATAGCATCTTTATTTCGTGTTAATTTCATGATTTGATGGCAGTTCATGTACTTTGGTTGATGAATTGCGTAGGTGGACCTTATGTTTAGCAAAATTTGATAATAATGCTTGTCATTAACTTACACAATAAGGTAGAAACTGGTGAAAATAAGACTTCAGAGGCGCCGAACTCGTGTAATTGTTATTGCTTGGTTGATACTGCTATTGGATGTAAGCCGTCTTTGCACGTTGACTGACTTGTGTGTAAATAAATGGTGTTTAAGTGAAGGTTTGGTGTTTTGTGAATTTTGTACTATTGACAATTGGTATTCCTTTTTTGCTATAGAATTAGAAACAGAAAACGATCAACGTGCAAAACGTGTATGTGAAAGCCTATGTTACGTCGGATTTGTAGACTAATTGCGTTAAATCGTTGACGCAACCAACCTATTGTTGAGTACTTGCTAAACATGGTTATTGTTAGAAACGTGTTCTTCAAAAGTAGACGTTCAACCACGATAAACTGTAACGAGTAACGACTAGCCATATCAAGATGTTACATCGAAAATGGTTAATGTATGATATTTTGATACATGTCATGAAAATGACATATACGTATGTTACCATAAACATAATGTATGTGTAATCCAGTAGCCACCTGCCCACCTAAGATCTTCACACTCTGCAGAACCAAAACTAAAAGGCATTAAAGGCTTTTGACTTGTTTACAAGTTACATCTGATACAATAGTAAAATGTATGTTTGGGATCTTTTATAGTTAGATTTTATTTTGATATTAGTTATTACTCTTTCGTAACGATTTAAAACAAATGATTTACATACGGAGTTGTAAGTGAAGGATAATAAAGATACAGAAGTAACTATTAGTTTTATATCGAAAGAAAACACTAATCCTTTGATGCATGTTTGAAATATTGTCACTATGATAAAAAAGATGCTCGGATATCATGTAGAATTTTGTATAAACTTTTTCAACTGACCATATATATTCTATTTAATTTTCATTTTTTGATATCGGAATGTAAAATAAAAATGTCAAAATGGCATTTGTATTGTACTTTTGAAACTAATGAATTACGTTCACCAGGTGAAATGGCTGATCATCGAAACGGTGGAAACCATCCAGCTGCCGCCAGTAAGGGTGCAGGTGGAGCTTCAGGTGGGTACACAATCGATGCAAACACTTTACAAAGGCGGCTAAAATCTCTGTATTCTCATTGGCGAGAACATCGAGACGAGCTATGGGGATCATGTAACGCATTCGCTGTAGCTACACCACCACCATCTGACGATCTTCGTTATTTAAAGTCATCAGCTCTCAATATCTGGCTACTCGGTTACGAGTTTCCCGAAACAATCATGGTTTTCTCAGAAAAACAGATCCATTTCTTATGCAGCCAGAAAAAAGCATCACTTCTTGACGTTGTGAAAAAGTCGGCTAAAGAAGATGTAAATGTAGAAGTTGTAATGCATGTGAAGGCCAAAAACGATGACGGGTTGACCCAAATGGAAGCGATTTTAAACTCCATCGAGTCTGTTGATTCTCCGGTTCTTGGGTATATAGCAAGAGAGGCTCCTGAAGGGAAGCTTCTAGAAATGTGGACCGAGAAGATAAAGTCATCTGGTTTACACCTTAGTGATGTAACAAACGGATTAGCCGATCTTTTCGCTGTTAAGGACTCCGGTGAGCTTACAAACGTGAAAAAGGCTGCTTATTTAACCGCTTCTGCAATGAAACAGTTTGTTGTTCCGAAACTCGAGAAGGTAATCGATGAAGAAAAGAAAGTGACTCATTCTTCTTTAATGGATGATACTGAAAAAGCGATCTTGGAGCCTGCTAGGATTAAAGTGAAGCTGAAAGCCGATAACGTTGATATCTGTTACCCTCCAATTTTCCAAAGTGGTGGGAATTTTGATCTTAGACCTAGTGCGTCAAGCAATGATGACCATTTGTACTACGATTCGGCTAGTGTGATTATCTGTGCTCTCGGTTCCCGTTACAACAGCTACTGTGCGAATGTAGCAAGAACGTTTCTTATCGATTCAAATACTACACAAAGCAAAGCTTATCAGGTTCTGTTAAAAGCGCACGAGGCTGCTGTTGGTGCGATAAAGCCCGGTAATAAAGGTAGTGACGTTTACAAGGCTGCACTAGCGGTGGTTCAAAAAGAAGCTCCGGAGTTGACTCCGAATTTGACCAAATCAGCTGGGACGGGAATTGGTCTTGAGTTTCGCGAGTCGGGTTTGAACTTAAACGAGAAAAACGAACGAGTTATGAAAATGGGAATGGTTTTTAATGTTTCACTAGGGTTTCAAAACATGCAGACGAAGAGTAGCAAAGCGAAAAGTCAAAACTATGCACTATTGATTGCTGATACTGTTATTGTAACTGCTAGTGGGCATGAAGTGGTGACAGCGTTAAGTTCAAAAGCGTTTAAAGACATTGCGTATTCGTTTAATGACGGTGAGGAAGAAGAAGACGAAAGGCCACAAGTGAAAGCGGTGTCTAAAGTTAACGAAGCTTTGTACTCTAAAGCGACGTTAAGATCAGACAACCATGAAATGTCGAAAGAAGAACTTAGAAGACAACATCAAGCGGAACTCGCACGACAAAAGAACGAGGAAACTGCGCAAAGACTCGCGGGTGGGAAAAGTGCAACGGGTGATGGAAGATCTTCTTCACGAACTTCCAACGATTTAATCGCTTACAAGAACATAAATGACGTTCCACCACATAGAGACTTGATGATTCAAGTTGACCAAAGGAATGAGGCTATTCTCATCCCGTTGTACGGAAGTATGGTGCCGTTTCATGTTGCCACTGTTAAAACCGTATCTAGTCAAGCTGACACTAGCCGAAATTGCTACATTCGTATAATATTTAACGTTCCCGGAACACCCTTTTCTTCTCATGATCCAAACGCGTTGAAGAATCAAACAGATATTTTCTTGAAAGAGGTATCGTTCCGCTCAAAGGACCCGAGGCACATTAGTGAAATCGTACAGCAGATCAAAACGTTAAGACGAAACGTTTGTTTCTAGAGAGTCTGAACGAGCCGAGCGGGCGTCATTGGTTACCCAAGAGAAACTTGTGCTTGCGGGGAATAAGTTTAAACCGATAAGGTTAACAGATCTTTGGATCCGCCCCACATTCCCGGGGCGTGGACGGAAGCTTCCCGGTACTCTGGAGGCTCATGACAACGGTTTCCGTTACTCGACATCTAGAGCAGATGAACGTGTTGATATTCTGTTTGGTAACATCAAACACGCATTTTTTCAGGCGGCGGAGAAGGAGATGATCACGTTACTTCACTTTCATCTCCACAACCACATCATGGTCGGAAACAAGAAAACGAAAGACGTTCAGTTTTACGTTGAGGTGATGGATGTCGTGCAAACGTTAGGCGGTGGAAAGAGATCCGCGTATGACCCAGATGAGATCGAGGAAGAACAACGAGAACGGGACCGTAAAAACAAGATCAATATGGATTTTCAGAACTTTGTTAACCGTGTTAACGATCTTTGGGGACAACCGAAATTTAAGAGTCTTGACCTTGAGTTTGACCAGCCGTTAAGAGAACTCGGCTTTCACGGGGTTCCACATAAAGCTTCCGCTTTTATTGTTCCGACTTCAAGCTGTTTGGTTGAACTTATCGAAACTCCGTTTCTCGTGGTCACTTTGAGCGAGATTGAAATCGTGAACCTCGAACGTGTCGGTCTCGGACAAAAGAATTTTGACATGGCGATTGTGTTTAAGGATTTTAAACGTGACGTGCTTCGGATCGATTCGATTCCGTCCTCGTCGCTTGACGGGATTAAAGAATGGCTTGACACGACCGACATTAAGTACTATGAAAGCAGGCTGAACATGAACTGGCGGGCGATATTGAAAACAATCACTGATGACCCGCAAAACTTCATTGATGAAGGCGGATGGGAGTTTTTGAACCTGGAAGCCAGTGATTCTGACTCTGATGCTTCGCAAGAGTCTGATCAGGGGTACGAGCCGTCTGACGTGGAGCCTGAGTCTGAGTCGGAAGATGACGGGTCTGACAGCGCGTCGTTGGTGGAGTCTGACGATGACGAGGAAGACGGGTCGGAGGAAGATGGGTCGGAGGAAGAAGAAGGGAAGACGTGGGAAGAGTTGGAGCGGGAAGCAAGCAATGCCGATAAGGAGAAAGGTGTCGAGTCAGATAGTGAAGAAGAAAGGAAACGTAGGAAGATGAAGGCTTTTGGCAAGTCGCGTGCGGGTCCTAGCAGTAGCGCCCCCAAGCGTCCGAAGTTCAGAAGGTGAAAGTTTTAAGTTACAGTTAGTGGAATTGTGTTGCTAGGAATCTGTTTTGTGAACTTGGTAGTTGAATCTGGTATGACTTATATGCAAACCACTCTTTGTTTTTATCTTTAAAATTGTTTGTCTATTAACATATATGGCACAACGATTCCGTTTTGAATTCTCAACTGTCTTCAAAGATGTCGGGTTTCGGTTTTGTTTCTTTAAAAGGCTGTGATGCTTATTGAATCCATCGAGGGTTCTCTCTTTCCTGATATGATAGGGATGTCGGGCTTGAGGTAAGTGATTCTAGAGATCGAGATATCAGATACGTAACAAGCTCAAGCCAAACCGCTCTGTCGCCCAAGTTGGTCATTGTCTGAAACTCAGGGATATATTTTGATCATTTAGTTCGTTATAAACCCTTGATGCCTCTTATCATATGTTTGAAATGTTACTTGAAAATCGTGATCCTGTTGCATATATCAGGCTCATGTGACAATAGTCGAGCAACATCAAGGGACAATGATATGGCCTCAAAGCAAATTAAATGAATCGAATTGAGCTATTTGTGTTCTAAACACTAAGAAAGGCTGATTTCCTTGTTCTTTTTGAAAAGGAGATGTTTAGACATAAATATATTGTTTTTCATAAAAAAACCATGGTGATCGCCCCATGTAAAAATATCAGTTTAAAATTGTTGTAAATGCAAGGTTAGGTTAGGTTAGTTTGTATTCAGGTGTTATAAAATGTTAAAAATGTGCAAACGTTACAAACCGTCACTCTACGCGACGTCACATTTATAAAATTTCTTAAAAAAGCCCACTTTTTCTCACAATGTTCAAACATTCACAAATATATGTGTATGTGAATCTAAAGTGTGTTGGGGGTCCGGACCTACAGACTTGAGACGAATCGGACGTGTGCCACAACGTGACAGGACAAGACTTGAAGGTCTGCTAGAGTCCAAAGTGGAACAGACAGCTGGAAAGCACCATATTGTAGATGTTTTAAATGAACAAAATTTAAATTATTAAAAAAGAGTTTATTATTAACTTATGAAAGTTATATACATTGCCATATTAAGTATTGATATATTATTGAAGAAAATATTTTATTTTAATAATCTCAACTATTCTTTATTGATCGCCAACAATCTCAACTTAAAAAGTAACTGCTTGTAGTCCAACTATTAACATATTGGCCTCCAATGGACCTCGACTAACAGAATACTAACACTGTTAGTCTCCGATTGCTGGAAAAAAGCGTTTTTGACCGGATAACCTCCTTTTAGCCGGAAAACTTAACCTTTTCGTCCCAAACCTCTTTGTAACCTTATTAAAGATCTTTAGGAACCTTTTCCTAGTAAAAACCCCAATTATTGAAGTCACCTGAAAACTCTTTTTGGCCGAAAACTTAACTTTTTAGCATGAAAATTCAACCATTTTCGTCCTAAACCTCCTTATAAACTTAGATTAGACCTCTAGGAATTTTTTTCTGTCAAAAACGTTTTTCCGGCAACAAGAGACTAACAACGTTAGTCTTCTGTTAGTAAGGGTCCATTGGAGTGCAATATGTTAATAGTTGAGACTGTCGGTGATTATTTTTGAAGTTGAGATTATTAAAATCCAATATTCCATTATTAAATTATTAAACTAGATTAAAATCATGTGTAATACACGAGTTAAATATAATATGAAAAAGAGAAAAGACTGTTCATATTCACGCAACTTATAATGATAATTAATCAACTTATACTAATAGTTACACAACTCATGTTATAATTACGTATATACATAATTAGATAAATTATATGATAATCACACAACCTATTTATAATTACACATATACGTAATAACACATGTTATACACACAATATATTGAGTTTTTTTAATATATATAATATATATATATTATATATATATATATAGATTCTTAAATTATAACAAGACTATTCTCAAATTAAACATAATAAAACATGTTTTTTATAATTATAACAAAAATTCAAAAGATACGTTTGCTACTTGGGAATATAAACTAAATAGACTCTAGCTTTTTATCGTACATGATCGAAACGAAAGTGACAAATGGCAAAATCTTAGGTGTATACCCTAGAAATAGATCAAGTTATGTTGATTTACTAGATAATCTGCTCGCAATACAAGGCGGTATGCCAAATGTTTCTCAACCAATTAAAAAAAACACTATCATAGTTTTACTAGAAAAAAAAAACTAAACTGATTGTAAGACCGTAATTTTGAACTCGAGACAAAATTGTAATTCGTCAAAAGCTAAAGCGACGACAATACTGTAATTAAAACAAAACACTTCTATAGTTTTGCTAAAAAACTAAAACGATTGCAATATTGTAATTTTGAACTGAGGGCAAAATTGTAATTTTTGGTTGGGGGTAAAATCGTAATTTGTCAAAAGCTAAAGCGACGACAATGTTGTAATTTTTAACTAGGGGCAAAATCGTAACTTTGAACAGGGGCAAGTTCATGATTTTCAACTGGAGAGGTAAAATCGTAATATACCTGAACCAATGGGGGAGTGCAAGGTAGCAGTCTGACATTATTCCCCCACATTGATTTTGTAGTATAATAGTGGAATACCCCGCCCGCGTTGCGGGGCGTGAAACCAAATATTTCTCAGTTTGATAGCACGTACGCAATCTCAATAAGATACCATGGAGACGTAGATAAAAACACCATCATCAAAGGAAAAATCATTTATAAACTTTAAGTGCTATAAAGTAACTTTATTGAAGTCGAGAAGTAGTAGCGTAAACTGAGTTAAGGAAAAAAAACTGATTAAAGTTAAGGGTTATTAAATTTAATATTTTAAACCAAAAAAATGGCCAAAACTTTGCCCTTCCAGAGTTTCGAAACCCGGTTCACTTTTAGCATAAATCAACAACTCCACCATTTTAATACTATTTCTTTCAACTCTCTCTCTCTCTCTATATATATATGTACATGTATATATAAGAGAAGGATACGTTAGGAACCACCCTCTATTGGGATAATCACGAGAATCAATAAAAAATACATAAAAAATAAAAAAAATTTGTATGTTTTTTAGATTCTTTAGTTTTTTTTGGGATGGGGGGGGGGGGGGGGGGTTAGGTTTTTGGGGGTTTAGTTTTATGTTTTAATATTTTTAGCATTTAGCTTGGGGGGAAAATCAAGGTTTTTTTTTTTTGGGTGATGCTATAGTGGATTTATTTTTTTTTTGTTCACATATTTGGTTTTCGCGATTCTCGCAATAAAAATAATTAAAGACCTAGTGGATGCCATATGGCATCCACTGGTTGGCTGCCTCATTTTTTCCCCAATAACAATAGATTGCCGTCCTTTTTCACCAATGACAATGGCTCACTATTCCCGGCCATTTTAAAACATAACCTTTTGTTACTAATTATAAAATATCACATTTATCAACCCGTGTAATATACAGAATTATAACCTTGTTTGCTTATAATGAATCAACCACTTTAGCACATGTCATTTTATTACATGAGTTTGCTTGCTTCCAGTTTGTTTAAATATATTAAATTAAAATAGGTAACGAAAAAAATAAAATAGAAAAATGAAATAAAGAATGCCGTCTCTTAACCGATGGCTGATTGTTACTATTTTCTAGCATGGGAAATGTATTTCTACGATAATTAGGTACGGAGATACATATCATAAATGTAATATACGTAATCAATGTATTGCATAAACGAAATATCAAATGTCTACAAATTTGATGGAAGATGTGAAAGCCCCATTCACGTGTACTTCTCGCAGTTTCTTTCACTTCCTTATAAATGTTTCCTTAGCAAAATGTTTATTCCAAAGTTTCCATAAAAATAAAAAGTAAGGGTTGAATATGTCACTATCCAAATATGTAAGGGTCTCTATGTCACAACCCAAACATGTTTATAACCCATCTCGCCGGGAAACCCATTCCTCCGTCGGCACAACCACCAATGGCGGAATCGGAGCATCCACGTCACATCCTCCACGGTTTTCTCTCCCCTGATATCTGTAAGGTTCGTCACCCTCACACGCACTGCTCAACGATCATTATTTACATCTGCGTGCTTATTATTATTCGTTTTAGGGTTTTATATACGGTTTTTTGAACTCACAGGAGCTTGAATTCATACACAAGAGCTGCAGCACGATTGGATACAGACAAAATGTGTTCTCCACCACGCTTTCACATCTCATTGCCACTAACTCTCCTCATTTGATCATGCCGTTCATTCCTTTACGCGGTAATCAGTTGAATTAGGGCTTTCTAATAACACACCGAGTATGTGTTTACTGTTATGAGCATCTGATGCCGTGTTCGTGTTCGTTCGTTAAGAAATGAGCGTGTTTTTGTTTGTTTATGTTCGTTTGTTAATACTATAAACTGTTTATGTTCCTTGTTAATAATAGAAACGGACGGTTCCCGAAAGTAAATGAACGGAGATAATTGAACTAGATGAACCGAGCGAGCACTAGACTAAATTGTAAGAGGTGATATCTCAATTTCATAAAACTAGATGTTGAGACTTGATTGTAATGGGCCTAAACCTAGATATGTTAAATGAAGGTAAAAGGAATGAACTTAAACAAACGTAAACTAACGAACATAAACGAACGAGCATAAAGGAACGTTCATGAACATAGATGAATGGATGAGACATGTGTTTATATTCGTCAGTTTAACTAAATGAACAAAAAAATGTTCATGTCCATTCGTTTATTAAAGAAGCGAACATAAACGAACTTCCTGCCAAACAGTTCTCTGAACGTTAGATTCATTTACAAGCCTATCTGATGATGATTTGCGTTGGGGAATTACAGAGAAGCTCAAAGAGAAAGTAGAAGAATTCTTCAGTTGTGAATATGAGCTTTTTATCGAATTCACTGGTTTAATCAGGTTTGTTGGTATTGTGTTACTGTTCTTGAGTTGGTTGTTTGCTATATTATTACTGCAACAGCATTGTAGTTTAGGATTAACATCAAATGTTAGGTCATAGACAACTACCACATGCTGCAGATAACTGTAACGGCATTGTAGTTTATGACAAGTCGATTAATGTTGATGTGTGGATGATAAAAGGTTCAAAATTAAGATTTCTTTCGTGTTTTCTCTTGACATCAGATTGTAGGACATGCAGTACTTTGAATACAAGAAAACCAGGAAATATAAAAGATAATATATATTTTTCTAATTTATAATAAAATAACACCACTTTTTTACTAAAATGAATTTATGAATGTTGGATGAAATGTGGGCAAACTTTCAACATTCTAGTTGCTACATGTTTAATTAATTAATTAAGTTATTAATTATTTGTTTCTAAATATCTCCCGTATTTTAGCTGGACCAAAGGTGCAAGTATCGGCTGGCACAGTGATGATAACAGGCCATATCTGAATCAACGTGACTATGCGGTAATTTTTTTATCTATTGACTATAGAATCTATACTTTGATCAAGTGGTATTTATTAGACCGAATTTTGATATTTCTAGTCAACTTAAGCGAATGAACATTTTTGAATCTATTTGACTGCATTGACTGTTTCCATTCTACGTTTAAGGCAGTATGCTATTTGAATAGTTACGGTGTGGATTTCGGTGGTGGTCTCTTTCACTTCCAGGATGGTGAACCTGCAACTTTTGTCCCCATGGCTGGTGTAAGTCGTACTCATAATTCGTTCCATTCGTATGTTATAGTCATAGGCTCACATCTGCTTAGTATTATAAAAGTTTGACCAATATGGCTATTGTACTTTGTTAGGATGCTCTGATTTACACTGCAGATAGCCGCAACATTCATTCCGTTCATGAGGTATCGTAACTTTATTCGACAAAACTTATGTCACTCTGACGTTTACATGTCACGGTTTTTGAACTTAAAGGAAAAAAATAGAAAAGTTAAAATTGGAAAAAAAGAGTAAAATGCCATTTTCGTCCCTGAGGTTTGGCCACGTCCAAAGGTTTGTTTTTCCGCATTTGGATCCAAATTGTTTGAAATATTGCCATTTCATTCAGCTTGAAACTCCATCCATTTTTCTCCATTAAGTCAGGGGTATTTCCGTGTTTTTTGTTAATTTAAAGGGCAATTCGGTCTTTTTCACTTTATGTAAAAAGACTGAATACCCCTGAAAAAGACAGAATTGCCTTTTAGTTAACAAAAAAAGACGGAAATACCCCTGACTTAATGGAGAAAAATGGAAGGAGTTAACGAGCCGAATGAAAATGGCAAGATTTTAAACATTTTGGATCCAGATGCGGAAAAACAAACCTTTGGACGAAAGTCGCAAATTTGGCCAAACCTCAGGGACGAAAATGGCATTTTACTCGGATAAAAACTAATTTAAATCCAATAGTTTTTGGAGAAAATCACGACTATACATATTTTATTCGAGTGTGTTATACCTGTATATAGGCAATGTTAGAAACAAATCACTCATTTAGCCATGTGATACGCAACACGAGCCTATGATATCTTTTCCAACAACGATGAGTTAAGCTAATGTGATGCACGACACCATATCGCGTATAGAATGAAACTACTTAGCGTATAGGCAAGTAAATGTAGATACGCGACCGAATACTCGCGGTTCTCGTGGCTATATGGATGAAATTGTTCCGACACGACCATAGAGGCATAACACACTCAGAAAAGGACTAATGTCATTATTCTCTCTTATTTTTATCAACATTGATTGCAGATTACACATGGAGAAAGACTCACTCTTACATTATGGTTTAGTCGGGACAAATCTCATGATGAAGATTATAAACTCGTTTCCTTTCTAACAAAACTCCCGTTAAACTCTCCTGTCACTGGTTCAAATGCGTACCTACCTTTGCCAGCCTCACAGAACATGTACTGGTTTCCTCCTGAACAATCGGAAACTTACGAATCGGGATTTGATATACGATGTGCAAGATTACATATTCTTGGATACCAACTTTATTCTACAAATGCAAGTATTGTTGCGGATGCAAATTCATCTCGAGATTTCTCTGACATTATTCTTGAATCGTTACGTGTGGTTCGAGGTAGTGATTTGTTTGACTATGAATTCGCCAACATACTACATCTCCTTCAGGTACAATTTGTAATGTGACCATTTTACCCTTCTTTTTCTCTTTACACTCTAAAGTCTTAAGGGAAGGGTGTAAATGTCCTAAATTTGAGACATGTACATTTGATACTTAGCTTTCGTTAGGTAAAAATAATATTATATAGGGCTGCAAACGAACCGAACTTGTTCGTGTTCGTTTGTTAAGGAAATATATGTGTTCACAAATTGTTCATGAACACTTACCGAACGAGATTTTATGTTTGTTTGTTAAGGAAATGAACGTGTTGGTGTTAATTTGTTAGTTTTAGGCAACAAATGCAAACAAACGTTCATGAACAAAAATGAACACAAACTAATGTTCATGAGTACAAATGGAAACAAACGAACACAAACAAGCATTCATGAACAGAATATGTAATACATTGATACTTATTAAACATATTATTTTTCGGAATTTTGAAGTATTTAAATAAAATATAAAAACTAACACGTTATTGAACACAAGCTACATACACGAACATGTTACCGAACATTCACGAACATAAATGAACGAATGCGCCCTTTGTTCATGTTTGTTCATTTAACAAACAAAACGAATTTCTTGTTTGTGTTCGTTCATTTATTAAACGAACAAACACAAACAAACTTCCCACCGGACGGTTCACGAACTGTTCGCTGAACGTTCGGTTTGTTTGCAGCTCTAATATTATACCAAGTTTTAAGGAGATTTATGAAATTATCCCTAAATTGGCTCTGATTTAGGGTAGTTTTCAAAGTTAACTTGTTTTCAAACATTGCGTTAGAAAAAGTCAACATGGTCAAATGCCACGGCTGGAATCAAACATTTAGAAGCCACATTATTACTTTCTAATCATCTGCTTTTTGGATATGGAATAGGTGGTTCAGTTCTACCATTGGAAGGCACCCGAGTTAAAACTGTCGGAAGTAAAAACAAAGCCTGCGAAAATCGTGTCAGTTTCTGTGTCACAGCAGGAGAACATTCGGCTTTTGATGCTAGAACTTCTAAAGGATCAACATCTAGTGGAAACAATCTTTCAGAGTGGAAACTGTGACGAGGACGTGGAGCATGATTTGATGAGGTTTTCTGGCATGGTTGATTTATGGGAATTGTATACGAGTAACTTATGGAATGATCTGGTTTTGAGATTACCGAGTTGGATAGAAAACCAATCGGTTTTTGTTGACACGAGTGTAGAATGACTGTTTGACTTCATCTAGTTGGTGGTGTTGTTTTGTCGGCATGAAAGAATAGAAGTCATTGAAGCTTAGTAATGGCCAAATAGCTAAAAAAACTTATTTAATTGCAAGTTGTTTAGATTATAATGTTCTAGTTGTAGACTTGTAGTAAAAGATGTAGATTGGTCAAATAACAATATTTGTAAGTTAGTAACATCCCCAACTACCGCCCGTCTTTGAGACAAGCCATAGCGATCTCTGACTACCGATACACACTCGACCTATCCAAACCCCTGTCAGTGTGCGGTTATGAAGGCACACAGACAGGGTGGAGGAAACCCTTTGAGGGCGGCAAGGTGGTGAGGTATCGCTACATTTCAAACATGGTGGGACGAGCCCGACTTGTGTAAAGTTAATGAGCTCGAGCTTGAGTTTGGTTGATGTGCTAAATATTAATTATTTTATTTATATATCAATAATTATAACGTTTATAAATATATATTTATAATTATAATGTTTATAGTTAATATTTATAACTTTTTTTATATATTTATTTCTAAATAATAAACTTGTTTAGGCTTGTAACGCTAGATAAGCTTAGACTTGATTTGATCTGGTATGTACATTGATGATATATACTAGATGCATCCAGTTGAAATGTTTCAAGTTCCGACAGTACTAAAGTCTTGGAAATTTGAGGTATACGAGTGTCATGATTTTACATAATTACCCTTCCGCATCTAACCAAATATCCATACCAGATTCATCATGTACCAAAAACATGTAATCATAAAGTTATATTTATAATAACTCCACCAATAGATTCCACTCCAACCGTTCTTGACTTCTTGTACAATGACCACTTGGTCAGACCTTCTGCCGGAGATTCTCAACAACATCGCCGGAAAGTTAGATTTCTATGAAGATTCTGTCAACTTTCTTCGTGTTTGCACATCCTGGAAGTCTTCTGCCACCATAACAAAAACCATGATGAAACATCTTCCTTCTCGGTTGCCCATGTTGATGCTTGCAGAATCCAACACAGATGAAGACGATGAACACAAACTGCGTAGGTTCGTTCTTCTATCCAACGCCGGCACCATGCGTAAGCTGCCACTACCAGAGGCACAACGACAGCGATGTGTATCGACTCACGGGTGGCTGCTAACAACCGGGGAACAAGAGTTTTATACCAAGCTTGTTAACCCGCTTACTCGGGCTCAAATCGATCTCCCACGGCTGTATATGTTTGATGAGTTATACTTTGATCAAGATGAATGGATGTACTACTTGTTTAGCATGAGAAAAGTTGTGTTTACATCACCAAACCCTTTGTCATCAGACCCCTCGTTTCGTGTTGTCATCATTTGGGGGAGAACTATCGGGTTTTGCCAGCCCGGAGATGTTTCCTGGACTCGAATCAACGGTTGGGAAGGACATCTGTTCGATATCTCGTATCATAGAATGCGAAAATGGCTCTATGTAGTGGCCACCATGGGAACAATCTACGAATGTGACGTAATCAACGATGTTTTGTGTCCTAAAACGGTGTCTCAAGTGACAACTTTCCCAGGAAAAGAGTTTGGGTGCTCGTGTGTTCCGTGGGCGTATATACTCGAGTGGGGGTGTGACAGTTTGCTAATGGTTACCCGTGAGCGTTACTATTTCAAGAAACATGATGACGAGTATGGGCGTTATGGATCGTATAGGACAACTAGGTTTCAATGTTTTGTGTATGAGTTAGACGATGGAAAGTGGTCGAAAATCACAAGTTTGGGGGACAAAGCCGTGTTTGTTGGGTTCAATTCATCGTTTGCTGTCGACGGAGGTGAAGGTGTGAAGCCGAATTGTATTTACTTCACTGATGATCTTTATGAACCATACCGTGGTCTACCGGAGGGGGGTGGGGGAGACATCGGGATATATCATATGCTTGACGGTAGAATTGAAACCGTCTTTGAGTTAGAAGAGTCGGTTTTCCGGTCTAGTTCTCCTTTATGGCTTCAAACAAGCACTCTTCCTATAATTAAGGGTATTAAGTAGTTGTTTAAGGGTGCAAATAATGTCTATTAAGCTAGTAATAATTAGGTTACTTGTATAAGCATATCGTAAGATGTTTGTTTGGTGAAGAAATAGCATAACGATGTTTAGTTACGATTATGGGTGACAATTGTGCTGTGGATGATAGTTAATCGTTGAATCCAAACACTATTTATGTATTCATTCATGTCAAATACATAATCTACACGCAGACATTAAGTCTTTTCTAACGACAAAGTAGAAATTTAATAAACACCTGAATGGTCACAATAATGTTAAATCTACTTTTAAAATTTTATTTTATTTATATAATGAAAATCAGACGAAGTTTATTTAGAGCTAGCTGTTTTATTCCCAACCACAAAATTTCATTGAAAAAGTCAGAAACTAGCAAGACGCTAGCTTTTTTTAAAGCACCTATTTTTTCTTGTTGCATGCATAACGTGGCGGCTTTGTGAAGGCTAAGCAAATCCTTGATCAAAAAAGCAAACGGGACCAAAGTGGCAATACATCTCTTAATTTGTGTGGTGGTGATTAATGGTGGCGTACGACGAAAACGACAGTGATTGTACTTACAAAGGTTGTTGAAGTCTTTTCGGTGCCAAAACTGAAGTAAGCTTAGCGGTGTTATGATGATGTCCTAAGAGCACCCACAACAGTAAGTCCATTGGGGTGGTCCACTCAATCAAACCAACATGCACCATTGGAGGTGCTTACCTGGCCGTGTCCGGAGGAGGGGCGTCCGCTCAACCGGACCCGTCCGATTGTGGTGTTGTGGGCCCCTAAAGTGGGGTTTTCGATTAAAGAAAACCTATTTTCTATTGTTATTTATTTATAAAAAAACCAATTTTAAAATTTTAAAATTAAAAATTAAACAAAATAAACAATTACACAAACCTAATTATAATATTACACACCTAATTAAAACATTCCAGAAACCTAATAATCAAACATAAACAAACCAAACAACTAATTCAATGAGTGATCCAACTGGTATCAGCGCACAGTGAGTGATCCAAAGAGAGATATCGAGTGAGCAAAGTAATTCAAACCAACCAGCGCTCTTTGCGACTTAACCTACTCCTATTCCAATCTTCAAGGAGGATGGGTATGAGTACTGGAGCATCAGGATGAAGACAATACTCAGGTCCCGTGACTTGCGGGAAATGGTGTCGATGAAAAGGAGGCAGATAAAACTCGGGTCAAGACTGCAAAGAAAAAGGATGCTCATGCCATGGCTATCATCCAATAGGCTTTGCATGACACACTTTTTTCTCGTATTGCGGCAGCCGAATCTGCTAAAGAGACTTGGGACATCTTGAAAATGGAGTTTCAAGGAGACTCTCAAGTGAAGGCCATTAGGCTTCAAGGATTGAGGTGTGAGTTTGAAAATCTCACCATGAAAGAAAGTGAATAGGTTGGAGAATATTTTGCACGGGTCATGGCCATTGTTAGCCAAAAGAGAGCTTTTGGTGACAAAGTGGCAGATCAGAACATTGTTGAGAAGATTCTACGGAGTCTTACACCAAGATTCGACTATGTCGTTCCTTTGATTGATTGAAGTGTCTTATGACCTTTCACAACTAACTCCTGTGAAACTAATGGGAGCAAGCACTTCAATCACATGAAGAACGAATTAACATTCGAAACAACGATCGCCCTGAAAAGGGTGAGGAGCAAGCCCTGTAAGTCTTTCATGACAAGTGTGGTGGTGGTACTTCATCCGGGAATTCTCGTGGACGTGGTAAAAGTGGCTTTAGAGGAAGAGGCCGTGGCCGGGGACCTGAACGTAATAGAGGTCCTCAATGTTATGTGTGCAACAGGTTTGGGCATGTAAAGAAAGATTGCTGGTACAACGATGAACCACATGCTAATGTGGTGGCTGAGCTCGAAGAAAATGAAGAAGAAAACTCCCAACAACAACAGCACTTGTTCTTTCCTTCAGTGACGCAAGATGATGAAGACACCAAAAAGCCATTTATGTTGATGGCTTTCACTACACCAGATATACAACATGATGAAGAACCTTTTATGCTTATCGCTCTCTCTAACGGTAATTCTAATCATCTCTAGTTTATTGACTCCGGGTGCTTTAACCATATGATGGGGTCCAAAGAAAATTTTTCCACGCTTGATGAAGAATTTAAACTGGAGGTCCAGTTAGGTGATAAGAAGAAACTTGCTGTTGAAGGAAAGGGAACCCTAAGGGTTAATGCAAATAATGGAAACTTTAAGCTCTTAGATGATGTGTATTATGCTGTTGAGTGTTGGTCAGCTTATGAGGAAAGGGTATGCACTTCATTTTGAAGATGAGCATTGTCAACAAAAAAACCAACCAGGAAAGAGATGATGAAGATTCGTATAGCTTCAAACAATATGTTTATTCTTGATGTCACCAAAACTGGTGTATGCAATTCTGGGCAGGATGATGTGTCTAGATTATGGCATTGCAGGTATGGCCATATGTACTTTGATGGGTTAAAGAAGCTTTATGATACCAACATGGTAATTGGACTTCCTAAGATAAAAGTCTTCTGCATGTGAAGGATCTGTGATTGGGAAACACTCAAGTCTTCCTTTCAACTCAACATCATGGAGGGCTACACTTAAGCTTGAGTTGGTACACACGGACATTTGTGGTCCCATGCAAACTTTAAGCCTTGGTAAAAGTTGGTACTATTTACTTTTTATAGATGATTTGACTCGTATGTGTTGGGTTTATTTCTTGGCTAATAAATTAGTAAGTTTAAAAATATTTAAAGCATCAGTAGAGAAGGAAAGTGAATGCTCTATCAAGGTGCTAAGATGAGACGGGGGTGGTGAATTTTGCTCATGTCAGTTTAACTCATTTTGTGAACAACATGGAATAAAAAGAGAAGTGATGCCACCTTACACCCCTCAACACAACGGGGTGGTGGAAAGAAAAAAATCGTACAGTCATGGGCCTGACATGCAGCATGCTTAAAGAGAGGGGTGTTCTGGGCTGAAGCGGTGTCTACTGCTGTCTATGTTATCCTACAAAAGCCGTTTAGATGCAAACTCCATTCGAAGCATGGTATGGAGAAAAACCTGATGTTACTAATCTACGAATTTTAGGTTGTGTAGCTTTTGGACATGTCCCACATCAAAAAAGGCAGAAACTTGATGATAAAGAAATATTTCTTGGCTATTCTTTAGAATGTAATGCAATGTAAGGCTCTATGATCCTATCACTAAAAAGTTTAATGTCAGGAGAATAGGTGATGTTACTTTCTTTGAAGATAAAAAGTGGGTGTGGGACACTGCAAAAGAGAAAAGTTCTGTATTTAGTGACCCCTTTCCTGTTGAAGCACCAAAAGTTAAAGCTTGGCAAGAAGCTATGAAGGAGGAGTTGTTGGCCATTGGAAAAAATAAAACATGGGAGCTCACTCATTTACCTTTGGGAAAGAATGTTGTTGGACTTAAATGGCTCTATAAAACGAAAGTGGGACCAACAGGTGAAGTTCTGAGGTACAAGGCGGCACGATTAGTAGCTAAAGGCTACTCTCAGCAGAAGGGTATCGATTTTCAGGAGACTGTTGCTCCTGTGGCTCGGTTTGAAACTATTCGTGTCATGGTGGCAGTAGCAACACAATTGGGTTGGCCTATACATCAACTGGATGTAAAATCGGCTTTTTTTAAATGGTGATCTTACAGAAGATATTTATGTTGAACAACCACAAGGCCTTATATGGCTTGAAGCAGGCGCCACGTGCTTGGTATTCCAAGATGGATGATTACTTTTGTGACCATGGATACATCAGAAGTCACAACGAGCCAACTCTGTATGTCAAAAGGGCTAATGCGAATGAGGTTATGTATGAGTGTCTTTATGTTGATAACATTATATGCACTTCCTCCAGTTCCTCTTTAATTACAGAGTTTAAGAAGGGGATGAAAGGAGTTTTTGAAATGTCAGATATGGGTTTGCTTCAATATTTTTTGGGTTTGAAGGTTAAACAAACCACTACAGGATTCTTTATGTGCCAAGAAAGTTATGCTCTCAATTTGCTAAACATGTTTGGAATGAAGGAATGCAAGATAGATGCTACTCCAATGAACTCAAATGAGAAACTCCAACTGGATGATGGGTTTGACAAAGCCAATGTAGAGACTTATCGGAGCTTAGTGGGAGGACTGATTTACTTAACTCACACTAGGCCGGACTTGGCCCATGCTGTAAGTTTGATCTCTCTCTCTTTATGCAATCTCCTTCTAAAGTGCACTTTGGTGCAGCTAGAAGAATTTTAAGGTATGTGGCTGGTACTGTGAAGTTTGGAATCCGGTATGAGAAAAACAAAGCGATTGAACTGGTGGGATACACTGACAGTGACTGGGCAACATGCATTGATGATCGTAAAAGTATTTCACCAGATGTGTTTCTCTTAGGTAGAGGTACTTTTTCTTGGAGCTCAAAAAAACAACCCACTGTTCCTCTATCTAGCACTGAAGCAGAGTATGTAGCTGCTACCGGAGCAACTTGTCAAGCAATTTGGCTAACAAGGATACTTGAAGATGTTGGTTTGAAGCAAAAAAGCTAATACTATATTCTGTGACAATAACTCAGCAATCAATTTGTCCAAGAATCCAGTCATGCGTCCAAGCATATTGAACTGAAGTATCATTTTATTAGAGATATGGTGGCTCAAGATCAAGTTTACCTGGAGTACTAATATGCAGCTTGCTGATGTTTTAACTAAAGGGTTGTCAAGAGAAAAGTTGGTATACTACATACAGGCATTGGTTGGGAGTTAACAAGGGGAGATATTGAAGAATGATTCAAACTTGAAGGGTGTTTATTGGAACTTGTTGCAGTTAGTTGTGACTACGAATTTAATGCCGACGTGACCATTTCTTTCGATTATTATCGTGTGAATAAGGCTATGGCTAAGTCTTTTATTTGTCCTCTTCTTTAGGAGTCTAAGTAGTGGGTTAGTTGGCTATTTATATTTCTGTTTGTTTTCATTTGATGTTTGAGTCTTCTTATACCAAACCTCCATCCGGGTAATGGGACCGAGAGTCGCTCCAAGAGCAGCTGAATTCGACACCCTGAATAACACTTTATCATCCCAGATGGGTCCTCAGGCCTTTATCATCCGATAGAATGACATTGTGAATCAAGTTAAGGAAAACACACATTTCAGCCACCTCGGTAGATATATGGTTTGATTATATGAAACTTTATTATCCAAGTAATCCTTAATTCTAAATCACATTCACATTTCACTTTTTGCCCTAATTCTTAATCCATTCGCCTCCTCTTCTAGCAATCCGCCTTGCATTCATTAAGGACTTCCCCTTCGTCTGCTCTAGGACTCCAGGTACACATTGCTTATCTCCGATACTTCTCTTAATTTGTGGTGGTGATTAATGGTGGCATACGATGACGGAGACGAAAACAACACTGCTGGTACTTACAAAGGTAGTTGAAGTCTTTTCGGTGCACAAACTATAGTAAACTGAGCAGTGTTATGATGATGTCCTAAGAGCACCCACAACGGTAAGTCCGTTAGGGTGGTCCGCTCAATCAAACCAACATGCACCATTGGAGGTGCTTACCTGGCAGCGGACCTGTCCAATTGTGGTGTGGTGGGCCCCTAAAGTGGGGGTTTTCGATAAAAAAAACCTATTTTCTATTTTTATTTATTTATAAAAAAACCCATTTTTAAATTTTAAAATTAAAAATTAAAACAAAATAAACAATTACACAAACCATTTTATAATATTACACACACTTAATTAAAATATTATAGAGACATAATAATTAAACATAAACAAACCAAACAACTAAAACTAAACAAACCATAAAATTCCTAATTAAACACATAAAAGACCTAAAAATCCCAAAGAAAAAGGTCGTACGATGGAGTTTACACACTACAATCGCTATCACGATCGACTGACCTACAATCTTGAGGTTTGTGTCCCTAGTCGGGAGTTGGAGGGGATTGTTCATCGTGTGGTGGTGATAGGTATTCCTCTCCCGAGTCGGTTTCGTACCCTACAACCCAGCTTGGTACGACGTGTGTTGGGCGGAGGTTAGTGGGTGGAGGGTTACACTATACTATATGATACAATACTACATCTATAGGCCCATACAAGGTTTATACGAGATCTATACGAAACTTATATTATATGATACAATACTTAACAATGTTCTTTATTTTTTTTTAAAAAAAGAACTTATTGTAGAACTCTGCTAAAGCGATAAATATTGTATAGAAATGCAAAAAAAACCTTTTATATATGCTCCATATTAGGCCTGTTCACGAGCCGAGCCAAACCAAGCGGACCTTTGCTCGTGCCTGGCTTGTTTACAACTAAGAAAAATCCGAACGAACATATTTCAGCGCGTAATTTTCCGAACGAGCGAGAAGCGAGTGACGAGTAATTTGGACACCATAGATTTAGCATGTTTCCTTCGATGTCTCCGCTATCGGGTCACAATTAAGGTCCAACTGTCTGAGGAAGACACTAAGATTGAGGTCGGATCGTCCGAGGATGAGGGTCTAATTGAGGCATATGAGGCGATGAATATACAACAAAAAACACAATTGTCGCATTGTGGCGTGTGGTGAGAGCGAGAGACGATTGATGAGAGAAAGATGTCAAATATTGTCGTTTCACGACTTAGAGTTTTAGTTTTAAATTTGGTGTTAAATTTTTTATTGGTTTGATTAGATTAGTATGGATAAATATAATTGTATATTTGAGTATAGTGGTCCAAATCTAGTAGAGCGGTATGTATAAAATATGAATATACATGTAATTTGTGTGTACATATATAATTATATATGTAATAAATTAATAAAAATTAATTCGAGTGGAACCGAGCCAAGCGGACCTTTGCTCATGCTTGGCTCTTTTGCAAACCGAACCAAACCGAGCGAGCATATTCCGAGCGATCGGCAAGCGAGCGGTGAGCGACAAACGATTTGAACAGCCCTACTCCATATAGGCGTATGTAAGGCATATACGAGGGCAAAAAAAAGACCATTTTAACCTTGGGCTGGGTTGCGTATAGCCCCCAAACCAGGGGTAATATTGTATTTTTTCCTATACGCCCGTATAGATCAAGATGACGCATATAGGACATTATATGACACAATCAGAGATTCTATTGTAAATTGAAAAAGGCTATACGCCCCGTACAGGCATGTACAAGACATATATATAGGTCCCAATGGGTGTGTAAATAGGCAAATGAGTGTGCCGAATATGCATATCCTTCTTTTAATGTTTCCAACTTTTCATTGGATCATATTGGCCAAATTCAAATTGGAATTGGCAAGGTGCTTTTCTAGCTTAGTGATGGGGTTCGAAGTACAGGCATATACAAGACATATATTCGTGTAGGGAAACGACGACTTTTCTCCATAACGAAGCTTGTTTGATTTTAAACCGCAACTACCACTTGGATAAAAGTTCACCCTCTAGCTTGTTATTCTTGGTCAGACACTTGTACCTATTTTTCAACAAACCCAATTCGAGTACAACCATGACTAAGGACCTATCCCAATAAGTTGACATTTGAAAAGTTGATGACTTACACTAAAAAAACTAGTTTTCAAGTGCATCTAAGCTTGTCAAAAACTTTAAAGTTTTTAAAATTTTTCTCCAAATCCTTTCACGTAGGCTTCCCCATCTCTACACTTGGGATATGTTGTCCTCAGTGTATGATTTTTCAAAACTAAATATATCTACAACTATTAGGTTCCCAAATCTACCAACTATACCGTCGTCATTCCAACTCATAGTAACAATTGCTAGACTTCCTAATAAATGGTTTTCTTTTGTATGTTTTCCCAATTTTCAACAAACCCAATTCGAGTACGACCAAAACTAAGGTCCTATACTAATAAGTTGACGTTTGAAAAGTTGATTATTTACATTGAAACATCCAGTTTTCAAGTGCATTAAGTTTGCCAAAAACTACAACGTTTTTAAAATTTTTGTTCAAATCCTTTCCTTTGCGCTCCCCCACCCTACACCGGATATGTTGTCCCAATGTATGATTTTTTCAAAATGAATTATATCTAAGGCCACGGGGTGTACATTAACATTTGGGGTGTTAACGATGACATGGTATGTTAACCCACATTGTACACCACTTCATCCTTGTGCTAAGGGGCGTTAAAAGAGTCCCGAAACAAATGAAGACGATGAAAACGAACCCAAATACCGTTGGTTTTTTCTTCTTTCCAACGGAGGTAACATGCGTAAGCTGCTACTGGAGGCGCAATGACAGAGATGTGTATCCACTCATAGGTGGCTGCTAACAACCAGGCAACAAGAGTTTTATACGAAGCTTGTTAACCCGCTTACTCGTGCTCAAACCGATCTCCCATGGCTATATATGTTTGATGAGTTATACTTTGATCAAGATGAATGGATGTACTACTTGTTTAGCATAAGAAAAGTTGTGTTTACAACACCAAACCCTTTGTCATCAGACCCCTCATTTCGTGTTGTCATCATTTGGGGGAGAACTATCGGGTTTTGTCACCCCGGAGATGTTTTGTGGACTCTAATCGACGGTTGGGAAGGACATCTGTTCGATATCTCGTATCATAGAATGCGAAAACGGCTCTATATAGTGGCCACCATGGGAACAATCTACAAATGTGAGATAATTAACAATGTTTTGTGTCCTAAAACGTTGTCTCGAGTGACAATGTTCCCAGGAAAAGAGTTTGGGCTCGTGTGTTCCGTGGGCTTATTTACTTGAGTGGGGGTGTGACAGTTTGCTAATGGTTACGCGTGAACGTTACTATTTCATGAAACATGATGATGAGTATGGGCGTTATAGACCTTATAAGACTAGTAGGTTTCAATGTTTTGTGTTTGGTTTAGACGATGGAAAGTGGTCGAAAAGCACGAGTTTGGGGGACAAAGCCGTCTTTATTGGGTTCAATTCATCGTTTACTATCGATGGTAGGGAAGGTGTGAAGCCGGGTTGTATTTACTTCACCGGTGATCTGTATGAACCGTATCCTGGTCTACTAGAGTCTAGAGGGTGGTGGAGGAGATGTCGGTATATATCATATGTTTAACAGTAGAATTGAAATCCTCTTCGAGTCACAAGAGTCGGTTCTCTGGTCTAGTCCTCCTTTATGGCTTCAAACAAGCAGTGTTCCTGTATTAAAGGGAACTAAGTAATTGTTTATCGTTGGAAATAATGTCTATTTTTGGCTAGTAATTATGTTACTTGTATAAGCATATCCTAAGGCTATCCGGGGCGTAAGCGCAAGGGGACGCGGGGTGTGTGTTTACCGCGGGGACACATCGCCGCCAACCCCTTTCACCGCGTGGGGGGAGGTTAAATCGGTGGCCATTCACTGCCTGAAGGAATGTGACCGTTGGCAATTTTGAACGTTGGGGAACGGCTTTATAGCCGTTAATTTAAAAAAAAATTAAATACCTTTATAAAACCATCTTTTTTCATCCCATTCACACAACCCATTCAAATAATCAAACAATACTATGGATAGGTAAAACAAGAGCGATGGCAAGAAAAAAGTTTCGGGTTTCGTTCGAAGGCGAGGGGACGCGGCTCGCAAACTAGACAAGGCAGATTGAATGTGTACCAATCTAACTATCCACCACAATTTTTTCAACAAACGGGTTTTTTACAACACCCAACCCCAACTGAACTATCCATCACAATTTTAGTTAATGTAATTGTTGTTAGTTTTATTTAATGTATTGTTTTTTTAGTAATTTAAGTTTTGATTTATTAATTAATTAATAATAGTTTATAAAAAAGAAAAAAAATAGTTTCCCTCACCCCTCATGAAGGGTGCATCCCTTATGTTTTTGGGTAAGTGGAAAGTTGGAGAGGGGAAATGACATGACATTATATAATTGAGTTAAAAAATTTTCATGTCACCTCATGAGGGATGCCCCTATTTCAACCTAAAATATTTGTTTGATGAAGAAATAGCTTAACGATGTTTACTTACGATTATGGGTCACAATCGTGCTGTCAACGAGTTAAAATGTTGAATTCGAACACTCACACTATTCATGTAAAACGCATGTACTTGTAGACAGTTAGTTAGTTATTCTAACGTAAAAAATAATTAAGAATTTTTATAATCAACTAATTAGTTACAATAACTTTAAATGTAGTTTAAAATTTTATTTTATAAAATGAAAACTCAAATAAAGTTTATCAAATTTTAATGTTGACATAAGCTAGTATTTTTTTACGAACGACTAAAATTTCCTTGGAAAATCGCTAGCAACTAAGACACAAGAACAAGTCAAATAGAAAATCTACACAAGTCTTTCAAAAGCGAGTATTTAAACATAGACTATTTTTAATCCAAAGAAATCCCTAGGATACGATATCATCCATCATCATCATCTGATGTTGGGGCAATATTTGAGTGGTTGGCATCGTTCCTCGCTTTCCTTATACACTAGCAAGCCATCATAATAATACCTTGAAGCACCTTTTTGTTCTTGTTTCATAACTTGCAAGGCTAAGCAGATCCTTGATCGTGGGGGGGGGGGGGGGGGGGGGGAGTGGGTAAATGGACCACACAAAACAGACTCCATCTGGATATTGCGACGAACAAGAGTTTCCTGTGTCGGAAGTCTATCCATCTCTGCCTTCCACTCACAAACTGCAACACCCTAACCCAATATGTCACTATTACAGTAATTCAAAACATAAGGCATACTTTTAGTTTATTATAAGTCTGAATTGCATAACAGAAGGCAGTATAAGCCCTAAGGCCAAAATACAAATTTATTTAGGTAAAACAAACATCTCCAGTTTTATCTTAAAGCATTACTCCACTCTCTCTTCGTCCCGTCCAAAGTAACCTGTGAACATGTATGGGGAAAAATTATGGAATAAACCAAAGGCCTGGTACTGAATAACATGCACGAGTAACAACAATTGTAACGGTAGCGGCTAATAGTAACGATAAACGGTAAGTCCAAACAATTATAGTATACGATAATAAAATAGTTATGGTTAAACAGTAATGGTTACGATAACAGTTTCGGTGATGGTAACGATATGAGAATCCGTATCGGTATTGGAAAGGGTATCAATATCGACATTGCTATTAGTGACAATATCAGTATTGGTATTAGTAATGATATCGGTATCAGTAACGAAATGGTAACGAAACTGCAATGGTAACAGTAATAGTAACAATGACAACAAACGATATGATATAGAGTTAGTCTCTAAAGTAAATTGTATCACATGAATTTACCCATGAACCGAACAGTAAACAATAAACAATAACCCGTGATGACACACAATCAATCACATGAAATGGCGTAGGTTGGCATACCAACAACCTTTTCCAGTAACAAAAGAAATAAAATCAAAGCTAGAACCGATCATATGCCTCATAATAATCATATTTCATATTTGCCCTTATGAGACGTTGTGAACTGATCTTTCTATCACACCCCAACTTTCACAGCCAATTCGAACACCGGTGGGCCCGGGTAGAGAATATCGTGACGTAAGTTGATATCATCATAGACAATTAAAACTGCACAACGGAAGTCTTGGACTTAAATTACTATTACAAACCGAAATGTTCAAAGTACAAAAATAATATACAGACGACTCGTAATAAAAGATCCACAGGCGGATCGAAAATTATACAAAAAATGTATAACAGACTTTGGGCAGATCTAGGATTTGCAAGATCCTCTTATCACTACCGAGCATTTCCAGCCTATTTTCCTATTGTACCTGCAAGCTTAGTCTTTTGAAAATACGTCAGCTTTCGCTGTTAAATACACCTAACTGACTCATTTTGAAAACATTTTAAAAATGTTTTAAGTGCACATTGGCACAAAATCTTTGGGAAAGTCAGCCTTGTAACCTTGTTAACAGATTCACTTGTTTGTCCATACATACAGGGCCGGTACAGAGACCAAGACATGCTTAACGTACTCACCACTTTGAACTCATGAAGGAGTTATTCCCCTAACCTTGTGGGTAATGCATTTTGAGTGTCTATCGGGTGTATGCCTACACTCGCGCTAAGGTCGTGGCCATTATCTAATGTAATGAGCCGAGGATATCCAGGACACGGTAGTTAACCCCCGATATTTAAGTTATCAAACAAAACTGATTAAAACGGAATATGCGGATTTACCAGCCACAATCTGGCATTCGATTGATCCCATTTCCGACCAAGCGGTAACATTTTACCGTAACCCAAGCCCGTATAGGGAAAATAAGTCGAGAGTATTTATCTGAGCTAGTCTTCGTTAAACACACGATTTAATAACTCAGTCGTACACAAAAGTACTAAGTGCAGATAGCATTTACTGGAAGTCTTTAGTCTGGATTATGGCATAAAATAACCAATTAAATACTAATGGTCTTATTTAAGTTATAGACTTAGACCGAGTAGTGTACATGATCAAAATGTATAACGCTTCATTAAACGATGATCAATAGAATGTAGTTTAAACACAACAAGCACTTTGACTTGTATAATATGGGTAAACTATAAACATTCTGGATCTTGAGACTTAAATGACAAGGTTAGACCTGTTTCGGTTAATTTCCGTAAACTAGTTACATATACTTAACCGTACGCATATCAGCAATATTGGGTAATCGGATAAGTCATGGACAAGTTCTATATGCCATTATGTTTTAATTAAGTTGTAATATTAGTAGGATATTAACTTATATGCCCGTTAAGGTTTAAAACGAAACTATGCCTCATAAGGGCATTTCAGTAATTATATACCGTATTTAAGAAACTTGAATATAATTTAAGGTTATGATCATAAGTATTCTGGAAAAATAATTTATTTATGATATAATATCAGTAGGATATTATTTATATGCGTAATTTATCTTTTATGACCAAACTATGCACCGAAAGGGCATTTTGGTCATTTTACACATAGTTTTATAAATTATTTGGGATTATGAGTTTATATCATATACCCACCATAAAATTATTTGAAATAATTTTTAGAATCAGTAGGTAACAAGACCATACTATGCGCCGAAACGGCGTTTATGTCGTAAAATAAGTTTTAGAATCAGTGACATAGCAGTTTGGAAGACCATGGTTTCAAATCAAATGGTTTTTGGCAATTTGTGTGGACGCCAAGCAAATTTTTCTGCAGACACAGGCCTCTCACGCCCCGTGAGAGGCCAGGCCCTTGGGTCTCGCGCCTCGCGAGCGCCCTATGGCCAGATTCAAAGTTTGTCACATTTAGCCCCTCAACTTATTAAACCATCCTAAAACACCTTTAAAGCATATTTAGCCCTCCGTGACCAATATTTGGCGTACTCGGGAGTATGCCCGGACATTGTCGAGCTCTTGGTTCATTAAAAGGTCATTCAGAGGTATAAATTAACATGTTGACACTTTTAGTCCCTCCATTGTCCAATTTTCATATATTCACAGAATTGAACCCTCTCGTCCAACAAGTGGCACATATGAGAGTTAGGACTTCGTAAAGGATCACTCAGAGGCTCATTATAAGCATGTTGACTCTGATGTCACTCAGAGGCTGGGCATGTTGACATATCAGTCACTCAGATGCCAAGTTTAAGCATGTTGACATATCAGTCACTCAGAGGATAGTTTAAGCATGTTGACATATCACTCACTCAGAGGCTAAGTTTATGCATTTTGACATCATAAGGTCACTTTGAGTCTAAGTTTGAGCATGTTGACACCTTAATTCCTAATTAGTCTTTAATAGACTAAGATAAAAATACTACACGTGTCACTATACTATTGGACAAGATTTTACATGGTGTTACACTTTCTGTCACGGGAGGAGCACATGTTGTTAATTCTACAAAAACACGTTCATAGAACACTCCACGAGAAGTTAGAACTCAGGGTATGCTCCGTGTGAACAGAAGAGAAGAACAAAGAGAAGTTTACACAATCAACGAACCGTATTATTCAGTTACTAACGGTATATAGCAGCAGTTAACAACCAACTAATAACTAACAACGAACTACTTTTACACTTTAGTCCCTATTTTACACAAATTGTCACTATTAGTCCATGTCATAATGCACTTTGACCTTTATGACCGTATTAATACTTCCCCCTCCAAACAATTTTGTCCCCAAAATTAAAACACAAATTCAGGGAACCTAGCTTGCATTTCCTCCAAATCTTCCCGTGTTGCATCAGATAAAGGTAACTCATTCCATTTAGTCAATACTTCAACTCTTGCCCTACTTCTTCTTTTCACTAATCTCCTCTCAATCACAGAAGCTGGATGAAACTGAAATCGTGGTTGTTTAGGGATTTGAACAACTTGCTGATGGTCCCCTTTAGCTAATTTCAGCAGAGACACATGAAATGTGGCATGCATTTGAGTTTCATCTGGTAAATCCAACCTGTAAGCAACCTTCCCTACCTTTTCTACTATCAGAAATGGCCGGTAATACTTGGGACTAAGCTTATTAGGTTTAAGATTGCTTAAACTTCCTTGACAAAATGGTCGCAATTTCAAAAATACTCAATCCCAACTTGAAATTCTCTTTCTGTTATGTTTTTATCAGCCAGTTGTTTCATTCGATTTTGAGCTCTGTGCAATGAATGTTTTAATTCCACAATAGCAGCTTCTCTATCTCTGAACATTTGATCTACCGCTTCATTGGAACAATCATGTGGAATATATGGTATGAATATAGGAGGAGGATAACCATATAGAGCCTGAAATGGTGTAGTGATAAGTGAAGAATGAAAATTTGTGTTATACCACCATCCAGCCAAAGAAATCCATTTTACCTAAGATGTTTTAGGAGTCAATGTCATGCATCGTAGATAAGACTCAATGCATGGTTTTACCACCTTAGTTTGACCATCTGACTGAGGATGATAGGCTATTGACATAGTTAACTGAATACCTTGTAACCTAGTCAAAGCCTTCCAAAAATTACTCAGAAACAAGGGATCTCTATCAGAAACAATCACTTGCGGTCAACCATGAAGTTTGAAAATATGGTCAAGAAACAATTATTCCACTGTTGCTGTAGTATAGGGGTGCCCCAATGGAATAAAATTACCATACTTAGTTAGTCTATCAATAACCACTAAGATGGTGTCCTTCCCTTGAACTTTAGGAAATCCCCCAACAAAATCCATTGAAATTTCTGAAAACACAGACTTAGGAACTGGCAGGGGTTGTAGAAGTCCTGGGTAAGCAAAAAATTTAGATTTAGTTCTTTGACAAACATTGCAAGCCCTTATAAACTGTCTAACTTGCTTATTCAAACCCTTCCATTTAAACAAACTCTTAATCTTCTGAATCGTAGCATGCATACCAGAATGACCACCCATAGCTGAATCATGACATAGCCGAATAATGTCAAACTGTAAATCATAATAATTGTCCACCAAGACTTTACCTTTCTTTGTAAGTAACTCTCCATCCCACTTGTAATTAGACAAGGATTGACTAGCTTGTAACTGTACTAAAATAGGATGTAGATTAACATCCTGCTGCCAAGAAGCTTTGATTCGATTAAAAAGAGTAGGATCCCATGTAGATAATACCAAGGAAAAGATTGTAGGACCATGAACTCTTGACAAGGCATCTGCCACCTTATTTTCTACCCCTTTTTTAGACTATCTCATAGTCAAACCCCAAAAGTTTTGACAGCCAAACATGCTGCAATGGAGTAGTCAACTTCTGTTCCAGCAGATGTTTAAGACTCTTTTGATCTGTCCTAATAATGAAATGACTAGTGGACATGTAGTGTTGTCAGTGCTTCACAGCAAACATAATAGCCAACAATTCTTTCTCATAGACTGAATATACCTGTTGTCTTGGTGATAATGCCTTGCTAATAAATGCCAAAGGGTGAGAATTCTACATTAATACTGCCCCTATTCCCTTAGATGAAGCATCAGTTTCCAAAATAAAGGGTATAGAGAAATCAGGTAAAGCTAGAACATGTTGTGAGTATAGGGCTTCCTTTAATACCAAAAATGGTTTGCCTCCTCATCCCATATGAAATTATCTTTATTTAATAAATTAGTGAGTGGTTTGGCTAAAATTCCATATAACTTTATTAATCTTCTGTAATAACCAGAAAGTCCCAAAAAACCTCTTAGTTGCTTAATATTTGTAGGAGTAGGCCATCCTCTATTGCAACAATCTTCTTAGGATCAGTGGACACTCCCTTTTTAGTGATAATATGGCCCAAATATTCAACTGAACTCCCTCCAAAAGAACATTTGCTTTTCTTTGCATACAGCTGATTCTTCTTTAACAATTCCAACACTTTCTTAAGATGAATAAGATGCTGATCTAATGTCTTACTGAAGACTAATATATCATCAAAAAAATATCAAGACTAACTTTCTTAATAGTGGTTTGAAGGTAGGGTTCATTAAAGCTTGAAAGGTAGTAGGGGCATTAGTCAACCCAAATGGCATGACTAGGAATTCAAAATGGCCCTCATGTGTTCTGAAAGCTGTCTTATGAACATCATCTGGATACATCCTATTCTGATGATATCGAGACCTTAGATCCAACTTAGAAAAAATAAAAGCCCCTCCTAATTCATCCAATAACTCTTCAATCAAAGGAACAGGGTAACTATTTTTAATTGTGGCTTCATTTAACCTTCTATAATCAATACACATTCTCCAACTGCCATCTTTCTTCTTAACTCGTACCACAGGAGCTGCAAATGGACTCGTACTGCCCCTTATCACCCCGGTATCTAACAACTCCTTTGTCATAGATTCTATAACATCTTTCTGAGCCAACTGATATCTATACAGTTTCAAATTAATGGCCACTGACTCATCTTTGAGAAGAATTCTGTGATCATATGCTCTTGAAGGTGGTAATGATGTGGAACTTGGAACACTTCAGGAAAAGAGTCTAACAATTTATCTATGGATTCATGATGCCCTGTATCATGTATCATTGTTTGATGTTGAAACTGCCCTTTTGGATTACCCTCCATTTGTAAGCTAACTGAGCTTGAACATGTTCTCGACTTAGTAATTCAGTCAATGTTTCCATTGAACACAATATTAACTTGTTTGTATGACTACCTTTTAGCTGATAAGTTTCATTCTCAACCTTAAATTGCATTGTAACTCCTTAAAATTCCACACTATATCCCCTAGAGGCAACAACCATTGAATTCCTAAGACCATATCATAACTGTCTAGTGGAATAACCAACACATCTGCCTTAAACCATAACCCTTGCATCTGCCATTGAAAATTAGGACACATCTTGTCACATATCAAAGGAATGCCATTAGCTACCCCCACTTTCATTGGTTTGATATCTTTTAAAGGACAATTAAGCTTCCTAGCCAACTTTTCATTCAAGAAATTATGAGTTGATCCTGAATCAATTAAGGTGTGCAGTTGTTTTGTTCCCATATTTCCCATAACTTGCATGGTAGAGAAAGAAGGAACACCGGTCAATGCATGTATTGAAATAAGTGGATCTGTAACAGTAGTATCTATAACAACTTCATTCTCCTGTCCATTAAAAGACTTTCCCTTATCTACATCAGTTCCCACCAACTCTATACTATACAGTTGTTTATTAGGGCACTTATAAGTAGGGGTAAACTTGTCATTACACCAGAAACATTCCCCTTTTGATCTTTTTACTGCCATTTCTTTACTGGTTAGTGACTTAGTGTTTGAAAGTTTTTGGTTGATAGGTGGTGATGGTAATAAATGTAAGTGAGTGGTATTAACAGGAGGTTTAATTGTGGTTAAAGGATTAGGGTTATGAACAGAATTAGGATTTGAAGATGTGTTTGGTGAAAAGTATCTACTGTTGTGATTAGAATAGAATTTAGGCTTATGTAACAGTGATTGATTGGCTGCATCTTGTTTCTTAGCATAACTTATAAGCTTCTTTCATTGTTTTCGGTTCAAACATTCTAACTGGACATCCTAACTCAGGTTTTAGCCCATTCAGAAATATACTCACTGCATATTCTTCACAGATAGTCACTCTCAAAAGATTGGCATAAAATTTTTCACAATATTCCTCTAAGGTATTATTTTGAACCGTAGAAGTAAGTATACTCATAGCATCATGAAATAGAGTTGTTGAAAACCTATCAGTTATTGTTCTTGCATATTCTACCCAAGTTACCTCCTTGATTAGTGTCTTAAGATACGAAGAATGCCATTTCATTGCCTTCCCTTCCAAATTGATTGCTGCATATCTCACTTTAAAATTTTCCGATGTTTCATCCACATCAAAGAAGTGCTCACATTTACAGATCCAATCTTCTACCTCTGAACCATTGAATTTTGTAAATTCAAATTTTCCCAACATGAATAACCTCTCAGCTTTTGAATTATTGTTGAATTCATAATGAGAAGATGAAGTTTCTTGTTGATTAGTACCAGAATTTGATTGATTAGATGCTAATTTCTCAAGAATTTGACGTATATCAACGAAAGATTGTTCTGCTTTTTCTACAAAAGCTTCAAATCGTAACAACGATGTTGAATGATCCTTGATCACCTTCTCCAACTCTGATTGATTACGAGTAGTTGCCATGGAATAGAAGAAAAATTGATCGAACGAAGATCAATTTAGGAACTGAACAGAACCTGACCGAATCGATAGAACAACTGATCAATTCAACTGATTTTTGAAACGAATTGGGTAGAAATTGATTAAACTAGTAAACAATTTCAATGAATTGGAACTGAATTAATCAAATTAGATAAAGAACTCCGAGAATCGGTAGCTCTGATACCAATTGATGCGTGTGAACGGAAGAGAAGAACAGAGAGAACTTTACACAATCAACGAACCATATTATTCAGTTACTAACGGTATATAACAACAATTAACAACCAACTAACAACTAACTACTTTTATGTCACACCCCGACCCGCAGCGGAATAAGAGTCGGGGCATAATTGGGTTATCACCAAAGCTCATGATGTTTACTAAAATGTTTCATATTTATTAAATTCAAATTACAACTTAAATGTTCAAACCAAATTCATACAATACAAGGAAATGAAAACTAAATGAAACAATCCAAAGCCTAAACTGATTTATTCTTCTAGGCCGTCCTATGTGTTTCTTGCTTCAACTCGATCACCTGTATCATGTGTAAAAATGGGGGATTTTGGGTCAACAAAAGTTGGCGAGTGAACCTTGTTAAAAAAAACATTTGTTATTGATTTCTTGTTGTATTTAATATGGAAAAATTGTGCAATAATCATATGTGAGCAAACGTATGTAAACAAACAATCACAAACCACCTTGAATGAGTATATGACATGAATGGTAATGTATTGTGAGATCCAGGCTCAATCAAACGGAGCTGGCCTCGTATGTTGGTAACGTCACGTTCCGCTCATAGATAATGGGGAACAGACGAGCCTATGATGATGTATGTGAGATCAAGGCTCAATCAAACGGAGCCTATCGAAATGAGGCACCTGTACTCAACCCGTCTCCCACGGGGAGCTGTTGGGCCTAATGAAATGTATGTACTGAAAATGATAAATTTAATCTAAACATTAACCACACAAACAATGGATACATATTGGATACACATTTGATCATGGATATGATGGATGCACAAGTGTTTAAATATAATAAATAGTTAAGCGATACATGATACACCCTAAAATGTGATTAAAACGAGGAATTGGTAGAGATTCACTCACATTGGGTGCGTTCTTTTGATGATGTTGAATGCGCACGAGTTTTGGGATTTGATCGACGAGGAAAAACTAACCTAAAATAATAACGAAATGGTTCGGTAAATAAGTGGATTTTATTAACAATTTTAATAGGATTTTTAGATTTATTTTTGTGAGTTTAAGGTCATTTTCTAACTTTAAAAATATTATTTTTAAGTATTTTTAACTGATTTTTAAATTAAATAAATAAATAAATAAATAAATAAAAAAATGTTGACTTTTGTTGACCGTTGACCGGACCGTTGACCGGTCGGACTGTGGTTGAGTGTGCATTGAGTGAGGTTCGAACCCGGAACCTCTCGTACGCGTGCACGCAGCTCTACCAACTGAGCTACGTGTCTAACCCGAAATATTCTATGTTTTAATTATATATATATATACTAATTAAATGTTAATTTATTTGGTTTATATTAAAAGGTTTTAAAATGGTCGAACCGGTTGCAGGGACCTGGATCGAACTCGGGTCCTTCGGTTTGTAAGCGCACAGCCCAACCAGTTGGGTTGTGTGTCTTATCTGTTTAACTTACGGTTTATATTAATCTTATAGACTTACTGTGACTTGATCTGATTTAGTTTTAAAAAAAATGGTTTTAATTCGGAAAGTCGATGCGTTTGTAAGGTTCGAACTCGTGACGTGCGCTATGTGTTTGCACACAGTCCACCGCTGGACTGTGTGTCTAACCCGGTTTAATATCCTGTTTTAATTAAACTTATACAAAACGTCCGACTTCGTCTTCTTCATTCATGAATACACAGACAAAGATGTTCGACTGTTCTTGTTTAAATCGTTCGTCGAACATTTTATTGATTGAAATGTAATGGATAAAGAGAGTTACGGAATCGAATGTACCGAATCGAATGTTTTTCTCAGAATTCCGGCAATGGTCGTCGGCTCTGATTTGTGAATTCCGTCTGATTGAATCAATTAACAATTTTGATCGATGAGTTGTGAAATTAAATGACTAAACAAGAGATATCAGGAGGTTTAGATGATTGTACCGATTTACAGTGTGATTTCGGAAATTTCCAGAGATTTTCCGGCGAGTGCAGAATATCCGGTAACGTCGTCTGGGACCGATTCTGGTTGAAGGATTGAAGTTAGTATATGTCTAACAATGGATTGAAAACGAAAGAATCGAGAAATTTACCGATTTGATGTATGTCTCGGTTTTCCGGCGAAAGTCCGGCGATTGCAGAATATCTCCGGCGAGTGCTAATGCTTCTAGAAATTGTGCGATTTTGAACGAAAAGATTACCAGAGACTTGGGTGTGTATTTATAGGGAAGAATCAGAATGAATTGAGTCTGAATTTGGTCTTGATTCGTGGTCAAGACTTTTCCGACGGTTATGACTGATATTGCGGGATTAGACATCGGTTATAACCGATGTCGAAGTTAATATACGCGTTCAGTCAAAGGAAACGGTCGATTTTTGGTGGAATCGTCGGTAATTCCGGCGACTGCGGATTGGGCGCGGTGATAACTGAATTCGATTTCGAGTTTTATTATAAATATTATTTGTTTTAATAGTTATCACAAACGAGTTAAGTGGCGGAGTGGTTAGGTATTGTTTGTTTCTTCCGGCTGACCTGGGTTCGAAACCCGGCAGCCTCTTTTATTTTTTTTAACTTATTTTTACTTTTAATAATTATAGTTTTTAAATTCTAAAATGTTTATTAATTATGTATTGTTTAAAATTAATATTGCTCATAAATACGCAACGAAATTTTATAACTGATTATTCGATAAATAAACGAAGCGGGTTTTGGAAACCCGTTTTTTCGACAGATGTTACAGTATCCCCTACTTTTAGAAATTTCGTCCCGAAATTTAAGTAGTAGTGGTAACAGGAAAAAGATGTGGGTATTTCTCGCGTATTGAGTCTTCACGTTCCCAAGTAAACTCAGGTCCTCGTTTCGACTCCCAGCGTACTCTGACAACTGGAATACGACTCCGTCTTAAACGCTTCTCTCCGAAGTCCATAATTTCTACTGGTCTTTCAATGAAATGCATAGATTCATCGACTTGAATGTCTTCTAGAGGAATATGGAGGTTTTCATCGGCGAGGCACTTCTTCAAGTTTGATACGTGGAATGTGGGATGAATTATGTTGAGCTCTTCTGGTAGGTCAAGCTTGTATGCTACAGGTCCTACTCTTTCGAGTATCTTGAAAGGTCCTACGTAGCGTGGTGCTAGCTTGCCCTTTTGGCCAAAACGAACCACTCCCTTCCACGGTGATACTTTTAAAAGTACTTGGTCACCAATGTTAAACTCCAAGGGCTTTCTTCGTTTGTCTGCATAACTCTTTTGACGACTTTGTGCCGCTAGAAGATTGTTTCGAATTTGATGGATCTTGTCTGTTGTTTCTTGAATTAATTCTGGACCGGTGATTTGTGCTTCTCCAATTTCGTGCCAACATATTGGTGATCGGCACTTACGACCATATAAAGCTTCGAAAGGTGCCATGCCGATACTTGAATGATAGCTGTTGTTGTACGAAAATTCAACTAATGGTAGATGAGCGTCCCCAATTCCCTTTGAAGTCTATGACACATGCTCGAAGCATGTCTTCAAGAGTTTGGATGGTGCGTTCAGATTGTCCATCAGTTTTGTCACACCCCGACCCGCAGCGGAATAAGAGTCGGGGCATAATTGGGTTATCACCAAAGCTCATGATGTTTACTAATAGGTTTCATATTTATTAAATTCAAATTACATCTCAAACGTTCAAGTCAAATTCATACAATACAAGGAAAGGAAAAATTAACTAAAACAATCCAACATCTAAACCGGTTTATTCTTCTAGGCCGCCCTATATGTTTCTTGCTTCAACTTGATCACCTGTATCATGTGTAAAAATGGGGGATTTTGGGTCAACAAAAGTTGGCGAGTGAACCTTATTAGAAAACATTTATTTTTGATTTCTTGTTGTAATTAATATGGAAAAATTGTGCAATGATCATATATGAACAAACGTATATAAACAAACAATCACAAACTACCTTGCATGAGTATATGATATGAATGACAATGTATATGTTGGCAACGTCTCGTTCAAGCTCATAGGTAATGGGGAACGGACGACCTATGATGATGTATGTGAGATCAAGGCTCAATAAAACGGAGCCGATCTTATGTTGGCAACGCCTCGTTCACGCTCATAGGTAATGGGGAACAGCTCACGCTCATAGGTAATGGGGAGCGGCGGCCTATGATAATGTATGTACTGAAAATGATAAATTAAATCTAAACATTAACCACACAAACAATTGATATATATTAGCAACTCATTTGATCATGAATATGATTAATGCACAGGTGTTTATTTGGAATAAATAAATAGCGACACATGATACACTCCAAAATGTGATTAAAACGGGGAATTGGTAGAGATTCACTCACATTGGGTGCGTTCGGTTGATGATGTTGAATGCGCACGAGTTTAGAGGATTGATCGACGAGGAATAACTAACCTAATTAATAACGAAAAGGTACGGTAAATAAGTGGATTTTGTTAACAATTTTAATAGGATTTTTGGATATATTTTTATGAGTTTAAGGCTATTTTCTAACTTTAAAAACATTATTTTTAAGTATTTTTAATTGATTTTTAAATTAAATAAATAAATAAAAATATAAAAAAAATGTTGACTTTGACCGTTGACCGTGACCGTTGACCGTTGACCGGTTCGGTCGTGTATATATTTGCACTGAGTGAGACTCGAACCCGTGACCTCCCGTACGCGTGCACGCAGCTCTACCAGCTAAGCTACGTGTCTAACCCGAAATATTTCTGTTTTTAATTATATTTATACACTATTTAATTTAATCCGAAAATCATTTATTTAAAAAGGATTTAATTGTATCGAACCGGTGATCTCAACAGGTCTCGAACACGGGACCTGTGGTTTAGTTTGGCACACAGTCCACCGCTGGACTGTGTGTCTAACCTGGTTAATATACTGATTTTTATTATACTTAACATCTTACAGTGAGTTAACCCGGTTCGGTTTCTAAAGAAAACATTTTTATTTTCGAGGATAGGGTCGTGATAGGGATCGAACTCGAGACGTGTGTTCATTGTTTGCACACAGTCCACCGCTGGACTGTGTGTCTAACCCGTTTATTATCCTGATTTCAATTAATCTTATAGACATAGTCGACTTCGTCTTCTTCGCTCAAAGACTCAGACGACGGTTAATCAACTGTTTCTTGTTAAATTCAGTTAACGAACTTATAGGTGATTGAAATGTGATGAACAGAGAGGGTTTGGGGAAAGAATGTACCGGAACAGATTGTCTTTCTCAGAACTCCGGCAAGGATCGTCGGCTATTTTTTGTGAACTCCGTCAGTTCGGATCAATTAACAGTTTTGATTGATTAGATGTGAAATTGAACTACTGAGCAACGATTATCAGGAGGTTTAGATGATCATACCGATTCACAGCGTGATTCTGGAAATTTCAGAAGTTTTCCGGCGAAAGCAGAATATCCGGCAACGTCGTCTGGGATTGATTCTGGGTGATGGATTGATGTTAGTAATGGTCTAACAATGGATTGAAACAGAAAGAGTCGAGATATTTACCGTTTTGAGGTGAGTCTCGATTTTCCGGCGAAAGTCCGGTGATGGCAGAATATTTCCGGCGAGTGAAATTGCTTTGAGAAATGGTGCGATTTTGAGCGAAAAGACTACCAGAGGCTTGGGTGTGTATTTATAGGAAAGAATATCGATGAATTAGGTCCGGTTTCTGTCTTGATTCGTTGGTCAGCCTTTCTCCGGCGGTTATGACTGATGTCGCGGAACTAGACATCGGTTATAACCGATGTTGATGTTAATGCGTACGTTAAGTCAAAAGAATTAGGTCCGGTTTCTGTCTTGATTCGTTGGTCAGCCTTTCTGGACCGGTGATTTGAGCTTCTCCGATTTCGTGCCAACATATTGGTGATCGGCACTTACGACCATATAACGCTTCGAAAGGTGCCATGCCGATACTTGAATGATAGCTGTTGTTGTACGAAAATTCAACTAATGGTAGATGAGCGTCCCAATTCCCTTTGAAGTCTATGACACATGCTCGAAGCATGTCTTCAAGAGTTTGGATGGTGCGTTCAGATTGTCCATCAGTTTGAGGATGATAAGCGGTACTGAGGTCTAATCGTGTACCCAAAACGGCTTGTACGGCTTGCCATGTTCGTGAAGTGAAACGACCATCACGATATGAAATAATGCTTAACGGTACACCATGACGGCTTACGATTTCGCTGATGTAGATACGAGCTAACTTCTCATTCTTGAAGTCCTCGCGAATCGGAATGAAGTGAGCTGATTTTGTAAGACGATCAATGATTACCCATATAGTGTCATACCCACCAGAAGGGCGAGGTAACCCGGTAATGAAGTCCATGGTTATGTTTTCCCACTTCCATACAGGTATTTCAGGTTGGACTAGAAGTCCTGAGGGTCTTTGATGTTCAGCTTTTACTTTAGAACAGGTAAGGCACTTGGAAACAAAAACAACAATATCCTTTTTCATGCCAGGCCACCAGTAGGTGTATTGAAGGTCTTGATACATCTTGTCGGCTCCTAGTTGTACAGAGTATCGTGTTTTGTGCGCCTCTTTCATAAGGAAATCGCGAAGGTTATTGTGATCGGGAATCCATATGCGATCTAGATAATACAGAATGCCGTCAGATTTTGTTTCGAGTTTAAGTTCTGCTCCACAAGATAACTCATTGCGTATGTCGTTTTCTGTTATAGAAACATGTTGAGCTTCTCGGATTTGATCTTTGATGTCGGTTATGATTTGCGAACATAGAAGACGAATGGAGTTCGCATAACCCTTTCGACTGAGTGCATCGGCCACCACATTTGCCTTGCCAGGATGATACCGAATTTCACAGTCGTAGTCATTAAGAAGTTCGACCCATCTTCGTTGCCTCATATTCAACTCCTTTTGGTTAAAGATATGTTGGAGGCTCTTGTGGTCAGTGTATATTTCACACTTGGTACCATAGAGGTAATGTCTCCATATATTAAGAGCGAACACAACAGCTCCAAGTTCTAGCTCGTGGGTAGTATAGTTCTTCTCATGCACTTTGAGTTGCCTAGAAGCATAGGCTATCACTTTTCCCCTTTGTATTAATACACAGCCTAGTCCTTGCCCTGATACGTCGCAATATACTACAAAGTCATCGCAACCTTCGGGGAGTGTGAGGATAGGTGCGTCACAAAGCTTTTGCTTAAGGGTTTGGAAGGCTTCTTCTTGTTTAGGTCCCCATATGAAGGGTTTTCCTTTATGTGTCAAAGCCGTGAGTGGTACAACGATACGGGAGAAATTGGCAATGAAACGGCGATAGTAACCAGCCAAACCAAGGAATGATCTTACTTCGGTTGGTGTACGTGGCGCTTGCCATTCTTGTACTGCTTTGATCTTTGAGGGGTCGACATGTATTCCCTTGTCATTGACGACATGTCCAAGGAATTGTACTTCTCTTAACCAGAATTCGCATTTGGAGAATTTAGCGTAGAGCTTTTCGGTTCTTAAGAGTGTGAGGATGAGCCGAAGGTGTCGTTCATGATCAGTTTTGGACTTTGAATAAATGAGAATGTCGTCGATGAAGACTATAACAAAGCGATCGAGATAGGGTTTGCAGACTCTGTTCATTAGATCCATGAAGACAGCTGGAGCGTTAGTTAGACCAAATGGCATGACCATGAATTCATAATGACCATAACGAGTTCGGAAGGCGGTCTTTGGAACGTCTTCTTCATGTACTCTGAGTTGATGATAGCCAGAACGAAGGTCGATCTTTGAAAAACAGGTGGCACCCTGGAGTTGGTCTAGAAGGTCATCGATGCGAGGTAATGGATAGCGGTTCTTGACCGTTAATTTGTTGAGTTCTCTGTAATCGATACTCATGCGAAACGTTCCATCTTTCTTCTTCACAAACAGAACAGGTTCACCCCAAGGCGATGAGCTAGGACGTATGAATCCTTTGTCTGTCAGTTCTTGTAGTTGACTGGCCAGCTCTTGCATTTCGGATGGGGCTAACCTATAAGGAGATTTCTCGACGGGTGTAGCGCCAGGTATAAGATCAATGCGGAATTCGACTTCTCTCATGGGAGGAAGTCCTGAGATGTCGTCGGGAAAGACTTGCGGGAATTCTTTCACTACAGGTATATCTTCGAGTTTCTTCTCCTTATTTCCCTTCTTGACAACATGAGTTAGAAATGCGACATAATTCTTGCGGAGATATTTTCGGGCTTGAAGGCAGGACATCAGTTTGAGTCCTTTCGAAGGGGTTTCTCCAAAGATTCGTAGGGTTTGACCGTCTGCAAGAGGAACGCGAATGAACTTTTCGTGGCATACTACTTCAGCATGATGTTGGCTGAGCCAGTCCATGCCGATTATAATGTCAAAACTTCCCAACTTCATAGGAATGAGGTCAACTGGAAAATCGTGATCATTTAGAGTGAGAGTACACTTTCGGATAATGGAGTTTAATGAGACCGGTTTTCCGTCAGCAACTTCCACCGTTATGGATTCCGTGAGTTTATCACGGGTTTGGTTGAGGATGGGTTCAAATTCTAAGGACACAAAACTCTTATCCGCGCCAGTATCAAATAACATGGATGCATAACTACCATTGATGAGAAACGTACCGTTAACCACGTTGTTGTCGGCCCTAGCTTGGTTGGCGTTGATGTTAAAAGCTCTCCCTCTAGCAGGTGGAGGAGCTTGGTTAGCTTGATTCACCGGATTTGCTTGAGCTTGAGCATGTTGTAACATTTGTATAAATCGGGTTTCCAAAACCCGCTCCGTTTTGTAATCAAATACCAATTTATGAAATGACATTAAGTATTTATGAGTATTTTGAGTTTAAACGTTAAATAATTAATATATAAACTAAACTATAAAAATTATATTTGATAAAAAGTTGAAATAAAATAAATAAAAAATATTTGGAGCTGACCGGACTCGAACCCGGGTCAACTGCCTCCAACGACTTATCTTTCCGTCTCCAAACCACTCCGCCATCAATTGTTTTCTGTTAACATTATGAAAGCAATTGAATTTTATACGCAAACACGACTTAACGGTTAATGATATCTGAATAACGGAAATCGGTAAACCTAATCGCCAAATCTGTTTCTGCTCGCTTAGTTAACTTATAACCGATGAATATCGGTTTCTAACTAAGTTCTAATTGAATGAACTTAAAGATCTCCTCACTTCCGGTATTTGAAACCGAAGAGATATCAAACTCTAATATAATCCAAGTACTGATCATTTGCGCGATTCATAACAGTCACAATAACTCTCAATTTCATTTTCGTCAAGACTCTGAGCCGTAAAACCTTCTAAATTCGATCGCCGGAAATTTTCTGCAACTCACCGGAAAACCGGGACTTGCATTTTCACGGTAAATTTTTCGACTCTTTTTGTTTAAATCATGTGATTAGTCAATCTCTAACACAATTCCATCATCAGAACCAATCTTAGTCAACACTTATCGGAAATCCCATTGTCGCCGGAAAGTTCCTGAAATTGCCGGAGTTTCACTGTGAAAGGGTAAGACATCCTACACTTCATTTAAACCTTGTTTAGATGATTTAACTCTATAAATAATCGACCCACACCGTTAATTGTTTCAACAGTCGGAGCTCAATTTCTGCGCCGACAAAACTCTCGCCGGATTCCTGTGTTTATCTCCAATCGGTAAATCCTGTCCTTTACACTTTTCCCATTCCTTGATATTGAATTACTGATAGTGTTTAAGTCGCAAAATCAAATCTTAACCGGTTGGAATACGCTGACAGTTTATATGACGAAGAAGATGAACTTATTTCAGAACATAAGAGTAATTAAAATTTGGTTTATAAACAGGTTAGACACACAGTCCAGCGGTGGACTGTGTGCAAAGTTTATATAGGAGTCCCGAGTTCGATCCTTACTACACACACTCTGCGTAATAAACGTTCCTTTTTATTCATAAACTAACCGGGTTGAAACGAGTAGTTGTTAAGTATAATATAAAATCAGATATATAACGGGTTAGACACGTAGCTCAGTTGGTAGAGCTGCGTGCACGCGTACGGGAGGTCTCGGGTTCGAGCCTCACTCAGCGCACTTGTATTCCGAATCGAGCCGGTCAACGGTCAGGTCAACGGTCAACGGTCAACGGTCAAACAGTAAAAAAAATATTATTTTTTTTTAAATAATTATTTGTTTTATTTAAATTAAAAATCAATTAAAAATACTTAAAAATAACATTTTTAAGGATAGAAAATAGCCAAAAAAATATATCTAAAAATCCCATTAAAAATCTTTAATAAAATCCATCCATTTAATATATTTTCCCATTATTATTTAGGTCAGTGATTCCTCGTTAACTCGCCTCGTCTAAATCGTGCGCATCTCACCAACTCAAATCCAAAGCACCCAATGTGAGTGAACCCTTCAAATTCCCCGTTTTAATCACATTTTTGGGGTGTATCATGTGTCTTGTTCATTTACTTATTATAATTAAGTATTGTGCATATATCATATCATGACATGTGTGTTAGTTGTTGCTGATAGGTAGATATTATTGTTTGCAAATTATTATTTCAGTACATGCAATTGCTGAGGCCGTAGCTCCCCATCCCTCGAGGTTGAGTTTGATCCCCATTTTATTATGCGGTTGATCAGGGCGTGCCCGCACGATCGGCTCCGTTTGATTGAGCCTTGATCGGTCATTTATTCACATTTCAATACATGCAATACGCTCGGCTCCGTTTGATTGAGCCTTGAGTGCACAGATTTATTTACATTTTCAGTTCATGCAATACGATCGGCTCCGTTTGATTGAGCCTTGATCTCACAGTTCATTTATGTTAATTATCATATGATGTTGGTATGTTCATGTATGTTATCGATTGTTAATGTATGTTATAATTGTAACCGATGTTGCCATTGCTTGATTTCATACATATGCTCTTTTATGATTATGCACTATATTTTATTGATAAACTAACCAGAAAATCATTACTAAATGTTTATCTATAAGGTTCACTCGCCAACTTATGTTGACCCAAAAACCTCCCATTTTACACATGATACAGGTGAACCAGCAGCAGCTAGGAACACGTAGGACCTGGATTAGAAGAAATAAAACGATTTAGTGTTTGGATTATTATGTTTGGTTATTTTCCTTTGTAATGAATGAACATGTTTGAAGGTTTGAGAAATGTAACTTTGACTTCATTTAATTATGAAACATAATAGTAAATGTCATGTGCTTTGGTGATAACCCAATTATGCCCCGACTCTTATTTCCGCTGCGGGTCGGGGTGTGACAGATTGGTATCAGAGCCATGACTATAGGGATATAGGATAGGTTATTAGACCCTTAGAGCCTATACTATAGTCGATTAGAAACTTATAAGAATTTTGTGTGTTATATGCCAAATTTCATGATGTTTATATGTTTATGTTAAAATGTTACATTTGATATTGTTCAAGCATGTTCATAAGTATGTATTATCAAATAATGCCTATCATGAAATCGTATGATCATAATATATCACATCCATGCAAGCACACACCACATCATGATTGATTTTACAACGATTTTCGTGTTTTCAAATCTCATCAAAGTGAGTTCTCATGATGGGCATGTAGTAACTGGAAGGGTACTAGTACCGGTAGTCGGGACGTCCTGTCTAGGCTGGCATTCGTATAAATCCAAAATAAAGGACCAGTTTGCCTACCTGGGGACCAACGATGAGAGTACGAAATACCTATTAGGCCAAAGCATGCTATACCAAACGTCGTGAGAGCTAATCCCACTTTGAGTTGTCATTGTGTCTACACCTGGACACGTTCCGACCAAACATCTCATGAACATATTTTGTGGTTAGCATTCGGGGGATGCGAGTGTTAAATTGCCAATACTAATGTGAATCCTACCAAACCAATAGCCATGGGGGCCCACATGACTATATAGGTGAAGGTATGGGGGACATTTGAGGCCCAACATGAGCGAACCCAAGACATCCTTCGGATGTAGTTGCATTATTGATATTTATGTTATTTTCATTTTTTTAAAGACACATGACACCTAAAAGATACCATAAACTCACAATCTTCTCATTTTATGATCCTGTAGATGTCGTATAGATCGCATCGAAGGAGTAGGAAATCGGAAAAGTCTCAGGAACGATTGGCCACTCATATCGCCAACCAAATGGCCACGATATTACCTGACATCGTAGTACAAGTACAACAAGCTCTTGCTGCAAATCCTACTAAACCTCCTCAACAACAGGACCAGATCATCAACGACCCTCCTACCAGCAAATGCACCTACAAACATTTTAAGTCTTGCGATCCCCCAAAATTCGAAGGGACTGAGGGAGTCACTGCTCTCCAGCGTTGGTTCGAGGAGATGGAAAACGTTTTCTTAAACTGCGATTGTCCTGAGGATCGCAAAGTTCGTTATGCCACCGGGAGACTACTTGGGGTAGCTCTCACTTGGTGGAATACCGAGAAGGGAAAGAGGGGAACGGAAGATGCGATGGCCTTAACTTGGGAGGAGTTAAGGGAAATCATGACTAGGCGATTCTGTCCTAGGAGTGAGATTAAGAAATTGGAAGATGAATTTCATGCCCTGAAGCAAAAAGATGGTGATCACACTACTTACAACAAACGGTTCTTGGAGTTGAACCAGATGGTACCAAACTTATTCACTCCAACCTACCGTCTGATCGAACATTACATTCGAGGACTTCCCTCGAAAATCCAAGATTCGGTCCTCAGCGTTTCACCGGTAACACTAGAAGCTGCCATGGAATTGGCGACAGAACTGACCGAAAACCGAATTCGTAATGGGAAGTTCAAGGAGGAAAAGAAGAAAACCCCTGCTGAGGGACAAATCTCAAACCACCACACTCCTTCCTCTAAATTTGCTAACAAGAGGAAGCGTAACAACAGGAACTTTGCAGTCACCCACACCAACACCCCTGTTCCTGCTGCACCCATCACTCAAGCCACTCCTCCACCCGCGCCATACAAAAGACCATACACAGGACCACTACCAAAATGTAACTGTTGTCAGTATCACCACTCCCCTGACTATCCTTGCCAATACTGTACCAGCTGCGGTCGCGCTGGACACATTGTACAACACTGCCGCGCACCTCAACGAACAAACCGCCACCAACCTATAACCCAAACCCACCAACAATTTATGGGTCAAGCCCAACAACAACAACCATTTCCACCCACTCAACATTTAGCCCAAACATACTATCAACCCAACCACCCTATGGGCCAACCTATGCGGGCATGTTTCAATTGTGGAGATCCAAGTCATTTCAGGAACTCATGTCCAAGACTAGTCAATATTATTCATGCTCAGGCCCAAGCCAACCCTGTGAACCAAGCAAACCAAGCTCCTCCACCTGCTAGAGGAAGGGCTTTCAATATTAACGCAAACCAGGCCAGAGCTGACGGCAATGTGGTCAACGGTACGTTTCTTATAAATGGTAGATATGCCTCTATGTTATTTGATACTGGTGCGGATAGAAGTTTCGTGTCATTAGAGTTTGAACCTATCTTAAGTAAAAATCGAGATAAGCTCGCGGAATCCATAACAGTGGAAGTTGCAGATGGAAAACCAGTTTCGTTAGACTCTATTTTACGCAACTGTACGCTCACCCTAAACGATCACGATTTCTCAGTCGATCTTATTCCTATGAAGCTGGGAAGTTTCGACATCATAGTCGGAATGGATTGGCTCAGTCAGCATAATGCGGAAGTTGTATGTCGTGAGAAATTTATTCGTATTCCTCTTTCAAACGGTCAGACTCTTCGAATTATTGGAGAAACCTCGGCGAAAGGACTCAACTTAATGTCTTGCCTTCAAGCTCAAAAATACCTTCGCAAGAATTATGTCGCGTTTTTAGCCCATATCATCAAGAAGGGAACCGCAGAAAAGAAACTTGAAGATATTCCTGTTGTAAAAGATTTTCCACAAGTTTTCCCTGACGACATTTCAGGACTTCCTCCAATCAGAGATGTCGAATTTCGTATCGATCTTATACCTGGTGCTACACCAGTGGCAAAATCTCCATATAGGTTAGCCCCCTCTGAAATGCAAGAGCTAGCCAGTCAATTGCAAGAGTTGACTGACAAGGGATTTATACGCCCCAGCTCATCGCCTTGGGGTGCACCTGTACTTTTTGTAAAGAAGAAGGATGGATCTTTTCGCATGTGCATCGATTACAGAGAGCTCAACAAGTTAACTATCAAAAATCGATATCCTTTACCTCGTATAGATGACCTCCTAGACCAACTACAAGGTGCCAGTTGCTTTTCGAAAATCGACCTTCGATCGGGCTATCATCAGCTTAGGGTGCATGAAGAAGACGTCCCTAAAACTGCTTTTCGAACTCGATATGGTCACTATGAATTCATGGTTATGCCGTTTGGATTAACCAACGCACCAGCTGTTTTCATGGACCTAATGAATAGAGTCTGCAAACCTTACCTTGATCGATTTGTTATTGTGTTCATTGACGATATTCTTATCTATTCAAAATCCAAAGCTGATCATGAGCGTCATCTGCGACTTGTTCTTGCACTTCTAGAAAAGGAAAAGCTTTATGCCAAGTTCTCTAAATGTGAATTCTGGTTAAAAGAGGTGCAATTTCTTGGGCATGTAGTCAATGACAAAGGAATACATGTGGACCCATCAAAGATCAAAGCAGTTCAAGAATGGCAAGCTCCACGTACGCCAACTGAAGTAAGGTCTTTTCTTGGACTTGCTGGTTACTATCGTCGATTCATTTCAAACTTCTCTCGCATTGCGGTGCCACTCACGGCTTTAACCCATAAAGGGAAACCATTTGTATGGGGGCCCAAGCAAGAAGAAGCTTTTCAAACTCTCAAGCAAAAACTTTGTGATGCACCAATCCTCACTCTTCCTGAAGGTTGTGATGATTTTGTAGTCTATTGCGACGCGTCAGGACAAGGGTTAGGTTGCGTTCTCATGCAAAGAGGAAAAGTCATAGCTTATGCCTCAAGGCAACTCAAGACTCACGAAAAGAACTACACCACTCATGACCTTGAACTTGGAGCCGTTGTATTCGCTCTTAAGATATGGAGACATTATCTTTATGGCACGAAGTGTGAAATATACACTGACCATAAGAGTCTTCAACACATCTTCAATCAGAAAGAGTTAAATATGAGGCAACGAAGATGGGTCGAACTCCTAAATGATTATGACTGTGAAATCAAATATCACCCTGGTAAAGCAAATGTGGTGGCTGATGCACTTAGTCGAAAGGGTTATGCGAACTCCATTCATATTCTATGTTCGCAAATTATAACCAAAATTAAGGATCAAATTCGAGAAGCTCAACACGTTTCAATAACAGAGGAAGATGTACAAAAGGAGATGTCCTGTGGAGCCGAGCTAAAGCTGGAAACTAAATCTGATGGTATTTTGTATTACTTAGATCGTATATGGATTCCTAACCACATCAATCTTCGTGAAACACTCATGCATGAAGCCCATAAGTCGCGATATTCTATACACCCAGGAGCCGATAAGATGTATCAAGACCTACGGTACACCTATTGGTGGCCTGGAATGAAGAAGGATATTGCCGTTTTTGTTTCCAAGTGTCTCACTTGTTCTAAAGTAAAGGCTGAGCACCAAAGACCCTCAGGACTTCTGGTCCAACCAGAAATACCTGTCTGGAAGTGGGAAAATATAACCATGGATTTTATTACCGGGTTACCTCGCACTTCTAGTGGGTATGACACTATATGGGTGATTATAGACCGACTCACAAAATCAGCTCACTTTATTCCTATTCGGGAAGATTTCAAGAACGAAAAGCTTGCTCGTATTTATATCAGCGAAATCGTCAGCCGTCATGGAGTTCCATTAAGTATTATTTCCGATCGTGATGGTCGTTTCACCTCACGGACATGGCAGGCAGTACAATCCGCTATGGGCACTCGACTAGATCTCAGTACCGCCTATCATCCCCAAACTGATGGACAGTCTGAGCGAACCATTCAAACCCTTGAGGACATGCTTAGAGCATGTGTCATAGACTTCAAGGGAAATTGGGACGCCCACCTACCGTTAGTCGAATTTTCGTACAACAACAGTTATCATTCTAGCATCGGCATGGCACCTTTTGAAGCTTTATATGGTCGAAAGTGTCGATCTCCTGTTTGTTGGCACGAAATTGGGGAAGCTCAAATTACTGATCCGGAATTGATCCAAGAAACAACAGATAAGATTCATCAAATCCGAAACAATCTTCTAGCGGCTCAAAGTCGTCAAAAGAGTTACGCAGATAAACGTCGGAAGCCCTTGGAGTTTAGCGTTGGTGATCATGTGCTTTTAAAAGTATCACCGTGGAAGGGAGTAGTTCGTTTTGGTCAGAAGGGAAAGCTAGCACCACGTTACGTAGGACCTTTCAAGATACTCGAAAGAGTAGGTCCTGTAGCTTACAAGCTTGACCTACCGGAAGAACTCGACAGAATTCATCCCACATTCCACGTGTCGAACTTGAAGAAGTGCCTCGCTGATGAGAATCTTCATATTCCACTGGAGGATATTCAGATTGATGAATCCATGCATTTTATCGAAAGGCCAGTAGAGATTATGGACTATGGAGAAAAGCGTCTACGTCGAAGTCGCATTCCTATTGTTAGGGTACGCTGGGAGTCGAAACGGGGACCTGAGTTTACTTGGGAACGTGAAGACTCAATGCGTGAAAAATACCCTCATCTTTTCCCTACTACTTCAACTGTTTGAATTTCGGGACGAAATTCCTAAAAGTAGGGGATACTGTAACATTTGTATAAATCGGGTTTCCAAAACCCGCTCCGTTTTGTAATCAAATACCAATTTATGAAATGACATTAAGTATTTATGAGTATTTTGAGTTTAAACGTTACATAATTAATATATAAACTAAACTATAAAAATTATATTTGATAAAAAGTTGAAATAAAATAAATAAAAAATATTTGGAGCTGACCGGACTCGAACCCGGGTCAACTGCCTCCAACGACTTATCTTTCCGTCTCCAAACCACTCCGCCATCAATTGTTTTCTGTTAACATTATGAAAGCAATTGAATTTTATACGCAAACACGACTTAACGGTTAATGATATCTGAATAACGGAAATCGGTAAACCTAATCGCCAAATCTGTTTCTGCTCGCTTAGTTAACTTATAACCGATGAATATCGGTTTCTAATTAAGTTCTAATTGAATGAACTTAAAGATCTCCTCACTTCCGGTATTTGAAACCGAAGAGATATCAAACTCTAATATAATCCAAGTACTGATCATTTGCGCGATTCATAACAGTCACAATAACTCTCAATTTCATTTTCGTCAAGACTCTGAGCCGTAAAACCTTCTAAATTCGATCGCCGGAAATTTTCTGCAACTCACCGGAAAACCGGGACTTGCATTTTCACGGTAAATTTTTCGACTCTTTTTGTTTAAATCATGTGATTAGTCAATCTCTAACACAATTCCATCATCAGAACCAATCTTAGTCAACACTTATCGGAAATCCCATTGTCGCCGGAAAGTTCCTGAAATTGCCGGAGTTTCACTGTGAAAGGGTAAGACATCCTACACTTCATTTAAACCTTGTTTAGATGATTTAACTCTATAAATAATCGACCCACACCGTTAATTGTTTCAACAGTCGGAGCTCAATTTCTGCACCGACAAAACTCTCGCCGGATTCCTGTGTTTATCTCCAATCGGTAAATCCTGTCCTTTACACTTTTCCCATTCCTTAATATTGAATTACTGATAGTGTTTAAGTCGCAAAATCAAATCTTAACCGGTTGGAATACGCTGACAGTTTATATGACGAAGAAGATGAACTTATTTCAGAACATAAGAGTAATTAAAATTTGGTTTATAAACAGGTTAGACACACAGTCCAGCGGTGGACTGTGTGCAAAGTTTATATACGAGTCCCGAGTTCGATCCTTACTACACACACTCTGCGTAATAAACGTTCCTTTTTATTCATAAACTAACCGGGTTGAAACGAGTAGTTGTTAAGTATAATATAAAATCAGATATATAACGGGTTAGACACGTAGCTCAGTTGGTAGAGCTGCGTGCACGCGTACAGGAGGTCTCGGGTTCGAGCCTCACTCAGCGCACTTGTATTCCGAATCGAGCCGGTCAACGGTCAGGTCAACGGTCAACGGTCAACGGTCAAACAGTAAAAAAAATATTATTTTTTTTTAAAATAATTATTTGTTTTATTTAAATTAAAAATCAATTAAAAATACTTAAAAATAACATTTTTAAGGATAGAAAATAGCCAAAAAAATATATCTAAAAATCCCATTAAAAATCTTTAATAAAATCCATCCATTTAATATATTTTCCCATTATTATTTAGGTCAGTGATTCCTCGTTAACTCGCCTCGTCTAAATCGTGCGCATCTCACCAACTCAAATCCAACGCACCCAATGTGAGTGAACCCTTCAAATTCCCCGTTTTAATCACATTTTTGGGGTGTATCATGTGTCTTGTTCATTTACTTATTATAATTAAGTATTGTGCATATATCATATCATGACATGTGTGTGTTAGTTGTTGCTGATAGGTAGATATTATTGTTTGCAAATTATTATTTCAGTACATGCAATTGCTGAGGCCGTAGCTCCCCATCCCTCGAGGTTGAGTTTGATCCCCATTTTATTATGCGGTTGATCAGGGCGTGCCCGCACGATCGGCTCCGTTTGATTGAGCCTTGATCGGTCATTTATTCACATTTCAATACATGCAATACGCTCGGCTCCGTTTGATTGAGCCTTGAGTGCACAGATTTATTTACATTTTCAGTTCATGCAATACGATCGGCTCCGTTTGATTGAGCCTTGATCTCACAGTTCATTTATGTTAATTATCATATGATGTTGGTATGTTCATGTATGTTATCGATTGTTAATGTATGTTATAATTGTAACCGATGTTGCCATTGCTTGATTTCATACATATGCTCTTTTATGATTATGCACAATATTTTATTGATAAACTAACCAGAAAATCATTACTAAATGTTTATCTATAAGGTTCACTCGCCAACTTATGTTGACCCAAAAACCTCCCATTTTACACATGATACAGGTGAACCAGCAGCAGCTAGGAACACGTAGGACCTGGATTAGAAGAAATAAAACGATTTAGTGTTTGGATTATTATGTTTGGTTATTTTCCTTTGTAATGAATGAACATGTTTGAAGGTTTGAGAAATGTAACTTTGACTTCATTTAATTATGAAACATAATAGTAAATGTCATGTGCTTTGGTGATAACCCAATTATGCCCCGACTCTTATTTCCGCTGCGGGTCGGGGTGTGACACATGTATGATGTTCACCAAGCGTGGACAAGTGTTTCTAAAGTGGTTTTGGTCTCCACAGTTGTAACAAGCCCGCATGGGTTGCATCATGGGGTAGTTGGGTTGGTAGTAGGTTTGGGCCGTATGTTGTGTAGGTGGTAGTAGTAGGGGTTGTTGGGCTTGACCCATTATTTGATGGTGGGTTTGGGTTGTGGGTTGGTTGCGGTTCATTCGATGCAGTGAGCGGCAGGTTTGGATGGTGTGACCTGCACGGCCACAGCTGGTGCAATATTGACAGGGGTGTTCGGAGAATGATGGTATTGGCAACGGGTGCATTTTGGGTAGGGGCCGGAGTATGGCCTTTTGTATGGTGCGGGTGAAGGGGCAACTTGAGTGATGGGTGCAGCAGGGATATGGAAATTTGTTTGGGTGACAGCAAAGTTTCTGGTATTTCGTTTCCTCTTGTTAGAAAACTTTGAGGAGGAGGTGGAATGGTTTGAAGTTTGGCCCTCAAAGGGGGCTTTCTTTTTCTCCTCCTTGAATTTACCGTTTCTGATGCGATTCTCGGTAAGTTCGGTAGCTAATTCCATAGCAGCTTCGAGAGTTGCAGGCGAAGTGCTGAGAACAGAGTCTTGAATTTTCGAGGGAGGCCTCGAATATAGTGTTCAACCAAGCGGTATACTGGGGTGAACAAGTTAGGAACCATCTGGTTCAGCTCAAGAAATCTTTTGTTGTAGGAAGTATGGTCTCCTTCCTTTTGCTTCAGCGAGTGGAATTTATCTTCCAACTTCTTCAGTTCGCTTCTTGGGCAGAAGCGTTTTGTCATTATTTCCCTTAACTCTTCCCACGTTAAGGCTGTCACACCCCGACCCGCAGCGGATAAGGTGATCGGGGCATGATTGGGTTATCATCAAAGCTCATGACATTTATTAAATGTTTCATATTCATTAATACAAATTAAATGAAAGTTTACAATAGTGATACAACATGATCTAACTAACAATCTAACTCCTTTGTTCTCTTCTAAGGCATATCCTATGTTATCCTTGCTTCAACCTGTTCACCTGTATCATGTGTAAAAAGGTTTTTGGATCAACATAATGTTGGCGAGTGAATCCTATGGAAAAACATTTGAACAATTTATTTAAATTGATTATGAAATATGTGCACAACCAAACATGAGTAAAATTAGATGTAACTTGATCAATAATCATAAGATGTTAAATGAAAACACTCATGAACAATAATGGAACAATTAAAGGCACGCGATGCTCAACTCGTCTCTCACGAGGAACTGAGGGGCCTGATGAATGAATTGCATAAACATGATAATATGAATAACACAACTACAAACAATATAAACTCAATGAAAACACACATGAACAATAATGAATTTGAATTGAAGCACGCGATGTTCTACTCGTTTCCCACGAGGAACTGATGGGCTTAATGTATGAGTTTCATGTAATTTGACAAACGGAATATAAATAAATCACAACAATAAATCAATCTAAGATTAAGTCATGATGTGGTATGGCACAAGTTTAAATAAATAAATTAATTAATTCATAACACATGACACACCCCAAAACGTGTAATTTAAAAAGGGGAATTGTAAGATTCACTCACAGTGGGTGCGTTCGGTTGATGATGATGAATGCACGCGAAGTGGTTTTAACCACGAGTGAGATTTAACCTAGATAAATCGCATTATGGTTTGGTGAGTAAACGGATTTTATTAAACTATTTTAGTAAGATTGTTGGGTGTATTTTTGTGAGTTTGAAGCTATTTTCTAATCTTAAAAATGTTATTTTTAAGTATTTATAATTGATTTTTAATTAAAATAATTAAATAAAAATAATAAAAATATTTATTTTTTTTCTGCTACAGTTGACTTTGACCAGTTGACTTTGACTGGTCGTTGACGGTTTGAGGAATATTGTTGTGCGCTCGGTGAGGCTCGAACCCGAGACCTCCCGTACGCGTGCACGCAGCTCTACCAACTGAGCTACGTGTCTAACCCGTTATATATCCGATTTTAATTTCATATATACATTAATTAGAATTAATAGAAAATCATTTATTTTAAAAACAGTTTAAGGCGAAACGGTCATGCACACCACAGGTCTCGAACCCGGGACCTGTGGGTTAATCTAACACACAGTCCACCGCTGGACTGTGTGTTCAACATGTTATAATATTCGGTTTTTATTATACTTAAATACAAAATAGCTATTTCCTTTTCTGCCTTATTTAAAAGAAAAGATAATTGTCCGAGTCGGTGCTGAGGACCGGGCTCGAACTCGTGACCTGTGATATAAACAAACACACAGTCCACCGCTGGACTGTGTGTATAACTTGGTTATTATTCCGGTTATTAATATACTTAACATATAACTAAGGCGACTCCGGTTCAGTAAATAAAAAAAATAGATTTTATTAAGGCAGCGTGTGAGACGGGAATCGAACTCGAGACCTTTGCTTGATTAACGTCTTATGTGCACACAGTCCACCGCTGGACTGTGTGTCTAACCCGAGTAAAATCCTGATTTATAATATACTTATATGAGAACGGAAAACATCGTCTTCTTCACTGAAAATAACCAGAGATGAAGTCTGACTGGTTCGAGATTTTTATCAGTTTTATTAGTGTTTTACAGTTAATTAAGGTATTATAAAAGTGAAACGGAGAAGAAAACTGGGCGGAGAAAGTATACCGACAAGACTCTCTGTTTTCCGGCAGAACTCCGGCGACAGAATTCACCTCCGGCGATAGGTTCCTTGCAGCAGCAAGTCTCCGGATATCTTGGAAAGAGTATGGGTAACTTCAGTAAAGGTTTAGGGGATTAGTGAGGTTCAGAAAATTAAAACTCGGTTTTCCGGCGAAAATAGGAAAATTCCGGCGAGTGAAATTATGCCGAGAAAAGGTGTGATTTTCAGCGAAAAGGTTTGCAGACGATTGTGGTTGAATTTATAGGGAATAATCGAAATGTATTTGGTCTGATTTTGAACTGTATTCATCAATTTAAGTTTTCCGGCGGTTTTGAAAAGTGTCGCGGACTTCAAACATCGGTTATAACCGATATGTGATTAAAGGTTTACGTTTATAACGTAAATTGTAGTTAAGATTCGCGGAAATTCCGGGATTCCGACGACTGAAACGATTGGGCGCCGGTTTTGAATTTGTAAAGTTATTATATCAATTAAATGTTTGAAATACATAACAAACAAAGCAGTTGGCGCAGTGGTTTGTGTGTGAGAGTTAAGTCACTAGGTGACTCGGTACAGACCCGGGTTCGAAACCCGGCTGAAACAATTCATTTTTATTTTGCGATTTTTGCCAGTTTTTCAAAAACTAAATATATGTTCGCGTATAATAATTGATTACGGATCGTTTAAAAATATTTTGGGCATTTAATTCGCAACGAAAATTTTGACTGACTGTTCGGTTGATAAACGGAGCGGGTTTGGTAAATCCGTTTTTGACGGATGTTTACAGTATCCCCTGCTTTTTAGAAATTTCGTCCCGAAATTTAAATAATGATATATTTTGACTATAAGAATGATGATGTTTTGTTTGACAGTTGTATGTTCAGAAAAATGAGGGTTTAAGTTTTTGTTCGAGGCGGTAACGTTCCTTGGAAAGGTTAAGTACCCTATTTAGGAATCGCTTTTTGTTGCCTACTGTGTAAGTATTGATAAACAGGAATGATTTGCTAAAAATGATATCATGCATAAGAGTTTAGTTACGTTTGGGAAAATATGGTTATATCCTAAGGCAAAACTTCTAACACTACAATCTACATGGAACATAAATAAAAACACAACAGCTGATATCCAAACATGAATGAACACATCAGTAAATATTTGAACATGAATAAACATAACAGCAAATATTCGAACATGAATGAACACATCAGCAAATATTTGAACATGAATAAACACAACAGCAAAGATTTGAACATGAATAGACACATCAGCGAATATTTGAACATGAATAAACACAACAGCAAATATTCGAACATGAATAGACACATCAGCGAATATTTGAACATGAATAAACACAACAGCAAATATTTGAATCCATATATGTTTGAATGATGGAAGTTCCTCTCTCGTTTGTTATGATGGAGAGGTTAATTTATGTAGAAATGGAACACAACCCAATCTCTTTAAATACATGATGATATAAATGTATCACAAATTCCAACCAAGGCAATAATAAATCCTACATGGAACTTCTCATAACCGTCTGATAATGCCTCTGATCCTTTGGCAAGAATACTTATATATAGGAAGTACCAACGGCGTATCCACCATATTCTTGCCAAATTTTCATTAGTTTTATCCACAAGTTATGATTGGTTACCAAGAAACTAATAAATCCTACATAGAACTTCTCATAACCGTCCGATAAGGCCTCTAATCCTTTGACAAGAATACTTATATATAGGAAGTACCAGCGGCGTATCCACCATATTCTTGTCAAATTTTCATTGGTTTTATCAGTGAATTATGATTAGTCCTATAACTCTACAATCAATACAACAAACATAAAATACTGAAATGAAACATATCTGTGCGATCAAGGCTCAATCGAACGGAGCCGATCGTATTGCATGTACTGAAAATAAAATGGATGTGCGCTCAAGGCTCAATCAAACGGAGCCGAACGTATTGAATGTACTGAAATTGAAATTGTGTGCTCAAGGCTCAATCAAACGGAGCCGAACATATTGAATGTACTGAAATTGAAATTGTGTGCTCAAGGCTCAATCAAACGGAGCCGAACATATTGCATGTACTGAATATGAATAACTTAACCACACAAACAGCCTATGCATGGAACCTCTCATAACCGCCTGATAATGCCTCCGATCATTTGACAAGAATACTTATATATAGGAAGTACCATCGGCGTATCCACCATATCCTTGTCAAATTTTCGTTGACTTTATCCGAAAGTTATGGTTAGTTCGATGCGACTCTACTACAAACACCACAACCACAAGATACTGATAATGAAATTGTATGTGCGCTCAAGGCTCAATCAAACGGAGCCGAGCGTATTGCATGAACTGGAAATGTAAATAAATCTGTGTACTCAAGGCTCAATCAAACGGAGCCGAGCATATTGCATGAACTGGAAATGTAAATAAATCTGTGTACTCAAGGCTCAATCAAACGGAGCCGAGCGTATTGCATGAACTGGAAATGTAAATAAATCTGTGTACTCAAGGCTCAATCAAACGGAGCCGAGCATATTGCATGAACTGGAAATGTAAATAAATCTGTGTACTCAAGGCTCAATCAAACGGAGCCGAGCATATTGCATGTATTGAAATGTAATATTACGTAACCGATCAAGGCTCAACAAACGGAGCCGATCGTGCGGGCACGCCAAGATCAACCACATAATAAAATGGGGATCCAACTCAACCTCGATGGATGGGGAGCCACGGCCTCGGCAAAAGCATATACCGAAAACAATATATAATATATAATATCCAATAATTTCTCTAACAGTCTACACATGTGATAAAGAAAGACATAAGACTAAACAATAGAAGTTGAATCTGGATCTTCGGCGAAAAGGACTAGCTGAGTATCTTCATCAGGGCCGTCATTATCTTCGACAGGGTTGGCGTTGATATTGAAGACTCTTCCTCTTGCTGGTGGCATAGTGGTTGGGTTTTCTTGGTTTACTTGGTTAACTGGGTTTGATTGGGCTTGAGTGTTGATAACATTAACCAATTGAGGGCATGTGTTTCTAAGGTGGGTAGGGTCGCCACAATTGAAGCAAGCTCGAGCATATGGGAACATGGGGTATTGGGGTTGATGATAAGTTTGGGCCATGTTTTGTGTAGGGGAAAAGGTTTGGTCTTGGAAGGTGCGACAAACGTTGCTCAAATGACCATAACGTCCACAAGTTGTACATAGCCGGCAAGGTAAAGTAAGGGGATGATGATAAAAACAGTGGTTGCATTGAGGGTGAGGTCCAAGATATGGTTTCTTATTTGGGTAAGCTGAGTTGGGTGCCACTTGGGTGATTGGGACAGCTCGGATGGGTATAGCGTGAAAAACTGGTTGATTTCGTTGAGTAGCAGCGAAAAGTCGTCCGACTCTTTTTCTCTTAGGGTTGGGTTGAGAAGGGGATTCGGTTTGGGTGGAGTCGGAGGTTTCAGTCGATTCTTTATCCTTCTTCTTCTCCTCCTCGAAGTCTTTGTTTCGGATTCGGTTCTCGGTGAGCTCTATTGCTAGCTCCATTGCTGCTTCCAAAGTTGCAGGCTTGGTACTTATCACAGGGTCTTGAATCTTTGACGGAAGACCACGAATGTAGTGCTCGATCAAACGGTAGAGGGGAGTAAACATGTTGGGAACCATTTGATGTAATTCGAGGAACCTTTTGTTGTAGGTGGTGTGGTCTCCTTCCATTTGCTTCAATGAATAAAATTCATCTTCTAGCTTCTTGATTTCGCTCCTTGGGCAAAATCGTCTGGTCATGATTTCCTTCAATTCGTTCCAAGTTAGAGTCATAGCATCTTCAACACCTCGTTTGGCCTTCTCTGTGTTCCACCAAGTAAGTGCTATCCCATATAGTCGACCGGTAGCATAACGCACTTTGCGATCATCAGGGCAATCGCAATTTAGAAAAGTATTCTCCATTTCTTCAAACCAATGGAGGAGTGCGGTGACACCTTCAGTCCCTTTGTATTTCGGAGGGTCGCATGATTTGAAATGCTTGTAGGTGCATTTAGTGGTGTTTGGGGAAGAGTTGAAAATGTTTTGGTTTGCTTGATTGACAGGATTATTGGTAAGTGCTTGTTGAACTTGGATTACAATGTTGGGTATTACGGCAGCCATTTGTTGAGCGATTAAGGCAGCCATGCGCTCGCGGGCTTTTCTTGCTCTCGTCTTCCTACGGGCGAGGTTAGAAGACATCTACAAGGAATACATGACAAAGGTATGAGTTGGATGCTTTTGAGATCATGGGTCGCATTAGGGATGAACATTCATAAAATAATTATACAAAAATACTACATCCATAGGATGTCTTTGGCTTTGCTCGCTGTTAGGCCCGTCATGCCGCCATACTTTACCTTATGTAATCATGTGGGCCCCCATGAATTACCGGTTTTTCATATGGTTCGCACGGTTTCTGCCTGGTTGCGTACACAAAAACCCGGTGAAAATCGAGAAATATGTATACAACGTGTGATGTTCGGAATGTGTCCAGGTGTAGACACGGTGACACCTCAAAGTAGGGTTAGTTCGAACGACGTTTGGTGTGGCATGCTTTGGCCTAATAGGTCCTTCGTACTCTCATCGTTGGTCCCCAGGTAGGCAAACTGGTCCGTTATATTGGATTTATACGAATGCCAGCCTAGACAGGACGTTCCGACTACCGGTACTTGTACCCTTCCAGTTACTACATGCCCGTCGCAGAACTTACTTTGATGAGAATTGAAAATTGCATAAAATCTTTGGATAATGAGAATATGAAAATAAATTGAATACATGAACATCGATATATGTATAATGAATATGTATATATGTATAATGAACATGTATATGAGCATGTATGTTTGACTGAAATGTAAACAAATATGAAACAAATAAATATCACAAGTTTGTATGTAACCGCCTAATCAATTTAAATTTAGGCAGACTATAGTATAGGCTCTAAGGGTCTAATAACCTATCCTATATCCCTATAATCATGGCTCTGATACCAATCTGTCACACCCCGACCCGCAGCGGATAAGGTGATCGCGGCATGATTGGGTTATCATCAAAGCTCATGACATTTATTAAATGTTTCATATTCATTAATACAAATTAAATGAAAGTTTACAATAGTGATACAACATGATCTAACTAACAATCTAACTCCTTTGTTCTCTTCTAAGGCATATCCTATGTTATCCTTGCTTCAACCTGTTCACCTGTATCATGTGTAAAAAGGTTTTTGGATCAACATAATGTTGGCGAGTGAATCCTATGGAAAAACATTTGAACAATTTATTTAAATTGATTATGAAATATGTGCACAACCAAACATGAGTAAAATTAGATGTAACTTGATCAATAATCATAAGATGTTAAATGAAAACACTCATGAACAATAATAGAACAATTAAAGGCACGCGATGCTCAACTCGTCTCTCACGAGGAACTGAGGGGCCTGATGAATGAATTGCATAAACATGATAATATGAATAACACAACTACAAACAATATAAACTCAATGAAAACACACATGAACAATAATGAATTTGAATTGAAGCACGCGATGTTCTACTCGTTTCCCACGAGGAACTGATGGGCTTAATGTATGAGTTTCATGTAATTTGACAAACGGAATATAAATAAATCACAACAATAAATCAATCTAAGATTAAGTCATGATGTGGTATGGCACAAGTTTAAATAAATAAATTAATTAATTCATAACACATGACACACCCCAAAACGTGTAATTTAAAAAGGGGAATTGTAAGATTCACTCACAGTGGGTGCGTTCGGTTGATGATGATGAATGCACGCGAAGTGGTTTTAACCACGAGTGAGATTTAACCTAGATAAATCGCATTATGGTTTGGTGAGTAAACGGATTTTATTAAACTATTTTAGTAAGATTGTTGGGTGTATTTTTGTGAGTTTGAAGCTATTTTCTAATCTTAAAAATGTTATTTTTAAGTATTTATAATTGATTTTTAATTAAAATAATTAAATAAAAATAATAAAAATATTTATTTTTTTTCTGCTACAGTTGACTTTGACCAGTTGACTTTGACTGGTCGTTGACCGGTTTGAGGAATATTGTTGTGCGCTCGGTGAGGCTCGAACCCGAGACCTCCCGTACGCGTGCACGCAGCTCTACCAACTGAGCTACGTGTCTAACCCGTTATATATCCGATTTTAATTTCATATATACATTAATTAGAATTAATAGAAAATCATTTATTTTAAAAACAGTTTAAGGCGAAACGGTCATGCACACCACAGGTCTCGAACCCGGGACCTGTGGGTTAATCTAACACACAGTCCACCGCTGGACTGTGTGTTCAACATGTTATAATATTCGGTTTTTATTATACTTAAATACAAAATAGCTATTTCCTTTTCTGCCTTATTTAAAAGAAAAGATAATTGTCCGAGTCGGTGCTGAGGACCGGGCTCGAACTCGTGACCTGTGATATAAACAAACACACAGTCCACCGCTGGACTGTGTGTATAACTTGGTTATTATTCCGGTTATTAATATACTTAACATATAACTAAGGCGACTCCGGTTCAGTAAATAAAAAAAATAGATTTTATTAAGGCAGCGTGTGAGACGGGAATCGAACTCGAGACCTTTGCTTGATTAACGTCTTATGTGCACACAGTCCACCGCTGGACTGTGTGTCTAACCCGAGTAAAATCCTGATTTATAATATACTTATATGAGAACGGAAAACATCGTCTTCTTCACTGAAAATAACCAGAGATGAAGTCTGACTGGTTCGAGATTTTTATCAGTTTTTATTAGTGTTTTACAGTTAATTAAGGTATTATAAAAGTGAAACGGAGAAGAAAACTGGGCGGAGAAAGTATACCGACAAGACTCTCTGTTTTCCGGCAGAACTCCGGCGACAGAATTCACCTCCGGCGATAGGTTCCTTGCAGCAGCAAGTCTCCGGATATCTTGGAAAGAGTATGGGTAACTTCAGTAAAGGTTTAGGGGATTAGTGAGGTTCAGAAAATTAAAACTCGGTTTTCCGGCGAAAAATAGGAAAATTCCGGCGAGTGAAATTATGCCGAGAAAAGGTGTGATTTTCAGCGAAAAGGTTTGCAGACGATTGTGGTTGAATTTATAGGGAATAATCGAAATGTATTTGGTCTGATTTTGAACTGTATTCATCAATTTAAGTTTTCCGGCGGTTTTGAAAAGTGTCGCGGACTTCAAACATCGGTTATAACCGATATGTGATTAAAGGTTTACGTTATAACGTAAATTGTAGTTAAGATTCGCGGAAATTCCGGGATTCCGACGACTGAAACGATTGGGCGCCGGTTTTGAATTTGTAAAGTTATTATATCAATTAAATGTTTGAAATACATAACAAACAAAGCAGTTGGCGCAGTGGTTTGTGTGTGAGAGTTAAGTCACTAGGTGACTCGGTACAGACCCGGGTTCGAAACCCGGCTGAAACAATTCATTTTTATTTTGCGATTTTTGCCAGTTTTTCAAAAACTAAATATATGTTCGCGTATAATAATTGATTACGGATCGTTTAAAAATATTTTGGGCATTTAATTCGCAACGAAAATTTTGACTGACTGTTCGGTTGATAAACGGAGCGGGTTTGGTAAATCCGTTTTTGACGGATGTTACAGTATCCCCTGCTTTTTAGAAATTTCGTCCCGAAATTTAAATAATGATATATTTTGACTATAAGAATGATGATGTTTTGTTTGACAGTTGTATGTTCAGAAAAATGAGGGTTTAAGTTTTTGTTCGAGGCGGTAACGTTCCTTGGAAAGGTTAAGTACCCTATTTAGGAATCGCTTTTTGTTGCCTACTGTGTAAGTATTGATAAACAGGAATGATTTGCTAAAAATGATATCATGCATAAGAGTTTAGTTACGTTTGGGAAAATATGGTTATATCCTAAGGCAAAACTTCTAACACTACAATCTACATGGAACATAAATAAAAACACAACAGCTGATATCCAAACATGAATGAACACATCAGTAAATATTTGAACATGAATAAACATAACAGCAAATATTCGAACATGAATGAACACATCAGCAAATATTTGAACATGAATAAACACAACAGCAAAGATTTGAACATGAATAGACACATCAGCGAATATTTGAACATGAATAAACACAACAGCAAATATTCGAACATGAATAGACACATCAGCGAATATTTGAACATGAATAAACACAACAGCAAATATTTGAATCCATATATGTTTGAATGATGGAAGTTCCTCTCTCGTTTGTTATGATGGAGAGGTTAATTTATGTAGAAATGGAACACAACCCAATCTCTTTAAATACATGATGATATAAATGTATCACAAATTCCAACCAAGGCAATAATAAATCCTACATGGAACTTCTCATAACCGTCTGATAATGCCTCTGATCCTTTGGCAAGAATACTTTATATAGGAAGTACCAACGGCGTATCCACCATATTCTTGCCAAATTTTCATTAGTTTTATCCACAAGTTATGATTGGTTACCAAGAAACTAATAAATCCTACATAGAACTTCTCATAACCGTCCGATAAGGCCTCTAATCCTTTGACAAGAATACTTATATATAGGAAGTACCAGCGGCGTATCCACCATATTCTTGTCAAATTTTCATTGGTTTTATCAGTGAATTATGATTAGTCCTATAACTCTACAATCAATACAACAAACATAAAATACTGAAATGAAACATATCTGTGCGATCAAGGCTCAATCGAACGGAGCCGATCGTATTGCATGTACTGAAAATAAAATGGATGTGCGCTCAAGGCTCAATCAAACGGAGCCGAACGTATTGAATGTACTGAAATTGAAATTGTGTGCTCAAGGCTCAATCAAACGGAGCCGAACATATTGAATGTACTGAAATTGAAATTGTGTGCTCAAGGCTCAATCAAACGGAGCCGAACATATTGCATGTACTGAATATGAATAACTTAACCACACAAACAGCCTATGCATGGAACCTCTCATAACCGCCTGATAATGCCTCCGATCATTTGACAAGAATACTTATATATAGGAAGTACCATCGGCGTATCCACCATATCCTTGTCAAATTTTCGTTGACTTTATCCGAAAGTTATGGTTAGTTCGATGCGACTCTACTACAAACACCACAACCACAAGATACTGATAATGAAATTGTATGTGCGCTCAAGGCTCAATCAAACGGAGCCGAGCGTATTGCATGAACTGGAAATGTAAATAAATCTGTGTACTCAAGGCTCAATCAAACGGAGCCGAGCATATTGCATGAACTGGAAATGTAAATAAATCTGTGTACTCAAGGCTCAATCAAACGGAGCCGAGCATATTGCATGTATTGAAATGTAATATTACGTAACCGATCAAGGCTCAACAAACGGAGCCGATCGTGCGGGCACGCCAAGATCAACCACATAATAAAATGGGGATCCAACTCAACCTCGATGGATGGGGAGCCACGGCCTCGGCAAAAGCATATACCGAAAACAATATATAATATATAATATCCAATAATTTCTCTAACAGTCTACACATGTGATAAAGAAAGACATAAGACTAAACAATAGAAGTTGAATCTGGATCTTCGGCGAAAAGGACTAGCTGAGTATCTTCATCAGGGCCGTCATTATCTTCGACAGGGTTGGCGTTGATATTGAAGACTCTTCCTCTTGCTGGTGGCATAGTGGTTGGGTTTTCTTGGTTTACTTGGTTAACTGGGTTTGATTGGGCTTGAGTGTTGATAACATTAACCAATTGAGGGCATGTGTTTCTAAGGTGGGTAGGGTCGCCACAATTGAAGCAAGCTCGAGCATATGGGAACATGGGGTATTGGGGTTGATGATAAGTTTGGGCCATGTTTTGTGTAGGGGAAAAGGTTTGGTCTTGGAAGGTGCGACAAACGTTGCTCAAATGACCATAACGTCCACAAGTTGTACATAGCCGGCAAGGTAAAGTAAGGGGATGATGATAAAAACAGTGGTTGCATTGAGGGTGAGGTCCAAGATATGGTTTCTTATTTGGGTAAGCTGAGTTGGGTGCCACTTGGGTGATTGGGACAGCTCGGATGGGTATAGCGTGAAAAACTGGTTGATTTCGTTGAGTAGCAGCGAAAAGTCGTCCGACTCTTTTTCTCTTAGGGTTGGGTTGAGAAGGGGATTCGGTTTGGGTGGAGTCGGAGGTTTCAGTCGATTCTTTATCCTTCTTCTTCTCCTCCTCGAAGTCTTTGTTTCGGATTCGGTTCTCGGTGAGCTCTATTGCTAGCTCCATTGCTGCTTCCAAAGTTGCAGGCTTGGTACTTATCACAGGGTCTTGAATCTTTGACGGAAGACCACGAATGTAGTGCTCGATCAAACGGTAGAGGGGAGTAAACATGTTGGGAACCATTTGATGTAATTCGAGGAACCTTTTGTTGTAGGTGGTGTGGTCTCCTTCCATTTGCTTCAATGAATAAAATTCATCTTCTAGCTTCTTGATTTCGCTCCTTGGGCAAAATCGTCTGGTCATGATTTCCTTCAATTCGTTCCAAGTTAGAGTCATAGCATCTTCAACACCTCGTTTGGCCTTCTCTGTGTTCCACCAAGTAAGTGCTATCCCATATAGTCGACCGGTAGCATAACGCACTTTGCGATCATCAGGGCAATCGCAATTTAGAAAAGTATTCTCCATTTCTTCAAACCAATGGAGGAGTGCGGTGACACCTTCAGTCCCTTTGTATTTCGGAGGGTCGCATGATTTGAAATGCTTGTAGGTGCATTTAGTGGTGTTTGGGGAAGAGTTGAAAATGTTTTGGTTTGCTTGATTGACAGGATTATTGGTAAGTGCTTGTTGAACTTGGATTACAATGTTGGGTATTACGGCAGCCATTTGTTGAGCGATTAAGGCAGCCATGCGCTCGCGGGCTTTTCTTGCTCTCGTCTTCCTACGGGCGAGGTTAGAAGACATCTACAAGGAATACATGACAAAGGTATGAGTTGGATGCTTTTGAGATCATGGGTCGCATTAGGGATGAACATTCATAAAATAATTATACAAAAATACTACATCCATAGGATGTCTTTGGCTTTGCTCGCTGTTAGGCCCGTCATGCCGCCATACTTTACCTTATGTAATCATGTGGGCCCCCATGAATTACCGGTTTTTCATATGGTTCGCACGGTTTCTGCCTGGTTGCGTACACAAAAACCCGGTGAAAATCGAGAAATATGTATACAACGTGTGATGTTCGGAATGTGTCCAGGTGTAGACACGGTGACACCTCAAAGTAGGCTCTGATACCAATCTGTCACACCCCGACCCGCAGCGGAATAAGAGTCGGGGCATAATTGGGTTATCACCAAAGCTCATGATGTTTACTAATATGTTTCATATTTATTAAATTCAAATTACATCTCAAATGTTCAAGTCAAATTCATACAATACAAGGAAAGGAAAAATTAACTAAAACAATCCAACATCTAAACCGGTTTATTCTTCTAGGCCGCCCTATATGTTTCTTGCTTCAACTTGATCACCTGTATCATGTGTAAAAATGGTGGATTTTGGGTCAACAAAAGTTGGCAAGTGAACCTTATTAGAAAACATTTATTTTTATTTCTTGTTGTAATTAATATGGAAAAATTGTGCAATGATCATATATGAACAAACGTATATAAACAAACAATCACAAACCACCTTGCATGAGTATATGATATGAATGACAATGTATATGTTGGCAACGTCTCGTTCACGCTCATAGGTAATGGGGAACGGACGGCCTATGATCATGTATGTGAGATCAAGGCTCAATCAAACGGAGCCGATCTTATGTTGGCAACGCCTCGTTCACGCTCATAGGTAATGGGGAGCGGCGGCCTATGATAATGTATGTACTGAAAATGATAAATTAAATCTAAACATTAACAACACAAACAATTGATATATATTGGCAACTCATTTGATCATGAATATGATGAATGCACAAGTGTTTATTTGGAATAAATAAATAGCGACACATGATACACCCCAAAATGTGATTAAAACGGGGAATTGGTAGAGATTCACTCACATTGGGTGCGTTCGGTTGATGATGTTGAATGCGCACGAGTTTAGAGGATTGATCGACGAGGAATAACTAACCTAATTAATAACGAAAAGGTACGGTAAATAAGTGGATTTTGTTAACAATTTTAATAGGATTTTTGGATATATTTTTATGAGTTTAAGGCTATTTTCTAACTTTAAAAACATTATTTTTAAGTATTTTTAATTGATTTTTAAATTAAATAAATAAATAAAAATATAAAAAAAAATGTTGACTTTGACCGTTGACCGTGACCGTTGACCGGTTCGGTCGTGTATATATTTGCAGTGAGTGAGACTCGAACCCGTGACCTCCCGTACGCGTGCACGCAGCTCTACCAGCTGAGCTACGTGTCTAACCCGAAATATTTCTGTTTTTAATTATATTTATACACTATTTAATTTAATCCGAAAATCATTTATTTAAAAAGGATTTAATTGTATCGAACCGGTGATCTCAACAGGTCTCGAACCCGGGACCTGTGGTTTAGTTTGGCACACAGTCCACCGCTGGACTGTGTGTCTAACCTGGTTAATATACTGATTTTTATTATACTTAACATCTTACAGTGAGTTAACCCGGTTCGGTTTCTAAAAGAAAACATTTTTATTTTCGAGGATAGGGTCGTGATAGGGATCGAACTCGAGACGTGTGTTCATTGTTTGCACACAGTCCACCGCTGGACTGTGTGTCTAACCCGTTTATTATCCTGATTTCAATTAATCTTATAGACATAGTCGACTTCGTCTTCTTCGCTCAAAGACTCAGACGACGGTTAATCAACTGTTTCTTGTTAAATTCAGTTAACGAACTTATAGGTGATTGAAATGTGATGAACAGAGAGGGTTTGGGGAAAGAATGTACCGGAACAGATTGTCTTTCTCAGAACTCCGGCAAGGATCGTCGGCTATTTTTTGTGAACTCCGTCAGTTCGGATCAATTAACAGTTTTGATTGATTAGATGTGAAATTGAACTACTGAGCAACGATTATCAGGAGGTTTAGATGATCATACCGATTCACAGCGTGATTCTGGAAATTTCAGAAGTTTTCCGGCGAAAGCAGAATATCCGGCAACGTCGTCTGGGATTGATTCTGGGTGATGGATTGATGTTAGTAATGGTCTAACAATGGATTGAAACAGAAAGAGTCGAGATATTTACCGTTTTGAGGTGAGTCTCGATTTTCCGGCGAAAGTCCGGTGATGGCAGAATATTTCCGGCGAGTGAAATTGCTTTGAGAAATGGTGCGATTTTGAGCGAAAAGACTACCAGAGGCTTGGGTGTGTATTTATAGGAAAGAATATCGATGAATTAGGTCCGGTTTCTGTCTTGATTCGTTGGTCAGCCTTTCTCCGGCGGTTATGACTGATGTCGCGGAACTAGACATCGGTTATAACCGATGTTGATGTTAATGCGTACGTTAAGTCAAAAGAAACCGTCGATTTGACAAAATCGTCGGATTTTCCGGCGACTGCGAAATGGGCGCGCTGTTGACTGGGTTTGATTTCGAGTTTTGTTATATGTATTAATTGTTTCGATATATTAACAAATAACACAAGTGGCGGAGTGGTTGGATGTGTGTGAGTTAAGTCTTTGGAGTTCCACCCGGCTGACCCGGGTTCGAAACCCGGCAGCCGGTTTCTTTTTTTATTTATTTTATTTTCACTTTTTATCAATTATAGTTTATAAATTCTAAATTGTTTATTAATTATGTATCGTTTAAAATTAAAATAAGTCATAAATAAGCAACGAAAATTTAAAACTGACTATTCGATTAATAAACGAAGCGGGTTTTGAAAACCCGTTTTGAAAACCCGTTTTTCGACGGATGTTACAAGTTTGAGGATGAAAAGCGGTACTGAGGTCTAATCGTGTACCCAAGGCGGCTTGTACGGCTTGCCATGTTCGTGAAGTGAAACGACCATCACGGTCTGAAATGATGCTTAAAGGTACACCATGACGGCTTACGATCTCGCTGATGTAGATACGAGCTAACTTCTCGTTCTTGAAGTCCTCGCGGATCGGAATGAAGTGAGCTGATTTTGTAAGACGATCAATGATTACCCATATAGTGTCATACCCACTGGAGGTGCGAGGTAACCCGGTAATGAAGTCCATGGTTATGTTTTCCACTTCCATACAGGTATTTCAGGTTGGGCTAGAAGTCCTGAAGGCTTCTTCTTGTTTAGGTCCCCATATGAAGGGTTTTCCTTCATGAGTCAAAGCCGTGAGTGGTACAGCAATACGGGAGAAATTTGCAATGAAACGGCGATAGTAACCAGCCAAACCAAGAAATGATCTTACTTCGGTAGGGGTACGTGGCGTTTGCCATTCCTGTACTGCTTTGATCTTTGAGGGGTCGACATGTATTCCCTTGTCATTGACGACATGTCCAAGGAATTGTACTTCTCTTAACCAGAATTCGCATTTGGAGAATTTGGCGTAGAGCTTTTCGGTTCTTAAGAGTGTAAGGATGAATCGAAGGTGTTGTTCATGATCAGAGTTTGACTTTGAGTAGATGAGGATGTCGTCGATGAAGACTATGACAAAACGGTCGAGGTAGGGTTTGCATACCCTATTAATTAGATCCATGAATACAGCTGGGGTGTTGGTTAATCCAAATGGCATGACCATGAATTCATAATGACCATAACGAGTTCGGAAGGCGGTCTTTGGGACATCTTCTTCATGTACTCTGAGTTGATGATAACCAGAACGAAGGTCGATTTTTGAAAAACAGGTGGCGCCTTGAAGTTGGTCTTGTAGGTCATCGATGCGAGGTAATGGATAGCGGTTCTTGACCGTTAATTAGTTGAGTTCTCTGTAGTCGATACACATGCGAAATGTTCCATCTTTCTTCTTCACAAAAAGAACAGGTGCACCCCAAGGCGATGAGCTAGGACGTATGAATCCTTTGTCAGTCAGCTCTTGCAGCTGACTGGCCAGCTCTTGCATTTCGGATGGGGCTAACCTATAAGGAGATTTTGCGACTGGTGTAGCGCCAGGTATAAGATCAATGCGGAATTCGACTTCTCTCACGGGAGGAAGTCCTGAGATATCGTCGGGAAAGACTTGTGGGAATTCTTTCAGTACAGGTATATCGTCGAGTTTCTTCTCCTTGTTTCCCTTCTTGACGACGTGAGTTAGGAATGCGACATAGTTCTTGCGGAGATATTTTCGGGCTTGAAGGCAGGACATTAATTTGAGTCCTTTTGTAGGGGTTTCTTCAAAGATACGTAGGGTCTGACCGTGTGCAAGAGGAATGCGAATGAACTTTTCACGGCATACTACTTCAGCGTGATGTTGGCTGAGCCAGTCCATACCGATTATAATATCGAAACTTCCCAACTTCATAGGAATGAGGTCAACTGGAAAATCGTGATCATTTAGAGTGAGGGTACAATCTTGTATAATAGAGTTTAATGAGACTGGTTTTCCGTCAGCAACTTCCACCATTAGGGATTCCATGAGATTATCACGAGTTTGGTTGAGGATGGGTTCAAATTCTAAAGACACAAAACTTTTATCCGCGCCAGTATCGAATAACATGGATGCATAACTACCATTGATGAGAAACGTACCGTTAACCACGTTGTTGTCAGCCCTAGCTTGATTGGCGTTGATGTGAAAGCTCTTCCTCTAGCAGGTGGAGGAGCTTGGTTAGCTTGGTTCACCGGATTTGCTTGAGCTTGGGCATGAATGATGTTCACCAAGCGTGGACAAGTGTTTCTAAAGTGGTTTGGGTCTCCACACTTGTAACAAGCCCGCATGGGTTGCATCATGGGGTAGTTGGGTTGGTAGTAGGATTGGGCCGTATGTTGTGTAGGTGGTAGAAGTAAGGGTTGTTGGGCTTGACCCACTATCTGATGGTGGGTTTGGGTTGAGGGTTGATTGCGGTTCATTCGCTGAAGTGTGCGACAGGTTTGGATGGTGTGACCTTCACGGCCACAGCTGGTACAATGTTGGCAGGGATGTTCGGGAAGGTGATGGTATTGGCAACGGGTGCATTTTGGGTATGGGCCGGAGTATGGCTTTTTATATGGTGCAGCTGAGGGGGCAATTTGGGTGATGGGTGCAGCAATGATAGAGGGGTTTGTTTGTGTGACAGTAAAGTTCCTGTTGTTTCGCTTCCTCTTTCCAGCAAACTTCGAAGAGGAGCCAGAATGGTTTGAAGTTTGAGCCTCAATGGGGGCTTTCTTTTTCTTCTCCTTGAATTTACCGTTTCGGATGCGATTCTCGGTAAGTTCGGTAGCTAGTTCCATTGCAACTTCAAGTGTTGCTGGCGAAGTGCTTAGAACCGAGTCTTGAATTTTCGAGGGGAGGCCTCGAATGTAGTGTTCAACCAAGCGGTACACTGGGGTGAACAAGTTGGGGATCATTTGGTTTAGCTCGAGAAATCTTTTGTTGTAGGAAGTATGATCTCCTTCCTTTTGTTTTAACGAGTGGAATTCATCTTCCAACTTCTTGATTTCGCTTCTTGGACAGAAGCGTCTTGTCATTATTTCCCTTAACTCTTCCCATGTTAAGGCCATAGCATCTTCGACTCCTCTCTTACCCTTCTCTGTGTTCCACCAGGTCAGGGCTACCCAAAACAGTCTCCCGGTTGCGTAACGTACCTTGCGATCCTCGGGACAATCGCAATTGAGGAAGGTGTTCTCCATTTCCTCAAACCAGTGGAGGAGAGCAGTGACACCTTCGGTCCCTTCATACTTTGGGGGATCGCAAGACTTGAAGTGTTTGTAGGAGCACTTCTTGGAGGGAGGGTTGTCGACGTTCTGGTCTTCTTGGTTGGGAGGGTTGATGGGATTTGCGGTGAGAGCTTGTTGGACTTGAATTATGATATCAGGAAGCACCGCGGCCATTTGTTTTGCAATTTGAGTGGCCAAGCGTTCTTTTGACTTTCCTTTCTACCTCCACGTAGTTGCCTAGCCGACATCTACAGGAACATACATAGGAAGATTGTGAGTTTAAGAAGTGTTTAGGTGTCATGTGTCGTTAAAAGTAATAAAATAACATAATCATCAATAATGCAACTACATCCATAGGATGTCTTGGGTTTGCTCATGTTTGGGCCTCCAATGTCCCCCATACCATCGCCTGTATAGTCATGTGGGCCCCCATGACTATTGGCTTAGTAGGATTCACATTGGTGTTGGCGGTATAACACTCACATCACCCGAATGAAAACTATGAAATATGTTTGCGAGATGTATGGTAGGAGGGTGTCCAGGTATAGACACAATAACAACTCAAAGTGGGGTTAGCTCACACGACGTTTGGTATAGCATGCTTTGGCCTAATAGGTCCTTCGTACTCTCATCGTTAGTCCCCAGGTAGGCAAACTGGTCCTTTATTTTGGATTTATACGAATTCCAAGCCTAGACAGGACGTTCCGACTACCGGTACTCGTACCCTTCCAGTTACTACATGCCCGTCATGAGAACTCACTTTGATGTGGATTTGAAAATACAAAAATCGTTGCAAAAATCATAGGAATTGTGAAGTGTGTGCTCTCATGGATATGGTATGTTATGAGGATATGATTCATGATGAGCATTGTATAATAATATGTACTTATGAACATGCTTGCATAACATTGAATGTAACAATAAACATAAAGCATATAAACATCATGAATTTTGCATGTAACACATAAACAATTTAAAAATTCTAATCAACTATAGTATAGGCTCTAAGGGTCTAATAACCTATCCTATATCCCTATAGTCATGGCTCTGATACCAATCTGTCACACCCCGACCCGCAGCGGAATAAGAGTCGGTGCATAATTGGGTTATCACCAAAGCTCATGATGTTTACTAAAATGTTTCATATTTATTAAATTCAAATTACAACTTAAATGTTCAAACCAAATTCATACAATACAAGGAAATGAAAACTAAATGAAACAATACAAAGCTTAAACTGATTTATTCTTCTAGGCCGTCCTATGTGTTTCTTGCTTCAACTGGATCACCTGTATCATGTGTAAAAATGGGGGATTTTGGGTCCACAAAAGTTGGCGAGTGAACCTTGTTAAAAAAACATTTGTTATTGATTCTTGTTGTATTTAATATGGAAAAATTGTGCAATAATCATATGTGAGCAAACGTATGTAAACAAACAATCACAAACCACCTTGAATGAGTATATGACATGAATGATAATGTATTGTGAGATCCAGGCTCAATCAAACGGAGCTGGCCTCGTATGTTGGCAACGTCACGTTCCGTTCATAGGTAATGGGGAACAGACGAGCCTATGATGATGTATGTGAGATCAAGGCTCAATCAAACGGAGCCGATTGAAATGAGGCACCTGTACTCAACCCGTCTCCCACGGGGAGCTGTTGGGCCTAATGAAATGTATGTATTGAAAATGATAAATTTAATCTAAACATTAACCACCCAAACAATGGATACATATTGGATACACATTTGATCATGGATATGATGGATGCACAAGTGTTTAAATATAATAAATAGTAAAGCGACACATGATACACCCCAAAATGTGATTAAAACGGGGAATTGGTAGAGATTCACTCACATTGGGTGCGTTCTTTTGATGATGCTGAATGCGCACGAGTTTTGGGATTTGATCGACGAGGAAAAACTAACCTAAAATAATAACGAAATGGTTCGGTAAATAAGTGGATTTTATTAACAATTTTAATAGGATTATTAGATTTATTTTTGTGAGTTTAAGGTCATTTTCTAACTTTAAAAATATTATTTTTAAGTATTTTAACTGATTTTTAAATTAAATAAATAAATAAATAAATAAAAAAAGTAAAAAAAAGTTTACTTTTGTTGACTGTAGACCGGTCCGTTGACCGTTGACCGGTCGAACTGTGGTTGAGTGTGCACTGAGTGAGGTTCGAACCCGGGACCTCTCGTACGCGTGCACGCAGCTCTACCAACCGAGCTACGTGTCTAACCCGAAATATTCTATGTTTTAATTATATATATATAATAATTAAATGTTAATTTATTTGGTTTATATTAAAAGGTTTTAAAATGGTCGAACCGATTGCAGGGACCTGGATCGAACTCGGGTCCTTCGGTTTGTAAGCGCACAGCCCAACCAGTTGGGCTGTGTGTCTTATCTGTTTAACTTACGGTTTATATTAATCTTATAGACTTACTGTGACTTGATCTGATTTAGTTTTAAAAAAAATTGGTTTTAATTCGGAAAGTCGGTGCGTTTGTAAGGTTCGAACTCGTGACGTGCGCTATGTGTTTGCACACAGTCCACCGCTGGATTGTGTGTCTAACCCGGTTTAATATCCTGTTTTAGTTAAACTTATACAAAATGTCCGACTTCGTCTTCTTCATTCATGAATACACAGACAAAGATGTTCGACTGTTCTTTTTTAAATCGTTCGTCGAACATTTTATTGATTGAAATGTAATGGATAAAGAGAGTTACGGAATCGAATGTACCGAATCGAATGTTTTTCTCAGAATTCCGGCAATGGTCGTCGGCTCTGATTTGTGAATTCCGTCTGATTGAATCAATTAACAATTTTGATCGATGAGTTGTGAAATTAAATGACTAAACAAGAGATATCAGGAGGTTTAGATGATTGTACTGATTTACAGTGTGACTTCGGAAATTTCCAGAGATTTTCCGGCGAGTGCAGAATATCCGGTAACGTCGTCTGGGACCGATTCTGGTTGAAGGATTGAAGTTAGTATATGTCTAACAATGGATTGAAAACGAAAGAATCGAGAAATTTACCGATTTGATGTATGTCTCGGTTTTCCGGCGAAAGTCCGGCGATTGCAGAATATCTCCGGCGAGTGCTAATGCTTCGAGAAATTGTGCGATTTTGAGCGAAAAGATTACCAGAGACTTGGGTGTGTATTTATACGGAAAAATCAGAATGAATGAGTCTGAATTTGGTCTTGATTCGTGGTCAAGACTTTTCCGGCGGTTATGACTGAGATTGCGGGATTAGACATCGGTTATAACCGATGTCGAAGTTAATATACGCGTTCAGTCAAAGGAAACGGTCGATTTTTGGCGGAATCGTCGGTAATTCCGGCGACTGCGGATTGGGCGCGCTGATGACTGAATTCGATTTCGAGTTTTATTATAAATATTATTTGTTTTAATAGTTATCACAATCGAGTCAAGTGGCGGAGTGGTTAGGTGTTGTTTGTTTGTTCCGGCTGACCCTGGATCGAAACCCGACAGCCTCTTTTATATTTTTTTTAACTTATTTTTACTTTTTAATAATTATAGTTTTTAAATTCTAAAATGTTTATTAATTATGTATTGTTTAAAATTAATATTGCTCATAAATACGCAACGAAATTTTATAACTGATTAACTTTACACAATCAACGAACCATATTATTCAGTTACTAACGGTATATAACAACAGTTAACAACCAACTAACAACTAACTACTTTTACACTTAAGTCCCTATTTTACACAATTTGTCACTATTAGTCCCTGTCATAATGCACTTTGACCACCTTTTTGACCGTATCAAATTAGGTCAAGAATTCCATTGTAACAGTAAATAGTAAATAGCGATAGGTATCATTATAACAATAAAATCAGTATCCACACATGTGATAATGTGTACAATATAGTCATAAATCTATCGCATGGCATCACGCTAATTTTTTTTAATTAGAATTGGAATTGACGGACAGGACAAAAATCAATATGCCAAAGACTCTTTCTTTCCGGCTCAAGGCCTTAGCTACTACGTTTGCCTTTCCTGAAGAGTATGTAGTTCAATCCATCTGCGTTGGTGCATGTCAACATCTTCTGATCGAATGTATATTCAAGACTCTTATGATCATTGAAAACCGTACATTTTGTGTAGTACATATAGTGTCTCCAAATCTTCAATGTGAAGACTACCCCTCCCAATTTCAAGTCATGGGTAGTGTGATTTGAAGACTTTGGCAAAGGTCCAGGTCAAGTGCGTGCCTTAATATGAAGAATATTTAAATTTCATTTAGAACATTCTGTACTCATATGTCTGAGACAAAAGGTGTTTGCTGGAAGCGTTAATATGCTACACATCAATGATGGTGATGTGGATTTTTTAGATGTCAGATAATGGTGGTGGTTGTGATGGGTGACTTGATGGAGTTTTTGCTAAAGATTGAAGACATTTGACAACATCAACTTTAGGAGATTGATAGAACCTGAAAGATAATGTTTCAAGTTGTTAAGTTTGATTTAGACCGAATGATTATTTTTGAAGGTTTTGTAATAGTAATCGCTCATACTATGAGTGCGATTACTTGGATAAAGTAAGTGCTTACATGTGAAGCGATTACTTAATCGCACATTAGAACTTTAACCGCTTGTAATTGTGTGACCTGTTTTGAATCAATATGAACTCAAACGTTTAAATTCGTCCGTTCAATTCCGCTGTCTGATTCACATCACATCGTCATGAATTGTTGTATTGATCCGTTTTCGGTTTTCGCAGTGGCAAAAAGTAGAATATGAAAAAAATATGAACTTGGTCTTGGTAACCTGGTAGGTCGATCTACATAATTTTAATATTCAAACGCAATTGACGTGATCTGATTTAAAACTGAAAGTGAACTCATATTCATAAAAGCTTATAATTCTTTATTCTTCTTGACATGTGTATCTTTAGTGCGTATCATGTGTCCAATCATATATGAATATGATGTAACAATCTTCAACATGCATCACGCATACAATTTTAAATATAAAAGGGGAATTCCACAAATATACCACCAGTGTTCAACCACTAGATTTCTTGTGCAATGACCACTTGGTCAGACCTTCTGCCGGAGATTCTCAATAAGGGGAAATTAGATTTAGATGAAGATTCTATCAACTTTCTTTGTGTTTGTACTTCATGGAAATCTTCTGCCACTATAACCAAAACCATGTTAAAATATCTTCCTTCTCGATTACCCATGTTGATGCTTGCAGAATCAGACACAGATGAAGACGGTGAACACGAACACGAACACGAACATGAACACGACCGGAGGTGCAGCAACAATGATGTGTATCGACTCATGGGTGGTTTCTAACCACCGGTGAGCAAAAGTTTTGTGCCAAGCTTGTTAACCCGCTTACTCGTGCTCAAATCGAGCTCCCCGAGCTGTATATGTTTGATGAATTATACTTTGATCAAGATGAATGGATGTACTACTTGCTTAGCATGAGAAAAGTTGTGTTTACAACCAAACCCTTTGTCCTCAGACCCCTCGTTTCATGTTATCATCATTTGGGGGAGAACTATCGGGTTTTGCCGCCCCGGAGATGTTTTGTGGACTCAAATCACTGGCTGGGAAGGACATCTGTTTGATATCTCGTATCATAGAATGCGAAAGCGGCTCTATGTAGTGGCCACCATGGGAACAATCTATGAACATGACATAATTAACGATGTTTTGTGTCCTAAAACGTTGTCTTGAGTGACAATGTTTCCAGGGAAAGAGTTCGGGTGCTCATGTGTTCCGTGGGCGTATTTACTCGAGTATGGGGTGTGACAGTTTGCTAATAGTTACCCGTGAACATTACTATTTCAAGAAACATGATAATGAGTATGGGCGTTATGGACCATATAGGACTAGTAGGTTTCAATGTTTTGTGTTTGGGTTAGATGATGGAAAGTGGTCAAAAATCATGAGTTTTGTAGGGTTCATTCATCGTTTGCTATTGATGGTGGCGAAGGTGTGAAGCCGGATTGTATTTACTTCACCGATGATCTTTATGAACCGTACCGTGGTCTACCAGAGGGTGGCGGAGGAGACGTTCGGATATATCATATGCTTAACGGTAGAATTGAAACCATCTTCGAGTCACAGAAATCGGTTTTCCGGTCTATTCCTCCTCTATGTCTTCAAGCAAGTACTCTTCCTGTAATTAGCGGAATTAAGTAGTTGTTTAAGGTTGCAGATAATGTCCATTCTTAGACTCTTCGCTAGTAATGAGGCTCATATGTTAAGATATTTATTTACTAGGGGTGTAAACCGTATGTTGACGAGTTAAATCGCTGAATCGACACACTATTCATATGTTCATGTCAATTTCATCTATAGCTTCACACCTAGTTTTTAAAATTGTTTTGTAAACAAAAATTCAGATAAAGTTTATTCATTTTTGATGTTAATATAAGTTAAATGGGTGAATAAATACAGATCATTTTTGATCTGGCGCATGGTATCCATTTGGGCTAAATGGGACTTCACTGGCTTGGAGGATCTAGATCAGCTTCTGGTTCAGATCGATGAGCACGAGTAGATTTTGCATCATAAGTCTCTCTTGGGGATAGTCTATACAACTTTGTGGTACCTGTGTAAAGCGACAAACGAGAGGATCTTTAAAGGGGTTAATAGAACCGCTGAATTTAATCACGGAGGAGATTGTATCAAGCCTCTTCTGATGGGTTAATCACAAATGCAAGATTGTGGCTGAGAAGATTGGAAAAAGGATCCATGTTCTAGCATCTCTTTATGTAATATGTAGGCTGCGCTTTCTTTGGCCACCTGTGGCCTTGTCTCTGTGTTTTTTTCTTCTTTATCCGGCGAAAGCTGGTATTTTTCGTTAATGATATGATGCCGTTAAAAAAAAAATATTCCAGTAAGTTATGGAATAATAGGGTTTCAAGATTACTAGACTGGATAGCAAATCAATCTACATTCGTTGACATGAGTATAGAATGACTATCTGACTTTATCCTTTTTGGTGTTCAAGTTCTGTTAGCATGAAAGATTTGGTTTCCCTTGAAGGTTAGCCATATGGCCAAATATCTAGAAAACTTGTATTTGTGTTAAATAATATGCTTTAAGTCAATAATAGTCAACGAATAAGTCAACCGAGTATAGTTTTTGTTTCTATTTGAATAGTTATTAAGAGTACGGGGTAAACTATCAAAAGTGTAGAAGTTTTATAACTAATCTCTGATTAGTTTGTTACTAGCCATTGTTTGCTATAAAGGGGGTAAAACAAATTAGGTTTAGCAGTTGATTCTTTCACAAGTTTGTAATCATTTCATTTCTTGTAATTTGGTATTGAGTAATGAATAAACAACAACTGTTGATGAGTGAATGTGTTTGTGCTTCTTGATTTCTCTTGTGTTTCTAACAAGTGGTATCAAAGCAACGGTGAGGGTTTGATTGAGAGAAATTAGAGATCGATTTGAGTTTTAATCGGAAGAAGAAGATCAATCATGGTGTCGACGAAGTACGAGTTGGAGAAATTCGATTGGAAGAACGGCTTCGGGTTATGGCGATTGAAGATGTAAGCATTGCTTGTTCATCAGTGGGTTGTAGACACACTCGCCGGAGAAGCAAATCTGCTGGCTGATCTTACTAAAAAAGAAAGAAAAGACATTCTTGAGAAAGCACATAATGCTATCTTGAGTTTGGGCGATAGGGTTCCGAGAGAAGTGTCAAAAGAGACATTGGCTGCCCGAATTTGGTCAAAATTGGAAAGTCTTTACATGACTAAATCTCTAGGTAATTATCTTTCCGAACGACTACTGGAAAAACTATAGAAGATCACAAGATGGTGGTCATGGATCTTGAAAACATTGAAGTCACCACTAATGATGAAGATTAGGCAATATTGTTCTTAACTTCTCTTCCGTAAAGTTTTGAACACTTTGTAGATACTCTAATGAATGGAAGAGACACTTTGAATATGGAAAAGGTGCTTATAGCCCTAAATTCGAAGGAACTTAAGAAAAGGTCTGATGTAAAAGAAGAATTTGGTGATGGTCTGGCTGCATGGGGAAGATTTGAGCAAAGAAGTAACAACATCAAAAATAACACTCCAAGATCAAATTCAAAGATGAAAAGGAGGTGCTATATTTGCAATTTTGATAAACACCTGAAGAGAGAGTGTCCTGAAAAGAAGAAAAGGAAGGGAGACTCAAGCCATTCCAGAAATCAACCTAGTTCATCACCTAGGGGATCTCATGAGGGCTATGCTGATGTACTACTAGTAGTCTCAAAATGGTTGACCAAGGATGATTGGATAATGGACTCTGGATGTTCATATCATATGATCCTAAGAAGAGAGTTCTTTGAAGAATTAAAGATGGAGAAACTGGGAAGTGTTCAATTGGGTGATAGCAGTCCATGCACAATAGGAGCATATGGTACTGTCAGATTGAAACTTGAAAGTGGTTTTGAGTTCTTACTTACTGATGTATGATATATTCCAAAACTGGCTAGAAACTTGATTTCTTTGGGTACATTTGAGAAGGCAAGGTATCATGTAACCTTGAGAAATGGGAGGGCCGGGGTTGTGAATGGTTCTATGGTGGTGTTGTTTGGAACCTAGAAAGACAATAACATTTACATATTAGACACAAACATAGTTCAGGGTTATGCTGCAACAGTTGAGCAGAATGATGGTGTGTCTAGTATGTTATGGTACATAAGATTATGACATATAAGTAGTCAAGGGCCTATAGAGTTAAATAAGCAACATGTGTTTAAAGATTTTAAGCATATAGATGCTAACGTATGTGAATATTGTGTTCTTAGGAAGGTTCATAGGGTGAAATTTGGTAAGGGGTGCATTCAACTAAGGGTATACTAGACTATGTACATGCATATCTTTGGGGTCCAGCCGAGGCTGGGTCATTGAGTAAAGCTAGATACTTCTTGACAATTGTTGATGATCTTTCAAGAAGAGAAGAGTGTGGGTATTTGTGTTAACGCAAAAGAGTGACACTTACGAAAAGTACATGGAAAGCCCTTGTAGCAAACCATACTGAGAAGAAGGTTAAGAAACTCAGGACTGATAACGGACTTAAATTATGCAGTTGATTGTTTGAGAAGTAGTGTAAAGATCAGGGAATTGCAAGGTATTTAACAGTGCCGGGATCACCACAACAGAATGGTCTTATTGGACGTATGAACAAGACACTACTAAATAAAGTGAGATGTATGCTCATAATAATAGGCATACCTAAGAGCTTTTGGGCAGAAGCAGTATCAACAACTGCATACTTAGTAAACAAAAGTCCATCACCAGCAATTGGAATGAACAGTCCAATGGAAATGTGGTCAGGAACAACTTCAGATTATGAAAATCTAAGAATCTTTGGGTCTTTATGTTATGCTCATGTTAGTTAGGGAAAATTGGAACCAAGAGCGGAGAAGTGCACTATCTTGGGCTATCCTGAACAAGTGAAAGGGTACAGAGTCTCTGGAGGATTGAGGATGTTAGTCCAAAAGTGAAAGTTAGTAGAGATATAATAACTTTCAGGGAAGATGTTATGTATAAGGATGTCATTGGTGGGAAAGATATAGGTGATACAGGCCTGAGTCCATGAGTTCAGATTTCGGTGGAGAAGGCTGGTAATGGGAATGATCCGATTGAAGGCTATCAGTTGCAAACAGAGACAAGTGGATGTTCAACTTGAGCCAAGTTTGGCAAGGGACAGAACTAGAAGTACAATAGTAAACCCAATCATATTCATAGAAAAATAAGGAAGATGTGTCTGCAATTGTCTTTAACATAGCTGAACTGGAAGATAACAGTGAGCCATTGACATTTAATGATGCAGTGAACTCAGTGAATAAAGAGCCTTAGTTTAAAGCCATGGAGGATAAAATGAACTCTTTATATAAGAATGAGACATGGATTGTGGTAGATAAACCAGAAAATCAAAAGCTTGTAGATTGCAAATGGATCCCTAAGATAAAAGAGGGAATACGCGGTGTTGAAAAGCCAAGGTTTAAGGCCAGGTTTGTGGCCAAAGACTTTACATAGAGAGCCGACATTGACTATACCGAGATATTCTCACCAGTGGTAAAGCATACTTCAAAAAGGGTTGTGTTATCAATAACTGCTTTGGAAGATATTAAAGTGGAGCAACTTGATGTGAAAATTACATTTCTTCATTTAATACATGAGAAGATATATATATGAAGCTGCCTCTAGGATTTGAAGTAAAAGGGCAAGAGAACAAGGTATGTCTTCTGAAGAACTCCTTGTATGGTTTAAAACATTCCACTAGGCAATGGTATAGAGAGTTTGACGATTTGATGAGGTGTGGTTTTAAGAGAAGTAGTTATGATAATTGTTTGTATTATAAGGAATACAACAGAGTTGAATTTATTTATCTTTTGTTGTATGTGGATGATATGTTGATTGCTTGTAGAGAGAAGGATCAAACAGTAGCTACTAAGAGGTTTTTGATGGAAAAGTTTGAGATGAAGGAGTTAGGGAATGCTAAGAAAATTCTTGGTATGGAAATAGAAAAGGACAGTTCTAAAAAGATACCAACATTGTCTCAAAAGTCATATGTTAGGAAGGTTCTAAACAACTATTATGTGGATGGGTGTAAACCTGTTATAATACCTATTGCTCAACATTTTAAAATGTCAAGTCAAGACAATCTTAAGACCATTGAAGAAGAAATAATAGGTTGATGTATCCGATGGCGTGCACAAGACCAAACATTGGATATGCAGTTAGCCTGGTTACCCGTATGGCCAAATAGCTAGAAAACTTGTATTTGTGTTAAATAATATGCTTTCAGTCAATAATATCAACGAAGAAGTCAACCGAGTTTGTTATATAGTTCTGTTTCTGTTTGAATAGTTAAAAATTAAGAGTACAAGGGAGTAAAATATCAAAAGTGTGGAAGGTTTATAGCTAATCTCTGGTTACTTTGTTACTAGCTGTTGTTAGCTATAAAGGGGTAGAACAGCTAAGGTTTAGCAGTGGATTCTTTCACAAGTTTGTAATTGTTTCTTTTTCTCGTAATTGAGTGATGATTAAACAATAATCATTCATTTATGTGTGATTGTGTTTGTGCTTCTTGATTTCTCTTGTGTTTCTAACAATTTGTTTCAAATAGGTGTAGACTTTAACGTTCTAGTTGTAGGTTTGTAGTCCAAAATGGAGTAGATCGGCTTTCTTTTTGTTTGCACTTCATGGAAATCTTCTACCACCATAACTAAAACCTTAATTCAACATCTTCCTTCTCGGTTACCCATGTTGATGTTTGCAGAATCCAACACAGATGAAGACGAACACCGTAGGTTCTATCTTCTTTCGAACGGAAGCACCATGCGTAAGCTGCCGCTACCGGAGGTGCAAAGGCAGCGATGTGTGTTGGGAAAAATTCGAAATTGCTTGGATAAATCTGAAGTCGTGTAATCACTATCAGATCAAACAATTGGAGTGGCTACCAATCTTTGATCGGATAAAATCAGAAAAAATCTAGATTTTTGTATGGCAATTTTGATTGAGAGTCAATATTCGATTATTTTGGCAGTTTTCATTGGGAGCGTATATGCAGTTTTCACAAACTGCAAGCAGTTTTTATTTTGCACAAACCACCTTTAGTCCCTTAAGTTTCCAAAAGTGCATATTTAGCCCGAAATTCAATTTCTGATGCATTTTTTATAAAGGACTTTTGTCCAAAATAAAAAATTTCCAAGCTTCTGCCCCTTGGACCCTGCTCCCAGGGGCGCTGCCCCCTTGGATCCCCCATTAGTCCCGATGACATTCAAATAAGCGTGCACTCTTATTTGAACGTCACACGTAATCTCAAAATTACACTAAAATATCCAACAATATGTATCGACTCACATGGGTGGTTGCTGACCACCGGGAACACAAGAGTTTTATACCAAGCTCGTTAACCAGCTTTCTCGTACTCAAATCGAGCTTCCAGAGCTGTATATGTTTGAGAAATTGTACTTTGATCAAGATGAATGGCTGTACTACTTGTTTTCCATGAGAAAAGTTGTGCTTACCTCTCCAAACCCTTTATCATCAGATCCTTCCTTTCGTGTTGTTATCTTTTGGGGAAAACTATCGGGTTTTGCCGCCTGGGAGACGTTTCATGGACTCAAATCCCCGGTTGCGAAGGCAATCTGTTTGATAACGCGTATCATAGAATGCGAAAAAGGCTCTATGTAGTGGCAACCATGGGAAGAATCTACGAATGTGAAGTACTTAACGATGTTTGCACTGCTTTAACGTTGTGTCAAGTGACAACGTTCCCTGGGAAAGTGTTCGGGTGTTCGTGTGGACTGTGGGCATATTTACTTGAGTGGGGGGGGGTGTGACAGTTTGCTAATGGTCACGCGTGAACATTGTATTTCAAGAAACATGATGATGAGTATGCGAGTTGTGGACCTTATAGGACGGGTTAGATGATGGAAAGTGGTCGAAAATCACGTGTTTGGGGGACAAAGTGGTCTTTATAGGGTTCAATTCATCGTATGCTATTGATGGTGGCGAAGGTGTGAAGCCGGATTGTATTTACTTCACCGATGATCTTTATGAACCGTACCGTGGTCTACCAAAGGGGGGTGGAGGAGACGTTGGAATATATCATATGTTTACTGGTAGTATTGAAACCGTCTTTGAGTCACAAGAGTCAGTTTTCCGGTCTAGTTCTCCTTTATGGCTTCAAACAAGCACTCTTCCTATAATTAAGGTAATTAAGTAGTTGTTTAAGGGTGCAGATAATGTCTATTAAGCTAGTAATAATTAGGTTACTTGTATAAGCATATCGTAAGATGTTTGTTTGGTGAAGAAATAGCATAACAATGTTTACTCAGGATTATGGGTGACAATTGTGCTGATGAGCTAAATCGTTGAATCCAAACACTATTTATGTATTCATTAATTTGTTTTATAACATAAAAAGCTAGGTAAGTAAACAAGTGCTCGAAAGCGATGAGAACTATGGGTGTCCATGGTCTGGTTGTGACGTAAACCATATTGTTAGTAATAATTTTTTTACTAGTTTAAACCAAAACCAAGCATTCGAAAATTTTAAACGAACAAAACCAAATCACTACGAAGAGTTTGGCTTTGGTTTGGTTTCATCGTTTCGCTTGTTGTGCCTTTGTAATATAAAAATGCATAAATTATGATCAAAGTAATGAAGCAATCCAGCACTTGAAACTTAAAAGATCGAGTCTCTGTGTTGTATATTGTATAGTATTATTAAACAAAGCCCAATCATGTGTATTGTCCAACTTAAAGAATATAAAGACACTATGTAAAATATTAAAAAGTTATATAGCCCAAAATACTACAATCATCTATGTTTTTTTTTGCCTGATTTTGAGTATTACCCTAGACCAAGCATTTGCTACAACTTTAATTTTTTTAAACCAACCGCACACGAAAGCAAACGGATGGCATGTTTGTCCTCTTTCATGGTTTCAAATCAAAGCCGTGAACATCCCTATTCAGAGGTGTGCTGCAAGAATTTGTAAGCATAGTATTCTTTGAAAGTCTCATAGAGTCAAATTCTATAAGGGTTTTTGAGAGAGAGCACCTGTCTACAAAATCATCGCTTATTTTCTATAGTAGATTTTTTTCATTTGAGATGTTGTGCACATTATTTTTATTTTTATCGCGCATGACTGGTTTTAGGTAATTGATGTAGTTGTTTTCAAGGTTAGAAGAGAGCATTAGGAATGTAAACATATATCAGAAATAGTGAAACAAAAGATCTAAGATTGAGTAAGTTGTTGTGAGCGAATGCGAAAAAAGGATAAACGTAAGATGTTCCTAGCTAGCTACTAGGTGATTCAATCTTTATAGTGTTTGATATTGCCATTTATCACTGTTGTGCCTTTTGCTATTCAAGTTAAGTGATTTAAACTATAAATCTGTCCAAATACATTTGAGTGAAGTACATTTGAAAAATTTAGGAGATTTCTTGTTGTCTTTAATAACGCAATTAGAACTAATGTGTTTTCGGGAACTGATATCTACAAACTTACACTTTTCATAAATTATTGTGGCTTATTATAGTATAATTCAAATGAGGGGCCTATGAGAAAATGGAAAAAATTTTGATGGCAAAATTTTAGAAATATTTGGTTGAACAGTGTGACTTTAGCCATAACTATGATTGTAAGAAGATTAAAATCATCACATAACATTCATTTTGTAGGGGTAAAGGAATCGCTGATGGCAAACACATCGAAAATCAGGTTTAACCATTTTTGGGGTAGATCATTGTTTGAAGTAGAAAGTATTAATGTAACGGGGAGGTCGGGGGTCTGTTTTATATCTAGAATCCAACAATTTTTGTCAAGCAAGTGGCGGTCAAATCCTGCATTACCTGTTGGTGACAAGTCGACTAATTAGATCGAATTTGGTGATAAATGTAATAAACATATATGCTCCTCAAGAGGCATCCGTGAAAAAAGCACTTTGGTTGGAAGTGTTAGGTTATATGAATTGTCGGGTGGGCATGTGGCTTAAGATGGGGGACCTAAACATTGTCTGGTTGGCTGACGAGAGAAGGAACTCAGAATTCAACACTTCTACGGTCAGACGAATTAAATAGCTTATCTTTCAGGCAGGTTTGGTGGAGTATGGGGGGGGGGGGGTTGTTGAGCTTATATATCAAAGAAAGAGGATAAACTGAGCAAGATAGACAAGGTTTTGGTGTGTAAAGACTTTATGAACAGGTGGCTCAAAGCTGCGCTCTCAGCTCTCCAGAGAGAACGGTTGGATCATTGTCCGTTAACATTGATCACGGAACCCGGTGACTTCGAAAATATCCACTTTCAATTCTTTTCATCATGGTTAGAGAAACCTGGATTTAGGGGATTGATTATATCTATGGCAGAAAAATTTGTATATTTTGACCCCTCTAATAGATTGGCTTCAAAACTCAAATATTTCAAAATCAATAATATTAAGAGGTGGAACACGGAGGTAAAGGCGGCAAAAGATTTGCAAGCGGAGAATCTACTCAAGAAAACCCAAAATTTGGAGTTGATAGAAGAGACCGGGTCATTGTTGGATACGAAGTTAGAGGCTCAAATAGATTGCAAGAAATGGTTGTCGGATTTCTACCAAAGAAAGGCATCCGACTGAAATTCCAATGGGGTCACACATCCGACACGAGTTAAGGAGAAAGTACTTGGGTATCTTAGCAACAAGTTTCAGCAAGATCAGACTGAAATTCCAAGCCACTTTATTACCTTCAACGAGGATTGAAAGCATGGATGTCACTTTTACAATGAGAAGAGATTCAACTGGTGATATGGGATTGTTTAGGAGATAGGGCGCTTGACCATGATGGATTTAATTTTGGTTTTGTAAAAAAATATGGGAGGTTTTAAAGTTGGACTCCATGGACATCCTAAGTCATTTTCATGCAGAATCAAAGATCAATTGGGGTTGTACATTTTCATTCATTGCTATATTACTAGAAACTAAGGACCTGGTTTCTTGGGGAGAGTACCATCCAATCAGTTTGGTGGGGATATCAATAAAGTTATCTCAAAGCTTATGGTAAATCGTCTTAAATAAGTGATTGGTAAAATCGTTTCAGAGAGCAAACCTCCTTCCTTTCAGGGCATAACATACTAGACGGTTCGGTGATGTTAAATGAGACTGTTTCTTGGTTGTGAACTTGCGTAAATCAAATATGTTAGGTCTTATCTTCAAAGTAGATATAGAGAAAGCATACAACTCTGTGCAATGGGTTTTCTGGACTCGGTTATGGAATAAATGAAATTTTCAAGTAGATGGAGGGGCTAAATACATCTCCGAGCGAGGTTTGGTTTTTTTGAATGGAAGTCCAACTACAGAATTACAATACTTCAATGGGTTGCGTTAACGGGATCCTATATCCCCATTTCTGTTTGTCATGGAGGCCTTAACGAAGATTATTAAAAGGGTGTCTTCGGTGAGATTATTTTAGGTAATTACACTACCTAATAATGGAATGATCTTGACACATCTACTTTACGGCAATGACATAATGTTCATCGGTGATGAAGACTTAGTCAAGAATAAGGTTTTAAAACAAAAAAATGTTTTCGGGTAAACTTTGACATCCTTGTTCCATACAAGATGACTTTAATTACTTACAAACCAACCGTTTGTCTAGTCATAAGATGACCAACATTTAAAAAAGTTATAACGACATAAGTTTTAGATACTTAGACAACGATACTTTCACGACATAATAAACAAAATTTGTCTTGACCCGTTTGCTAATTTAGTTTACGGAATCATGAAGAAAGTGTCTTGAAGTGTGTTCGTTCCGAGCGTCTCTTGCCAATTAAAGATCAACTTTACCTACACCACGATCACAAGAATCAATATAAATTTACTTTTAGCTTTATAATAATAACTTCCAATAATCATGATATGTATTCTTTATAAAGTCTTCCATTCTTTGACCCGTTTAGAACGGATCACATTCATAATCATACATCTACATACTTCTTCGTTTATGACATTTGAATTTACTACTGTAACATTGTTCAAACATAGTAAACATTATAAATTACCAACACTAGTAAGTATAAGAACATACCTTTGTCTTGTTTTATTTGTGATCCGGAATAGCTTGCACCTTCTTCTTTCACTCCTCTTGTTAGACAAGTTTAGATGATCAAGAATAAGTGTTCACACAGAGAAATTGGCCTTGATTTCCCTTGTGATTTTCCTGATTTTGTAAAATGGAGGTCTTCCTCCTCTTCCCTTGTTCCAGGCGACACCCACACACCTTTTGAGTGTGTGGTGTTGTGTTTTATAATTTTATTTTATAAAATTAACTTTCATTCATGTCTCTTTTTGGACCCTCAAGTATGAACACTTATTTTTAGATGGCTAAATACTTATTCTTTATGTTAAAGTTCTAATTTACATCCTAACTAAGTTCATACTCCTAGTTACTACTAGTGAATTCTCTAAAAACACATATAAATATACATGATTAAATTTTGGGGTATTACAAGTCCACACTCCTTAAGGGGGGTTTCGTCACCGAAATCTGAATACATACGAAATAAGGCCGGTTAGAACTTTCACATTTCATCATCTGGTTCCCAAGTAAGATCCGACTCCTTCCTGTGTTTCCATTGAACTAATACCTGTTTAACTTCTTTGTTACGAAAGGCCTTTACTTTGGAATCTTTTATAACCACCGGTCTTTCAATATAATTCATTCTTTCATCCAACACAAGGTCATCAACAGGTATGTGTGCAGTTTCATCCGCAATGCACTTTCGTAATTGTGACACGTGAAAGGCATCGTGATTGCCATCTAGTGCTGAGGGTAGTTCTAATTGATATGCAACTTTTCCAATGCGAGCTAGAATTTTAAACAGTCCAATGTATCTAGGACCCAACATCCCTCGTTTACGGAATCAAATTACGCCTTTCCATGGGGAGACTTTTAATAATACTCGGTCTCCCAATTGGAATTCAATTGGACGTCTTTTTTTGTCCGCATAGGACTGTTGTCGATCTTGCGCTGCTTTTAGTCGAGCTCGAACTAAATCAATCTTTTCGTTAGCTCTTGCTACTACATCCTTGGGGGCTAGTTCTCTTTGTCCTACTTCTCCCCAACAAACATGAGTTCTACATTTTCTCCACTATAGAGTCTCGCCGCCATTTGAATACTACTTTGATAGCTATTGTTGTAAGAAAACTCTACTAGTGGTAAATGATCATCCCAACTTCTCCCAAAATCTAAGACACATGCTCTTAAAATATCAACCAAGGTTTGTATGGTTCTTTCTGATTGACCATCCGTTTGAGGATGGTATGCGGTACGGTACTTAAGTGCAGCTTGGTGCCCATATCTTCAAGAAATCTTCTCCAATAACGAGAAGTAAATCTGGCGTCTTGATCACAGACAAGAGATACAGGTACCCCATGACAGGAGACTATTTCATTCACAAATATTCCCACCATTCTTTCTGACGAGTAAGTCTCTCGTATAGTAAGAAATGAGCACTCTTTGAAAGACGATCGACAATGACCCAAATAGCATTGTGACCCCTTTTTGTTTTTGGAAGTTTGGTTTCCAAATCCATGATCAAGTTTTCCTATTTCCATACCGGAATCTGCAACGATTGGAGTTTCCCATATGGCTTTTTGATGTTCCACTTTCACTTGTGAGCATGTTAGGCATTTAGATACATTCAATGATTTAGTTTGAGCTTCCCTTATTGCTTCGATAAGGTTAGGTGTAACTATCATTCTCATCGACTTTATTCGAATAGGCGACAGATATTCCTTCCGGCTTAAAGCGTCTTCTACGATATTGGCCTTACCTGGATGGTAAAGAATGTCACAATCACAATCTTTAATCAATTCTAGCCACCTTCGTTGTCTCATATTAAGGTCTTTTTGTTCGAAGAAGTATTTGAGACTTTTATGATCTGAGTATATTGTGCATTTCGTTCCGTACAAATAGTGTCTCCAAATTTTCAATGCAAAAACCACAGCTGCCAACTCTAGATCATGAGTCGGATAATTGCCTTCGTGCTGTTTAAGTTGCCTTGAAGCATAGGCAATGACTTTACCTCGTTGCATTAGGACACACCCTAACCCTTGGTGTGATGCATCAGTGTATACCACCAAGTCTTCCATTCCTTCTGGTAAGGTTAACACCAGAGAGCTTGACAATTTTTCCTTTAGCATTTGGAAAGCCTTCTCTTGTTCAAGACCCCTTGAAAACTTTTCTTCTTTCTTCGTTAATCTAGGTATAGGCAAGGCTATTTTAGAGAAATCTTGAATATATCTCCTATAATAGCCAGCTAATCCTAGAAAACTCCGTACTTCATTAAAATTCTTTGGGGGTAACCACTTAATCACAACCTCTACTTAAGATGGATTTACTGAAATTCCTTTCTCATTCATCACATGGCCTAACGCACATTTGGAAAACTTAGCATATAACCTTTCTTTACGGAGTGTCTCAAGTACTTAACGTAAGTGATGAGCATGTTCGAACTCACTTCGAGAGTATACCAGAATATCGTCTATAAATGCTATGAAAAATTTGTTTAACATGTTTCGGCATACTCTATTCATCAAATCCATAAATGCGGCCGGAGCGTTAGTTAAGCCGAAAGACATTACTAAAAACTCGTAATGCCCGTAACAGGTTCTAAACGCAGTTTTAGCCACGTCTTCTTCCCTTACCCGTAACTGGTGATATCCTGAACGTAAATCAATTTTGAAAACCAACTTGCCCCTTGTAATTGATCGAAGAGGTAATCTATTCTTGGTAAGGGGTATCGATTTTTCACCGTGAGTTTATTGAGCTCACGATAGTCGATGCACATGCGCATTGAACCATCCTTCTTCTTTACAAATAAAACAGGTGCTCCCCAAGGGGATACACTAGGACGTATGAAGCCCTTGTCAAGGAGTTCTTGTAATTGGACCATTAATTCTCGTACTTCAGTGGGAGCTAATCGGTACGGAGCGTACTTCAGTGGGAGCTAATCGGTACGGAGCTTTGGCAGTTGGTTCCAATTCAATCCGAAATTCTACTTCCCGTTCAGGTGGAAGTTCCGGTAATTCATCTGGAAATACATCCGGGTATTCATTCACAACTCTTGTACCTCCAATTGTTACAATGTCTTGTTTATTATCGATCACATAAGCTAGAAATGCTTTACTTCCATTTCTAACATACTTAACCGCTTCAACAATGGTACATAATTTAGTCTCTACTCTTCTTTCCCCGTAAATGCTTACTCACTTCCCTTTAGAAGACATAATATGCATGATCTTGCTTTCACATAGAATTTACGCATGGTGTTGGGATAGCCAATCCATACCTTTCACCACCTTGAATTCTCCCAAAACCATGGGAATAAGATCGATGTCAAATTCTTCATCCTCTATGGTGATTTTACACTTTCTACATATCTCATGTAACAAATAACTCTTACAATCAACGATTTCTACTTCTAGAGGTATGGGCATTCTTTCTATTACAAATGAGGGGGAATGTATAATTTCACTTGACACAAATGACCTACTAGCTCCCGTATCAAATAATACATACGTTGGTATAGAGTTTAGCATAAGTATACCTGATACAACATTCGGGTGTGTCTTTGCCTCTTCCAATGAAATCTGGAACATTCTTCCTTTGGCCTTGATGGGTTCCTCCTTTTCTTGTTCCTTGTTTGAGCTTTGGGCACTCCACTTTCACATGGCCCGACTCGTCACAGTTGTAACATACTCTCTTTGGATTAGGATAATTGTAGTATGGGTGCTCTTCTTGACCACAATTATAGTATCCCCTTTTTTCCATTAAGCATTCACCCGAATGGAGTTTCCCACATGTCTTACATCGTGGGAATCCTCCTTTTGAAGTTTCCTTCTTACTATAATCTTGAATCTTGGGTCTTTTAGGAGTGCCTTGAATTGACCCTTTTTCAATTTGCTTCTTCTCCCTCGTTCTTCTTGCATCTTCAATTCGATCTCTCTATCTCTTGCCCAATTAATGAGCTCGTTTAAAGTTTCACATTTAGAAGGGGTAATGAATTCTTTGTACTCAGCTTTTAACATATCATGATAGTGGTTAATCTTCATCCTCTCCGTTCTTGTGAACACCTTACAAATTTAATTTTGTCAAGGAAAATGTTTGTGATTTCATCGATTGTTTCATTCTTTTGTCGAAGACGGAGAAAGTCTTCTTGAATTCGATCCACAGCCGATTGCGGACAATGATATTTCATGAAAGGTTCTTTTAATTCTTTCCATGTAAGAGTGGAGAGTTTATCTTAACCAATTTCCTTACTATACGCATCCAACCAACCTTTAGCTTGTAGCTGAAGTTTTCCTGTGGCGAACATAACTTGGTCTTCTTTCTCACAATGACTTCGGATGAACACTCCTTCTATATTAGAGATCCATCTTTGACATTCTATGGGATCTATCTCTCCATTATAAGATGAGGGTTTACATGCCATAAATTCCTTGTAGGTACACCGTCGAGCTTCCTTCTTACCATGCATCCCGCTTATCATTTTTTCAACTCATCCATCTTACTTGTCATCATGGTTTCTACCACATTTAGTACTTGGCTTTCCACTTCTTGCGCTATGCGAGGGATGTTTACGTCAAGTACCCTTCCTACTTCTTCCACAATTAGCTTATTTAATTCTTCCTGAGTTATTCGTTCCATAGTATCTGAACTTTCTTCATTAGTCATCTACAATTACATACTTATGTTAGAGATCATTCTATCTATTCATTGTAACATTCTATATTTATATGCCTTCAATATTTCATTCTTATATGATTGGAACTCTTATAATTCTTATTTCGAACCTTCTCCTCTTCAAATTTTGGTAAATCCTTCTCTCTATTTATCAACTTTCGAATCATTCTTATGTTAGATACCAAATTTCAACTTAAACAGCAGTTCGGGTAACACAAAAATGTTTTCGGGTAAACTTTGACATCCTTGTTCCATACAAGAGGACTTTAGTTACTTACAAACCAACCGTTTATCTAGTCATAAGATGACCAACATTTACAAAAGTTATAACGACATAAGTTTTAGATACTTAGACAACGATACTTTCATGACATAATAAACAAAATTTGTCTTGACCCGTTTGCTAATTTAGTTTACGGAATCATGAAGAAAGTGTCTTGAAGTGTGTTCGTTCCGAGCGTCTCTTGCCAATTAAAGATCAACTTTACCTACACCACGATCACAAGAATCAATATTAATTTACTTTTAGCTTTATAATAGTAACTTCCAATAATCGTGATATGTATTCTTTATAAACTCTTCCATTCTTTGACATGTTTGGAACGGATCACATTCATAATTATACATCTACATACTTCTTCGTTTATGACATTTGAATTTACTATTGTAACATTGTTCAAACATAGTAAAACATTATAAATTTACCAACACTAGTAAGTATAAGAACATACCTTTGTCTTGTTTTATTTGTGATCTGGAATAGGTTACAGCTTCTTCTTTCACTCCTCTTGTTAGACTAGTTTAGATGATCAAGAATAAGTGTTCATGCAGAGAAATTGGCATTGATTTCCCATGTGATTTTACTGATTTTTTAAAAATGGAGGTCATCCTCCTCTTCCCTTGTTCCAGGCGACACCTACACACCTTTTGTGTTTGAGTGTGTGGCGTTTTATAATTTTATTTTATAAAATTAACTTCATTCATGTCCCCTTTGGTTAAAGTTCTAATTTACATCCTAACTAAGTTCATACTCCTAGTTACTACTAGTGAATTCTATAAAAACACATATAAATATAGATGATTAAATTTTGGGGTGTTACAGTTGAATGGGATTTTTAAGGGGTTTTTATTTATTGTCTAAGGCTAAAGGTAAATTTGGTGAATTCTTAAAGTGTGGAATTGGAAGTTTCCCGTTCCGATATCTCTACTTGCAGCTTGGCACAAACATAAATTTGGTGAAATAGCAGCAACAAATAATTGATTTCTTTCAGTTCACCTTTCGAGGTGGAAGGCAAGAACTTTATTAACCGTGCCGAGTTACACTAATAAATGCAGTTTTGCATACAGTTCTAATCGATTAGTTTTCTTTATTTAAAGCACCAATGCATGTTTTTAAAAGCCTTGGGTCGAATACGACGCGCATTCTTATGGGTGGTGACAACGAACGAGCCAAGATGAGTTGGGTGGATTGGGATTGGGTTACGAATCCTAAGAATCGGGGGGGGGGGTGGGGGATGGGCATAGTGTCTCTAAGAGTTGCGTATATCAGGATGTTGTCACGTTGGTGGTGGAGATCAAAACGGAATAAAATAGGATGTGGTGGAATGTCATTTGGTAGATTCACCAAAGTTCGAGATCTTATAGTTCAATTCTCAGCTGAAGTGTACTATTCTGGGCATATGGAAAAACATCTTCAAAATTGGTTGGGACCTTAACAAGTACATGTAGACGTTAGTAAATTTAATAATTGGGGTTGTCAGGTACGATAGTAGTATTTAGTTCTAGATAGATAGATGGATGTGAGAGGCGCCACTAGCACATACTTTTCCTTGATTATTTGCACTTGTCCAAAACAAAATGGCTACGATATTAGAATGTCATAAACGAAGTGAAGAAAAGGAGAAATGGAGATTGCGATGGAAGGAGTTGATTCATCTAGAGGAGGCATGGAGTATGAAAGCTTAATGGGCTTGCTGGATTCGATACAAATAACCAACACAAGATGCACGAAGATGGGAGGACCCGTTAGGTAGCTCGTTTTCAGTCTAGTACGTGAAGACTTGTATTCATATGCGACGTGTAATCCGTCATATTATACAGTCATGTGGAACAATTAGGCTCTAAAAGGTGAATATATTTTATTGGCTAGTAGAAATGAACCCTATTCTAACTTGGAATAACCTTGTGAAAAGAAATATACCGATTGATCAACTATATTTAGCTTATGTGGTAACTTTGTGGAATCGTGGAGCATTTGTTCACATCTTGTTCAATGGCAAATATGATTTGGGGACAATTAGTATATGGTGCTAAATCGCACCGATCTATACATTCTCCTTCAATGATGTATTGGAGATTCAGCGATCGGCTCATGGTGACAATGCTAGGAGGAAGATGATTCATGCTATGATTCTCATATCTTGTTGGTGCATTTGGAATCCGACACAGATGAAGACGAACACCGTAGGTTCTATCTTCTTTCGAACGGAAGCACCATGCGTAAGCTGCCGCTACCGGAGGCGCAAAGGCAGCGATGTTGTGTTGGGAAAAATTCAAAATTACTTGGATAAATCTGAAATCATGTAATCACTATCAGATCAAACAATTGGAGTGGCTACCAATCTTTGATCGGATAAAATCAGAAAAAATCTAGATTTTTGTATGGCAATTTTTGATTGAGAGTCAATATTCGATTATTTTGGCAGTTTTCATTGGGAGCGTATATGCAGTTTTCACAAACTGCAAGCCGTTTTTATTTTGCACGAACCACCTTTAGTCCCTTAAGTTTTCAAAAGTGCATATTTAGCCCGAAATTCAATTTCTGATGCATTTTTGTTTATCCAAAATAAAAAATTTCCAAGCTTCTGCCCCTTGGACCCCGCCAGGGGCTGCCGCCCTTGGACCCTTCTCCCAGGGGCGCTGCCCCCTTGGATCCCCCGTTAGTCCCGATGACATTCAAATAAGCGTGCACTCTTATTTGAACGTCACACGCAATCTCAAATTACACTAAAATATCCAACAATGTGTATCGACTCACATGGGTGGTTGCTGACCACCGGGAAAACAAGAGTTTTATACCAAGCTCGTAACCAGCTTTCTCGTACTCAAATCGAGCTTCCAAAGCTGTATATGTTTGACAAATTGTACTTTGATCAAGATGAATGGCTGTACTGCTTGTTTTCCATGAGAAAAGTTGTGCTTACCTCTCCAAACCCTTTATCATCAGATCCTTCCTTTCGTGTTGTTATCTTTTGGGGAAAAACTATCGGGTTTTGCCGCCTGGGAGACGTTTCATGAACTCAAATCCCCGGTTGCGAAGGCAATCTGTTTGATATCGCGTATCATAGAATGCGAAAAAGGCTCTTTGTAGTGGCAACCGTGGGAAGAATCTACGAATGTGAAGTACTTAACGATGTTTGCACTTCTTTAACGCTGTGTCAAGTGACAACGTTCCCTGGGAAAGAGTTCGGGTGTTCGCGTGGACTGTGGGTATATTTACTTGAGTGGGGGGTGTGATAGTTTGCTAATGGTCACGCGTGAACATTGCCATTTCAAGAAACATGATGATGAGTATGCGAGTTGTGGACCTTATAGGACGGGTTAGACGATGGAAAGTGGTCGAAAATCACGTGTTTGGGGGACAAAGTGGTCTTTATAGGGTTCAATTCATCGTTTGCTATTGATGGTGGCGAAGGTGTGAAGCCGGATTGTTTTACTTCACCGATGATCTTTATGAACCGTACCATGGTCTACCAGAGGGGGGTGGAGGAGACGTTGGAATATATCATATGTTTACTGGTAGTATTGAAACCGTCTTTGAGTCACAAGAGTCAGTTTTCCGGTCTAGTTCTCCTTTATGGCTTCAAACAAGCACTCTTCCTATGATTAAGGGAATTAAGTAGTTGTTTAAGGGTGCAGATAATGTCTATTAAGCTAGTAATAATTAGGTTACTTGTATAAGCGTATCGTAAGATGTTTGTTTGGTGAAGAAATAGCATAACAATGTTTACTTAGGATTATGGGTGACAATTGTGCTGTCGATGAGCTAAATCGTTGAATCCAAACACTATTTATGTATTCATTAATTTGTTTTATAACATAAAAAGCTAAGTAAGTAAACAAGTGCTCGAAAGCGATGAGAATTATGGGTGTCCATGGTCTGGTTGTGACGTAAACCATATTGTTAGTAATAATTTTTTTATTGGTTTAAACCAAAACCAAGCATTCGAAAATTTTAAACGAATAAAACCAAATCACTACGAAGAGTTTGGCTTTGGTTTGGTTTCATCGTTTCGCTTGTTGTGCCTTTATAATATAAAAAATGCATAAATTACGATCAAAGTAATGAAGCAATCCAGCACTTGAAACTTAAAAGATCGAGTCTCTGTGTTGTATATTGTATAGTATTATTAAACAAAGCCCAATCATGTGTATTGTCCAACTTAAAGAATATAAAGACACAAGTAAAATATTAAAAAGTTATATAGCCCAAAATACTACAATCCTCTATGTTTTTTTTCGCCTGATTTTGAGTATTACCCTAGACCAAGCATTTGCTACAATTTTATTTTTTTTTAAACCAACCGCACACGAAAGCAAACAGATGGCATGTTTGTCCTCTTTCATGGTTTCAAATCAAAGCCGTGAACATCCCTATTCAGAGGTGTGGTGCAAGAATTTGTAAGCATAGTATTCTTTGAAAGTCTCATAGAGTCAAATTCTATAAGGGTTTTTGAGAGAGAGCACCTGTAAACAAAATCATCGCTTATTATCTATAGTAGATTTTTTTTTCATTTGAGATGTGCACATTATTTTTATTTTTATCGCGCATGACTGGTTTTAGGAAATTGATGAAGTTGTTTTCAAGGTTAGAAGAGAGCATTAGGAATGTAAACATATATCACAAATAGTGAAATAAAAGATCTAAGATTGAGTCAAGTTGTTGTGAGCGAATGCAAAAAAAGGATAAACGTAAGATGTTCCTAGCTAGCTACCAGGTGATTCAATCTTTATAGTGTTTGATATTGCCATTTATCACTGTTGTGCCTTTTGTTATTCAAGTTAAGTGATTTAAACTATAAATCTGTCCAAATACATTTGAGTGAAGTACATTTGAAAAGTTTAGGAGATTTCTTTTTGTATTTAATAATGCAACTAGAACTAATGTGTTTTCGGGAACTGATATCTACAAACTTACACTTTTCATAAATTATTGTGGCTTATTATAGTATACTTCAAATGAGGGGCCTATGAGAAAATGGAAAAAATTTTGATGGCAAAATTTTAGAAATATTTGGTTGAACAGTGTGACTTTAGCCATAACTATGCTTGTAAGAAGAATAAAAGCATCACATAACATTCATTTTGTAGGGGTAAAGGAATCGCTGATGGCAAACACATCAAAAATCAGGTTTAACCATTTTTGGGGTAGATCATTGTTTGAAGTAGAAAGTATTAATGCAACAGGGAGGTCAGGGGTCTGTTTTATATCTAGAATCCAACAATTTTTGTCAAGCAAGTGGCGGTCAAATCCTGCATTACCTGTTGGTGACAAGTCGACTAATTAGATCGAATTTGGTGATAAATGTAATAAACATATATGCTCCTCAAGAGGCATCCGTGAAAAAAGCACTTTGGTTGGAAGTGTTAGGTTATATGAATTGTCGGGTGGCCATGTGGCTTAGATGGGGGGACCTAAACATTGTCTGGCTGGCTGATGAGAGAAGGAACTCAGAATTCAACACTTCTACGGTCAGACGAATTAAATAGCTTTATCTTTCAGGCAGGTTTGGTAGAGTATGGAGGGGGGGTTGTTCAACTTATATATCCAAGAAAGGGGATAAACTGAGCAAGATAGACAAGGTTTTGTTGTGTAAAGACTTTATGAACAGGTGGCTCAAAGCTGCGCTCTCAGCTCTCCAGAGAGAACGGTTGGATCATTGTCCGTTAACATTGATCACGGAACCCTGTGACTTCGCAAATATCCACTTTCAATTCTTTTCATCATGGTTAGAGAAACCTGGATTTAGGGGATTGATTATATCTTTGGCAGAAAAATTTGTATATTTTGACCCCTCTAATAGATTGGCTTCAAAACTTAAATATTTCAAAACCAATAATATTAAGAGGTGGAACATGGAGGTAAAGGCGGCAAAAGAGTTGCAAGCGGAGAATCTACTCAAGAAAACCCAAAATTTGGAGTTGATAGAAGAGACCGGGTCATTGTTGGATACGAAGTTAGAGGCTCAAATAGATTGCAAGAAATGGTTATCGGATTTCTACCAAAGAAAGGCATCCGACTGAAATTCCAATGGGGTCACACATCCGAGACGAGTTAAGGAGAAAGTACTTGGGTATCTTAGCAACAAGTTTCAGCAACATCAGACTGAAATTCCAAGCCACTTTATTACCTACAACGAGGATTGAAAGCATGGATGTCACTTTTACAATGGGAAGAGATTCAACTGGCGATATGGGATTGTTTAGGAGATAGGGCGCTTGACCATGATGGATTTAATTTTGGTTTTGTAAAAAAATATGGGAGGTTTTAAAGTTGGACTCCATGGACATCCTAAGTCATTTTCATGCAGAATCAAAGATCAATTGGGGTTGTACATTTTCATTCATTGCTATATTACTAAAAACTAAGGACCTGGTTTCTTGGGGAGAGTACCATCCAATCAGTTTGGTGGGGATATCAACAAAGTTATCTCAAAGCTTATGGTAAATCGTCTTAAATAAGTGATTGGTAAAATAGTTTCAAAGAGCAAACCTCCTTCCTTTCAGGGCATAACATGCTAGACGGTTCGGTGATGTTAAATGAGACTGTTTCTTGGTTGTGAACTTGCGTAAATCAAATATGTTAGGTCTTATCTTCAAAGTAGATATAGAGAAAGCATACAACTCTGTGCAATGGGTTTTCTGGACTCGGTTATGGAATAAATGAAATTTTCAAGTAGATGGAGGGGCTAAATACATCTCCGAGCGAGGTTTGGTTTTTTTGAATGGAAGTCCAACTACAGAATTACAGTACTTCAATGGGTTGTGTTAACGGGATCCTATATCCCCATTTCTGTTTGTCATGGAGGCCTTAACGAAGATTATTAAAAGGGTGTCTTGGGTGAGATTATTTTAGGGAATTACACTACCTAATAATGGAACGGTCTTGACACATCTACTTTACGGCAATGACATAATGTTCATCGGTCATGAAGCGCTCCTTCATGACTTGGTCAAGAATAAGGTTTAAAACACAAAAATGTTTTCGGGTAAACTTTGACATCCTTGTTCCATACAAGATGACTTTAATTACTTACAAACCAACCGTTTGTCTAGTCATAAGATGACCAACATTTACAAAAGTTATAACGACATAAGTTTTAGATACTTAGACAACGATACTTTCATGACATAATAAACAAAATTTGTCTTGACCCGTTTGCTAATTTAGTTTACGGAATCATGAAGAAAGTGTCTTGAAGTGTGTTCGTTCCGAGCGTCTCTTGCCAGTTAAAGATCAACTTTACCTACACCACGATCACAAGAATCAATATAAATTTACTTTTAGCTTTATAATAGTAACTTCCAATAATCATGATATGTATTCTTTATAAAGTCTTCCATTCTTTGACCCATTTAGAACGGATCACATTCATAATCATACATCTACATACTTCTTCGTTTATGACATTTGAATTTACTACTGTAACATTGTTCAAATATAGTAAACATTATAAATTACCAACACTAGTAAGTATAAGAACATACATTTGTCTTGTTTTATTTGTGATCCGGAATAGCTTGCACCTTCTTCTTTCACTCCTTTTGTTAGACTAGTTTAGATGATCAAGAATAAGTGTTCATGCAGAGAAATTGGCCTTGATTTCCCTTGTGATTTTCCTGATTTTGTAAAAATGGAGGTCTTCCTCCTCTTCCCTTGTTCCAGGCGACACCCACACACCTTTGGAGTGTGTGGTGTTGTGTTTTATAATTTTATTTTATAAAATTAACTTTCATTCATATCTCTTTTTGGCCCCTCAAGTATGAACACTTATTTTTAGATGGCTAAATACTTATTCTTTATGTTAAAATTCTAATTTACATCCTAACTAAGTTCATACTCCTAGTTACTACTAGTGAATTCTCTAAAAACACATATAAATATACATGATTAAATTTTGGGGTGTTACAAGTCCACACTCCTTAAGGGGGTTTCGTCACCGAAATCTGAATACATACCAAATAAGGTTGGGTAGAACTTTCGCATTTCATCCTCTGGTTCCCAAGTAAGATCCGACCCCATCCTGTGTTTCCATTGAACTAATACTTGTTTAACTTCTTTGTTACGAAGGGTCATTACTTTGGAATCTTTTATAGCCACCGGTCTTTCAATATAATTCATTCTTTCATCCAACACAAGGTCATCAACAGGTATGTGTGCAGTTTCATCCGCAATACACTTCCGTAATTGTAACACGTGAAAGGCATCGTGAATGCCATCTAGTGCTGAGGGTAGTTCTAATTGATATGCAACTTTTCCAATGCGAGCTAGAATTTTAAACAGTCCAATGTATCTAGGACCCAACTTCCCTCGTTTACGGAATCGAATTATGGCTTTCCATGGGGAGACTTTTAATAATACTCGGTCTCCCACTTGGAATTCAATTGGACGTCTTTTTTTGTCCGCATAGGACTTTTGTCGATCTTGCGCTGCTTTTAGTCGAGCTCGAACTAGATCAATCTTTTCGTTAGCTCTTGCTACTACATCCTTGGGGGCTAGTTCTCTTTGTCCTACTTCTCCCCAACAAACATGAGTTCTACATTTTCTCCACTATAGAGTCTCGCCACCATTTGAATACTACTTTGATAGCTATTGTTGTACGAGAACTCTAATAGTGGTAAATGATCATCCCAATTTCTCCCAAAATCTAAGACACATGCTCTTAACATATCAACCAAGGTTTGTATGGTTCTTTCTGATTGACCATCCGTTTGAGGATGGTATGCGGTACGGTACTTAAGTGCAGCTTGGTGCCCATATCTTCAAGAAATCTTCTCCAATAACGAGAAGTAAATCTGGCGTCTCGATCCGAGACAAGAGATACAGGTACCCCATGACGGGAGACTATTTCATTCACAAATATTCCCGCCATTCTTTCTGACGAGTAAGTCTCTCGTATTGGTAAGAAATGAGCACTCTTTGAAAGACGATCGACAATGACCCAAATAGCATCGTGACCCCTTTTTGTTTTTGGAAGTTTGGTTACCAAATCCGTGATCAAGTTTTCCTATTTCCATACCGGAATCTCCAACGATTGGAGTTTCCCATATGGCTTTTGATGTTCCACTTTCACTTGTGAGCATGTTAGGCATTTAGATACATTCAATGATTTAGTTTGAGCTTCCCTTATTGCTTCGATAAGGTTAGGTGTAACTATCATTCTCATCGACTTTATTCGAATAGGCGACAGATATTCCTTCCGGCTTAAAGCGTCTGCTACGATATTGGCCTTACCTGGATGGTAAAGAATGTCACAATCACAATCTTTAATCAATTCTAGCCACCTTCGTTGTCTCATATTAAGGTCTTTTTGTTCGAAGAAGTATTTGAGACTTTTATGATCAGAGTATATTGTGCATTTCGTTCCGTACAAATAGTGTCTCCAAATTTTCAATGCAAAAACCACAGCTGCCAACTCTAGATCATGAGTCGGATAATTGCCTTCGTGCTGTTTAAGTTGCCTTGAAGCATAGGCAATGACTTTACCTCTTTGCATTAGGACACACCCTAACCCGTGGTGTGATGCATCAGTGTATACCACCAAGTCTTCCATTCCTTCTGGTAAGGTTAACACCAGAGAGCTTGACAATTTTTCCTTTAGCATTTGGAAAGCCTTCTCTTGTTCAAGACCCCTTGAAAACTTTTCTTCTTTCTTCGTTAATCTAGGTATAGGCAAGGCTATTTTAGAGAAATCTTGAATATATCTCCTATAATAGCCAGCTAATCCTAGAAAACTCCATACTTCATTAAAATTCTTTGGGGGTAACCACTTAATCACAACCTCTACTTAAGATGGATTTACTGAAATTCCTTTCTCATTCATCACATGGCCTAACGCACATTTGGAAAACTTAGCATATAACCTTTCTTTACGGAGTGTCTCAAGTACTTCACGTAAGTGATGAGCATGTTCGAACTCACTTCGAGAGTATACCAGAATATCGTCTATAAATGCTATGACAAATTTGTCTAACATGTTTCGACATACTCTATTCATCAAATCCATAAATGTGGCCGGAGCGTTAGTTAAGCCGAAAGACATTACTAAAAACTCGTAATGCCCGTAACGGGTACTAAACACAGTTTTAGCCACGTCTTCTTCCCTTACCCGTAACTGGTGATATCCTGAACATAAATCATTTTTTGAAAACCAACTTGCCCCTTTCAATTGATCAAAGAGGTAATCTTTTCTTGGTAAGGGGTATCGATTTTTCACCGTGAGTTTATTGAGCTCACGATAGTCGATGCACATGCGCATTGAACCATCCTTCTTCTTTACAAATAAAACAGGTGCTCCCCAAGGGGGTACACTAGGACGTATGAAGCCCTTGTTAAGGAGTTCTTGTAATTGGACCATTAATTCTCGTAATTCAGTGGGAGCCAATCGGTACGGAGCTTTGGCAATTGGTTCCAATTCAATCCGAAATTCTACTTCCCGTTCAGGTGGAAGTCCCGGTAATTCATCTGGAAATACATCCGGGTATTCATTCACAACTCTTGTACCTCCAATTGTTACAATGTCTTGTTTATTATCGATCACATAAGCTAGAAATGCTTTACTTCCATTTCTAACATACTTAACCGCTTCAACAATGGTACATAATTTAGTCTCTACTCTTCTTTCCCCGTAAATGCTTACTCACTTCCCTTTAGAAGACATAATATGTATGATCTTGCTTTCACATAGAATTTACGCATGGTGTTGGGATAGCCAATCCATACCTTTCACTACCTTGAATTCTCCCAAAACCATGGGAATAAGATCGATGTCAAATTCTTCATCCTCTATGGTGATTTTACACTTTCTACATATCTCATGTAACAAATAACTCTTACAATCAACTATTTCTACTTCTAGAGGTATGGGCATTCTTTCTATTACAAATGAGGGGGAATGTATAATTTCACTTGACACAAATGACCTACTAGCTCCCGTATCAAATAATACATACGTTGGTATAGAGTTTAGCATAAGTATACCTGATACAACATTCGGGTGTGTCTTTGCCTCTTCCAATGAAATCTGGAACATTCTTCCTTTGGCCTTGATGGGTTCCTCCTGCTTTTCTTGTTCCTTGTGTGAGCTTTGGCCACTCGACTTTCACATGGCCCGACTCGTTACAGTTGTAACATACTCTCTTTGGATTAGGACAATTGTAGTATGGGTGCTCTTCTTGACCACAATTATAGTATCCCCTTTTTCCCATTAAGCATTCACCCGAATGGAGTTTCCCACATGTCTTACATCGTGGGAATCCTCCTTTTGAAGTTTCCTTCTTACTATAATCTTGAATCTTGGGTCTTTTAGGAGTGCCTTGAATTAACCCTTTTTCAATTTGCCTCTTCTCCCTCGTTCTTCTTGCATCTTCAATTCGATCTCTCTATCTCTTGCCCAATTAATGAGCTCGTTTAAAGTTTCGCATTTAGAAGGGGTAATGAATTTTCTGTATCAGCTTTTAACATATCATGATAGCGGTTAATCTTCATCCTCTCCGTTCTTGTGAACTCCTTACAAAACTTCATTTTGTCAAGGAAAATGTTTGTGATTTCATCGATTGTTTCATTCTTTTGTCGAAGACGGAGAAAGTCTTCTTGAATTCGATCCACATCCGACTGCGGACAATGATATTTCATGAAAGGTTCTTTGAATTCTTGCCATGTAAGTGTGGAGAGTTTATCTTCACCAATTTCCTTACTATACGCATCCCACCAATCTTTAGCTTGTCGCCGAAGTTTTCCTGTGGCGAATATAACTTGGTCTTCTTTCTCACAATGACTTCGGATGAACACTCCTTCTATATTAGAGATCCATCTTTGACATTATATGGGATCTATCTCTCCATTATAAGATGAGGGTTTACATGCCATAAATTCCTTGTAGGTACACCGCCGAGCTTCCTTCTTACCATGCATCCCGCTTATCATTTTTTTCAACTCATCCATCTTACTTGTCATCATGGTTTCTACCACATTTATTACTTGGCTTTCCACTTCTTGCGCTATGCGAGGGATGTTTACGTCAAGTACCCTTCCTACTTCTTCCACAATTAGCTTATTTAATTCATCCTGAGTTATTCGTTCTATAGTATCTGAACTTTCTTCGTTAGTCATCTACAATTACATACTTATGTTAGAGATCATTCTATCTATTCCTTGTAACATTCTATATTTATATGCCTTCAATATTACATTTTTATATGATTGGAACTCTTATAATTCTTATTTCGAACCTTCTCCTTTTCAAATTTTGGTAAATCCTTCTGTCTATTTATCAACTTTCGAATCATTCTTATGTTAGATACCAAAATTCAACTTAAACAGTAGTTCGGGTAACACAAAAATGTTTTCGGGTAAACTTTGACATCCTTGTTCCATACAAGAGGACTTTAATTACTTACAAACCAACCGTTTGTCTAGTCATAAGATGACCAACATTTATAAAAGTTATAACGACATAAGTTTTAGATACTTAGACAACGATACTTTCATGACATAATAAACAAAATTTGTCTTGACCCGTTTGCTAATTTAGTTTACAGAAGCATGAAGAAAGTGTCTTGAAGTGTGTTCGTTCCGAGCGTCTCTTGCCAATTAAAGATCAATTTTACCTACACCACGATCACAAGAATCAATATTAATTTACTTTTAGCTTTATAATAGTAACTACCAGTAATCGTGATATGTATTCTTTATAAAGTCTTCCATTCTTTGACATGTTTGAAAGGGATCACATTCATAATTATACATCCACATACTTCTTCGTTTATGACATTTGAATTTACTATTGTAACATTGTTCAACCATAGTAAAACATTACAAATTTACCAACACTAGTAAGTATAAGAACATACCTTTGTCGTGTTTTATTTGTGATCTGGAATAGCTTGCACCTTCGTCTTTCACTCCTCTTGTTAGACTAGTTTAGATGATCAAGAATAAGTGTTCATGCAAAGAAATTGGCATTGATTTCCCTTGTGATTTTTCTGATTTTGTAAAAATGGAGGTCTTCCTCCTCTTCCCTTGTTCCAGGCGACACCTACACACCTTTTGTGTGTGTGTGTGGTGTTTTATAATTTTATTTTATAAAATTAACTTTCATTCATGTCCCCTTTGGTTAAAGTTCTAATTTACACCCTAACTAAGTTCATACTCCTAGTTACTACTAGTGAATTCTATAAAAACACATATAAATATACATGATTAAATTTTGGGGTGTTACAGGTGAATGGGGTTTTTAAGGGGTTTTTATTTAGTTTCTAAGGCTAAAGGTTAATTTGGCGAATTCTTAAAGTGTGGAATTGGAAGTTTCCCGTTCCGATATCTCTACTTGCAGCTTGGCACAAACGTAAATTTGGTGAAATAGCGGCAACAAATAATTGATTTCTTTCGGTTCACCTTTCGAGGTGGAAGGCAAGAACTTTATTAACTGTGCCGAGTTACACTAATAAATGCAGTTTTGCATACAGTTCTAATCGATTAGTTTTCTTTATTTCAAGCACCAATGCATGTTTTTAAATCCTTAGGTCGAATACGACGCTCATTCTTATGGGTGGTGACAACGACCGAGCCAAGATGAGTTGGGTGGATTGGGATTGGGTTACGAATCCTAAGAAACGGGGGGGGGGTGGGGATGGCATAGTGTCTCTAAGAGTTGCGAATATCAGGATGTTGTCACGTTGGTGGTGGAGATTCAAAACGGAATAAAATAGGATGTGGTGGAATGTCATTTGGTAGATTCACCAAAGTTCGAGATCTTAGAGTTCAATTCTCAGCTAAAGTGTACTATTATGGGCATATGGAAAAACATCTTCAAAATTGGTTGGGACCTTAACAAGTACATGTAGACGTTAGTAAATTTAATAATTGGGGTTGTCAGGTATGATAGTAGTATTTAGTTCTAGATAGATAGATGGATGTGAGAGGCGCCACTAGCACATACTTTTCCTTGATTATTTGCACTTGTCCATAACAAAATGGCTTCTATATTAGAATGTCATAAACGAAGTGAAGAAAAGGAGAAATGGAGATGGCCATGGAAGGAGTTGATTCATCTAGAGGAGGCATGGAGTATGAAAGCTTAATGGGCTTGCTAGATTCGATACAAATAACCAATACAAGATGCACGAAGATGGGAGGACCCGTTAGGTAGCTCGTTTTCAGTCTAGTACATGAAGACTTGTATTCATATGCGACGTGTAATCCATCATATTATGCAGTCATGTGGAACAATTGGGCTCTAAAAAGGTGAATATATTTTATTGGCTAGTAGAAATGAACCCTATTCTAACTTGAGATAACCTTGTGAAAAGAAATATACCGATTGATCAACTATATTTAGCTTATGTGGTAACTTTGTGGAATCGTGGAGCATTTGTTCACATCTTGTTCAATGGCAAATATGATTTGGGGACAATTAGTATATGGTGCTAAATCGCACCGATCTATGCATTCTCCTTCAATGATGTATTGGAGATTCAGCGATCGGCTCATGGTGACAAGGCTAGGAGGAAGATGATTCATGCTATGATTCTCATATCTTGTTGGTGCATTTGAAAGATGATGAATGAAGTGGTTTTTAAGCAAAAAGCGGTATCACCGACTAACCAATTAACGAAAATTAAAGGTCTTTGCAAGCTCTGTATAAGGAACATGATGAAGAATGAAGGAGAGGTTTGGACTTTTTGCTGCCCAATAGGTGTACGCTAAGAACGGGGTGTTGTGTCTTTTTTCCTTCTTTCTGATGTGTACGTTAAAAAAGAAAATGACGCAATTAAAAAGCGAGCAAGCGCAAAAGACACACCAATAAAAACGTGCAATGTGACCTTTTAGCATCTAATGCTGTGCCATGATGATGCCAGTTTCCGGGTGACAATAACCCACTGACAGCACATTAGACGTATTCTCTGCAACAAACATTAATGCAAGCCTGTTTCATAATAACTAGTTTCTTCAGCACCATGTTACTCCCAAAAATCACAAATATTTACCAAAATATATACAAGTCTAGTACATATTTAAACAAATAGATGTTGGACCGGGGTAAACTTGATGAGGTATGATCTAGACTTGATCTATATACCTATTAAATCCTAGCTAACCTGACGAATCCTAGCTGAATCCACCCAAAACTTTTGTTACGCCAATGTGGCAAAAAGTACATACAAAAATATGATCACATATTTGTCAACAGGAATAAAGATGTCACTATCAAAAAGGTTTTGCCTTTTCTCGGGCTCCACACCAAACAGTAGCGACATTTTCCTATGACGAGCCTAATTATGTCTGTTTTGCAGTATTCTGGTAGAGGTAATCATCGATTACAGTCTTGAAGTTAATCGAATCATAATTTGTTGAAGTTCATACCAACATTCCGATACTTGTCTGAAATTTACTTCTTCATTAAAATAAACATTAACTACAACTGTTTCTTTCCATTCCTGTGTATTTAGAAACAAAGTGTTGGTGAACTTAAGGTGGTTTTCATTTTAACCAATCCCTATATATATATATATATATATATATATATATATATATATATGAGAAGGATCTGTTAGGAACCACCCTTTATTGCGAGAACCACGAGAAGCAATGTGAACCCAACCAAAAATACCTAAAAAATAAAAAAAATACACAATTTTATTTAATATTTAAAAAAAAATTTCTATATCGTTACTAAAAAAACTATAAAAAAAATTCGAGTAACAATTATCCATGCACATGTGCATATGTATCATTTCTTTGACAAATTCCACAATACATTACCAAAATTAGACAATTGCACTTTCATTTACACTACCATCCATAATACACTACTTTTTACATTAATAATATTAGAAATGAATGTGCATCTATATGTATGAACATGATATAACGTGTTTTGATACACTAATTTGAATACACTTTCCCTTTCATCTATCACACCATCCATAATACACTACCATTACCTCCTACCATTCATAATAAAATATTATTATCAATATTGCACTTTATTACATGTACATCAACACCCTTTATACTATCCAAACAACATATTACATCATAAAGTGACAAATATAACCAAATCATCAACCACTAAATATAACTAACCAAAAAACATGTATATAAGCCTACTTTATCATTCAAAATCACAAACTTTTTGTATCAAAATACGTTATATCATGATTAGACATAACGATGCACATGTTCATTTTTAATATTGGTAATGTAAAAAGGAGTGCATTACGGATGGTAGTGCAAATGAAAGTGGAACTGTCTACTACTGTTAATGTAATACAAAATTTGTCCAAGAAATGATATATATGCATATATGCATCGATAATTGTTACTCGAAATTTTTTTATTGGTAACGAAATATAACGATTTTTTTTAAAAATATTAAAATAAATTTGTGTATTTTTTTAGATTTTTTAGGTATTTTTTGTGTTCACATTGGTTTTCGCGGTTCTCGCAATAAAGGTGGTTCTCGCATAACCTTATCCTATATATATATATATATATATATTGAGAAAAAAAACTTTAAAGTGAAGATAATGAACAAAGAACATAATAGTAAAACACTATTAGTTTATGACTATAAAATTTTAAAAATGAGTTATTAGTTTATTTAATTAGCTAACTTATTGGTTAAAACTACTTATTTCTGTTCTTATAAAATATTTTCTTCTCAGTAAGTATATATATAGGTGGATTATACATAGAAATCTCTACCAAGTTTAAGAAACCTAAAAAACTCATTTATGTGGACAGGGAGCATCACAGGTTTTATGTGGCATGTCACATGATGTTTAGCGGCGGTTGAAAGCCTATTGAACTTAGCTTCACCGGATGAAGACAATGTGATAGAGATGTTGCCAAGAGGAGCCACAAAACTGTGGACGAGGGCTCGCACAATGTTTGGAGATCGAAGTTCCCACAATGGCGCATGAGCGAACCTGCAGTGAAGGACGTGAATGAGGTCAATGTGGTTGTGATCAAATTTTGATTCTAAAGGAAATGACAACTAGTGGTGATGCCGTATTATGATTCAGCCTGCAGATTTGTATACTTAAGAAAGAAGAATATATGAGGAACTTTTAAGAGAGACTAAGTGTAGGTTGTTTAGTTGTCGCTGCTGCCATAAAAAGAGAATAGAGAAGAGAGGGTTTATAGAGGAAAGAGATATATAGCTTTCATACCAATGATTGTAGTTTTCTCTTTCTAATTAACCACTGTGAGATATACATAAACAATGATTCTTAATTAAGGGACCCTAAGTAACATATTATACTTATTGTTGCTTCTCTTGATTCTGACTGTATTCGCTCATATAGTTGATTTATCCTTTCTGAAGAAAATGTAACTTTCGATGCCCAAGCTAACAAGGGTGTGTACCTTTAGGACTGGTGGTTTAGGCCTAAGAATGCTTATTATCGGGCATTGGCTGAACCAGACTATTGGCAGGCACTAGAGGCACCAACTATTTTGTATTGAGAAAATTACTAAAATAGACAAGTTGACATTCAAAGTTAACAGAACAGACATGCATTTAGCTTTGGAAAAATAGACAAAGGCGTAGACTAAATAGCCGAGGATAGGATTTAGCCTATTGTTTTTAGCCTACGTTTTTTATTTGCCGGCTATTTAGCCTACGATTTCTCATTTGTAGGCTATTTCGTTCTCGCTTTTACAAGTGTCTTTTTATTGGTTTTATTATGGACCCCATTGTACTTTATCATAAGTTTTTGTGTAGGTTAAGCCTCATTCATCTTAGCCAACATATCCTTATTGACTATTTTTGTCTTTGTTTATGTTGATAAAGGTTAAATAATCATGTCTTTTCTATTAACTTTTAAGGTCAAGATGTTTATTCTAGTAATTTTCCAATTTGTATTAATTCAATACTAATTACATGAATCATTCTCCTTTAAAGAACCCATTAAAATATCAGGCCAATTACAATAATATTGGAATCAAAGTACTGATGGACAGATCGAAACAACAAACCTCAAACCTTTTATGTTACACATACAGCTCCTAGTGTCTCTAACATTTTGTACTTACATACATATATATAATTATATATCCACTTGAAGAAAAATGACGTTGGTATTCTTTGGTCCGACTAGCTTGAACAACAATAGTACTAGAGTTGACATTTGAAACTCTCTATTTACGTATTTTGTTTCCTTAGTTTCTCATTTTGATATAATCTCCAGTGATCACTTTCACGGGGTCATTTTACCCTTAATATGGAAGCTTAAGCGACCAGAGTATTCATCATCAGAATGAAAATCTAAACTGGCACGGGGTTGACATCCAAACCTCTCTGATAAAGAAAAACTTCGATATGTTGTTCGTGAAACTTCAACTTCAATGGAAAATAAAGCTTTCACGGGTCTATGATCCGACAATCTGGTTTCGCTTCTCGTGTAAAGAAGTTGCTTTAATCCCTCGCCCGTCCAAATTATCCTATCACACCTATGGACATAATAGTTTCTTGAAATTCTACTCAGAATGTATATATAACTAATATAAGGATGACTTTCACCGACGAATAAATCACCCAATCACCATCCGGTTAATATGTCGGTAAATCAGTAAATAACAAACTCCAAAAAGAGGTAAATCAGTAAATGTTTTGCATGAATTTAGAGAGAAAAATTACCATGCAGGAGCACGTTTCTTTTTAGGTTTGGTACCCAAATGACCACAACCATAGTATTCATCACAATTAAGTTGGTACTTGTAAGTAGGAGCAAAACTGATAGTTCCCTCATGCCAAGCTTCAAATGCTTGCCCATCCATGAGTTCCATTCGAAGCTTTATAATTAGTTACCAAAAGACACAATTAATCCAAATTCAATCATATTAAGTTCTATATTCAAATTTTGTATAAGGTCTAGTAGATTTTGAAGTTAAGTATGACTCATAAGTTTGCTCTTGTAATGTTTACTTAAGTAGCGTTATGATCAAGATATTGCCACTTTTAAGTTACCTGATCGTTCTCAAGTAGTGTATTCCAATCCTTGCGGTTTATTAGTAATCTTGTTTCACTCTCTGGCAATGAAATCCGATAATTAAGGTCTCCCAGCAAGACAACACGACTGTTATCATACAACAGAAACTAAATAAGCGTGTATATGTTGTTGACAAAGGAAGCACCACCATTTGGTAAAACAAGACATATATATTTTTCTACATCATTAATAGAAGTTTTCAACATATTATTAGTAGATTATAACCATAAGTATCATGAGATTAAGAAAAATGTTAAATAATAAGTTTCTAGATAAAACAAGCCATTGGTTGATATGAATTGTTGCTTCTTTTTAAATAATGAACGTGTCTTAATCATCAAGTAATTACATTGATGCAATATTTAATCACACACATTTTTTTAAGCTGAAGATACCAAGCAAATCGAGCAATCATCTCTTTGGGGCGGTTATTAATATTGACTAATAAAATAATGGACCACAAGCTTGCTTCGGCTTTTTGTCGACAACTAATCCATCGAGGAAAAAAAGCCCTTTTGAAGGCTAATTTATATTATATACTTTCCATCAAAAGTGAAGCTTCAAAACATTTTTCTTGCAGGTATTATTTTATAAGGTTTTAAAAAATTATATGTGTGAAGGTGGGATTTCAAACTAACCATTATTAAAACAAGTCAAACTAATAAAGAAATATTGTAGGCTTTACAAAAAAATTTAATAGGCATTATAAAAAATCTTAATAGGCATTATAAAAATATTAAAGGGAATTTTAAAAATTAATTAAGCCTACATTATTGAGCAATTTAATCACTTTTGGTTATTTTTTTCATTAAAATATACTGTATTTGGTCGTTTTATAGAATTTATTTATAAGTGTAAGTTTTTTCGAGTCATGTTACCAATCTAAGTCTATGTATCATCTATAAACAACCATTCCAAGATGTCGTTAATCAAATATATATTTTTCAGGAGAGGATCTCGTACAAGAGGGTGAAATCGTGCGAAGTGTACGAATCCTTCAAATTTTGCGATATTGCTTTTACTAATTTTGCTAGAAAACTTAATCTTTCAAAGAAGTCAGAAGTGAAGACAGAATCTAAATAAACCATTGCCTTTTTACCACTAACCTTTGAGTAAGATACTTTTGTTTTTTTTCTCTGGATCATTTGTGTGAATAATTATAAAGAAATGATCATTATGTAGTTCTTGTAAAGGTAGTTTATATTCATCTGCCACTTCAAACGATGACGACGAGACAAAAACATCAAAACTTGAATAAATCGAGTATCCGTTGAATTTTTAATGACACATTCATATTATTAGTTTATTATAGAAGATAATTTTGGGTAAATTAATCGTACAACTTGGTTTAAACATAGAAGCAAATATGATTGGCAGGTGACAAAGATATTAAAATTATTATATCCGAAAGCAACTTGTTAACTTTTCAAAACGCGATATTCGTTTTTTTCCTACAAACAAACCATCTCTTTCAGTTAAACGTAAATGAATACGCTATATTCTTAATTTTGACGAATTGTGTGGCATTTGCCATTCCCAATAGCTTTTTCATGTGGAAAGCAAGAGGCCAATGGTTTGAAATATTTACTAGTGAAATAGGAACGTACTCGTGGTCTAGAATCGTTTTTGGTAGATCAAGTGACGGTCCCATCACGGTCGGAAAACTTGTTCTAGAGAAAATCTCGGTGGCATTCGAGTTTCTGAGTCTTTCATCTCCTTCTCTCCCTCCTGATGCTAAGTGAACACATACGAAGCAAAAACTTGTCTCGTGAAACTGGAATCGAACTGAAACCGAGCCCTATAGATAACATAATCACCACACAGAAAAGTTACAAGATTAGAGTGATTTTTATAGCTTTCAAGATATTATTGGTTATTTCACCACGTTTACCATCTTTTTATGAAAAGAAAAACCATACTACGTGAATGATTATAATGATCTTGTGAGTAGAGACAATTTTATATAGGAAAAAAGCTTAAGGTAATCAAGCATCTTACATGAAATAACAATGAATATCCTATTTTAGATCATGGTTTATATACATGACATTTTCAAAGAGTTTAGAATACATGTTATATTCGAATCTAAAACTTCATCATCATCATCATACTCAGTAAATCTCACCAATAGCAAAGCTAAGTTAGGGTCTAAGTAGGGTAAGATGTAGACAACCTTATCTCTACCCCGTAGGAATAAAGATGCGGCTTCCAATGAGACCCCCAGCTCATTAGTAGTTTTGCATCAAGCCTTGGACATAAGACACATAACACTCAAGAATCGAGACAAAGGCCGATTAGTGCATGTACACTTTTGTCATTCAGTTATCAACGCACCATATGATGCATGATTATCCATCCGCCACTTTTAACGTTATTTTCACGAAATTAGTAAAATAACGTTAAAAGTAGTGCAATTTCTATATAGGTATTCAATTGAAGACAATTAATTACCTTGTTGCCAAGGCATCCCATGATGCCACAACCTACACAGGAGACATTAGGGTTTTGAAAAAATGGATGAAGATCGCTGCGAACCCATACTGATATCATTATCCCAACCATTTGTTTGCTGATTAGACATCGAAACTCCGGTTGAATCATGCTATTCTCAGTGTTTGATTTCTTGCCTTTAGTCACAAGTTGCTTCTCGCTCAAGTTATTGTTGTATCGGTCATGTGATTTCTTGTTTAGAGTTTTCCTAATCAAGGAGTTCCATTTCATACATATTTTCTTCTTATCTGATCCAAGAACATTGGAAGCTCTTAAAGGAACCACTTCTTGAAACCTTAAAATCAAACATGCATGGAGTATACACTTGTTAGATATTTTCTTATTTCCATGAGAATATTTTAATTAAAGAAACTTGTTATTTAAGTTACTCAAGATTACCCAAGTACGTAAATATCGCATGTAGCATTGCCTGTATCTAATAAATCATCGATATTTAAATCGTCGGTAGGTGCAACGCCGCCAACGTTCCATGTGCTAACGAAGGCCCTTCATATTAAAATAAAACACAAAATTAATAAACCAAGAAATTCTCACTCAAACCAAATTATAAAAACACAAAATTCAGAAAGGTGTGTTGCATTAACTTTTAGTTATATATATGTACGTTAATTTTAGACATTTTAGACTCATATCAAGTATTAAGTCGATAACTATATAATAACTGTAAGAACCGCATAATTCACTTGTATATATGTATGTGTGGCATCTTACTTGAACTTTTGTGTATCGTGGTAATCCGTCAAGAGAATTTTAGGACTCGGGGCAGGTTCGAGATCCAATGTTGGAAGATCAAGAAAAGGATACGTGTTTCCCGGGAAGTCCGCAACAAAGTTATTAGATCCTAATGTTTTTCTGAGTAGCTTACTAGCTACTAATCTTGGCCACATAACCTTAAAACACAACATAAGAATGTCAGCTTCCATGTGCATGTTATATGTGTACATACATTTCCATCTTATGAATTTGTATGAGAAGTGTATATATACATACATACATATAGAGAGAGAAAAAGAGAGTATTTGTATGCGTGTGATATATATATATATATATATATATATATATATATAGAGAGAGAGAGAGAGAGAGAGAGACTCACTTCTCCTCCCATGGTCTGAAGGAAATTGTTGGTGAAGTTGAAGATGAAGGGAGAGCACAGAGAAACCCTCAACAAGAGAGAACATCCAAATGAATATAAAGACATGAGAAAGAGAGAGAGAGAGAGAGAGAGTTTTCTTATATTTAAATGACTTAATTTATATATTGATTTTCATTTTTTACTATTTTATGGGAGAGAAATGCAAGTTGCCACTATTTAATTTATACAATGACGTACAGAGTGATGTCGAATGTCGATGCATGAAGAATTCAAGCTTACTCGAAATAGTACATTGGCGAAAAAGTTATCTACGTGATTTACACTCCTAGTAAGAAACTAATATAATAAATATGAGCATAAAAAGGGTCCCCACTTATTTGTTTTTTTATTTACAGTATGAGAATAGATCAACACAGTTTAACCACTAGTGGTTACCACTTTTAAAATTAGGTCGATATTTGTTTTCCATTTTATAACTCGAAGTAATACGTTGTTGTTCTTGTTTTTACAATATTTTAAATCTAATTCATGTTAAAAAAAGATGAAGAACATAACCTTGTAGAAGAATAAATCAATGGCAATTTTATTTATATTTTTATGTGTTAGTTATAACTCGTATATTTCATAGATTATAAATACTTTTTTAGAAATATTATAATAAAGAAAATTCAATGAATGTAGGAACAAAATTTAAAATTTTTATATTGTTAAAACACTTATTTATATTAAATAGTATACTAAGTTATAATAACTACATTATATAAGAATTCACATATTTTTTTTTTTCGAAATATTTTATAAAGAAAATTCAATATATATAGGAATAGAATTTCAAAATTTTACATTGTTAAAATACCTATATATACGTATATAATAGTTTATGTAATGCCCATATTCCATAAAAAGTCACAACGTCAAAAGATTTAAATCATTATCTTTGTATCATAAAATTTTGATCAAAATACCCTAATAACAAGATTAAGCAAATCGTCATCGTAAAAACTTTTTAATACCATTCAAACAAACTACTAAACCATATGTATCAACTTAATATACTTACAAAAGACACGAGTATGAAATCCATATTTTACATCCAAAAAAATAAGTTTTGACCCGTTTGGCATTTAGAACATGACCGGAATCACATTAAGGGCATTAAGATGTGTTCGTTCCAAGCTCGCCAATTTGGACCTGCGATTTTCCTATCATTAAGGGCATTAGTAAGTATGTATCAATAATCGCTTAAACTACGTTCATTAGTATCGTGGATTGTTTGACCAATTTATATTAAGTCAACATAATGACTATTTCGTTCGAATATAGTTCATTCACCTTAACTCAACTGACAATGAGTTATGTTATTTCCAAGAACAATATCCAATTATTCCAATCCAATCTTACCCGTTAATAACGGGTCTAAAGTTATCTCTTACTTTCTCATTTTAATGAGTGCTTCAAATCTAACTCTTTAATTTGCTATATATTTACTATCATTTTCAAGTAGAATCAACATAATTAAAATTATTATCATACTCATATAAAAGTAGAAGAAGTTCATATGAACTTACCTCGATCTTGTGTTTCAAGTGCTTTCGATTGGCTTGTATCCCCTTCATTCTTCACTCTTGATGTTAGAAACCCTTAGATGATCAGGAATCCTAGCTCATGCTTACATTTTATCTTCAATTTCTCTTCCAATTTTGTAGATTTGTTAGATTATGGGGCTTGTTCTTCTTCTTCTCTGGCTTGTGGTCGATACACACATACATCAGTAAGGTGTATCTGTGTATTTTCTTTATTTATCTTAATAATAATTCAACTTTACTATATTCACTTTCAGTCCCTCAAGTTTGGTGTCTAGTTAATAATGGCTAGGACTTTATTTTTATATTTATTTATCTCTAATTTTATTAAGTAGTATATGGACTTTGGGGTGTTACAAATCTACCATCCTTAGAGAAGGTTTCGTCCTCGAAACCTGAATACGTACCAAATAAAGTTGGGCAATACTTTCGCATTTCTTCCTCTGGTTCCCAGTGAGATCCGATCCCTTCCTGTGTTGCCATTGAACTAATACTTGCTTAATCTCCTTGTTACGAAGGGTCTTTATCTTGGAATCTTTTATGGCTACCGGCCTTTCGATATAATTCATTCTTTCGTCCACCACGATGTCTTCAAGTGGTATGTGAGTCGTTTCATCAGCGAGGCACTTTCGTAATTGTGACACATGAAAGGTGTTGTGAATGCTATATAGTGCTATATAGTGCTGGGGGCAATTCTAATCGATATGCTACATTTCCAATACGAGCTAAATTTTATATGGCGCAATATAATGAGGACCCAACTTCCCTCGTTTACGAAATCGAATCACACCCTTCCACTGGGAGACCTTCACTAATACTCGGTCCCCCACTTGGAATTCAATAGGACGCCTTCTTTTGTCCGCATAGGACTTTTGTCGGTTCTCTGCTGCCTTTAACCGAGCTCGTACAAGGTCAATCTTTTCATTGGTTCTTACTGCTATATCCTTGGTAGCGAGCTCTCTTTGTCCTACTTCTTCCCAACATACAGGAGTCCTACATTTTCTCCCATACAACATTTCGTATGGTGCATTTTAATACTGCTTTGGTAGCTATTGTTGTATGAAAATTCTACTAGTGGCAAGTGGTCATTCCAATTCCCCCAAAATCTAAGACACATGCTCTTAACATATCAACCAATGTCTGTATGGTTCTTTCTGATTGACCATCCATTTGAGTATGATAAGCGGTACTCAAATGCAGCTTGGTGCCCATATCTTCGTGAAATCTCCTCCAATAATGAGAAGTAAATCTGGCGTCTCGATCTGAGACTATAGATACTGGCACCCCGTGACCGGAAACTATATCATCACAAATATTCCTGCCATTATTTCTGAAGAGTAGGACTCTCGTATCGGTAAGAAATGGGCACTCTTTGTGAGACGACCGAAAAGAACCCAAATAGCATCGTGACCCCTTTTTGTTTTTGGAAGTTTAGCTATCAAATCCATGGTTACGTTTTCCCACTTCCATACTAGAATTGCCAACAGTTTCATTTTCCTACGACTTTTGATGTTCCACCTTCACTTGTAAACATGTTAAACTTTTGGATACATACTTGACAATATCACGTTTCATTTCCGGCCACCAATAATTTCTTTTCAAATCCTGGTACATTTTGGTAGCTCCCGGATGAACCTAGTAGCGCGACTTATGTGCTTTTTCTAGTAACAGAGTCTTCGTATAGCATAAACGTGATATCCAAATCCGGTCATACCTTGTCTTAATCCCATTTGCGTTTGTTTCAAGTTTATCAACAAACCCTTTCGTTCTTTCATTCTTTGGATCATTTGCATTCAATGATTTAATTTGGGCTTCGCGTATTGCTTCAAGAAGGTTAGGGGTGACTATCATTCTCATTGATTTTACTTGGATGAATGGCGGATATTCCTTTCGGCTTAAAGCGTCTGCTACGACATTGGCTTTACCTGGATGATAAAGAATGTTGCAATCATAATCTTTAATTAGTTCTAACCACCTTCGTTGTCTCATATTAAGATCTTTTTGTTCGAAGAAGTAGTTGAGACTCTTGTGATCTGAATAGATGGTACATTTCGTTCTGTACAAGTAGTGTCTCCAAATCTTCAAAGCAAAAATTACGGCTGCCAGCTCTAAATCATGAGTCGGATAATTGCCTCCGTGCTGTTTAAGTTATCTTCAAAGCAAAAATGACCTTGCCTCGTTGCATCAAGACACACCCTAACCCTTGATGCGAAGCATCCGTGTATACCACTAAATCTTCTGTTCCTTCTGGTAAGGTTAAGACTGGAGAACTTGACAGTTTTTCCTTTAGTATAAGAAAGGCTTTCTCTTATTCAACACCCCACAAAAAATTTTCTTCCTTCTTGGTCAATCTGGTTATAGTTAATGCTATTTTAGAGAAATTCTAGATAAATATCCTATAATAACCAGCTAAACCTAGGAAACTTCTTACTTCATTTACATTCTTTGGAGGCAACCAACTAATAACAGCTTCTACTTTAGCGGGTCTACTGAAATTCCTTTATCATTGATTACATTGCCTAAAAATTGTACCCCTCTGAGCCAAAACGCACATTTGGAAAACTTAGCGTATAATCTTTCCTTACGGAGTATCTCGAGTACTACTCGCAAGTGTTGAGCATGTTCTAGTTCGCTTCAAGAGTATACTAAAATATCATCTATGAATACTATGACAAATTTGTATAGCATGTTTCGGCATACCCTATTCATTAAATCCATAAATGCGGCCGGGGCGTTAGTCAACCCGAAAGATATTACTAAGAACTCATAATGTCCATATCGAGTTCTAAATGCTGTCTTAGCTACATCTTCTTCCCTTACCCATAACTGGTGATATCCCGAACGTAGGTCAATCTTTGAAAACCAACTTGCTCCTTGTAATTGATTAAAAAGATCATCTATTCTTGGCAAGGGATATCGGTTTTTCACCGTGAGTTTATTGAGCTCACGATAGTCGATGCACATGCGCATCGAACCATCCTTCTTCTTTACAAACAGGACGGGTGCTCCCCAAGGGGATACACTAGGACGTATGAAACCCTTTTCAAGGAGTTCTTGTATTTGAACCACTAATTCTCGTACTTCAGCGGGTTCTAACCGATAAGGATCTTTGGCTACCGGCTTAGCATTTGGTTCCAATTCGATCCGAAATTCTACTTCTCGTTCAGGTGATAATCCTGGTAAATCATCCGGAAACACATCCAGATATTCATTCATAATTTTGTACCATCTATTCTTGCGGTATCTTGTTTATATCGACCACATAGGCTAAGAAGGCCTAACCTCTTCAACAATGGTGCATAATTTATTATCTATTATTCGCTCCCCATATATACTTACTTGCTTCCCTTTAGGAGATATAACACGAATAACTTTACTTTCACATAGAATCTCCGCGTGGTGTCGGGATAGCCAATTCATGCCCACCACTACTTTGAATTCTCCCAAAACCATGGGTATAAGATCAATATTAAATTCTTCGTCTTCTATGGTGAGTTTACAATTCCTACATATCTCGTGTAATAAATAACTCTTGCAGTCGGCTATTTCTACTTCTAAAGGTACAGGCATTCTTTCTATCACAAACGAAGGGGGATGAATAAATTCGTTTGAAACAAATGACCTACTAGCTCCAGTGTCAAACAATACATATGTTGGTATAGAGTTTAGCATAAATATACCTGATACAACATTCGGTTGAGCTCTTGCTTCATCTGATGAGATCTGAAACATTCTTCCTCTGGCCCTTGGGATTTCTTCTTTCTTTGTTCCTTGCTTGAGTTTTGGGCATTCAGCTTTCACGTAACCTGACTCGTTACAATTGTAGCATACTCTTTTTGGATAGGGATGGTTGTAGTCTGGATGTCCCTCTTGGCCACAGTTGTAGCACCCCTTTCTTCCCATTAAACATTCCCCCGTGTGAAGTTTCCCACATGTCTTGCATCGTGGAAATCCTCACTTAGAAGTCTCTTTCTTGCTATGATCATAATGCTTGGGCTTCTTGGGAGTACCTTGAGTTGTTCCCTTTTCAACTTGCCTCTTCTCCCCTCGCTCTTCTTGCCTTTTCAATTCGATCTCTCTATCTCTTGCCCAATTAATGAGCTCGTCCAAAGTTTCGCATTTAGAAGGAGCGATGAACTCTCTGTATTGGCCTTTAGCATATCATGGTAGCGGTTAATCTTCATCCTCTCCGTCCTTGTGAATTCCTTACAAAACTTCATCTTGTCAAGAAAAATGTTCGTGATTTCATCGATTGTTTCATTCTTTTGTCGAAGATGGAGGAAGTTATCTTGAATGCTATCTATGGCCGATTGTGGACAATGATACTTCATGAAGGGTTCCTTGACTTCTTGCCATGTAAGAGTTTATAGTTTATCCTCACCTATCTCCTTACTATACGTATCCCACCAATCCTTCGCTTATCGTTGAAGTTGCCCTGTGGCGAACATCACTTGATCTTCCTTCTCACAATGGCTTCGAATGAACACCCCTTCTATGTTGGAGATCCATCTTTGACATTCTATGGGGTCTATTTCCCCATTATAAGATGCAGGTTTACACGCCATGAATTCCTTAAACGTGCACCGATGTGCTTCTTTCTTGCTTTGTATTCCACTTATCATTTCTTTTAGTTCATCTATCTTGCTGGTCATCATAGTTTCCACTATGTTTAACATTTGACTTTCTACTTCTTGTGCTATACGAGGGACGTTTGCATCAAGTGTCTTTACTACTTCATCCGCAATTAGCTTATTTAATTCATCCTGACTTATTTGTTCCGTAGCGTTTGAACCTCCTTCATCCGTCATCTACAATCGCATACTTATGTTAGATATCATACTATTCATTCACATTTAAGTATACATCTATATACACATATATCATTCTATATAATGCATAATCTCAAAACCCTATTCTTGTAGGTTACTGGTTCATATAATTCTCATCACAACATTCTTGATGTGCTAATTGAAACATACTTCCGTCTGTGCACACAACTTTCTTATCCATTCTACATTCGTCATTGGTATATATATATATATATATATATATATAGGTTAACTAGCTTACCATGATGGTTTCATTCACATTCTGGTGCCTTTCTAGAGTTTAACGAATGTTTAAGACGGGTTTGGAAGTCTTGGCGCAATAAAATAACAAATTTCAAATTTTTATTTGGGGAGTGGCGTTGGCGACGACCTTGAGCTACATCGGCGACGGATCTTAATTTTGTGCATCGCTGAAGATGTTGCGTAGGTTTACGCGTGGGGAATCAGAGGTGGCGTCGCCGACGCCACAAAGGACCGTCGCCGACGCCCCGTCTATTCTGCAGACGCTGCACAACTTTAACAGCTTAGAATTTCCATTTTCGAACCCCAATTTGACCCCTTTTCAGTCTCGTATTATTCATAACATTCCGTAATAATTCTACTCAAGTTATTCTAGCGAGATTTTCACAATTCCTTTCCGTTTCCTAATTCTAAAAGTATAAGCGTTAAATTTTTTAAGGAACACTAACCTATTTGCTCTTCAGAACGAGCACAAACTTGCATGAGCTTTCGGTTTGAGTTCAAGTATACTAATTCGGATACTCGAATCCCTCAAACCTTGGCTCTGATACCAACTTGTAATGCCCATATTCCATAAAAAGTCACAACGTCAAAAGATTTAAAACATTATATTTGTAACATAAAATTTTGACCAAAATACCGTCATAACAAGATTAAGAAAATCGTCATCGTAAAAACTTTTTAATACCATTCAAACAAACTACTAAACCATAGGTATCAACATACTATACTTACAAAAGACACGAGTATGAAATCCATATTTTACATCCAAAAAAGAAGTTTTGACCCGTTTGGCATTTAGAACATGACCAGAAGCACATTAAGGGCATTAAGATGTGTTCGTTCCAAGCTCGCCAATTTAGACCTGCGATTTTCCTATCATTCACAATATGAAAAACATAATTAGTAAGTATTTATCAATAATCTCTTAAACTACGTTCATTAGTATCTTGGATTGTTGACCCGTTTATATTAAGTCAACATAATGACTATTTAGTTCGAATATAATTCATTCACCTTAACTCATTTGACAATGAGTTATGTTATTTCCAAGAACAATATCCAATTATTCCTATCCAATCTTACCCGTTAATAACGGGTCTAAACTTATCTCTTACTTTCTCATTTTTAAAGAGTGCTTCAAATCTAACTCTTTAATTTGCTATATATATACTATCATTTTCAAGTAGAATCAACATAATGAAAATTATTATCATACTCATATAAAAGTAGAAGAAGTTCATATTGTGTTTTAAGTGCTTTCGATTGGCTCGTATCCCCTTCTTTCTTCACTCTTGATGTTAGAAACACTTAGATGATCAGGAATCCTAGCTCATGCATATATTTTATCTTCAACTTCTCTTCCAATCTTGCAGATTTGTTAGATTATAGGCTTGTTCTTCTTCTCTGGCTTGTGGTCGATACACACATACATGAGTAAGGTATATGTGTGTATTTTCTTTATTTATCTTAATAATAATTCAACTTTACTATATTCACTTTCAGTCCCTCAAGTTTGGTGTCTAGTTGATAATGGTTAGGACTTTATTTTTATATTTTATATATCTCTAATTTTATTAAGTAGTATATGGAATTTGGGATGTTACAGTTTAACTAGTTATAATAACTACATTGTATAAGAATTTAAGATTTATAAACAAATTTGAAAAAAAATAGAATTATAAGTGTTTATCTCTAGATTAAAAGTACAAACAAAATTTATTTCACAGTAAATTAAATAAACCTAGGAATCTAAAATATACTTGAAATTTACAAAGTCCAACTTTTTTAAACAACATTCAGCAAATCTAATTAGCTACAATCTTTTCCCTTTAAAGAGGAAACCTAAAATAAGTTCAAGTGACACATAATAATTAGTTTAAATTGTACTTTATTGGATTAAAATTAGGTAATAATCTTATGTATACATGACTTGAGTAAATATAAAACTATATACTTAATAACAAAAAGGTCATTGCTTTAAAATTACTTGTGTCGTACACCAAAATGGCTATCAAATAATTCTTTAAATAATTTAATACTTTATTTAAATAACTTGTTTGAAATTTTAGTATCCTAACATATATTATTAATCAATTTAATTAATTATTTTCCATATTTAATAATAACGAAGGTTAGTATTATCATCTAATATATGTAATTTTGTGATTATATATATGTAATTATAAGTTTATATGTGTGTAATAAAAAAATTACACATATGTAATACAAAATTACACACACACATATATATATATATATATATATATATATATAATATAATTAAATAAATTGATTAGTTATTAGGAGTTCTCTCAGTCCTTAACTTTTAGGAGTTATGAAATAAACCTAACCCTATATATATAGGATCAATATCATAGGAAAATCATTTCGAGTTGTAAGAACTTAGAGAACTCGACATTCCCGTGCGAGTTTAACCTCTGTTTTTTTCTCACTCCTGGATTAAAATGTTTAGAAAGATTGCCGTTAAAAAATCGAAATCGTGTTTTTCGGCCCCTTACAGTAGCTGTAAAAAGCTGATGACATAAGCATGACATCACTTTTTACAGCATTTACGGTTGTCGTAAATGAAAAAAAAAAAAAAAACTAGTTTTTTTTTTCATTTCGGAAAAGTTGATTTTTATTTAGAATTTTTGGTAAAAGTTTTTTTTTTTTAAACAATTTCAAGGCCGAATTCTCTAAGTTCTCACAACTCATATAAATTTTTATTTTACCCTAACTCTATATATGTGTGTGTGGTTTGGCTTTAAAGTCCAAAACTCTTAAAATGTGTGATGTACATGAAGTTTTAGATTCTTTTGACATGATATTATATAAAAAACAACAAAGGTAACCATTAAAAACACAAGGAAATGTATTTTACGCATGGTTGTAGAAGGCGCTAAGCGCTCCCAGGTTGGTCGAATGGGGAGTTACGAATACTTGGCCTAGGCGGGGAGTACTCAGACATGATAAGTTATAAAAAGTTTAATTTTAAGGAAATTATATTTATGCCAAATTTCTTAATTTTACTAATATTTATCACAAAATACGTGAATACCACTATAAAAAATATAAATGTTCAAATACTAAAATATTTCTCTAATTGATATTTATTCATTAATATAAAAGACAAATAAATACGTTTTGTTTTTTAAGTCAAACTCATTCCGAGTTGTCGACTAAATCCGATTTTGGCTGAGGTTAACCATCTTTGATCGATTTCGAGTAACGAAGTGGAGTTGAAGAAAATTATCTCGGTACCATACCTTGTAGCGATTACTCGACAAATACACGACCTTCTAGACCTATTACAACATTAATTCTACGCATGAAATTTGAAACACATTGATTAACATTCTTTATATTGTATTTTAAATTTTATGTTTAGAAACAATTCATTTTGCTTTGAATTGTTACATTTGTTATTTTATATAATACTATGCTAAAAGAATCTAAAACGTAATGTCTAAGATCTAAAACATAATGTTTAAATAGGCTTATACACTTTTTAAAAGTTTTAAATTTTATAGCCAACTCTTAGCGCGCGCACACATGTATACACACACCATGCCAAAAGAATTTAAAATGTAATCTCTAAAATTTAAAACTTACTGTTTACATAGAGTATATATACTTTTTTATAAGTTTTAGACTTTATAGTTAACTCTTATAATATATATATATAACATTAAAGATGCAATATATACAAAATATTGAAAAAGACTACAACAATTAAATATGTATCTAGGTTTAGCCAATGACATGAGCTTTGTATCTCAAACATTTTTTGTCATTTATATCCATTGTAGTGGTGGCCATACCGATATTTTAAAGTGGAAACATATATGGTCCAATGAGAGCCTCCAATTTCTGTTGTGTTGTTGAGAGACCATTGGATTTCTAAGGCCACAAGGGACAAACTTGTCACCATGTAGCCACTATATAAAATTATACATTCATATGTTGACAGTTTCGTAAATAGTTTAATACAAGTTTTAATTTGTAACCAAATGTTTAACATGCAATTGGAAAAACCGAAATATTAATCATAATTAACCTCCCCATGTATAAAAGTGTTCATTATATGTTTGTTAAACATGAAACACACAAAATACTGCATTTTTAATCCAATCGGAATTGACGCCGGTGAACCACCCCTTTATTCTCTAATTAATAAAATGTATTATGTGTTTGTTTTTCGTTAGAAACTAATTTGGATACAATATTAATAGTAAATTGTTGAATGTTTATCTATAAATATAAATAAAGAATTATAAGATTAAAACGAAAACATATTAATAACCTTCCAAATAACCAAGTATTATAAAATTAAGATTAACAGACTATGCATAAAACTTCAAATAATGAACTGTATCTGTTTTGTATTGAATTATAGCAAGGCATAGTCTTTTAAATTCCATTGATAATATCAACTTGATATAAAGGCCTGAGGCCGATCATTTTGAATAACCATAATTATTAGACATGTAACCATATGAATAGGTTTTTTTTTAATCTTCTTTTTTCTTGGTAAATTTATAGTGTTATACGTTTTAGCTGTCTGTAGATTAAAATTAAATTTTATGGATTCATGAAGGCCTTAGTTCCATTCGGATTTATATATAGCATTTATCCGTTTCTTAATTATCCTTTAATGCTTTATAATAGGTTTAAGGATATTAAGAGAAGAAATAAAACACATTAGGAAGAAATGAAACACAAAATTTTATGATACAACTCAAGATAAATGATAAGAAGTTCTAGACTATATTTGAGTTTACCTTCAACGATAAAATCATTAATCTTTTTGGGTAAAACACTTTTTTATTTAACTTTCTTATACCGCTTGTATATAGAAAAACTTTGCTCATGATAACGATTAATGATCAATTATGAAAGTGCCTATTATACTCACTCACGATCAATTAAGAAATGATAGAATCATGTGTTGTAACCCCGGTTTCAATTTAAAAAAAAAGTAGAAGCTTATTTGAGTCAATTAAAATCTATATATTATAAAATCTTCCATTCTTGTTATTATGTTACAAGTTACAAGGGATATTTGAATACTTTTTCTGATATCGTCGATTACAACTATTTAGAAATGATTAATCATCAAACAAAAGAAAGATGCAGGTGTTATGTTTATGTCAAATTGGGAGCAATATTGTCAATCCAACGATTACTTTTTATCAACTTGCAAGTCTTATACAATCTCATGGACTTAAAGTCAGTTCGCCAACATATACCAATCTAGAAGATCTATGATTTCAGGCTTTCATGGATGACATGACGACTATGAGACTACTATAAGAGGTATGATAACCTAACGACATACATTTGAAGAGTTTAAATGTGTTGCAAGGAGCTAGACTAATAAATACTTATATTGGTACACTCAACTAATCTATCCCCAACAACTACTTCAAAGCCACGTCAGCGGGACAACGTCGTAGCCAACCCTGACCCGATGTGGCTGAACAGACGTTGCTTGACATCCCCGCCTCAACCCACTGTTTGTCACTGATCTAAAAACATGTTGGTGTTGTATTATTAGGTAAGCTAATTCAAATAGGATCCCCTTGAACAAGATCTCTTTATTACGTTTTTACTTTTGTTTCTTAAATAATATATTTTTTCTTAAACTTTTGAATACAAAGAACATAACAATATACTATAAAAATTGTATATATATCATAATTTTTTTTATTTTAACCTTGACGTCATAACTTAATGAGCAATCACCAACCTTCAAAATATTATTTTTAAATATGAAGTAACAAATCACTAAATCACTAATATAACTTTATGCATATATATTAATTAGCAACTTACATTATCTGAAATATAACTAATAGATACAAGTTAGTCCATAACTATACGTGATATTCTTTTTTATAGTTGGAGACCAGTCCCACAAGTAACTTATCATTTTGACATCCAATTCTCCATTGTCGTACTAAGAGAAAAAAAAAAGCAACAAGTTGCATGACTATAACTTTAAATTTTATTTTAAATTATGGAAGATAATATGTAATGGCTATAAATAAATTGAGTCTTGACCCATTTTTTAAAGTGTAGACGAGTTTAAGACCTCTCTTAATGTTACTTTATAATCTGTTATGTATCCTGAATATTCACACAGAAATGTATGCACTTTTATGATAAGGCCATACGGTGGCCACATCACAGAGTCGCCTAAGCGTTATGTGGTTTTAAAGGAAAGGGGGGGGGGGGGGGGATGGGCACTCGCATGTTACCAATAAGCTTTCCTTTTTTCAATACTTTTATATACTTAAGGAGGCTTCAATTTTACACAATATAAGTTAACAATAAAGGTTCCGGCTCACATGACGCAGAATTGAAGCTGATATGGTGTGATAAAGTCCCTTAAGGCTTTATCCTATACTTTACATCCCATTGGCCCTCCTCTTTTTCTGATTAGTGACATTCTTTAAATACTCTACAGCGAACCAGATTTCACCACTACTACCCTAGGGTTTAAAACTAATTCCTGAACAAAACCTCAAAATATCATTGGGATACATCAAAGTTGTGACCACTTCTTTAATTCAATTTTCAATCCTTTACATTTTTTTTTTTGGGGGGGGGGGGGGAGGGGGGGTTTTCTATGTTTCAACTTTCCTCATCAACAATCAATAACCAATTCTCACCTTAGAATTTTTAAGACTCTCTCAAACATGCAAGGAGAGTTCTCTAAACTCCATCAACTAGAAAAAAGACATTTAATGACAAAAAACAATCACCCACACTAATTTTATGACAAGCAAACGCGTGTGTCATAAAAAAATTTCATCGTTGGTAAAAAATGAGTATTTTTGTGACACTTATTTTTGTGTGTCATCATTTAAGCATCATTTTAAAAATAATTAAACATATTAAAATATGTGTGTCATCGTTGTGTATCCTTTTTTTAATAATTAAATAAAACACGCGTCATCAAAATAAATACTTATTCTCTATCTCACAATTCCCTCTCAAAAACTCAAACCCTTAGCAATTCCATCTCAAATTCCATCACACCACCATCTCAAATCTTCATCATTCTCATTGGAAAACAAGAGATAGCAAAGAATGAGCATCATCTAATTATCGCTGGAAAACAACAAACATTAAACATCTGTTATGGGATTGATTTCAATCGGAATTGTTTTATTTGATGTTTCGTAGATGGATTATGAGATTAGGGGTTTAATCCATCAACTGTGATGTTCAATAGTTTCCATCATCTACTTCCGGGTAACATCATTCTTCAAATCTGTATTTAGTGTTTTCGTAAGGTAGAATATATCAATAATTTGTTAGTTAGGGTTTTGATAATATGTTATTTAGGGTTTTAGGAGTTTTAATGGTGAGAATCTGTTAGTGTAACCACCATGTTATATGTGTTACTTAGGGTTTCAATGAAAACATCTAAGATGCGTTTAGTGCTAATGATTAGAAAGTCTAAATCATGGCATCAAGTTTTGTTGTCCCTTTAATCAATGTTATTGCTAATGTTGTTATCGATTTGATTAATGTAGATAAGTTGCATGTTGTCCCGGACACGTTAGGTGCATTTTATGGAAAGTAGTTAAAAAGCTTTTAAAAACCACCATAGATTCTTTTACCTAGGTTTTAGGATCTTTTAAAGAAGCTAGTAAATGATTGGATGGGCCACCTAAATTGTTAGCAGTTATGTGTTTGTTATGTTCTTACTTGCTACCTAAATTATCACCTAAGTTTTGTTTTCTGTTATATCTATAAGTTATCCATTTAAGTTTAAAGTTTGATTTATTTTCTGTCATAGTTGATAACTAGCTAATAACAAATGGTCATGGATAAATCATGGATTGTGTTAGATAGATCATCAAATGCATATGACAAATGTGTGAAAGCCTTTTTAGAGTTTACGTAAAGTAATAATCCTAAATTGGATATTATTCCATGTCCTTGTGTAAAGTGTATCAATTTGTGTCAACGCTCTATTGGTGATGTGCGTTATCATCTGTTCGCCCATGGTTTCGATGAAAATTATAAGGTTTGGTCTTTCCATGGAGAAAAACTTTTAAAGCTTAATTCTAGACGCCCTAATAAATCTTGAACCCCCGACTTTATTAATACCAAGGAAATGCTACATGATGCCTTCAATTATGTAGAAAACGAACTCGATTCATTGAAATCACTTCTCAAAGAATGTGATAAACCACTTTATGTTAGGTTAAAGTATGATGCACTTAGTGGATTATTGAATTTCAACATTTGAAGGGTCAATTTGGCTAGTTTGATGCTAGTTTTGGCGTTTTGTTGGGTGTCCTAAAAGATATCCTGTAATCAAACAATACAATTCCTAGCTCGATAGATGAGGCTAATAAGTTTCTAAAAGGAGTAGGTCTACATTGTGAAAAGATTCATGCATGTAAAAACAATTGTGTTCTATTCTGGAAAGAAGATAAGGATACTTTTCAGTGTCCATCTCATGGCGCATCTCGTTAGATACCCAAAACGTCCCTTCAAAAGTTTTGTGGTATTTTCCTGCCATCCCTAGACTTAGAAGAATGTTTTCGTCACCCAAAATTGCACATGTCTTAACTTAGTGATGTTCTAAAAGTAGTCAATTAAAAACAATTAAAATTACCCTAATTCTAGACTCAAAGTTATACTCTAGACTCCTAAATTCGACTAAACTACTAACCTGCAAGTGGACCGATCAATTGTAGAAAAGCTTAAGTAAGTTCGGATATCGAACCCACGAGACCCTCTAATTACGTTCTCGACTCTATCTAGACTAAATTGACACACTTGTTTATATAGTTTTTTTTTTTGGGGGGGGGGGGGGTTACTAATAATTCAAAATTTATAATTAAACTAAAATTAACTTAACTAAAGCGAATTAAATTGGACTTTTAAATTGGAGGTTTGATTCAAAGATGGTGGAATGACTACCTAGGTTAGATTTCTTATTACTATTGAGTGGATCTCTTAATTGATTGATAAGGTAAACGGGGAACCAGGATCTTGATATACTAAACTCTAAGGAATACCGAACAGTACCCCCGACCCTTCTCGGAAAGACACATATGATATCCTAAAGGTTGTTGGGTTCACCGATTTCTAAGATTTCCTTTCGGTGATCTAATATTTAATAAAGTGCCTAAATTAACTAAATATCTCTCAATAGAAAGCCTAAACCAATGATGACTCTTGATTTGGTTTAACTGACTCGAATATAGCAAGTAAACTCGAACCGGGTTTTTCTCAAAACCTAACTCTAACAATTTACATATTTAATTCAGTTAATAATTAATTATTTCTCAATAATTAATTTTGTATAAAGTTAGGAATTAATTATATATTTTACGTAATTGTTTTTCCGGTTTATTGGCCAATATTACCGAACGGTTACCCGAACCTATTAAGACCCGACAATCAACACAAACCTATTCTATGGAAGACATCCAACAAGATTCATGTAAAACAATCAATTAATCAACAATTAACTCAAAACATGCAAATACATCAAATCAACTAATCGAAGTTCTTTACTTTATTGAAAATCCCATTAAAACATTACCAAATCAAATAAAGATCCAAACTTTCATAATAAAACAATCAAAACCTAGGTAGCATACTGAATTTAGCCAAGTAACATAGTCTTAAACATGATTAAAACAAGGTTAAAAACTGAATTCAACAAGATTAAGAACAAGTGAACTAAAAGTTAAGAAATTTTGCAATATAATCCGTGTTTGTTTTGATCTCTAAGCTTCTTGCTCCAACTTGATGATTTCCAGCCACTTGAACTTCAACCGCAAGCTCTAGAACTCCAGAATTATTGCTCTCCAACTTTATAGTTCGTCCAATTATTTTATAATTAGAGTTAAACTCTAACTAATATACTTATCTTTCACCAAACTGATCAGTTTTCGAAACATTCTGATCAAATTACCCTCTTGCCACCCGCGAGAGGGATTAAGCAGCCGGTAGTGCCTCGCGACCGGGTTATTATTATCCGGGTGAATACTAGCCTCTCGCAGGCCGCGAGAGGGACTAGCTAGAGCGATTGTGGGCCGCCAGAAAGTGATTTCACCCATTTTTTGACTCGTTTCTTCTCCCGGCTTCCAACTACGATCCGGCTCGGTTTCGTTCACCATTTCAGCTCACTTTCTCGTCTTTTCAGCTACTTCCACGAACCAAGACCTGCAAAATGTATTTGGATTAAAAGTAGATATATTCTTGACAAACTGAAACGAATATCAACTAAAATAATACAAACTGTACATGATAAATGGATATATTATTCAATACATCACTTGGCATGCACAAGGTTCGGTCAATAATGGTAAGCTAACTCATCCTCATTATTCCCCTACTTGGAAGGTTGTTAATAACACGTAGAAAGAAATCAGTAAAGAAAATAGGAATCTTAGATTGGTCGTGTCCGCTGGTGATATCAATCCTCACAAGTTATTAAGGTCTAAGCGTAGTTATTGGCTAGTTATCCTAATAACATATAATCTTCCCTTTTTTGTGTCTGTAAAGAAAATTCATGATGTTTTTTCTACTTATATCAAGGACAAACCAACCTGTTAATAATATTGATGTCTACTAGGCACCATTGATAGCAGATCTAAAACTCTTGTGGTTGAGTGACATTAAGACATTTGACGCTTATAAGAAAGAATACTTCCATTTAAGAGCAATATTACTTTGGACTATAAATGACTTTCCCGCATATGGCAATCTTTCGGGGTGTGTTACAAATGGTTATCATTCTTGTCCTATGTTCAGAAAATACTTGTTCACAATGGCTGGCAAAGTCAAAAAAGTATGCTTCCTTGGGCATAGAAGATTTCTATCACCCGAATATACTTTTCGTAAAAGAAAAAAAAAGAATTCAGCAATCACCAAGAGAACAAAGTTGTAAAAAAATCCATTATCAGGTGAAGAAATTTACGACTATCTTGCTTAGTTTAAGAATACATGGGGTAATAAGGATACACCAAAGAAGGAAACGTCAAGGAAGAATACGTCAAAGAAGGAAACATCAAAGAAGAAAACATCAAAGAAAGAAAAATGAAAGTATCGATGAAAAGATAAATTGTGACATAAAAAAGTCAATTCTTTTTTGAACTTGAATATTGAAAGAAGTTGCTTGTTCGTCATCAGTTAGATGTTATGAAAATAGAAAAAAAAATGTTTTCGAAAGTGCTTATGGGACATTGTTGAATTTTCCCCACAAGACGAAGGATGGTTAAACGCACGAAAAGATCTTGAGGAGTTAGACATTAAGCTTGAATTACAACCTCAACCGACAGGGAATCGACTTTTTCTTTCGTCTATATGCTACACATTGAATACCTCGGAGAAATATCTATCTTATGATATCTTGTCTAACATAAAAGTACCTGATGGGTATTGCTCAAACTTAAAGAATCTCGTGTTTGATGATGTTTCAAAGATGAATGTCTTGAAGTCTAATGAGTATCATATGCCGATGCAACAATTTCACCCTTTTGCAATCAAATGTGTGTTACACGAGAAAGTGAAGAAAACAATCATAAGTTGTTTTCAACAAGTTGTATAGTAAAGTTTTTGTTTTTAGTAAACTAGACAAGTTGCAAAGTGACATAATATCAACTTTGTGTTTGTTAGAGAAGCATTTTCCTCTTTCGTTTTTTGATGTCATGATCACTTGGTGGTGTATTTAGTTAAAAAGGATAGGTTACGTGGCCTGGTTCATTTTAGATGGATGTATCCATTTGAGAAATACATGAAAACACTCAAAGGGTATGTACGAAATCACCATCGGCACGATGGTTGCATTGCAAAATGTTATGTGGTAGAGGAAGCCTTAGAATTTTGCTTGGGTTACTTAAAAAACATGAAGCCAATTGGTAATCCTTATGAATGAGTTGATGAAAGAAACCGTATAGGCATGCCTTTATTGGGCTACGATCGAGGGTGTGGATGCTAAGTTACTTAATCAAGCTCATCTTTATGTGTTACGAAACACTACTTTGTGGATTCATATATAGAGTAAGAATCACATAAAAATGTATATTCTATGTACTTTATCTAATACATAAAGTTTCTTCTAACGTCTACTATAATTGAGGCAACATATGTTGGAAATGAAGACTCACAACCCTCGTACCTCTCGAAATAGTGATACCACAGTCGGACATTTATTAGTCAGCTCAAGAATGAGGTTTATTTTTCATAAGTTTGTTAGAATTTTAATATTTTAAATAATTTTGCTTTATTTACATGATTCGGTTTCCAAGAAAAACTTGTTTGGCTAACAAAGAAGATATTTGTGTCACTATTCATTGGTTCGCCAAAGGGCCTAGTTTTTATGTTACTAAATACAACGCTTTGCCATAAATAAGTATCAGTTCTATAAAACATCTTGAGATGAATATAAAACAACTAAATGGAGTGGAGTATCTTTAGTTGCACATGCTATGCAAATTGCTAGTTCAAAAGACTTCAATCTCGTGTATGGCGTGGTTACTTACTTTGGTTGTATAAATGAGACATGGGATCTTGATTATCGCATGTTTACCCTTCTATTTTCATGTGTAATTGGGCTAATAGTCGTGAAGTAAATAAGGATGATTTTGGAATCAGAGTGGTTAACTTTGATAGGCTTGGTCATCGGTCTAAACGCTTCATATTAGCTAGTCAAGCCAAACAAGTTTTTCATGTTCAAGATCAACAAGATGAGAATTTGTGTATTGTTGGCTTCACACCACACAAGATGTACAAGTATGGATCAAGTGGTGAAACTGATGATATGTTGGAATTTGATGCTACTGTTGATGTTTCACAATCTCGCTTTAGTAGACCTTGACGATGATTTTTCATGGATGCGCGTGGATGGCAAGGGCATATTAGTTTAAACTATTTTGTGGATAATAAAAACTTTAGTTTTTGTGTTTTTATTTCATTTCTTAGATGTGATTAATTATGTATGAATTGTTTGAATTTGAGAATTTTGTGATTAATTTTATGTTTTTTATCCTTAGTTCTCATTTAGAGGATGATGTAGATTCCAAATTACATGAAATTTTTCTATTTTACTTAACTTTGTTATTGTGTTTTTATTACATAATTTTGTAACTAATTATGTTGTATTTATTACTTAAGTCTAATTCATGCTATGCTATAATTAACTATTGTTGGCTTCATATCATGTTGAACATGTTGAAGTAGGTTCTTTTTGTGATATGGAATTGAATTTTGCCTCGTATCAAGATCATGCTGAAGAGGACAAATCACAAAGAGGCCTGACAATAAAGTCAAAAGATAGTAAATGGAAAGTTGTAAGTACCTACAATAAAAAATGTGTCCCAATTCGAGACAAAGCATTAAAACTCTCTACTTTTGAGGGATTGGTAGCTAGAACTATGATTCCGACACATAGCTTATACCACTTGGAAGAATGTTGGTAAGGAAACTAAGGAAGAATTTTGGCAACATGTCATGGTAAGTCTAACAACTAATCTTAACTTCAATAATTTCCTTGTATTTTACTATTCATACTATGAATCCGTTTTTCATAATGTGCCAATCCAACCTAAACTAGACGGATACCCCTATTAAAACAACAGTTTACACGCAAACTAAAATTCAATTATGGAATAAATTAACTAAATAGATAGTCAGTGTACGCTTGATGTTAATATGATGGTAGTAAACTACAAAAGAAGCATCATCCTTGATACAATCTCTTTCTACATTCTGTACACTTGATGTTAATATGATGGTAGTAACTAAAAAAGAAGCATCATCCTTGATACATTCTCTTTCTACATTCTGATGTCCTTATATTCCCACTCTTGTCCACAACGCTAACAAAGTCATAACGATAATCATATGTAAGTTCCTATTTCAATCAACATCTCATTAGCCTAGAGTAGACTAGACAGATGATATTCATAATTACCTAAAACGGTGTCATCAAAAGCATACAAAACTATTCTTGCTAGTTTTAAGTCATGGTATGAGCTTAAAACACATTGTACAAAAAGGTTTGTATCACAACTATGGTTGATGAACCTCGCAACATTACCATTACGCCTCGCATCTACACAAAACTTAGGCTCAGGCATGTTGCATCCTTTTCTCTCTTCTTCTCAATTACTTAAGGATTAAGATACATCTCCCAACCTCATCTAGAAAATAATTAAGATAAAACCTTTCGATTAGGCTTCAGCTTAGAAAACCATATGATGGTTATGCGAAAGAATTGTAACTCTCTTGTCTTTTTCATTAATAATCAAGAATATATATAGTTTACAATGGGTCTCCTATTGGGGTCGAGAGAGATCCAATAAACTTACAAGATATACACATTCCTATTCTATATAAATATTTATTATTTATGACACTCCCATAGTCGAAGAAAAAGGTGGGTGAATGTTAGGGGGATCAGAAATCATGAACAAATATCACCATAACATATTCCCATTTATTTTAGGAAGTATATTTCTGTGGGAATATTTGTAATTACTTTCTCCCAAAGTCAAGGGATTATATGGTTTATATATAGTTAATGAATTAACGAGAAAGGCAAGGAATGAACCATACAATTCTACAGTATGATCCAACGTGAATGATATATATTTTCTTTCTCAAAATCACCCATTTTGATAGATATATTTTTTTTTACCCCAATGCACTTTTGAAAAAAAAAACATCCAAGAATTCTACCTGGCCAGTTTCATCCGTGTCGACGTCACATCAATTTAACTTATAATAATTATAACATACCTTGCAGATTGGTTGAGAGTTGATGGGTATGGATATGCAGCCACAGGAAGCGATTTGACCTATGCCAAGTTATGTGCAATTCGACAGTGACTCCAGAATTTTTTACTCGCTGACTAATAGCTAACCCTTTTGATTGGCTGATTTACGGAGTAAAAATTTGACTAATTAGAGATCTTTATTGATGTTTTGATATAGAAATAGTAAAAGTGAAGTTTTTTTTTCCAAACTAGTGTTGGTGTAAAAAATATTTATTAAAATGGTGTTCAAACTATTTATTAAAATAGTATTACTTATTTATTTTGTATTTATCTTTTCTTTTTTAACCAACATACTAAAGTTTATTAATATTTCTTTCAAATTAATCATGTATCTATAGTTTATTCTTTAATGATTATATTTTTACAAATCCAATTTTTTTGTTTGTTTTATTTCTAACATAATTATGAATAATTTAAATCTGCTCTTTGATTGAAAAAAAAAAAACTTATGGTATGACCCAACACTGTATTATATTTTCTTCAGTTTTCTCAAGTATTATTTATCTAAATCGTTCATAATTAATAAAATTACATTATAAGAAAAATATCAGTTCGACTCAACCTTAAACCTTTTTACACAGCAATTCTTTTTTTAGTACTTCCAAGTTTGGAATATTTTATTCAGGTTCATTATAAAAGAAAACAAATAAAGTTTAACCCAATGGTCTGAGTGTAATATCACAAGAAATATGAACGGTAAAAAAAAAGATTTCGATACCATAAATATGCAAATGTGATCGTGAGCCAAAGTCTTGGTATCTTGAAATTCTTTTTATAATAATAATAAAAATACTAATACTAATACTAATAATAATAATAATAATATTTAATTTATTTTACAAAGAGTTGATAGAAGAAATCAATGAAATAAAAAGGTATTTTTGATTGAAAAAATATAAATCATAAAAGAATACAAAAAATACATTCTTGATTTACTTAATAGAATTATTATAAAATTTTAATATGTTGGTTAAAGAAAGAAAAGCAATTATTATAAAATTTTAATATGTTTGTTTAGAAAGAAAAACAAATATAAACTTAACAAGTAACACTACTTTGCTAAATAGTTTTCAAAATACATCATTTTGTAAATACTTTTTCCACCAACTTTAGAAAAAAAAAAATCAGTAAAATTGTGTAGCTAATTATCCCTTTCATGAAAGGGACATAAATGGAGAAACTAATTATCTCTTTTGATTGGCTGATTCTAATTTGTTCTATGGTTTATAACATTGTACTTGGCTTATCAACCTTCTGGGATATAAGGTTGTGGTAAGTTGTAAAAAGTAGTAATATGCTAATAATAGATCTACTATTTATTAATATTATAAAAATATAAAGTACTAATAAATAAAACATGATGTCTATTTGGTTAACTAAATGTCACAACCTTTAGTGAAAGTTGTTAAAATCGTTGACAATTTTTCAGTCACATTAACACGAAAATCTTTGGCAATAACTTGGTTATTCTAATGATTGACCTGTAAGCAGTAACTCAATTACTTCCTGATGCACACTTGCCACTAATGAATCATAATAACCAGACACCATTAATTGATGGTCAATTTTTAAGCAACTTTTAATCATTTATAAAAATCTGAAACAACTTTCAACGGCTTTTCAACAAGAAGATTTATAAGAATTCTGCATGTTTGCAACAGGTACTTCCCTAGAGTTGTGGCCCCCTGGGACCCCATGGTGACTAGGTGACTTTGCTCCCTTGAACCCTTAGCTAGGTTCGAAGATGGCATAAATCATAATAGTATTGAACAATCATGTATTAATGTTTATTACGATTTCACTTTGGTCTTAATCAAATCCATTTGTACTAAACTACCATTGATAATGCTTAAATTGCCGACACACTCGGATCCCACTTGATTGGATCTTAACTAAATGTATAAACAAATTTGAAAGCATACTACACCGAAAGTCTTAAGTAATTCAAACAAATATTTTCCACATGCGAAACGAAGTTCAAATCTAAGAAGAATAACTAAGATTATCCTAGGATCTTTAGAAAGCTTTTGATGCCTTGTATATCTTAACTACCTTTCTCCTAGGATTTTGGCAATTACCCAAATAAAACGTTTCAGCTTCTACTTTAACATATACAACATTCCTAACTATAATGGTCACTATGGTGCATGCAGTGGCGAAGATTGAGATTTCCGAGTGGGGGCGGAAGTCAAGAAAAGCTTCACCCATGCGTACATGACTCTGTCTTCGTGCATGTCTGGCACCATCCTCATGTTATATAAAACGGTATAAAAGAAAAACAAATGATAAATCTTCGTTTTAGATAGAGATTTTTGACAATAAAAACAAAGCAACTGAAGTTTAGACCTTTCTGCAAATAACATTAACAAATGTTGTAAATCACATCATGACTTTTCATCACATAACTTAACAGCGTATAAGAGTACAAATTATGTTATCTTTCTGAAATTTTTTAATAACATAAAAAATTTCTTGTGTCAAATATCACAAGAAATCCGACATAAAAGTAACATTTATACATATATCAAACACATAATAAATTGGGTTGATTGAAGCTTTTCAGATTTTTAACTTAATAGATACACACTTTTTTTTCTCCTCCTTTCGCTTTTCTCAGTTTTAAGTATTCATAATGATAAAAGTGATCACATAAAAAATGATAATTTCCTTGTATAATTGATGGTCCCTCCCTTGGTGAGTAAATTAGGTAAGAAGAAGCAGCTAGAAACTAAAATTCTATAAAAACTGGTCCCCCCTTGTTAATTTCAGACATCTGGTTTCAATCTTAAAATATGTATATCGATGGGGATTTAAAAGTTTATTAATCTAGAGAGTGAATAAATAAGCTGTAATATATGAGTTTATACTATGTTGTCAAAGAGATATATAAACTATAAAAATACTTGTACGTTTTGCTTATCTGAATAAACTAGATGGAAGTTTTTTATGCATTGATCTACAACCTTGATAAAGGGAGATATTGAACAAGATGATAATGTTTGTGTTAACCAGTGTCTTGTTCAGTTATAAAAGTTTAAATATCATGTACCACATTCTTAAATTTGCCCTTGCAAGTGTTACCTCATTTGAAGTATTTTTTTTAAATCGTTCATTTATATGGACAAACTTCATCAATGAATTTGTCCTTATACTAATATTTCAAAATTTAATTAATTAACTTAAATAAGCTATATACAATGTAAATAAATATAATCAACGATTAATGGAAATCAAGATAAATAACTTCTGCTAATATAACATAAATAAGTAAAATCAGCAGTTATTAATTTGATAAATAAATCAAAGTTATAATATGATACTATAACCAGTTCAAATAAATATCAAACTGTAAATAACTTTATATATTTATATATAGTATTTTAAGATTTTTTTAAACATTAGTTCAAATAAATATCAAATTTTAAATAACTTTATATGTTTGTATATAGTATTTTAAAAAAAATTTAAACATTGTATTTTAAGAACTGAGGACTACATAAATATGCCTGTAGAAACCAGGAGAGAAAGCAAATTAATAAGAGGAATGAGGACTTTTAAAGTTATTAATTAGGATTTAGATAATGTAGTAGAGCCTGTTTTTTTTTAAATAAAAATCAGGGTTTTAATTAAATCTTATCACACGTCCAAATTCGGGTAAACTTTGTCTAATTTGATCTCATTTATTTTGAGTATGAATTATATTTGTCAAGAAATATCTCGTATTTTCTAATAGTGATCGATCCAGACACTTGCAAATCTAATCGGTAGCCACTTCCAAGCTATATTTTTTGTGTTTACACTTTACCTTAGCTGGCCTTATTGTATACTTCCTAAATGTCATCATTTAGATGTGTGATTTTGTTTATAAACAAATGTGCTTTTCTTTATAAACAAATATATAAAAAGTTACGTAATTTATACTTCATTATGATCGTGGTCGTTCAACAAGTGAACAAAGCCAAGCCAACATCAGGTTGAGCTCAAGCCAACATCAGGTTGAGCTCCGGTTATAAAAATACGAGTTGCCGAATCATAATTTAAACCAAGCTAGAAATTGCCATAATATACAACTCAAGGTAGCTTATGACTTATTCTATGAGTAGACTTGATTTAAAAAAAATAGTGTTTTTATAGTCTAAAAACCTAATATAACAAAAATCAATAAATGAAAATATAAATCTAATATAGAAAGAGATTTACAAGGACAAAAGTTTATTTAATTTGATCAATCCAACAGTTTATACTAGCCAATAACTCGGGCTACATTACACATTCAGTTTTTTTCGAGCTAATTATGAATAAGTAACAGGAAAGTTGTGAGCTATAAGTTAATTAGTTCTACGACCTTAACAATAATGATGATAACTAAGATGAATACGTATTCGTAAAATGAGATTAAAAGAAACAAACTAATGTAGTTAGTTTATGACGTTTATACAACGTTATGTTGTAAAATCAGTACTGCAATGTACTACTAATTAAATATTCATATTCTTAATTAAGACAGACTAAATTGTTGAAAAGTCGGTGGTTTTATATTTTAGGAAATAAATAAAAATTAGGGAACGGACCCATTATTACGCATCAGCTTACTCGTCACTCTCCAACTTTGAACAACTCAATCCCACTTGAAAAATCAGATGTATGAAGAAACATATTAATAAAGAATCAGTATACATGCCATAAAGAATATTAACGTCGGACCAATCAAAAGGTGTTGATTAAGTTCATAAAATATTAATTGTGTTTAATGAATATTATCATAGGAATTTAGGTGATAATTTAAAAAAATTGAAGCTGTGATACGTTGGCTTTTGTCTTTAAAAAACAACTCTTGTTTTAGGATAGAAAAATCACTTTTATAATTTTTATTAGCTTTCATTCTTTTTCTTAACGATCAACAAAAGACCAATCACCCTAGATAAATCTATTGAAAACGGCCACCCATGCCCGCGTACATACCCGACATTGGTGACTCGGTCCGCCGTCATTCCAAAGGAAATTCACCATCCGAGGGCCCATTGTGGTAAAACACTTGGCTCAACACAGAGAAATTTTGCTCCAGACAAGACTCTAACCAATGACTTACATATTGAAAAGTCATGGGGTTGCCAATGCACTAGAAAGTCATCGGCATTAGCTTACATAGTGATTCATTCGATTTTTCGAGTTTTTATAAGGTTCTTGGTTCTTCAAATAAACCAGTCATGTTTCATATGGTATAGGAGATTAAGAGGTTGTTTGTGAAGGTTTCAGTTGGATCAAACACAGCAAAAACTTGAACTATATTTGTATTCAAACCATAGATCATGACTCTTTATTTCATTTTTTTATTAAACTTGAAAAACTGATAACATACTAAAATTAAGTAAAATTAACGTTATAAATTTAAAAATTACTCTAATAGAGCACATGCAGACAGACTTACTTTTCATTGGTTGATTGTGGTCGTCTTGGTTTCGTCATAATTTTCTGGTTCTCTCCCGAACCACAGAATATGGTGTTGTTAAACATCCAACTTACATGGAAAACCTAACCAAACTATGGTGGTTTGATTGAATCTAAATAATGTTGCTCAGAATGATCTTTGATCTCTATAACACAAATGATAAACTAAACTCTATAGAATACTGAATTTTGAATACAATGTAATGTTTTACAATGAATTAATAGAATCATATTTATAGTTTCTAAAAGGTGCGAGTGAATAGGCACGTCTCTTCATGAACGGGTGTGTCCTTTGATCTTGTGGTTGTAAGTAAACTTGAAGAGGTGTCTCTTTAATTAGTCATGTCCCTTCCTTTTCTTGTGGCTGCCATCGATCAAGGGGTGCCTCCCAAGGGATTTCGCAACCCTTGGGGTGGTGGTTATCAAGTTCCAACTTGACACCTTCGGCCCTCATACTTCATAACTACCCTAAATTACCAAATTAAACAATAACCCTTGTAATATTGGATATGTAGGGATTAGCGATTTCATTCACCCTTAACCACGAATATCCATCGGTAGTTGTAGATCTTGAACTCCGAGCAGTTATCGCATTGTAGCAAACTTGACCCTTGCTAGTGCCTTTGTAAGTATGTCTTCTCGTTGTAGTTCTCCACTGATGTGTTCCACATTGATGTCCTCGTTCTCCATGCATTCTCTTATGAAATGATAGCATGTGTCAATGTGCTTGCTTCTTCCATGAAAGACTGGATTCCTCATGAGTGCTATTGCAGAAACATTATCCACCCTTAATGTTATCTTCTCTTCCTTCCAGCCTGTATTTTCACTTAACAATCTTTTAAGCCATAATGCTTGGCATGCTGCTGCAATGGCTGCCATGAATTCTGATTTTGCTTCTGTGTGCACCAGGTTATAGGTGATTCTCCAAAGTAGAATACCGGACCAGTTGTGCCATTTCCTTTGCCTTTGTTAACCCGTAACTACTATCACTATAACCTAAAATCTTACATCCTCCTTGCTTCTTGTATATGATTCCATGCTCTTTAGTTTCTTTGATATAATGTAGTACTTGCTTCACTGCTTTCAAGTGATGCTCCTTTGGTTCTTGCATGAATCTACTAAGCAGACTGACTGAGTAACTTAGATCTGGACTTGTATGCAATAAGTACCTGAGAGAACCTATCAGGCTTCTGTAATGCGTTGCATCTTCTAGATCTCCTTCTTCAATCTTTGTTAACTGTGTTCCTGGATTCATAGGAATCTTCGTGTTGTTGCAGGTTAACATATCAGTGTCTTTGAGTATCTTGTTAATATAGCTTGTCTGCTTGATGGCTATCTCACCCCCTGCTTGAATAACTTCTATTCCCAGATAATATGCTAGCAATCCTAGATCACTCATTTCAAACTTGTTTTCCATTTGAGACTTGAAAACATCTATCTCCTTCCTTGATGTTCTAGTGACTATCAAATGATTAACGTAGACTCCGACTATCAGTGTAGAAGTTTTACTCGTCCTTGTATAGATTGCATTTTCTAAAGTGCACTTCTTGAAGTTAAGTGACTTTAGTGTTTGATCTAACTTTGTATTCCAAGCACGTGGTGCTTGTCTCAATCCATATAGTGCTTTTGATAGTTTGTAAACTTTCCCTTCATCTCCTGGCTTTACAAATCCTTGTGGTTATTAGACATAGACCTCCTCCTTGAGATCTTCATGTAAGAATGCAAACTTTACGTCTAAGTGATGTACCTCCCAACCTTGATATGCTGCTAATGCCAACATTAGTCGAACTGTCTATATGCATGCTACTGGTGCAAAGACTTCATCAAAGTCTATACCATGTTGCTGAATATATCCTTTTGCTACCAGCCTTGCTTTGTATCTAACACCGTTTTCGTTTGCATCTTTCTTTGTTTTGAATACCCACTTTAAACCTATTGCCTTGTGATCTCTTGGCAACTCTGTTAATCTCCAAATGTTATTCTTGTTTAATGAGTCTAACTCAGCCTTCATTTCTTCAATCCATTTTCTGTCATTAGATGCTTCCTTGTAATACCTTGGTTCTTTTTCAGCAAGTAGTAATTCTTGTGGATCTACTTGAATTTCCTCCGTCTCTTCGTATAGTTCTTCGAGACTTCTCAGTTTTACTGGAGTGTCTCTAATACTCTTTGTTGTACTTTCAGATGTAGATGGACCTCTACTTGATAATCTGCTTGAACTTCTGATGAGTTCTTATTGTACGAATGTGCTAGCGGGGTTACATAGGAGTCTGGTTCTTCTGACTGATCTACTCCTGAATTTTCATGATGTGGCCCGCTATTGTCAGGACTATTTGGTTCATTTTCTTCTAACTCTGGTGGGTTGTCTTCTTTTTAAATGACAAATTTTGTCCATTCGGGATTCCCTGAATCTACCGTTTCCATATAATTATTTTAGTTCCATGGTTGACCTTCCATGAACTTCACGTCTCTGCTGACACATATCTTGTTCTTCGCCGGATCATATAATCTGTATGCCTTTGATCCTTCTTCTATTCCAAGAAAACCATAGGTGCACTTCTATCGTCTAACTTCTTTTGTTGAAGTGGTAATACCTTAGCGTATGTTGTGCAGCTAAAAACCTTTAGGTGTTCCAGATTCGGCTTTCTTCCTTTGAATGATTCATACGTGGTCTTGTTTACCAAAGCCTTCGTTGGAATCCGGTTTAATACATCTAATGTATGTCTATTGCTTCTCCCCGGAAATTCTGTGGCATGTTCATTGCCTTTAGCATACTCCGAGTATTTGACAACATCGTCCTATTCCTTCTTTCCACTACTCCATTTTGTTGTAGGGAATACGATGCTGTAAGTTGTCTTGTTATGCCGTTGTCTTTACAATACTTGTTGAATTCAACCGACGTGAATTCTCCTCCTCTATATGTCCTTAACATCTTTAACTTGGTCCGAGTTTCTATCCCCACCTTTTCTTTTAACTGGTTGAAGGTTTCGAATGCTTGATCCTTGGAAGTTAGTAAATGTGTCCACATGTAGCGAGTACATTCGTCTACAAGTAGAAATATGTACTTCTTCCCAGCATGTGTTGGTGGGATTATACGACCACACAAATCTCCATAGACTAAATCCAGAGGTTTTAAGGATCTGAATTTTGCCTGATTTGGAAATGGTGTCCTACTACGCTTTCCTTATAAGCATGCATTACACACTTGACTGTCATGACTTATTTGAGGAACTCCATATACCAAGTTCTTTCGAGTCATTTCTTTGATAGCATTGAAATGTAAATGGCCTAACCTCGCGTGCCATAACCATGCTAAATCTTCTGTGTTTGAGAGCAGGTAGATTGGCCTTCCAATCTTCAATTTTACTTTATACAGCCTGTTCCTCATTCTCCTGACTAGCATTATTAACTTTCTTTTTCTGACGTGGACTGTTAGTAAGTCTCCGTTCATAACTACTTTGCAACCGATTTCTATGAGTTGTTTGAGGCTCAATATGTTGCTTGAGAAAAAATCTTCTGTTCTTGGTTCAGACATTCCAGTAGTATTGAACCTATGCCTTTAATCTCTATGTGCGACCCGTCACCAAAACGTACTTGCCCCATCACTTTTTTTTATCAAATTCTTTAAAGTGACTTCGTACACCTGTCATGTGGTTGCTTGCCCCGTTGTCTAAGTACTATAGACTTTCATCTTCTGTGGCGTACCTTGCCGGTTCTATGCCTTCTTCATTTAGCAGAACCCTTTCTTGAACAATGCTTTCTTCTTGTATTGCCATTAGCAATGTTGGTGCTTTGCCTTCCCTGACAAGATTTAAGTGTTGTTGTACAACATCTTTCTCAGGACAGTCTTTCTTAAAGTGTCAGAACTTTTGACACTTAAAGCACTGGATCTTACTTGTGTCTGTTTGACCTCTTGCAAATTTCCTCCAATTTCTAGAATTTCCACTTCTAGTTCTGGATGAAGATCCTTAGTTCTTAGTACTTTGCTTGTCTTTATTGTCTCGCCAATTTCAATGCGGTTGGTGGAACCTACCACGGTCGCGGTTTCTGAACTCTCTTCCTCTGCTTGAATTGTTGTCGTGATGTGTAAACATCAATCTATCTTGGCTATCTCCAGGGCTTCCTTTCTTTAACCTTAGCCTTTCCTCGTAAGTTTTTAACCTTCCGACTGCTTCTTCTAGCGTCATTATGTCTAGATCGGAGTATTGTTCCATGGAGGAAACAATCTGAGTGAACTTATTTGACACGACATCTAGGAGTTTGCGTACCAGAGTTGGTTGACTCAGTGTTGTCCCTAATTCACTTGCTCATGTAACAACACTGTTTTTCTTTGCGATGAAAGTGTCCACAGTGTTGTCTTCTTTCATTGTATTAACTCGAACTCCGACATTAGTGTATGCCAACGAGCCTTTTGTACCCAATCAACGCCAATGTGTCTTGTCTTTAAATTTCCCAAATTTCCTTTGTAGTCTTGCAACTTGCAATACAACATCTTTCGGTATTGCTTGGAACAGATAAGCAATTGCTGCCTTATCCTTTTTAACATCTATTTCGTATTTTCTACTGCTGTTCAATCGTTTCCCAAAGTCCATTTGCTTCTAAAATCGTTTTGATGCGACTTTGTCGGTTTCAAGATTGGACACTAAAATTAGGAAAGAGAACTTCCCTCCTTTTGAATTACAATTTGTGGATTTGGTCCGGTTACCCCTGACATATCTTCTGACCGAACAATCTTCACCTTTTGATAAACTTTATTTTTCTTGGTTTCACAAAACCTCTAATCCTTAACCCCGCGATTTCCCGAAACCCGTAATAACCAAACAATCTAATTCGCACTAAACCCCGGGATCAAAACCCTAGATTCCTAACCCCTGGTTCGATAACCTTGAACCGAAAATAAATAAATGAATTGAACTTGGGAATTGAAAATTAAAACCTGATCGCGAATTCCCTACGATGCCTAAAACCTTGCTCTGATACCAATTATTGCCCAGAATGATCTTTGATCTCTAGAACGCAAATGATAAACTAAACTTTATAGAATACTGAATTTGAATACAATGGAATGTTTAACAATGAATGAATTGAACCCTATTTATAGTTACTAAAGGGTGCTAGTGAATAGGCACGTCTCTTCATGAACAGGTGTGTCCTTTGATCTTGTGGTTGTAATTAAACTTAAAGAGGGCGTCTCTTTAATCCAATAGTCGCGTCCCTTCCTTTTCTTGTGGCTGCCAATCGATTAAGGGGTGCCACCTAAGGGATTTCGCAACCCTTGGGGTGGTGGTTATCAAGTTCCAACTTGACACCTTTAGCCCTCATACTTCATAACTACCCTATATTACCTAATTACACAATAACCCTTGTAGTATTGGATGTGTAAGGATTAGCAATTTCAAATAAAACTTAATTTAAAATCTTTTTATTTCTGTATTTTAATTTCTCCACTTTCATCTTTTCCCATTCGATCTGCACAACACGTATTTTTCTTCACATTGTTGCATCACGCAGCTTTCCACTTTAAATAGCTTTATTGTACGGTTAGCATGTCTTGCTAAATTTTCTTGCATTTCCACCATCAATAAAGATGTTTATTATTTACATTGGTAGCTTTTATTTCCTGTGGTTCTCAAAGTAAAGCAATATGCTTAGTTGGATGAAAAGGAATTGTTTCACACTTTAGTGCTTGATGCTATGAACTTTATAAATGTTTCGATCCCCGAATGGAGCCTTTGTGAGTTTTAGTTCCTTGAATTCATATTCCTTGATGAATGTGTTGATCTTGACTTCTACTCATGAAGCAAAGTTTATGTTTATAAACTTTTTGATATTCATAATTCCATAATGGTAAGAGGTTAGTGTTCGCTGCAACTTTTGTTGTGAAGTCGCAAATATTCTAGAAAAAACATTTACACTTTGGATACATGAAGTGCACGCTGTCATCTCATATAGGAAGTCACTCTCTAAAGGATAGTTTCTTGTGCTTAAATAGGCCGTTAGCGATACGAAAGAATTCAAACTGAAAACAAAAAAATCTACCAATTCTGGGAACATGGTGCAGATACTAAAGAATATGGGGCAGTTGGTCATAATTTAGCCTTATTTGCATTGCATTTGATCGATTTGGAAAGGGAAAATGATGTGTGATTAAAGAAAGAAAGGTGATTTGCAGATGGATTATAAAACTATTAACGTGGAGAGATTGTGAAGTGTACATGAAAGATTTAAATTGAACTCTAGGTTTTTTTTGAATGGCAAAGATAATTTTTACTCAACTTCAAAGACAAAAATCTAGCAAGCTGCTAGAATAAACACAAGTACATTACAAGGGAATCAAAAAAAGAAAGTTTGTCTGATATGACAGACTTTTATCGACAGCAATTTGTCACTAGTATAGGCAAGCCTACAGCAATGACCTGTCATTGGCACAGATGAAATAATTATTTGTATTTATTTTTTCGACTTATCCCGAAGACATATCGTCCCAAGAGATTAACCATGGAGTGTGAAAACTGGGCACCATTTCTAATGTTTATCCCAACGACATGTTGTCATTAAAAAGTGTTTCTTCTAATTTTTTTCATTTCTTTAATTCTTGAAATATATGGACACCATACACATTGATCTTGTCCCGGCGACATATCATTGACAAAGGGTTCTAATATAAATTCTTTATTTTCACGAGCAACCTCATTTTGGCTCACTACTCACCCTATCACGACGACAAGTCGTCTGCATAGGGATTACGAACCAAATTGTCATCTAACACCTTTGTCCTGCCACCATAAGCAACCTCCCTCACTAGTTAGCCATCTCCATTGCCACCGCTTCTCATTTTCAACAAAGATGCCAAAAACATCTACACAGAACAGCACCACCGTCTACCACCGCCCACCACCCTTAAGCCATCTCCACCTCCTCCACATGGCAACAAAGAGTAAGTATATACACCATCTTTTATTTAGATTTTTACCCCAAATTAGTGATAATTTGGTTAAACCAAACTATTTTTGATGAAATTTGAAGCTTTGTTAAAAAACAATCTGAAAGTTTATTGAAAAATAAAAAATTGAAAGCTTTTACGTTATTGAGACTTGTCCAGAAGACATCTCGTCTCCGTAGCCAAAAGTAAGTGATATTGGAAGGGTTTTTTTAAGAAATTTGTAGGAATACTTATTATTTGTTTAATATAGTTAAATTTATGTTTGTATACTCTTTTCTTATATGTGTTATGTATGTGTTTATATATATTAGTAATACAAACACAACCCGTTTAACCCAAAAACATGAAATGGATGCAGGACAAGATTAATAATCTAGAATTCAATAAAAAATTGTGGGTCGTCAAGTCAAGATGACGATGAAATAGATGATTAGTTAGTTACAATAATTGTATTTAAATTCAACTTTAGTTAAATTATGAAATTTGACGGTTTTGTAATTATATTAATCATTAATTTATTGTTTTCTTATGATAATTATTCGGTAAAAAAAAGTCTGGAAAAACAACTAAAAATCTTTACCTTTAGCGACAATATGTCATCAGTAAAGCTTAGATTATCAATTTATTTAATATTTACTTTTAACCATAAAATTTTTTTGGGGTTGACCTTTTGGTGACAACAAATCTGTAGATGGGTAGCATCACAAAGAGGGTCGAGATGCCCATGCAGTCAATCTTCGTAGTTGATATTTTCGACGGGTGGACAATTGACTTCATGAGCCATTCCGTAATTCTTTTGGGAACCTATACATTTTGGTGGCTATGGATTATATGTCTAAATGGGAAAAAGCCAATGCCACCAAAACTAATGACCACAAAGTTGTTTGCAAGTTTTTCTAAACAAACATTTTTTTGAGATTTGAGGTGCCCTCTGTGATCATAAGTGATGGGGGATCACATTTAGAAAACTTGAACTTTGGCAAACTTCTTAAGAAATATGGCGTAGACCGTCGAATTGTCACTCTCTATAATCGTTAAACTAGTGGGGAAGTTGAGGTCTCTATTAGGCGGATTAAAGAGATTTTATACAAAAAAAGGTGAGCTAATCGTAAGGATTCGTCCAGTAAACTGGATGGTGCCGTGTGTGGGCATATCGTACGGGTTACAATATACCTATTGGAAGTACACCATATCAGTTGGTCTATGGTAAAGGTTGTCCATTTACCTGTAGAGATTGCATATCATGCATATTGGGCTGGTAAGTTGGTTAACCTTATTATGATACTACAGGCAGAGTGAGACAACTGGCATTGGGAGAGTTTGAGGAGATAAGGAATGAGGCTTATGAGTGTTCATCATCTTACAAGGACAAGAAAAAGGTGCACGATGTGAAGTTGCGGCAGAAGGTGTTTGAGGTTGGCCAATTAGTGAGATTATACAATTCTAGGTTGAAACAGTTCCTTGAAAGTTAAAGAGCATGTGGACAGGTCCATACCATGTTACTCAGATTAGAAGTCATGGAGATGTCAAGATTGAAGATTTTGATGATCACATAAGACAAATGGTGAATGTCCATCAACTAAAGCTATACTTTGATGCACACAATGTGCATGGATCGATAAGCTTGTGATATCCTATATGAGGGCTCTTTGCTCATGGAGAAGACTTGAACATATCAGGTATGGTCTGGTCGAAGACCCTTAAACTCAACACTCTTGGGAGGCAACCTAAGGTTTGTTTTCATTTTTAATTTTCGTTTGTTTATTTTTTACGTTTTTACGTGCAATTAGACAAGTGCGGGGAAGTTCGAAGTGTCTGGTACGCTCGAAGTGCAACTAGACAAGTGTGGGCAATGCTCTCTTATTAGGGGGTCAGGCACTGGTGAAAAGGTTTTCAACATGAATATAGCCCAAATATGTAGAATTTGTATGATTTTTATACATTTTTCGACCATTTCCAGGGTTGTTTTAGAAATTTTTAAGGGAATCGAGACTGCTTTGGCTAAGGAAAACCATTAAAAATGAAGTTCTAAGCATGTTTATGTTTAACTTTATCATGGGGACAGATTTTGGAAAAAAAATAAATTTGAAAACCTGATTTTTTTTGTACAGCAAAAATTCACGAAATTTAAAAACATTCTGTTAAAACAACTACTGCGCCACGCGAGGGAGTTTTTTTAGTCTGTCGCGACAAGCGCAGCAGCATGTTTACTAGTAAAAAATTGGAAAGGGTCGCATAGCGCGGGGGAGCCTAGGGCTCCCCTTGCGACACGCGAGGGCCATCAAAATGGGGAAAACATATATGTCCTCAAATTGACACCTGATTCATCATAAACTCACCTAGAAACCACCGATTAACCACTTCCATCACCACTCAACCTCCACTATTTTAGCTTCCTTCCACCACTACTTACACCATCATCCTCCACCCCTCTCCACCCGTCACTGACTATCATGAACCACCACACAACTATGTCATCCCCTACTTTATTCCACTGTACATCGAAGCTACAAGCCACAATCATCCACCGTAATCCACCGCTACCAACAACCACCACTTCCCTCACCTAAATCCGACCAACCATTAGCATCTCCAACCACTATAGCATTATAGTAGTGCACCACCTTAACTTCTTAAACCTTGATCACTATCCCCCGTTAACCCGAAACACCACCATTGTTCATAACGGGGAACCTAGACTTCAATTTTCTCGCTTTTTGGGTTTATTTCAAACGCTAATCAGGTGCATTTTTGTGTTTAAAATTAGTATTTGAGTGTTGTTATATTATTGTGGTGTGAATTAGATATTGGTTGTTCTAGTTGGGGTCCTTATGTGTAGTAGTGTGCTTTTAGTTGGTTTATTTAGTAGTCTATCCATTTTGGTTTTTTTTTGTTCCATGTAGTAATTGGATGGTGAGTTTTTAATGGGTTTGTTGGTGATGTTTTGGGTTGTCATCTTGTAGTTTGGTTTTAATCAAGTCATGGTATGTTGGATCCACAAAAGAACAGACGATATCCAAAAACCAAAACATGACAAATGGATCAAGAAATAAACAATTGATGAAGCAAATTCTCCTCCCAAAGATAATGAATATTGAACACCTAAATCAGAGCATCTGTTGAAGACAAGCAAACATCCGTTGGAAGCCTTCGAACCACTGATCATGAAGAAATAAGGTCTATTGAAGCTCTATCATCTATTGAAGCAAAAGTCTGATGAAGAAGACCAAACATTTATTTGGCCAGGAAAATGTTTGAATCAAAGCAACAGAGGATAGCCTAAATAGTTGTTTCCAATGTTATATTTTGCTAATAACAGTGGTTAGCTTAGTTAGATCAGATGTTTGCAACATCTGTGGAATCTTTTTTGCTAGTAATGTTAGATTTCACTATCAGGGTGATGTCAGCCTATCACAAACACAACTTTAGTACTTAGTATAAATGGTCTCACCTGTTAGAGATCTATTTTATCACTTTACATATTCTCATTTGTACGAATAGTTTTGTAAGTGATCAGGCTGATGGGAGATTGTAGAATCATTCTGTAAAACTTTTGAATCTTGTGATTAATAAGAAGTAGTTGTTGATGATATCTTCCTGCTTGTGAATTTTATTGTTTTTATCAGTAATTATTTATAAGTATCAAACTCAGATCCTAACAATTGGTATCAGAGCTTGGTCACGTTAAACTTTATTTTATAATCATTTTAACATACAAAGATCAGCTCACAAAGATCCAATACTATTCGTAGCTCAGAGTAGAACTCAAAAAGTGTCTTACACATACTCTGTTCTTTTTCAAAAGATCAAAAGAGAATGTCAATCAATAACTATGATTCCCTTATCTGCAGTTGTAATAGAAAACTACCGATTCTTGATAGATCAAATTACAATATCTGGCAACGTCAAATGGTGCATTATCTTTCTCAACAAAACATGTTGGAGGTCTGTATTATACGGACCATATATTCCAATGACACATTGTGTCGAGTAATGTGCATGAGCCAAAGAAACTGTAAGATTACTTTATGTATGGTTGCAAAAGCTCAGCCAAACGAGATCTATGTTGTAATAGTGCAAAAGAGCTACGGGATGAGTTAAAAGAGAAATTTAGTGAAACTAAGGAAATTGTTAAAAACAAGAAAACTCGTGACATTTAAAATGTTGAGAGTATATCTAACCATGTACAACCAACCGTTTGTGAAAAGGGTTATGATAAGGTTGTAAAAAACAATGATCCTTGGAATGAAACTAAAGATGTTAATAATTGCGAATGCGCATTAATGGCCTCCAAAATGGGAGTTTCTGCATGCCTATATAGCCAATGGTATGTAGACAGTGGAGGACCCATACATATGACTGGATGCAAAGCTCTACTATCAAACTTCCATACTCATTGAGTAGGTGACATATCTTTTAGAAACAATTCAATGGAAAAGTGTTGGGGACAAGAACTGTCCATGCTGGCAGGCTAAAATTTGAAAATGTTAATCTTATTGATAATTTAAAATTCAATCTACTTAGTGTTTCACAAATGAGTGACAAAAGCTATGGCTCATTTTTTACAAAGAAACATGTAAAATTGTTGAACCTGATGTAATTAAAAAGTGAACAAATTATAGCTGAAAGCACTTCACAACTTGTTGCTCACGGAAGTGATAATCTTTATGTAGTGGACATGTCAAAAGATAACCCAAAAACATATGTGTGCCTATTCTCTGTTGCCTCAACAAAGGAAATAGAGTTATGGCACAGAGGGTTGGGACATGTTAATTTGAAAACAATTAACACTTTGACAAAACAAAACCTTGTCAGAGGTCTGTCTACCAACCGAAAAATTTGAGTGTGATGAACATTGTATTTCCTGTTTAAAAGGTAAACAACACAAGGCATCACACAAACCCATTGAAGAGTCCAAAACAACCAAATGCTTACAATTGTTGCATATGGATTTGTTTGGCCCTGTAAAAATCGTGAGCTTAAGGAAAAATAGATAGTGCTTAATAATAGTTAATGATTTTTCTATGTTCACATGGACATATTTTTACATTTAAAAGATGAGACTACATGTATCCTAAAGGAATTTATCATAAAAATTGAAAAACAATATGATCTACCTGTAAAGTCTCTCAAAAGTGACAATGGGACAGAATTCAGAAACCAAGAGGTTGATGAATTCTACTTATCAAAAGGAATAGTTAGACAATTCAGTATTCCTAGAACACCTTAACAAAATAGGGTTGTTAAAAGAAAAAACTGAACCCTTATTGAGGCTGCAAGAACTATGCTTGTAGATTCTGGTCTTCCACTGTCCTTTTGGGCAAAGGCTATGAATACTGCATGCAATGTTTAAAACAAAGTCTTAATAAATCCTAGGCATCAAAAGACTACCTATGAAATTTTGTTTAAAAAAACCATTAATCTCATTTTCAAAATCTTTGGTTGTATATGTTTTATTTTGATTCTTAAAGATTTAATATTGCAACCAATGTAGATTGTAGATATTTATTGGGATATTCTTTTACACCCAAGGCCTAAAACTGTTTAACACAAGGACCATGACCATAGAAGAGACCTTAAATGTAAAGTTCAATGAACTATTTTCATTAGAAATCCCTAAAAATCCAGCATAACTATTTGATCTTAATAAATTCAATTTTGAAGAAGTAACTGCAAAAGTTGAGGTTGATGCAGGTAAACAAAAAGCAACACAACAGGATTATTGAATGGACATTGAGATGCCAGCTCAATACAAAGGCTCTTCTGATCCACAAAGTTCATCTACGCAAAAAAACAGTCAGTCCATGATAGTTGGAACCACGGTTGACCAAAGTCAACCTCAAACCACTGATTCTGCATGTGGTCAAACCACTAATCTATCCTTCACAACAAATTCACCACTTGGGTCAGTCCCACCACCACCATTTCAAACCATTGTTGACCATAACACAAAGGCTATAGAGGTTTCACCATGAAATTCCCATTTATGCCCCTCACCACAAAATTCCATAATTCCTTACACCGGAAATAATCTGTTTCTTAGGTCACATCCACCATAACAAGTTATAGGAGATGTAAATGAAGGTGTACTCACAAGAAGCCAAAACTCAAGCATCTGACTATTTGTTGGCTTTCTATCATTAATCCAACCTGTCAAATACCAAGAGGCATTAAAAGACAACAGCTGGGTAGAAGCCATGCAAGAAAAGCTTCTTCATTTTAAAAGACAACAAGTGTGGTAACTTGTTCCATTAAGAAAGGACACATGTCCAATTGGTATAAATGGGTCTTTAAAAATTAAACTGATGAAAAAGGCATTGTCATAAAAAACGAAGCCAGGCTTGTGGTTCAAGGTTACAAACAAGAAGAAGAATTGATTATGATGTAACTTTTACTCCTGTAGCAAGATTGGAAGCAATAAGACTCTTCTTAGCCTTTGATGTCAACCACAACATGAAGGTGTATCAAATAGATATAACGTGTGCTTTTCTCTATGGAAAAATCCAAGAAGAGGTCTATGTGTGTCAACCACCAGGATTTGAAGAAACATTCCATCCTAATTAGGTCTACATGTTAAACAAAGCCTTATATGGACTAAACCAAGCACCAAGAGCCTGGTATGATACTCTATCCACTTTTCTCTAATCCAATAAATTAAAAAAAAGGTAAAATTGATAAAACTCTACTTCTAAAATGGAAAGGGAAGGATCTGTTAATTGCACTCATCTAGGTAGATGATATCATTTTTGGATCCACATATGATAAACTGTGTGATAAGTTTAGAAAATTGATGACAACTCAACTTGAGATGAGTGCCATGGGGGAATTACAAGGTTTATTTGTAACACCCTGTAAAATCGTATCCAATGGTATAGTGATACGTGTTGTATTTTTAATATAGTCTACTAAAGACCAATAAGGACTAAAGGCGTCAACATGCTCAAACTGAGACTCTGAGTGACGGTCCGATGTCAACATGCATAAATAACAGCCTTTGAGTGACTGATATGTCAACATGCTTATATTATTAGCCTCTGAGTGACTGATATGTCAGCATGATTGAAATTTGGCCTCTAAGTGACTGATATGTCAAACATGCCCAGCCTCTGAGTCACATCGAAATCAACATGCTTATAATAAGCCTCTGAGTGATCTTTTACGAAGTCCTAACTCTCATACGTGTCAAATGTTAGATGAGAGGGTTCAATTTTGTAAATATGTGAAAGTTGGATGATGGAGGGATTAAAAGTGTCAACATGTTAATTCTTACCTCTGAGTGACCTTTTAACGAACCGAGAGCTCGACAATGTCTGGGCATAATCCCAGATATGCCAAGTATTGGCTACGGAGGGCTAAAAGTGCCAAAAAGGTGTTTTAAAAGGTTTTTAGAAGCTTTTTAAAGTTAAGGGGCTAAAAGTGTCAAAATATGAAACTGGTTATGAGGCGGTCGCGGGCCGTGAGAGACCAGGCTTGGGTCTATCACGGGACGCAAGAACAAGTCTGCTGCAGAAAGTTTTTGCTTGGCCTCCAAACAAAGCTCCAAAACCATTAATTCGAAACCATGGACTTGAAATCAGCTATGCCACGTTTTGGGACACTTTTAAGTTTCCTCTTACACCCCTAAACACCTGGCTTCACCTCCTTTGAGCTCTCCAACTATAAATAGGTGCTTAAGTTCATCATTCCAACTTGCACCTTTCTCATTTATTCACTCTTCTCCCTCCTCTGGAAGTTCCTAGCTAAAAGGAGCATCCAACATAGTTCTTTTTCACCTTAGGAATCACTGGTAAGTGTTCATTCTTTGTGCATTTTCATTTATAGGCTTTTATAGCCAAAAGTCAAGCATTTTTCAGAAAACGCTTTAACTTTCGGTTAAGTCCATTATGGTCCAGCCATTGTTTGAAATGAACATGGCTAAGTGATCATAATAAGGTAGGTGTTAGTCCCTATAAAGGGCACCTCCTGAAGATCACGTTTGCTAGACCAATTGACGGGTCAAAGTTATGATATTAAAAAGTCAAACAGACCTATAAACGAAAATGCACAAAAAAGGAACACTTACCAGTGATTCCTAAGGTGAAAAAGAACTAAGTTGGATGCTCCTTTCAGCTAGGAACTTCCAGAGGAGGGAGAAGAGTGAACGAGAAAGATGCAAGTTGAAATGGTGAACTTAATCACCTATTTATAGTTGGAGAGCTCAAAGGAGGTGAAGCCAGGTGTTTAGGGGTGTAAGAAGCAGCTTACAAGTGTCCTAAAATGTGGCATAGCAGCTTAGAGAAGCCATGGTTTCGAATTAATGGTTTTGGAGTTTTTTTGGTCTCCAAACAAAACTTTCTGCTGCAGAGCCTTTCTCGCACCCCGCGAGAGACCCAGGCCTGGTCTTTCGCGGCCCGCGACCTCCCCTTGGCCAGTTTCAACTTTTGACACTTTTAACCCCTTAACTTATAAAAGCTTGTAAAAAACTATTTAAACACCATTTTGGCACTTTTAGCCCTCCGTAGACAATATTTGGCATACCCGGGATTATGCCCGGACATTGTCGAGCTCTCAATTCGTTAAAAGGTCACTCAGAGGTATAAATTAACATGTTGACACTTTTAATCCCTCCATTATCCAACTTTCACATATTTACAAAATTGAACTCTCTCGTCTAACAAATGGCACGTATGAGAGTTAGGACTTCACAAAGGATCACTCAGAGGCTTATTATAAGCATGTTGATTCCGATGTCACTGGACATGTTGACGTATCAGTCACTCAGAGGCCAAATTTCAAGCATGTTGACATATGAGTCACTCAGAGGCTATTATTTATGCATGTTGACATCGGACCTTTCCAGGGTGATACTTTCAGCATGACTTTGTCCCTTACTTGGAACTGAAGAGGTTTACGCCTCTTATCATCATAGCTTTTTTGCCTATCCCTGGCAGTTTTGAGACGATCACGGATTTGCATAATCTTTTCCATGGTCTCCATGACAATCTTAAGTCTTGTTAGTTGGGCCTCCTCAACTTCTGCCCAACATACGAGCGTTCTACATTTTCTCCCATATAAGGCCTCAAAAGGAGCAGCCTTGATGCTCGTATGATAACTGTTATTGTAGGAGAATTCTATTAAGGGTAAGTGGTCATCCCAACTTCCACCTAAATCAATCACACATGCCCTAAGCATGTCTTCCAGTGTCTGGATAGTACGCTCACTTTGACCATCAGTCTGCGGATGGTAAGCCGTACTAAAGTTCAATCGTGTGCCTAAAGATTGTTAGAAACTTTTCCAAAAGTGAGATGTGTATCTAGTATCTCTATCGGATACAATAGATACTGGCACACCGTGTAAGGACACTATCTTGTCCACATATAACTTAGCCAATTTATCTAAATTATACGTTTCTTTTATTGGCAAGAAATGTGCTGACTTAGCCTATCCACTATGACACAAATAATGTCATTGCCACCTTTGGTCTTAGGTAACTTGGTAATCAAATCCATAGTTACCATTTCCCATTTCCAGGTGGGAATCTCAAGTTGTTGTAGGAGTCCTGACGGTTTCTGATGTTCGGCTTTAACTTGCGAACACGTCAGACACTTAGCTACATAAGTGGCTATGGATTTCTTCAAACCCATCCACCAATAATTCTTCTTCAAATCTTGATACATTTTGTCACCTCCCTGGTGAACCGAGTATCTTGAATTGTGCGCTTCTTGGAGGATTAGATCTCTAAGTCCTCCAAAGATCGGAACCCAAATTCTATCATTAAATCTTAGGATTCCATCCTTTCCAGGTGCTAACTGATCAACAGTTCTGCCTAATCCCTAATTAGGGATATTAGCCTCTAATAAGGCTTGCTTTTGCAAATCTAGTAGCTTTTCATTTAAGCTATTTCTGAGCTCAATGCTCTTAGCATTAATCATAATAGGTTTAACCTTTTCCTTGCGACTTAAGGCATCGGCAATTACATTTCCCTTGTCTGGATGATAGCAAATCTCACAATCATAGTCGTTAAGTGTTTCCATCCATCGGCGTTGTCGCATATTCAATTCTTTCTGATTGAATAGATGCTGGAGACTTTTATGGTCTGTGTATATAACACATTTTGTGTCATACAAGTAATGTCTCCATAACTTTAGTGCAAATACAATGGCACCCAGTTCCAAATCATGGGTGGTGTAATTCCTTTCATGCACCTTTAGTTGTCGTGATGCATAGGCAATTACCTTGCCATTTTGCATTAGCACACAGCCCATACCGGTGTGTGATGCATCACAATAAACAACAAAATTCTCAATACCCTCAGGTAGAGATAACACAGGAGCGTTGCTTAACTTGTGTTTAAGAGTATCAAATTATTTTTGTTGCTTTGGACCCCAATTATACTTAATATTCTTACGGTTCAAGGAAGTTAAAGGAGTGGATATCCTTGAAAAGTTCTCAATGAACCTCCTATAGTAACCAGCCAATCCTAAGAAACTACGAACTTCCGTTGGGGTCTTGGGCACTTCCCAATTCATTATGACCTCAATTTTGGCGGGATCCACTTGGATACCACGCTCACTTACCATATGTCCAATAAATTGGACTTTTCTAAGCCAAAATTCACATTTAAAGAGCTTTGCATAAAGTTTCTCTTGGCTTAAGAGTTCTAGGATGCACCTAAGATGTTTCTCGTGATCAGTTTGACTACGAGAATAAATAAGTATGTCGTCTATGAAGACAATGAAAAACTTATCCAAATATGGTTTGCAGACTCTATTCATGAGATCCATGAATGCTGCTAGTGCATTTGTGAGCCCAAAAGGCATCACTAAGAATTCAAAATGACCATAGCGGGTCTTGAAGGCTGTCTTAGGAACATCTTCACTTCTAACCTTCAGTTAATGATACCCTGATCTCAAATCAATCTTAGAAAAGTAACTAGCCCCTTGAAGTTGGTGGAATAAATCATAGATCTTAGGCAGAGGATATCTATTCTTAATTGTTAACTTGTTCAGCTCACGATAGTCGATGCACATTCGCATCAAACCGTCTTTCTTCTTTACAAACAAGATAGGAGCTCCCCAAGGTGAGGAACTAGGATGAATAAAGCCTTTCTCCAAGAGTCCGTCCAATTGAACTCTTAACTCATTCATTTCGGTTGGAGCTAGCCTATATGGAGCTCTAGCTACGGGTGCTGCTCCTGGTATGATATCTATTCTGAACTCCACTTGCCTATCTGGAGGTAGCCTGGTAATTCTTCAGGGAAAACATCTGAATACTCAAGATAACTGGTTGATCTTCAAGGTTTGGCTTTGGTTCATTTATAGTAACTTGTGCCATGTAAATGACACAGCCTCTTTTCAAACACTTGGATGCCTTAAATAACGACACCTTGTTTGGCAACCCATAGTGTGAGTCTCCAGGGATGGTGATCATTTCACCAGATGGGGTTTTGATTTCGATGAGCTTTTTATCACAGGCAATGCGGGCTTGGTTATGAGATAACCAATCCATGCCTAAGACAACATCGAACCCTGCCATTTCATTGGCAAAAGAGAGATATGGATGGAATGATTCTTAATGAATATAGAGCATCCATCAAGAATGGAAGAAGCAATTTCTAAGGTTCCATCGGCGAGTTCTATCTCATAAGTTTTGTCTAGAGTTCTTATGGGTAAGTTTAATAGTTTACTAAACTTATGGTCAACAAATGATTTATATACACCCGAATCAAAAAGAACTCTAGCATAAATATCATTAATGGGGAAAGTACCTGTTATTACGTTGTTATCATTATCGGCCTCCCTGGCATTCATTTGAAAGGCACGGGCATTTCCCTTCTTGGCCTCTCCAGGCTTTGCCTCATTACTTTTAGGTTTCTTGGGGCAATTGTACGTTATATGCCCTTTTTCGTTGCAATTATAGCAAACTACATCCTTGAGATCCTTGCAATCTAAGGTCTTATGCCCTTTTCTCTTGCAGATACCATAGGGTTTGGTTTGTGGATTTATACTACACAATCACCAGTGCCTATATTTACAATTCTTGCATAGAGGTTTGTCACTAGACACGTGCTGGTTCTTCTTGAACCCGAAATTTCCTTTCTTCTTAAATCCTTGGGAGTTATTATCCTCCGTTTCCTCTTTCCGTCAGTTTCAGTTCTAATCGACTTTTGTCTTACCAGATCTAGGGTGAGGGAAAGAGATAGGTCTACAGCAGACCTATAGGTAGTAGGCTGAGCAGCCTTTACCATGCCCTTAAACTCGGGTGCCAATCCATTTATAAAACGCGCAATGTGTTTGGATTTGGGGGTGATCAAATAGGATACTAACCTAGATAGGGAGTTGAAATCGGAGACGTACTTCCAACAGTCTAGGTTTTTCATTGATAGAGACAAGAAGTCTGTCTCTAGCTTCTCTATCTCATGGGTTTGGCAGTAAGTTTCCTTTACCAAATCAACAAACTTGGGCCATCCCAAGTTGTACAGGTGTACCTTACCTGTTGAATCATGGCCTTCCACCATGTTAGGGCATCACCCTTGAAGGATTGTGATACGTACTTGACCACATCCTAATCAGCACAATTGCTGATATCTACAATCGTTTCCATCTCATCTAGCCACTTTAGCGCTTCTACCGCTCCTTTCTCCCCGTTAAAGTCTCAGAGATTGCATGAGATGAAATACTTATAAGTACATCCATCCTTAACAGAACGGGACTTTTCAATAAGATCTATTTTCTTTGGTTCACTCTTCGCATTTGAAGAGTGAACAGAGCTCTCCCTATAAGCTAAAGATGGTGGAATAGATAGGGGTTTAGAGCGAGTGGCACTCGGCTCTCTTAGCTTTTCTATGGCCTTACTCATGGCCCTTTCCACAGCCGCATCAATGCGAGCTTGAAAATTTTCATCATCTATATTTTTGTTTTTAGCTTTATTAGATTCAACATTCAAGTGGCTACTTTGTGATTCGTTTGAGTTAGCCATCTTTAAGTCTTGGTTTCTATATACCAATAAAACTTCATTTAGCCATGGCGCATTAACCATATCGGCTTTCAAGATTGGATATAACAACCCATTGCCTATACTAGTGTGAATAACATCACAACTCTTAGGCTTAACATATCTATATTTGGCCTAGGTCTTAATAGGACCATCATAGGCAAATTACAATTTGGACATAGTCCATATATCATTGGACAGTGGATCGCAATGTCACAACTGTCAGTGTCATTATTGACAATTATATAGCTTATAGGCTTGTCCCCAATGGACATAATGATTGGGCACATTGGCCGGTCATATTGGTCAAAATATATATATGGCATATCAGCCTGTCGCATTGGACAATTAATTGGGCACATTGGCCTACATCATATCAGATGTACATGGCATATTAGCATGTCCCGTTGGACAATTAATTAGGCACATTGGCCTACATCATATCAGATGTACATGGCATATCAGCCTGTCCCGTTGGACAATTAATTGGGCATATTGGCCTACATCATATCAGATGTACATGGCATATCAGCCTGTCCCGTTGGACAATTAATTGGGCACATTGGCATGACGGCTAGTGTGGTTCCTCAGCCACACTACCCAGAGTATGAACATTTCTTAATGTTACATAAGAGTACCTTAATAATTGATTAATGGTCCCGGTCACCTTCGACCTTAATGACCTTGGAGGTTTGGACCTAGTCCCTTACTCTTGGATAGAAGGATAACTTTCCTTAACTATCCTGATAGAAGACCCCTTCGTACTTAACTATCACTTCTTGGCCAATGTGTGGTCTGCGCCACTTGGCATAATTAATCTATTAAGGTCTTTTGGAATTATATAGCAGAGCATAAATTCGAGTAAAATCGAGGCGCTCGTTTTCAAGAGGATGAATTACATATATATATAATTCCAAAAGTACTTCATTAAATTTTCATAAAAAATTACAATACTAGAAAGATGAAATAAACTTGTCCATGCAAGGACTTAAAGAAATAAAAATGTCCATGCAGGGACTAAAGAAGTAACAATGTCCTTGCAGGGACTACATATTATTAGAAGAGACTTCACTCGTCCTTCTTTCCCTTGACCAACTTGGAGAGTTTCTTGAAGAACTTGTTTGTCTTCTTCTCCGTTTTCTCCGCCTGTTGCTACATTTCTTTCATCCTTTCTAAGGCCTCATTAATGGCCTCAAGTGATGGCGGAGGTTGTGGTTGAGGTTGTGGCATAACCGGATACTGGTACCCATAAGTTGGATATTCAGTCGGTGGATAGGTAGGTGGGAAAGGAGACGGGTAAAGCGCGTTGTGCATAACCGCCTGCATGTAGGGGTCTTGCGACCATGCATGTAGGGCAAAGGTGGCAGTGATCCCGACCTTTGTCCGGCACGTACCGACATTCGTGCTCCACGCTTCCTTCTTGGTGGTTCAGGTGGTGGTTGAGGTTGGTCCACGGGTTCCATGTGGACATCTTCTTGAACCGGGGGTGGTTGAGAGTGGTGAGAAGGAGTGTGGGCGAATGTGAATTGGTTCTAATATTGATCCCACTCATTAGGACCTTGGTAGGGTGATCCAGCATAAGAGTTTGAATCACTCGAATTTCAATGGGATGCATATTTGATCCCGACGGTGGCATCTCTGGGTCGGAGTCCTCGTCCATAGGGTGTGGCTGGTCCAACTGATCTTGTTCGGCTGGAGGCGTGTTAAAGTAATAATTAGGGTTAAATTCCTCATGGTAGGAGTGATGAGAATGGGAATGGTGAGAATGATGTGAATGATAGGAGTGGTAAGAATTTGGGGAATGTGATGGCGAGTGTCTATTAGAGACAGAACGTCTCGCTGGTTGCCAAGGAGACGAGTATCCCGATTCTTGGTATACATCCGAATTATGAGGTTGATGGAGAATGCGTCCCGATGGTTCTCCTCTCATTGGACCTTTTCCTCGTCCACTTTGTCCTCTCACACGTGCAGGCATCTTCCTATTTAAAAATCAATTCGAAAACATACTATAACTTAATAATGAAATGAGTAATCCTAGGTCAATGCCTAGACTCGGAAGTCTAAGAAATGTGCTCGTGTAAGCTTGAGACTAAACACAAAAGGCTAGTGTTTAATTCTCTCAAACGTTGGCTCTGATACCAACCCTGTCACACCCCGGATTTCCAACCCGAAATCCATACACCGGTGGGCCCGGGTGGGGAGTATCGTGACGTCAGTTGATAATCATCATAGTCAATTAAACACGGCACAACAGAAGTCTTGGAGTAAAATTACTATTACAAACCAAATGTTCAAAAATACAAAATAATATACAAGCTTGTAATAGAAGATCCACAGGCGGATCATAAATTGTACATGAAAAGAATACAAAACAGACTTTGGGCAGATTTAGGATTTCAAGATCCTCTATCACTACCGAGCACTTCCGGCCTATTTTCGTATTGTACCTGTAGATTAGTCTTTTGAAAATACGTCAGCTTTCGCTGGTAAATACACCCAACTGACTCATTTTGAAAACATTTCGAAAATGTTTTAAGTGCGTATCAGCACAAAAATTCTTTTTTTTATAACTTGGGTTAATTGAGGTCCAACCTTGTTAACAGATTTACATGTTTGTCATACATACTGGGCTCGGCATGAAAACCGAGACACAATTAATGTACACACCACTTTGGACTCACGAATGATTCAATTCCTCCCAACCTTGTGGGAATGCATAATTGAGCGTCTATAGGATGTATGCCTACACCCCGCTAAGGTCGTGGCCATTTCGATTGTAATGAGCCGAGGATATCCAGGACACGGTAGTAAACCCCCGATGTTTAAATTATCAAACAAAACTGATTAAAACAGAATATGCGAATTTCTATCCCAAACTGGCGTTCGATTAATCCCATTTCCGACCAAGCGGTAATAATTTACCGTAACCCAAACCCGTATAGGGGAAATAAGTCGAGAGTATTTACCTGAGCTAGTCTTCTATAATTTTTAATAACTCAGCCGTACACAAAAAGGACTAAGTGCAGATAGCATTTACCGGCAAGTCTCTAGTCTGGATTATGGCATAAACTAACTAATTAAATACTAACTGTCTTATTTAAGTCATAGACTTAGACCGACTAGCGTACTTGATCAAAACCTATGACGCTAGACTAAACGATGATTAGATAGAATGTAGTTTAATCCCAACAAGTACCTTGACTTGTTTAATATGGGTAAACTATTAACATTCTGGATTTTGAGACTTAAATGACAAGGTTAAACCGTTTCGGTTAATTTCCGTAAATTAGTTACATTTATGTAACTGTGCGCATAAAAGCGATATCGGGTAACTGAATAAGTCATGGACAAGTTCTATATGCCATTATACTTTAAATAAGTTAAGATATCAGTAGGATATCAACTTGTATGCCCGTTAAGGTTTTAAAACGAAATTGTGCCTCATAAGGGCATTTTAGTAATTTTATATTGTAATAAAGGAACATGAATATAATTTAATGTTATAGTCAAAAGTATTCTGGAAAAATACTTTATTTATGATATAGTATCAGTAGGATGTCAATTATATGCGTAAATTATCTTTTATGACCAAACTATGCACCGAAGGGGTATTTTGGTCATTTACATAGTTTATAAATTATTTGGGATTCTGAATTTATAACATGGATCTACTATAAATATTTTTAAAATAAGGTTTAAAATCAGTAGGTAACAAGTCTTTGTCAATAATATGGTTTAAAACCATACTATGCGCCGAAACGGCCCTTATGTCGTAAAATGATGTTTTTAAGTGATGTTTACGAAAACTGACATTAAGGTCCGATTAAAATGTTTAAAACATGTTATTTAATATAACATATCAGTAGGTAAAATGATTTACCTTGAAAAGATTTGATTAAACCATTTCATAAGCCACAAGGGCTAAAACCGTCATTTATAGACATAGTTTAAGGACTTGTTTGAAAACTCAGTTTATAACTTGATTTAACATCCCAAATAATCCTACTTATAATAGTACATCAGTAGGAAACTCATTTTCAAGTTTATTATCATTAAAACCTTGATTTATGTAAAAATGGCATTTTGGTCAAAGATGGCATAATTATGAAACTTGCGCATAAACTTGGATTCTGATTATGATCATGTAATATACCCTCAGAGGGTCATGCTACATTATATTACGACCATAATGCAACGGTAGATCAGTAGGTAACTAATCTAAATGGGTCAGAATCGAAAGTCAAAGCAGAAGTCAAACTTCACGACTTTCGGTTGTGAACCGACCCTAGAACTGAAATTGATGAGCCGAACATGTTCTTACATGTTCTAATAATTATTACCAACTTGTTCAAGTGTCAAAACAGGTTTCATAACATATATAAGATCAATTTATGATTTTTCCAAAAAATGGCCTGTTTGACTTTTTATTTTCATAACTTTGACCCGTCAATTGGTCTAGCAAACGTGATCTTCATGAGGTGCCCTTTATGGGGACTAACACCTACCTTATTACGACCACTTAGCCATGTTCATTTCGAACAATGGCTGGACGATAATGGTCTTAACTGAAAGTCAAAGCGTTTTACAAAACGCTTAACTTTTGGCTATAAAAGCCTATAAACGAAAATGCAAGAGCAAGGAACACTTACAAGAGGTTCCTACAATGCAAGAGAACTAAGTTGGATGCTCCTTTCAGCTAGGAACTTCCAGAGTAGGGAGAAGAGTGAATGAGAAAGGTGCAAGTTGAAATGGTGAACTTAAGTACCTATTTATAGTTGGAGAGCTCAAAGGAGGTGAAGCCAGGTGTTTAGGGGTGTAAGAAGAAGCTTACAAGTGTCCCAAAACGTGGCATAACAGTTTAGAGAAGCCATGGTTTTGAATTAATGGTTTTGGAGTTTTGTTTGGTCTCCAAACAAAACTTTCTGCTGCAGAGCCTTTCTCGCGCCCGTGAGAGACCCAGGCCTGGTCTCTCGCGGCCCGCGACCGCCCCTTGGCCAGTTTCAACTTTTGACACTTTTAACCCCTTAACTTATAAAAGCTTATAAAAACCTATTTAAACACCATTTTGGCACTTTTAGCCCTCCGTAGCCAATATTTGGCATACCCGGGATTATGCCCGGACATTGTCGAGCTCTCAATTCGTTAAAAGGTCACTAAGAGGTATAAATTAACATGTTGACACTTTTAATCCCTCCATTATCCAACTTTCACATATTTACAAAATTGAACTCTCTCGTCTAACAAATGGCACGTATGAGAGTTAGGACTTCACAAAGGATCACTCAGAGGCTTATCATAAGCATGTTGATTCCGATGTCACTGGACATGTTGACGTATCAGTCACTCAGAGGCCAAATTTCAAGCATGTTGACATATGAGTCACTCAGAGGCTGTTATTTATGCATGTTGACATCGGACCGTCACTCAGAGGCTCAGATTGAGCATGTTGATGCCTTTAGTCCTTATTGGTCTTTAACATACTATATTTTAAAATACAACACGTGTCACTATACTATTGGACACAATTTTACTAGGTGTTTCATTTTTAAAGTTAAGGGGCTAAAAGTGTCAAAATATGAAACTGGTTATGGGGCGGTCGCGGACCGTGAGAGACCAGGCTTGGGTCTCTCGCGGGGTGCGTGAACAGGTCTGCTGCAGAAAGTTTTGGCTTGGCCTCCAAACAAAGCTCCAAAACCATTAATTCAAAACCATGGACTTATAATCAGCTATGCCACGTTTTGTGACACTTGTAAGTTTCCTCTTACACCCTTAAACACCTGAGTTCACCTCTTTGAGCTCTCCAACTATAAATAGGTGCTTAAGTTCATCATTCCAACTTGCACCTTTCTCATTTATTCACTCTTCTCCCTCCTCTGGGAGTTCCTAGCTAAAAGGAGCATCCAACATAGTTCTTTTGCACCTTAGGAATCACTGGTAAGTGTTCCTTCTTTGTGCATTTTCGTTTATAGGCTTTTATAGCCAAAAGGCAAGTGTTTTTCGGAAAACGCTTTGACTTTCGGTTAAGACCATTATGGTCCAGCCATTGTTCGAAATGAACATGCTAAGTGATCGTAATAAGGTAAGTGTTAGTCCCTATAAAGGGCACCACCTGAAGATCACGTTTGCTAGACCAATTGACGGGTCAAAGTTATGATATTAAAAAGTCAAACAGACCATATTTCGGAAAAATCATAAATTAATCTTATACATCTTATGAAACCTGCTTTGACACTTAAGCAAGTTGGTAATAATATTAGAACACGTAAGAACATGTTCGGCTCGTCAATTTAAGTTCTAGGTTCGGTTCGCAACCGAAAGTCGTGAAGTTTGACTTCTTCTTTGACTTTCGATTCTGGCCCGATTTAGATTAGTTACCTACTGATGTAGAGTTGCATTATGATCGTAATATAATGTAGCATAACCCTTTGAGGTTATAATACATGATCATAATCAGAATCCAAGTTTATGCGCAAGTTCCATAATTATGCCATCTTTGACCAAAATGCCCTTTTTTGTTTAAAACAAGGTTTTAAATGGTAATGAACTTGAAAATGAGTTTTCTAGTGATATAATATTATAAGTAGGATTATTTGGGATGTTAAACCAAGTTATAAACTGAGTTTTCAAGCAGGTCCTTAAACTATGTCGATAAATGACGATTTTAGCTCTTGTGGCCCATAAAATAGTTTTAATCAAATCTTTTCAAGGTAAATATTTTACCTACTGATATGTTATATTAAATAACATATCTAGGATATTTTAATCTGAATTTAAGATCAGTTTTCGTAAAAAAAATCACATAGAGACGTCATTTTACGACATAAGCGCCGTTTAGGCGCATAGTATGGTTTTAAACCATATTATTGACCAAGACTTGTTACCTACTGATTTTAATTATTTTAAACATATTACAGTAGGTACATGTTATGAACTCAGAATCCCAAATAATTTATAAACTATGTGTAAAATGACCAAAATGCCCATTCGGAGCATAGTTTGGTCATAAAAGGTAAATTACACATATATTTTTACAGAATGCTCATGATTATAAACTTAAAATATGTTCAAGTTCCTTTTATACGGTATATAAATTACCAAAATGCCCTTATGAGGCTTAGTTTCGTTTTAAAACCATAACGGGTATACAAGTTGATATCCTACTGATATATTAACCTATTTAAAATATAATGGCATATATAACTTGTCCATGACTTATCCGGTTACCCGATATCGCTAATATGCGCTCGGTTAAGTATATGTAACTATTTTACGAAAATTAACCGAAACGGGTTTAACCTTGTCATTTAAGTCTCAAAATTCAGAATGTTTATAGTTTACCCATATTATACAAGTCAAGGTACTTGTTGGGATTAAACTACATTCTATCCAATCATCGTTTAATCTAGCGTCATACGTTTTGATCAAGTACGCTAGTCGGTCTAAGTCAATGACTTAAATAAAGACCGTTAGTATTTAATTGGTAGTTTATGCCATAATCCAGACTAGACACTTGCCGGTAAATGCTATCTGCACTTAGTCCCTTTTGTGTACGGCTGAGTTATTAAAAATTAAAGAAGACTAGCTCAGGTAAATACTCTCGACTTATTTCCCCTATACAGGCTTGGGTTACGGTAAATTATTACCGCTTGGTCGGAAATGGGATTCAATCGAACGCCGGTTCGGGGATAGTAAATCTGCATATTCTGTTTTAATCAGTTTTGTTTGATAAACTTAAACATCGGGGGTTAACTACCGTGTCCTGGATATCCTCGGCTCATTACAATAGAAATGGCCAGGACCTTAGCGCGGGTGTAGGCATACACCCGATAGACGCTCAATTATGCATTCCCACAAGGTTGGGAGGAATTGACTCCTTCGTGAGTCCAAAGTGGTGTGTACTTTAATTGCGTCTCGGTCATTGTACCGAGCCTCGTATGTATGAAAAACATGTGAATATGTTAACAAGGTTGGACGGTCAATTAACCCAAGTTATAAAAAGATTTTGTGCTGAGACGCACTTAAAACATTTTTGGAATGTTTACAAAACGACTCGGTTGGGTGTATTTACCAGTGAAAGCTGACGTATTTTCAAAAGACTAAACTGCAGGTACAATACGAAAATAGGCCGAAGGTGCTCGGTAGTGATAGAGGATCTTGCAAATCCTAAATCTGCCCAAAGTCTGTTTTATCTTCTTTCCATGTACAATTTATGATCCGCTTGTGGATCTTCTATTACAAGCCTGTATATTATTTTGTATTTTCGAACATTCGGTTTGTAATAGTAATTTTACTCCAAGACTTCCGCTGTGCCGCGTTTAATTCACCATGATGATTATCAACTGACGTCACGATACTCCCCACCCGGGCCCACCGGTGTATGGATTTGGGTTGGAAATATGGGGTGTGACATTATTAATGATGTCTGAATATATACATACCATCATTGTCTGAGTTTAGTGTGTGATGTTTGTTCCGGGTTTAATGGTGTGTAATGCTTGTCCGAGTTTATATGATTAAGTAGGCTCCGAATTTATATGTTAAGTGAATCCGAGTTTAACCATATGTCCGAGTTTATAGATATAATGCATATGCTAGTCCGAATTAATATGTATATCCACACTAGTCCACGTTGATGTGTACCTCCATGCTAGTGCGAGTTTATATATATACACACACACACATATGCTATGTCCGAGTTTTTATTTATTGTATATTTGGGTCCGAGTTTAATGATCCGAGTTAGATTATATGTATTTAATTATTCTGAATTATGTATACGTATATGTGATGTCCGTGTTTTTCAAAATCACCCTAATGTCACCAACTAGAGAGATCCATTGTGTGCTACTGTATGATAAACATGTTAACCTGATCACATAAACACTGAGTTGTTTGGACAATTAGGGTATTGCAAACCCTACTCGTACACATACTTATACTTATTATACATTAGATCGCATGTAACAGACCAAACATTTATTAACGCATAGAAGCACGTTAACACTTACCGAGCAAACTAGGAGGAAATACTATGAGGATATTTTATTATCGCTTTGGCAACACTCACTTTTGACATTCGAATCTGATGATCTTTTGACACAAGTTATAAGGAACTGGGGTAAACATGCAAATCAAACTATCATTATGTGTGTACATGTAATAATAATCTGGGTGCATGTGAGTCCCTGTGAGACCGGCATGTGTAAAGGGATTCTGACTCATTATCCGACAAAACTGGAGACTTAGTTATCCATAGGAGCCACAGCGATGATGGACTCCTACTCGATCTGTATCTTTACTCATTCCACTTTTCTTGTCTACTCGTACTGGATATGGAAATAATATGTGCTACATATTCTTGTTCTCATGTTGGTATCTTGTGGATGTAGAATCATGAATGGACGTGGTAACATTGTCATGACTCAGGCGGAGTTGACAGATCTCATTAAGACACGAGTGGCTGAGGCTTTAGCTGCTCAGCAAGCTAGTCAACACCCGAACCAGAACAATCAGCTCGTCTGTACCATCAAGATGTTTATTGATTGTAAGCCGCAATCTTTCAGTGGGACTAAAGGGGCGATGGGACTCCATCATTGGTTTGAGAAGGTTGAATCAACATTTGCGAGGTGTACTGTCCAGTCGGGGACAGAGTGAAGTTTGCTTCAGCACATTGGAGGATGGTGCCTTAACTTGGTGGAACGCTCAAGTCCAAATGCTTGGGATCGACATCGCAAATGCTACACCATGGAATGAATTCAAGGAGCTGATGCGGGAGGAGTATTGCCCCGCGATTAAATTTAAAAGCTTGAGAACGAGTATTATAATCTGAAGATGGTGGGATCAGAGATCGAAGCCTACACAAAACGTTCTCTAGAGCTGGCAGAGATGTGCCCCAGTCTATCAGACCCACCATACAAACGAATCGAGTTGTATCTCAACGGGTTAGCACCTCAGATCAAGGGTATGGTTATCTCTGCTAATCTTGAAAACTTACCACGGATCATTCATTTGGCTCACAAGATTACCAATCAAGAAGTTGAACGCGGTACACTACCGGAGCATGGCGTTGTGACCGCTCCTGTTACTAACAGTAAGCGCAAGTGGAATGACTCAGATAAGGCTTCTAATTCCAGCCAACAACAGAAGAGGGCTAACAACAACAACAATCGCAACTTCAACCAGTCTTCTTCCACTAATCAGAACCAAGGCACTAATCAGAATCAGGGCTTGTATGCTAGCAAACAACCGAAGTGTAACAAGTGTAACTACCATCACCATGGGCAGTGCACTAGAACATGTTAGAGATGCGAGAAGGTATGCCATATGGCGAAAGATTGCAGAGCTCCGTTCCCAAAGTAGAGACAACAACCACATCAGCATCAGGGTAATCGAAAGGGGCGCTTTCAGTGTGGAAGTGAGGGTCACTTCAAAAAGGATTGCCCACAGCTAAACCAGAATGCCAACAGTAATGGGAACAATAACAACGAGAATAACAACAACAACAACAACAACAATGGTGGAAATGGTGCTCGTGAGAGAGCATTCACGATTGGCGCGGGTGATGCCAGGAATGGTAACAATGTGGTGACCAGTACGTTTTCTGTGAACAATCTTTTCGCTTCTGTTTTATTTGATTCTAGTGCCGATCGAAGTTACGTGTCTTTGAAATTCAGTAGACTGTTAGGAACGACCCAACCCCTCTCGAAACCAAGCACATCGTGGAATTGGCTGATGGTCAACCGATTGAAGCATCCCATGTTCATGTAGGATGCAAACTCGACATTTTAGGCCAAGTGATTGAGATTGGCCTCCTCCTATTAGCCATGGTAGCTTTGATGTAGTCATCGGTATGGACTGGTTGACCAAACACCAAGCTAAAATTCTCTGTAAATAGAAAATCATTCATATCCCTCTCCCTGGTGGAGATTTTCTGTCTGTTCAAGGTCACTGGAGTGGTGCTATGGTTGGCATCATTTCACCTATGAAGGCCCCGAAGTGCATACGGAAGGGCCATCCGGCTATTCTAGCCCTAGTTACCGGCAATCAACTTAAGGAGAAGAAGATCGAAGACATTCTAGTCGTTCGTGAATTTTCTAATGTTTTTCCTGAGGAACTGGCAGGACTACCCCCACATTGACATGTAGAATCTCAAATCAAACTTACCCCTGGAGCAGCTCCGATTGCCCGTGCTCCTTATCGTCTTGCACCGAGAAAGTTGCAAGAACTGTCCAATCAACTTCAAGAACTGTTGGATAGAGGTTTATCTAGCCTAGTACTTTGCCGTGGGGAGCCCTAATCCTATTCGTGAAGAAGAAAGACGAGTCTTTCCACATGTGTATTAATCATCGTGAACTCAACAAGGTAACGGTCAAGAACGGTTAAACTCTTCTTGGTATTGACGACCTATTTGACCAGCTGCAAGGGTCAAGCTTCTACTCAAAAATAGATCTAAGGTCAGGCTATCATCAGATAAAAGTCCGAGAGGAGGATGTTCCCAAGACAGCTTTCAAACGCGGTACGGCCATTACGAGTTTTTGGTTATGCCATTCGGGTTAACCAACACACCAGCGGTTTTCATGGATCTTATGAACCGTGTGTCCAAACCGTATCTTGACGATTTCGTCATTGTATTTATCGATGACATCTTGATCTATTCTAAGAGCAAGGAGGAACGTCAACAACACTTGCGTCTTATCTTGGAACTTCTAAGGAAGGAACAGTTCTACGTGAAATTCTCTAAGTCTGGATTAGGGAAGTGCATTTCCCTAGTCATGTCGTCAACAAATCAGGAATACATGTCAACCTAGCTAAAATCGATTCTATTGGGAATTGGGCGGCACCTAAGACCCTACGGAGGTGCGACAATTTCTTGGTCTCACAGGGTACTATCGTAGATATATTGAGGGATTTTCGAAAATCGCTCAACCTCTTCCCGCTTTAACTCAGAAAGGTGTTACCTACTCGTGGGGAGCGACCCAAGAGAATGCCTTTCAGCTTTTGAAACAAAAACTTTGCAGTGCTCCGATATTGTCCTTACCCGAGGGTACAAATGACTTTGTGGTGTACTGTGACACTTCTATTCAAGGTCTCGGATGTGTTTTGATGCGACGCAAGAAGGTGATCGTCTATGCTTCCCGACAGTTGAAAACTCACGAGAAGAACTAGACGACTCACGATTTAGAATTGGGACATAGTCTTTGCATTCAAAATCTGGAGGCATTACTTGTACGGTACTAAATGCACTATTTATACTAACCATAAGAGCCTTCAACACATTTTCGACTAGAAAGAGTTGAACATGCGACAGCATCGTTGGGTTGAATGATTATGATTGTGCAATCAAGTATCATCCAGGCAAAGCTAATGTGGTAGCTGACGCCCTCAGTCGGAAGGAAGCAAAACCTAAACGTGTTCGAGCTTTACAGCTTACAATTCATTCTAACCTTCTTGACCAGACTCGTTCTGCTCAAGCTAAAGCATTGAAGGACTAGAACCTTCAAGCAGAATCCATGCGGGGCATGGAGAAGCAACTCGTAACCAAGCCTGGCGGTATTCGCTATTCCATGGAGTGAATATGGGTTTCATTCTAGGAAATCTGCGAGAGCTTGTGCTAGACGCCGCACACAAGTCTCGATACTCCATTCATCCCGGTTCTGATAATATGTATCAGGATCTGAAAATCTTGTACTGGTAGCCGAACATGAAAACTAACATAGCGACATATGTGAGTAAAAGCTTGACTTGCACGAAAGTCAAGGTGGAATACCAAAAACCATCTGGTTTGCTTCAGCAACCAGAACTGCCGACGTGGAAATAGGAACAGATTTCCATGGATTTCATCCCCGGTTTGCCTAAAACTCAAAGGGGAAACGATACCATTTGGGTTATCGTTAACCGTCTAACCAAATCCGCACACTTCCATGCGATAATGGAAATTGACAACTTTTCACGACTTGCTAGCATCTACTTAAAGGAAGTAGTTTCTTGACACGGGGTACCAACCTCCATCATCTCCGATCGCGACCCGCATTTCGCATCTGATTTGTGGCAAGCTATGCACAAATCATTCGGCTCACGTCTAAACATGAGGACAGCCTACCATCCTCAAACAGATGGTCAAAGTGAATGAACCATCCAGACGCTTGAAGACATGCTCCGAGCGTGTTTTATCAATTTTGGTAACGGTTGGGAAATACATTTGCTTTTGGTAGAATTTTCCTAGAAAAATAGTTACCACTCTAGCATTCAGGTAGCTCCGTTTGAAGCGTTGTATGGACGAAAATGCCGATCTCCTATTTATTAGGCTGAGGTTGGAGACAACCAAATCACGGGTCCATAACTCGTACTCGAAACTTCTTAGAAGATTGTTCAAATCAGAAATAGTATGGCGGCAGCTCATGATCGCCAGAAAAGCTACGCCGACAAGCGTAGGAAACCCTTGGAATTCACCATGGGTGATCGTGTTTTATTGAAAGTCTCACCCTAGAAGGGTGCGCTTCGTTTTGGGAAACGAGGCAAGCTTAATCCGTGTTATGTTGTGTTGTTCATGATTTTGGAAAGAATCGGTAAAGTGGCTTATCAACTTGAGTTGCCTGATGAACTTGGTAATGTACACAACGCTTTTCACGTCTCTAACCTAAAGAAGTGTTTGTCTGATGAAACACTTGCGGTCCCTTTCCAAGACTTAAAATCGATGACAAGTGGCAATTTATTGAAGAACCTGTCGAAATCATGGATCAGAAAGTTAAGATCCGTAAATACAGTCGAGTACCTATTGTGAGAGTTCGTTAGAACTCAAAACGTGGACCGGAGTTCACGTGGTAACGTGAGGATCAGATGATGCTCAAATATCCTCTCTTATTCAAGACCGCTAAACCTAACACTAATGCGACTAGCTAATATCGGGACAAAATTACCTTTCAACTTGGGGATGATGTAGTACCTGAGGAAAATCCACAGTCATCTTAACTTATCCTTTTACTCTTCTGTAGCTGATTATCAAATTTCGGGACGAAATTTCTTTCAACTTGGGGATGCTTTGACAACCCGCAATTTCAAGTTAATACTTTAACCTAACCAAAGTTACTCTAGACATGCATTCATAGCACTACATTTAACTAGGGTTAGTTAAATGAATCTACTTTGGTAATTCGGGGAATTACAGAAACACACACAAGTTAATTCTTGGACGTTGGTGAATAACACGAATAATAAACGGACGGTTTATACGAAACTTATACATTGCATGACAAATACGTGAATTATATACTTGAACTACAAACTGTAAGATGATTATGTGCCTTGTGTAAAAGTTGTATAATTAGGGGTGTTTAGAGTTAATATTAAATAAAACTACCTTAACCCTAAACATTCCCCATAATCTCAATCATACAACAGTTACATTCTCTAATCACTTTTGGCTACACAAATCTCACACACACAATCATCTATTCTCTGATCTTTCATTCCATCAAGAGCAAACACTAGATTGAATCTAAGGTAAGTGTTCATGTTATATGATGATGCTTTGTTTTCTTGATTTCATGCAAATCCTAGATATCCAAACAATTGATCCGTGTTTAGTTGATCATGCTTGATGAATGTGTAATTGATGTTAGATTGAATGAATGTGTAATGGTTGTTTGATGTTAGTGATACTATTAACATGTTAGAAATGCTAAACTGTTGTTTTGGTTCATAACACTGTTGATTTTTGAGAATAGGATTGGTTTTAGAACTATTACATTGAAAACTGTAAGTTCAGCGTTGTTGATTTGAGAATAACTTGTTAGTCCGAGAATGATTTTGGACCGACTTTATGAAGTCACAAAGTCCGTGTTATTGGAACCTGTCCGAGATACACAAGGATCCGAGTTTGCGTAATAGTTTCCGAGTTTACCCATATTCCGAGTTTTAGAATATGTAGAGGATTCGAGTTTATAACACATGAATCCAGGTTTATTAATGATGTTCGAATAAATACATACCATGATTGTCCGAGTTTAGTGTGTGATGTTTGTTCTGAGTTTAACGGTGTGTAATGCTTGTCCGAGTTTATATGATTTAGTGGGTTCCGAATTTATATGTCCGAGTTTAGCCCTATGTTTGATTTTATACATATACTGCATATGCTAGTCCGAAGTATATCCATAAAAGTCCAAGTTTATGTGTACGTCCATGCTAGTCAGAGTTTATATATATATATATATATATATATATATATATATATATATATATATATATATATATATATATATATATATACATATACATATATATATATGTATGTATATATATATATATGCCTGTTCCGAGTTTACATGTATTGTATATAAGGGTCCGAGTTGGATTATATGTGTTTAAGTATTCCGAATTATGTATATGTATATGTGATGTCCGTGTTTTTCAAAATCACACTAATGTCACCAACTAGAGAGATCCACTATGTGTTACTGTATGATAAACATGTTAACCTGATCACATAAGCACTGAGTTGTTTGGACAATTAGGGTATTGCAAACCCTACTCATACACATACTTACACTTATTATACATTAGATCGCGTGTAACAGACGTAACATTTATTAACGCATAGAAGCACGTTAACACTTACCGAGCAAACTAAGGTGAGTTCACTATTATTTCACAAGCAGGCGTCCCGGGGGGACAAACTAATATTCCTAAGATAAATACTTTAAATGTTGTAGTCTAAATTCGATGTTAATTAATAAACTCAAACTCTATCACGAAAGTCCCTACTTATTTCCGATCTAGTTGCCTGGGAGGTAACGGGGTATTAGTTAGTAGCGCTATTAGTTTTGACAAACCTCACACCATGTTGGGAGCCGGGCGTGAACTAAGGACCTTAAACAATTTTGATCAATGTTGATAGACATTGATGAGGGCACAACAAACATAGGAGTCACATCGGTGCCAAGTTTATTATTTCTTGACATGTTTATAAGCTAAACACTTACATGATTTACGTAGAACAAAACTGTGAACTTGCAAACTGCATGTTGACACACTTTTCTGCATGCTTGAAGGTCGTTAGATACATCAATGGATTGGAACTTGCAGTATGAGGACATAGATATGTCATGGGTCGTGTTGCTTGATGAAACATTTAATATCATGCTCATGTTTTCGAAATAATATGATTTTGATTGATTGAACAATTACTTATGTTTCCGCTGAACACATACTTTGTTTTGGAAACGTTTAATCTGAAATACACTATTTATGTTGGACATGACATTTGTGTAAATATTTTACTATTAGTTCAACGTGATTAGTGGCTAGATCCTGGTACGTCACGCCCCTTCAGTAAAACCCGGTAGGTGGTAATTTGAGGGTGTGACAATCAATACCTGATACCATGTTTGTAACCTGTGTTTGTGCAATATATCAAGCATCACCTAGAAAATCAAATTTAGTAACTATTAAAAGGATATTGAGATACCTCAAGGGTACTCCCACATTTGGTATCTGGTATCCAACTAATGGAAATATTGAGCTTTCAAGATTTTCAGATGGTCATTTTGCTGGATGTCACAAAACAATAAAGTCAACATCAGGAGGTTGCCAATTCCTAGGAAATGCCAAGGTTTCTTGGTAAAGCAAAAAACAAACAACAGTCCTCAATTCTCCAGCAGAGGCAGAGTACATAGCTGCTGCAAGTTGCATTTCACAACTCCTGTGGTTTTAAAATCAATTGCTTGATTTTGGTATAGCTACTTTAAAGACATTAATATTGGACAATCAAGAAGCTGAAAACGTCATCAAGAACCCAGTGTCACATTAAAAAACAAAGCATATTGACATTCATCATCACTTTATAAGAGATTGTTACGAAAAGGGATTGATTTCACTTTATCATGTCCCAACTGAATATCAATTAGTAGATGTGTTCACAAAAGCATTGAATACATCTACTTTTGAAAAATTAATCTCTAGAATTAGGATGCTAAATAGAGATTGAACAAAAGGATTCAATTCTATTAACTAAAAACATTAATATGTTGCTTTAAAATCAGAAAATCAAAATTTTGTTTTACAAAACCTTGAAAAGATTACTAAAATCACCAAATCAAAACTTTGTTCGAAGAAGTGAAACATCTGTTTCAGTAGCTTAAAACTCTGTGTAATCATAGATACTTGTACTTGGTTGCCTGCAAGTGATCTAGATGTCCTCATCGTCACTTGTACCACTAAAAAAACGTGAATTACACATTTTAGCATAATATCATTCAGCCTAAATGCAATCACATGGCCCAAATCTGATCCCATTACAACTAAACTTGAAACTCAAAACCTGAATTACATTTTAATGTTTTGGTGTTTTTGGTTAAAATTAGGTTCTGATAAGAACAAATGCCAAACCGAATTCCAATTCTCTTTTAGATTCAGTTTTACCACCTTCAAATTCGGTTCAATTTCAGTTTCAGTTTTCCATGAAAAAAAATCTTCAAACCAAATAAATCTAAATGAAATCCAAACAAATTAACCCCAATCTAAATTCCCACTCCCTAACATAAACTCTTAGATTCATCACAAAATCAAAATTTTCCATTCAATATTTCGTTACAATCGCCCATGGCATTATATACTAGTGAGATTTTTGGGGTGATATAAGGATTAGAGACCATTAGGTTCTGAGTTCGAGTCTCATAAGTGAGTTTTCTCATATTTATTAGGTTTTCTTCTGAATTGTTGTATATGCATTATAGCCCAATGAAAATGAATATAATCAAATAATTCTGTTAATGGCACGATAATGCTCCAGTAATACGTCGGTGATTTAAATTTTTGGTTAAAAAATGTATTTCCTTACCATCTCTTTTTACATTAGATTCATTACAAAATCGAATTTTCAATTTAATATTTCGTCACACACTCTCATTCATTACTTAAAATTTCAGTATATTATTACACTTTCCGATGGATGCAGTAACGTTCGGCATCATCGTCGGAATAATAATCCTCTTCTTCATCATCGTTTGCTTCATCACCATCGAAGGCACCTGCAAACGCCGCTCATCCTGATAATAGTAACAATAGTAATAATTCAACCCAACACACCCAAAATGACGTCGTTTCAACACTGTAAAACCCAGATCTACACTTCACTCCTACTTTTGCTCCTAACAGTTTCGTTCAATTCGAGTTTCGGTCACCAGTGTCAGCACTCACATGAATCCCATAATCATGTTCATGCCCATCATCATCATCATCATCACCATGATGATGGGTATGCTGATTTGGGGGTGAAAAAGCTGCCGGAAGAATTGGCGGAAGAGGAGGATCTTAAGATGGAATTTAATCAATTTATGTCACGAATTGATGATGATTATGATCACGGTGTTGGTAATGTTGAAGATTGATGATAATTGATCATAATTGTTGGTGTTGTGTGTAGTTTTGTGAGTGATGTTTGTTGTGAATTTTGTGTTTTAGGGCTTTGGGTTCGTGCAATGGGGTGTTCACTGTTGGTGAGCTTGGCTTCTTTAATATGTTTGATTTTACTGCCTTTGATATTCTGTGAGTTAATATGCTTGACTTTACTGCCTATTTTTTCTTTGTTTTGCATAAAAGATGGTAATTTGTTTGAATTTTTTGTAGTTCAAGGGAAACCTTCAAAGGTTTTTGTTGATTCACTGGCTGTGTTTGGGGTTAGTTTCTTGATCCTGTTATCACCTATGGTAGTATTATCTTGGTTTTGAAAAGCGCGCAAAGTGCGCGAGGCAATCGAAAAACGCCTAGGCACGTCATGGGCATATGGGTTAGTTATAGGGTTGGATGTAAAAATGATGAAAACAAGAATAGATTTTGAACGCCTTACTTGATTAAAACGATGATATGTAGAAGCATAGTTGTCAGTAGCGGTCCTTATGGTCGCTATAGCGAATAGCGTAGCGTATAGATCGAAGGTCGCCACAGCATATAGCCATAAATAGTGGGATTTCAGTTATTTTATTTTTTTAATATAATTAGCGACTAAATATAGCTATAAAAGAGCTGGATTTTAAGTTTTTGCTAAATATACGTCTAAAATAGCAGCGTATATACTAGGTATTTTGATATAATATACATACAAACTTTTTAACTTTTTTTTCTAGTGTATCGCTATTTGTCGCTATTCACTATGTAGCATATAGGTACCTTATTGCTGCTATCTGTAACTATTCGCCACTAACAAGTAGTAGAAGAGACATAGCTTTTGGTTGTACGTAACGGTTATTTGGGTGTACGTGAAGCTCGTGCCTTTGCTTTTGAGACTAAACGCATAAGAGCGACTCGCGCTTTTTAAAACCAAGAGTGTTTTTGCTGGTAAATGATTAGTCTTTGTTGGCATTTTAGGCGGGAGCAATGCTTGGGGATGCTTTCCTTCATCAATTGCCACATGCGTTTGGTATAATAAACACAAATTACAAATGTTGTAATAAACAAAAACATAAGTTTTGTGTTAACTAGGTGAATACATTCATCAGGTGGTGGACATTCACATACACATGATAACCACATGGACGATTCTCATGATCATTCTGGACATGATCATTCCCATTCACATTCACATTCTATCGAAGATCTTTCAGTTGGATTATCCATTTTATGTAAGTGATATTGCATTTGAAATACTCATTTATTCAACAATATATAATGCTAGCTTGATTCATAGGTTTCCTTTTTGTTAAATTATTACTGCAGTTGGAATTGTGGTTTTTCTTCTTGTGGAAAAGGTTGTGAGGTATGTTGAAGAAAGGTCAGGTGGAGTTGACTCATTGGGTCATGGTCATCATCATCATCATCAGCGTAACCATAAGAAGACTGATACGTTGCAGGATACATCAGAAGTGACATCTGTTGAATCTTCAGAACCAGAAAAACAAAGTGAATCTGTTCTTCGCAAGGTATAACTGTTTTATACATTGTATGTATAATAGTTGGTAGGTACCCCAAATGTTAAATTGTGTGTCACCATTTTATACGTTGCAGAGAAACACAAGTAGTAACATTGTTGGAGATTCAGCTGCTGAAAATGGAACTGAAAGTAATATCGAACCCGTGATTAAGAAGGAACCTGAACCACAATCGTCAAATCTGGTGTTCGGTTATCTTAATCTGATCTCTGATGGTGTAGTATGTGTCCCTTAACCTTTATATCTTATTTTCACCTTTAGTGACTGTGAGAACCAGTTACTAGAAAATTCATGGGACCCACCTATACCCTGCTAACCCTGGGCAGATGGCATGTTAGATTTTATATTGTATTATTATGGATTTATGGTTAATAGTTTTAATGGCATATGGTTAACTTTTGCAGCATAATTTCACTGATGGCATGGCTTTAGGAAGTGCTTTTTTTTTATACGGGTCTGTCGGTGGATGGTCAAGAACGCTTTTTCTACTAGCACATGAGCTTCCTCAAGAGGTGTTGTTCTTTTGTTTATTCCTTGCAATCAATACAATTAGTAATTATACATATATGTTGTAGTTAATGCATATATAAACTTGACATCGTCGCTAAATAAAAAAAGTGTATACCTGTATATGTTATGTATGTTATATACATTATTTACCTCTTGTTATTCATTTTTCTTTTTGAAACTTTTCAAGCTAAATGGCATTGATTTTGATTGAACACTTCCATACCTCAGTTTAGAGGTGGCAGTTTCGACCCATTTGCCTATGAATCTCTTGATTTGGGCTGTGTTTTCATCTCAAATGGTTCACAGAATTTTTTAGGTAAAAGGGGAACATGTTGAAATAGGGGTGTGCACGGTCTGGTTGGGCCCGGTTTTGACAAAATTTTCCGCCTGAACTCTAACCATGGTTTCGGAAAATGACAAACCAAACCGTCCAGGTTGGTTGGGTCGGTCGAAGCGGATGTGTTTTACTGTTCAGTTTTGGCGGTTTAATAGTTTTGAACCAAGACTGTTTTTTGAATATCGTACATTCGTATTAATTTGTTTAAATTAATAAGCATGGAGCACGGTTTATTAATATAATACATATACATAACTTCATATCCCTAAAATGAAAACAAAATAAATATTAAATGTTGAACGGCCATTTCCAAGTTCTAAACCGTAAACAAGACCGTGAAAACCGAACTGTTTGCATTCGAATCCAGCCAAACCGACCAATTTGCTTCAGTTTAGACGGTTAGGTTAGTATCAACGGTTTAAGAATACTTCTAGGTTGAAAGTCACCTAAAGTCTATTAATAATGTATACAACCTCCTAAAAATTTGGTTTAAGATTTTAATTATTATTGTAGTAAATAAGGTGGTTGCTGGTCAACCCAGGCTGGTCTATTTCAATTTGTGACCCTACGTGTTTAACTTACCATCTTTACGTCACTTATAGTCAACGTGGTCACTAAAAGATCACTAATTGCTGTTAATTATTGCAGATAGGTGATTTTGGAATCTTAGTGAGATCCGGTTTCAGTGTATCCAAAGCCCTCTTCTTCAACTTCCTCTCCGCATTGGTGGCATTAGCCGGAACCGCATTGGTTAGTTAAATCTTCCCGCAAATTACCCAAATACAATATTCTATCTTTAAATAAACCCATGAAAAATAATTACAATTTTACCATTACCGTATATCAGGCATTGTCAGTGGGTCAGGATCCAGGGCAGTCATCTTTGATCGAGGTACAATTCTTATCAAAACGTTGAAATTCATGAACGTTGGTAGATTTTTATGAACTGAGTTAACTCGGCACCTTGTTTGGTTGTGAAATGTACAGGGGATTACAGCAGGTGGATTCATATACATAGCAGTAGGGGTGATGGCAGAGATGAACAATGGCAGCACCTCATTGAAAACTAGTGTTATACAGTTAATTTCATTGGTATCGGGTATGTCGGTTGCCCTATTTATATCGCTTATTGAATGAACGACTTTGATTTTAACGTCGAAAGGCTAAGGAAGCAAATGTACAAGCTGGTTTCAAACTCATGTTTGTTTGAAAATGATTTATAGCATATTTTTTAATATTTATAGAGGTTTTTTGGGGTATGTTATGAACTAACATTCCAATTTTGAAACTGGGTAGCAGAATAAGCTATAAGATCTGCACATGTAAATAGGTGTTGGTGGTGGCGGCAGCCACTATAAGCACCAACTGGCTGGTGTTGCACCGCCAATCCAACTGGTCAAGTTCTGGGTATCTGAAAGGTTGTTATAGGGGCTTCCTGAAATATTGGTAAGGCAGGTTTCCCCACACCCTAAACCTAACCATGCTCTGGTTTTCATAAGGACCCGCTGGCAACAGGAGTTTATCCACACCCCAAATGTTTGTCCTTGACTATGACTCGACAGTATTTCGAGTAGTCCTTCACAGTTTAGCCAAGTTGATTCCAAAAATTGCCTAATCCCTCAACATTTTAACAAGGGATTTGATCAGAAAAACTATAGCGATCGTGTGTTATATTCCGGTTGAGGTTGCCCAATTTGGTGACTACTAACCCTTGAGCTAATTTGGCTAGTATAATTTTTCAAGAAGTCATAATAAATATTGATACGAATTAAAAGGTGTAAAGTATACACTCGATTAATACTGAGCACCAGAGAATCTTTTAAAGGTTCTTAACCCCGAAGAGCCTCGACCATGGGCGTGGACCTTCAGTATTACGAAACGAATATGAACTCAACTATCAATTCAAATTATAAAATACAAGTTAAGTTTGGCTGGTGTTGCTACAAGGTCGAGTCTAAATAATATATTATACTATTTACAAAGTTGAAGTTAATACGAATAGCGGTAATTGGTCCATGCGGCATTACACGAGTGATCAATGTTTTTACTTTTTTTTTATTAAAATACATAAATATGATTTATACTATATTATTTGGATTATAATATCATATATTTAAACATAACTTTTTTTTGTTTTTAAAAAATCTCTTCTATCCGTTTTTCTTACTGTACGTTTTTTACAACAATCTAGCTTTTAGATATGTCGTCATTAAGTGCGTTTTTTCTACCTTTGTTAAAAATAACTCATCACAATACGCCATGTTATCCAGCCACAATGCAGTAATAAAACTGGTTCTTAAATCATTAAGAATTAAGAAATTTATATTATAAAACAATTTCCATAGTTTATATTAAAATTGAACAAAGTGGTCGCAAAAACCAAAAAGAAGACTAATTGTAAAACATAAGACAAACATTCATAATCATTATGGTTTAGCCATGAAAAGAAAACATTTTGGGATTATTTATTTATCACTAAACAACAATTAGGGGTGTGATAAAGAAAATGTTTTGATGGTTTCGATCTTGAGCTCCCATTTTTAACTCTTAATGGTTTTGAAAGGCACTCCGAATTGAACATATTGAGCCCAAATGAACTTATTAATAAGGGAGTGTCATTTTATAAACTTATTAATAAGAGAGTGTAATCTTATTTTTATCTAAAATAAACCAAATGACTCCAAATTGTAGGGGCGCTTTAAAAATAAACCTGAGAAACCGTAATTTCATTTTTCTTAAACTGTAACAATCATCTCTTCGGCTTCAACATTGAGTTCATCGTTCACTAGGAAGAATTCTCAACCTGAATTCCATCCAGAGCCATTTGAAGTGATGTTCCTGTCCAACACGATAAATCCGAATCTCATCCCAATGGCACCCCCTTCACCTTAGGTAGCGTTCGTTTCAAGGAATGTAATGCAATTGGAATTGGAATTCACGCAAGAATTAAAACTTGATTTGGAATTTAGGTGTGTTCGTTTCACATAATTGAATGAAACCTGAATGGAATAAGAAAGCAGATGGAACTTTCCTTCTATTATTTATCAATTTCCATTCCTTGTTTTGTTGAAACGGATAAAATAAGGATTGGAATGTAAATTCAAATTCCATTCCATTGTGGGAAATCAATACTAAAAATATGTTTAGAGTTAAATGCCAAAATGGTTCCTGAGGTTTGCTCACTTTTGCCACTTTAGTCTAAAATCCAAAATTTTTAAATCTGGGTCCTTGTGGTTTGCATTTTGTTGCCATTTTAGTCCAAAATCGAAATCAGGTCAGATTTCTCAAAAAACATGCTACTTTGTCCTTTTCCTCAGGGGCAGAATGGTCATTTAACATTATATATACATAAATAAAATAAAATAAAAACTCAAAACCCCATCTGCACTCTCTATCTCTCTCTAAACACCCCCTTTCTCTATCTTCTCCCTCTCCCCCTTCTCACCACCGCCACCTCCTCCCCCCCCCCCCCTCCATTAACACCACCACCACTCCCACCGGACCACCACTACACCACATCATCTTCCCCAAACAACACCGTTCTCTCTCTCTCCCTCTCTCTTCTCTATCTCTCTAACACCCCTGTCTCTCTCTATTCTCTCTCTTGAAATCCGACTTCAAATCAGCATCAATTGGCATCATTCCTCTTGAAATCCGACTTCAAATCAGCATCAATCAGTGTGGAAGATGCCTTAGAGCACTCGAAGAACAATGATGATCCAGTGTACTTCACGTATGATGAGAAGAGGAAGCTAGGTTACACTACTCAGAAGGAGGTTGTAAGACGTTTGTGAAGCTTATTACTGAGACAGGTGTGTTGAAGGTTTACCAGTTAGCCGCGGAGAAAGGATTAACGGTGTTTGCACCGAATGCTGAGGCATTTAAGGTTGCCGGAGTACCGGATCTGAGTCAGCTGTCAAACGCTGAGCTGGTGCGCTGTTGCAGATTCTATTAAACGCTGAGCTCGTGACGAACGGTGCCGGAAAGTACGACCTGACGGTTGAGATCGCCGGAGATTCTGTTACGCTAGATTCCGGCGTCGAAACTTCACGGCTAGCTAGTACCGTTCTTGATCCGTCTCCGGCACCAGCACCAGATGTTTTACTGACCGAATTAGGATTTGGGTCTTAATATTCGCTACTGGTGAAATGGTGAAATTGGGTGAAATGAGGAAGATGATGGGCTTAAATAGGGTCAACTGTTTTTTGGATTTATTATTTTTAATCAATATTGAGTTATAATAAATCTAAAATGACTAAAATACCCTTAAGGATAAAGACAAAATACTAGGGTTTAAGTTGAGGAATCTGAAAAAATTTGAAATATAGACTAAAATGACAACAAAAATGAAACCACAGGGCTCTTAATGCAAAAGGTTTGAAATTTGGATTAAAGTGACAAAACTGGCCAAACCTCAGGGACCAAAATGGCAGTTTACTCAATATGTTTATAATTTTAAAATCCTTTATTCAAGAAGAAATAAAAAAAGATCACTTGAAAACCAAAGAAGCTTAGATTCATGTAAACATGACAGTAAATGGTCCACTTTATCAGAAATTCAGTTCCATTTGTTATCGATCATCTTTCCCATTTCAATTTCAATTACAATTCCATTTGAATCCCCCAATTTCTTCGAGGTTTTGGTCCCCTTTTCGGGCCTTAAAAAATGACCAAAGTTAAAGCAACAGGCTCGTGTCATTTTCTTTATCGGGCGGTGCATCTTCCTTTCAACAGTTTAACAATAGTGGATGTAATTTGTTTAATTCTTGATCTAAGAACCCTAATTTTAAAAGGATTTTGTGTCCGGCTGGCTTTAGTGATTTTGTGTATCTCTGCAAATCCAAGGAGTTGGAAAAAGGTAGGAAATTTGTATGATTTTCAAACTGGAATCTACTGTTGTTGTTGTTGAACTTAAAGCAACGCTTTAAAAAAGTGAAGGGGGGTGGGGTGGGCCAAAAGTTGTTCTCTTTGGGATTGTCTTTGAAAGTTGTTATTTGGGTTTTTGGGATTGTTGCACACACTCTCAAAAATGTTATAATAAGATGTAATAAATGTTATGTTAAGAAATACTAGAAACACACATAAATTATTTATATATAATGTGTCTGAGAACGGAGAGAATGACCTTTAACACTTTTAAACGCTTGGACGTAGTGCGTTAATTATTTAGTGAGATGGTGGGATAGGTGGTTATGTAACCGCTTCTGTGTCAAACTAAACGTAAAAGGTACAAGTGTATTACTGTTATGCGGTTACACAGTTTTTAGAAGAATCTTGGTTCTAAAATCAACGTCTCTTTAATCAGATAAATAATTTTAATAATCAATTCGAAAGAGAGTTGGTGAAGGAGAAGAGGCTAACTAGAGTGTTGGGTGGGTAATTTTCAAATTATGGGTAAAATAGTTTTTCTGAAAATTTATTGGTAAAACAAAAAAATGCATCCATTGCTGGACCAAAAGGTGACGAGTAAGTGAATAGTTGGAACCCAGTGGCGGATCTAGACAATCTTCGTAGGGGTAACGTTTTATTAAAAAGGGGTAACGAAATCGAAAAAAGGTCAAAATTTTTTCAAAATTTACACTACCGTCGGAGCGCCAAGGGGTAACGGAGGCTATCCCTTCCCCTAAGGTAGGTCCGCCCCTGTTGGGACCAAATGAGTAATTTCTCAAAAGTTGCTACCAAATATGATATTTTTACATACTATATAGACCATCCATGTAATTTATTCTTTTTCTAGGTGTTATATTTGTACTCGACGGTCATGTGACAAAGGTGACGCAGTATGTTCTCAGACAATGACACTATAAGCTCAAACGAAAGAGAATTGGCAGGATTTCGAAGTTGTTAGCTATTAGCATGAGTTGAAACTATTGTATATTTTTTGAACTTAAAGTGTACATAATTCCCGGAATTAGATGACCTGGCCGACCCGATAAAAATATTTCTAGATCACTACGGCATAAGAACACGTAAGAAAGTAATCCCTGCGTCTGCCTCGCTATTTTCATAGATTGCGCTCACTCGCAAACAGTGTGTGGAAATGATAGGGACCCCAAATAAAGAAAGAATAGTGAGTAGTCAGCAGGGGACTAGAATGATGATGAGGAATCTTTATTCTTCTTTTACTGTTGCCTTTAGCAGTCCCCCTTCCTTTTTCATGCATACACACACTGCTTTATATTTATGTTTTGTGTTTATTTGAGGTTGTGTTTTGTGATGTTTTTGTATCTACGTTATGGGGCTTTCATCAGGGGATGGTAACCTTGTAAGTCTCTTATTATCTTACTTTCTACCATCCCCATATCTCCTCTCCCTTTCACTCACATAATTTACAGGTTATGTGTTTGTTTGTATGTGTGTGCATTGTCTTTTAGATCTGTGTTATGATGTTATATTATATAATGTTACTTGGGTTTTCATTTGAGGTTGAACTTGTCTAGTATGCTCATTTTTCTGCATTTATCATATATGTATATGATATGGGTTAACGTCGATTCTTGATATGGGTTCTTCTTTCTTGGACAATCTTGTAAGTTTTTTTTCTCTGTGTATACGTATTTTAGTCATTTTTAAGATGTTTTATGTCATTTTTTTTATCTAAAGTGTCGATTCTTGATACGGGTTCTTCTTTCTTGGGTACTATTGTAAGTTCTTTTTTTGTCGTCTATGTTTGCTTTTTTTAGCGAGTTTTACGATGATTTTTGTTAGTTATATGGTTTAAAATGTCGATTCTTGATAGTGGTTCTTCATTCATGTATAATCTTGTAAGTTCTTTTCTCTATATTTGTTTATTTTAGCCATTTCTTGATGATTTATGTTAGTTTTATGATCTAAAATGTGGATATCTAAATCTTAGTACAGATTCTTCTTTTTCGGATAATCTTGTAAGTTGTTTTCTCTATGCTTGCTTATTTTAGCCATTTTTTAGATGTTTTGTGTTAGTTTTATGATGTAAAATGTCAGTTCTCTTAATGATTTTTTGATTTGGTGATGACTTTTTGCTTCTTTTCTTGTCCTGCTTTCACACACACACACAGCATTTGTCACTTGTCTCTTTATCTTTGGTGCATATGAATTTAGGGGAGTTACTTTCTTACACACATAAAAACGCAAGTTTTCTACGGTTGGGTTTATTATTCTAAAAAGGTTCATGTTAGTTTCAGGTAGACCCCATGAACTTCATTAGCTAGATGGGTTGGGTTTCAAATCAACTTGGCGGGATGACCCATTTAATTTATAAAACTAGTAAAAAACATGCGCTTTATGTCATAACATAAAAGTTAAAAGTTTAAAAGAGAAACTGACATTAGGTTTTATAGTTTACACGTAATCTTTTTATAAACATTTATGTCATTGTTGTAAATTTGTAATTTTAGACTATCATATAAAATAAATTGGGGTTAAACAAGTTATGTTTATGTCAACCTACGAATACGCTTGTCACGTTGAGTTCACGTCTGACATATATTAAAGTTTTCATGTCTTGATATTTATCCTATTTTTTTACATAGGAAATGAAAGAAGGGGTGGTGATTCAACTGAAAGATGACAGTAGAGAGGATCAAAACAATATGATGATCGAGAATGTGGGAATCAAAGGTATTGACTTAGAACCATGTTTTGACTTAGAATCCGAGTTTGACTTTTGGCCAATTCAACACCCGACCGAACCCTCCCATGAAGATCGGCCAGTCCAGTGTCCTATGCCTCATTCTTCCCACCTTATCAGTGTAAGTCTTTCTCCTTTTTTCTACTCGTTAAGGTGGTGTTTGGAAACGCGTTTGAAAAATGATACCATGGTATTCGTTAATCATGTTTAGATATCAGCAGCAGGTTGTAGAAGATAGATAGTGTTTGGATTAGGGGTCTGAATTTCTGATACGCCATGAAATAGTCTAAATGGGTCATGTCCGGGTTGAAGATTGGTTGACCCATTTAACCTCTTTAGTTTTATATAATTTTTATAATTAAATGTGTTTTTTTGCGTCATTACTTAAGCTGATTGCGTATTTTATACCAAAATATAAAAGATAAAAGAGAAATGAGTATCAAGTTTTATTTTAAACGTAATTATTTCATTTACTTTTGTATTTTCGGTTGTAAATTGATACTTTTAGGGTATTAATAGGCAGATTTAATGAAGAAAATAGAATTTGGGGTGAAGCGGGTCATGTTCATGTCAACCTGCTAAAACTAGTGTTGTGTCCGGGCTCTTGACAAATTCTAGGGTTCGTGCCGGGTTCGACCCACGAACACAACCCGTTTAACACCCCTAGTTTGGATGCATTTCTTGAATTTCATGTAATCATGCTGGCATAATTACATTCATATACAGGATGATAGAATGCAAGATGATCGGTTTTCAGACCGCAAGAAGCCGGAAGCAAAAACCATTCTCCACAAAGAAAATAATGAAATAAGTGCTATCAAACCGCCTGTTAGGATGGTCCGCAAGAGGCATCATGATCATACAAATGCCGTCATATCGTTACTGCAAATGCCGTCCACTTATCCTCATTTGAACCAAAAAGATGGATAAAACCGTCTTCAACAAATCCACAAGGTTTGAATCATGGCAATATCGAATTGAGGTTTTAGTTGCTGATCATCATGGTGTTATGACAGTTAACTTAGACTAAATGTCATATTAATTGTTTAAAATCAAATTTGATGAACTCTAGTGAAACTTTTTATATACATATATGTATAATGCATTATTAGCCTTTGATCATTTATAATTTGAACCCTTCACCACATGTACATCGTGTCATGCTGGACTCCTTAATAGAGATGATGACATGGGCGGGTTGGACAACAAGTCAAAACAGTTTCGGGTTGAAATGATAGGTTTTAAGTACCTTCTGACCCATCTTTTCTAGAATTTATTTGGTTCAAACTCAATTGTTGTGAATTACTATTTACAAGACTATATATGTTAAATCCTCTCTTTAATCACTGCTGGCCCCCTAACTATACTGTTTATTAGATTAATCCAAGAAAAATTACTTCTAGATAACTAATAAGAGTTTTCTTGTCACCATTCAAAGTCAAAGGCATCTCTTTAACATGAAATGACTTCACAACCATATGAGTTTTCTTTTCACCATGAAGTACTATAACATATGCACATTATATAGACCATTTTTCTAACTTATTGTATTATAAACATAAGTTTAATAATATATGTGGTATTGCAACTATAATATTAGGTGTTATATATTTGTGAAAAAAAATTATTATGTTTTAATAAGACGACGTAGGGGACACATGCCATCGTATACATGGGGGAAGCTTTTAAGGGGCGGCCGACCCCCCAAACTTTTCGCTCAGTAATGGAGAGTATGTAGTTTTTGTAAAGAAAATTTTGGATGTATACGTTTTCGACCCCCGGTTTTATAGAAATTTTTAGGTCCGATAACTTCCGTTCCCCTCCTCCCCCGCGGTCAGAAATCTCAAGCTTTTACTGATCGTATACATCTAGTGAGGAGACGGTCATTACATCTTTAACCATCCGTGAGGACCCAACGCCAGCCACGTACAATTGAGAAAGGGTGTGTGTTAATTGTAGAGGATATCTACTTCGGTGGGAACCTACATTATGACATATCGTATACTTGTGCCTCGTTAGAAATGTTAACATTGGAAATGTTTTTTCTGAGTAACTCTCGGTTGACAAAGTAATGTCCATCCCAGAAATGATAGCAAAATCAGGAATAAGGGTTTGACTCAACCAAACAAAAACACAAATAAAAGAGAAAAAAAAAAAAAAAAGAAAAAAGAGGGGGATTTGGAACAGGAATTGAGGCTATGGAAGAGGGTTTTCGGGGCGTTAAAGGACAAAAACAGTCTTTTAAAAGCAAAACTGGTATGTCATTTAACGTCCCGAAATCCTGACATCGATAAGGCCATCATCAAAGCCACCAGCCATGATGAATCCTACATTGATTTCCATAACACACAACGTGTCTTTTCATGGATTCGTCATTCTGACGAAATTTCCAACTACATTGTCAGTCATTTCTAAAAGATTAGAAAAGACGCACGAATGGGTGGTGGCCTTGAAAGGCCTCATGCTTATGCATGGACTTTTCTGTTGCAAAGTCTCCTCTCCTCATACGATCGGACACTTGCCATTCGATCTATCAAATTTCAAACACGGGCATTCAGAAAGTGCAAAAAATTGGAGCTTCGAGGCGTTCATCCGGTCTTATTATGATTTCCTCGAACGAACAAAAATCGATGGTTTTGTTACATTTCTCAAAACAACCAAATAATAACAAAACCGAAGAACATCTCATACTCCAAGATCTTGTTTGTCTACAAAACCTCCAGCTTTTGCTCGACACGCTGCTTCAAATCAAGCCGCGATATGCAGCAAAGTCAAACACGTTTGTTCTCGAAGCAATGGATTGTCTCGTCGTCGAGATTTTTGACATTTACAGCCGTATATGCGCCGGGATCATGAGCGTTCTCGCGGATATATATTCATCTGGAATGACAGAAACTAACACAATGTTAACCATTCTTGAAAAAGCAACGGTCCAAGGCGTAAAGCTGTCCCAAACTAACACAACTTAAATCTCATGGGCATGTCTCAAATATCCTCTGCAAACAACCACAGATGTATCAACACTTGATCTATCTGATTGTTACAAACTTGTTGGTCCCATGTTTAGCCCAATGAGCCCTCAAATCAATTGCATTATCAAAACTATAACCTTCAGAAGCCAACTTCTCCAACACCTTCTTGAACGCCCCCTGGCTCATCTTCCGGCCCGCGATCCGAGCCCCACGGCGTTTCGTGCTCATCGGCAGCGGATACATCGAAATGGTGGTCGTGCAACAAGCCGACTGCCACCCACCCGACCCCCATCGATAACACTGCTGAGGCGTTCCAGTGCACGAGCAAACCGGTATCGGGATCCCAGATATGTCCATATCCAGCCCATTTATCACGATATCCAAACTCCGTTTCAAAACCTTTGATCGTTGGCCGTTTGACCCGTTTGGTTCGCGGTTTCCTTCGCCTTCTTAGGTTTCTTCCCTCGTGGGCCTTTCGGGCCCAACGGGCCGGATCTCTTCTTCACCGGCCCGTTAGGCCCGCCAACATCACCTACACAATCACCATCACCATCACCATCACCATCCCCACCACCAATATCCTCCAAGCTCATTCCCGGGTCTTTCAACGAATCATTCGGCTGCATAATGTGGATCGAATTCGAGCCCGAACCCGAATGATCCGGGACAAAGTTGGGGTTCCCGGGCCCGGGTAGCATATGAAGAAGTCTTTCTCTATGTACCCAACTATCTCTCATGTACGGCATTGGTATGAGCGGGTGGTGGTGGTAACCGGCGCCGGCGGTGGTGGTTCCGGCGGCTGCACCGTTGTGAGGGTTTATCGTAATGGGGTTTCACGGGCAGATAAAAAGGGTTTTGTGTCTCTATGGTCACCAAAAGGAGACATTAATTGCAGCCCATTATGTTCTTTAAATGATGGCTCATGATACCCCCAATTTCTCATATTCAACCCATCATCATCCACTACAACATTATCAAAAATGGGTCAAAATTCAACCATTTAACCGATTTAAGAACATAAAAATGAAATCTTTTTAGATCTGACACAAACATGGTAACACAACCAACAAATTCAACAATCAAAACCCACAAAAAGAACATAAAAATCAAATCTTTTTAGTCAAATTTACAGATAACATCAAGATTTCAAGATCTAACATAATTTGTGTAGATCTAACAGATCCGTGAACAAAAATTAAAGAAAGTTAATCAAGAATGCAAAAAACAACATTTTTAAGAAAACCCATTTGAATTTTTAGATCAAGAATATAGAAAAATCAGATCTTGGAGAAAAAGGTTTAAGATTGGTTGAAATAACATGAAGTACACATCAAGATAGATATTTTTAATGAGAAGTCAGAAAAAGAAAGATATATATGGATATGTATATGTATATGAGAGAGAGGACTTACTTGTGTGGGTAAAACAGCTCTTTTTTCCTGGAGAAAGGATAGAGAAGAAAAGAAAGAGATAGAGAGAGGAGAGAGAAAAGGAAAATGGGTGGCTTAAAATGGAGGGGCTTGTTCCATTAACATTAAATAAAAGCAAAATACAACCGATAACTGTATTGTGTTGCTTGCACTTACAACAGCTGACATCATATCCAAACCCCAAAGTCTTCTCACCACACCTCTCTTTTTTACTTTTTTTTATTCACAAATCACATATGAAGTGAGTTAAAAGATTCTTTAGTTTGGTTGGTATAGGTGTACTGGAGACCTTGCACCATTAGTTGTTACTATTCAATGATTACAGAATTGGTTTTGATGATAGAAATAATGTTTACGAATGAGTTTGGTGGTTGTATTTTCATAATATGGATGGTCGTCACAGATCACATCAAAACCCTACCCTCGCCTATTCGTCCTCCATCTCACCATTGTACACCTTCGATTCACTTCATCATATCTCCAGTACCGTAATGTGCTCCATGTATCTGTTAAAAATAAAAGATATCAAAGATTGCGGGATCAGTCAAGCATCATCTCCCAAGATTAACAGGGTCAAAGACAGCTAGTAATCAGCTGTAAATCCAGCCGTAAACCAAGCTGTCTACTATATTTAGATTACGTTTTTGTGCTATAAATTGTATACCTTTCTTTGTAATGAGATATACAAAAATATACATCAATTTAGTGTTCTATGAATCAACTTTCTAACATGGTATCAGAGCAGTGTCGTTCTTGACCTGTTCATCATTTACCTTGCTCACCCAAACCAATCATCCTCTCAACCAAGCTGCCATGGCCGAAGCCGGTAACTTGGGAGAAGATCTATCAATTCAAATCGCCAATCTGCTCAAGAATGGCCTCAACCCACAAAACCGAAACCCGAAACTGTCCGATAACCTTCAAATAAACCTCAAGCTCAACAGCCAGAATTATGCTCTATGGACCCGGATGATGAGGGTAGCCATAGGCGGTAAATCAAAAGCCTTTCTAAACCATTTATCAACCAATCCACCAAACCAAACCAGCGAAGAATATGAACAATGGGAACAAGACGACCTAGTCGTCTTCTCATGGCTCATACAAAACATCGAACCAATCCTCGCCAGCAATCTAACCGAATTTCCGACAGCAAAATCGCTATGGGATGCCCTGGCTATAACATATAGCAGTGGGCGTGACAAGCTCCAAACCTTCAACCTACATGTCAAGGCGAATGAAATCAAACAGAACAATCTCTCCCTAGAAGAATTGTGGATTATACTCCAAGGAGTATGGGGAGAAATTGATCGGATTGACCCAAACCCTATGACCTGCCTAACCGATATCCAAGCATATCACAAAATCAGGACGGAACAGAAACTGTTTCAGTTCCTAAACGCTTTCAACCGGAAATATGACCCTATAAAGAGGGAAATACTCCGGTTAGAACCCCTTCCAACCGTAGAAACTGCATACGCCACTGTCCGCAAGGAGGCCGCTCACCAGAACATTCTGGGAACACCTCTCAATGACACACAGGGTATCACAGTGGGTCTAATGGCCTCTGAAATTGACGGATTAGGGCTTGCATCAAAGGGGTACCGACGGGCCGATGGAAAAAGAATCGGAACAAGTAACAAAGACGACAAAACTCACCTCAAGTGTGATCATTGCGGCATGACGAAACATACCCGGGAACAATGTTTCAAACTCGTTGGGTATCCCGAATGGTGGTCTGATGGTCAGAAGAGAGGCACAAAGACTACAGAAAAAGGGAAGTCATCTAGCACCGGCAATCGAGATGTCACCAGAGATGAAAGCCGGAGCAGATCGGGTTTCGGCGGAATGGCCAAAGCAGATGAAGAAGAAGATACTGCAACAGGTAAAGGGTTTGGGGCGCAACCCTCAAACCCTCGGTCATATACGAGTAATAAAGAGACAAATATTGCACATTTAGTCCCTGGAAATAAGGGAAATGTCAATATGGCCCACGAACATCACAAAAAACAAAAACTATGGATTTTTGATTGTGGCGCGACCGATACGATGACTTATGAGCTATCGGATATTATTTCAACAACCAAACCAGAAAAAACACATATTCAAACGGCAAACGGAGGAATAATGGATGTAAAATTGGGAGGGACTATTGAGATTTCACCCACAATAAAAATCTCTAATTGTCTTAATGTTCCCTCGTTATCACATAAGCTGCTTTCCATCAGCCATGTCACAAAAGAACTCAACTGTATTGTCCTAATGTACCCTATGTTTTGTATTTTACAGGATATCAGGACGGGAGTGATCATTGGGCGTGGCACTGAAAATCAAGGGTTGTACTATGTGGATGAGGTGACTCAAAGTGGTGCTGTGATGTTGACTCATGGGACATCGGAACGAGAAGCTTGGCTATGGCACCGAAGATTAGGTCATCCTTCTACAAGTTATTTGCATATTTTATTTCCAAAACTATTTCCAGTTAATTCTATGTCACATTGTGAAACATGCGTTTTAGCAAAGAGCCACCGAAAAACTTTTAAACCCAATAATACTAAGGCTGCTTTGCCATTTTCATTAATCCATTCTGATGTATGGGGTCCTGCCCCAGTTCTTGGGGGGCAAAACCTTCGTTACTTTGTGATGTTCGTTGATGATTGTACCCGAATGACCTGGGTTTATTTTTTGAAAAACAAATCCGAAGTCTTTGAAAAGTTCACTATGTTTTACGCCATGATCCAAACCCAATTTCAAACAAACATCCAAATATTCCGATCCGATAATGGCGGTGAGTTTGTTAATACCTCGTTTAAATCTTTTCTCCAAGACAAGGGAATAATCCACCAAACTACATGCCCAAACACCCCAGAACAAAACGGTGTCGCCGAAAGGAAAAATCGCATTTTGCTGGAAATGACACGAGCTCTCCTAATTGAATCCCAGGTCCCGAAATATTTTTGGCCTGAAGCCCTTGCTACTGCTACCTATCTTCTCAACCGACTCCCAACAAAAATCCTAAAACTTAACACTCCGTTACACACCCTTTCAAAATTCTTCAAACTACCCTCAGTTCTTACTCTTCAACCACGAATCTTTGGATGTACTGCCTTTGTTCACATACCTAAATCAGATCGAACCAAACTTGACCCTTGTGCTGAAAAATGTGTCTTTGTTGGGTATGGAATGAATCAAAAAGGATACAGATGTTATCATCCAAAAACACGTCATATGTTCACCACAATAAACTGTGACTTTCTTGAAACCGAGTATTACTACAATTCCACACTCAGTGGTCAGGGGGAGAAGGAATGTTTAGACACACTAAGTTGGTTGAAATATGTTCCCTATGTACCAACTACAGAGTCACCAGAGTCCAATTTCAGTGCCACTGGCGGTCCTAATGTTCCTCCTAACCTGGTGTCCGAGGTAAGTAATACTCAACCTATTCAGTCAGGTGGTATTTTTGAAGTTTCTAATGACTCCGAGGATACCAATACTTCTAATCATGAAACTGCCACAGAACAAACTGAAAATTTGCAGGCAGATGAATCCAGACAAGAAGAACCACCATCAAGATATGTGTTACCCCTAGAACAAACAGAGGGGTTCCTCCGAAACGGTATTCTCCTGAAAAAGAACCAAGAAGATCTAGTTATCCTATAGCTAGTGTGGCTAACGGAAATTTCACTAAAGAAGCCAAAGCATTTATCTCATCCGTTTACTCCGAAGAAACTCCTACAAATGTGGATCAAGCCTTAAAATCTAAACATTGGAAGGAAGCAATGAAAACAGAAATGGAAGCCCTAACCAAGAACAATACTTGGGAAAAGTGTACTCTCCCGTTGGGAAAGAAATCCGTGGGGTGTCGTTGGGTCTATACGGTTAAGTATAAACCAGATGGTACAATTGAAAGATATAAAGCCCGACTGGTAGCAAAAGGGTATACCCAGACACATGGGATTGACTATGCTGAAACATTCTCCCCGGTTGCAAAAATGAACACAATTAGGGTTCTGTTTTCGATAGCTGCAAATGAAGGGTGGCCACTTCAACAGTTTGATGTAAAAAATGCCTTTTTACACGGGGACCTAGATGAAGAGGTATTTATGGATGCTCCTCCAGGATTCACAAAAGATTTCAAAACTGGAGAAGTTTGCCGTCTGAAGAAGTCCCTTTATGGTTTGAAGCAATCTCCCCGGGCTTGGTTTGGCAGATTTACGATAGCTATGAAAAAGTTTGGATATAAACAGAGTAATGCCGATCATACTTTGTTTCTCAAAAAAAGAGGAAAATTCGTAACCTGCCTAATTATCTATGTAGATGATATGATCATTACAGGGAACGATAAAGAAGAAATGGTAAAACTAAAAGAAAACTTGTTTGCTGAGTTTGAAATGAAAGATTTGGGCAGGCTTAAGTATTTCCTCGGAATTGAAGTACTAAGGTCAAAACAAGGAATTTTCATTAGTCAGAAGAAGTATGTCTTAGACCTGTTGGCAGAAATAGGAATGATCGATTGCAAACCAGCAGATACTCCTATGAGTGTAAACCAAAAGCTTTATGTGGAAGAAGGAGCAAAATTAGCAAATAAAGAAAGATACCAACGGTTGGTGGGAAAACTAATATATCTCTCACATACTCGTCCAGACATCGCCTATGCTGTAGGGGTAGTAAGTCAGTTCATGCACCAACCTCAACAGTCACATATGGAAGCAGTTTGGAGAATTATTAGATATCTCAAAGGAACAGTAGGTCACGGAGTCCTGTTTCAATCACATGGACACCTAAATGTTCAAATCTATACCGATGCAGACTGGGCAGGAGATAAGGGAAATCGGAGGTCAACAACAGGCTACTTCACTTTAGTCGGCGGGAATCTTGTTACTTGGAGAAGTAAAAAACAAAAGGTGGTTGCTCTTTCAAGTGCAGAAGCTGAATTTAGAGGTATAGCTCGAGGTTTAACAGAAGCCATGTGGATGAGAAGACTCTTAGCTGAGATTGGTTTTCCGTCAAAAGAAACAAGTAAGATTATGTGTGATAATAAAGCTGCAATTCAGATTTCAGAAAACCCAGTACAACATGATCGAACTAAACACGTGGAAGTTGATAGGAACTTCATCAAAGAAAAATTGGAAGATGGTATGATTGAACTACCATTCGTTCGATCAAAGGATCAGCTTGCTGACATTCTAACAAAAGCAGTTAACGGGAAAATTTTCAGCGATTGTTTGAGCAAGTTGAATTTTGGAAATCCGACTATTCAACTTGAGGGGGAGTGTTAAAAATAAAAGATATCAAAGATTGCGGGATCAGTCAAGCATCATCTCCCAAGATTAGCAGGGTCAAAGACAGCTAGTAATCAGCTGTAAATCCAGCCGTAAACCAAGCTGTCTACTATATTTAGATTACGTTTTTGTGCTATAAATTGTATACCTTTCTTTGTAATGAGATATACAAAAATATACATCAATTCAGTGTTCTATGAATCAACTTTCTAACGTATCTCCCTCCGATCCAATCAATCTTCATCGTCTATTCAATTAAAACTGAAACAAGTTTATTCAATTTCAACGCGATTCACAAATGCCGACAATCAAGAACCCCACATCTATCAATCAATCTTCATCATCTCCCTTAGGTTCCTTCATGTTTCGTTTAATAGGTGATTGCTGCTATGATGTTTTTTTACCATAGTAGGGAAGTGTAGATGATGGTCGTTGTGTGTGGCAAAGAGAGTGAGGTTGTGGTTTGGGAATAATGATGAGTTGTGGTGGAGGGTAGTGATCGTGGTGGATGGGGAGAGAGAGCGATGGTGTGGTTTGTGTGGGTGGGGGAAGAAAAAGGGTAGGACAGGGATAGAATAATTGTAAATTAAGTTTATTTAAAAAAATAAGGCCACTTGAAGTTCATTAATAATATAATATCTTTTTGTCTTTTGCTAAAATAAAAACCCACTTAACCAGTAACATTAACGTTGTTAGCAGATAAGGACCACCATAGTTAAAATTTTCATATCACAAGGATCACCGAGTAATAAGTTTACAACTATCAAAACCAATTGTGTAATTACTAAACTATGAGACCAACGGTGCTAGATATACAAAGCATATGGACCAACCAAACATTTTACTCAAGATTCTTCAATTAACTATGGAGTTAATTACTCAGATGACCCATGTGGTATTTCTCATATTATAAGTTTAAATAACTATAGCACGGTCCTTACTATTATTCAAACGTAACATCAATGGTCTTTGAAATAGATATATGCTAAGTTTTTCTGTTACATGAATGTGAAATTTTGTATTTACATCTAGTCTACACATATCTTTAGAATTGTAAGACCTACCTAAAAAACAAAACAAATATTTATTAACCTCTAAAAATAATCGACCCGCTAAAAGTCAAACCCACATCCTTTTCTCATCCTCTTTTACCCACAAAAGTCATTGAAAGTTGTCCATAAAAACTTCTAATAACAGCAGTAAAGGTCGCAATTTCTCACAGTAATTAAGAAATCATAAATTTTTCAAAGTAATTAAGAAATCATAGTGTAAAACACTAGAAAAGTCAAATTCAAGTTGTTGATTCCAAAACAAAATTATGATGTTGATGTGCGTGATCATCCTATTAGTCAGTTGATTTCAAAAAAAAAAATCCACATCGAGTTTTTAGTTTCTAAGGACTGACACCCAACCCGATCGATTTAATCTTTGAGGATCAAAAACAAAACCCATATCGAGTGTTCAGTTTCCAACGAAACCGTTTCAAACATCACTTGGTCCCGGTTAATCTCTTTTAATGCTCTTAAATTGTCGGTGATTGGAATAAAAGGGAACAAACGCGTGGTGTTAGAATTCATCGACATTAATAGCCAGAAACAATAAAATTGATAGGAGCGTGTACTATGGTCTGCAACTAGGAACTGCACATTCAAGGAGAAATGGAAAAAAACGACAATAAGGTTTAGAGTTTAGTTCATGTGTTGGTGGTGAGTTCACGTATGGTGGTTGGTAGTTAATGTTCATAAAGAATGATCCACCTACAATATCACCAACTGTGTTTTGTGCGCATTGGTTATGGATCTCATTAGAAATAAGTTATTAAGTATGATTAAGACAACAAAAAATAAATACGAGAGATCCTTGTGGGTAAACCAGGAAATATTTGTGGTACAAAAGGCCGGATGTTACAAATGGAGTTAGAGTCACTCATCTGTTGTTCGGAATGGTGGGGCAAATCTCATTGAGGATGATGAACCCACAGGGTATTCAGGGACATCTTTGGCAAATCCAACAACCTTGATTGGAATGTTGAGGCAATCATTCATTGAGAACGATGATTCCATAAGGGGTAATTATAACACCGTTGGTAAATCCCACATCAACCATTGGCATGTCCGATGTTTGATTTGTAAGGAATAATCTACCTCAAATATCACAAACACATTTTAAGCGCATTGGTTGTGTATCTTATCATAACTCCACAATTAAGGGTGCTTAATTTTAAGAGTACCAAGATGGGTGACATCTTAAGAAGTCTCCACCCTAACAACAATAAACAATTTGTAGGTCTCCACCCTGACAACAATATCTAAGAGTGCGTGTAATGTGTGGTTTACCTATACAACAGTTAAATTGAATTAAAATTCAATCAAACACTAATAAACAAACACATCAATCTCACACAACTGGATTTGAGAATGATTGCAATGATTCATATTGAATTCATATATGTAATACAAGCACATAGTACAATCAGTACTCCTCCTCACCAGGTGACACTTTCTCACTTAATTTTTATGCTCTCGGCTCTAAGTGATACCTATTACAATGAACATGCTAAACTATTTATATGATCAGTGAACTATTGTGACATCACCATGAAAGCAACCCCCAACAACTCATTAATTAAGTGTAACTGCCAGCAGTTGACTCAACTGCTGGATTGTTACACTGTTACATTAAACTATTACTCTATATGTAAAACAAGGATAATAGATGGATTCTATAGAACAACTGGTCTGATCCAGTTCTTCTATAAATCCAGCACTTTTGGTCTTTGATTCGTTGACCTGATCTTCATTCTTGACTTTAAACTGACTTCACTCTTGACTTGTTGACCTGCTCTTGTTCATTCCAGCACTTTGTTCTCTATTCTTTGATGACAACAATTGTTCTGTAACAGTAGTTTGGGCAGTTTTTCTGGGAAGCTTTCAAGGGGGAATAAACTACTAGACTTGTGACTTTATATTAACTTATTTCTTCAGGCAGGGATGATGGTTCCCTTGGGTTTTAGCTTTCATTATCAGCAGATCTAACATAACCCAACAATCTCCCCTAGATATGTTGATGCCAAAATCACACTTATTTTAAGCATGTCTTTTATTCTCTTATTTGTTGATGAAGAGTCTTTTGAAAAGTTTTGGTTGAAATTGAAATCCTGGACAATCCCTTATCTTCATTAGAGTCAACCATCATTGGCTTACAGAGAAAGGTTGTTTGTCTTCACTTCTTTTAATCTGTAAGTAGCTTGTTGTCTCTGAATCTCGGGTTAGGGAAGATTAGAGGCTACCTTTTGGACCTCTGAAGAATGAACAACACTCCTTTCTTCTAAGAAATGTGGTATGTTGTAGGTAAAAAGCCTTTATTATGAGATGATAGTATTTTCATGGAGTGTTGATAAGATTGAGACCTTTAGAATCCTACGAAGGATATTGAACAACTTTATCTTTTGAGAAATATGGGAATCTTGAAAACTGATGGATGTTCTGTATTTAGGCTTCCAGTTGCATGCGAACCATTACAACCTTTTGGTTAGTATTATTAAATATTTCATTTTCTCTTTCTTGTAAAGTGAACCAGTGGTTTTGATGTTTTAATGTACTCACTAAATTTACTAGTTCTTTTTTCTCACCAAAAGTTTTCTCAAGAACCATTTGTTTTGGTAAAAAACTAACAAAAACTACTGGTGCTTTTGAAAATGATAAGTTTGTTATTGAAGATCCTTGGCAGACGGTTAGGATCCTTAGTTTGGGAAACAGGTTTCTAATTTATTAAATTTAACAAAACAATAAAAATTCGATGAACAATGGATGAATGTTGTAAATAAAGATGAACACAAACGATTTGTTATGGGGAAAAGCCCTTGATATCTTTGAGAGATGATCGTCAGCACAAAAACCTCAGGAATTGGCAAGTTCATAGCTCCAATCTATTATGAACCTGAAAGAAATTACAATGCTGGAGCTTGATCGATCAAATGCTATGTGTTACAGAGTGTAATTGCGAGTTTTTGTGTGTGTATGAGTGTTCAAGTGTCCCTAAACTTATCTGATCAAGCTATATTTATAGTATAACAACTAAAATAAATCCTAACTAATTCTCCGATATTTCAGTGATCCTGAGAATATTCTCTTTTCACCGTTGTAGACTGTTTCAGCTTGTTCTCCACGTGCACATTAGCCATAAGTCCTAGTCTCCAGCTCATATATCCATTACAACATCAATATCATTAACCAGGATTCCGAAATTCACGTAGGATATACCACCTTCAATGTTGACCGTTACAAGACCCATTCCGTGTGTTCTTCAAGGCATCTCCGGCTAATTAGCTTATATTAATTTAGTAGCCATTATGATACACTTGTGAAATCAAGTTGAAGAGAGAGAAACATTATTCATTAGTATTCAGGATAGTAGATTAACTCAGGATCCTGAAAAAGTCAAAATCAGGATCCTGAATTGGCTCAGGATCCTTAAACACTTAGGATCCTAAACTAGAGAATTTCACCCATAACACCTTTGTTGTTGGAGGAGAAATAGTAGTTTTATGATTGTTGACCAATTTAGCTTTAGAGGCAGCAGTTTTGCCTGTGCCAAATGTTTGATTTTCTGCTTTTGTTGTTGTGAGAAATTGTATTTCTAGAATTATTAATAGTTGGATCTATTTTCTTTTGTCCTCTAGTTTTGCTCTATTAACTATTGTTGTTGGTCTCATATCAATTTTGACTTCAGTTTTTATTTTCAAATCTTTTCTTACTGCAATTTCAGCTTCTCTGTGATTTTCAATCTGGTCTTTCACTAAAGCAACACTTAACCCCTGTTGATCCCTTTTAAACTCTTCAATCTTCTCTTCCAGCTTGATATCACTAGTATAAGGCCCTTTTTGTTTTTAGTCATAACTTGGGCTTTTGCTTCTTTAGCTCTCTTCTTTTAAGCTTTGGCTCCATCATTAATTATGTTTGGTTTGTCATCAGTCATTCTTCGCCTTTTTGACGTCAACATCATCATTATCTTGCCTTTTAAGGTGGTTACTTAACCAAGGTCTAGACTCCTTTGAGCAAAAGATTTTTGTATCAAATCTTGCCAAGTATGATTGAAACATAGGTTCAAAGATCTGCTGGAAAGATTGGTTGAGCCCTCCTACTGATATGGTTGAGGTGGTCTTGAGCTCTCTAGTAGTTTGGCTTTTTGAGGTGGTTGGGTTTTGTAATGTGAGCAAAGTGTATATAGATTGAAGCTCCTTTTGTAAGGAAGCCAACTTTTGGGTATATTATGGTTTAAGCTGGACTTTAGCTTGGGGCTTGTTGGTGACAAACCTCTTGAGTTTTGAGACCACTTCACCCTGTTGTTTCGTCAATTCCTCAAACTGCTGGTTTTGGGCATTATCCAATTTAATAGACTCATCTGCTCCCCGCCGATGTTGGTTGTATCCGTAGTTGTTTGTGTCTTTACAGGCACAATCACACCTTCTGGTGCCCCTTGTTTTGGTGCTAGGGGACCTACAACACTTCCTTCTTCCAAAACCTTAGAGGCATGGACAAGATCTGTTGTTGTTGTTGCCTACAATGTGGTCTGAACAAGAAGTTATATCAAGACTAACAGGAAGAAGAATAGCTTTGAACATGTTTATATCAAGATCTTAGAAAGATGCAAAGAATTTTACGAGATCCTCAGAAAGAACAAGAAGTTTAATGGAATGAGAAACACGAGGAAGCATTCCAGGAGCCAAAGAAGTACTTATCCTCAGCTCCGTTGATGATGAAGACGAAGAACGAAAAGCCATTATCACTATATCTGGTAGTATCCTGACATGCTGTAAATGCTGTCTTAGTTAAGGATCATGAAGGTTATCAACATCCTATATACTATTTAAGTAAAAGCGTACTTGATACTGAAACAGGGTAATCTCGAAAAACTCATTTTAGCATTAATTATGGCATTAATTTTGAAACTCATTGGATACACGTCAAAACTAACTATCCCATTAAGTTTGTTCTTAGGAAACCTGAAATGTCAGGAAGAATGGCCAAGTGGTCAGTAAAATTAAGTGCTTATGATATAGTATATGATCCTAGAACAACAATAAAATCACAAGTTCTAGTAGAATTTGTGGCTGATTTTAGTCAGTATCTTCAATAGGAAGCTGACTTAGAAGTACAAAAATTTGAGGAAAATAAAGAAAAGTGGGTTTTATATACCGATGGTGCCTCAAATTTCAGGGGCACAAGACTAGGGATCCTACTAAAATCGTCACATGTAGTTCTCAAGCTACTAACAATGAAGCAGAGTATGAAGATCCGGTTGCAGGTTTACAACTAGCTAAGGATATGAAGGTCCAGTATCTTCAAGTATACGTAGACTTTGCTAATTGCTAATCATTTTAATGGCTCCTATGCAGTGAAAGGAGAAAAGTGAGCTCAATATATTGAAAATGTTAAAAATTATCTATGCAATTCGAGATGTTTAGTATTACACAGGTTCCCATGGAAGAAAATGCTGAAGCAGATGCCTTGGCAAATTTAGCCTCTGCTCTTTGGATACCAGAGGGAACAAAGATACCTATCCTACACATCTTGGAGCCGACAATCAAAGTTATAGTGCGGAAGAATAATGAAGTGGCCAATACAGAAGTACAGGATCCTGACAAAGACTTAGGATCTCAAATTTTGAATCAGGAACCCGAAACCTCGCAAGGATACTGGATATCTCCTATCAAGCGATATATACAGAATGGGTAAATTCCTAAGTATGATAAAACCATAGAGCATTTCGTATGAAGGTATCTCGTTTCGTAAATATACATGATATGTTGTATAGAAGGTCTCTTGTAGGTCTATACTCGAGATGTTTGGAAGAACCAGACATACAAGAAGTCTTGAAAGACATACATGAAGGAGATTGTGGTAATCATACTAGGGGCAAAGCATTATTCTCGAGGATCTTAAAGGATAGGGTACTATTGGCCAACTATGAAGAGAGATGCAATATCATATTCTCAGAAGCGTTATGCCGGCCAAAGACATAACAACATCCTCCACCAACATGCCGAGCCTATGCATCTGATTATATCACCATGGTCGTTTATGAAATGGGGAATGGATATTGTGGGCAAGCTTCCAAAGGCACCAGGAGGAAAAGTCATCATGTTAGCCATAACTGATTATTTCTCTAAGTGGATAGAAGAAGAAGCATTCGTCCAAGTTAGGGAGAAATAGGTTATATCCTTCATCAAGAACAACATCCTAACTAGATTTGGGATCCTGAAAGAAATTATATGTGACAATGGATCTGAATTCATTGGAAGAAGAACAACGAACTTCAGTGAACGTTGGGGAATTAAGATGATTACCTCAACACCAGTGCATCCTCAGGCTAATGGTCAAGCAAAGTCGAGCAACAAGATTATCATCATCAACCTCAAGAAGAGATTGGGGCAAAGAAAGGAAAATGGGCGGATGAGCTACCATTTGTCCTTTGGGCAGACAGAACAACAACAAAGAATGCTACTGGCCAAACTTCATTCTCTTTAGTTTTAGAACATATGTCGTGATCCCAACAGATATGGTGATTACTAGTATAAGATCCAACCGTCAGACCAGGTCAACCAATGATCAAGCTCTAGTGGAGGATCTTGACACTGTCGATGAACTTAGGGATCTTACTAAGCTAAGGATTGTTGCGCATCAACAGAAGATAGCAAAGTCTTACAACAAGAACATAAGGATCCGAAGATTCCAAATGGGGACTTGGTACCGAGAAAGGCGTTCCAGAACACCAACAACCCTAGTGATGGGAGTTTGCTCCAAAGTGGGAAGGACCATACCTCATAGATTCTGAAGCCGGAAAAGGGCATACTTGATAGCTACAATGGAAGGAAAGGTCTTACCAAGATCTTGGAATGCAATCCACTTAAAGGCTTACTTCATGTGATTCAATATCAGGATCCTGGTCTGGTATGTTAAGGATCCTTAGTTCTTGGGGTCCCTAGAATGTTTTCTCTAATTTCAATTTTATTCTTTTTATTTACTTCTTATATTATTATTTCATATCAAGTTTACTGACTTAAGCATCGGAGGGGTGTTAGCCAAGCTAACACCCACCCTCACGAAGGTTTCAAGTGTTTTGTAAATTAAGATCCTCGAGGATCCTTAGTCAAAGCTAGAGATTGGCCATCTCTTCTACTATCTTCTAAGGTTTAAAGCTGTCTTTCGGCCTTCCTTACGAGATAGGGTTTAGACACCCCGCTAGGAGCGCGTGTAATCTAGATAAAGCTCAAGATGGCGGGACCAATTCATGTAAAAGTGGTTGACAATTTCGTTGTTGTTGGCTAGATCTTGGATTCTACGAAATTATCAATGGAGTAACACGAACGTGTTACACATCAGGCTTGTCCCAAGGTCATAGTGTTTTCATGTTATCATAATATAGCTAGTCCCAAGTGGTTTAACCCAAGTTTATAGCATTATATGCTATCATATGGCTATGACATTTTCATTCTATCTTAATATTATCCTAAGTTGTTACCCTAATGTGGAAATTTGATACCAATAGGGATCCTCAGAAATTTGGAAGCTTCTTGGAATTCTAAGGGTAGTACCATAAACCCTGCTCAGGATCCTAGGGATCAGGATCTTGAGAGACTACACATATGGCTATGACATTTTCATTCTATTTTAAAATTATTCTAAGTTGTTACCCTAATGTGGAAATTTAACACCGATAGGGATCCTCAGAAAGTAAGAAGCTTCTTGGAATTCTAAGGGTAGTACCATAAACCCAGCTCAGGATCTTAGGGATCGGGATCCTGAAAGACTACACATGAGAAATTGCTCAGGGGACAATATACATATAACAGGTGTCACACCCCGACCCGCAGCGGAATAAGAGTCGGGGCATAATTGGGTTATCACCAAAGCTCATGATGTTTACTAAAATGTTTCATATTTATTAAATTCAAATTACAACTTAAATATCCAAATCAAAGTTCATACAATTACAAGGAAATGAAACTATGTAAATAATCCAAAGCTTAAACTGGTTTATTCTTCTAGGCCTTCCTATGTGTTTCTTGCCTCAGCTGGATCACCTGTATCATGTGTAAAATGGGGGATATTTTGGGTCAACAAAAGTTGGCAAGTGAACCTTGATAAAACATTGTTATTAATTTCTTGTTTTATTTAATATGGAAAATTTGTGCAATAATCACATGTGAGTAGACATATATAAGTAAACAAACACAAACCACTTTGAATGAGTATATGATATGAATGATGATGAATATGAGATCAAGGCTCAATCAAACGGAGCCGATCTTATGAGGCACCTGATGCTCAACCCATCTCCCACGGGGAACTGATGGGCCTAATGAAATGCGTGCACTGAAAATAATAAATCCAAACTACATATAATCCACACAAAAATTGATACACATTTGATACACATTTGATCATGGATATGATGTATGCACAAGTGTTTAAATATAATAAAGAATTAAACGACACATGATACACCCCAAAATATGATTAAAACGGGGAATTGATAGAGATTCACTCACATTGGGTGCGTTCTTTGATGACGTTGGATGCGCACGAATTTTAGGATTTGATCAACGAGGGAAACACTAACCTAAAATAATAACGAAATGATTCGGTAAATACATGGATTTTATTTGAGATTAATACTTTTAATTCATAATCTTAATGGAATTTTTAGATTTATTTTTGTGAGTTTAAGGAAATTTTCTAACTTTAAAAATCTTATTTTTAAGTATTTTTAAATAATTTTCTAATTAAATAAATAAATAAAAAGAAATAAAAAATTTGACTTTTTGACCGTTGACCGGTCGAACTGTGTTTCTATATGCGCTGAGTGAGGTTCGAACTCGGGACATCTCGTATACGTGCACGCAGCTCTACCAACTGAGCTACGTGTCTAACCCGAAATATTCTCTGTTTTAATTATATTTATATACTAATTAATTTTAAACTTATTTGCTTTTGTTAAAAATGATTTATATGGCCGAACCGGTTGCAGGGACCCGGAGTCGAACTCGGGTCCTTCGGTTCGAGTGCGCACAGCCCAACCAGTTGGGCTGTGTGTCTAATCTGTTTAACTTATGGATTATATTACTCTTATAAACATTCTGGGACTTGATCTGATTAAGTTTTAAAAATGTTGGTTTTATTTCTAAAAGTCGGTAACGTGTGCGATTCGAACCCGGGACGTGTGTATTGTTTGTGCACACAGTCCACCGCTGGACTGTGTGTCTAACCCGTTTGAATATCCAGTTTTAATTATACTTATACATATACGCGACTTCATCTTCTTCGTTTACGAAAACACAGATCAGTGAAGTTCGACTGTTCTGTTTAAATCGGTCATCAAAACTTATAATTGGTTGGAATGAAATAGGTAAAGATTATGGAATAAAATGTACCGAAATAGAATGTTTTCTCAGATTTCCGGCAAGAGTCGTCGGCTCTGATTGGTGACTTCCGACTGAGTGAATTGTTTAACAGTTTTGATTAGTGTGTTGTGCAATTAAGTTACTAAACAAGAGATATCAAGAGGGTTTAGATGTTTATACCGATCGACAGTGAGACTTCTGTTTTTCAGTGATATTCCGGTGAGTGTGGGGTTTTCCGGCGGCATAGTCTGGGACAGATTTTGGTTGAATGATTAAAGTTAATACATGCCGAATAATGGATTACAAACAAAAGAGTCGAGAATTTTACCGAATTGAAGTAAGTCTCAGTTTTCCGGTAAAAGTCCGGCGAATGCAGAATATCTCCGGCGATGTGTTTAGGGATGAATAAAGCTTCGGAAACGATCGTGGTTCTGAGCGAAAGAATTTCCAGAGTGTTCAAGTGGGTATTTATAGTGGAAACAGGCTGAATTGGGTCAAGGTTCGCGATTGGAGATTTCCGTCGGTTATGACGGAAATTGACTGCCGACAACGGTTATAACCGACTTCGACATCAATTTGTGCGGTTCAGTCAAAAGGAATTTGGCCAAAATCGCGGATTGCCGGATTTTCCGGTGATTGCGAGTTCTGGCGCGTTGATTACCGGATTTGACTTTCAGTTTTATTATATATGTTATTCGGGTTAGCGTTTATCACAAAAACAGTGTGTGGCGGAGCGGTGTGTTGTGTGTTTGAGTTTGTGGGTGACCCAGGTTCGAAACCCGGCGTCTCCATTTATTTTTTTTATTCATTATTTATTAGTAATTATAAATTATGGTTTTTAAATTCTAATATATTTATTAATTATGTATTGTTTAAAATTAATATCAACCATAAATACGCAACGAAATTTATAACTGGATATTTGATTAATAAACGAAGCGGGTTTTGAAAACCCGTTTTTCGACGAATGTTACAGTATCCCCTACTTTTAGAAATTTCGTCCCGAAATTTAAGTAGTAGTGGTAACAGGAAAAAGATGCGGGTATTTTTCGCGCATTGAGTCTTCACGTTCCCAAGTAAACTCAGGTCCTCGTTTTGACTCCCAACGTACCCTGACAATTGGAATACGACTTCGTCTTAAACGCTTCTCTTCGAAGTCCATGATTTCTACTGGTCTTTCAATGAAGTGCATAGATTCATCGATCTAAATGTCTTCTAGAGGAATATGGAGGTTTTCATCGGCGAGGCACTTCTTCAAGTTTGATACGTGGAATGTGGGATGAATTCTGTTGAGCTCTTCTGGTAGGTCAAGCTTGTATGCTACAGGACCTACTCTTTCGAGTATCTTGAAAGGTCCTACATAGCGTGGTGCTAGCTTGCCCTTCTGGCCAAAACGAACCACTCCCTTCCATGGTGATACTTTTAAAAGTATTTGATCCCCAATGTCAAACTCCAAGGGCTTTCGTCGTTTGTCTGCATAACTCTTTTGACGACTTTGAGCCGTTAGAAGATTGTTTCGAATTTGAATGACCTTGTCGGTTGTTTCTTGAATTAACTCTGGTCCGGTGATTTGTGATTCCCCAATTTCGTGCCAACATACTGGAGATCGGCACTTACGACAATATAAGCTTCGAAAGGAGCCATGCTGATACTTGAATGATAGCTATTGTTGTACGAAAATTCAACTAATGGTAGATGAGCGTCCCAATTCCCTTTGAAGTCTATGACACATGCTCGAAGCATGTCTTTAAGAGTTTGGATGGTGCGTTCAGATTGTCATCAGTTTGAGGATGAAAAGCGGTACTGAGGTCTAATCGTGTACCCAAGGCGGTTTATACGGCTCGCCATGTTCATGAAGTGAAACAACCATCACGGTCTGAAATGATGCTTAAAGGTACACCATGACGGCTTACGATCTCGCTGATGTAGATACGAGCTAACTTCTCGTTTTTGAAGTCCTCGCGAATCGATATGAAGTGAGCTGATTTTGTAAGACGATCTATGATTACCCATATGGTGTAATACCCACTGGAGGTGAGAGGTAACCCGGTAATGAAGTCCATGGTTATGTCTTCCCACTTCCATACAGGTATTTCAGGTTGGACTAGAAGTCCTGAAGGTCTTTGATGTTCAGCTTTTACTTTGGAACAGGTAAGGCACTTGGAAACAAAAACAGCGATATCCTTTTTCATGCCCGGCCACCAGTAGGTGTATCGTAGGTCTTACAAAGTACCGTGTTTTGTGTGCCTCATTCATGAGGAAATCACGAAGGTTATCGCGATCGGGAATCCATATGCGATTTAAATAGTATAGAATACCGTCGGATTTGGTTTCGATTTTGAGTTCAGCTCCACACGACAGCTTATCGCGTACGTCATTTTCTGTTACAGAAACATGTTGAGCTGCTCGGATTCGATCTTTGATGTCGGTTATGATTTGCGAACAGAGAAGACGAATGGAGTTCGCATAACCTATTCGACTGAGCGCATCGGCCACTACGTTTGCCTTGCCCGGATGATACCGAATTTCACAGTCGTAGTCGTTGAGAAGTTCGACCCATCTTCGTTGCCTCATATTCAACTCCTTTTGGTTGAAGATATGTTGGAGACTTTTGTGGTCAGTGTATATTTCACACTTGGTACCATAGAGGTAATGTCTCCATATCTTGAGAGCGAACACAACGGCTCCAAGTTCCAGGTCGTGGGTGGTGTAATTCTTCTCATGAACTTTGAGTTGCCTAGAAGCATAGGCTATCACTTTTCCTCTTTGCATTAATACATAGCCTAGCCCTTGCCCTGATGCGTCGCAATATACTACAAAGTCATCGCAACCCTCAGGGAGTGTGAGGATAGGTGCGTCACAAAGTTTCTGCTTGAGTTTGGAAGGCTTCTTCTTGTTTAGGTCCCCCATATGAAGGGTTTTCCTTTATGAGTCAAAGCCGTGAGTGGTACCGCAATACGGGAAAAATTGGCAATTAAGCGGCGATAGTAACTAGCCAAACCGAGAAATGACCTTACTTCGGTAGGGGTACGTGGCGCTTGCCATTCTTGCACTGCCTTGATTTTTGAAGGATCGACATGTATTCCCTTGTCAATGACGACATGTCCAAGGAATTGTACTTCTCCTAACCAAAATTCGCATTTTGAGAACTTAGCGTAGAGCTTTTCAGTCCTTAAGAGTGTAAGGATGAGTCGAAGGTGTCGTTCATGATCGGATTTAGACTTGGAATAGATAAGAATATCGTCGATGAAGACTATGACGAAACGGTCGAGGTAGGGTTTGCATACCCTATTCATTAGATCCATGATTACAGCGGGGGCGTTGGTTAAACCGAATGGCATGACCATGAACTCGTAATGACCATAACGAGTCCGGAAGGCGGTCTTTGGGATATCTTCTTCATGTACTCTGAGCTGATGATAACCAGAACAAAGGTCGATTTTTGAGAAACAGGTGGCACCTTGAAGTTAGTCTAAGAGGTCATCGATGCGAGGTAGTGGGTAGCGATTCTTAACCGTTAACTTGTTGAGTTCTCTGTAGTCGATGCACATGCGAAACGTTCCATCTTTCTTCTTCACAAAGAGAACAGGTGCACCCCAAGGCGAGGAGCTAGGACGTATGAATCCTTTGTCAGTCAGCTCTTGCAGTTGACTGGCCAGCTCTTGCATTTTGGATGGGGCTAACCTATATGGAGATTTTGCGACTGGTGTAGCGCCAGGTACAAGACCGATGCGGAATTCGACTTCTCTGACAGGAGGGAGTCCTGATATGTCGTCGGGAAAGACTTGTGGGAATTCTTTCACAACTGGTATATCTTCGAGTTTCTTCTCCTTGTTTCCCTTTTTGACGACGTGAGTTAGGAATGCGATATAGTTCTTGAGGAGATATTTTCGGGCTTGAAGGCAGGACATTAATTTGAGTCCTTTCGAAGGGGTTTCTCCAAAAATACGTAGGGTCTGACCGTCTGCAAGAGGAATGCGAATGAACTTTTCGCGGCATACTACTTCAGCGTGATGCTGGCTGAGCCAGTCCATACCGATTATAACATCGAAACTTCCCAACTTCATAGGAATGAGGTCAACTGGAAAATCGTGATCGTTTAGAGTGAGGGTACAATCGCGTATAATTGAATTTAATGAAACGGGCTTTCCGTCAGCAACTTCCACCGTTAGAGATTCCATGAGATTATCACGAGTTTGGTTGAGGATAGGTTCGAATTCTAAGGACACAAAACTCGTATCCGCGCCAGTATCGAATAACATAGATGCATAACTACCATTGATGAGAAACGTACCGTTAACCACGTTGTGGTCAGCCCTAGCTTGGTTGGCATTGATGTTGAAAGCTCTTCCTCTGGCAGTTGGAGGAGCTTGGTTAGCTTGGTTTACTGGGTTCTCTTGAGCTTGGGCATGGATGATGTTCACCAAGCGTGGACAAGTGTTCCTGAAGTGGTTTGGGTCTCCACAGTTGTAACAAGCTTGCATGGGTTGCATCATGGGGTAGTTGGGTTGGTAGTAGGATTGGGCTATGTGTTGTGCAGATGGTAGAAGTGAGGGTTGTTGGACTTGACCCACTATCTGATGGTGGGTTTGGGTTGGGGGTTGATTGCGGTTCATTCGTTGCAGAGTGCGACAAGTTTGAATGGTGTGACCCGCACGGCCACAGCTGGTGCAATGTTGGCAAAGAGTTTCGGGAGGGTGATGGTATTGACAACGGTTGCATTTTGCGTGTGGGCCGGTGTATGGCTTTTTAAATGGTGCAGTCGAAGGAGCAATTTGGGTGATTGGTGCAGTAGTGATAGGAAGGTTTGTTTGTGTGACAGCAAAATTCTTGCTGTTTCGTTTCCTCTTACCAGCAAACTTTGAGGAGGAGACTGAGTGGTTTGTAGTTGAGGTCTCTATGGGTGTTTTCTTCTTATCATCTTTAAATTTGCCATTTCGGATGCGATTCTCAGTGAATTCGGTAGCTAGTTCCATTGCGGCTTCAAGTGTTGCAGGCGAAGTGCTTAGAACCGAGTCTTGAATTTTCGAGGGAAGACCTCGAATGTAGTGTTCAACCAAGCGGTACACGGTGGTGAACAGATTAGGGATCATCTGGTTTAGCTCGAGAAATATTTGTTATAGGAAGTGTGATCTCCTTCCTTTTGTTTTAGCGCGTGGAATTCATCTTCCAACTTTTTGATTTCGCTTCTTGGACAGAAGCGTCTGGTCATGAGTTCCCTTAACTCTTCCCATGTTAAGGCCATGGCATCTTCAACTCCTCATTTACCCTTTTCCGTGTTCCACCAGGTAAGGGCTACCCCAAACAGTCTTCCAGTTGCATAACGTACCTTGCGATCCTCGGGACAATCGCATTTGAGGAAGATGTTCTCCATTTCTTCAAACCAGTGAAGGAGAGCAGTAACACCTTCGGTCCCTTCATACTTTGGGGGATCGCAAGATTTGAAGTGTTTGTAGGAGCACTTTTTGGAGGGAGGGTTGGCGATGCTCTGGTCTTCTTGATTGGGAGGGTTGATGGGATTTGCGGTGAGGGCTTGTTGAACTTGAATTACGATGTCAGGAAGCACTGCAGCCATTTGTTTAGCAATTTGTGTGGCCAAGCGTTCATTGGATCTTCCTGACTTTCTACCTCCACGTAGTTGCCTAGCCGACATCTACAGGAACATACATAGGAAGATTGTGAGTTTAAGAAGTTTCTAGGTGTCATGTGTCATTAAAAGAATAAAAATAACATAACTAACAATAATGCAACTACATCCATAGGATGTCTTGGGTTTGCTCATGTTTGGGCCTCCAATGTCCCCCATACCATCGCCTGTGTAGTCATGTGGGCCCCCATGACTATTGGGCTTGATAGGATTCACATTGGTGTTGGCGGATTAACACTCGCATCACCCGAATGAAAACCGTAAAATATGATTGCGAGATGTATGGTAGGAGGGTGTCCAGGTGTAGACACAATGACAACTCAAAGTGGGGTTAGCTCACACGACGTTTGGTATAGCATGCTTTGGCCTAATAGGTCCTTCGTACTCTCATCGTTAGTCCCCATGTAGGCAAACTGGTCCTTTATTTTGGATTTATACGAATGCGAAGCCTAGACAGGACGTTCCGACTACCGGTACTCGTACCCTTCCAGTTACTACATGCCCGTCATGAGAACTCACTTTAGTGTGATTTGAAAATACAAAAATCATTGCAAAAATCATGGTAATCGTGAGGTGAGTGCTCTCATGGATATGATATGTTATGAGGATATGATTCATGATGAGCATTGTATAATATTATGTATTTGTGAGCATGCTTGCATAACATTAAGTGTAACAATAAACATAAAGCATATAAACATCATGAATTTTGTATGTAACGCATAAGCAATTTTAAAATTTTAATCAACTATAGTATAGGCTCTAAGGGTCTAATAACCTATCCTATATCCCTATAGTCATGGCTCTGATACCAATCTGTCACACCCCGACCCTCAGCGGAATAAGAGTCGGGGCATAATTGGGTTATCACCAAAGCTTATGATGTTTACTAAAATGTTTCATATTTATTAAATTCAAATTACAACTTAAATATCCAAATCAAAGTTCATACAATTACAAGGAAATGAAACTATGTAAATAATCCAAAGCTTAAACTGGTTTATTCTTCTAGTCCTTCCTATGTGTTTCTTGCCTCAGCTGGATCACCTGTATCATGTGTAAAACGGGGGATATTTTGGGTCAACAAAAGTTGGCGAGTGAACCTTGATAAAACATTGTTATTAATTTCTTGTTTTATTTAATATGGAAAATTTGTGCAATAATCACATGTGAGCAAACATATATAAGTAAACAAACACAAACCACTTTGAATGAGTATATGATATGAATGATGATGAATGTGAGATCAAGGCTCAATCAAACGGAGCCGATCTTATGAGGGACCTGATGCTCAACCCGTCTCCCACGGGGAACTGATGGGCCTAATGTAATGCGTGCACTGAAAATGATAAATCCAAACTACATATAATCCACACAACAATTGATACACATTTGATACACATTTGATCACGGATATGATGTATGCACAAGTGTTTAAATATAATAAGAATTAAACGACACATGATACACCCCAAAATATGATTAAAACGGGGAATTGATAGAGATTCACTCACATTGGGTGCGTTCTTTGATGACGTTGGATGCGCACGAATTTTAGGATTTGATCGACGAGGGAAAAACTAACCTAAAATAATAACGAAATGATTCGGTAAATGCATGGATTTTATTTGAGATTAATACTTTTAATTCATAATCTTAATGGAATTTCTAGATTTATTTTTGTGAGTTTAAGGAAATTTTCTAACTTTAAAAATCTTATTTTTAAGTATTTTTAAATAATTTTCTAATTAAATAAATAAATAAAAAGAAATAAAAAATTTGACTTTTTGACCGTTGACCGGTCGGACTGTGTTTTTATACGCGCTGAGTGAGGTTCGAACTCGGGACCTCTCGTATACGTGCACGCAGCTCTACCAACTGAGCTACGTGTCTAACCCGAAATATTCTCTGTTTTAATTATATTTAAATACTAATTAATTTTAAACTTATTTGGTTTTTATTAAAAATAATTTATATGGCCGAACCGGTTGCAGGGACCCGGAGTCGAACTCGGGTCCTTCGGTTCGAGTGCGCACAGCCCAACCAGTTGGGCTGTGTGTCTAATCTGTTTAACTTATGGATTATATTACTCTTGTAAACATTCTGTGACTTGATCTGATTAAGTTTTAAAAATGTTGGTTTTATTTCTGAAGTCGGTAACGTGTGCGATTCGAACCCGAGACGTGTGTATTGTTTGTGCACACAGTCCACCGCTGGACTGTGTGTCTAACCCGTTCGAATATCCAGTTTTAATTATACTTATATATATACGCGACTTCATCTTCTTCGTTTACGAAAACACAGATCAGTGAAGTCCGACTGTTCTGTTTAAATCGGTCATCAAAACTTATAATTGGTTGGAATGAAATAGATAAAGAAGATTATGGAATAAAATGTACCGAAACAGAATGTTTTCTCAGATTTCCGGCAAGAGTCGTCGGCTCTGATTGGTGACTTCTGACTGAGTGAATTGTTTAACAGTTTTGATTAGTGTATTGTGCAATTAAGTTACTAAACAAGAGATATCAAGAGGGTTTAGATGTTTATACCGATCGACAGTGAGACTTCTGTTTTTCAGTGATATTCCGGTGAGTGTGGGGTTTTCCGGCGGCGTAGTCTGGGACAGATTTTGGTTGAATGATTAAATTTAATACATGCCGAATAATGGATTACAAACAAAAGAGTCGAGAATTTTACCGAATTGAAGTAAGTCTCGGTTTTCCGGTGAAAGTCCGGCGAATGCAGAATATCTCCGGCGACGTGTTTAGGGATGAATAAAGCTTCGGAAATGATCGTGGTTCTGAGCGAAAGAATTTCCAGAGTGTTCAAGTGGGTATTTATAGTGGAAACAGGCTGAATTGGGTTTGAATTGGGTCAAGGTTCGCGATTGGAGATTTCCGTCGGTTATGACGGAAATTGACTGCCGGTAACGGTTATAACCGACTTCGACATCAATTTGTGCGGTTCAGTCAAAAGGAATTTGGCCAAAATCGCGGATTGCCGGATTTTCCGGTGATTGCGAGTTCTGGCGCGTTGATTACGGGATTTGACTTTCAGTTTTATTATATATGTTATTCGGGTTAGCGTTTATCACAAAAACAGTGTGTGGCGGAGCGGTGTGTTGTGTGTTTGAGTTTATGGGTGACCCGGGTTCTAAACCCGGCGTCTCCGTTTATTTTTTTTTATTCATTATTTATTAGTAATTATAAATTATGGTTTTTAAATTCTAATATATTTATTAATTATGTATTGTTCAAAATTAATATCAACCATAAATACGCAACGAAATTTATAACTGGATATTTGATTAATAAACGAAGCGGGTTTTGAAAACCCGTTTTTCAACGAATGTTACAACAGGTGTATCCTAAGCCTATTTCTTTTGTTTTCTTTTCTACATATTTTATAAATATCCAAATTGGTTTGATAAGAATGACTATGTCGTGGAGCTTATTTGGAAAATATCTGTTTTTTTTAAATATAAAATTTATAAACAATCATTTTGATTCATGTTTCTTAGTGTGGATCCTAAACTAAATTTTTAAAAGAGTAAATTACAAGTTTTGTCCTTTACGTTAACATCCTTTTGCAGGCGGTGCCCTTTGGCGCAAAAGTTGATGGGTTTTGTACTTAATGTTTCAAAATCTTGCACAATATGTCCTTTGAACCTAATCCAGTTAAAATTTTCTATTAAAGCTGTTCATATGCATTGCACATGAGGACATTCTTGTCATTCCACCTCTCTAAGGACTATTGATTAAATAATTTATAACAAGAGACTAGTTGTGTAAAAAATAAAAAGTTGTGTAAAAAATAAAAAAAATGAAGATATAAAAACAACTTCATGTCTGCACTCACTCTCAAACTCTCTCTTGCTCTTTCTTATTCTCTCTCTCTCTCTCTCTCTATATATATATATATATATATATATATATATATCACACACTTTCTACTCTTTCTCTCTCTCTCTAAAAAACTCTGCACTCTCTTTCTCTCTCTAAAATTTGTGATGGTGATGGTAGGTTTAGCGGTGGTGGGTGGTTAATTGTGGTGGTGCGACGGTGATGGATTAATGTGGTTGTTGATTGTTCCTTGAATTAACTGTCTAATTTGTGGGTAAACTTAAGCGATTGAACGTGTGTTTGTTTATTGGATTTACCCTTGTGGGGATTTTTGGTTTGTTCTTATTGTTTTTAGAGCTTTTGATGAAGTGGGTCAGCAGTTCTCAAATTTCTAGATATCTATGGTGCGATTTGACCAAAATATCTTGTAGTTCATGATCAAGAACAAAAAGATTAAAAGTAAACATTTTGGAACTTGGGTCTATAGATATAACAGATCTGAAGAGAGGAGGGATTGGGTTTCTATGGTGGTGGTGGAAGATAGAAGGTGGAGGCAGTCGAGGCTCATGGTTGCGGTAGCAAAGAAAGAGGGGTGGGTCGCTGGAGATGGTGGTGGCGAGATGGTGGTGATGGTGGTCTATGGCTTAGAGAGAGGCTAAAGGGAGAGACTGTTTGAGTTTATATATGTTTTATTTTTTTTTAATTAAATAGATAAAATCACAAAAGTGCCCTTATCTGTCTACTAAAATTACAAAATACCCTTATTTAACAAAAAAATTTAACTGAATTAGGCTCAAAGGACATACCGTATAATATTTTAAAATATTATTTACAAAACTTTTTAATTTTCGCATTAAAGGACACCACCTAAAAAATGGTACATAGATAAAGGACAAAACTTGAAATTTACTCTTTTCAAAATATTGAGTTCACACCTAAAAGTTCATATCTCAAGACAAAATAAAATATCATAAATAAATAAGTCATGGTAAATAGTCGAAAGGCATATATTCATTTGTTGTTGATGCTGGAAATTAAAAGGGGTGTTCTAGGCTTCGTTTTAAACCAGGACCCGTCCACTTGAACCAACATTGTTAGAATAAACCTAAAAGGTGACTTGAGCTCCACCCAAAACCTGAGCCCATCCACTCAAGTCTCCGACTACTATTGTTCGAAACCCCATTCCCGGGAACCATGAAAAGAAACATATAAAAGTGAACTGTTTTAAACCACAACCATGACCATAAAGTTTCACAAATAAATAACGGGCTCCGGCCTAGGAAATAATTGCTTTGTCTATACCTACACAGTTTCACCTCCACCTGCACCTGCTGCAGCCTTAGGATCCTCGCCTGTCTTGCTCACCCTTGTCTCTTCTGCCTTCTCAGCTTAGGATGATCCGCCTCAATCTTTCTTCCGAGCTTGATCACCACAACTTTCCGCAGCTCCACATCCCAAGCTTTGACTTCGAGACCCTCAGCCTTAGCCTCCTCCCATATGTTGATCTTGGCTTGAAAACGTTGAGGGCAGCTCACCTCTTGTCATCATTGTCAATCTACTCAAGCTGCTTCTTGTGGGCTTCATGAAGATCCTGCTGCTCATTCCTTGAAGACTCAAGATGGACATGGATATCTTCTAAGTGCTTCTTCCTATTTCTGCCAGCTTTTCCATGATCCTTCCTGTTCTTCTTCACTTTGTTTTCATCAGTCTCCACCTTTAACACACCTAGAACTCATAACCCCCGCCTTACAGACAGGTGTTGGGGGCTGAGTTGATTCAGATGAGTTATCGGTCATGATGTTTTGTGAAAGTGAACTCTCAAACACTCAAGCCCGGATACCAGATTTTGGTTTATTAGGCTAATTCTCACATTAATAACATGAGATTGAAAAGCTTAACTTCATTAATTTGATAAAACGTTTAAATAGAACAAGACTAGACTAAAAAGAAACTCATACTCATGATTTACACGACTCAATCAACTATTACCTAAAAAGAAGGAATTACTAACTTATCACAAAAACTAACGATTAAAACTAAGACCCATGACTCCATAATTTGCTGACTTGATAACCATATATTAAATGAAAGAAAAAAAAAAACAAACACCACGTGCATATTTGAATTCTTCCAATACTTATGAAAGCTTGATAAATTTTTACTTTTGATTTTTCTATTATTTATTATTTTTGATTATTAGCAATTTTGGTTTCTAGTGTTGCTTCAAAGTCATATAAGATTAAATATATTTTATATATATTTAATCTAGTAGCCATGATTAGCATTTGTATAATATAGATCAAAATATATTAAAACTTATAATAATTAGTTGGTAATTGTTGATCGACCGATATACCCTTATTAATTAATTGGATTTCCCTTGGGTGTAAATAAGGAGATTACTAGAGAAGGATTAGGGTTAGACTCTCATAACATCAACACCAAAAATCACCCTTTCTCTCTCTCCATTACTACGAGTTCTTCAACCCTAAAGAACTCGGTACTATCATCAAGAACATACATCCTAAAGGGGAACCAGATCAAGCGGACTATCATGTCGAACTCCATGGCTGCATATGTATCTGGATTCTTTGCTAGCCTATTTGCTGTATCAGGTATTATTTACATGTTTTCCATTATGTTTAAACAAAACTGATCAACAAGTGGTATCATAGCATATGTTGCTCAATCAGTTTTGTTTGTTACCATGAATCTGGAATTAAAATCTGGAAAAACAAACTTTATGAAAACTTCATAAAATTCAAGAACAATAAATTCGACTAAACTTAATATTCACGGACTTTATGTTTAAAATGGATGTTTAATCACATCATAACTTACAATAATTTTTGAAATCTGTATTGGCATCTTAAATTTCAGATTTCGGTTCCAAAATTTAATTTTATTAAAATTAGGGTTCTTCATGTTCTTAGTAAAATTCGAATATATTCCCTTATTTTTGAATGAGTTCAGGATTAAAAAGTGTTTTCCTGTGTTTTGATTAACTTTTATCCTAGATTTTGAAAAATCTATTAATATTATAAGATATTATTCGAAATCATTGGATAAATATAAAATATCTTTTAAAACAGGAAACATGATATGCCAAAATCCCTAAAATTTCGAGTTTCACTCTTATCATAATTAACAACTTTAATCAAAAGAATCCGAATCTTTTAGAACAAGTTTCGGATAAATCCAAAATATCATTCCAAATTACACATTTATAGTAAATCCGAAATCCATTCGAACTTACTATTTTATTCGAATTCATTACTTTTCGGAAAATTCAAAATCTCATTATTATTCGAAATCAAAGTTTTTTGAAATCCTATTCGAACTTACAATTTCGGATAAATTTGACATCACTAATTTCGGACAAATCCGAAACATCATTCGAACTCAAAAATTTTCGGATATATCCGAAACATTATTTGAAATTATCAATTTTGGATAAATCCGAAATCTCATTCGAAATCATACATTTGGGATAAATCCGAAATCCTATTCGAAAACACCACATTTCGGATAATTTGGAAATCACAAATTTTCATATTCTAACTTATTAGAAATCTAACACGTTCTTGTAATATCAAGATTTAACCGAAATCTCATTACTAGATTAGGATGTTATTGTGAACTAAATTTCTGCTTAGGGCTCGGTCCCGAACCCCGTGCGGGGACGCGTTGTTCCCCTGCACCCCTTAGCGAACTCACCGCGGAGTTTGATCCGCCCTAACAGGGGGTTTGCTATTAAATGATTGGTTTTGTAAACACTTAATTAATTAGAATTAGATAACTTTTCACAAAACCAAATAGCTTAACTTGAATTAGCTTCTGATGATCACTTCTGCCCAAAGGTGATTTGATTCATCTATTTATTGTTCAAGTGTTATAAGAAGCTATGTTAATTATGCATTACAAACGTGAATGTCTTATTTCTAGCCAAAGCTGACTTAATTCATTTATGTCTAGCATACTTAACAAGTGCATAACTAAGGTGATTGTCTCATTTCTGACCAAAGCTGATTTGTCACTATTACTTTGCACACATGCTTAGATGATTATACTTCTGCCCAAAGGTGATTTGTCTTCATTTAAGTAGAATTTTCAAATTAGTTTATTGTTTTGATGTTAGTAATAGACATATCATAACTTCTTCAAATAATGATCCTCACATTAATGATCCTTCATTAATCTTATGATCATATTATGTCTGCCTTACTTTAACACCCCATAACATTACTCACTTAACTTTCTTCTGTAATCAGTATCTCATCCACTCTAATTCCTAAACCTAATATTTTTTGCTTTACTTGATGTTTCTATAGATTAGCTCTTAAATTAAATCCTTGATTATCCCTTAAGACACAATAATCCAATTGCTATCTTCTGATAAAAGTACTGCAGAAGAAAAATAGAGTATGATTAATAGGATAAGTCAAATATGATGTCTCTCACGATAATCAAGAACTCATCTAACATAAATGCTACCACTAAAGCTATTCCAGATTAAGTTTTTTTCCTAAGACTAATCTAATTTTATGAAATAATCAGAAGAACTCCAAAGTTGCATGCCTTCATTTCAAATTCTAAATTATAAGGTTTAGTGGCATCCGTGAATACATCATAATGTACAATACCATGACCCATAAAATAAAGGGATCACGCATGGAAATAAGTATATATTTTTTCAGTGCCTTATTACTAACTTTTCCACAAGTACAATTTGATGCCTTATAAATCAACTAAAACACTCAAAAGTACCAAAAGAAAATGAGTGTGTTGATCAGAAACATACGTACAAGAAAAGAAATGCCTAAAACTAAAAAAAAAAGATGTAATTAACCTCATTACCAATAAAACCTAAAAGAGGATACTTTAAGGTTCATAGTCAAAATATAAGTATAAAATTCTAACTCTAAGGTTCTTTAAGAGAAAATCTCACTGCATAATTATGTCATTTGACTAGGCATAAGCAACGAGATTATCCATGATTCAAAAGACCAGTTGGATAATTAATTTGGGAGTCACTTATCAATGATCTTTAAGTCTGATAATCTTAATATTCCAATTAACACATGATAAGTTGACTCTAGTTCTAAATGTCTCCTTACCAGAAGTCAACAAATAACTAACATGAGAGTTAGTGACAGAATTAAATGTTAAGGCTATAAGAACCATGAAAAGTTGTGTTCTAATTACGCTTTATGATACCTTACCTATTCTGGAAATTAATCAGAATTTAGTATCAATACTAAAGCTATATTATGACAGTTGTGAGGTTTACACAGCCAACAGAAAGTCACACTTACCTTAAACTCTCATATTATTTGTTTTCAATATCTGGATAGAAACATTAATAAAATAAAACTAGATGATACCTTACACTTTCACAATTTTATTATCATGCAAATAAAAATTTGACAAAAGGAAAATGAGACCTATAAATTTCATCCATTGTAACCGAAATTCATGAGAAATCATAACATGGTTAATGAGGATGATTTTTCCATATAATCTCATTCTAAGTGATTTTAAATCATGATGTTAAAAACCCTAAAATATTATTTGGCTAAAGAAATAAGTATGGGTCCACTATAAGTTATATTTCATTGACATTCGTGGAATTTATTCAAAATGGAATATTCAGCCATGATTCATTTATCAATCAAAGACTATCTACTTGTATCTAACTTTGTCTCATATGGCCCATATTCTTAAAGAAATCTATTCTATATATACTTAATATAATTTCTATTAATAATATCCATAAGCTTCTTATGACATCTGGACATTAAGGAAATCAAATAAAGTACAACATGTGTATGATAGGTTCACACGTCACGTACATCATTGAAATTTCTCTTGTAGCAATTTTAGAGATATCAAATATCAGTGGAAGCATTAAGTGTCTTAATAATAACTTGCAATAGTTGCAAGAGGTGGGAAGTAAAAAACTTCATATTACTTCAATTTACACCTCTTGTACAAGACACTTCTTCATTTCGGCATTGTTTCATTAAAACTTGTCTCCTTAAAATCTAATGCTACTGTTAAAAAAGTTTCATTGTTGCTTAATTGTGGGCACACTTAGATTTCTTACATAAACTAACATAATCCTTAACAAGAGAAACTACAACGACTAACGTCATTAATATGTTTCTCACTTAGAATTTGTTGGTTGTTAAATATTGACCTTAGGTATTGACGTGTGCGTATATATACATAATTTACAATGAATTTTACACACGATCTTGGTTTTAGTATTTACAAAAATGATTTATACCTTAACATTAAAACACACACAAAAGAACAAGTGTACCCTATCATATATGTAGTAAAGTATAGGTAAGAACCAGATGTCGATCCATGGACGCGGGCGAACGCATAAGTACTAAACCGTTGTCATTGGTTTAACGGTAAAAGATAGGTGAATGGGTTTGTTAACTAAAATCATCTAAAAATATATTTTAAAACTTAAAAGACACAAAATACGAAAATATATATTATCTTATTTTATAAACAACCTAAGCATGTTAACTAAATCAGACATGTCACAGAGGCACTTAATCAATCTTCCAATTATGTAAACAATTAGTATCTCTTTCGGGAACCCTAATATGATAATCCTTTGGAAAGTTAACGCGATAACCAGACTTTAACTACTTAAAATCATTCATTAGCGAGCTATTGATATATTTTCATGCGAATCTTTAAGAATAAGTTAGTCATCCGTTAAGAGTTTTCTAACCTCACTTAATCAAGGAAAGTAATACCGATAACACAATACAACTACCGAGACAAGCATAAAGTAGATCATATCACAAACTATTCCATTTTGCAAATCTTGAACACAAATCTACTAAGATAGAAATTTCAACCAAAATTACTAACAAAGATTATGAACCATGTCAAGTACTCGCAATAACACTATCTAACTCGTTAAAGTCCTTACGTGCAAGAAAGTATTCTTGATTAAAATCAGATTATCTTTTATTAAACCAATACCCATTTCTAGTTTCATGGTGTAAACATATTAACAAGTTAATAGCCTACTAACAAGTGCTTAATCAAAGGTTTTTCAACATTTCTCAACCAAACATTCATTAATCATCCAAGATAACCAACGGAATCAAGAATCAAACATCAATGAAACATGTTTGCCATATGATCATCAAGATTCAAACATGAAAAAGTACCATAGTTTCATACAAACAAGATTAACATACTGAGGATTGTTCATACAACAAGTAAACTAGTGTTTTTTGCCCAAAGGCTACAATAAAACATATAACATCAGTTCAATGCTTGAAATATGACCAAAATTATGGAAAGAACAAGGATTCAAACCATAAGCAAGCAAAGATTTGATGGACTGGAAGGTAGATAAGCTTCTTTGCAACTCCAAGGCTTGAAATCGACCAAGAACAGCTGCTTGCGAAGCCTAGAAATCGCCCAGAAGATGGGAAAAATGTCCAATCATTGATCAGAATATGTCTGCTCTGTTTTATACAACATTTCAAAAGTGCATGGGCGTGCACTTTAATCATGACGTCAGCTGCAGGGTATGGGTTAAGGAAGTGGCTGATTTGGCGTTAAAGTGCGCGCACGGTCGTGCACAAAAAGTGCACGGTCATGCATGTCCGAGAAAATGGATGCACGTTTGGTCGCACGAGGTGTGCTTCCGAGGATCAGAGGGCGCACGGGGGTGAAACCGAGATGCACGGTCATGCATGTCCGAGAAATCAATTGGACTACCCTAGTCGCGAGTCTGCTCGGCCGTGCACATGGAGCGCACGGCCGTGCATGACCTGTGTCTTCAGCAAATTGTGCAGTTTTCATCCAAAATGCCTGAAAACTCCTCTTTTTTCTCCAACTTTGTCTTTAGCACTCCGTTTAAGACCTGAAAAACCAAAAGTACATGATTAAGTACCTAAACATCAAAGTTTTAGCCAAAAACGCGTAAAATGGGAGTAAATTGGGGGAACTAAAACATGTGTAATTTAGTGTATATCAAGCATGTTAAGTTACTTAAGACTTCTAAGATCGGTGGGAGCAATAAAAGTCCTTATCATGACTTGCAAGGAATACAAGAGACGGGGGGAAGAGAGTCATTAAATTGTACTCCGAATTTAACTCCGCTTACACCTCTTGTACACTATACTAGACCAACTCCTACACACTTAGAATCATGAAAATGATAGCAACCTAACCAAGAGCAAATCCATAAAACCGAAACTTCTGATAAACCTAATAATCAACTCAGGAGGTCATCTAGGTTTAAAAACCTACTAACTTTGACGATTATATAACCTCCCTAACTGAAGTTGAAATGGATTTTGGAAAAAGTTTACTGATCCTATCTCTTCTAATTAAACCGTTAGCGTCAATCAATCTTCTAAATGGAATAAACTGTTTTCTAGTTAAACTAATTTTATGTGTTCGAATAACGTTTTTGATTTGGTAGAATTACCTAAGAGTGCTCATAATCAAACCAAATCCTAATATAAACGTTAAGACACTAAGAAGCATGATTGATTATCAAAGGTTATAATCAGGAAGAGATAGATTATCAAAGAATCTTTTTACCTATATTGCAAAAGATTTCTTTTAGGATCATCAATGTTCGAGTAGCTTATAATAGTTTCGAGCTACATTAGATGAACATTAAAACAACTGGCTGACATACTTACATGGTTAAAGAACGTTTGTCTATAAGCCGATAATATCCATGTATGGGTTAATGCAAACATCATAATGTGATGAAATCTTGACGAAATTATTTTCATCAAGAACCAAATGGATTAATGTACCTACCTCAAGATGAGTGGGAGCAACTAAAATAAACTTTTCTCTATAGATGATATTCTTTTGACAAGTATATGTTACATAAGTCAAAGCATTGTTAACACAAACTTTGATGCAATATATCTCATAGATATCTCTTACGTGATAGATATTATAACATACCGAGATAGACCCAATGGGACATTAGTTTCGGTTCCATAAATTTAATTCTTAAATTATTCCTTACATATGTAACAAACAATACTGTTCTCCTTTAGAGGATAATAGGATCAATGAGATTATTTACTTATGCTTCATCAATTAGAAGCTTTATGTAAGTTCAAGTCTATACTCGTTTAGATATTACTCACATTGCAACACACTAGATATGTCTAGATTAATGTGAAGCATCTTTTGGAGTATTAAAATATCTATGAAGGAAACGAGAGACTATAATTTAAAGAAGAAGTGAGAACTCAAACCGGTTGATTACTCTAACTTTGTAATATTCAAAGATGACAAAATGTAATTTCGGGGCATATCCTTATGTCAACAGACCAAATCTATCTCATAAAGGAGTTATAATGAACTGATAACAACAACCTAAGTTATAATGACATAATATGTTGATTAATCACAACACAATTGTCGATAAATGTTGTTGAAAATTTATTAGTGGACTCATTAGTATCTTAACTCCATATAAATTATATTTTGAATACTTATTGTGATAAAGTCAGCTACCATGTCTCGTTGGACAGTACCAGTTCGAGAGGTGCTGCATTAAATTTCGATACAAAATTAATTATTCGTTTATGAACGTTGAGGAAACTAAATCTTTGTATAAAATCCATTCATGATATGCTTAAGGATCCTATAACTAAAAGTTTATCACCCATAACTATTATGTAAGCGCTTATAATAATGACGGGTTTATTGATTACTATGTACAACTGTATATCGTACTATGAATGATTAACTATTAATTTTCCTCATCAGTTTGATTTTGTATGTCTCTAACATATGTTCTGCCGGTATAGTGACATATAGACAAATATAAATATAAATCAAACGTTTAAGGGCTTACTTGCGTATTTTGATCATAAGTGTTTGTTTTAAATTGAGCCTATAGTATGACTAATGGTGGTCCCGAGTTGCATAATGATTCAACGGCTGTATTTCTCTGCTAAGGTTCTTGGTTTAGAGCTAAAATGAGTATTAACTTCTTATCAGACTAATCTAATACTAATAATAAATTATTATTCGGCTAAGTGGGAGAATGTAAGATTAAATATGTTTTTATATATATTTAATCTAGTAGCCATCATTATCATTTATATAATATAGATCAAAATATATTAAAACCTATAATAATTAGTTGGTTATTGTTGATGGACCGATTTACCCTTATTAAGTAATTGGGTTTCTCCTTGGGTGTATATAAGGTGATTATTAGAAAGGGATTAGGGTTAGATTCTCATAACTTCAACACCAAAAATCGCCCTTCCTCTCTCTCCATTACTACGAGTTCTTCAACCCTAAAGAACTTGGTACTACCATCTGGATTCTCTGCTGACATGTCTGCTGTATGAGGTGTTATTTATATGTTTTCCATTATGTTTAAACAAAACTAATCAACAAGTCAAGTTTTAGTATGGGTAAAAGAGTTTCGAATTAGTATCAAAGTTTTTGGTCTTGTCCGATTGTTGAAGTGTTAATATGCAGATATTTTTTTCATATTCTTGCATAATGATAAGTCCAAGTTGGTGAACTTTCCACCATAACTTCATAGTCCATACTTCGTAGTATTATTCTTGCAGCCCACCAGATTTCATTTTCTGGCTGCTGGCATCCCATCAAATATTTTGCATAGTCCATAGTGATATAAGCCCAATATAGCCTAGATTGCGGCCCAATAATTTTGGTTTTGATCTAAGATGGTGTTCAACCGACTCCGTTTTTAACACACTGGTTCGATTGAAACCGTTTTTGACACACTGGTCCGGTTCACGGTTGACATTTTCATAAGTAGTTCCAGGTTTTGGTCTGGGTCACGGTCCGGTTCCTACCTAGAACCTACTTGATAATACGACCAACTCTAGAGATGAATATTTTCGGAACCCAAACCGGTTTTTTTCTTGGCCGGTTCTTGGCCAAACGGGTTTCGGGTTGAAACCGGTTTGGTTCTTGCCAATTTGGCCGGTTTGAAACACAGATTTCAGTTCAACTTGTTTTGGTTTTGGTTTCAAATTGGTTCTTGTGCGCACTTTTTAATACAATTTTGACAACAAAAAAATTAGAAAAAAATAATAATACACCCTTTTTTATTATTTTTTATAGCTTTCGAATTGTTTTAGGCATGATTGTAAAACAAGTTCATGAAGGTCGAGTACTCTCCGAGTACTCGCTACAAGGCAGGTTGCCGAGGCCCAAGTACTCGCTACAAGGTCGGTTGCCGAGGCCCGATTACTCTTCGCCTAGGCCCAGTACTCCTTGAGTATATTCCGCCTAGGCCGGGTACATCCCGAGTACTCCCGACTCCGACTGGGGAGTGCCTAGCGACTTTTATGACCATGGTTTTAGGTTAAAATTTACTGGTTTAAAAAAAATTTCAATAAGATATTTTTTTAAATGAATGGATCAGTTTGGAATTGTTTTTTTTTTAAACCGGTTTGGCCAAAAGCTGGTTCAATTCGGTTTTTGACGTGCACAAGGGGAAATAGTCCTAACTTACGGTTTGTATACCTAACCGAACCGGCTTGTATGGAATCGGTTCCAAACCAGTTTCAGTTCGAGTCGGGTTTGCAAACCGGTACAGTTAACTGGTTTCTTGTTCATCTCTAACTAACTCCTCATATTTAGGCTATGCCTATCTAGATAACAAGATTTATTCGTTTGGGTTGGGTTATTTAGTGATGACCCAGCAAGTAAAGCCCAACTGGGTGGACTTTTCCAAATTAAGTAAACCCAAGAAGGCTTTAATAGCAGAAAGAGATCAATCTAAAATGTTGACAGAACTTAGAGATGGGCATAATCGGGTTTTATTATTACCCGGAACCGGTTCCAACCCGGAACCGGTTCTGCTCGGATGTCATTGGAACCGGGTATGGTGTGGAACCGGGTCCAGTTCCTACCCGGGTTCACACCCAAGAATATGGAACCGTGTAGAACCGGGTACGGGTATTATGGAACCGGGTATGGTGTGGAACCGGTTCCTGTGTGGAACCGGTTCCTGACAGTCGAAAATCTGATTTTTTACTGTTTAGAACCGGTTCCTGACAGTCGAAAATCTGACTTTTACTGTTTAGAACCGGTTCCTAACAGTAAATCCCGACTTTTACTGTTCAGAACCGGTTCCTGACAGTCGAAAAATCTGACTTTTACTGTTCAGAACCGGTTCCTGATAAAAATGTTACCGTTATAACCGGTTCCTGATAAAAATGTTACCGTAGAACCGGTTCCTGATTAAAAAAAGTTACCGTTGGGAACCGGTTCCTGTTCGTCGAAATCGGTTTTTTTATATAACCCCTCCCTACTTACCATTTCAACTTACAAACTCACCATCATCAACTTACAAACTCAATCATCTTCTCAAAAATCTTGCAAAATACCTATGGCAAGCAACGAACAAGTTGTTACTGTCTTAGAGACGAAAAGAAACCCAGCTATATGGAAGAATTTTGATCTCTGTTTAATGTCCGACAGCCACGAGATGGCTAAATGCAAAGCTTGCGGAAAATTTATGAAGGCCGCAGCCAACTCAACCCTTAAGAAACACACTGAGCAGCATTGCCCAGTGACGAAGGCAAAGAAAAATGAGACGGGAGAAGGTTCCGGCACCGGTTCTTCAAATGTTTGATGTAACCCGTTTGGTTTGGTGTTTTAATAAAGTTTGTGTAATGTTTCTTTCTATTGTGTTTGTTATTTTTGTGTTTATTTCTATCGTTAGTCTCCACTTTTCGGCTATAACCGGTTCCAAAGGTAACATTTTAACGGTATAACCGGTTCCTTCTAGAACTGCATTTCCGGGTACTGATGGAACCGGGTACTAGTGAAACCGGGTACGGGTAGGAACCGGGTACGGGTAGGAACCGGTTACTACCCGATTCAAATGGTAAAATTGTGGAACCGGGTTGGAACCAACGGGTATTTTGAACCCGGAACCGGTTCTACTTAATGTCGGGTAGGAACTGGAACCGGTTCCAGTTCGGTTCTACCGGTTCGGGTTCGGAACCGGTTTTTATGCCCATCTCTAACAGAACTCAGAAAATATTCATACTTATTCATATATATTATTAACAATGTCACATTTACGATATCTTTGTTATATATTGATTATAGCAAATGTTTGTATCATAACGAACAGAACTGCTACCGACTAAACTCTCGCCGCGAGCCGGGAGAATCCCACAAGTTTTATTAGTTTGTATTAGTTTGGTTAATATATTTGGAACCACACTAGAAATCTGATGCGGCTTTATTCAAGATGAACCAATCTTCAAGATAGTAGCCTGTTTTAGCAGGCAAACACTTCCAAGAAATAAAGGAGAGAATAAGAAATTTTTTTATATCAATTTTCTTCTTGTCATTCCAATGCAAAAACATGGTATTTAAAACATGGCAAACACTTCCAAGAAATAAAGTACAGAACAAGATGCATGCATCCTACTCTACGTGAATAACATGAAATTAGGATTTAATGTGAACATGAGAAATATGCATGACAAAACTAAAAGAACGGGGGAAGATGGAGACTTGACAAGTCTTGCAATCGTATGGCTTGACCGGTTGTCTAACGGGTCATGGAGGGTCCGTTTTAAAATCATAACATAACGTATAAAATATGATCCTAGCTATATAATAAATTAAGTATTAAAGTTAATATTTACGACCATTGTTCACAAAACTATCCTTTCATAACACTATTTTCATGAAATATTGAATATAAAGAAAAACTACTTAAAAACAAAATTTTTAATATGTCCTAGTTACATATTTATATCAAAGTTGTATACTAATCTTACTAGAAGGTAACCCGCGTTGAGGTGGGTCGTGAACTTCATAAGATGTATGTGCGCTCGGTTAAAAAAACTTCAAGAAACAAAGACACATCCAAACACCTTCCGCAATTATTATTATCTGTTTATAAAGTTAATTAACGATAAACAATGAAACGATTTTAAATGGTATCGGTTATATTTTATCAAATATAATTATTTGTCTAATGGTGGCAATTGATCTAGCAATTATCATTGTCGGTTTCCAAAGTTAATGCATGATAAACAATGAAACGATTTAAAATGGTATGGGTTATATCAAGGTGAAATTCTTTGCTGGATCCGTTCAACTCAAACGTTCCATGAAAGAAGAAGGCAAATGTTGTTTTTATTTCAAAGTTCATTTTCGACCCCCATAATATTTGTTATGTAACCATTTAACCCTTCTAGTTTGTTTGAATTAAAGATATACACATTGTTTGTAAATCAAATAAATAATTTATTATTCTCTCTTTTTTAATGTCAAATTTGAATCACTAACGAAACACTAGAGTATCATCGTGTCACCAGCGGGACCACCCGATCATATCCATCTACACTAGGCATAATGCCTATACACAAATCCAGAAGAAAACCCAATAAATATAAGAAAAACCGGGAATCAAACCTAAAACCTATTGCTCTCAAAGCCTTATCTAATTAAGATAATATCCTAACATAATTAATAACTCAACTCATTAATTTCAATTCTACTTCATTGATTAATAACCAACATTATTACCTTCATATATGAAATTACATTCTTGTCCATCCAATATGTATTATATAGTAGAAGATTATAAATAGAAAATAAACTAGGTTGTGTTGAATTAAAGATATACATGTGGTTTATAAATCAAATAAATAATTTATTATTCTCATTAAGAGCTGGTTGTTTATCTTTTAATGACTCTATTAAGAGGCAAGTCTCTGAATTAATCAGATATGTATGGGCGTTTGGTTCACCAAAACACCATCTCTTGATGAAACCATTCAGAATGGTTCAGCTACTTTAGAAATCCGAATGAAACTTATGACAAGTGTACCCTTGTGCACATCTTCTTCTCTTCTTCCACAGCCCCATGTATTTCCTTTTTTTCTATTTGACTTTATATATAAAATTTAAATTCTTTAGTAGTTCGATATATTCCCAATACATGTGATAGCTCATAACAAGGGTTTTCCCGTTCTAAAGAGTTATTATTGACGAGCTACAACAATTATGCCGATTAACACAACTAAAAGAATTATTGAAATGAATTCAAACGGAATAAAAAATTTTGTTAATAAATGAATCCCGAAAGGAAAAGAAAAGTCCGTTTAAAAGAGATTATAAAGAAAATGGGTAACTAGGCCTTTGAGTAAATCGATAATTGGGTTACAAGGGGTTGATTTAATTGTGTTTACTTTAAATTAAGCTATATGTATTTGGTGTTATCATACTTAAAACAAAATGGGCTCCTAATTTAACTCGTGGGTTTCATTAGTAAATTTTTAATGGGATAAACATTTATACAATTCTATAGGTTTAGGTGTCACAAGTTTTCTCATATATTTTCATATATAACTAAAGGATTCATTGTCAGAGAAACTTTCTATGTGACAATCGACTTCAATAAACATGTAGCATATACAAAAGTGTGGGATCACCTTGTCCAGCTCCGTAGGTAGGATATACCGCTACCTTATTTTATGTTTTAATCCACACATAAACATGACATGACGTCCTCAACATGTTTGGCTTCCGTAATCCCTTATTACCATTCTTAGTTCAACTTGATTGAATGGTTGATTCTATAATGTTCAAGGTTTTTGTTTTTGTTCTTGCCTTTGTTGTAAGAATTCATTTGATTATTTTTGGAATGTGTTCCACAAATGTGATTATCACATACACTTGCAAACTTTTGATTAATTTTGGAATGTGTTCCACAAATGTGATTATCACATGCAATTGCAAACTTTTTTAACACCCAAAAAACGGGTTTGGTAATCAAACCACATTAATATTAAAGAACAGGTAAAAGACCTTTAGTGGTAAGAGTGAACCCATAAACAAAATAACTAGGAACAAATTAACCTAGTTAGTAATATGAACATAACAATAAAACAATGAGTAGTAGCTCTTAATAAATAAAACCTCAAACATGAGGGACCAAAAGGAGAGAGATTGAAACTTGAATATATAAAAATAAAAATAATAACAAAACACCACACACACAAAAGGTGTGTGTGTGTAGCGACCAGGAGCAAGACAAGGGAGTAAACCCTTGTTCTTCTTAAATCATCAAATTGGAGGATGAACTCGAAATTTATGCATGAACGCATATAACGATCACCTAATAGAGGGGATCATAAGGTATGTCTCAAAACTTAGATTCGTGAAAATCATAACTTGAGACAAGTTGAATACTTGCAATTACATAGTTGGATTATGATCCAAGATGAAATGTGTATGTTTGATTTCGTTAAACTTAAAGAAATTATGCACTATTTGATGTAAGATTACTTGTTAGTGATTAACAAGTAGATTATAAAGTGAGTTTTGATTATATGATAAATTTGATAATGTAGGGGTGTTTATGATCATCATACTTGTATGCATGTGTAAGATACTCGAACAAATTAGAGATTTGAGTAAGTAATCATACATGACTTAATATGGTTTTGTATGATATAATGAAACTAATGCTATGTCAAGGTTATTAGGTGTTTGAGATCATGTTGTCTACTAGTTAGTGCGTAGAATTTGATTATATTAGGTATTCGGATGAATATCTAAGTAATATGATGAGATAAGTTGTTTTGTGATAATAAAACAATTCCAAGTTCTTGTGTAATTATCGATAGATTGGCATATGATTGTAGAAACTATGTTAATTTGACATTAGCAATTGCGTGAACTTGGTTTGGGAAACGTAGCTATAATGGTAGCCTAAGAATTGCGCTTACTGGGTAATTAACGAAATGACTAAATGAGTTGTTAAACTTGTTTTTAGGTTTGTATGAGTCAATAGGCAGTTGACTTTTAAAAGTCATACTGACCTATATTAAGATCGAATGATAAATTTGATATAAAATCCGTAAGGTGGATTAGTCGTGTTAACCAATGACTAACCTAATCATCTTGTGAATGATAAATGATAGTTTGACGCTTGACAAACTAGATAGAGGCTTGGGAAGAAGCGGGTCAAACGGAACAAGTACGCAGATTATATTTTTCAGGTAGAACACATACTTGTAGTATTGGTCAAGAAAAAGGTAGACTAGTATTTGAAATATGACGTTCCGATGCGAAGTAATTCGGGTCGGAACAAGTGAAAATGGTATGAAACCATGATTTATGGCAAAAAGAGTAAAATGGTAAATTAGTCACGTGATGGTGAATAAATAAAGAGTTTTTGAAACATTACCTTATGGTGTAAACCATAATGGGTAATAAGGGGTAAAATGTAATCCAGTTAAGAGTTGACGGATAAATAAAGAGTTTTGAAAAAGACATCATATGGCGTAAGTCATTATGGGTCAAGTGAATCAAGAACGATTTTTAAACAATATGATAACACAGTGTTAAAAGAAATGGGCTAGATCGGTGAGATTGCAAATAATACCATCTCATAATGATAAATGGTCATTTAGACCAAACGGGTCAAATGGTGATATTGTCACCATTTGGCAAAGATGACTAATGGATACTTGTTGAGTTTTGTGCTCTAAGAAAGAATGGATGATGACTTGCATTGTTATTAAATAGCAACTAATAGAGCAATGTATTAAAAACGGGTCAATGCTATGACCCGAGCCAGAAACGTGTAACGGGTCAAACTCTCAACGTGGACTTAAGGTCCGATGAGAGTTAAATGAGACTTGGATGAACATCGGATTACCTAAAGAGAGGTATATCTAATAATTTAAAATTCTAGACAATACGTTCTTAGATATATAGTGAAATTTTAATAGAATATGGGTTAAAGATACTTGCTTGGTCAAAATATGCGTTTAAATGCCTTCGTCTTGAAAAGGACTAAAATTTGACCAAAACGCCCTTGAATGATAATTCGACCAAACGACCCTTGAGGGTAGTTTAAAAATGAATTTTATAAGAAAGTACACCCTTGCGGTAGTTTAATAGTAAATGGCATAAGCCGTTATGGCTTAATGCTTCATATTGAGTCCTTTTCGTAAATTGTCAAATCGAAGGGTAGAATTTGAAAATATAACATTTTCTATAATCAATCCACCATAAGTATAGTTGTGGTGGAAGATAAATAGATATCTTTGTATGGAAATGAGAACACGGTAAGAGGATGTGAGATTTAAGTTTATGTGCTTAAATCTCTTAATGGGTAAAAAATGAAAATATGCATAAACCGGGGATGGGTGCGTAATTCATAAGAATTAAGAATCCGGGGTTTGGATTTCAGGTTAATTATGTAAGAAAACAATTTACGGATATTTAGAAACAAGTTTTAAGTAAAACAGATGAAAATTGAGTAAGTTACGGAAGTTTTCGTAACTAAAACGACAAACTTAAAAAGGGCTGCAACAGCCCACCGTAAGCTACGGTGGCCTACCGTAGCTTACGGTTGACAGCTGCTGATCAGAAAAGAATCAACAGATTGTAAGCTACGGTCCGGAGTCGTAGCTTACGACGGATGATTTCTAAAAATGTTGTTTTTTAATGTTTTGGGCCTTCGGGCTTATTCGGTTACGGTGTAATCTATTTATAACTAACGTATTTTATATTGTGAGCACCAGAGGAGGACCAAGCACTATGAAAAACCGAACACGATTAAAGCTCAAGCTTCCGCACTTGATTTTGTTATTACGAAACTACTCAATGATAACATGTTAAATTGTTTGATGTTTATGAAGTTTTAATAAATAAAAAAATAAATATGTATAGACGTGTATTCGCATTTACACATTTAAAATACGAAATTTTAATAGAAATTCAATAAAGTAAAATAGATTCTTGCGTTTTTCATTTACCATGTACATTTCTTTACATTATTGAAGTTTTCGTTTCACATATTTAGGGTTAGGTTGTGGAAATGAGGTGAATTTCAACTTATCTTGGGAGGGTTTTGAAAAGACATAGTGGTGATTTTAAAATCTAAGTTACACTATTTCTAGGATTAGAGTAAAAAGGAACTATAATTATAATTTGAAGGGTAAAATGCAACTCTTATCAAGCTAAGGGTCAATATTTTGTCATGACTAAAAGGTGCGCCATTAAATTTGAATGCTATAAATAATCAATACTTCTAGCTTAAAGTAGTTGTATTCTTGGTTTTGGATAGTTTAAAAAAAATAGATCTTTATCTTTTAATTCAAGTCTTTTATTTATTGCAAATTTAATTTATAAAATTGATTTTGTTCACCTTAAAGCCAAACATTTTCTTCTTTTACAATTTAACTTCACACTTTTCTACTTTTTATATTTTGCAAATTTTCGATTTACGTTTCGTACTAAATTTCACGAATTACCACGGAGCAACGTGCTTGTGTGGCTCAACATTTTTACGTTTCGTTCATAATTTTGCGAGTTAACATGGCACAATGTCCATGTGTACTTCAAGGTTTCACGTCTATTGTTTTTCATCTTATAGGTTCGTCACATCGCGTAGGTCATTGATCAACTTAATTATGTTTTATATGTTCTATGTTTCGGTTTCTGGCAATTTTAACCTCACGATATTTTTTTTAATTTTAACCCAAAACTGTTTATTATTTTTGACGATTTAACCACACAATACTTTTTACTTTCAACTATGATCTCTTATACTTTTTATCTTTTGCAAATTTCCGTTTACGTTTCTATTTTTTCTCATTGCCAGGTTTGTCACAACGCGTGGGTCCTATATCGACTTTGTTAGTTTTTTATATGTTCTACGTTTCGGTCTATTTCTTCGCTTTAAAACATAACAACTTTAGCGTTGGTTGTCACTGACGATTGTATGGTATTTATGCTATCTGACATGGGTTTACACCCGTGAGTTGCTTAATTCTAGTTTGGTTTAAAAACTAAAGTACCTCCGTACGTATTTTGTCCCTAGATTTACCACATTTGTATTTCCTCACTTCTCACTAATCCTGTCACCATTTTGGAATTAAGATAAAAAAATTAAATTAATTTATAACATAAAATCGGCTACGAAATCAGTCGCACATTGTAGGAAGCCGTTGCCAATTCTCTTGTTGGCTCGTATCTTAAATTCACCCAATATAACGTATTAACATAGGTGTTAATGAGTTATATAAAAATATAATGAGTTAACTAATCATGATGAGCCTTAGTGGGTGTAAATAAGCTATATTGCATGATAGTGTGAGTTATTATACCTTAGTGTTAAAAGTGGCAGATAATAAGTCGTGTAAGTTGTTATCGATTATTAGATGCTTAATAGATCGTGACACGGACTTGTTAGGTATTAATGAGTTATATTGAATGAAAATTGACTTAATGAATCTCATTATGTCTTACTAAAGGATATCAAGTCGTACTAAGTCATGTCACACCTTAATTAGGCCATGTAACTCATTAATACGACTTAAGTGTCATCAGATATAATTCATTACACCTTATATTTAATTAAGAATTATATTTAATTTGTCAAAAGAACATTTCTCCTCGCTAGCTCACAGTACACATTTTTAAGGAAATGGATAGACCCAAATTTAATTTTTAGAGAACTTGAGTTATTTGTTGTAGTATTGAAAGCCTCTAGTCTCCAAAATAGTTCAGTGATATTTTAAGATAATTAGGGGAGTGGGGAGTCTGTGTGGTGGCACGTGGTGGCCGGTGATCACGTGTGGAACACCGTCTTTATCAGTGGCCACAACGCGTAATGGGAAAACGCGTTAAGTTGATCACGCGTTGAAGAAGACCGTTTGAGGGGGCCCGATTGGCATTTTAAACTTAAAAAAAAATAAAACATTACGTATAACCGATCCAATTTAACTTTTTAAACCCACAAAAAAAAAATCATCTCTACACTCAAATTCTTCAACCCAAAAAATGGAAGGCTCAAGCAAACGCGATTTGTGTTCGAAGAAAAAACACACACGACCAAGGGTTCAAGCTAATCTTGGCGAGCCCGCGAGATTTCAAAACGAACCGTTTCAAACCCAACCGTTTCCCAACCAACCGTTTCCTCACCAACCTTTTCAACACGAACCCTTTCATACCCAACTGTATCCCAACCAACCGTATCAAAACAAAGCTTTTATTCCACTGTATCAAACCCAACCATTTCAGCCCCAAGCTTTTAATCAAATGTCTACTGACCCACTTGAAGATAGCAATCTCATCCACCAATTCGCCCGTGCATATCGCCAAACCACAACAACAAGATAATAACGATGAAGATAGTGAACCGGTTCAAGAAGAAGAAGAAGACGACGATGTAGAAGTTGATATCATCCCAATAGCCGGTGGTCGGAGAGCTTAGACGAGTGCCGAGGAGGTCGCCTTGGTTAGGCTTACTTGCACACCTCTGAAACAAAAAAAACATTCAAATGAACAAAGAAGAGAGTTGTTTTGGCGTCGAGTTATTGCACATTTTTCCAAACTTTCCGATTCGACCGAACGCAACATGGATCAAATGACGTCAAAGAGGGGAGATTTGAACCGAAAAATGAGTAAATTTAACGCTTGCTTTATTCAATTGGTAATTTTTTTTAATGTTATTACTTTATTTTGTTATTTTTTATCTTGTTTATAAAATATTTTTTAACTTGTTATAAAATATTTTTTATCTTGTTTATAAAATATTTTCGTAGACCCGAAATTCACAAAGCGGAGCAAGCGAGGCGACTATCATCAAAAATGCCCTAGAAGATTATTGCCGGACATACAAATGTAAATCTTTTCCACACATAGCGTCATGGGAGGTTGCGAGACATCACCCGAAGTGGGAGCCGGTTAACTTGGTCAACATGCATGGGCCGACGGCTCCAAAAAGAAGAGGATGTTCAAAAAGATAAAAAACTTCCGAGTCCGGGAACTACACTAGTTTGAACGAGGATATATCAAACAACATGCCAGAAATGAATCTGAACGACCTACCCGATGACGAACCCGAACAAGATGATACACCCACAAGGCCGCATCGCAAGAAAAGTGGTGAATCGTCATCAAGAGGAAAGGAAGCAGTGGCGGACTCCATCACTGAATTCAAAGCGGCTAGGTTGGTGGAAATGGCCGAAGCCAAAGAAAGAAAAGAAAAACGTGCGGCTTCAAAACTTAAATGTGACGAGGCATGTATTTTACACTTAACCGAAAACAAAAAAAAATACTGATTTAAACGTCATTTTACAACCGCACGACATTCTTAACAAACCGTTTAGTCGATCCTACTTCGATGCAAACGCGAAATATGTGAAAAGTGAGGTTGGGAGATGCCATAAAATTTTTAATATTTATTTACTTTGTAATGTTTAGTTTTTTTAGTTTGTAATTTAGGGTTTTTAATGTATTATTTATTTAAATAAAATTGTTATTGTTAATTTATTATTTAAAAAAACCATCACTAGTGATGGACACCCCCACTAAAGTGATGGAATAATGTAGGTGACGTTTGATAATTGTGTGTGGTGAGTGATGGTTAGTATAGCACCCCCACTCGCTTTACAAAACCCTGAATACACGTGTTTTGTTAAACAACAATCAAACTACACATGATTAAGTCTCAATCATTCGAATATGGTCTTCTTATAAATATCAACACATGATTAAATCCCAGTCAAATGGAAGATTAGATGTGCCTGGCTATGCACATTTATAAATGTAAAACCGTTGAATTTGGTAAATACGTGGTCTTCTCATCAATATGGTCTAAGCCAAGATTTTGACCAAAACAGTATCCTTTTCACAAGCAGACACTACAGCAATAATAGGATAAGGTGTTGCTGTTTGGATCAAGGAAATTCTAGGCATCCTTTATTTCAGAAATGGGTCCAAGAAATGCACATTTAAACCCATAAAAAATCATTGGATAATACATAATATTTATAAAGAAATAAAGATCTGTAAGCTATTGTGTATTAGTAAGGCTAATTAGGGATCTCATCACCATGCCCCCAACTATGGGTGTTCTCTTCCCCCTTCTATTTTTGATATTTTTATTTAATTTATTTTATTTATAAATAATACTTTTTATTCGTTTAATTTGTTAAAATAAAAAAAAACTAGAAAATCTGTAAAGAAAATTAAACATTTCATAAATTTAAGAAACTTACAAATTAAAAAAAACACAAATGTTAATTTAAAAATACATAGTAAAAGCAAAAAATAAATTTTTCCTAAACCTACGAACACCACTACTCGTCATCAAGGGGACCGAGAACAACATCTGGATCAACATGGGAGTTATTACAAATGTGGTCGATTAAATGTGCACAAAGGTTCCCATGCACATATTCATTGTGTAACGCCCACATATTTGATTCTTGTTGCCCCTTGTCACCGACGCAACATTCCCATCAATGTCATTTAGATCGTATTCTCATGTCATTAGGTCTTCGTCTTCGATAATCATGTTATGTAATTTTGTAAAGACATACGTAACACATCTAAATCTTTTTGGTGTCCATGCACGTGTCGGGTTTTGTATTATATGCCAACATGACTTTAACACACCAAACAACCGTTTGACATCTTTTCTTATCACTTCTTGGCACTTCGCGTATTTTTTTCTTTTTTCACCAAGGGGATTTAGTATAGTTTTAACAATAGCAACATAATTTGGGTATACATCATCGGATAGATAATACCCATGCTTGTATGACACCCCCATGAATGAGGATTCAGGGCCAGTAACCTCTAATGATGTCGTCAAAAACCTCAGATTTTGCTGGAACGTTTAAATCGTTTGAACTTGCAACATCATAGAAGACAAGCTAAACCCATAGATCCTATGAGCAAACGGCTTTTTGCATTATTGAGGGGTGACCTTGATCACCGCATGTATATTGACCTCACCATGCATTAGGGAAATTATGCTATGGCAAATGTGTATAATCGATACTTCCTAGCATGCTAGGAAATCTATGTCTCTCTTCATGGAAAGAATAAAGCTTTTCGATGTCCTTCTTCGTTGGTCTATGCAAATACACCTTGCTATATAGCTCCACAATACCTTTGGAAATTCTTATAAACACTCCCGATCCATTCTAGCATACTTCCTTAAATATTCATCCCATGAATCATGTAACGTACGCCATTTGATGAAGTGTTAATGTGTATATTTTATAACGTAGTAAACCCCTTTTCCCTATAGCATTCTACCGTAATGTGAAAAACTCATCATAATTAGCCAAACAATTGGGCAATACGTAGGAACAATCGGCAACTCATTCGAAACCAACACCCAAATTGTTCGAAGGTGTAACACCCCAACCGATGGCGGAAACATCGGGATGAGACGAAAACGAGATTGCTCATTGCTCACAACATTATTAAGTGACAATAATTAATTAAACCATATTTCATTTCATAAGAATTGTCAAATACATCAATGAAACAAAACAAAGAACAATCTAACATTTGCAAGGTCATAACAAAATTGATACGTCGACATTAAACCTAACGTCTAATTTGTGTGTATCTAGTCCTTGCTATATTGTTTTCATAGCGTCATCTCCTTCGACCTGTAACATGTTTTAAAATAAAGTCAATGCAAAAGCAAAGGCGAGTACACAAGTTTAAGCATAGCATATGTATACGAATAAAGTTTTAACAATCCTCATGGCAACTAAATCTATACAAGAGCAATATCAAGGCATGCAATGCTAATAATCAAACCCGTAACGCAATCACGATGTTTTAACATGACCTCACGTGTAAAGCGATGGAGGTGGATGCGTGAATTCCTATAGCGCTAAGCATGTCAAACAAGGCTAAAAATAGTTAATGACTAAAGCACGGCACAACGTTTATCCCCAGACAAGCAACAAGTATACGATTCAAGTAGTCATGTGTATAGGATTGTTTGTGCGTTTCATAAAGTTTAAGTGTTTGTGATTTTTGTATATGGAAACATGTTACACCCAAAAAGTGATATAAAACAAATGTGGGTCGAGTGTACTCACAGTATTGCTAAGTCTTCTTTGGAAATACCACGACGAGTTGATGAGTGAGAGAAAGGGACACCAATGCCACCTTAAATGACAACGAACATGGATGAATAATCGAATCGGAGTTGAAGATACGTGTACGTTTAGCACGGGATTTGTGTAACGACTCTAAAGTTAAATTCGTCAAAAGTGCCGTAAAAGTGTTTATCAAAATAATACAATAAATATATATATTTTTGGCGAAAAGAAAGTAGATAAAAGCATATTTTGACGAAACGGGATAATAGACATATATGTATTTTTTAACGAAAAGAATAATGGATAAATATATATGTTTGTCGGAAACACGTAATATATATATATATATATTGCCGTTAGAGAAGTATAATTTTCGAAAAGTATATAATATATACTTATTTTGCCGGAAGGAATAATATGAGTATATCTTGTCGTTAAATAGATATATACTTTGTCGAAAGGATTATTAAATAAATATGTTGTTGAAAGGTGTAATGAATAAATGTGTTTTGTCGAAAAGCATAAAGTGAAAATATATATATTGCCGGAAGTGTAGTATTAGATATATTTATATGTTTTGTCAAAACGTGTAATGTATACTTACATATATGTTGTCGAAAAGTCTAATAAGTAAAAATATATATCTTGTCGCTCGGTATATTTAAGTAGATACGTTTCTTCGATAAGCGTACTAAATATATATATATATTTCATGTCGAAAGATATGATTAAATAAGTATATACATTTTGTCAATAAAGTGTCATGTATAATATATTTTGTCGAATAAAGTATCGTGTATAATATATTTTGTCGAACAATATAATTAAATAAATATAATACTTTGTCAAAAATTGGGCAGAGTTTCCCCTTGTTTTTGGACCATCCCGACAATCTAGTTGTCGATTAAATGTTTTCAAAACGCAATAATAACGAAACAATTTATATAATTATGTCTACAAATTTTATAAGGTTCGGTTACGTGATTATAACACTAATTAAATACAAAACAATATAAATAATAACATAAAAACTTGCGGCGTTAAAAGTATACCGTGACGTGTTTTGATTGAGTTGACTAAAGCATTGACTGAACTTGGCCCCGAACACCGAACCGAACATCGAATCTGACTGGTTTGACTGGCGTTGACTATTTGACCAGGTTTGACTTTCGTTGACCAAGTTGACCAGGTTTGACCGAACACCAAACGAGACCCGAAATCGAACTAAGACTTTCACTGACTCACTGCTGACCCGAACCTCTGCACCGAGACCCGAACCCGCTGAACATGAGCCGTGATCTTGACTGAACCGAGATTCGACCCGGAACTGACCCGAGTTGACCGGCAGTTGACTGAGTTGACCAGGACGCCCAACTAAGTCGGCTGACTGTTCTTGACCGAAACCCGAGCCAAACAGGAACTAAAATCCGAGCCGAGACCGAACCGAATCTGAAACAATAACCACTGAACTTGAATCGAAATATAAACAAACAAAACCTGAACCAAGAAACCGAAACCTGAACTGAGATTGAGCCGAGTGACACCAACTGAACCTGAAAGAGTTAACCCGAAACTGGGTCATCACCACTGCCATGACCGCCTCTGTCGTGACCACCACTTCCGAACCCGAGTCCGATCCCAACTCGAGCCAAACTCACCACCATCGTCGCCGTGAGCGGCGTTTTGGCTGACAGAACCGTCGTTGGCGGTCGACATTGTCCTCGAACACCACCATACCGCCGTCTTTCTTTCTATTCTGTCTCTGCAGCCGCATGTTGCCCTTGAGATGGTACTGCCGCTGTTGTTGTCACCGCGAATCGCGGCTCCTGCCGCTGATGCCGCCGCTAAACACGGCTTTTGCTGTTGTTACGCCGCCACCCGAATGGTGGCCGGTGATTCCGTTGCGGAGGGAGGAGGGCGAGGGGGTTCATGAGGTGAGAGGTTGAGAAGGAAGGTGAGTGAGGGGTGTGTGAGCGGCTGAGTGCTCTGCTAGTGTGAGTGTGAGGGGTGTGCGGCGGTAGAGGTGAAAGTGGGGGGGGGGGGGAAGCAGGGAGATGAGCGTGTGGGTGAAATGTGTGAGGGTGTGGGGTTTTATTTAGTTGTAATTAGGTTTAGGGTTTAGTTAGGTTTAGGTGGTGTGTTGGGCCAAAGCTTGTTAACCCGTTCTAACGTTTTTGAGTGGCCCGAACGTACCGACGAGATCCGATTTTAAGTACAAGTTCATAAAACGTCGAATTTATTTTGTTTATTATTATTGTTATTATTATTATTATTATCATCTAGAAAAATAATAAAAATACGATGCGTTACAGAAGGTGTACACATAGTTTCATCAAAATAGTCAGCCAACAAATGATCATGTGTACCTTTAATAAAGTTTGAAAAATAAATTTTAGTAAATACTCTTAAAAATAACTAACAAATTAATAACACCATTTATTTTATAAAAATAAAATTTTAACATATAATATACCTTTGTGATCTCTATTTAGCGTAACGCTCCATGTTCTTGATTATGAAATTCCTTCATCTTCTTCCATCTCCATTTCTGCCGTTTCCATGACCGCTTTAACTTAAAATTTTATAGTGCTTTCCACAAATGATGATGAATTCATGGCAACTAACAAAATATTAACAAGATTATATGAAAAAAATTGAAGATGTTATTTTGTGATTTGAAGAAGAGGATTATATAAAGGTCGAGAATGTTGTGAGTTTTTTTGTATAAATAAACGTGGGTATATATGGGTTTTAAAATTAAAAAAAGGTCTTTTTAACGGTAGCCGGTATTCAACAACATGATTTTTGAAAATCATCAAAGCTTTCATCGGAGGACGGGGAAAGTTCCCCGTTGGCACCGAACCATCATCCGCCGGGGAGGGAGTATTCCCCGTCAGTGAAATAGCCACCTCACCCCTCTCCATTCTCTTCCTGCTACCATAACCTTTAGCCTAAGACCATCCACATAGACTTTGTCCAAAATCTAGACTTGCCACATCACTATGCCATATCATTACAAGTCATAACCATTCTAAACTCACTTTTTCCTCCCACACCGAACCACTCTAAATCTTCACCTCACTATCCACTTTATCACTTACTTTTCCTTTTATTTAAACATTATCTAATTTATATAATCTTTTTAATTAATAATAATATTTTTTATAAAAATATTAAAAAATACGAAAAAAAATTAATAACAAGATAATCCATTAGATAAAAAACACACTTACAACAATTAAAAAAACCCACTTAAAACCTAAAAAATAAAAACGTACAAAAAGTAAAAAATAAAACAAACTTGAACCTAAAATTAAAAACATACAACAAATTAAATTCCGTGTTTTTCCTTAGTTTCCACACAAACCCTTTCATGAATTTGACATTGAATTGAGTCCATGTTCGAGCGGTTCATGAAGAGGATGGTGTAGCCTTGATTCATAAGAAATTGACCGAGTCAACCCTTGATCTCGTCCATCAAGTCCTCTTTTTTCCGATGTATTGTTGGAAACAAAGCTTGAACGCTTCGTCATCTTCACGAGCCAATGTCTCCTTTTGTTTTGTTCTCCTCCTCATCTTCGCTTGAGCCTCTATAGCCTTCTTTTGCTTCATTGAATGAGGCAAATCTTAAAACTCATTCGGGGTATCATTATCATCCCCTAGATTGACATTGAAATTCTAAATCATGGATGGGATTTCATTGTCGTCCAAGTTCACCGCATCAGAAGCAGAAGATCTATACGCTCTCAAGTCCGATGTCTTTGACGTTTTTGACATCATTGTAGCGGTTCATGCTCGTATTCAACTTCATACTCTGTTTTGGCCTTGCCGTCAAAGTAACTACTATGGCTATTTTTTGTCGTTTCTAAATTTCACAAATATATTTATGGAAGTGGCCATAGAATGCCAATGGGAATTCAAGTTATCATTTGTTCGGTTATATATATTATTTATTTCTTTACAAAAATAGTGGTGGATGCGCTCCCAGTATTCGGTACTCTTTCGGTTTTTTCTGATTATTACGCAAGTTGATACATGACGCTAAGCTCATGTAAGAGCTTATTTTTCTTCTACCGACCATTTATGTATTATAGCAATTCGCTGTTGAACCAACAACTTATTTTCCTTTGTTTCTTCGGCTAGAAGACGTAGATGGAATAGATGTACCGGGGTAGTTGGGTGCCCCGCGCATTGAACCCGACACTCGTTTGTAAAGGGTAACTTGGTTCGAGTGGAGGCATGGACCGTAGTTGTGTAGTTGGAGATGCATGACACCGGGTTGACTAGGCATGGAACTAGATTGACTGGAAACCTATAGATTTGATAAAGTGGGATGTTAGTAGATTTGTTTGTGTTTAAACTGGAGCCTTACATTTCTTGAAAACTTATTTGATTATCCATGTAATTAAGAAGTTGTGTTGAGAGTGAAAAGTTGAGTGTTTTGTGTAAAATGAAAGATTGGTTGAGAGTGAATTTTGTAGTCAAAGTTTGTATGTTTGAAATATGAATTTGGTGAAGGTTTAAATTAAAGGTGAAGTGGGTAAATATTTTTTAAATTTTATTATTATTGTTATTATTATTATTATTATTATTATTATTATTATTATTATTATTATTATTATTATTTAAGTCGTTGTAGTGGATTTTTAAAATACAAATTGATCTTTTTTAAATATGTAACCTTTTGAAATGTGGGTGGGTCCCGCTTATCACCAAGCCGACGGAACAAAGCAAACCACCTCATGTAATCACCTCCATCGCCTAGTCGTCCTAAAGTGTGTCGTCTAAAACCGTACGAGTATTTCAAACCCGTGCCTTGTTGATGCTCTAATCAATTGTACATAGGAAAAAAATAAGATACATATAAAGAAAATTAATTAGATGATATCCATTGCTTATTGTAAACATAATTATTATTATACGTATGAATACTAACTAGTCATGAATAGTATCAATCACAAATAAATAAATAATTATTATACATATGAATACTAACTAGTCATGAATAGTATCAATCACCAATAAATAAATAATTATTAAATAATTTTGAATAATAAGTAGTGGTTGTAAATATATTAAACAAACTGTTTTTATGATAAGTCAATTATATTTTTTGGTTCAGTTATAAATAAATTATATGTGTAAGTGATTTTTTTCTTATCGTGACGAATCGAATGAAACCATACGGACAACATAGGTACCGATACTTTTTTATGCTTTTTTATGTTCCAACCGGTTTCGTGACGAGCTGATTCCATTCTGAATAACATCGATACCGATACCGTTGCCGGTTGCTACTATTCATACTGGTATAAGTCTAGTCGAAGCTGAAGTTGTATTCACCCATATGTTCGTTTTTATTTCTTTGAATGCGATATCGAGTGCCCATATCATACTCGTTTCTTAATGAGCTGAACCGATACCCACCAAAAAGTAACCCGCCGCGAAGCGCGACGAAATCCACTAGTTACAATACTTTCTAACTAAGATATTTTATCTAATTATATTGTGTTTGTGAATTTGTTTTAGGCAATCATGATTACTCTTATGTAAATGTCTTGTTAAATATTTTATCAAAAAGGAAAATTATATCTGTTAACATAGTGTTTCATGTTCAGTGGAGATTCAAATATTTAAATTTTTAACAACTTTAGATATTTTGGCATTTCATCTGTAAATAATTGATACTCGTAAACAAAAATACTACTTCAATTCACATACGTACATAACAAAAGCTTTATTTGTGGGGCTTCATTCAATTGGAGATGTGAACCAAAAGTTGGCCACCAGTACCAGCCGACTAAAGAAAAAATCATTCTTTTCTAACATTTTTTTTAGTAAATTGCACAAAACATCCTTTATGTTTTCTCAAACTTGCAGGTTCCAGCCTTAATGTTTAAAAGTTGCTAAAAACAACCTTTAAGTTTATTTTTGTTGGGGGTTCAATCCTTTACAGCTAACCACGTTATTTTCTTCAGTTAAGTTCCCTCACATGATCAACCAAAATGACGAATATACCCTCACATGTTATGCATGTGAGGGAACTTAACTGAAGAAAATAACGTGGTTAGCTGTAAAGGGTTGAACCCGCAACAAAAATAAACTTAAAGGCTGTTTTTAGCAACTTTTAAACATTAAGGCTGGAACCTGCAAGTTTGAGGAAACATAAAGGATGTTTTGTGCAATTTACTCTTTTTTTTTTAAATAATTAAACTCCACTATTATCATACTTTGATCTAACTATTATTTGTTAAGGTCTGATCATAACCATACATAGCGAGTCAATCTTTTTGAGTTCCGGGATCAAAACTACGGACCACCCAAGTGCATGTGACACAGTGATTTACCTCCTTCATGTTAGCTGTAAGATCGACTGGCGGGGGCAGTTAGCTAACATCATCTTAATTTTTGAATTTCCAAACACATCAAGCCTGAATGAACCAAGATGTTGAGCTCCTCGGACTCTGCTCAATAGTGACAACTAAACCAATTGGTCAGCACTGTCCAGACAGATATATGTATTTTCTTTGTTTGTTTGTAGCCGGGGTTTGCCTAGAATATATACCTGAAAATGATGGCTAGGCCTAGTGATAAGGAAAGTCCATCATACAACTTGGTTGTGAGTCTCCGACACCATGTTCTACTTGTCAGCCCCCTCTTTCATTTTTAACAAACAAAAATGTAAATCCATCAAGTGCTCCAAAGAAATCATCTGAAACAAACAGACACTGTATATTCTCTAGTTTTTGTTTTTTTATGTACGTGTGTAATGCGTGGAGAAAGAGGACATCTATTTTAAAATTTATTTGGTAGTCATGCAGCTAGTCTTTTTTTTTAATTAAGGATTATAGTAACTTGATTGATGCCATCCGGACAAACGCGATGAGGGTCCAAGAAGGTTTAAAATGGCTGTTTAAGATCCTCAGTTCTTAATTAGTTGATCAAGCATATGTAATAACCCAATGTTTTCCACAACAAGCTTCAACACGATGCGGCATATTCACTTGTTGTCACATCTTGGTACTTTCACCAACAATCCGGACACGTGAAAGCTAGTGAGTCCGAATGCACAGATGTTTAGTGTGGTTGTGGGATAAAATCCTTAGTTACCAAGACTTGATACACTTTGTTTAAGTCAGAACTTACCTTTCTTGAAGGTTACTGATTGAGGGCAAAATCTATTGCATATTCTAGGTGCTCAATGCACAGAAACAACTTGACATTCTCAAAACTTCTTAGAAATCCAAAAAGAAAAAAATGTTTTTTTTTCACCACATATTTTAAGAACTTCTTAGAGGTTTCAAACATGAGATAATAGCGATGACCATGTACCGGGTTCACGTAGAGCCCGTAGAGGATATTAATCTCCTCAAATTGGATAGTTCGTAGACGCATGTTGAGTTCAGACTATGCATCTTTAAGTTGAACTAAAAAATGTCTGCGAACTCGATTAGCACCTAAATGTCCTTTTTCAGTGTAGACGATTTATCGGGACAAAAACACATCTATTCAAAGTAGGTACACAAATACACGTTTTTTCATCAGTAGAGCCAGATGCCATGGATTCTAGTGTTTCACTTATGCTATTGGAATTTTTGGTTTTGAACGAGTATTGAAAATGCCAACATGAATTGGTTGATGACTCTCTCCCACATATAGATGACAACAAAAGTAAACCAGACAAATGCCACCAGCTATCAATTGCAACAAAAAGGGGCCATCACTTTGCACCATACCCATCAAGGAATTATTGAGGTGCACATGCATAAAAATGTTTCTAATGTTTGTATCCCTCCCCTTTTTGTTCATAAATCTTTCTTACTTTACTGAAATGATTAAAGTAGAAAAAATAGACCCAGAAAGAAAATAATTAAATTTTAAGCAATAGCCACTGTTTCAACCAGATAATTATTGCTTAGAACCATCTCTTGGATCCAAAAAAGTGAAGGGATTGGCTTCACTCATTGATGCCTCTTTAACAGTTTGTGTCTCCCTCTTTTTGTTTTCGAAGATGCTTTGATAGTCCATTCTTACCAACTCCTTAAGGAATGGTTACATATTTCTTTAGGATAAGTTGAAATGTAGGCCTTGCATTTTTTATTATATTTTTATTGTTTTAAACCTATGGAATAGCTTGTAACATGTGAATATAAAATGTAGCAGTTCACCCACTACGAGCCAGGATTGGAACATGTTTCTCCTTCACTCACGTGATAATTAACCTGACTGATCAACTATCAGTGAGAAATGTTAGGGTTTTCCTTCCAGTAATTCCATATATATTTTCTGGAGAAAACAGTAATTTATTGATAATGGATCATATATTGTAAAGCACAACCAATGTTTTCAGAAAAAAAAACGGCCCTAATATCAAATATGTCATTTTCTAGGTTTATAAGTCAGGCCGGATTTAAGAACCGGACATTACTAAAATTTATTCAACAATTTAAAATATACAAAGTAAAAGAACGCCATCTTAACATAGACCTAGACAAAAACATAAAAAATATATGTATTTTGTTACCTTTTTGTAAGTAAGTAAATAAACATCACAATTCTTTTAATACATGTATATACATATAATTTAATAAAAATACTAGTATGTTATATTACCATTCGATTTGAGATGTCCGTTGTGCTTGCCTTTTGCGGATGACATCGTGTTAGTCGTGGAGAGTAAACAGAACTTGAATGCAAGGTTAGAGGAGTGACAAGAACATTTAGAAGGCAAAAATTAGCATTAGTACCTCTAAGACTGAGTACCTTTATTGCGATTTCAATGGTACATGCGAAGACGAGGACACTTTAATCACCATTGAGGGACAAGTGATCTCATAGGCAATTAAGTTCAAGTATTTAAGATCATTTGGCGTAGCCTATCGTGTCCAGGTTGGATGGTTTAAGTGAAGAGCATCCACTAGTGTATTGTACGACAAGAGGTTCCAGCTAAACTAAAGAGAAAATTCTATAAGGTTGCAGTTACATCAGCTATACTATACATAACAAATTGTTGAGCCATCAAGAAAACACATACACATAAGTTTGGCTAATCAACTTAACCCACAAGCACATCCATCTCTCCAACTTATTAATAGGCATGCATCTCTCTGAGGACATGGTTTGTAGAGATGTCTGATTAAGGTTAAAAACTTGTAAGAGAATGATACCCTTTGGTATATGATTCATGCCTCAAGAGATTAGTTTTCTAGTTTATTTTGGTTGCCTTTTATCACTTACATGTGAGTCTGAATTACATTTTCATCGATTTCTATATTTTGGTGGCTTGCTAGTTTTTTATATTATACTGTATTTAGCCTGTTGTTTTTATAGTAAATATGTGCTTATGTATGTTTTCATGTGACTCTTATGTCTAGATATGGAATTTGAGTTAAGGATCTCACTAGAAATAGTCTATTTATTCCCAAAGATAGAGGTGAACTTGCTTACACCCATCCTTCTCTACTCCCCAACAATAACTTGACTATATGTGATAATGTACTAGGTACGATTGTTCTTGCAACATGTTTTTTTAGAATGACTAAATTGCTCACCCTCTAACCATACTATTAAATCATACCAATATTTATCATGATACTAAAGCCCTCAACTACTTATAGTGAAACACACTTGTTACACACTTTGATATTGGTATAGGTTACAAGCCCTTTAGTAGCTTCTATAGCTAAATATAAAAATTCAATAACAAGTATAAATTTAATAAAATTGATATGATCATATATTTTGATGTTCAAGATATTTAACAACACTAAGTTGGTATTTTATTCAATTGTTCATGGTTCTAATCCCACAACTTTATAAGAGTATTAGTTTGGCTAATCTTAATCCTATTGGCCCATCAACTTAACCCGCAAGCACATCCATCTCTCCAACTCGCCTAGACCTGCCACAACTCGGAATAAAAAACAATTAAGACTTGCTTATCCGGTTCAACCATCGTCCCATCCTGACCAATATGTTGGCCCATTCACTCGCGATTTCAAAATTGCATAACCAAGCTATCAGTGTTCTTGGCTTCTGGGTCAGCATGGCGCTATTATGACCACAATCGGCAGATCCATAAATTTTTTCAAGAAGTTTCTTTTGCTAGATTTTCATTGATTTTCACCAGTTTATTTAAATACTACAAGGTTTTCACAAATTTCTTCTATTTTTTTTCAAACTGAGAGGGTTCTTAAGAACCCCTAACTTATTGGTGTTTTTATGGATATCATTTCTGATTTTTGAAGAATGTATAATATATATGTATATATATGAATACTTATATGTATTATTTATATCACACGTTACGTATATGTGTATCATCATAATAGATATACATATACTACAATAAGTGACTAACTATGTACCCACGCTAATTATTTGAATTTTGCTAACATATTCACTATTTTTATAATTTTCTCCTTTGCATTTAAGAATATTAAAAAAAAAACAATATTATTTATTTTACCCTAAATTCATATAATTAAGAATATTAAAAAACAATATTATTTATTATAACCTAAATTCATATAATTCAGACACATCAAAGAATATAAAACTAGAATCTTAAATTTACATATTAAAATATCTAATACTAATAATTGAAACAACACTTAACTTTAATCAAATCAAATCCACCTTTAATATTACTTGCTTTATAAATTCAACAACCATGCTTAGAATATTATGAAAAAGAAAAGCAAACCATCATATTTTCTTTTTCAGAAACCTGCATATTGAAGAAGCTCCACAAGAATCCCTCGCCTTAGCCATAGCTCGTCGCCTCGTCTCCTCGCCCGCCCTCGAAGACTCTCTCCCCAGAAATCTCTTACGACACTGCTCGCAATTGCCCAGTTTTCTAAAAGTGAATTGTGGCCAATGCTGACAACAGCCTCTCACTGTGAAACAAATGAAGCTTGCATGCTTTGTTTCATTTCAGAACCTTAAATGAAAAGCTTGTTATAATTTAACCCAAGTTGCATGCGTAGAATTGCTTCATGCATCATTTGTTACGCTTCTTTACTGACTACCAGATTTATAGCTGTGGCTAAATTACGAGCCATCTATATATGCTTCAGGAAATTTCAAAACATCAACCCTCAAGATTTCTGCTACGAAGATGGACTTTTGACGAGTTATAAATAAGGGAATTTTTTTCATTTAGGTTAGATTAGGATGACGATATACATTCTGGGGTTAGGGATTGATTTTATTAATTTATTAATAATTATTATGATTTTAATTTGCAATTTAATGAAATTCTTTTCTAGTTTTCTTGAATTTTATGAATCTAGTTTTAAAATAAATAATATCCCAAGGTGTAGCAGTACTCAATTGACTGAGCAAACAGTGAAATAAAACTATTTCATAAACTGTTTCAAAATGGAATAACATCCATAATTATTAATGCACTAACTGTTCTTAAAAAAGTATTTTACTGTATTGTTTATATTATATATGAGTTTTTATTAATGCACCAACTGTTCTTCAAAAAGTATTTTACTGTATTGTTTAAAAATATATAGTTTTGTATTTATAGAAGTATTTTTATCTTTTTCCTAACATAATTTGCAACAAACGGTAATCCCAATAATTCGAATGAAGTAAACCAACTAAACCAATTGTTGATGATAAATTATACCAAAATTGAGCTAATTGCATAGTCTATAATTATTGTGTATTTATGTATTTTTTTATCTAAATATACATACTGGCGACATTTTCATATTTTATTTTAAAGAATTAAACAAAGAAATGATTAGATTCGAATCGAGGAAGACTTGGGAGTAATGATTACTCTCACTAACTTACTCTGCCTGCATCTGAACTCACAATCCGACTCCATGATGCCGTTCGTCTTCCAATCCTCCTTTTCTTTCCCTTGTGTGGACCCTTTTTCTATTTATAAATTATTATAAAGTTTATTCTCCATGGAATATAATAGTCAAAATTCCAAATGAAGACTATAGTTATATATAGGGATGAGTATTAAAATCTACACAGTTAACATTAAGAGTTTTGTGAGTTACCACTACAAAACTTATGACTTTCACCAACGCTTAAATTCGTCGGAAATCTGACAATGAAGGTAGTTACACTCACGTTAATCCGTCAGAAATTGGTATGTTTTTAAACATAATTCTGAACTAATGTACATTTTAATTGAAAATAAACAATTTGACGAAATCATTTGAGCTTAAAATTGAGGTTAAAAATACCAAAATATATAAAATTTTAACAATCTAAACTTTATTGTTCCTAAGTTGAGGGATTTTTTAATTGTTCCTAAGTTAGTGTGTCACTCATAAGACTACATTGTTTGCAGTCCGGTCTGTTCTATTGTAAGTGCTAGAGTTGTGGTGTTTGGCTTAGCTTTTTGAAATAACTTATTGACTAATTGGCTTTTTGACTTTTTGAAACTCCTTTTAACTTTTCATGAAATATTACCTTTTCTCACCTCATACGCCTATCCAAACACTTTTTCTTAAAAATTTCTTTTGAATATGTAATAAGTCAATAAGTACTTTTGCTAAAAAGTCATTTTTGATATAAGCAATCCCAAACACCCCCAGACTAGTAAAAAGCAATCAAATTGGTAGTATAGTTTTCTTAGAATTTCGTATTCCCTAGATACTTCTTGAATCGTACATGGAATTCACTTTTATATTAAAAGCATTTTAATTGTAACGAAATCAACAATCGAATAAAACAAAAGGCTTCCCCAAGAATGAGTAATTCTTTAATGTGAATTCATAATTATGAGTATTCGATCTTGATTCTTGAAATTAGATCGGATGAATTATATTCATATCGGATTGAATATAACCAACACAATGTTTCAGTTAATGGTTATATGGTTAGGGGTATAATCGCATGCAATTACTTAATTAACTACTCAGTAAGTTTAAAGTTGCTTACCGAAATACAGGATGCTACATTATCTCAGTTGTTACATAGGCTAATTAGCTACAACACTATAAAGTGGTCACAGAGCAGTAGCAATTTGCTACTAATGTTCAGTAACTTTTAAGAACATTCTTCATGTGACATTTCTTCACTCAGACAAATCTGTGCATTTTCGATGAAGTAACTTTAATGTAATAAATTGTTGGACTCTAGAAAGAACTGCTAATTTGGAAAGCCAAAACTCCATGTTGACTTTTGGGAGTCAACTGATGCTCTCCTCGTGAAAGTACATCTGCTAATTTGTTGATGCATTAGAAGAACTGTTGGCAAGAGAATAGAAGAGCTGGATCAAGTGAAACTGCTAGAAGGCATGTCAACCGGCAGTTATCATTAATCTAGCAGTTATGACTATTTCGACTGTTTTGATTCAAGTAGTTCTGTAAATATTCCTCAGCGGTTCTGTTAGCTGTTGGTAATTAGTTTCGTCTTAGCCAGTTAGATATCACTTTCAAAGTGATGTCACCAATAGTTTTACACTTGTATAAATATATTTTTTGTACATTAGATAATCCATCACACTCTCCACAATTCACTAAGAACTTGTTCTAGTGGAAGCTGCAAGGAGACACTTCCCTCCTAAACCCTCGGGGCCAATAATAATTTTGGACAAGCATATAATTCACACCTCCTTACTTGCACCAATGTATATTGTTTTTTTCCATTTGGTCTTCAACTAAATTCAACTACCCTGATTAATTACCAACAAGTAGTGTTATCCCTTGTTACGACTCCCAACACATACATTTAATGTAATTCCCAAACCACACTCACTGCATTAAGGGATCTATTACTAGATGTTAGTATGACCTTGTATACCAATAAGTTCCTTCTTATCTACACACCCCTGCATATTAGCAACTTTTCGAATATGATTAGCCATACATACCAACATGCACCTGAATATCGACATGCTACTATACACTAGTGTAGTAGCAATTCTACATAATTATTATCTTCAATTGGCTTAAAGAAAATTAGTTATCTTTTAGTGTAGTAATCTTTATCATCATTAGAATAAAGTTCTCCTTATTGTATTCTTATAAATAGTTGATCAATAATATATAATATTGTACATAATTTTCATTATTCTAAATGGTGTTAGAGCCTTAAGACTCGTACCCTCGTATTTTTTCTCCTTCACTTCTCTCTCTGCACCACAAAATACTGACTGGTTGTCGTCCCTATTCCTCTTTTGCCCTCTTTGGGCGAAAACTTTCCTTCTCTTCTGTAACCTCTCGTCCAATCTCAGGGACGCTAATACATAGATATACATTAGGTTATATTTATTCTTCTGTTGTCGAAGTCATGTTGTGATAGACCGTCGTAGTCATAACTTTTTTCACCCTTGAACTATAGTTGTTTCTCTTATCGACGCCGTTATTGCCATATATTTGCCGATACCGTTAAAAACCTTGATTTTTTTAGCATTTTTGTTTCTATGGTTTCGTTTCTTATATATTCATGATTGTATCTCCTTTTAATTAAATATATCATATACAGGGAAATGTTATGTTGAGAACTCCCTGAGAACTCTAGGTAACCTCTTTTTCTAATTCTTTTTTTTTTCTAATGTATCTTATATTTATCATATTGTTACCAAAATTAAAAAAAATGAAAATACATCTATGTAATACACATTACATCTGTGGAATACAAATTTACACATGTGTACCTACGACAAATATTATTTTACCTCACTTTTCTTACACATATGTAAAGTCGCTGCTAATTTTTCCCCCCTTTATATATTTCTTAGTTAGTCATCTATAGATATTTTGGTAAAAAATCATACGGGAAGTCGGAGTTCTCATATGATCCAGACCAGGTATATATTGTTCTTCACTATAATATGAGTGTTTGATTTTCTCTTGCTTCGACTTTAGGGTAGTATTAGAGAATACATTAGTTAGTTTTCACCGGGTCACCATTGATGAACTTTTATTAAATAGGACACGACATGAAATTTCCCGAAGGATCATGAAAATATGGCATGACCAAGAGTTTGTTGCCTGCTTCCAGTTCCCCCGCTTTCGCTGGGACAAGCATCAATTCTACGAGAACAGATGAACAATTTGTCGAACCGTTACTACCGAACGCTCAATAGTTCCAAACTCCTACTTTGTCACGAGTTACACTAACCTCACTGAATGAAGAGCTCACCATTGCCCTGAAATTGTTCCTTCCCAAGTCAGTAGAAAAATCACTACCATTTTTCAAGACACTCAAGATGGAAGGATGAAGCTGAGGTTGCCTTCCTTGCACTTAAGGAACACATAGCTATCCTCCTAGCAACGACATCACCAAAGAAAGAAGAAGCAACAATCATTTATTTCTTTGCAGGTTAAGAAGCGGTAAGCTCAATGCTGATAGTGGAACGAGGCAAGGACCAAATCCTGGTGTACTTTGTGAGCAGAGCATTAAAGGCAACTGAAATCCATTAGTCTCCCAACGAGAAGCTAGTCTTGGTGCTTATGCACATGACCAAACGACTAAGGAGGTTTTTCAGGCCCCCAATATTCAAGTAATTAAGGATCAACCACTTAGAACGATCCTAGAGAAGCTTGAATATTCTAGTAGATTGGCAAAATGGGTTATCGGCTTAGGAGAACATAAGATCGAACCCATTCTAGAAAAAGCTTACAAGGGGCAGGTACTAGCCGATTTCATGTCCGAGATGCTACAAGCTCCAAATGAAATAAACAAAGTCAAAACAGAAGAATGCCCAATTGTCATCAAAGGAAATGGACACTATTCTCAATTGGAGCTTCTGGTATAGAAGGTTCCAGAGCTAGTCTAATCGTAACAGACCCTCATGGAACCAAATATACATATGCCCACTATCTTGACTTTCCCTGCACTAACAATGAAGATGAATACAAAGCCCTTTTAGCTGGCATAAGGCTTGCCAAAACCATGAACGTTGATGAACTACATGCCTTTACAGACTCAAAGTTGGTAGCTAATTAAGTCAAAGGAAAGTACCTAAAAATAGAACCACCCATGGTCAAATACAAAGAAAAGGTACAAGATCTCATGAACAATTTCCAATCACGCACATTGAGCCAAGTGTCTAGAACAAAGAACAAGCAAGTCGATGTCCTGAGCAAACTAGCTTCCCTCACTTTTTCACACATAACAGAGAAATTACTCATAGAGGTACTTAAAGCACCCTCCATTAACGAGAAAGAAGTCCAAGATCTGATCATCGAAGAAGGAGCAACATGGATGACTCAAATATTCGAATACCTCAAAAGGGAAGCTACAAGGCTGGAGCTAAAGGCTAAGCAATACACAATTGAGAACGACATCCTTTACAAGAACGGACATCACTCCCTCCTTCTCAGATGTATAGGCCCAGAACATAATAGTTACCTCATCAAGGAAGTACACGAATGCATATGCGGCACAAATGTCGACCTAAGATCCATTATTATAAAGCTAATGAACATGCGCTACTATTGGCCACAATGCACAAAGACACATCGAAAAAAATTTCGTAAGTGTAAATCATGCCAGATCCATGCACCTATAAAGACAAGCCAGAAGCATGGCCTAGTCGCAATCATTGTGGGTCACTTCCCCGAAGCTCCAAGATAAGTCAAATTTATGCTGGTAAACGTGGACTACTTCACAAAGTGTCCCAAAGTAAAGGCTTTGGCCAAAATCACGTGACAAAATGTTATCAACTTCGTATGGGAAATCATGGTATGTAGGTTTAGGAGTCCAAGAGAGATAGTCACAGATAACAGCAAGCACTTTGTCGAGAAGCCATTCAGCTCATGGTGCAAGGAGTTTTAAATTAAACAAGTATTTAGCTTCGTAGCTTAGCCCCAATCAAATGGCCAGGTAGATAGAATGAACTGAAGCTTCGTTGAAGCCCTGAAGACAAGGCTTGGTAGATATGGGAAACATGGGGTTGAAGAGCTCCCAAGTGTCCTCTAGGCCATACGGACCATGGAGAAGACAAGCCACCAAACACCATACAACTTAGTCCATGGTCCGAAGTTGTTATCCCAACTGAAAATGGGGTAAGCACTTGGCAAAACACTCAGAGAAACAAAAGGAAAAGAATCATTAAATCTTACTTAACTTAGAGCTACTTGAAGAAGCTCGTGAAGCAGCCCTCATAAAGGAAGCTAGGTACAAACAGAAGCTCGAAGGTTGTTTAACAACACAATAGTCAAAAAGTAAACTTTCAAACCTAGTGACATCGTCTTGAGAAACAATGGGGAAAGCAAGCAAGAAAACCTAAGGAAGCTTGGCCCTAGATGTGAGGGTCCCTATGTCATACACGAAGCTCACAAAGGAGGCTCTTACAAGCTTGTTACTATAGAAGGTGAAAAAAAATCCTAATGCATTGGAATGGCAAGCACTTCAAGCGTTTCATTGTTTAGAACGTAGAACATGAAGGTATCCTGAAGGTTATGTAACTGATTATTTGAATTTAATGAAAAATCCGTAGCATCTTTTGTCAAAAATTTTGTTCTCCTATCCCAAAGGTGAGCTCCTCCTAAACAAGCTCCATGAGATTAGACACTATATTTACTCATGAGCAAGGGATGAGCTCCTACGCCATATCATTTAGAAGGGAACAAGGCATTATACCTTCCTACATAAATGTGAAGTTCCTAAACAAGACTACTTCATTGATAGAAGATACTGACTTAAAATGAAAATATAACTCCATGAAAGAGGGTAAGCACCTCACACCAAATCTGCTCCACAAGCACTAAGCTAGAACTAGCAAGCTCGTGAAACATATATCATACAAAAAACTATAAGTCATGGACATAAAAAATGACGGGAAAAGGTAATTGCATCGGGGTTTTTCTTACGTAATTGATTCAAGATGACAGTAGCAAATAGTCTTGATTCGGAAGTTAAGACATTTCAAACGCAACAAAAATAAAGTACATAAAAATATATTAGGCATAAAAGCATAAGGAAGCTAACACCCTAGCAGGGGCAACTTCTATTTCATTACAAACTTAACGAGTTCATACATGAACACCTCTATGAGGCTACAACAATACTTAAAGCCTTCGAAAAGGCCACTACAATCACAAAATAATTTTTATAAGAACCATGAAATAAATGCATCAAAAATCAAGGTACTCTGATCCTCCCGCTTCTCCAGCATCAGCAGCTTTATCTTGAGGGCCAGCAGATTTCAAATTCATATTAGCATAAAGACCATCCAGATTGAAATCATGAGCAAACTTTTCAAAATCTTCAGAGGTGAGGGGAGTCATCTTAACCCTCACAGAAGATAGCGGAGCAACATCAGTAGGCATAGATATAGAAGTCATCTGCTCCGACTCCTCACTCACTTTGGCCTTCTTCTTGGAAAACTTCATATCCTTTGTTTCCTCACCACTACCCTAAAAAAGCATCTTCTTAGTAAAAGCTTTGGAAAACATCCTTTCACGTACCACCTTCTTCAAATCATGGGGCTCAAGGGCTTAAATACAAATACAAACTGATCCACCATATAATAAAGGGCATCCACATAAGGTAAAGACATATCTCCATCTCCTTGACAACACCAACAAATACTGATGGTAATGGGTCGGGTATGGCTAATCCTATACCCATACCCGGTTGTATAATCTTTTCTCATACCCGGCAGGTATAGGACGGGTATTTACTCGTCGTGTATTGGGCATACCTGCGAGTGTCGGGTATACCCGTTGGGATTTTTATGTGTGTATATATATATATATTACTTTCCTTTATAATTTTATGTTTTAAAAACCTATATAATATGTTAAATTGTGATAAATAACATAGATATCATCATCACCGTAATAGTACTTGATATATTTAAAAATGTAAATACATTACAATATTAATCTCAAAAAATATTTTATATTTCATAGCATATAAACATGAATAATGTCATAAAAATATATATTTAAAATGAAAAGTTTATTTTTCAAATAATTAAATATAAAAGGAAAATAAATATAGAATCTAGAAGTTTTTGGCATACATTTCGGGTAAATAGGTATATAGTTTCGGGTAATCAGATTGGATATCATCTAATCCCATAACCATCCCATACGCAAAATATTTTTTTCATACCCATACCTGGCCCAATATCCATCGGGTATCGGGTATACCTATCCTAAATGCTTCGGTTTTGGGTATACCCGTCGAGCTTGGGTATTCTGGCCATTCCTATCAACAAACTCCTTCATTGACTCAAGCTTGTAGGCAGGAAGGTCCTTTAAAGCTTCTACCTTCATAGGAGCATTAAAACCAACAACCAAGCCCGTATGCCTACCAGGTGCCATTGCCTTGGAGTAAATTCTAGCAAAAGCATCATTGAACTCCTCCTGACTGTGAAAGAGATAGGTGATTGCATGATGAATCGCCCGCTCAACAAACTACTTTTTCTCTTCAGCTAACTTCTCTACCTGTTGCCTCAGCTATTTCATTAATGCATGATTGGCAACCTTCTCCCTCTTGAACTTTCCCTTTTTCTAAACCAGATTTAGTTCTCTCTTAAGCAAGTTGACTTTTAAAATCATACAACTATTGAGAGTGTGCTTCAATTTTCTTCATCTCCTCATCCACCTTAGTCCGGGAAACAATGAGCTGGTGGATAAGGTCTTCTTCCCTAGCCTTGAGTGCAACAACCTCCTGCCTTGATGATTCAAGATCAACCTCATTCTTTTGGAAGGAAACCTTAAGATCTTTAAGTTGTGTTCTCAAGTTTCATTTAACGAAGGAAAAGAAATGATTGGGAGGAGGTAAAAAAAGTTGTATTCCAAAGTTTTTTTAAGGAAGAAATGGAAGAAAAACTTATCTTTATTTCCTTCATTTTTTACTCCTTCCAAATTGGAGAGATTTGAAAGGAAAGGATTTTTGATACATAAAATCTTGACTTTTCTTTTCTTTTTCATGTCCTTCAAATTCATGAACACGATAGTTAATTAAATATTTTCTTTCCACTCCCTTTCTTTTATCTCCTTATTTCATTTTCTATTCTTTTCTTTCGTTTATTAAACTCGGGAACATTACGTTAGAGTCATGTAACAAATCAACCCACCTTTGAATCCCCTCGAGGAGAGACATCATTAAATATGCAACTTAGGTAATGATCTTCTTTTTGACCTCATCGTCAATAGCCTTATGTAAAGATTGCTTCTTAGCAGGAGTGGCAAGGTTCAGCATTAATACTTGACAAATTAAACCATCCCTGGTAGTATCAGTGGCACGAATCTTCCACTTAGGAACAAACATCTCAGATTCAGCATCGGAAGCTTCGCTAGGCACAAGCTTCTCAATCATAAATTTCTCTTCTCAACCACCTTCTTTGCCTCACATGGCACAGACTTCGATATATCAGCTTCAACATTCTTCTTCAAATGCTCCTCATACTGAGAATCTCCTACAACAACATCCTTCTCCAATACCCTCTTTGATTTTGACCCAGTGAAACTCCGACCCTTCTTCCCAGCAACAGTTCTCTTACCTCCATTCAACTTCTTTAACACAACTACCATGCTAACCTTCGCGGGGGTAGAAGTAGTATCCTCCATCTCAGAAACATCAACACCACATTGAGCCATATTTGCCTTTACCACATTCACACCCTTTGCATTTGCTATCAGACTCGCAACACCCTCTTCCTCACTATCAAGAGAGATAGGATCGGTGGACGAGAAAGATTAGTTAGTAGTGGCTGCCCTAGTCGACATCCGAAGGGGATGAGAAACCTTTTTGATCCCTGAAACCTCAACAACAGGCTAGACAGAGACAATTGCAAAATCACCAGTCGTACGCACATGCTCGGTTCGACGAACAACAGATGGTCGACCCTCTGAATCCTCCTTAAGAACCATCTCAGCATCGATAAAGTCATGGAGCATGATAAAGTCTAGATCCATCATCTCTGCAAAAACAAAAATACACGAAAATATTAGAAACAAGTAGTTTGATGATAAGAAAAATGCACTACAAAAAAGGTACATATCCTTCCTATCAATAACAAAAGAAGGTCCAGACGCGGGATCGGTCCACCTTGCACTAATCCTTAACAGCATGAGAAATTCCTTAAGGTAAGCCCTAAGCTTCAAACGAGAAGCACGAAGTATCAACAATAACTCAGATTCAAGCTCTGAGGTTTCGGCTTCTTTCTCTTTTAGGAAAGTATCAAATTTCGACATGAAGCAATAAAAGGGATAAGCGTGTCAGAAACAAAGAAAAAAACGTTATTTCCAAGCAGTGGTGTGACCAACATTGGTAGTTATTAAAGGAGTTTTACATTAAGTTTTTTCGATAGTAAACCAGTTCCCATTTCAAGCAAGACGAAAAAAGAGACGAAACAGCTTAGGAGAAGGCTCATAACTAAGACATCAATAATTGATCTCAAAATGCGTAATACGAGCGACTCCAATGGGAGCCAACTAACCAAGTGACAAACAGTAGTATTTAAGGATATCTAAGAAAAAGTTTGAAAACGGGTATCGAAGGTTGGATTGTTCTAAAATACGAGTATAAAGAACAATCTTACCATCGAGACACTTATTGGAAGAAACTTTTTCATTCGGGGCTAATGGATCAAAGGAGGGGTCAATCCCATGATCAGAGCAAAACCAATCAATATCAACTTGAATAAGTTCAAAAATTGAATAGAAATATGGTTCTTTGCATTAGCAGCCATGATAAACTAGAAAGCAGAAGGACTTATGGATTTATAAGAAGCTAAGAATTCAACGGAGAAATGAAGATCATAAAATTCCAAGGGGGTTTGTAGAGAAAATGGGAAGAAGATGAATAAGAATAGGCAGTTACACGGTTAGATAGAGGCCTTTAATTCGAATTTTGAATTCCCACAATTTTTAGGGACAGGTGGAAGGTTAAGATTAACCGCTGGACAGCTTGAAGCATAGGGTAATACTACCCTTCCCTGTTGCAAATGTCCCAGCAGTCACGTCGAAGCCATCCAATGCAAGTGGCATGTGCGATTGAAGACAAAGAAGGTACAATGAGTAAAATAATAAAAGACAAGAAACATTTTACACAACACTTTTTCGCACACAAATAGCTTCAATCCAGTAGCTTCCCATGTAAAGCTTCGGACTCATATGCCTAGAACGAAAAAGGTTCCTAGCTTATAGCTTCCCCATATTTACCTAACAATTTCTAACATCAATAACGAAGGTACAAGGCCAATATGTCATACCTTCAAAACTAGAAACAGTGCTCATAACTTCCTCATATCTCCCTAATAACTTCTAAACTTCGTCAAAAGAGTTAAGGCACATACTCTAAAGCATCTACGCTTCCCTAGGCTAGATTTTACCAAGTCATAAGCACCCATACTTACACCATAGATACTTATAACTAGGGGAGGGGTGATGACTTGGGTGCCCTAAAGCTCCCACTTAGCAAAGCTGGAAGCAACAAGCAGGAAGCAGTCACACAGAGGACTAGTAGTTGGAAGCTCGGTTACTCTACACATATCAAGTCCTAAGAATGCAAAGTCAACTTGATAAAATTTTATCCAAAATGTATACAAAAGTGACCTTGAGGCACACAATTCAGACTTATACTAAAAAGGCAAGACAACCTGCACAATCAACACCTTGAAAGATAAGACTTACCCCATCAGTTAGATGAGTTACAACGGAGGCTTCTCCCATGGGCAGAAAGCCTCGCCTATATAAAATGGACCTCCTCACTACTCTCAAAAGTATTTGATATGCGTCAAATGCAACATATGAATTGTATCAAATACGATATAAAATCAACAATTTTTAGTACTAATGTTGGAAAAGTGTGTTTCTTTGTATATTTTTGATTTTCAGGATTAAAATAGCTTAATTGTACAAAGGATCAAATTAACGACAAAAACCACCATAAGAATAGAAGACGTGAAGATGACAAACTACACAAACCCTCCAAGCTTCACCTCAAAACCAACAACAACGAATCAGAAGTCCAGCATTGGGCCGTGCCTGCTTGGCATGGGGATGCCCCTTCAAGATTCTAGAGTAGAAGAAGATAAACAAATGCAGACAGGAGACACGGGGCCATGCCTGCAGGGCACAGGGCCGTGGGCACAGGGCCGTGTGAGGCCACTGTTTACAGCTATAAATAGGGTGCTTGGTTTCATCCAACTCATCCATTGGCTAACCATTTCTCTCACACCTATCATCTTCCACTACAATCATTAGAGGTTAGAGTATGTAGTAGTCTCGGGATCCAAGTTTGATCGTAAGAGCATTTGTCATACTTTGGCCATGCTTGGCTAATCTCTTACATCACTTGGTAAAGACGAAATCTTTTATGTATTACTTTTGATTTCCAATCTTTGGTTAACTTTTTAGTTGGGTGTGTATTAGTGACTTTAGTAACTAGCTTTATATTGAAAGTGAGTTTTATCCTATCATTCCTTCATGTTTTGTTGATTCACTCGTTCGTGTCTTTACGATCTATATAAAGCGCGTTAACTGCCTGGAAGGGGGTTAGAAGGGTGATTTGGGTAAGGCTTTTGCCTCATTCAGTGTATAGATCCTGCGATGACTTGGTTCAAGCTTATTAAGACTTCCTTTGAGGCAAATAACATCAAATCGGGGGAAGTAAGAGCATATTGAATCCCTTATAAATAAACTACTATTAAAACTTTAAACCGGCCTTGCGGGACTGTATCCCTGCTGACTCGGACCAATATGGCCGAGGGTAGCGTTGCCTCCAAAAGAGGGACATGCCACATATAACATTAATAACCTGCTTAATTATCAATATCCGGCCTTGCGGAACTGTATCCCTGCTGACTTAGACCAATATGGTTGAGGGTATTGTTGCCTCCAAAAGAGTGATATGCCACTTTAACCAAGATAATCTTTTAAAAAACTAAAGTGCGGAAATCATCAAAGGATACGTGAAAGATGAGTCAGAACCAAGTGATTATATCTTGTTTATTTGTTTTTTTGATTTTATTTTACTCATTTAATTTATTTGTGAAAATCTTTTTCTCAAAGTTTGGGTCGATTAGACGTTGACAATAATCCGGTATTAAAAGCTCTTGTGTCCTTGGACGACCTTGGTATCTTACTATCACTATACTACACCAACGATGGTGCACTTGCCCTAGCCTATTGTAGAGAGTGATATAATTATATCGTGTTTTATAATATATAAAAAATATACTCACACTCTATCACGTCAGTATTCTAACTTTCACTTTCTCTTTTTAGAACTCTTAACTCTTATTCTTTTTAAGCTTATTGACTCTCAAGAAGCCATGTACTGATTCTCACGTGGATTTTAACCGCAAGAGGTCACCTCATGGATTAAGGAACAATGCTTCTTTGTTGGCAGAAATCTTCGGGTCGGCAGAAATCTTCGAGGAAGCTTCTACCGAAGTAGATCTGGACTTTTTCCCAGTCGTATTCTTGTTCTTTTAATATGTACTCACCACAATACCAATGATTAAAAATAAATCTTTTAGGCACGATATAAGGTACAAGGCAAGACACATACATTTTTTTATATGAAACCCAAGTGAGAGAAAGTTATTATCATATAAAAAGTACCTTTAAACAATTCAAGCATCTATAGTATAGGCTTAATTAAAATAATTAATAAAACCGGACTTAGTTATAAAAAATCTCTATAGTAATTTCTATGTTATGGAATGTTTCTCAACTCTGTTTATGCATTCTCACCCATTAACATATGAGTCATTTGTTTGATATATTATTAACTTATCATCCTCACTCGGTTGAAAAGAAGTTGTACTCAAGTTCTTGAAGTAGAGAGCTTAGTTTGGACATTCAATAAAATATCGTGCCCGATTCCGATTTTTCTAATGTAATAGATTGGTTGCTTTATAAAACATTTAACTCTAGTAAATGTGTTATTATTATATATATAACTGAAGGACCACTTAGCTATAATTGTTTGACTTTTTTTTTTGAGATTTGAAACTTATACCTTCAACTTTCAGTATTCATACCTATGTCTTCACAACTATCTAAAAACTTTGTAAAATGTCATTTTGACACCCTTCGAATTTTACGTGATTATTTTTACGTACGTCTCAATATAAATTCATGTTGGTTTATATTTTAACGTAATTTCACGTAAAATTTAATATGTTTTCATTAGACGGTATGAAATCGAGTTACTTTGCGTTTCATGAGTCATGTCAAACGTAATACGCTTTGGTACAATTATTTTTATTGACGTTCTCAATTGGTATATGTTTTGACGTTTATGTATGTGTGGACATAAATTCAAGTTAGTTTACGTTTCAACGTAATGACATTTTGACCCCCTATTTTTATGTACGTATTAGTGTAAATTCAAGTTGGTTTACGTTTTGACATATATATATCTTTTTCAAAAATGAGTCATGTCAAATATAATACGTTTTTATGCTTATTTTTCTAGATGTTTTCGGTTGGTCTACGTTTGATTGATAAGCAATTTCAAAGAAATTTAGTACGCTCAAATCACATTAAAAAACCGATCCCGCAACACGTAAAAAATAATTCTAGTTATGAATGTAAATGAACACGATTGCTTGGTAAAAAGACTTAGCTCTATCATTTTTTTCAAATTGTTTAAAGCATCTTCTTTTACCAAACAATCAGACTTAACTTTTTTTGTTACACACCCATTTAATACTTTAAATTAGATTCTAATACGTTGAAATTCATTTATTTTAATAATATAGACATATTTATAGAAACATAAAATACTTTCCCCTTGGTGTTTCAAACCCACTTTTTTGGCTCTACAGTCATGTGACACACGTCCGAACTTCAAAGCATTGGCGAATTTTAAACTTAGTTTTCAGTAAAATCAAGGGGAGGGGATGCGGATTCTGAAAATCTAATATTATACGTTACAAAATTCTCTTTTTAAATTTTTGGTAAAACTAACACTATGAAGCAAAAAATTAGAAAGAGCCGGAGGTTCGTCTGACCTATAAAAAGAATCACCCCTGCTCCAAATAATACAAGGAAAGACACTTGAGTAAGTAAAAACTCTCTTATCAATTGAATTGTTATTAAGTGTACGAATTGTCAATCTTAATTTGATTGAATGGTCTTGTGACCCAAAATCTTGTTGCTCCAAAACAATATAAATATGTAACATGTTATGTTCCTTGCTGCTAGCTTATTCAGTTCATCCTAGTGTCCTTCATAAATGATTTTTCTTTAATAAATCACCCCTACATATGACTAACACGTGTGTGGCTTTAATTTATGTATATTTGTACCACCTATGCCACTCTAAATGCAATTCCATCAAGTTTATTTACACATTTATAGGCCCATTCTTAAAATATAGCAACACTAATAGTTATTGTACATATTATTATGTCTATTTAGTCACTAAATTAATAAAATGGTTCATCTGTCATTTTAATAACTCAGAAGGTGACTGATTTGGAACAATTTAAAAATAAACTAGCATTGTATAACATGAAAATTTCCAAAATCAATAGTTCTCCTAACTTAAACAACTTTAGTGCCCTACTTCATATAACAACCAACGTAAAACCTCAAGATAAACGTGTTTATACTCTATGAAAATTTTCTTATTAATGCTTCCATTTTAAACTTTCGTTTACTTGTTAAGAAAGCTAATGTGATAAAAACACATTCTACTCTTAATTGTTATTTCATAACGGGTTTGTCCCCTCAACGTAATTTTTTTGATACTTTGGTATAACATAATATTAAAATATTTGTTTGTTTCAGAAGTAACTATTGATATAATTTAGATAACTCTTTGCTTTTATAAGATTTATTTTAGTTCTATAACTTTTATTAAATGAATTATTGATAACCAATAAATAAATTATTTTTAAAATAACATATGATAAAAAGTATGTCGTTCCACTTATGGAATTTTATGAGTGGGAGTGTGTGTGTATATATATATATATATATATATATATATATATATATATATATATATATATATATATATATATATATATATATATATATGGGAGGGTTATTTTGAGAACGCTGAATATTGCATGAACCGTAAGAACGAATGAGAAAACCAATCAAAACTATTTTTTTTAATACAATCATCATTTTAATTAAAATACAACATCAAAAAAAGAAATTACAACATCAAATAATTTATTTCTCCTGTTAAAATTACTCTTATTAGATTTTTTACACATGTGTAAATGGCAAACTTACACATGTGTAAGTTTCCTTTATTTCCAAATTCACATAAATTTAAATGTGTAAATTAAATTTTCAGAATTGTATTCGAATAATAATGACAAGTGTAAAAAGAAATTTTGAATTTCACTTGTTTTTGATCAAGTTCTAGTGATTTTTTCATTCGGTTCTCGCGATATTTAACGTTCTCACTTAAACTCTACTCTATTATATATATATATATGAGAGTTATCTTGAGAATGCTAAATATTGCGAGAATCGTAAGAACCAATGAGAAAACCAATCAAAAACATTTTTTAATACAATCATCATTTTAATTAAAATAAAACATCAAAAAAAGAAATTACAATATTAAATAATTCATTTCTCCTCTCAAAATCACTTTTATTAGAATTTTACACATTTGTAAATGTAAAAAAATTTACACATGTGTAAATGGCAAACTTACATATGTGTAATTTTTTTATTTCCGAATTCACGTAAATTTAAATGTATAAATTAAATTTTTAGAATTGTATTCGAATAATAATGACAAGTGTAAAAATAAATTTTGAATTTCGCTTGTTTTTGACCAAGTTCTAGTGGTTTTTTCATTCGTTCTCACGGTTTCTTGCGATATTTAGCGTTCTCATTTAAACCCTCCCATATATATATATATATATATATATATATATATATATATATATATATATATATATATATATATATATATCCTGACAATAGTTATTTATGGATATATTATATCTCTACATCAACCTTAACACATTCACATGTATCATACGATATGTGAAAACTTAGATCGCGTATATACTTTTAATCTTGTGTGTCTTTACGTACGATAATAGAACAAACAAAAATGCCTATAATAAATGATAAATCCAATATTCTAGTGCAAACTTATGATCAGATATAAAGTGAAAGATAAATAAAAACGGCAAAAAAGGAGTTTAATTCATTTAAATCCAATATTCTAGTACAAACTTATGATCATATATAAACTGAAACATAAATAAAAACAACAAAAAAAAGTTTAATTCATTAATCTTAAATTTTGAGAGTTGAAATTAATTTTACCATAAGAGGTGGTCACCTCATAGGTTGAGGGTTCCAACCCTTGCGATAATATCGACGCCACCCCATAGGGTAGACATTGATGATAGTTTGTTCGGGTTACATTTGTCGCATGTTAAAGTTTTGGAATAATGACTCTTGGACTTAAAGGTAGGGTAGGGTGTGTGTGACTGGTTGGTGAACTAAAAGTATGGGGTCCATGGTACTAGAGTATTTACGGGTAGGTGTTGCCAGTTTTTTGTGGTTTTATGGTAATTTGGTGTATAATTGACATGAATTAGTCAGGGCTAGAGTAGTAACCTTGGGTGCTCATTCCCCCTAAAAGAAATCATATATGTATTGACTTTTCTTATCATGTAAGTCACATGTCAATTCCTCCATTTATTTAAAACTAGAATTGATTCCCCGTGCTGCGGGGCCGCTTTTTTTAACGTGAAAGTTTTTGCAATTGTTTATCAATTATAACCTAAAAAATTTGAATTTATATTGACCCACATATAAAACTAAACATGTAAAACTCGAGTGAATCAAAATAACATTTTCTAAATTTTTTAGAAAGTTGAATGGATGTTAATGTTAAAAGGGTACGTAATTATTTTTATTTAATAACGCTCACCCTGAACAAAATTTACACCAAAACATAGACCAGCTAAAAACGTGCATAAAAAAGAATGAAAACATATTATATTTGACCTACCGCAATTCCAGAAAAGTTTACGTCAAAACGCAAACGAACTTGAATTTATTCCGACACACACATTAAAATAAGCACGTAAGACATGAGGGGTCAAAATAACGTTTAAAAAGAATTTAAAATTTGAGGGGTATGAATGTCAATATTTAAAGATGAAGGGGGAAATAAACATAAGACAAAACAAAAAGAATAAAAAAAAGGTATAAATGTCAGTATTTAAAGCTAAAGGGTGAAATACACATAAGACAAAAATTAAAAAAATAAAAAATGAATGGTGATATACACATAAGAGAGAAATAAAAGAATGAAAAACTAAGTTATTGTAACTAAGCATATGTCAAATTATATATATAATAATGTCCATAATTTTTTCATATATTTTTCTAGATTACCGCAATAACGAATTTTTTAATCTCTAATAGAGTATAATATTACTATATAAAAATAAAATAAAAAAATCATTTTCATTAGTTTTTTTTTCATTGTATTAAAGGTATTGGTCATTATGTTTTTCAACGGTGTGTTGGTCATTTCGTTTTTGCTATGGTTTCTATATATTGTATTACTGTCAAAACTTATAACACACTATTAATTTGGGTTTTGTCTATTACGTTTTTATCAGAACCTATAATATAATGTATAACACAATGAAGATGGTGTTATAATTTGGTTTTCTATACATTGTGTTATTAATGTTAATTATGTATTTTTCAATTGAATGAGTTTTCTGTACATTGTTTAATATGTTCTGATCATTGTGTTTAGTTTGTTATCCATTATGTTTTAATATGTTGTTCATTGTGTATTAGTTTATTGTACATTGTGTTTTTATTTTGTTGTTCATTTTGTTTTTAGTCTATTTTCCATTGTGTTTAAGTTTGTTATTTATTTTCTTTTTAGATTGTTGTCCATTGTGTCCTTTGTGTATTGTCATCAATTGTGTTCTTAGTCTAGCTTCCTTTGTGTTTTTAGTTTGATATTCATTGTGCTTTACATCATATATATAATGTTTTAGTCTATTGTCCATTATGTATTTTATCTGTTATTATCTATTGTGTTTTTCGTCTAATTTCTGTTGTGTTATTAGTTTGATACTCATTGTGTTTTACATTATGTTCATTGTGTAATACGCAACTGAGATTTTGATTTTTTTTAAAAAGTATAAAAATAGGGTACTCGTATTAAAGATCATAAGATGCTCGACTTTATAGTATAATTTTTTTAAGAACAAATGACGTATAAGAAAGTTATGGACGTTAAAAATTGGGGGAGGGGAGTAACATGTGACTTGCATGTGTATGTTCCTATCATATGAAAAGCATGCTTATTTTGAGTTTTTTTTAAATCTTGCAAGAAACTACCATTCCACTTGTTTTTTTCGTTGGACACTTGTCTCTCTCTAGTGGCTTCTCACCCTTCTTATTTATTTTAGCTTTTGTAGAATAACTTAACGCACAACTTTATACTTGTGCATCGCATTCATTCTTCTACCTAGGGGTGTAAACAAGGTGGGTCGAGCCCAAGCCTTCCACTACTCGAGCTCGGCTTATCATGTGTTTCTTAAGCTCAAGTCCGACTCGATTCGAGTCTACTAATTTGAATTGGAGCTCAACTATTTTGAGAACCATCTCAAACTAGCTAAAAGTCTAGCTCGAGCGTGCTTTCATGTTGTTTAAACGAGCCAAAGCTCAATTTGAGATCGGTTCACCAATGTTATTAATTTGAGCTCCGCTCACCATGGATAGATTTTCATATAAAACAAACTAGACAAAACCAACATACAAACCATACTTAAATAAAATAAAAACATCACCATATTGGAAATAAAAATAGTTACGAGACCAACATATATATATATATATATATATATATATATAAACTAAAATTTTGTTAGTGCTTGTTTAGGCTTGCAAGCATAAACGAGCATTGTATTTCACGCTTTAAATCGGGCTTGATAATTAAACGAGTTGTATTTTTTGCTCGAGCTCAGACTAGTTAAGGCTTGACTCGTTTGAGCTTTTAACCAAACTAGTCACGAATTGTTCTCGAGCCTCTAGTCTTATTTGCACCATACTTCTACCCCACGAATCATGATATGCAACATTGAGTAGCACATACTTTTACATTTACACCATCAGTAAAAAAACTGGGAGTTGTATAAGATAAGAAGTTACATAACTTTTTGGTAATCTATTTTAACTAGTTTCTTTCATATTAAGCTACAACTTTTGTCTTTTATGATATCCTAAATTATTGATTGGCTCCTTTTAATTGTTTAACTTTCAGTCAGAGTCATTTATTTGAAAAGTTCTTAAAAATTATAGTCTTGTTGCTTCCTAAGGCTTTGATTTTTGGTGGTTCGTCCTGATTAGCTTTTGTACACACAACACAATACCACCATCGATATTAGGGCTTTGAATTATGATCCTAGAAACCTTGACTGGTTAGGCAGTAGGCACTAAATTGACTAAGGTGAAAATGTGCAAGGGAACTATATTTAGATTTATATTTCCAATCAAGATCTATATTTGGACTTATATTCGACAAGACCCATATTAAGTTTAACTTTGCTGAATCGCAGCCTTTTGGATATCGCCAGCGGTCCTCAACGGCAAACACAAAAGCTTCACTTGGCTAAATGATTCCGATGAATGTTGTTGGTTGATTGGTTACATAGATGAAGGTGATGGTGTGCCACGTAGAAGTGTAAATGAAATGGTAAATTATGTTACTACCCTCACACGCCTTACACACGGGTTAAGCTAACTAAGAAACTCAACACAGGTTAATACAAATGACAAATATTGTAGCAAGTTATCAAATAAAGTACTTCAAGCGAAAGTCAAAACTTTAAATAACCCACTCCATAAATTTAAGATATCATATAAAATTATAATTTAATATTTATATTTTAAAAAGTAACCTTTAATTACCACTTAAGATTATTAACAAAGATTCACACAATGATTCAAGGTGATTAACACGATATACTACACAATTGATGTAGCATTCAGGTTATTTATAAACGTACATGACCATTCAAAGTACTATAATATGTAAATTTATATAAATAACCTTTTCTAACATATGTGACCATCTAGAACTTTTTTTATTAGACATCCATTCAAAGTACTATAATATTAAAAACTTTTTATTTTTTGGATTTTTGAGCAATCTTATTGTCTTTTAGTTTTGCTACTATATTTTATAATACGCACATGTTTGTTTATGTTTGATCATAGCCATAAACTTATGGTTGTTGAACGTTAGTGATTTTGTACCATTTTATGATATTCAAAGATTCTTGATTTCGCTACAATTTTGGCATTTCTTAACAATTTTCAAAGGTTGCTAAAGTGAAAGTGGACCTTGTTAGTACAACATACCCATTATACCCCAGTTAAGGAAAAAGACATCTTAGTTTTTCATATTGATAATTAGGAGTTACTATTTGGACATGAGGAGTTTTACACAATCACATTGTTGTTATTCGGTCATAAGTTCATGTAGTTGCATCTTACATGATCTCTGTAATTCGAATTCAAAACATTCTCCAATACATTTCGACATCGATTACTCCACTTCTAATTACCCTTGCTTTGTAAGTATTGATCTAAAGCAGAATGTGGGCTAATGACTTCCATATTTTAAGATTGAGATATTCAACATGTTTCCTTTGTTGTTTATGATGAGGCATCAAACAAAACCTATTACTAATTAGTATTCTAAGTAGGATCTTTTGTTTTAAAATATCAAATCATCATTCCAATAACTATCCATAGATATAGACTTTGAATCCAAAACTGGGTTATCCTGATAGTTCACTACAAGAAAACGTGGCAATAGCGGCGACATTCTACAAGAAAACGTGGCAATAGGGGCGACATTTGTCGCTGCTAAAGGGTATGATTTGTGTCGCTAAAGTTATTAGCGGCAATATCACCGCTAAAGGATTTCCAATTTTAGTGGCAACATGACGTCGCTATATGTGTTTGTCGCTAAAGACTTCTATCAATAATGGAGACACTGTCGCCGCTAAAAGTCTTTTTTTTTGCTACATTTACAATATTTCCAGTTACCTGAATACACAAATATGCCAATTTCCTGTTTTCCACAACACAAACTAAATAAACATAATACTTAACATCCTAAAATTGCATAAAACGTAAAAAACTACAAGATAGTTGTCAAGGTAAACTATACTTATATGCCATCGTCATCGTCGTTATAAAAAATGTCATCGTCATCGTTTGTGGGCTGCTTTCCCTTCGAAGCACGATAGTTTTCAAGTTGATTAAAAAGTGTCGGGGTTTGGAACAAACCCGAAACAAATTCCTAAAATAATACATATCAAAACCCATATTAGCATATTAACATACTACCAACATATATTTCTCAAAGTAACATGCGTTCATTGATCCTTGTATAACTTTTTAAAGTGAAATTGCATAGTTTACTTCAGAAAAGGTTTGTTTAGTTTAAAGTTGTGCACCTAACACATTCGAGGGCATATTGGAAGAAGGTTTATGCCCAATATCTTGTATCCATCCCCACCAATCACCCAACACACTCAGAAACGCAACAACCTCATTCGACGGTTGAGAACCGCCGCCTTCCCCGCCACATTCATTTTGACCCATAATCGCCCATTCTAAATTCAGTTGTATTTTACAAAGATGAATATTATATATATATATATATATATATATATATATATAGAGAGAGAGAGAGAGAGAGAGAATTATTCTTTAAATAAATACTTACATAATTCTACTTGACTACCGAGTCAAGCCAATTCCCATCTTTATCAGTGTTAGTTTACAGTATGTAGCGAGATGTTTCAAACCCTGTTTAACATTAAAACTTAGATTAGACATTAAATAAACATAAACACACACACACACACACACACACACACACACATATATATATATATATATATATATATATATATATATATGAAGCATTACATGTTTGTAGGCGGTGCTACTATTTGACACTGTCCCCCCATGGTTTGGGAATAGCTAGCGCTGGTGGACTTGTGTTAGCCTCATATCTTGCAATATATTTAGGGTTTAAAAAGTGATCATTGGTTCTTTGCCAGTTTTCATTAGGCATTCCTCGCGGCGGTGTGCCCTTGCTCTTTTGATATCATCGTACCTCCGTTATCAAGAATTTCACTTTTAGCCTCGTGCTTGCAGCTAGAGTACCGCTTCATAAGCACATGCTTAATGCCGCCTTTCAAGTTGTGGGGGGAGGGGATCTTGTTGCCTTCTAGCATTGCAACTTGCAACAACGCGAAGAGATGATCAAATGAAATATTAGTCCAATGGTGCATCTCCTTTAGATTTATAAGCTTTGCTAAAAAGTCAAGGGAAGAAAACTTGGTACAACCAGGATATAATTTTGTTTCAACTTCCTCTACAAGGGCTTCAAAATCAACACCAACACCGCTACTATCTCTACCCAAAATCTGTCGGTTAAGGTTTGTATCTTCTTCCGTACGCTCCCCCTAACGTCTTCAATAATGTTTCCCATACCGTCTTGTGGCACAACATCATCTACTTCTATAACTAGAGGCATAGGCGTTTCTCCGTGATAGACCACCTCGTGTAATTCTTATGAAAACAGAGAATATGCAAGTGGAATTTTCATTTTTGTCATGGGTATTAAGCCGAATTTTACATTTGATACCCGGACATCTAACTTCATTGTGGTTGTGTTGCACTCTTTCACACATCTCGATAAAGGATTTAAGTCCTTGTTCGTAGTGTGTTGATTTACGTGGAGAATAAATCTAGCTTTTATCAAAAGGCATTATGCAACTAAAAGTATAATTTAATTTACGGTTTACAAGACAAGGGTATGCTTCTAAACCCACTTTCTAAACACTTTATCTCATATATGAATGTATATTACATGATTGTTTGTATAAGACAACATTTCCTCTTAGCTCCCAAGTATATATATATATATATATATATATATATATATATATATATATATATATATATATATATATATATATATATATACACATACTCGAGGAGCAAAGGGAAAATGGTAACCGAATCCTTCTTAAACAAACAATCATTTAATACACATTCACATCCTAAATGAGATAAAGTAATAAAAAAGCAGTCCCAAATTAAATTAAATGGGGACAACCTGAAATTATTTTCTAAATCAATTTTTGGCGAATATTTCTAAGTTCATTATGTTTAAAATGATGAATTCAATATCGGGCGCATATTTCTAAGCTTGTTATGTACTAGATGATGGTTTAAATTTCATTATGTTTTAAATGATGATTTCAATTTTGAGCGGGATTTTCTATGTTCAATATGTTTTAGATGATGATTTCAATTTCGAGCGGGTATCTTATAAGATCGTTATGTTTTAAACGATAATTTTAATTTCGGGCAGGTATTTTATAAACAAATATAATAACTTTTAAACAATGACATATCATTTTCACAATATACCAATATATATATATATATATATATGTATATTTCAAACCTAAACAAAAACATATACATTTGTCAAACTTAAGCATAAACATAGAAATTATCAAACTAAAACATATTTTTTTTCAAACCTATACATGAACGTACAAATTATCAAACTAACATACACACATTTATATACTTACATACACATATTTACAAACACACATTTACATACTAACATACACACATACATACTAATATACACACATTTTCACCAAATACACATAATTTATACATACTTACATGCTAACATACACATGTATATGCTTACATACACACATACATAGACTTACATACACACATTTTCACATACATTTACTAACATATACACATTCACATATAAAATTAAAGAGAATACTAACCTTAGATTGAAGTTCATAGTATGTGGTAGCGGCGGAGACGTGATTGGTGGCTGGATTTCTCTAGCATACACACATTACATACACAAAAAATTAGGAGATTAACAAATATATAACAAACTAAAGAAACATAATCATCTTAAAAAACAATACTAATCGATATGGAATAAGAGATGGTGGAATTGAAGTGATTGGATTAATTGGGGTTTTTCCCGTGAGAGAGATGGAAGGTTTTGGTGGGAAAATGGGTGAAAAGGGAAGAAATCTGACTAACAAAAGTTGGTTATGTGTAACCTTTTAGCGGCGACATATTCGCCACTATTGCCGGTTTGATGTCGCCGCTATTGTTGGTAATGAACACCAACCATAGGATCTTGATAACAAATGAATGGCTACGGTTTAGTATCCCCCACTGCGTCTGGATCGAACTAATAGCGGCGACATATGGTATGTCGCCACTATTGATGTCGTTGCTATTAATACCTATTTCTTATAGTGGTTATCTAGAAACTGTTGAAAGGCAGAAACATTCGCAAAATGGAAGAAACATTCTTTTAGATCCGGTTATAACAAAGATACGAACAAGATTCTTGTAACCTTTAGTTATAAACCTATATGCTGGTGAGCTTGATACTAATAGCATACTAGATTGTGATATTTGTGTTACCACACATATACATTTGACATTAATGGAATAACACTAGATGATTTTATTGCTTTTAGTATCACAACAACCAACATTAAGTTCCAAAACACTAACATACTTAACCGGATTGTTGACAGGCAATAAAACCCGTCATTTCTTGCAAATTATAATGGACAATCACTAAAAGTACAGAAAACATCCTTCTCGCATCTTATAAATGCACTAAAGAGAGTTACACTCTAATCCTCAAATTTAGATAATTTAAACAACACCTTTACTATATCAAATTTCAACAACCTCGATTAATTATTCACTACCTTCCACTGCTAAGGACTATATCCACATGCCCAAAAATATATATTATTTTTCTATGACATTCGAAAATATGGATTTTTTAAAACCGGTAACAAAATATATATATATATATATATATATATATATATATATCCTTTTTCTATTGACCAACTAACTCAAACGCGTTGCCCACTAATCGACTTCGAATTCTCAGTCAAAGAAAATAGTTATAGCTCGGTCTTAGCTATTTTATTAGATAGAGTAAGTCGAGTTTCGAACCACGAGAAGTATTGTGGAAAGTGCTATTAAACAGATAAATCTTGATAAGTAATTAAATTCTAAGGAAAAGTGAAATCAAATTGTTTGGTTATTTGTTTTAAAAAAAAACTACACTAACGATTAACTAAACGAGGTTGTGAAAAATTATGTGAAAAGTGATTCCTTCAGCATCCAAGCTCAAAGATATACCTAGTTTCAATTTGGATATTCATGTATACATAATTATGTAAGTCAACTGATAGTGATAAACAAGGAAAATTCACTTCAGTTGCAAAAAACAAAGGGTTTTTCACTAGATTACCACATGTAGATTACCAACCAAATCCCAAATCTAATGTATCCCGATTACTAGAATTAAAAGACAAAGAATAAAGTTTCAACTAAAAACTAATTGTTTACGATTATTCAATCAAACAAATACAAAAAAATCATTAAATTCATAGATTGCATGTCCCGAACATCAAAGAAAACCAAGTCAAATCATCTATAGAACTCTCCACCCAGAGACAACTACAAAGAGATTAGCCGCTCATGATCATGATAAAACCTTCAATTGTTGATTCAAAATGCATGAAAGATGACAAAATATTGATTTGGTGGGTTGGAATCCTCTAAAAACTTCAATCAGTTGCTCCAAAATACCTTCAAAGATATGAAAAACCCTAAAAATCCCATTCGACGATCGTAACCTACAGCAAGGGTCATAAGCTATGCCCTTTAATGAAAGAGTATCATTCATGGCCTTTGCCTTACGATGGAGGCTACGGTGTTCTGAGGTCCATCGCAACCTATGTCACACCTCGACCCTCTGCAGATTATCGGTCGGAGCGAGATGATTGTACAAAGCTCATGACAACTATTATAAGTTTAAATAATTAAAGCATGTTAAAATTAAAATGTCACACATATTATAAAGTTTTCAAATAAATTATACAATATCTAAATCATCAAACATAAAATAAGATTCAATTTATTAATCTAAGACGTGTCCTACATGTCTTCATCTTCAACTCAATCACACCTCGTTACCTGTATCATGCGTAAAAATAGTTTTTTGGTCAACACAAAATGGGTGAATAGATCTATAACATTTTGCTTGATTATTTTAGTTTTATTTAAAATGATTTGACATGCAACTTCGAGTGTATGAGATATTTCCAAACAATTCAACAATAACAATAATCAATTCAACCAAATATAATAATGCCAGACAGAGATAATAAGAACCAGTCTGCCAGTGGGTCCACCTGGAACAATAGACACAAAGCGAGTAACAAATAGATACAAGTATATGTAGCTATAGATACATGTAAACATAACACGTAATGACACATTGATTTTGCATGTTGATTATTTAAATAAGAAACATATGAAACAGTGATACATGATACATCCAAAAAATATTTAGTGATAAAAAGAGGAAAGAAATAGATCTATTTACAGCTTTGCGTTTGTTTGATCCTTACGTAAAATGCACGAGTGTAGAGGGATTATACTCCAAAGACTAAATGTTACCCTAAAGAAATAAACAGCATAAATATACTAAACAACCATCTCCAAAACTATAAAATAAATCCTATAACGTAGGGGTTTTGGCTAACCGAAAACTATATATATATATATATATATATATATATATATATATATATATATATATATATATATATATATATATATTAATACTAACATTACTATTAAATTAATGTTTGTAATTACATAACTAAGGTGACATATTTAAAATATGAATGTAAAAATATTTATGTTATCGGGGTTTTCTATTGTAACATATACTAAGTCTAGAAATCTATTAACATCCCATATTTATAATCTAGTCTGAATTATCAAATTTACATCGAAAAGTCTAAAATTGCGACAATAAAATATCAATGCAAGATAATAACAAATATGTCTTATTATATATAAAAATATCAATTCTAACATATTTAGTAAAAACTCATCTTCCAATTTATATAAATCCAAAATCACACTTATGTTATATTTGTTTATTAAAATGATGACATTTGTTAAAACAAACTAAATTAGTGTTTAATATTTACATGATCGTTTTCTTACAAAATATTTTACCAATGATCAAGAAATCCATAAAAATTGCATGTCCTATTTATTTTATAGAGAATCAGATAATAATGTCTAAGAGTTTTTATTTTGATAAAATCCATCTTTAATATAATTTTTCCATAAATTGAAACATGTCCAAAAATTCATAAATCAATTAGACATCCAAAAATTCTCAAAAATTACACAACCATAACTAATATGATAATGAACAATATCCTAGGTCCGGTTTCATTAAAACACAATTCCTAGATCAAAAGCTCCAAATTTTACGAACTAAGAACCCTAGAATATAAAGAAATCAAACCCTGATTCATGTGCCCTTTTAACACAAAAACAGACAATAGAGCATGACAAATTAGACAAGTTAGGCTTTGTAATTACCTGATTTGATGAATAAATGGGAGAGATCAAACCAGAAAGTTCCAAGCCCTAGATGTGATCCTTGCTCAAATTCGTGAACTAAAAGGTTTTGGATACGAGGATCCGTGAGATAGGTTGTGGGATGCTGTTTGGTTCTTGATTAAGCTCTGAGAAGGAAAAAAATTTTGTGCGATGTTTTGTGTTCTAGAAACATGAAAATGGTGTCTTGAATTACCTTTTAATTAGTCTAATAATGAGATAATAATGAGCCATAAAGTTTGCAATAAGTCATATCATCAAGATCCAATTGATTGGGTCAATAAAGAAACCGAAAGGTTGCGAAATATAGGAGATAGAGATGAGACCTATATCTTTTGTGAAATATGGTTGTCGTATGGGTTTGTCCTACAAATGACACTAGATATCGTTTGGGGAGTATGGTTGTCGTTTTGGGTTTGGCCTCCATACGACACTAGATATCATTTGAGGCTTCACCCCATGTCATTTGATGTGTGGCTTTGGTGATTTTTCTGTGAACATTTAGTCCATGATAAAAATATATCTGTCAATGTGGACTAGTTAACATGTCTCGTAAATTATTGGTAATTTTCTAACCCGTTTGCTATTATTTATAAAATCCTCAAACAATCTTAAAAACTGATGCAACGCTGAAAGTTCTGAGATCTGTGTCATTGTTTGTGTATGCATCTAATTGGATTACATAAATGGTTCTTGGGGGTGTCTAATATGAATAAATGCCGATTAGCATGTATGGGTGTCTATGTGGTACGTGTATGCATGAACTTGCCATGATTCTTGCTGTAGAATGTCGGTACAATAGTATACGTGAAACCACAATGTGTTGTCCAAATCATTTAACTAATAACATGTATACATATCAGGATGTGGTTAACTATAACAACTTGTAGTTACATAATTCTAACCGAGCACAACTAAGGTGAGTTCACGGCCCTTACTCTTTTTTCTTTTACAAAACATAGGGGAGAAAGCATGTACTATGTTACGGTAAGTAATGTTTTACGTTACGGTAAAGTAATGTCACTAGCATTAGATATTTTGTTATATTAGTTATGGTCACGAAAGTGCACACTCATAGGAAGTCCTTCATTTCGGGCCGTTAATATTGGATTATAACGACGAAATTTTGAGTAGTACTACTGGGCCCGACACGCCCCACCCGAGTTAGTCGTACTAACTCAACTGGTAATGGTCGAACGGGTGTTAAATTTGCCTATCAATAAAAGGCAACAACGCGTAAACAGTCAGCTTCAGTTGCGAACGCTTGACATAACGTTTAGGTTAGCTACCTGCAAATATAACAAGAAACTGCTAATCGCTACTATAATCTGTTAACAACTGAAACCACAAATTGTTTATATCTGTGAATCAAACCTGTGAGCATACTCATCATTATGTGTTGACACTTGTTCTTGCATATCTTTCTAAGGTCACTAAGGCACTCTATCACGATTAGGAGCACAAATATTAAAAACTATTTTTGGTGCTTGCATTCATACATTTACTTATGTTGGTTTTGGGCATTTGTTTTGACTCACTGTTTTACATTACTTTTATTTATGCTTCCGTAACTTACTTGGGTTTGACACACATACTTTTACTCGTATAGAGGTCGTTACCTAGTTTGTCACTCGCCTCGCGGTAAAACCTGCAGGTGGAATTTGAGGGAGTGACAAAATGCAACATAGATAGTTCGCATAGGCTAACAGGATATATAAATGTAATACACGAAATCGTGAAATCATCGGACTTATGGTAACCCATAATTCAAGGATGCGATTCGCATGAAAACTTCATAGAACATTAAAGAGTAAGGAAAGTTCATCACATTGACAAAATATGACTGATATAGCTAGTGCCTCGTCATCAAGAAGTGTTGAATGGATAGCGGCTGCCCAAAGGAATCAACGCAAACTGCTCATGAGTTTTTGATAAAATAGATTAGTAAATTGAACTAAGAATCTCCACAAAATACAAAATTTATGATAAAATAGAAATTCAAAACGTGACCTGACATGAAATGTTGAAAATCCAAAACTTAAAACCACATGAATCATGATAATATGATAAAACAATATTTAAAAAAAATGAAACATTGAAAATTCCTAGGTTTGGCATATCATAGAATTTAGTATGCCTTCCATGCGTCACTTTCGTAATCACGTAGCCCCCCACAATTACCGAGCTTTCTCATAGTTCGCATATGTTCACCCATTGACGTAAAATAATCCAAGTTTGGGGTGATATGAAACGATGTTGGAGGGTATTTATGACTTAACATGGACACTTGACTTATCAAAGTATCGTTAGTTCATTTGACGTTTGGTGTGACATGCTTTGGCCCAATAAGTTATGGTATTATCATCGTTGGTCCCCAGGTAGGTGATATGCGTCAAATGCAAAATATAAATTATATCAAATACGGTATAAAATCAACCTTTTTAGTACTAATGTTGGAAAAAATGCGTTTCTTTGTATACTTTTGATTTTCAGGTTTAAAAGAGCTTAAATGTACAAAAGGAACAAATTAACGATAAAAATCAGTATAGGTACAGAAGACGGGAAGATAACACACTATACCAACCCTCCGAGCTTCACCACAAAGACAAAAACAACGATCTAGAAGTCAAGCACGGAGCCGTGCCTAGTCGGCATGGCGCCATGCCCCTTCAAGATTCCAGAGCTGAAGAAGACAAACAAATGAAGACAAGAGAAACGGGACCGTGGTTAACTTCCAGATTTGCGAATCTTGGATAGTACAGCAAGTACAATGGCCACGGGTCCATGTAAGCACCTTGTCTTACAAGAGCATTAAATGAAGACAGAGAAGAAGGAAGACATGAGGCCGTGCCCATAGAGCACAGGGTCGTGTGAGCTTACTATTTTCAGCTATAAATAGGGTGCTTGGTTTCATTTCAACTCATCCCCCTGCAAACCACTTCTCTCACACCTGCCACCACTCCACCACCACAATACCACCATCATCCACCATATTCATCCATCATCTATCCTTAGAGTGTGTGTAGTAGTCTCGGGATCCAAGATTGATCGTAAGAGTTTTTGTTAAAAAAGGCCATGCTTTGTTAATATCTTACATCACTTGGTGAAGATAATTTGTTTATGTATTACTTTTGATTTCCTGACTTTCGTTAACTTTTTAATTGGATATGTATTAATGACTTTAATAACTAGTTTTATGTATTGAAAGTGAACTTTATTCTATCATTTTTCATGTTTCGTTGATTCATTCATTCGTCTCTTTATGGTCTATATAAAGCACGTTAACTGTCTGGAAGGGGGTTAAAAGGGTGGTATGGGTAAAGTTCTTGTCTAGTTAAGTGTATACATCCTGCGAGAACTTGGTTTAAGCTTACTAGGACTTCCCTTAAGGCAGAGAGCATCAAATCGGGGGAAGTAAGAACGGCTTGAATCCCTTATGAATAAGCTACTATTAAAACTTTAAATCGGTCTTGCAGGACTGTATCCTTGCTGACTCAGACCAATATGGCCGAGGGTAGCGTTGCCTCCAAAAGAGGGACATCACACATTTTGCATTAATAACTTACTTAATTATCTTACGATATTCCGGCCTTGCGGGACTGTATCCCAGCTGACTCAGACAAATATGGTTGAGAGTAGCGTTGTCTCCAAAAGAGGGACATGCCACTTTAAATAAGATAATCTCTTGAAAAACCCAAAGCGTTGAAATCATCAAAGGATACATAAATAACGAATCGGAACCAAGTGATTCTATCTTGTCTATTTATTCCTTTTATTACTTAGTTTATTTCCTTATGTTTACAAATTAACTTTTCAAAATATTTTGATTAGATTAGACGTCGACGATATTATGGTATTAAAAGATCTTTTGCCCTTGGACGACCTCGGTATCTTGTCATCACTATACTACGCCAACGATGGGTGCACTTGCCCTAGTGTGTTGTAGAGAGTGATAGTTACATATCGTGTTTTTATAAATTTAAAGCTTGAATAAATGAGTAAAAAGTATTTAAAATATATCTGGTCCCTTAATTGATTGGATTTATACGAACGCTAGCCTAGACAAGACGTCCTAACTACTGATACTTAACCCTTCTAGTTATCACATATATATCACAAGAACTCAATTTGACAAGAGTGAAAACTCAAATGACATTCGAAACTCAAAAATGAAATAAAATAAAAATATAGGAATAATTGAAAAGAAAATAAATCTAATTAAAACTTTAAAAACAGAAATAGCAACAAAATACTATTAAAAAGATTTAATATTTATATATAATATAGTGTGTGTAAATGTGACTATGGAAAGAAAATAAAAATAATAATAAACTATGGATAAATAATAAAGTAGATAACAACATGTAAGGCACATAACATCATGTGTAATTTAATTATTTATAATCTAAGACAAATAAACAATTAAGAAAATAAGGTTCCTAAGACTCCTAATTAATTATAATCTAAGTCTAAATGTCAAATAACCTAAATCTGATGACAATTATTATAAGTTTAAATATTAAAACATATCAAAATTAAAATGTCACGTATATAAAGTTTTCACAATATCCAAATCATCAAATATAAAATAAAATCCAATTTATTAATCTAAGGCATGTGCTACATGTCTTCGTCTTTAACTCAATCACACTTGGTTACCTGTATCATGCGTAAATATAGTTTTTGGGTCAACATAAAGTTGGTGAATAGATATAAATTTAAATAAAACATTTTACTTTATTATTTTTACTTTATTTAAAATAATTTGACATGCAACAAATAGATAAAAGTATATGTAATAATAGATACATGTAAACATAACACATAGTGACATATTGATTTTGCATGTTGATGATTTAAATAAGAAACATATGAAACAGTGACACATGATACACGACCAAAATATTTAGTGATAAAAAGGGAGAAAATACACATACTCACAGTTTTGCGTTTACTTGATCCTTACGTAAACCACACCAATGTTGAGGGAAATTACTAGAAAAACAAAAATGGTACCCTAAAGAAATAAATAACAAAAATATACCAAACAACCATCTCCAAAACTATAAAAAAATCTTATAACTTAGGGCTTTTGGCTAATCTAAAACTCTATATATTAATACTAACATGACTATTAAATCAACGTTTGTAACTAGGTAACAATGTGACATATTTGAACTATTACCGTAAAAATATTTATGATATTGATTTTATATTGTAACATATACTAAGTCTAGAAATCGTTTAACATCCAATGTTTATAAATTAGTCCAAATTATCAAGATCGCATCAACAAGTCTAAAATTGCGACAATAAAATATCAAGGCAAGATAATAACAAATTTATGTTATTATCTATCAAAAATATCAATTCTAAAAAATTTAGTAAAAACTCATCCTCTAATTTATATAAATTTAAAATCATACTTATTGACCAAATTGATTGGGTCTATAAAGAAACCGAAAAGTTGAGAAATAGATGAGATAGAGATGACTCGGTTGATTAGTTTGCGTTTTCAGACGATGATGTTGCAGACCGATGTCATTTAGGAAGTATTGTTGTCGCTTGGGTTTGGGGTTGGCCTCCAAACGACACTAGATATCGTTGGGGGCTTCACCTATGTCGTTTGATGTGTGGCTTTGGTGGATGGTTGGTGTCGTTTGGATTATGCAAAGGTCCAGTTTAGATCATCAAAGTTGTTATCGTTTAAAATGGTTAAGGGTACTGTTTGAAATGTTATTTATTACTAGATAAATACCATATTCCAACATAATAAATAATAATAAATAAAATTTGAATAAATAAATTCGTGTTTTCATTTATTACATTTCGAGTCTGGTTTACAAAACAAGTTTGGTTCGGAGATTCATGTTTGACGGATTTTAGACCCTACATCTCAGAGTCGAAGGCTACAACCCATGGGTTTTTAATAGGGGTGTTTTTTTTCTATGTCTGCTCTTCCACCTTTTTATTTCTTCTTAATTACTTTTCGGTTGTGTGTTTCACCTACACTAACACATCCACTAGTAATCAAACAATCCCAAAAAATTAATCGTAGAGAAACTCATAATAAGTAGCATTTAGACTCGTTAAAAATCAATCCAAAACCCATCTAAGACCCACCATTTTGATTATACTCCTAAATCTACATCTTTTGCCCAATCTAAGAGTTGAACCATCTACCTTTGAGCAGAGATAGATCTTCTCCACTCATTGATATCACTAGGCTACTTAGCTTTTCGTTAATAGTATATATCAAATTTTATTTGAAGTCTGTTATTATTAGAAAGACATATCAACATTATTAAAATAACATGATCAAATTTCACGTAACACGTGTACTATCATGATACGTAAATGATATACGAGCATGGGTGGTCTTTAAGGTGTGCGAGTAAGACCATCGCACAAGACTTGTGATTTGAGGGGCACATGTTTTTTTAAAAGAAATCTGACATATATATATATATATATAGGTAGGGCTCGGTTCAAATGAGAACCACCACGAGTTGTGTAAACCATGAAAAATTGTACTTCGCGCGAGTTAAGCCAAAAAATTTTTTTTGCACAAACGTAAATGAAAATATTATAAACACATCTGTATAAAAACGAAAAAAAATATTGTTGAGCCAGTAGTTTTGCCTAATGTTAGTTTCTTTACGCGCTTGCGTAAAATTGTTACGAAGATAAATATTTTTTTTACAACTCATGTAAATGTATGTATGCGACATTTTTTTAATGTTGTATTTTGCTGAAGCAAATGATTTTTTTAAAGATTTTTGAGAAAAAATTGTTTTTGGAAAAACCTTTTGGATGACCTAGTTCTTATGGTTCTCACAGCTCAAGGTGGTTCTCATTTTAACTCATATATATATATATATATATATATATATATATATATATATATATATATATATATTGTGGGAACGAAGATCGATTTTTGAGAAACATGTGGCACCCTGAAGTTGATCTAGAAGTACATCAATACGAGGTAGAGGATAGTGATTCTTGATGGTCAGCTTGTTGAACTCTCTATAGTCGATACACATACGGAAGGTTCCATCTTTCTTTTTTACGAAAAGAACCGGCGCACCCTAAGGTGATTAGCTAGGACGTATAAATCCTTTGTCAGTCAACTCTTGCAGCTGACTAGCTAACTCTTGCATCTCAGATGAGGCTAACCGATATGGAGATTTTTCAACTGGTGTAGCACCAGGTACAAGATCGATTCGGAACTCGACTTCTCGCACAGGAGGAAATCCTGAAACATCGTCGGGAAATACTTGAGGAAATTCTTTAACGATTGGAATGTCTTTGAGCTTCTTTTCCTTGCCTTCCTTCTTGACGATGTGAGCTAAAAATGCAATATAGTCTTTACGAAGGTATCTTCGAGCTTGAAGGCATGACATCAGTTTGAGCCCTTTGGAAGGGGTTTCACCAAAGATACGTAAAGTTTGACCGTCAGCGAGAGGAATTCGAATAAACTTCTCGTAGCAAAGAACTTCAGCGTGATGCTCACTAAGCCAGTCTGTACCGATGATAACGTCAAAACTACCCAATTTCATAGGGATAAGATCAATTGAGAAATCATCATCATTGAGGGTGAGAGTGCAATCTCGAATAATTGAGTCTAACTAATAGGTTCACCATCAACAACTTCCACCGTGAAAGATTCAACTAGACTAATGCGGGGTAATTCAAGTATCGATTCGAATTCTAAGGACACGAAACTCTTATCCGCACCAGTATCAAATAGTATGGATGCATAACTACCGTTAATGAGAAACGTACCGTTAACCACATTGTTATCAGCCCTAGCTTGATTGGCATTGATGTTGAAAGCTCTTCCTCTTGCGGGTGGATTAGCTTGGTTGACTTGATTCACTAGGTTGGCTTGAGCTTGGGCATTTATGATGTTCACCAAACATAGGCAAGTGTTTCGAAAATGGGTTGGATCACCACTGTTGAAACATGCTCTGACTGGTTGCATCATAGGGTAATTTTGTTGATAGTAAGGTTAAACCCTGGGTTGAGCAGGTGCTAAGAGTAGAGGTTGTTGGTATTGGGCTTGGCCTACCACTTGATTGTTGGGTTGGGCTTGAGGTTGATTGTGGTTTGGCTTTTGGAGAATGCAGCAAGTTTGAATTATGTGACCTGCACTGCCACAACTTGTGCAATATTGGCATGGGTTCTCAAGAGAGTGGTGATATTGGCATCGGTTGCATTTTGGCTGTGAGCCTGTGTAGGGTTTCTTGAATGGGGCGACAGGAGGAGCGACTTGTGTGATTGGGGCAACAACGATAGGGGGATTGGTTTGGGTAACGGCTAAACTCTTCTCATTGCGTTTCCTTTTACCAGCAAACTTAGAAGACGAACCTGTTTGAGTTGGGGTTGAGGTTTCAGCGGGTGTCTTGTCTTTCTTCTTCTTCTCGTCTTTAAAATCGCCATTTCGGATGCGATTTTCCGTGAGCTCAGTAGCCAGCTCCATTGCAACTTCGAGAGTTGCAGGTGTAGTACTCAACACTGAATCTTGAATGTTTGAGGGAAGACCTCGAATGTAGTGCTCAATTAAATGATAGAGTGGGGGTAAACAAGTTGGGGACCATATGATTCAACTCGAGAAACCTCTTATTGTATGTTGTGTGGTCTCCCTCCTTTTGTTTCAAAGAGTAGAACTCATCTTCCAATTTCTTGATTTCGCTTCTTGGACAGAAGCGTCTTGTCATGAGCTCCCTCAACTCTTCCCAAGTTAAGGCCATAGCAGCTTCAGCACCTCGCTTGCCCTTCTCTATGTTCCACCATGTAAGTGCTACCCCGTACAAACGATCGGTAGCATATCGCACCTTGCGATCATCGGGTCAATCACAATTGAGAAAAGTGCTTTCCATCTCCTCAAACCGACGGAGGAGAGCGGTGACACCTTCAGTCCCCTTGTATTTTGGAGGATCGCAGGATTTGAAATGCTTGTAGGTGCATTTAGTGGTGTTAGGGGGAGGGTTGGCGACATTTTGACCTTCTTTATTAGTGGGGTTGATGGGATTGGCGGCAAGAGTTTGTTGAACTTGTACGACAATGTCGGGAAGTACGACAGCCATCTGTTGGGCTATTTGAGCGGCCATGCGCTCGCCAGATCTTCCTGACCTTCTACCACCTCGAGAGTGACTAGTAGACAACTACAGGAAATATGTAGCGGGATTATAAGTTGAACGTTTTTAGGTGCCATGTGTCGTAAAGAAAGAAAACAATATTCACAAAATAATTGAGAAAATAAATTTACTACATCTATAGGATGTCTTGGGCTTTACTCATGTTTGGGCCCCAAATGTCTTCATACTTCGACCTCGGTAGTCATGTGGGCCCCCATGACTACTAGGCTTTGTAGGGTTCACATTGGTGTTGGCCTGTTAACGCTCGCATCACCCGAATGAAAATTGTAAAACATGATTGCGAGATATAAGGTCGGAGGGTGTCCAGGTGTAGACACAATGACGACTCAAAGTAGGGTTAATTCACACGACGTTTGGTGTGGCATGCTTTGGCCTAATAGGTCCTTCGCACTCTCATCGTTAGTCCCCAGGTAGGCAAACTGGTCCATTATATTGAATTTATACGAAAGCCAATCCTAGGCAGGACGTCCCGACTACCGGTACTCGTACCCTTCCAGTTACTACATGCCCATCGTAGAACTCACTTTGATGAGATTGAAAACATGAAATCATTACAAAATCTTTGAGAAAGGAATCATTAAAATTTGTGAATTTGTGTTGTGTGTGTTTGCATTATCATGATATGTTAAGATTAGATATGCCACAAATAATATCACACAGTAACATGTAATAGTGAAAGTGCTTGCATACATTTGTGTGTGAAACAAATATGAAACACATAAACATCATGAGTCTGCATGCAACACACAAGCATTTAAAATCTAATCAACTATAATATAGCCTCTAAGGGTCTAATAACCTATCCTATATCCCTATAGTCAGAGCTCTGATACAAATCTGTCACACCCTAACCCGCAGTGGAAATAGAAGTCGGGGCATAATTGGGTTATCATCAAAGCGCATGACATTTACTATGATTAAGTTTCATATTTATTATTTGAAATTTAAAGAAAATATCCAAACACAAAGAAAACATACAAACATCAGAAATATTGTTTTAAATATGAAGTATTTTATTCATCTTCTAAGGCCAATCCTATGTGTTCCTCTCCTCAGCCTGTCCTCCTGTATCATGCGTAAAATAAAAGTTTGGGTCAACAAAAGTTGGCGAGTGAATCTAGATTAAACATTTAAATAATTTAATTACATTGATTAATTTAAAAGATTGTGCAAAGACCGTGTATGAGCATATGTATATGTATATATAAACAAACCACAAACCACATAATATCAAGAATGTACACATGCATGATGAATGATGAACTGTGAGATCAAGGCTCAATCAAACGGAGACGATCTAATGAGGCACACGATGCTCAACTCGTATCCAACGAGGAACTGATGGGCCTTGTATGAATGATTTGCACTGAAATGACATAATGTGACCACATAAAACAACCACGAAAAAATATACACATAAGATCACATAATGGTGTTAGCACAAGTTTTTGAATAAATAAAATATGTATATGACACATGATACACCCCAAAACATGATTAAAAAGGGGAATTTGTAAGGATTCACTCATAGTGGGTGCATTTCCTTGATTGAAGATGAACACGCACGAATTTGGGATTTAACCACGAGAGAAAACTAACTTAAAATAATAACGTAATAATTCGATATATAAATAAGTTCTATTAGAAATTAATATTTTTAATTAATGCTTTTTATTAGATTTTTAGGTTATTTTTGGTGAAATTAGTACAAATTTTTAGGCTTTAAAACCTTGTTTTTAAGTATTTTTTAATTAAATTTTAGTGAAAATAAAAGGATTTTAATTATTAAAAAAATTAACCTTTTTCAGGATTGATTGGTCAACCAGCCCGACTGATTTAATTATTGACATCGTGTGAGGTTCGAACTCGTGACCTCACGTATACGTGCACGCAGCTCTACCAACTGAGCTACGTGTTTAACCAGAAATAATCGGTGCTTCTATTATATATATATATATTGATATATATATATATATATATACTATTTAGCATAATCATTTTAAATACTGAAAACCAGATACACTAGCAGGTCTCGTGCACACAGCCCAACCAGTTGGGCTGTATGTCTAACCCACTTATACACTGAGTTTTATTAATCTTATAAACTAATTGAAGGGTGTTCTGTATAGTTAAAAAAATTGGATTTTATCTCTGAAAGCTAGCTGCATATACGAATCGAACTCGTGACTTGAGTGTTATAATTGCACACAATCCACCACTGGAATGTTTGTCTAACCCGATGAAAAATATCCATTTTTAATTATGCTTATACACTGACAAGAACTTCATCTACTTCGCATAAATTACCCAAAAATAGATCCCCAACTGTTAACCAAATTATGCCATTTCGGTTAACTGCGTTTGAATATTAACATAATAAACAACATAACAAAGAAAAAAATTTAAGGTAGTTATACCGATTTGAAGAAAAAATTCAGATCTCCAATCGAACTTCCGACGTTGTACGGACTTTCCGGCGGAATTCAGAATTTGAGCAGTGAGTTTGAGCTGGGCGTTTGATTTGTAATTGTGCGAGTTTGATCGCAGAGAACAGTTTCGGTTTTGGATCTTTAAAACCAATGATTGATTTCGGTTTCAGTTTTGATTCCGAATTTTGAATTGTAACTGAAAATCGAGATCAGTTATGTATGATTGATTCAAAGAAAACTTCAATCATATTTGATTGTCTGAGTTATTGCTTTCACCGTTTCTGAATTTCTGAAAATGGTTTGCAGGTGACTCGCGGGATGATTTTAAATTTTATTTGATTCCAATGTTTACACAACAAGTGTGTGTGGTTCAGTGGTGTTTTGAGTGTGTGAAGTTGTGAGTGACCCGGGTTCAACTCCGGTTCCCTCTGTTTATTTATTCTTTTCCTTTATTATTATTATTTCAAGGTTTAATTAATTTACTTATTTTTATTGATTATTGTTTTAGTTATGTAATATTTATTGAATAATATCATAAATTAAATAACACTAATAAATACGCAACGAACTTTTAAATTAAAACTTGATTCTCAAAAGGAGGGGGTTTTTGGAACCCGTTTTACACGAATGTTACAACATGAAACCCAAAAACATGGAAGATAGAGTAGAAGGTATAGGACAAACTCATTCATTTCATTTGAGTCAATACAAATTTACATTACCGAACGAGTATACATCTCCTACAAGCTAGTTTAGATCACAAAGATCTAAACCTTAGCTTTCTCTCTCTAGAATGTACACTCAGAACTTTCTAGCAAAGCTCTCCAAAAGTGGTGGTTATTAATTGAACCGGATCCTATACATATATATATATATATATATATATATATATATATATATATATATAAAGGTAGGGCTCATTTGAGATTCAATTTTATTGCGAGAACCATTAGAACCAATGTAAACACAACAAAATAAACACACTCCACCACCACCCAAAATCTAAACACCCACCCCCACCCCATCACCACCACCACCACCCAAAAACCTAAATCCCCCACCCCACCCCCCATCAAAAAAAAAAAAAAAATTATACCTCACCAAAAACCCCAAAAAACCTAACACCTCACCTCTAAAAACTTAAAAAAAACCTACCCCCACCAATAAAAACCTAAAAAACCTAACTCTCCCCACCCCTAAAAAACCTAACCCCTACCCACACCAACAAAAACCTAAAAAAACTTAACCCCCACCGCCAAAAACCTAACTCCTCCCCACCCAAGCTAAATGCTATAAACTAAACCATAAATCTAAATCCCACAACTTAAAAAGTTTTTTTAATTAAAATCGCTACTTTGGCCCAAAAAAATAATTTTTTTTAGCAGCTATTTTTAATTAAAAAATCGTGTGTTTTAAATTTTTTTAGGTATTTTTAGTTGTGTTCATGCTAGTTCTCGCAATAAAGGGTGGTTTCTAACGGATCCTTATCCTGTATGCATGCATGTATGTATGTATGTATGTATGTATGTATGTATGTATGTATGTTAATTTATTTTAAATAGTATACTCATACAAATTCCATTATAGGCTTATTTACAAATTAGTTTTTACACTTTAGAAGTTAATCCATTTGTATTAGGTTTAGTCAGCCCAATATTAATTTGACTTTAAAAAATAAGAAAAATGAAATATTATGGAATTGCATTTTTTTTAAGCTCGAACTAGAGACGCTGTTATATACGAGTAATAGTATTCAAATGACTAAATTTTCGTACATCTTATGTCTCTGTGTGTGAATTAGATCTAATACGACCACATACTTATATTAAACCAAAAAATAACTATAATCTTCTATTATAAAGTTAGTAATTTACGAACGATGTAACAATGCTAGAAGTTGAACTAATTTAAAAGAGTCCGTAGCATTCCTATTTATTAGAAGAAAAGATATAAGTTAGATCTTATATTAGATTAGACATATTATATACTTAATATTATTTCATAATTATGTAACATATATATCATAGGTAGCGACGGTTATGAAGGCATCTTCATAACTCGTATATATATCATGTATTATCACACATTTGTATTTACCAATTCTAATCAAGAACAAGTGTATTCATTCTCTTTCAATATCAAAATCCTAAAGCAAATCATATCGATTTCAACAAGTGGTATCAGAGCCTTCACCGATCCACATTCCATATTCGTTCAAATCATAAAAACAAACACACAATCTCTAAATACAAAAGATACAAAGTATGGCAGCAAATGGTGGAATACATACTCAAATTCCAAAATTACTGGGACAGAATTATTTTCACTGGCATATACAAATGAAAGTTTTGTTAGAATCACAAGATCTGTGGTCAATCGTCGAAGAGGGAAACATCAACTGGCCTCTGGGGCATCCGAAAGTAATCAGAATGCATACAAAGAGAACGTTAAGAAAGATAAAAAGGCACTGCATATTATCTTTCAGGCGACGAATGATATGGTGTTGAACGAATAGCAACACGTCTAACATCCAAGGAAGCATGGAATGTTTTCACAAAGCGTACAGAGGAGAACAAAGAGTAAAAATGGTAAAACTTCAAACCTTAAGATGTGAATTCGATGCCCTACGTATGAAAGAAAATGAATCAATAGAAGATTTCGTTCATAGAACGACAATCATATTGAACCAGTTACGTCAAAACGAAGAAAACATAAGTGAACAGCGAATCGCAGAAAAAATTCTAAGAACCTTAACACGAAAATATGAATCCGTAGTAGTTGCCGTCGAAGAATCTAAAGATTTAAGCAATATGTCCATTGAAGAACTACTCGGTATTCTTCAATCGCATGAATTACGTTTAAAACAATATGATGATGTGTCGATGGAACAAGCGTTTCAAGTACAGAGTAATAATTATGAACGTGCAAGACAATTCAGAGAAAATGCAGGAAGAGGACGTGGTAGAGGAAGAGGATGTCACACCCCGACCCGCAGCGGATAAGGTGATCGGGGCATGATTGGGTTATCATCAAAGCTCATGACATTTATTAAATGTTTCATATTCATTAATACAAATTAAATGAAAGTTTACAATGATTGCTACAACATGATCTAACTAACAATCTAACTCCTTTGTTCTCTTCTAAGGCATATCCTATGCTATCCTTGCTTCAACCTGTTCACCTGTGTCATGTGTAAAAAGGTTTTTGGATCAACATAATGTTGGCGAGTGAATCCCATGGAAAACATTTGAACAATTTATTTAAATTGATTATGAAATATGTGCACAACCAAACATGAATAAAATTAGATGTACTTGATCAACAATCATAATATGTTAAATGAAACACTCATGAATAATAATGGAACAATTAAAGGCACGCGATGCTCAACTCGTCTCTCACGAGGAGCTGAGGGGCCTGATGAATGAATTGCATAAACATGATTATATGAATAACACAACCACAAACAATATAAACTCAATGATACACACATGAATAATAATGAATTTGAATTGAAGCACGCGATGTTCTACTCGATTCCCACGAGGAACTGATGGGCTTAGTGTATGAGTTTCATGTAATTTGACAAACGGTATATAAATAAATCACAACGATAAATCAATCTAAGTTTAAGTCATGATGTGGTATGGCACAAGTTTAAATAAATAAATTAATTAATTCAAAACACATGACACACCCCAAAACGTGTAATTTAAAAGGGGAAATTGTAAGATTCACTCACAGTGGGTGCGTTCGGTTGATGATGATGAATGCACGCGAAGTGGTTTTAACCACGAGTGAGATTTAACCTAGATAAATCGCATTATGGTTTGGTGAGTAAACGGATTTTATTAAACTATTTTAGTAGGATTGTTGGGTGTATTTTTGTGAGTTTGAGGCTATTTTCAAATCTTAAAAATGTTATTTTTAAGTATTTATAATTGATTTTTACTTAAAATAATTAAATAAAAATAATAAAAATATTTTATTTTTTTCTGCTACAGTAACATTGACCAGTTGACTTTGACTGGTCGTTGACCGGTTTTGAGGCATATTGTTGTGCGCTGAGTGAGGCTCGAACCCGAGACCTCTCGTACGCGTGCACGCAGCTCTACCAACTGAGCTACGTGTCTAACCCGTTATATATCCGATTTCAATTACATATATACATTAATTAACATTAACAGAAAATCATTTTTATTTTAAAAACAATTTAAGCGGCTCGGCGGTGCGCTCCACAGGTCTCGAACCCGGGACCTGTGGGTTAATATAACACACAGTCCACCGCTGGACTGTGTGTTCAACATGTTATATAACTTGATTTTTATTATACTTAAAGACAATTTAGTTGTTTCCTTTTTCTGCCTTCTTTAAAAAAAAAGATAATTGTCCGAGTCGGTGCTGATGACCGGACTCGAACTCGTGACCTGCGATATAAACAAACACACAGTCCACCGCTGGACTGTGTGTCTAACTTGGTTATTATTCCGGTTATTAATATACTTAACATATAACTAATGTGACTCCGGTTCAGTAATAAAAAAAATGGATTTTTATTAAGGTAGCGTGTGTGAGACGGGATTCGAACTTGAGACCTTTTGCGTTTTATATGTGCACACAGTCCACCGCTGGACTGTGTGTCTAACCCGTTTAATTTCATGATTTTAATTAAACTTATATGATAACAAGTCTTCATCTTCTTCACCGAAAGAATAACCAGAAATCGGTGACAGACTGGTTCAAGATTTTATCCGATTTATTTGTGTTTTACCGTCGATTAAGATAAGATAAAAGTGAAAGGAAAAGAAACTGAGCGGAGAAATATACCGACTGAACTCTCTGTTTTCTGGCAGAAAATCCGGCGACTGAATTCAACTCCGGCGACGTGTTCCTTGTAGTAGCTAGTCTCCAGAAAACTTGGAAAAAGGTAAGGGTGACTTCGGTGAAGGTTTAGGGGATTCAATAAAGCTCAGGGATTAAAACACGGTTTTCCGGCGAAAAACAGGAAAGTTCCGGCGAGTGAAAATACGCCGTAAAAAGATGTGATTTTTGAGCGAAAGTATTTGTCGTCGGTTGTGGGTCAATTTATAGGGGAAAATCGCAATGTATTTGGTCTGATTTTGGACTGTATTCAACGGTTTAATTTTTCCGGCGGTTTTGAAATGTGTCGCGGACTTCAAACATCGGTTATAACCGATAAGTGATTAAAGGTTTACGTTATAACGTAAATCGTAGTTAAGACTCGCGAATATTCCGGGATTTCGACGACTGAATCGTTTGGGCGCCGGTTTTGAATTCGAAGAGACACTTTATGAATTAATTGATTCTATTATATCACAAACGGAACAAGTGGCGCAGTGGTTTGTGTGTGTGAAGATAAGTCACTGAGTGACTCGGTACAGACCCGGGTTCGAAACCCGGCAGATGTAATTTATTTTTATTTTGCGATTTTTGACGGTTTTTTCAAAAACTAAATATATATTCACGTATAATAATTGATTACGGATCGTTTAAAAATGTTTTGGACATTTAATTCGAAACGAAAATTTTGACTGACTGTTCGGTTACTCAACGGAGCGGGTTTGGTAAATCCGTTTTTGACGGATGTTACAGAGGAAGGTTTAATGATCAGATTAGGTGTTACAATTGTCAGAAACTAGGGCATACTGCACGTTTCTGCAATCAAAGAAAGGACGAAAATGATAAAATGGGTAATGCATTCCTGCACGAAGAAGAAGAAACGAGTGACAGAAATGATGATACAATGTTTATGATCTTTAATGTAGAAGAAGTAACAAAGAATGATTGTTGGTATTTAGACAGTGGCTGCAGCAATCATATGACAGGAGACAAAAGTCTGTTTATTACTTTCAATGAGTCCGAGATAAGAGAAGTGAGAACTGGAGATAACAAAAAACTCGAAGTACTGGGATGTGGTGATGTAGCCATATCAATAAAGGGAACCAAGAAGAAGGTTCCAAATGTGTTTTATGTGGAAGGACTAAAGCATAACTTGTTGAGTGTAGGACAGCTAGTTCAGAAAGGATATGAAGTAAAGTTCAGTAACCGAGAATGCAGGATCAAAGACTCAACAGCAGAAACTATAGGTGTCGTTAGAATGACAGGAAACAAGATATTTCCATTAAACATGAGTCAAGATATGATACCACGAGCATATAGCATGATCACAAAGATATGTCTACATTGTGGCATCGCAGATATAGACATATTAATTTTGATACTCTATATGATATAGGAACAAACGAAGTAGTCAAAGGGTTACCCAAGATACCGAAGCAACAACACAAACTATGTGAAGGTTGCATGCTTGGGAAGCATGCAAGAAAGCCGTTTCCAAAACAGTTTACATGGCATGCCATCAAGCCACTGCAACTCATACATTCAGACATTTGCGGCCCCAAGCAGACGTTATCAATTGGAGGGTGTAGTTACTTTATTACTTTCATTGATGATTTTTCAAGAAAAACATGGGTATACTTCTTAAAACTCAAGTCCGGAGCAATAAATTATTTAAAAACATTCAAAAGATTTGCTGAAAATCAAACGGATCATAAAATAAGGTGCTTAAGAACAGATAGGGGAGGTGAATATTGTAGTAATGAATTTCAAGAATTTCTTAATGAAAGTGGAATCCAGCATCAACTCACTACAAGCTATACCCCCAACAAAACGGGTAGCCGAACGAAAAAATAGAACAATTGCAGAACTTGGGAGAAGTATGATGAAAATGATGAACATATCTAATTATCTATGGGCCGAAGCAGTAGCATGTGCAACCTATCTTTTAAACCGAACAGTGACAAAGAAAATTCCAAACATAACGCCTGAAGAAGCTTGGAGTGGAAAGAAACCAAACATAAGTCATCTCAGAATATTTGGATGCACTGAATATGCCCAAATTCCAAAACAACGACGCAGCAAGTTAGATACTGAAAAAACAATTTTCATTGGGTACAGTGAACAAAGTAAGGCTTACAAACTATATAATCCAATAACGAATAAAGTCATTATTAGCAGAGATGTTGTATTTGATGAGAACCAAGTATGGAATGGAACCGAGTCATACAAACAGGGAACATACATCCAGTTGAATGGTGAAGATCATGTTAATCAAGATGATCCGAGACATTATGGTGAGACAGCACCAGAAGATAGCAATCAAACAAATGTTACAAACAATGATGCAACTGTAAATGAACAAGGAGATGAAGAATACACATCCTAATCAGAAAATAAAGAGTTAAGAACTAGGAGTGTCGCAGATATCTATCAAGTATCACAGCCACTTACAAAAGCCCAAGTAGACGATCTATACGAAAGAAATCAAGCACTGTACAACAATACTGTTGGAGACTTCGTTCTTTATGCAGATGCCGATCCTACTTCCTACGATGAAACATGTAAGGACACGAAGTGGAAAGATGCAATGGACAAGGAAATCTAGTCCATAAAGAAAAATGAGACATGGGTATTAGTAGATCCTCCAAAAGATTAAAAGCCTATTGGAGTAAAGTGGATTTTCAAACTAAATACAATGAACATGGAAATGTGAGCAAGTACAAAGCACGTTTAGTAGCGAAAGGATATAACCAGGAGCATGGAATCGATTATCAAGATGTGTTCGCTCCTGTGGTTAGATTTGATACTGTAAGACTTGTACTTGCTCTAGCAGCTCATTTCAGATGGCACTTACATCAAATGGATGTAAAGACTGCCTTCCTGAATGGAAAACTGAATAAGAATGTGTATACAGAACAGCCAAAAGGATATATCAAAAGGAGAGAAGAACATAAAGTGTGTCACCTTAAGAAAGCATTATATGGATTAAAACAAGCTCCAAGGGCATGGTATAGTATGATAAACGGGTATTTTATGTCACATGGATATGATAAGTGTGTGTATGAACATACTTTGTATTTCAAACACTCCAATAATACAAGAGTCATAATATGCTTGTATGTGGATGACCTTATCATAGCAAGTGACTCGCTACATCAAATTAGACAATTAAAGGAGTCAAAAGAAAATGAATTTGAGATGACAGATCTTAGAGTGTTACACTACTTCTTGGGAATGGAAGTCAATTATAACGAAGGAACAGCAAAAGTATGCAAGAAATTTACTGGACAAATTCAATATGGGAAGCTGCAATGCAAAGTTTGTCAAACCCCGACCCGCAGCGGAAAAGGTGATTGGGGCATGATTGGGTTATCATCAAAGCGCATGACATTTATTTTAACGTTTCATATTCATTAATACACTTTAATGGAAAATTACAATTAATATTACAACATGTCCTAAATATCAATCTAGGCTTCATTGTTTTCTTCTAAGGCATTTCCTATGTTTTCCTTGCTTCATCCTGTTCACCTGTATCATGTGTAAAAAGGGTTTTTGGATCAATAAAAAGTTGGCGAGTGAATCCTATGGAAAATATTTGAACAAGTTTATTTAATTGATTATAAAATAGAGTGCACAACCACACATGAGTAAAAATAGATGTAAACTTATTCACCAATCAATTTAATATTAAACAATACACACATGAACAATAATGGATCGTTTAGAGGCACGCGTTGCTCAACTCGTCTCTCACGAGGAACTGATGGGCCTAATAAATGAATTGCATAAACTTGACAATATGAAATACATAACCACAACAATATAAACAATCTAAGTTTAGATCACAATATGGTATGGCACAAGTTTAAATAAACGAGTTAATTATTTTGTGACACATGACACACCCCAAAACGTGTAATTAAAAAGGGGGAGTTGTAAGATTCACTCACATTGGGTGCGTTCGGTTGATGATGTTGAATGCACGCGAAGTTGGTTTTAACCACGAGTGAAACTAACCTAGATAAATAGCATTATGGTTCGGTAAGTAAACGGATTTTATTAATCCATTTTAGTAGGATGGTTGGGTGTATTTTTGTGAGTTTAAGCCTATTTTCTAACCTTAAAAATGTTATTTTTAAGTATTTTTAATTGATTTTTAATTAAAATAAATAAATAAAAATAATAAAAAAAGTTGACTTTTTTGACCGTTGACCGTTGACCATTGACCATTGACTGTTGACTTTGACCGGTTCGTATGCGTGTATGTGTGCGCTGAGTGAGGCTCGAACCCGAGACCTCCCGTACGCGTGCACGCAGCTCTACCAACTGAGCTACGTGTCTAACCCGAAATATTTCTGTTTTTAATTATATTTATATACTAATTAGATTAAACTGAAAATCATTTATTAAAAACGATTTAAATCTGGCGAGTCGGTGCGCTCCACAGGTCTCGAACCCGGGACCTGTGAACACACAGTCCACCGCTGGACTGTGTGTCCAACTTGTTAAATAAACTGATTTTTATTATACTTAAATACAAACTAAGTATTTTCATTTCTGACTTAAATAAAAAGTTTGATAATTGTCCGGACCGGTGCGGTAGTCCGGACTCGAACTCGTGACCTGTGTTTTAAATGCGCACACAGTCCACCGCTGGACTGTGTGTCTATCTTGGTTATTATTCCGGTTTTTATTAAACTTAACATCTTGCGCCTTGACTCCGGTTCGGTTAACAAAAAAGGACATTTTTATTAAGGCAAGCATGCGTGGGACAAGATTCGAACTCGAGACGTTTACGTGTTTAATGTGCACACAGTCCACCGCTGGACTGTGTGTCTAACCCGAGTTATATCTTGATTTATAATAAACTTAAACACTACAGAAACTTCGTCTTCTTCGTCGGACTTAACCAGAAAACATATTCCGACTGGTTCGAAGTTTTAATCATGTTCGTTAGTGTCTGGTGGTTAATTACATGAGAGATTAAATAAAAAGAATGAAGGATTTAAGCGTAAGGTATACCGACTGGACTCCTCTTTTTCTCCGGCGAAACTCCGGTGACAGCAGAAACTTCCGGCGACGTGTGTCCTGCGGCAGAGAGTCTTCAGCAAGCTTGAAATGGATGTGGGTGACTTCGGTATAAGCTCTGGGGGTTTAGTAAGGCTCAGAAGTGAAGGGTTCGGTTTTCCGGCGATGTGCAGAAATTTTCCGGCGAGTGGAATTACGTCGGGTAAAGGTGCGGTTTTGAGCGAAAAAACTTGCAGAGGTTCGAGGAGGTATTTATAGGGCGGGTCATCGATGAATTTGGTCCGATTTCCGACTTGATTCGTCGGTTAAAAACTTTCCGGCGGTTATAGCTTGTGTCGCGGGTTCAGGCGTCGGTTATAACCGATGTAGGTTTAAATGTTTACGTTAAGACTTGAAGAAACCGTCCAATCTCGCGAGATCGCCGGGATTTCCGACGACTGCAATTGGGCGCGTCGTATTTGAATTTGGGATTTATTTTATGTATTAATTGTTTCCAATATTTAACAAGAATCATTAGTGGCGCAGTGGTTGAATGGCTAAGTGTTAAGTCTGAAGTTGCTGGCTGACTGACCCGGGTTCGAAACCCGGCAGTGCCATTTTATTTTTAATTCATTATTTTTAACAGTTTTTCAAAAACAAATTATATATCCCCATATACTTATTAATTATGTATCGTTTAAAATTATTTTGGGCATTAAATAAGCAACAAAATTTTTAACTGATTGTTCGGTTAATAAACGGAGCGGGTTTGGTAAATCCGTTTTTTTGACGGATGTTACAGTATCCCCTGCTTTATAGAAATTTCGTCCCGAAATTTAAGTAGTGATATATTTAACTAAAAATGATGGTGTTTAGTTTGACAGTTACATACTTAGAAAAGTAAGGGTTTAAGTTTTTTTGTTTGAGGCGGTAACGTTCCTGGTAAGGGTTAAGTACCCTATTACAGGAATCGCTTTTTGTTGCCTACTGTAAAAATATTGATAAGCAGAGTTGATTCGCTAAATATGATATCATACATAAGAGTTTGGATATGTTTGGAAGGATATGGTTATATCCTAAAGCAAAACTTCTAATACTACAACCTACATGGAACTTCTCATAACCATCTAACAATACCTCTGATCCTTTGACAAGAATACTTATATATAGGAAGTACCAGCGGCGTATCCACCATATTCTTGTCAAATTTTCATTGGTTTTATTAGTAAGTTATGATTGGTTCTATGACTATAGAACATAAATAAACACAACAACTAATGTTTGAATCCACATTCTGATAGCATATATGTTTGAATGGTGACAGTTCCTCTCTCGTTTGTTATGATGGAGAGGTTAGTTTATGTAGAATTGGAACACAATCCAATTTCTTTAAATAGCGAGATGATATAAATGTAACACAAATTTCAACCAAGACAGTACTAAATCCTACATGGAACTTCTCATAAGCGCCTGATAATGCCTCTGATCCTTTGGCAAGAATACTTATATATAGGAAGTACCAGCGGCGTATCCACCATATTCTTGTCAAATTTTCGTTGGTTTTATCCGCAAGTTATGATTAGTTACCAAGAAACTACTAAATCCTACATAGAACTTCTCATAACCGTCTGACAATGCCTCTGATCCTTTGACAATAATACTTATATATAGGAAGTACCAACGGCGTATCCACCATATTCTCGTCAAATTTTCATTGGTTTTATCAGTGAATTATGATTAGTCCTATGTGACTCTACAACCAATACAACAAACACAAGATACTGAAAATGAAAAATGTCTGTGCGATCAAGGCTCAATCAAACGGAGCCGATCGTATTGCATGTACTGAAAATGAAAATGTCTGTGCGATCAAGGCTCAATCAAGTGGAGCCGATCGTATTGCATGTACTGAAAATAATAAATTTAATCTAAACAACAATCACACAAACAGCTTATACATGGAACCTCTCATAACCGCCTGATAATGCCTCCGATCCTTTGACAAGAATACTTATATATAGGAAGTACCAGCGGCGTATCCACCATATTCTTGTCAAATTTTCGTTGACTTTATCCACAAGTTATGATTAGTTCTATGTGACTCTACAACAAACACAACAACCACAAGATACTGATAATGAAAATGTCTGTGCGATCAAGGCTCAATCAAACGGAGCCGATCGTATTGCATGTACTGAAAATGAAAATGTCTGTGCGATCAAGGCTCAATCAAACGGAGCCGATCATATTGCATGTACTGAAAATAATAAATTTAATCTAAACAATAATCACACAAACAGCCTATACATGGAACCTCTCATAACCGCCTGATAATGCCTCCGATCCTTTGACAAGAATACTTATATATAGGAAGTACCAAGCGGCGTATCCACCATATTCTCGTCAAATTCTCATTGACTTTATCCGCAAGTTATGATTAGTTCTATGTGACTCTACAACAAACACAACAACCACAAGATACTGATAATGAAAATGTCTGTGCGATCAAGGCTCAATCAAACGGAGCCGATCGTATTGCATGTACTGAAAATGAAAATGTCTGTGCGATCAAGGCTCAATTAAACGGAGCCGATCGTATGTGGGCACGCCGGGTTCACACTCATAATGAAATGGGGAACATGCTCAACGCTCATAATGTAATGGGGAGCGGCGGCCTATGAAATTGCATGTACTGAAAATAATAAACAATAATTACTCAAACAGTTTACACATGGAACCTCTCATAACCGCCAGATAATGCTTCTGATCCTTTGACAAGAATACTTATATATAGGAAGTACCAGCGGCGTATCCACCATATTCTTGTCAAAGTTTCATTGGTTTTATCCTTAAGTTATAATTGGTTCTATGTGATTCTAAAACATAAAGAAAAACATAAAACTAAACGATTGGAGTTGAATCTGGATTTTCGGTGAAGAGGACTAGTTGGGTATCTTCGTTTGGGCCGTCATTATCTTCGACAGGATTGGCGTTGATGTTGAAGACTCTTCCTCTTGCTGGTGGCCTAGCGGTTGGGTTTCCTTGGTTTACTTGGTTAACTGGGTTTGATTGTGCTTGAGCGTTTATGATGTTAACCAATCGAGGGCACGCGTTTCTAAAGTGGGTAGGGTCGCCACAATTGAAACAAGCTCGAACATATGGGAACATGGGGTATTGGGGTTGTTGATAGGTTTGGACCATGTTTTGAGTAGGGGGAGAGATTTGGTTTTGAAAGGTGCGGCAAACCTTGCTCAAATGACCATAGCGTCCACAAGTTGCACATAGTCGACAAGGTAAGGTAAGGGGATGGTGATAAAAACAGTTGTTGCATCGAGGGTGAGGTCCAAGATATGGTTTTCTTATTTGGGTAAGTTGAGTTGGGTTCCACTTGAGTGATTGGGATAGCTTGGATGGGTATGGCGTGTGAAATTGGTTGATTTTGTTGGATAGCAGCGAAAAGTTGCCCGTCTCTTTTTCTCTTAGAATTGGGTTTAGAAGGGGATTCAGTTTGGGTGTAGTCGGAGGTTTCAGTCGATGCTTTATCCTTCTTCTTCTCCTCCTTGAAGTCTTTGTTCCGGATTCGGTTCTCGGTGAGCGCTGTTGCTAGCTCCATTGCTGCTTCCAAAGTTGCAGGCGTGGTACTTATTACAGAGTCTTGAATCTTTGACGGAAGACCACGAATGTAGTGCTCGATCAAACGGTAGAGGGGAGTGAACATGTTGGGAACCATTTGATGTAACTCGAGGAATCTTTTGTTGTACGTGGTGTGGTCTCCTTCCTTTTGCTTCAACGAATAAAAGTCATCTTCTAATTTCTTGATTTCGCTCCTTGGGCAAAATCGTCTGGTCATGATTTCCTTCAATTCGTTCCAAGTTAAAGTCATAGCATCTTCCACACCTCGTTTGGCCTTCTCTGTATTCCACCAAGTAAGTGCTATTCCATATAATCGACCGGTAGCATATCGCACTTTGCGATCATCGGGGCAATCACAATTTAGAAAAGTGTTCTCCATTTCTTCAAACCAATGGAGGAGAGCAGTGACACCTTCAGTCCCTTTGTATTTTGGAGGGTCGCATGATTTGAAATGCTTGTATGTGCATTTAGTGATATTTGGGGGAGGGTTGATAACGTGTTGATCTTCTTGATTGACAGGATTAGCAGTAAGTGCTTGTTGGACTTGGATTACAATGTTGGGTATTACGGCAGCCATTTGTTGAGCGATTAGGGCAGCCATGCGTTCGCGGGCTTTTCCTGCTCTCATCTTCCTACGGGCGAGGTTAGAAGACATCTACAAGGAATAAATGTCAAGAGTATGAGTTGGATGCTTTTGGGATCATGGGTCGCACTTAGGAATGAACATTCATAAAATAATTATAGAAAAATAAATCTACTACATCCATAGGATGTCTTGGGCTTTGCTCGTCATTAGGCCCTACATGCCGCCATACTTCACCTTCGTAATCATGTGGGCCCCCATGAATACCGGGTTTTTCATATGGTTCGCATGTGTTAGCCTGGTTACGTACACTAAAACCCGGAGAAAATCGAGAAATATGTATATAACGTATGAGATTCGGAATGTGTCCAGGTGTAGACACGGTGACACCTCAAAGTGGGTTAGTTCGAACGACGTTTGGTGTGGCATGCTTTAGCCTAATAGGTCCTTCGTACTCTCATCGTTAGTCCCCAGGTAGGCAAACTGGTCCGTTATATTGGATTTATACGAATGCCAACCTAGACGTACCCTTCCAGTTACTACATGCCCGTCGCAGAACTTACTTTGATGAGATTTAAAAATTGCAACAAAATCTCTGAATAATGAGAGTATGAAAATGATTTGAATATATGAACATTGAAATATGTATAATGAATGTGTATGTAAGTATGTATGTTTGACTGTAAATATAAACAAATATGAAACAAATAAATATCATAAGTTTGTATGTAACCACCTAATCAATTAAAATTTAGGCAGACTATAGTATAGGCTCTAAGGGTCTAATAACCTATCCTATATCCCTATAGTCATGGCTCTAATACCAATCTGTCACACCCCGACCCGCAGCAGAAAAGGTGATCGGGGCATGATTGGGTTATCATCAAAGCGCATGACATTTATTTTAACGTTTCATATTCATTAATACACTTTAATGGAAAATTACAATTAATATTACAACATGTCCTAAATATCAATCTAGGCTTCATTGTTTTCTTCTAAGGCATTTCCTATGTTTTCCTTGCTTCATCCTGTTCACCTGTATCATGTGTAAAAAGGGTTTTTGGATCAATAAAAAGTTGGCGAGTGAATCCTATGGAAAATATTTGAACAAGTTTATTTAATTGATTATAAAATAGAGTGCACAACCACACATGAGTAAAAATAGATGTAAACTTATTCACCAATCAATTTAATATTAAACAATACACACATGAACAATAATGAATCGTTTAGAGGCACGCGTTGCTCAACTCGTCTCTCACGAGGAACTGATGGGCCTAATAAATAAATTGCATAAACTTGACAATATGAAATACATAACCACAACAATATAAACAATCTAAGTTTAGATCACAATATGGTATGGCACAAGTTTAAATAAACGAGTTAATTATTTTGTGACACATGACACACCCCAAAACGTGTAATTAAAAAGGAGGAGTTGTAAGATTCACTCACATTGGGTGCGTTCGGTTGATGATGTTGAATGCACGCGAAGTTGGTTTTAACCACGAGTGAAACTAACCTAGATAAATAGCATTATGGTTCGGTAAGTAAACGGATTTTATTAATCCATTTTAGTAGGATGGTTGGGTGTATTTTTGTGAGTTTAAGCCTATTTTCTAACCTTAAAAATGTTATTTTTAAGTATTTTTAATTGATTTTTAATTAAAATAAATAAATAAAAATAATAAAAAAAGTTGACTTTTTTGACCGTTGACCGTTGACCATTGACCATTGACTGTTGACTTTGACCGGTTCGTATGCGTGTATGTGTGCGCTGAGTGAGGCTCGAACCCGAGACCTCCCGTACGCGTGCACGCAGCTCTACCAACTGAGCTACGTGTCTAACCCGAAATATTTCTGTTTTTAATTATATTTATATACTAATTAGATTAAACTGAAAATCATTTATTAAAAACGATTTAAATCTGGCGAGTCGGTGCGCTCCACAGGTCTCGAACCCGGGACCTGTGAACACACAGTCCACCGCTGGACTGTGTGTCCAACTTGTTAAATAAACTGATTTTTATTATACTTAAATACAAACTAAGTATTTTCATTTCTGACTTAAATAAAAAGTTTGATAATTGTCCGGACCGGTGCGGTAGTCCGGACTCGAACTCGTGACCTGTGTTTTAAATGCGCACACAGTCCACCGCTGGACTGTGTGTCTATCTTGGTTATTATTCCAGTTTTTATTAAACTTAACATCTTGCGCCTTGACTCCGGTTCGGTTAACAAAAAAGGACATTTTTATTAAGGCAAGCATGCGTGGGACAAGATTCGAACTCGAGACGTTTACGTGTTTAATGTGCACACAGTCCACCGCTGGACTGTGTGTCTAACCCGAGTTATATCTTGATTTATAATAAACTTAAACACTACAGAAATTTCGTCTTCTTCGTCGGACTTAACCAGAAAACATATTCCGACTGGTTCGAAGTTTTAATCATGTTCGTTAGTGTCTGGTGGTTAATTACATGAGAGATTAAATAAAAAGAATGAAGGATTTAAGCGTAAGGTATACCGACTGGACTCCTCTTTTTCTCCGGCGAAACTCCGGTGACAGCAGAAACTTCCGGCGACGTGTGTCCTGCGGCAGATAGTCTTCAGCAAGCTTGAAATGGATGTGGGTGACTTCGGTATAAGCTCTGGGGGTTTAGTAAGGCTCAGAAGTGAAGGGTTCGGTTTTCCGGCGATGTGCAGAAATTTTCCGGCGAGTGGAATTACGTCGGGTAAAGGTGCGGTTTTGAGCGAAAAAACTTGCAGAGGTTCGAGGAGGTATTTATAGGGCGGGTCATCGATGAATTTGGTCCGATTTCCGACTTGATTCGTCGGTTAAAAACTTTCCGGCGGTTATAGCTTGTGTCGCGGGTTCAGGCGTCGTTATAACCGATGTAGGTTTAAATGTTTACGTTAAGACTTGAAGAAACCGTCCAATCTCGCGAGATCGCCGGGATTTCCGACGACTGCAATTGGGCGCGTCGTATTTGAATTTGGGATTTATTTTATGTATTAATTGTTTCCAATATTTAACAAGAATCATTAGTGGCGCAGTGGTTGAACGGCTGAGTGTTAAGTCTGAAGTTGCTGGCTGACTGACCCGGGTTCGAAACCCGGCAGTGCCATTTTATTTTTAATTCATTATTTTTAACAGTTTTTCAAAAACAAATTATATATCCCCATATACTTATTAATTATGTATCGTTTAAAATTATTTTGGGCATTAAATAAGCAACAAAATTTTTAACTGATTGTTCGGTTAATAAACGGAGCGGGTTTGGTAAATCCGTTTTTTTGACGGATGTTACAATCTCAACACCTATGGAATATGGACTAACGCCTAACAAAGGAGGATCCAGAAGAAGATGTTGATTAGAATATGTATAGCAGTCTGGTTTGGTGTTTAATGTATCTAACAAATACATGACCAGATATCATGTTTGTTGTTAGCAAGATAAGTCGTTTTATGGAAAGACCCAAGAGAAGTCACTGGGAAGCAGGGAAAAGAATTCTAAGATACGTAAAAGGGACAGTGGATCATGGAATAACATACTCAAAAGGAAGTAAAGGGAAACTTACAGGTTACAGTGATAGTGATTATGCAGGTGATATAGATGATAGCAAGAGTACATCTGGTTATGTATTTCATCTAGGATCGGGTGCAATTGCATGGCAGTCAAAGAAGCAAAAAGTGGTAGCGTTGTCGTCAACGGAGGCAGAATACATCGCTTTGTCAATGGCGGGATGTCAAGCTCTATGGTTAAAGGGAGTTCTCAATGATCTTCAAATAAACATGGATTGTCCACCAACAATTCACTGTGATAACAAATCAACTATATGTTTGGCAAAAGACCCAGTCTATCACGGAAAAAGCAAGCACATACGAGTAAAGTATCACTTCATACATGATTTGCTCAAGAATGATGAAGTTGAAATACGCTTCTGCACAACAAAGGAACAGGCAGCAGATATCCGTACTAAAGCCCTGCGGCCCAAAGACTTCATGCGAATAAAGAACCTAATGAATGTTGGGAAGATCTAACTTAAGGGAGGGTATTAGAAGAAGAGATATAAATTAGATCTTATATTAGATTAATTAGACATATTATATACTTAATATTATTTCATAATTATGTAACATATATATCATAGGTAGCGGCGGTTATGAAGGCATCTTCATAACTCGTATATATATCATGTATTATCACACATTTGTATTTACCAATTCTAATCAAGAACAAGTGTATTCATTCTCTTTCAATATCAAAATCCTAAAGCAAATCATATCGATTTCAGCTTACAGATCATGTTTTCTACTACTTTTAAATGCAGCACTCTTATGCTTTGTCAAATAAACATCTCCTATCTTCTTCATAATCATGTTTTTCTACTTTTTAACAGTAGTATGGGGTGCTTTTTAGATGGAATCACCTTTTCAATCACTATTTTTTTTGCAACCCTTTCAACTTTAAAGTAGAGAAAAAGAGTAGGTCACGTGAGGCAACACAGGAAGTCACGTGCAGGGAGTTTTGTATCTGTATTTATTCATGCACAATGTTATATTTTCTGTTATAAAACTTCAAAAAGAAGATAAAAGAAATGTGAAAGAAAAAAGATATAATTACTGTTTTCTTTGTCTTTCTATATGGTGGGGATGTTTTTTTGGTTTCATCTGTTGGGTTTCTCTCTTGTGGGCTCAAGTTTCGATTCATTTGATTGGGTTTAACAAGCTCTATCTCTTTCATCACCTCACCCTACATTCCATACCTCACTGTGTGTGTTTGTGTGTGTAATGTGTATTAATCTTTTCTCTTGATTCTACTATTACAGGCTTTATATACAAGACTTATAACCTCAACCTTACCTGCTCAAGGTGCGGGGTCAATGAATAAAAAGCAAAGAAAGTTCATTGTAAAAGCTAAAAGGTTTTAAAGCTTAAAGAAAGCTGATTTCTCGCAAAGCAAATTACTTTTCTTCAATCCTCGTCTCTCTCTACATCTCACCTTCTTCATCTCAAGAACTAATAAAGCTGAAACAAACGACTATCTTGATCACTTTTACGGATATTTGATAGATTTTGTCTTACATAAATCAACACATATGTTAGACAACAACGACCACCATAGCCACCACCTCGCTGCCGCGCCATCTTCGTCTTCTAATCCCTTCCTTTCACCGGAAAATGGTCTTTCCAGCAAAAGGAAAAGACGTCCCGCTGGCACACCAGGTAAATGGTTAACTTACACATGTGTAGAACATTTATATACATATAATAAGGTATCTTCTAGGACAGAGTAAATGTTTGCCCCCGTCCAACTCTAACCGTACCTAACATATAGTTTTTCCGAGTGAAATATTACTAGGTATGTTTGTCTATAACAGGTTCGTTGGTAATTATGTATTTTATGCTTTAGTTAACTAGTAATCTAGGTAAATAGTTAACGTACACATATGTAGAACGTTTATATATTTAATTCGATTAAATTCGCAGATCCGGATGCGGAAGTGGTATCTCTATCACCAAAAACATTGTTGGAATCAGATAGGTACGTTTGTGAGATCTGTAACCAAAGGTTCCAAAGAGATCAGAATCTACAGATGCACCGGAGACGGCATAAAGTGCCATGGAAGCTATTAAAGCGCGAGTCGCCTGAGGTGAAAAAGAGGGTTTTCGTGTGCCCCGAACCAAGCTGCTTGCACCATGACCCTTGTCACGCACTAGGGACCTTGTGGGGATCAAAAAGCATTATAGGAGAAAACATAGTAATGATAAACAATGGGTTTGTGAGAAGTGCTCAAAGGGTTATGCTGTTCAGTCTGATTAAAGCTCATCTTAAAACTTGTGGCACTAGAGGTCATTCTTGCGACTGTGGCCGAGTTTTTTCCAGGTTTCTTTTTCTTTAACTTCACTTTGAATTAATTAAATGATGATTATATATTCATATCTAATGTGTCAAGCTTGGTTATTTACAATCTTTAAATGATAATATATATATATATTTAACTATATATAATCTTTGAATAAAAAAGGTAATCTTTAAAATGGGAAGGCTGGAACCTATGACATATTCCACCTTGGTGTTTGTTTTTTGTTTACAGACATAGATTTCAGCAACAACCGATAAGAAACATAAATTCGTTAATGATTTTTTTTCTGAAAAAGTTGACGTCTGGTCACTATAATTAATTCCACAGTGAATTCTTTGAAGTCTCTGGTTAACGGTACGGTCCTCTTCTGGTTTGGCTCTCGACAATATAGAGTAAAACCATAAATCACTATCTGAAATCATACTTTCAATTTATTTTAAGAGCAAATTGCATCTTCATAATTAAAACTATGATCATACTGATAATTAATTATCAGTTTATCACACTCTTAATTTTCACTTTCATTGTGAAGGACGATCAAGTTTTAATAGAGAAGTAACTTTTATCTTATTATGTTTCAAAAAAATTTATAACATTCCGAGTAAGATAAAAATCAAATCGGCTCTTTATTATGGGCATACAAAGTTACTTTTTCGTAAAAATTAGAATTGTTTTTAGCAACAAAGTGAAAGTTGATAGTATACGTTATTAGTCAAATTATTAGTATCAGTTATTATCAATTAAAAAGTCATAGATTAAATTATTAAAATTCAATTTATGTATCTTTTATTTTATATTATGGATAAGTCAGTTCTTTTTATTATAATATTGCTTGGTATAGTCCAAAATCTTATGATTAAGCAGAAGTTATTTGGATTAAGTTCATACAAATTAATCATCTTCCTAATTTACATGATCTTGATCTTACAAACCATCTATTTCATTTGATTAGATCTTTTGTCTTATAGCACTTGATCTTTGCCTCCCTATAATTATGCATTATGTATATAAATTCTTTTGTCAACAATGTAATGATTACTGTACGCTGTTCTTGTTTTGACTCGTTTGTCTTTAACTCTTTATAGAGTCGAGAGTTTTATCGAGCACCAAGATGCTTGTATTGTCCGACGTGTCCATCCGGACCTACCCGCATTCCAGCCAGCATGTTCATCTCGAACCGCATCGAGTACAAGCCCATCAAGTGACACGAACTTAAGCACCATCCCATCATTGCAACGAGTGACACCAATCCCACATTGTGAGAATCCTTTTCCACAACCTCAAGACACACAAAACAACTTGGAACTTCAACTCTTACCATCATCATCATTATACGAACAAATCAACGATAATCGGACCAATTTGAAGCTCTCGATTGGAAGCGGAATCAGCTTCCCAAAAGAAGAAGAAAATATGAAGATGGCTATGGCCGAAAAGGAGTTTGCCGAAGAAGCTAGGCAACAAGCAAAGAGACAGATAGAAACTGCCGAACTAGAGTTTGCTAACGCGAAACGGATTAGGAAACAAGCGCAAGCAGAGTTGGAAAGGGCTAAGATTTTACGCGAGCAAGCTACCAAGAAAATTAGCGCCACCATCTTGGAGATCACTTGTCATTCTTGTAAGCAACGGTTCCAAGCCTCAAGAAATAACGGTGTAGCCATTACAATCGAGGAGATGTCATCGGCTATAACGGAAGGCGAAGGAGATTAATTTGTAGTATTTTTAAGCCAACCCATCTCCTTTTTGCCGTTTTCCCTTTTCTTTAAGGACAAACCATGTGCATGAGGCTCTCGTATGCGCGACGTCTAAGGGAAGTCGGCTCAACATAGGTCTGATATACGAATCCTTAACCTGTGTTTCTGCAAGAGGTTGTTTCGTTTATTTAATTTGTATTTGTTTTCTCTGTGATTTCATTCATGTGTTTTTATCTTTTGCCTTAGGAAAATAATGTATTAATGTGTAGATTTTGGTACTATGATGCTAAATCTAGGATTCCACATTATATAGATTTGATCAGACCAGTCAATGTACTAGTACCAATTAGTTTGAAAGATAACGATACCTATTTAAGGAGGTCTTGTAAGTAAAGACATCTTAAATCCTTCATAGGACATCATCTGGATTTTAAGGCTTTTGTCTCTTAAGAAAAAGAAAGCAATCAAAGATGCATGGTATGTTTGGATTTTCCAATGTAAGGAGCAGTTGAGAGTTCTAGTTGATGATCAAATAGTTATTTGTGATTATTTATGACCAGTCAAATTGAGCAAACCAACATGTTATTAATGTCATAAACATGTGGCCTAGGTATTAAAATAGAGCATCGTTTAGAATGTTTCTTTAAATAAGGCCAAGGATTCAAATACAAGGGAGGCTCACAGTAAAAAAAAAAAAAGATAAACTCAAATTTTTATTGCTTTAAATCTTGATTGAAATTCTCTTAGTTTTCAAATTCTCGTATATTCAATTGAAATTGCATGTTTCTACGCATTTTAGAAAGCTCATACAGAAAAAGTCTCTTTATCGTATTCCCGGTGTTTTCGATTGTAACAAAAAGAAAATTCTTTTTCTACGAAAATTGAATAGATTTTAACATAAAGTCTAGCTCCAAAAAAGTTGAGCTGCAACGGCATATGAACGAGACCGCAAGGAATTAAAGCAGATTTGTGACAAGCTTTGCTAAATGTTTGGCTTCAAACGTACAATCATATATTAAGGTGATTTTCAAGTTAATGATAAAAGCTATTCTCTAATATTGAAAGATAAAAAAATGTAAATAGCAATTTTCGTCCCTGAAAAATGTGAGAGACATCAATCTAGGTCCATATTTTCGAAAAACGGATACTTGAGTAATTGAAGTTTGGTTTTCTCTACAATATAAGCCCCCCCCCCCCCCCCCCCCCCCCCCCCCCCTTGCTGACATCACACTTCTGTTTAAATCATGGTCAAAAGACCGAAATACCCTATCATTTGCATCCCTCTGCTATGTCTTTATTCCAATTAACGTCCCCTCCAACCACCACATCACCATTCAAAACGTATACCACAGACCATCTTCACCATTGTTCACACACCACCACACCTGAACTCTGGACCGTCACCAACAACCGTCTCCACCCGTGGCGCCACTAACCATCTCAAACCCTATCAGAAAACGCCAACACTACCCTCAATGGCCTTCACCACCGTACATCAACCACCTTTAACCATCACCGCACACAGTTACCCACTGCAACCCATCACCACCACTTCTAACCCACCATTGTTCACCATACTTTACACCACACCCTTCTTCCGATTGCACCCCCTTCAACATCACCGTCCTCACCCTGTAACTCCACCCCCCCCCCCCCCCCCCCAATCGATTCCTTTGGTCTTAATTTTGAATCAAATTGATGATTCCGTAGTAAGGAGACGTTAATTTTGGCGAAATTGAAGTTATTTTTATTGTTTTAGATGAGTTTTAGATGGTCAAAAGCTACTGGTTTAAAGGATAATCAAAATCAGTGCATATCCGGTAAGCAAATTCAAACAGCATAAGCTTCAAGTTCTCTAGAGAGAGAAAAGGCTACAACTCGGTGAGAGAATTCGAAGATGAAATTGCAAAATGAATAAGTTCATCATAATCATGGTTCATTAGATCTTCAAATCTTAAATTAGTTCTTTGATTTAAATATTTGCTTAAAGTTACAGAATCAAGCCTTTTTCACGTCGAAAATGTGTGTTGGTAAATGGTGGTGGTGGTTTTCTTTGGCCATCGTCGCTCTCATCGGCTTTGGTTTCTTCATTATAAAGCCAAAGTTAATGGAAGGCTTCCTATTAAATGTCAGGCAACATATCGGTCGAAATTCAAGTGGAATCATGAAAGGCTTCCTATGAAATCCATGATTCAATTCTGATCCCTCACTAAAGCATGGATCGGTGGCTTACTTAGTTACAGAATCAAGTCAGATTCAAGCTGAGAGAGAGAGATGTGGTGGTGGTGGTGGCTACATGGTGATAGTGGTTGATGGTGGTGGTGGTATTAGAGAGAGAGGGGGGAGGTGGTGGTGGTAGGGGAAATGAGGAGGATGCAAAATGTTATGTTTGGGGGGAAATGGGGCTATAAACTGGGGTTAGGTTTTTGTAAGTGAAAAGACGGTTTCCCCCTTACTACACATAACGGAATATACTAACGGCGGTTGGCTTGAGGAACTCATAGTGTAGCAAAAACCAAATCATAAAGACTTAAGTGTCCATCTTTTTTTTTTTAAATAGGAACTCAGGTTAATGTCACCAACATATTTCAGGGACATAAATTACACCCTACTCTAAAACAAATTATATAACGACGTAGATGTAGACCATGCATGTAGAGGATTATTTTCATTTTTACATTGATTACGGTTGTGCGTGATGCATCATATATTTTTGGATGAGTTTATATTTATCTTATAAAATTAAAATTCCATGCATTATATTTATTTTACAGTTAAGGCTGTAAACTAATCCAACATGTATCAAACAGTTCATGAAACGTTCAAAAGAAGTTCATTTAATAAATGAACGAATACAAATAAGATATTTCATTCGTTAAGTTAAATGAACGAACATGAACAGAGATTGCGCTTGTTCTTTTATGTTCACAAACGTTCGGGAATGTGTTCATTTATATTCGCCGTTTATGTTTATTTGTGTTAGTTTATCTAAAGATTTTTATATGTTGTATTTTTGTTTTTTTGTATATAGTTTTTAAAACATCTGAAACCTAGTTATGCTATATGCCTATTGCAACATACTTCATTTAACCATTTCAATTTCAGCTTTGTTAAAGGAGTAAATTGCACAAAACATCCTTTATGTTTCCTCAAACTTGCAGGTTCCAGCCTTAATGTTTAAAAGTTGTTAAAAACATCCTTTAAGTTTATTTTTGTTGCGGGTTCAATCCTTTACAGCTAACCACGTTATTTTCTTCAGTTAAGTTCCCTCACATGCATAACATGTGAGGGTATATTCGTCATTTTGGTTGATCTTCCACCCACGTCAATTATAAGAAAAAAGAATATTTAAGGTTTAACCTATTTTAAAAAAATTCTAACCGCAAGGACTAATGTGCAATAAAACCAAACTTTTAAAAACTAAACACCCACTTTTCCGGTCTTCTTCTCCGGCGACTTCGCCGGATTCCGGCGAACCCGGAATTAAGATAGGAATCTTGTTAAGCTAGCCCACTAAGCTGTAAAGATTAACACAGATTTTGATCATGCCAATCAAACTCTTCAGGATTATCATCAGTTGGAAGAATCGGCGCCTTATTCGCATCAGACGGAAACGACAAACGACTCTTCAACCCTAGATACCTCTTACGGAACTCCGATGCGGTCAAATCAGAGAACTTCGTAACACCGTGTTCAGTAGTCGGATCCAGCAACTGGTGACGCTTAGGACGCCGCAAGTTAGACTTAAACACTATCAAACGGTAATCGTGCTCCTCTTTAGTCGCGTACGTTTATCAAACTTTGTTTAAACTAGGTTAAAACTTAAATATTCTTTTTTTTATAATTGAAGTGGGTGGAAGATCAACCAAAATGACGAATATACCCTCACATGTTATGCATGTGAGGGAACTTAACTGAAGAAAATAACGTGGTTAGCTGTAAAGGATTGAACCCGCAACAAAAATAAACTTAAAGACTGTTTTTAGCAACTTTTAAAAATTAAGGCTGGAACCTGCAAGTTTGAGGAAACATAAAGGATGTTTTGTGCAATTTACTCTTGTTAAAGCTTGACAAACTTTTAGTTTTGTGTTACTCATGATTCTGATAATTTTGTAAATTGTGTTAAGATAGTTATGTTAAGTTCTTATTTATTTTTTGATGGATACTTTGTAATCTTTGGGTTGAAACCGCATATTTTATTCTAAAGATGAAGATATATATATATATATATATATATATATATATATATATATATATATATATATATATATATATATATATATATATATATATTGGTGAGGTTCCTGTAAAAGGGACTTTTTTCGTAAAATGTATGAGAAGGCATATGAATTGACATGTAGACATTATGTTTTTTGTTGTTTTGGAAAGAAAAACATCAAACGTAATAATTTAAAACACAGTGTAATGTATTATAGGCATAAATTTAAAACATAACTAAAACACATTGCTTAACACTTAAAACACATTACTTAACGTTCTTGACATGATGTTTTAAATTTTAAGCTTAGAATTATTTTTCAACGTGAATTGTATGGTGTTTTAAGTTGTAAGCAAACTATAAGAAATAAGTAAAAATAGAAAGATCTTCACAAATATCGCACTAATATTGAAACAGAATGTAACACATAGTTAATAGCTTGTACAAATGCCAAAAGTCTTAGCAATTAAACAACTAAACCCTTATTTATAGGGAATCTAGATATTTCTGAAACTATATTAATGTTCCGAAAAACCCTATCAAATACGAAATTTTGTTTGTGTCAGGAAAACACAACTTTCTATTAGCAAACAATACACACATACATATCAACTACTCCAGACTACTTTAGGGATATTCATCATTCCCTGAAGTTTACATCATTTCTGAAAACAACACAATATACTCAAATATACATTTAGACCCCTGGACTTTTAAATGTTGTGATATTCAGCACTTCATCACCATTAGGTGCACTTAGAGCATTCATAATGAAGCGTTTATTTTTATGTGAGTGTAACCTCTATATTTTTTATGTGCTTGTAAATGGTTGCGAGTGGAGTAGAGAAAGAAAAAAAAAGTTATTGTTCACCAGTAAATTTGGAGCAGATACTGTTCACCTATGTAGTTTTTTATTATTTTTTGAAAGTGATTGTAAGTGAGGAGAGAGAAAAGCTAATGATAAAAGTATAAAAAATATTATTTAATTAAAAATAAGAGAGAAGAAATAATGTTTTTAATATAATTATAGAAATGTAGTAAGAGAATTCATTGTGAATGCTCTTAAAGATAGTTAATATATAATAACTATCTATAATTAAATAAAAAATATCTATCTTTAAATATTTACATATATAGAAGAGATGTATTATTTAACATGAGAGAAAATTATTTAATATGATAGAGATGCGGAAAAAATAATTTCCTAAAGCTCTGGAATGATAACATGTACATCCCTTAGATTATTGATCTATTAGATAGTATAGTTATAGATTAGAGAAAAAGAATTAGTACAACTTTTAATTAAGAAGAAACATATTTTAAGAACCATGAAAATCATCTGTATTTTTTTACAAAACTTATTTTTGTACTGATTTATAAGAAAATAGTCCCGCATATTTAAGGACTCAACTAACGAATCATGATTGATCTGGAGTCTTAATTTTTACTTTTTCTATTGTACAACCAAGATTTTATTCACCACGTGCTAGCTAGGCACTACCAAAGATAAAAGAGAATTAAAGTGCAATACATCCAGTTGTGAACAACAGTAGCATTACAAGACTAATAGACCTAAGATACATACACCTTTTATATTTACTTTTCACTAAAAAATCTATACAATAATAAAGTTTAACTCATTATTTGGGCTTAATACTATAATTAGCCACAGTAAATGTACACTACAACTCTACAAGTAACAACGGCCACTGGGGTTTGCCTACGACAAGTCACCTATCAGTTTGTTGCCATTGTTCTGTCACTATAGGTGACAAAAGTCGTCATTGCTATAGGTCCGGCTTTGCCGATGAAATTTCCTCCGTCGGTGGTCAAAAATTTTCACAAATTAAAGATATATATTTAATTAATTTAATTCACCTAATATGTCGTTGCCATAGCTGTCCCATATTATATAATAAGAAAAATATAATTTCACCCTATAACAAAGACATGTCGTTATAGCTGTTCAAGACGACATGTTACGTAAATAGGCCTTCCAATATTTTTTTATATTTCCTAGGTTTGCAACAATGATTAAACAAACTTTTAAATTTCATATAATATTTCATACAAACTAATACAAAGTTCCATAATATTTAAAATGTTTATTAAATGTTCAAATCATACATTAAAAAATAAACAAAAGTAACTAATTTTGTTTTAATTTCATCACTTTCATTTATGTTCTGTGCAGCACGGAGTTGATCTGTTTATTGTTAAATTGCTTGCATTTGTTTTTTCATGTTATCATCACCCGTCTATGTCCACGTCTTTCACCTAGGCATGTATGTGTGAGACATGCATCATACTATCGTTGATTTTTTTTCCTGCATTAAACAATCTAATAAACATACATTAAATTGTTACTAACTTTCAGCAGTCTAATTGTTGCAACATGTTCTGCTATATATAACAAATGCTAACAGTTTCCAAATTTCAATAAACCTATACTAATAGCACAAATACTAACAATACTAGCAATAATATCTAACTTTTAGTCTATTAAAGTGGATTTGAGTCACTAAATGGGGATCAGAATAACCTAAACCCACTTTAATACATTTAATACGTGCAACTAAAAGTTTAAATGAGTAACACATACTTATACACATATATATACATATATAGGGTAATGATAGTGTAAAAAAGGTCTAAAGTGTAAGAAGTGTTTTAAACCATTAGATTTGAGATCAATAGGGACCAAATTTTAAATTGGGTTTTAATTATTTGATCTGATTTGAAAATTATAGGGGTAATAGTTTCTTTTATATGTTTCATATGAGGTAAGCTCTCCTAAAATCCAGCAATCCCTCTTCTAAATTCCAGCGATCCTTGTTCGTCTTTATTCTACGAATCTGGAAACATGTAACTCCCACCAGAAAATATAACACTATAACAGTATATATCCATCGTAGACCTGTTACAAAGAACATAACACTATACATCTATCATAGACCCGTTAAAGAAAATATAACACTGTATAAAACCTTGATTAGGCAATGATAACTATATAACACTCTATAAAACCTTCATTCTGCAATCTTCATAATATAATTGATGAACAATAACTCACATAATCTTAATGGATCTTAAAAAAATACAAATTCGTATTCCAATAATAATAGGTGGCGGTTATGGAAGGTTATCAATTAATTGAATCAATGAGAAAATTACTTATTTACCCTTTTGAATTAACTTAGATTGAGGACACATGTCATCTCCATAATATTTCTCACACTTTGGGCTCCTTTTACAGGATCTTCTACCTGTATATATATATATATATATATATATATATAGGGTAAGGTTATTGTGAGAAAATTTAAAAGTGTGAGAAGGATAAGAAAGAATATAAACCATTAGATATTTAATCTAATGGTTGAGATCATAGTGACAATTCTGTAAATAATGTTGACTATTAAACTAACTAATTTTATAGATTAAGGGTATAAAGGTAAATTTAATATTTTTAAATAAAGAAACTAACATTAATACACATGCAAAATTTCCCCCTTTTTTTTAAATATCAATAACTTTTTATGCATCTCTTTTTTTTTAAATTACACCATAATAACGAGTGTTTTTTTTATCTTTAATATGAGTACCATATTGATATACTTATGCAGAGAAAAAAATTGCGTCTCGCTTGAATGTTTTAGTCCATGGTGTTTTTTCTATGTTCATACAATGGTGTTTTAATTGTAGGTTGTTATTTCTGTTATATTTTTGTTCTTCGTAAGATGTATGCCTTCAATATACATGATGTGGTGTTTTTATGAGTTATGGTGTTATTCCTGTTATATTTAATGTGAGGACAAAGGTCCTTGCATTGCTGTGGTTTCTGGTATCTTCAGTAGGTTTCTGTTGCCTTCAAAGAGTTAGGATGTTATTTCTTTTTTTATATATTTAGGGTGTTTTTTCTGTTTTGATTCTTATTAGGGTGTTATTTCTGTTATGTTCAATGTTAGGGTGTTCTTTATAAGATGTGTGCCTTCAATATAACTGTTGTGGTGTTTTTATGAGTTATGGTGTTTTTTTTTATATATTTTGTTCTTTATAAGATGTATGCCTTCAATACACATGTTGTGGTGTTTTTATAAGTTAGGGTGTTATTTCAAATTCGAAAATCCCTACAATAATTTGCCAAAAATCGGTTGCATATATTCATTCTATAATTAGATTTTAATAGTTAAATTACACTTATACCCTTAAACTACCAAAATAAAAAGGGACACATGTCACCTCCATAATCTTTCTTATCTTTCTCACACTTTTAAATTTTCTCACATGAACCTCAACCTATATATATATATATATATATATATATATATATATATATATATATATTGGATGGTTCAATAGAAAACTTCTTTTATTGAGAGAACTCGAAAACTCCCAAAATTAGCTTTAAAAACAGATTAAATATATTTTTTGGCTGTAAATCTGGAAATTTTAAAATACAAAAAGATTTATTTTTGAAAAAAAATTGTATTACACATGTCTAACACTACGAAAAACCTAAACCGGTCATCCCATCCTCCAAAAACCTAAAAACTAAACCCGAAACTTAAACCCTCCAAAAATCTAAAAGCTGAACTAAACTGAAAAACTAAACCCTAAGGCTATGAAGTATTGGATATGTGCAATACTATAATAGTAGCATTAAAAAAAGGACACGCTAAATCTTTTGCTTGTGTCAAAAAAAGATTCTCGAATATACTCGAATAAAGGATAAGAAAATTTGTGATCTTATGATACAATTTAAAAAAAATAATAATAACATACGAAGAATATAGAAATATTTGAAAATTTCTATTTTCTTTTTCAATTTTGCTTTTTTCATCAATAAAAGCCCCATTCCCTTCCTTAATAAGAGTTTTTGAGTTTCCTACTAATTATAAATTTTTAATTGAACGTTTCCCCCCTCTCTATATATAAGAGTTGTAAACAACTCAATAATGACATGAATATGTGACTCTAAAGTAAGTACACATGGGGGATTTATCTTTGACATCTCAACATCTTCAAAATCTACATTGCTTTCAAGCTTTGTTCAATCCTAATGGTACGTGGAATGCCATCTAAAAAGATCAAAATGTTGTTGCAAAAGGAAGTAATTAGAAAACATCAAAGAATTATGAAAATGTATACAAAAAAAATATTATATTGTATACTTACATAAAGTGTGGGATATAAGGCCATTTATACACATACACATATATATACATTCATACAAACACTTACACGCACATACATATATACACACACATATATATATATATATATATATATATATAAACACGTACATTGTATGTGTTGTATGTAAGCACATCATATTGTATACCAGTGGCAAGATATCAGATATTAGTCCATGGACACATTGACTCTTGATGCTAAATCCTATACCAATATTTAAGTGATGAAATGGGATTTTTTTCTTTTTTGTTTTTAAAAGTAAATAAAACAATTTCGCAAACACAACAGAGCGCGGATTACAACCGATACAAGATCAATTATGAAGAAAACACCAACTATTTTCCGCATCTATTTATTTATACCATTATCGTTGGTAGTTAATACGCTTAACCAACCCAAGAATCAGCTTTTCTATTAATGATAGCCCCAAGTTAACAATCGATATATAACCGTTCAAAAGATATGATAAATCGAATCTAGCATGCATAACTTCAATGAAAGATCGATTCAACCATGCAAAAAAACTCAGATATCAATGGTAACATGCAACCAAATACATCACAGGTTTAACAGAAATAACTACTCTAAGAACCCACATTGATAGAAAAACATTATTAAAACAAACTAAACACAAAGATCCATCATGCCTAACCTGCTACAAAGTGCTTAGCTGACCACGTTCAAGTTCAAATCACCAAACACAAAGAGTAATCATGGTTTAAAATTGAAGAAATTAAAAAACGATAAAACCAAATAGCAAGCTTCCTTTGTAACTAAATGTTAGATCTGTATGTCCCTAACCCTCAAGCCTTGATTCTCCTTCTCCACAGTCACTCACAGCTCCTTTCCGAGTATTACAATCAGCTAAAGTCCAAGTCAAGGGTTTCCCGCCGTCAAATCGCTTAAATAGACCTTCTTTAGGTTTTAAGATGTCAGTATGGGTCGTACAAAATAAGTGAGTACAAGTTGTACTGATAAAGTGAGTACGGGCTATACCTAGGTCAAATGGGTTGGATTTAAGGTTTCCCGAAAACATTGTCAACGCATAAGGTCCGGGTTGTAGGCCCTTAGTCGTATAGGTTGTACTCAAGTCTAATTTGATAATTTTTTTCTTTCAGCTCTTGATCTCCAACACTCCTGGAATCCCTCGTTTTAAATTAAAAACCTGCGAATCATTAAAAATTCAATTATTAATCAATCTATATCGGACTTTCAACAAAAAAAAATTAATATAAACATGGGTAATATCCTCCTAAAAACGTGTTTGGTTTCCAACATATTACACATGATGAGTTGAAGTTCGGTGGAGCCTGACTAGCCTTTAGGAATAACCGTTGAAAAGGCATTACCACTAGTGAAGAATGAGACTACAGAAGTAACACACATGATGGAGTATAGTTTAAAGTTTGTCAAAACCACCAAGTGGTATATTGTTGGGTGTGCAGGGTTCGTAAAACAGGAGCCGACCCTAATTCCAAAAATGTGGGTGAATGGTTGGTTGGCATAGTTAAGATTTCTTGTGCAGAAAGTAAAGCTAACATTTTCTAACACGAACATGTTAACACAACACAAACAATATGAAGGTAAACAAGTTTGGGTTTAAGCTTTGTGTCTTAAACAAGTCAACCTACTAATAAACTGTCTAAAGTCGTGTGTAAAAGGGTAAACACCTATTAACTTGTTACTAAGTTGTTTAAACTTGTTTATATTTTTATGTTTTTTTTAAATAAAGTAAATGGCATATGCCTTACTAGTTATGGCTTTATGGATTATGTTATATCTAAGGATTATGTATTTATGTATTATTTATGATGATATGAAATTTTGATAAGTTTTGTTTTACTACACGTTTGATTTATCGTGTGGTGTTAACATGTTTCTAAACAGGTTAGTATTCGTGTTTAGAAAAAGAATGACACGATTAGTTATTATGTTGTGTTCGTGCTTAGCCGCCAACCCTACTAGAAAGTTTGTAACCCTAATCACAGTAATAAATAAATGTCTAGGTACTAGTGCTTCTCCACCACCTACAAAGTAATAGTACTAAATCGATAGTTGCATTCGTGAGCACAAGGCAATTTAGACCGAATCATGTAAATCATTCGTGTTTTTTATTTTCTTTTTCAATCTAGAACAAACCATGTATCTTATCTTTAATTCTTTGTCGTTATTGAAAAAGAAGTTGGGACCGAAGAAAAAAGAGGTTTTGTACGAGTTGTAAATAATAAACATCCCTTTAAAATCTAGATTAAAAAATTTACATTTACCTACTTGCTTTTGGATGCAATTTTACGTGGGTTAAAGAAATTAGTGTATGTTTACTTAGTCGGCTTTTGTGGATGTAAAATTTAATATATATATATATATATATATTACACTTTTAGCTTTTTGATTAATCGTAATTAACTATCCGTTTTTTTAGTTTATAAAATAACATTTACCTACTTGTTTTTGATGCAGTATTACATGGGTTAAAGAAAGGGCAAATGCTATAAAAAATCAATATATTTGTGTTTTTTTTTCATAAATGTCCTTTCACTTTTTTACGTTAAAAACCGACGTACTTTATTTTTTTTGTCTAATAAAAGAGCCTAAACAACTTTTTTCACATAAAAGTCCCTACATTAAAATTGAACAAAATTGTGAATATTTTTTTAACTTATTAATGTCGCGTTAGAAAAGAATTGGGACAAATCAATATTTTAAATTGGATATATAGCAAACCAAATCATGTTCAATGTTTGTCTATTCTTTTCCATTTAAATTCAATAAATTGAAAACAATAAATATTATTAAAAAAATAATATAATAAAATTCATAGGCGTGAATAACATAACTCAAAGTAAAATAAAATAACAAATATATAAAATGGTATGTATAAATTTAAAATCGTTAAAAATATAACATAATTTGCCAAATAATGCTTTCTTGATTTTATCCGGTTATAATTAAGAGATTTTTTTGTTAAAGTTTAATATTTTAATGGATTTGTATGATATAAGAGTAGAAAATATTTTGTCTTTTTAGGTATAAACATTGGTTAGGGAATTTTATGAGACAAAAAATATAGTAAGCTGACTTTTATGTGCATAAAAAGTGGATGGACTTTTATAAAACATTAAAAGAAGTTATGTTAGTTTTTAACGGTCCCACTATTAAACCTAACTTTTTGTTATTTACGGCAAGTGATGTGACATTAACAAATTTAAATTTGTGTTTTTCTTTTATAGCTTTCGATATATAATTATTGATTAAAAACGAATGTGGTTTGAAGATGTGCTTGTTTTTATCTTCGTTTTAATGAATATTTTATAAGAAATGGAGTCGTATCAAATATAACGTTTTATAAGTAGTTATAAAATTTTATATTATGTTCCTTATAAAACTTATATTAAAATGTAGATAAAAATAAACATATCACAAAACCGTATTCGTTTTTAATAAAACATTATATATTGGAAGTTGTAAAAGAAAAAAACAAATTTAAATTTATTAATCTCACATCACTTGATGTAAAAAAACAAAAAAGTTAGGTGTAAATAAAATTGCCCGTTTTTTAAATATAAAAAAAGAGTTAAATGCTTGGTTGGTCCATGTGGTTTGCAAATATTGCAGATTTGGTCCCAGTGGTTCAATAATTACATCTTTGGTCCCAGTGGTTGTACTTTTTGCACTCGGGTGATCCTTATCACTAACCAAGTTAAATTCTTAGTTAAATGTGTATGAAATGACAAGATTACTCATGAGATTAAAAATAAAGTAATTTAAAAAAAAGTAAAAAAACAAAACAAGGGGCCAGCCCATCATCTTCTTCATCATCGTGGCGCCTCTCCACCTGCTTCCCACCCCAACCCCTTCGTTTCCACCGGCGACCACCCCTCCACCGGAGACCACCCCAATCGTAACTGCGAGCGCTGCAATCTGTTACAGACTCACCTTCCGATCGTAACTCTAGGCGAAACAACTTCCCTCTTCCGGTTACAGTTACACCACCGGTTAAGATCACTAGATCCGCTGTTCACCTCTTGAATTTTCCTAATCAAGATATCAAGGACACAAACTCACAGACTCAAAGTTTGAGACCTGATTTAATATCCAATTTCTCTGCCCACTTTTCATTCCGACATGCCTTTTAAGGAAATTACATTCAAGGAAGTAACCACCCACATCCCCGTTATAGGTGAGACTTAATTTATTTTCAAATTCTCTGCCCATTTGTTTTTGAAGTATCCATGTGAGTGACTTATATGAAGCTTTTGATTTATAGGTAGCTAATAAGTGATATGATTGTGATATTGTGCAATGGGTTTGATGATCTCCGGTGACTTGGGTGTTTAGTGGTGGTGGTGGATGTCCGGTGGTGGGTGTACAGTTTGATGATCTCCGGCGACTTTGATGATTACCGGTGACTTGGGTGTTTGAGGGAAGATGGTGGTGGTGGGTGTTCACCAGTGGTTGTGGTTTATGGTATAAGAAAGAGAATTGGTGGTAGGTATATATTGTTTTATTTTTTATTTTCTAAACAAGTAAGGGTATTATAGTCATTTAACATATGCTTAACTGGGATATTTAACTTAAGTTAGTGATAAGGACTATCCGAGTGCAAAAATTACAACCATCGGGACCAAATGTGTAATTAGTGAACCACTAGCGCCAAGTCAGCAATATTTGCAAACCACAGGGATCAACCATGCATTTAACTCTAAAAAAATGAAAAGCCTTTTATATGAAAAATCAGAAAGTGTATGTTGATTATTATGACATTTTCTGTTAAAAAATAGTGTAAGTTTAGGTAGTCGCCTTTTGTGGATGTAAAAGCTGAAATATATATTACACTTTTAGGTTTTTGATTAACCGTAATTAACCATTTTGTTAGTTTATAACCATAACTGAAATCGAAAAATCTCCTAAGAAATGATTAAATTTAATATTTATTCTTTTTTTATTCTAGACAATCATCATCATTCTCTGTAAATCCCACCAATAGTAAAACTAAGGTAGGGTCTGAGAAGGGTAAGATGTAGACAATCTTAGCTCTATTCTGAATAAATAGAGAAGCTGCTTCCGGTGAGACCCCCGGCTCGATAGTAGTTTAGCATCAAGCCTTGGAGATAAGGCACATAACACTCAGCAATTGAGAGAATAAACGTGTAATTCTAATTCTGAAATATATTAATACAATGTTTCAGTTCAATCAATAGTGCATAAGTACTCACTCTCACCAAGTAGGTAGAATGATATGTTTTTTTTTACAATATGTATAGGCACTATGCCTAGTAGAGATGGATATGATCGAGTGATTCCGCTGATGACATACTCTAGTGGTTCGTCAGTCATCCAGATTTACCCTTCAAAAAAATATATGTCTGAGTTGACTTGACACCCTTTCTGGACCTTGTACACGTGATGAAGACTCGTGCATCGGTTTCGCTATTTGTAGTTAACTAAGCATGAAGAAGATGAAATTACAAACTATAATTTTTGAACCTCGAACATATACCCCCTCCCTTCCGAAAATCACTTGGTTCGTGGAACTTGAAATCACATTACTCTAATAATGATTATTAAGTATTTGATACCATTAGAGCATTAACATTGGTTGCTTCATCTCTATCTATATAATTTAACTAAAAGACACACTTCCCTCTATATTTTATTTATTATTAAAAAACTTCTTGCATCCAACACTATCTTTATCATACTTACAAACGCTTAGTTTATTATTTTTTCTACACACTCACAACAAATAAAGTGTTAATATGAGCCTCTAAAATAGACGTTGTACTTTGCTTTATATAAATCTTTCTTTACTGTAGAGAATCTAATGGAGAAGTATTTTTGATGTTTTATTTATTTTGAACTCTATATTATATAGAATACACGAGTAACCAAATGGTTATTCTCTATAAACTATTAACTTTGTGGAAGGATAGATAAAAAATAGTAGTTAATGAGCTAAAGTTGTAGGTCCACAGTGTTAAACCAATTCCTTGTTCATGTGACACACACACAAGCGCGGAATCCAAGTGTGCATGCAACCAAACCAAAGTAAAGAATACGGGGTAACCAAAGATTCACTATCTTGATTAATGATTGAGAACAAGTACAAACATATACACACAATGCTCGTATGACTCAAACAAACTTGTTGTGTTCTTGTGTCTTCGTCTTCAGAGATAACAATCTCTCTGGGCTGACCAACTAGCTATCAGGCAACAGTTCTCTGAGAGGTACATGTCTGCTTATATAGTGTCCGTCTAGATTCGTACGAATCACAAATCCAGACATATGGAACACACTATTTCACACGAGTCACAACTCCAGGATTTTGTACGAGTCAGTGTTTCGTACGAAATGCTTGTTTCGTACGAAATACTCTTTGTTTCGTACGAAACCCTGTGTTTCGTACGAAATGCTTGGCTCGCACAGAATTCTCATTCTTGGAGAACTTGTGTAGACATGACTTTTCCAAGATTCATCAGTATGCACACATGCAACTGATTAACACAGACAAGCTAAGATGTCATACTAGATCAAGATAGAAGGATATCTCGATCTATTCGACACGACCAAACCTATACAGACACTTGATCAAAGACCTTACAATTACCACTGTAATTAAGAACAAGCGACAGACACAAAACTATATCAACAAACTCCCCCTTGGATGTTGCTTGGTCTTCGGTCTTTGGTCTTCAGACTTTGGTCTTCACATAGAATGGTTTGGAGTATCAACAAACTCCCCATGAAGATCTGCTATCCATTGATAGATCTACTATCTAATGATTAGAGCATCAGGTCTTCGACCTTCTAAGAGACTTTAAATCTTTCTTGTTTCCTCTTCTGACTTGTCAGATTTCTTCGTTGCTGGTATGTGTTTATGTTCTTTTGTATCAATATGTACTCAATAGACAAATATAATTAGAACACAACTTTCTCAGGGGATACACACGAAAGACTTATCATAAAATCTTCGTATGATTGTATTCCCTGAACGAGATACACACACTCGTATGAATTCCAGCAGCAGATTTGAGAAAAACAAGTGACCAAGTCAAAATAAATGACTAGGTTTATTCGTATGAGATACACACTCTCAAACGAATTTCAGATTTTGGATTTCTTTTGATGGATTACTTGTTGCAAGATATTACTTTTATGAAGTTGCGATATCAAACAGATGGTTTTCTAACGTATCTTGGTAGAAACTCTCGAGTATCAACTTTGGCTAACTTTCAAAAAGTAACTACATAAGCAACTAAGTAAATTAGACATAAAATCAAAATATATAGATAAACTACAATCTTTTTCGAGTTTCAAGGTAAAGGAATCATACCAGTATTTTAATCTTTGTCAAAAACGGTATTAGGTTTTCAAAATTAAACAGATAAGTATTCAACTATGATTATCGGTATTGTTGTCCACGTAAGCTCAGACTTATCAGATGTAATGATGATTAGGAGATATGATTAAGATATGGATTTATATTTACTAGCCGGTGTTCAACCACATCACGACACATTTCCGTATCAAGATATGCACGAGAGAAAATCTTACCGGTGAGTATACTGCTTTATCATCTGTTTTGACGTATATGAATGATGTGAGATACTCATTTATTTTTTATTGAAAACAAGCCCTTTGTGATTTAAGCACTTATTGATGAGGAACTTGATTTTCATATGCATGAGGGCACAGGAGTAAGTCCGTGAACAGGTTATTACCATCGTACCGACAAAGAGACGAACTTAGCTCCCGCATAAAACTGTGATATTTTATCACTTATTTTGAGGATGTGATATTTTTATCACTTATTTGAGGGTCGTATGCAGTATGTACACGTATGTATGATATCATGGAAGTTCTAGACTTGCGCCACCGTGATTTTTCGGCAAAAGATTCAACTATGATACCCAGATGATAAGCCAGCATAAAGACCGTATATCTCAGAACCTCGGCACTCTATCAAACTAAATTTCGATACTAATACCATGGCGTTCTATCTGTTAAGTTTATATCAACCTGCACATTTTAGTCTGATTGTGAGCCTACCGATACATCATTAGTAAAGCTACTTATCAATCTACTTTTTATGCTTTTAACCATTTCTGACAGATTTACCGGTGAATTTCATCATCTTCATCTTATCAAAGAAACTCATTTTTTATTTTTCTAATGTTTTTGTATTTTTCTGAATTTTCTCCCCCTTAGACAAAGAAGGTAAATAAAAGGCATATTTTTGTATTTTCTTAAACTTACTCCCCCTAAAATATAAAACTGAAAATCTTTTTGTAGTTTTTTTATTTTTAGAAAAGTATTTACAAAAATAGTTAGCCATGGTTGAGTTACTCGGGTTTCACCTTGATGTCATTGACCAAAAGTAGATAATCAAAACGTGATTTATCAAAGGCTTTGGTAAAAAGGTCGACACGTTGGTGATCAGTGTGGATTTTAACAACATCGATAAATCTCTTTTCATAACAATCTCGTATGAAATGATACTTAATCTCAATGTGTTTTGTTTTTGAGTGCTGTACAGGATTCTGAGTGATCTGTAAAGCAGCTTCATTATCAACAAAAATAGGAGTAGTAAGAAATTCAAAACCGTAGTCGCGCATTTGCTGTTGAATCCATAGAACTTGAGAGAAGCAACTAGAAGCCGATATATACCCAGCCTCACATGTTGATATAGCTACACAAGTCTGTTTTTTGCATTGCCACGTGACTAGGCGATTTCCCAAGAACTGACATCATACGGTTGTTGACTTAGCATCGATTTTGCAGCCGCCATGATGAGAATCACTGAATGCTGTCAGATCAAAGTTATCATCCTTAGGGTACCACAGACCAATGTCAGGACAACCCTTTAGATAAGGAAAGATCCTTTTCACAGCCATCAAATGAGAAACCTTCGGACTAGACTGATAGCGTGCCAGAAGGCATGTTGGGTACATTATGTCGGGTCTTGAAGCAGTAAGATACATGAGAGATCCGATCATAGCTCAATAGAGAGATGGTTCTACATGTTCACCCATTCCGTCTGGAGTAATCCCATGATTTTGAGCTAATGGAGTTCCCAAAGGTTTTGAGTCGTCCATCTGAAATCGTTTGAGAATATCTCCGACGTACTTGGTTTGATGGATAAAAATCCCTTCCTTTGATTGCTGAACCTGCAAACCTAAAAAGAAAGTCATTTCTCCCATTGCGCTCATCTCGAACTTCTCCTGCATAACCTGTTCGAATTCTTTGCACATTCGAGTGTTAGTAGACCCAAATATAATATCATCAACATAAACCTGTACCAGCAGCAAATCCTCATCCTGTTTCTTGATGAAGAGAGTACAGTCGATCAGGCCTCGTCGAAAACCATTCTTCAACAGATAGGTAGACAACGTTTCATACCAAGCCCTCGGAGCTTGATGAAGACCATATAACGCCTTGTTGAGAAGCCAAACCTTGTCAGGATGGAGAGGATCTTCAAAACCTGGCGGTTGCGTAACATATACTTCCTCTTCTACCACACCATGAAGAAATGCACTTTTCACATCCATCTGATAAAAGGTGAACTTTTTGAAGGACGCATAAGCCAAAAAGATTCTTATGGCCTCAAGTCGTGCAACCGGTACATAAACTTCATTGTAATCAATGCCTTCGACCTGATTAAAACCTTGAACAACCAATCGCGCTTTGTGTAACATTTGTCAAAAACAGGTTTTCAAAACCCGCTCCGTTTTGTAATCGAATATCAAGTTATAAATGTCACGTTGAATATTTATGATTATTTTGATTTAAAATGATACATAATTAATAAATAAACTAAACTATAAAATTATATTTGATAAAAAGTTAAAACAAAATAAATAAAAAGGAAATGTTGCTGCCGGGACTCGAACCCGGGTCAGCCGGAACTGAATCCAAAGACTTAGCACACACTCACATCACCACTCCGCCACTTGTTGTTTTCTGTTATCTCTAGGAAACAAATATCATTTATACACAAACTCGGTTAAACCGGTTGCGCCAACTGAGAAACGGAAATCGGCAATTCAATCGTCAAATCGTTTGATTAATCGCTCATTCACGTCTATAACCGATGAACCGATGATTTTAATCAATTTAGAAGTGATTGAACATCAATTTTCATTACTATCGGTTTTTATAACCGAAAAGAATCAAGTCCAGATTACTTCAACTCCAGACCCCTTTCGCGACTCAGAAACATCATACCAACATTCCATTTCACTTTCATCACATTTTCAGACCATCAGAACGTCTAAATCAACTCGCCGGAATTTCTGCAAAATTCGCCGGAAAACCGTATTCATCCTCAAACGGTAAATCTTTCAATATCATTGTAGTTCAACAATTAGGCTATTTCTAACTTAAATCTCTCAATTGAAATCGAATTCATGCACTGTATTCAGCTAATTTCAGTTCGCCGGAAAGATTCTGAAAATCTCTATATTCATCTGAGAATCGGTAAGGACATTCAAACCTCTGTTAACATTTGCTGATCACTTCAATTTCACGATTAGCTAATAAATACGGTTAATTGTCTTGTTCAGTTGAAGAGCATAAAAACAGGGACAGACACATTGCCGGAATTCTGAAATAAACCGTTCATCGGTATGTTCACCTCTAATTACCGTCTCTGCCATTTCATTTTAGCCTTAAGAATGTTTGTTAATCGTAAAAACAAGGAACGGATTAGTGAATCAGTTGACTGTAATCTGAATGTAGAAGACGAAGTTAGTTAAGTTATAAGTTTAATTAAAATCAGTAATATGAACGGGTTAGACACACAGTCCAGCGGTGGACTGTGTGCAAAATATATACACATGTCCCGAGTTCGATCCCTGATACACGCACTCCTTATGTAATAAAATGCCTTTTTGTTTAAAACTAAACCGGGTTAATCCCGTTAGTTGTTAAGTATAATAAAAACCGAGATATTAACCAGGTTAGACACACAGTCCAGCGGTGGACTGTGTGCAACACTGAATCGCACGTCACGAGTTCGAAACCTGATACTGGCACCGGTTCGTTGAATTAAAATGTTTTTGAAATTAAAAGAATTTTGGTTAAACCGAATTAGTATATAAATATAATTAAAAACAAGATTATTTCGGGTTAGACACGTAGCTCAGTTGGTAGAGCTGCGTGCACGCGTACGGGAGGTCTCGGGTTCGAGCCTCACCCGGCGCAAACAATTCCACTGACCGAACCGGTCAACAAGTCAACAAGTCAACGGTCAACGGTCAACGGTCAACGCAAAATAAACAATTTTTTTTATATTTTTATTTATTTAATTTAATTTAAAAATCAATTAAAAATACTTAAAAATAACATTTTTAAAGATAGAAAATAGCCTTAAACTCACAAAAATATATCTAAAAATTTCATTAAAATCCTTAATAAAATCCACTCATTTAATATATTTTTCCGTTATTATTTAGGTTAGTATTTCTCGTTGTTCCGCTCATCTAATTCGTGCGCATCTCACCATCTCCAATCCAACGCACCCAATGTGAGTGAATCTTTACAAATTCCCCGTTTAATCACGTTTTGGGGTGTATCATGTGTCTTGATATATATATATATTATATTTAAACCATTGTGCATACATCATATCATGAACATGTGTATTCAGTATGTTTCAATTGTTGTGTGGTTATTGTTGGATGCAAATTATTATTTTTAGTACATGCAATTTCATAGGCCGCCGCTCCCCATTACATTATGAGCGTTGAGCATGTTCCCCATTTCATTATGAGGTTGAATCTGGCGTGCCCACATACGATCGGCTCCGTTTGATTGAGCCTTGATCGCACAGACATTTTTCATTTTCAGTACATGCAATACGTCGGCTCCGTTTGATTGAGCCTTGATCGCACAGTTCATTTATGTTATTTATCGTATGTTGTTGGTATGTTTATGTATGCTATCATATGTTATTGTATGTTATAGTTGTGATTGCTATTTGCCACTGCTTGATATTCCAATTTGCTCATTTATGATTATACACAATTTTTCATTGATAAACTAACAAGTAAATCATTAATAAATGTTTATCTAATAAGGTTCACTCGCCAACTTATATTGACCCAAAAACCCCCATTTTTACACATGATACAGGTGAACCAGCAGTAGCCAGAAACACATAGGATTGGACTAGAATAATAAAATGATTAGAGTTGGAATAGTTATGTTTGGTTTATTTTCTTTGTATTGTATGGACATGTTTGGATATTTGGAAATGTAACTTTGACTTAAATAAATATGAAACATATTAGTAAATATCATGAGCTTTGGTGATAACCCAATTATGCCCCGACTCTTATTCCGCTGCGGGTCGGGGTGTGACACTTTGTTTCTCACAACAACACCTCGGTCATCCTTCTTGCATTTGTACACCCATCGTGTACCAATCTTCTTGTAGTTGTCAGGCCTGTCAACCAATTTCCGGACGCCTAACTTCTGAAATTGTTGAAGTTCTTCCTGCATGGCTTCAACCCATGAGTCTTCTTTCATTGCCTCTTTCCAAGATTTTGGTTCAACTTAGCACACATAGCAGGCAAAAGACCAATCATTCAGACCACTAGATTCCCTGATTTCCGAATACAATCCAGCATTCTGGTTGTTTCGAAGCTGATTACGAGTCTGCACACCACTCTTGACATCTCCAATAATATTCTGCTGAGGATGGATATTATGAATATGAGTTTCTGGCACATCAAGAACTCGAGAATTGATATCCAAATTGTTGATATTCAGATCAACAGTTACATCGAGAGCTGGATTTGATGACGTTGTAGATGCCTGACCTTCAGTCGCTCCTTGAGGTTGAATATTTGACGTATCATTTGAAAATCCAGGAACCGCACCAGAGGTAGCTTCATTCGCATCGTGAAACTCAACGTCTTCTGATGAAACATTATAATCCGCAACTTCTTCGAATTCCTCATTTTGAACAAGATTGTTAACCGAAGTCGACACTTGAGGGTTAACAATAATTGGTCGAACTAATGACGAGTCTACTGCAGTATCACTTTCCAAAAGCATCTGAGCAGCAGCTGTTGCATCATCAAAAGTTGGAAGATTAAAGGAGTCAAATAGCCCATCGTAGTCAAACATCCAAGGAGCACAAGGAGCTCTAAAAGCTTCTGTATATCTTTGAACCTTGACTTCACCCCATTCTTCAATCTTCTTCGAAGACAAATTCCAGACTCGGAAATTAGGAGTAGCATATCCAAGAAAGAAACCTTCGATAGCCTTGGGACCAAATTTTCCATGTGGGTCGATCATAGTGCATGGAGCTCCAAAAGGTTATAAGAAAGAAATATCTGGTTTCATTTTATGTAACAACTCAAAGCATGCCTTCCCATGTCTCTTCACCGTCAGAACTCTATTCATTGTGTAACACGCAGTAGCAACAACTTCTCCCCAAAATTGAATGGGAAGTTCTGATTCTACTAACATGGTTCTTGCAGATTCAATAAGAGCTCTATTTTTCCTCTCAGCGACGCCATTTTGTTGTGGAGTGTATCGAGAACTGTACTCATGCAGAATACCCTTTGAGGAACAGTATTCATCCATAACTTGATTCTTGAATTTCGTGCCATTGTCGCTTCTGATTCTCCTTACTTTCAGATTGTACAAATTTTCTAGCAGAGTTAGGAGATTCTTGAGGATAGTAGGAACTTCACTCTTGTGTGCCAGCATGTTTACCCATGAGAATCTGGAATAGTCATCAGTAACTACCAGACAATAAGAATCACCAAAGGTTGTCTTGTGTTTCATAGGTCCAAAGAGGTCCATATGAAGACGTTCTAGTGGCATATTCACAGTGTTGATCTTCTTCACGGGATGGGACTTTCTTGCTTGCTTCCCTTTCTGGCATGTTACATAAACGTCTTGAAGATGAAAATTCTTCACTGGTACACCATTCACTAGATTGTTCTTCACCAAATAGTTCATTTTCCTCAGGTGAATGTGTCCCATATGTCTGTGCCAAGATATTGATTCCTTCTCGGTGGCTTTAGAGACAAAACGTGTGACTTGTGCAGATGTTGTAATAGCTTGGCTCATATCAAGAATATACAAATCATTAATTCTTGGAGCCGACAAGAGAATCTATTCCTTGAGGATCTTGAATCCAGGCTTCAGCACATAACATCCGGCATCATCAAAATGTACCGTGAACTTCTGGTCGCAGATTTGAGAAATGCTAAGAAGATTGTGATCAATTTGCCGCACATAATTGATCTAGTCGAAGCTCACAACACCATTGGAGACCATTCCTTCTCCAGTGATGTATCCACCTTTGTCACCAGCAAAAGCAACATAATTACCCCTTTCACATCATATAGGAGCCGCAAGTCGCCCGTCATGTGCCTTGATGCTCCACTGTCAACAATCTAATGATTGTTTACAGTTCCTCCTGGAACACCCTGCACATAACATAAACAAGATTAGTTTGAGATGGGGACCCAAGCCTTAGTGGTCTTGGGTCGTCCCTTATCATCGAGAAATGTAATCTCAATTTCTTGATGATTAACAAACTGAGAAACTCCTTTTGAACCATTATCGGTCTTATGTTTCCAAGATCCTTGTTTATTACCAGATTTACTGTTATTTACAGTTTTAACAGTTTCTGGTTTTATTGACTTTGAAGATCTTTGATCCTTTTGAAAAGAATCCGATTTTAAAGCTTTCTCAACTGCTTTTACTTGTTTACGTTTTTGTTTCTCTTTTTGATCTTTAATAATTCGTTTATCTTATGTTTGAGAAACAGATTTACGTTTGCAAGTTGGTTCATGAGGGGTTTTCTCTATACATCTTGATTTGGCTGGATTTTGACAATCCTTAATAATGTGGCCAAATTCTCCACATTTGAAACATGTTCTCCTTTCAACAAAACTAGGAGATCGTGTTTCTCGGCTTGATGTTGAATTTGTGGATCCCGAGGTACTGGGTTCATTTTCATTACATCCATCAGTGTGTTGGGTGTAATTGTTTTGACTATTTCTTTTCAAAATCTTAACTTTCTTTACAAAATCAACATTAGATTTTCCTTGAAAAGTTTCGACTTTATCGGTACCTTTAGAACTCACAAATTTAACAGTTTTGGTCTTTTTTCTGGTAACGAGAGCCTTTTGCTTCAACCTTCGGTTGAGAAGTTGTGGGCTTTTCAACTCGCTTCCATTGTTTTTCTTTGAAGCTGATAATGGTCGTGATTTGGTGGGTTTTTTCTTCTCTAAATATTTGGTTTTTGATTTTTCAAACACCTGATCTATAGAGATTGGATTTACGTTTTTAATTGGAAAATCTTTGTTTGAATAGATTTTCTTATCTCCAACCAAAGTATACAACACATCATCTACTTCTTGTGTAGACACACTTGTCTTCACAGATTTCTTAGGAATAGTATCTTGATTCTCAACAGATTGAGTACTAGGAGTAGCAGAAGATTCTACTCTTTTCCTTTCATCAAGAGGCTGATCCTGATCATCATTTATTGATTCATCATCTGATGTTTCATCTTCTTCTTCATCAGATGATGAACTTTCAGGCTTGCTTGGTTCTTGAGAGGAATTGCCTAGTTTGAACCCTAACCCTGCTGCGAATTCCTCGGGATTCAAAGGTACAGAGGGTTCAAAACGAGGCATCTCCTTTTCATCAGGCATTTTGGTATAGTTGTGTTTCATTGGGGGTGGACACGAATTATACCCTATGCATTGAGCATCTCCTTTTAGTTTTTGAACTTCAATGATATGATCAAGCACATATTGGGAGTTAGAATAACTTTCCAATTTGCGTTTGATCGAATCATATTCGCATTTGGCGATGGATAACTCTTCCTTTGTTTCTTCTAGGAGATTAATGTAATTATTAATTCCTGTCTGTTTATTCAAAACTGTTTTTGTCAATTCAGAAACACTTTTCTTAAGGGTTTCTATTACAGATTTGAACTCTTTTTCGTTTCTAGTTAGCGCCAAATTCACCTCTTTGCATTTTGATAGTTCAATAACTAAATTCTGATTATGACTGTTGACGGTTTCATATTTTATTTTCAACTCAACACAGTCATTGCAAACAGTAGGAGGGTCAGAATTTACCTGTTTTGAAGAACCTTCAACATTTGCCATAAAGGCAGTGTGATGAGGAAAAGCTGCACCATCTGTAGAGAGTGTCTCTGTCTCTTTTTCCGGGCAGTGTGATGAGGAAAAGCTGCACCATCTGTAGAGTGTGTCTCTGTCTCTTTTTCCGCAGCTTCTACATTCCTCGTCATACTTACCTTTTCACTCTTCAACATCAAAGCTTCACAGCAACTCTTCAACCTCAGCATCACTTCCTTTCTTCACATTACAATCAGATCCATAACCATCTGAACTTGAACATTCTACATCAGAACTACCAGCATCCCCAGATGTATCATCGTTATTTGGAGTGTTGATGTTGTGATCATGCTTGATTTGATCCACGATCTTTGCA